>CM019179.2:1585729-2836397 GCA_009739505.2 Apolygus lucorum | reverse complement strand
CCATCCAATTATCCGTCCGATATTGATGATACATAAAGTTAATTGAGAAGAAACGTGAAGTCACTTTTTAAAAACAACAATTTATTGATTCACAAAATTATATAAGAAAGTGGCAAATTCCCGGGACTTTAGAACATCGAGCTAAGAGCGTAAAGAGGGCGACTGCCTGCTGCGAGTAAGAGGGGCGCCTATATACCTTCGTGCTGATATCGTCAGCACTTAGTCAGCAGATAAGCATGTTGCTGTACGTACTCGTCCCCCCTTAGATCACAAATACAGATGAAATCGAAATTTGGGAATGCCTCAATCAGAACATTTACAACAAAAATCTACCCAAAACATCTAATCTAATCCCACAAACATAATATAGTGTAATCCCACAACCATGATATAAATCTAATCCTACAATTCTATAATCCCAAATCTAATCCCACATTATAAACAACACATAATGAATATAAACAACATATAAAACAACACTTAATGAATATCTACATTGTGATTGGGATCTTTTGAAGTCCCTGTATTGTAGTGTTAAATACAACATGATACATATGATTAAGGCGTATAATATGATTGTTCCAAAACTTGGGATAAATTTCTTTCACATAATCTTCTGGAACGGTTTGAATTGATTTGTAGGGTAGCATTTTGAATTCAAGAGATTTTAATTTAATTTTCTCCTCGGAAATTTGTGTGCGTTTGTTGGAAATTTATTCCTTTGGTAATGGCAGGTTGTCCATATATCTTGTTTGTTGCTATAGATAAAGGATATTGTTTATAAAAAATGGTACTATTGTTTGGACTTAACAAATACACTCCTTTTAGCGTAAGTGTTTCAACAGATTTGTCATTATGAATCTCATTTTGTCTTCTTCGAAGAAAGCTAACAATATTGGTTAATACTGCTTAATAGTTCTACATAGTTGTCTTCGACTTGAATTTCTGAATATTTACAATCTGAATTTACTTTATTACAAGAATGGATGATTCGCAGTTAATGTTTACGGTGGTTACTAAATGATTATAACACAAGTATATCTGTCCTGGGTCGCACGTATCTTTTAACGGTTTGATTATTTGGTCAGACTGTAGGAGGTATGAACTGTTGGTATTATGGTTACTGATTTGCTCTCAAAATATGTAGGGACTGGTTGCATGAAGAAAGGTCGAAGACATCTACGTTTACAATCGGAATATCTATGAAATATATTATTTCCTCTAGGGATATGAAGCATTTGACCTTAATATGTTTTTGTAATTCGAACAAATTTTCTTCTTCAAAGTTCAAAAGTTGGTTCTTATAGAATTTAGATATCTTTTCTAGTTCTTTTACTAATATTTCTGGTTTAATGATACTCGGGTGTAGTACTCCAAGTTTACAAAATGTAATTGAATTTTCAATGTCTTGTATTACGTCCATCATGAAGTTCATAATTATTAGTTGGTGGTTCAATATAGTTTCTACTAAACCGACATGGGTTTCGAAAGAGTTTAGTTTTTTTTTAGTCCGTTTAATTCAGCCATGATGATTTTATTGTTGTAATTAATTTCTTCAATAGTATGGTTAAACTGTTCGATTAGAATATTGTTAATATTATAATGTTCTATAAACTGTTTTCTAAGGTCAGTATGATTGTGTCTTATGTGGTTTAATATTTCATCGTACTTTTTTGCGTCACTATCGTCCAAATTTCCTGTGATGAATTTGATGGCAGAACCTAATCCATTAATCAGTCCGCGTTTTGTCCTTCTGGGAACCAGCGTGTTGTGTAGCCTTGTTTCTGCTTCATTTATTGCATGTTTGGTTAAATCTAATGGAATTCGTACTCTACTCTGAACTTCAGTATCCTCAGAAATTGTCTTCAAGATGAAGTCGTTGTTATTTTTTATAGTATCTAATTGGTTTATCATTGTGTCAACTGGTAATAGTGCGTCAGCGTATGGTAAGATTGCAGCATCCTGGCTTGTCCTAATTTGACTGGAATTATACCTTGGTTCAAGGTAATGTTATTTATGTTAGTCGCCATTCCAGTCCCAATGATAAAGATGAGTCTGGAAAGTAGAATATGAAGACGTTAAGTTGTTGGTATGTTTGTAAATTCTAATTTGTGGTTTAGTATCTCAAGGCATATTTGTTCCCTTAATTTATTTGGATTCGGTGGGGTAGGTTTTTTGTTTTTTATAATTTTTAGCATAATACAACAGAAACATCCGCAGTCATTGGAATTGTTCTGTTCAGGTTTGTTTTTTACTTGAATACACTCCCAGTTAATTTTCTGAAAATTATCTTTATGTTTATTTTTGTGTTCTTCTTCAAGGTAGTTACGGATGGAAGCAAGAATTTCTTGACCATCCCAGGCTAATGAATCAAAATATAAAATTTTTCTCTCTTTGATTTTCACTACGATCAGTCGCCAATGTGCTGATTTAAAGATGGGTATCAATACTGTATCATAACTGAAAATATCAACATTTTTAGTATAATTACGTACTCGAGGGAAAACCTCCTGCAGATAGAGAAACATAAAGGAAAACTAGTGGAAGCAGTAGACTTTGTGGGGGTCTTTATCTCGTTCGTTTCTATCTTGGATCATACCCATGTAGAAATTTATTACATTATCATTTAACCAGTTAGGGTCTTTAAGTGTGAGTAAGTCTGGCTCTAGTTATAGTGATAACCGAAATTTGTTATGAATTTCTCATTATGGTCTAATTTTTCGTTCCATACTCTTCTAACATAGTTTCTTCTCTTTTTTCGCGGACGTTTGACTGTGGCTAAATGAATTTTGCTTGAGTGTTATGGTGTCTCGGTACAATAATTCCTGTTTTAAAGCGTTGGGTCTATTTCTTTAAGTATTTCTGGGTTGTATTTAGGTTTAGTTTATGTTGTTTTTGCACAGTTTTGACGAATATTTTTTCGGGAAATGGCAAGGGAATATCCTCTCTATTCGTGTTCCTTTCATTTATAACTGCTTCTTTGTTTTCATCGAAACGTTGTTTCATGATTTCATAGAGTGCCTTAGTCGTTTCTTTATGTGTTTGTAGATATTGATTTATGATGACATGTTCTACATCTGAATTGAGTAAATTTTGGTGATTGATATGGCCGTAAAGAAGCTCAAAAGGTGTAAGTTGGATGAAGAATGAATGGAATTGTTATATGCTAAATTGCATAGTTCACTTTAGTTATTATAGTATCCTTGTTAAATTCAACCCTATCGTTCATTAATCTAATGTGTTCTATGAGCGTTGAGTGGAATCTTTCGATAACTCCGTTTGATTCAGGATGTTGAGGGGATGTAAAATGAATTTTAATGTTGTGTAGAGACAAGAGCTCTTTGACGAGTGAGCTGTGGAATTCTGCTCCATTGTCTGCTACTATGCTAGAGGGGATTCCGTGATGGGAAAAGAATTTAATCAATGAGTTAACTACTTCAATACTGTTGGAAGAGTTTAAGGCATATGCTTGAGCATATCGTGAGAAAGGGTCAATTATAGTTAGAAATTTAGAATTTTCAAGAGTTAATTTATCGATGTGTAAAGTTTCCATGGGTTTGGACCCTGTTGGAGTAATATTTAACTTGGGTTTTAATGGAACTCTATCATATTTACATTTAAGGCACGTTTCACAATTATTGATAAAATTTTGAATTGAACTTGACATTTTAGGCCAGTAATATTCTCTTTTTAAGTGTTCATAAGTTTCTTCGATGCCTCTATGATTATTTTCTCCGGAATGGTAGGTGTTTAGTAGTTTTTCCACGTCTTCTATTTTTTCTACGTCTTTTACTTTTTTGCAGAATTTGGTTATATCTATCTGAGAATAAGTAAATACTTTGGTTAGTTGTCGTACGAATTCTTGGTAGATATCTGTCTCGAAATAAATACCGTATTTTCTTTTAGGTATAATGTATTCTTTTATAAAATTGGTTATGTCATTATTCAAGTTGCATCTTGAAAACACCACTGAGATTCTGGTTTTGTCTTCGAATAGTTTATTTATTTTGGGTTTCATGCTGGTGCCTATTTGATCGTTTACCTCAATTATGATTTGATTTTTACATTTATTGATTATTTCATCTTTGATGGGTATATTCACCACGGTGTTACCGTAGTAATTGGAATGTACAGTAATATCAGACGGGGCGTTTTGTTCAACTTCATCTACATTTACTATCATGGATTTTGAATCGAATGTCGTTATTATGTCATCTAGTAGTTCCAAAGGTTTCTTTTCTATTAGCTTGTCTAATCTATCATTGATCTGTTTTTTCTCTATCTTATTAGTTGGATTCTTTAGAAGTTCTGGGAAATAAGTTTCTATCAATTCGGAAGGAGCTTTGTTGGTTATATCTTTGAATTTAGAAACATCTATGTCTTCCAAATTATTAATTTCAACACGGGACAGTGCATCCGCGTTAGTGTTCAAGGATCCTTTTTTATATTGGATGTCGATATCATATTCTTGTAATTTAGTTTTCCAGCGGAATAATTTCGAATTAGGTTCATTGAGGGAGAACAACCAATGTAATGGTTTGTGATCTGATAAGATTTTGAAATGGCGACCATAGAGGTATGGTCGAAAATATTTTACGGCCCAAACTATAGCTAACAATTCTCTCTCGATAGTTGACAACTTTCTTTCCGTTTCGTTCAGTGTTCGACTGGCATAGGCAATTGGTAGGTCACTGTTATTAGACATTTGACTCAATACCGCCCCAATCGCCACATTACTAGCGTCAGTCGTCAGATGGAAAGTTTTGTTAAAATCGGGATATTGGAGAATTGGTTCATTGACTAATAGTTGTTTACATAGCTCGAAACATTCTGAATAATCTGTGTCGTCAATATTAATTTTAGCTCCCTTTTTTAATCTTGATGTGAGGGGTTTTGTTAGTCCAGCGAAATCTTTGATGAATTTACGATAGTAACCTAGCAAACCTAGGAAGCTTTTAATGTCTTTAGTTGTTTTGGGAATTGGGTACTGAAGGATGGCTTTGATCTTATCTGGATTTGGTTTTACTCCTTCTGGAGTTATCACATGCCCCAAATACGCGACTTCCTTTTTTAGAAATTCTGTTTTATCTAGCTGTATCTTAAGGTTAGCTTTTCTAAGTCTGTCAAAAACCGATTCCAACCTTCTTATGTGTTCTTGGAGGTCAACACTGAATACTATAATGTCGTCAAGGTATACACAACAATATTCGTTGTTTATGCCTCTCAAGACATTGTCTAAAACTCGTTGAAACGTTGCTGGTGCAGAACGTAATCCAAAGGGACAGCGAGTAAACTCCAGATGATTATTAGGAACGCTGAATGCGGTTTTTTCTATACTATTCGGGTCCATTTGTATTTGGTGGAATCCGCTTTTTAAATCGATACAAGAAAAGAATTGGGCGCGTCCTAATTTGTCAAGAATATCTGAAATTTGAGGAAGTGGATATTTAATTTCGATTGTTTTGTCGTTTAGTTTTCTATAATCTACTACAATTCTGAATTTAATTTTGCCACTCGAGTCCTTTTTCTTCGGAACTATCCATATAGGGGAATTCCATGGACTATCAGAGGGTCTGACTATTCCTTGTTGCAACATCTCGTTAATTTGGTTTTCGACTTCTTTTTTATATATTTCAGGAAATCGGTAATTTCTAGTATAGACGGGAATCTCATCAACTGTCCTGATGACATGTTTAACTTCATTTGTGAAGGTTAATGGTTCGCCATCTTTATAAAATATATCCGGGTATTTTGATACTAATTCGATAATCGCGGCTTTTTCCTCTGAATTACAGTGATCCAATCTTAATTTATCGAATTCGATACCTGTATTGGGGTGATCTTTTTTATTTGTTATTTCAATGTTATTTAATTCTTCGAGATTGTAGTTGATCTCTTCAGCTTTAATGATTGGGATTTTTACTGTAATATCATGATCTGTAGGATTAAGTATCCTAGCATATCCTCTATAGTTATTTAATTTTACTAAACTTTGCGCGATTTCCAGCTTACCCAATTTAATATATGGAATAATTACATCTCCATCTTTTATATTCTTACATTTTATTTCTATCTGCTGTATCGTTCTACCTTCAACGTTTAATACATCGTTAGTTTCCGTATTTAAATATTTAAGTTGTATGTTACTATTTTTTGTTTGTAACACATCGTTTTTAGGTTAATAGAAGCATCCAATAGCTTCAGGTTATCTAGACCCATCAGAAGATCAAATTTATCGTGAAATTTAAATACGTTGAATTTTAATTTTAATTCCGGTTCGTTGAAGATTTCCTCACAGGGTACTATCGTATTAAATTTGCCTTCCGATAGCCCGTGGGCGGTTTTTACGATGAATGGAGATTTTGAGAATTTTTTTGAGAAGAATTTTTCTGCCACTATTGGGTTAATGTAGCTAGTAGTGCTTCCGGTATCAATTAACATGTTCAGGTTCCATTTTTTTAAGATGATGTAGGGCAGTTCCGTCATCCTTTGATCCAAATTGTTTAAGTTAAAGGATGATGGTTTTCTTGGTTGTCGTACTGGGGGTTGAGTCGTACTGGGGGTTGGTAGCTGGGGTTGTCGTACTGGGGGTTGAGAGTGGCTTCCTCTAAAAAATCCTGGGTCTCATTTATTATATTTTGGCCTTTTTCCTCTAAAGGAGGTTCTTCGCGTGAATGTTGCAGGTTGTGCAGATTGGGGTTGGTTGTTTGCCAGGACATAGGCGTCGGCTTTTGGTATTGATTTGGTCTTACCTGATTATAGTTCGGATATTGGTTAAATGGTTGGTTTGGTTTTATTTGATTGTGATTAGGATATTGGTTAAATTGTTTGAATGGGGTTGCGTATCTGGGGTTTTGAAACTGTCGTTGGACAGGTTTGGAAAAAGGGTTAGGATTTTTGTTTTGGAAATTTTTAGGGTTAGAGAATGCTTGGGTATTTGAGTGAATCTTGTGACTCGGGTTCTGATAGCTGTTGCTGGGTTTTTGATTATTGAAATTTGGTTGATACGAATATTTGTTAGGAGTCATCTGATATTCGTTTGTCATCAGCCCTAAGGCTTCTCCTAACGTTTTGGGGTTACGTGCTCTAATTTGGTTTCCAATGGGTTCTTTAATATTTAATATGAAGCATCTGAGGGCAAGATTTTCAAAGTGTTCGATTAGGTAGTCTTGTTTCAACTGTACTTCTACGTGGTTTCGTATGTGAGCAATAGTGGTGTCTAGATGTCTCGTTAGTCGTTCATGAAAGTTAAATGGGGTTTCTTTGTCTCCTTGTCTGAAAGTACCAAATTCCAAATCCAGTGTGTATATGTCCCTCCTGTCTGAGAAATTTTCTAAAAGTGAGGTCTTTATTTGATCATAAGAAGTAACCCTTTTTGCTGCAAATATTTTTTCCGCGGGGCCTTGAATTTTAAGGAGTATCGCTTCCAAAATTTCTTCATTTTGAAGATCCTCAGGTTCTTCCTGGTTATAAAATCTTCTGATTATTTTATCACAAGAATTTAGAAATTTGGGTAGCGACTCTGAGTTTCCATAAAAGACTGGGATTAAATTGGCATGTTTTTCTTTGAATTCTTTGGGTTTGTTTTGGTTAGCTTGTTGAAGTTGCAACTGCTGTTGGAATAACGCTTGTTGCTGTTGAACCAACTGGAGAAGCAAAACATGTGGGTTTTGTTCTTCGGCCATTATGGGTGGTGGTCTTTCGAGTTTTTGAACTGTTCGTGTAGGTATTTCTTAAATGATTTCGGAATTTTGAGGTTTGTAGGGTACAGCTATGAAATTACAGGTTGTTATTATTATGAGTGGTTAGCTGGAAGGAAAATATTCTAAATTAATTACAAGAGGCGTAGGAGGTTGCTTATCTCTTGTAGGTGAAGGAGCGAAGTTGGAGGAATTCGATGACGTTAGCACAAAGATCGCGATGACCGTGAGGACTGAGCGTCTGCGACGAAAGAAGAGGAGAGCTCGAGGAGAGGAGGAGGAAGGCCGATTCTTGATTCTGACTGTTCTTTGATTTGAATTTATTTGATTTTTAGAAGTTCTATGATGAAGCTGATGTGTGATGAAGGTAGAAGGTGTTTGCAATAAATTGATCGGGGTTTATCCCTGGTTGATTGAATATCGTAGAACGAAGTTCTAGTACTTACGCCAGTATCATCGTTTTTGGTCGTAAGGAGTGCCCTTACTTGAAATTGCTCTGTGTCGTCCGGGAATCTTTCGTAGCACACTTTCACTTGTATCACTTCGTAGGTTACGCGCACAAACCGTTAAAACGGAATTTACTGACCACTTGCTAGGTACTTGGTAAATTGCACTTGTCCTACCGACTGCGCCAGTTAATTGAGAAGAAACGTGAAGTCACTTTTTAAAAACAACAATTTATTGATTCACAAAATTATATAAGAAAGTGGCAAATTCCCGGGACTTTAGAACATCGAGCTAAGAGCGTAAAGAGGCGACTGCCTGCTGCGAGTAAGAGGGGCGCCTATATACCTTCGTGCTGATATCGTCAGCACTTAGTCAGCAGATAAGCATGTTGCTGTACGTAACTTAAATATATGACCGCCAAAACACGACTAGATAAAATTATAATAATAATTACGAATAAATTAGAAAATACGAGGAAAGTCGAAATATTAGCTATAAGAGACAGTAATCAGCCTAGTGGGTGTAGCACATAGCACGAATCGTTAGGAATATACAATCAACCTCTCGGTAAAAAAAAATAAAATAAAAAATACTCTTCCCCCCCCCGAACTAAATTAAAGAGTGCCCACACGTACTATTTTCGTAAAGTGATGTCTTTGAAAAACTCGGCCCTTCGGGTTTCGCCTTGCTGAGTAGGGCTTTTGGCTAAAATTCAAGAAACACGGAATATGCTTTAGCCGCGCTTTTCGGTGGAGAAGGGGTGGGGGGGCCCCTCACATGACACTCCCCCGTCACCCTCTCCGCATCACCCTCCCTCCTGAGTGAAACTTTTCGTGTGGTCAGTCCAAGGCTAAAACATGTTGCATGCTAAACCAATTCAAAAAGTCTATGCTAAAAATGTTGAGTTTATTGTGAATTATAGCTTCAGTTCCTTTGAAAATTCTCTAAAATTTGTGGAAGTTTCCCATCAACGCATCAGCCGATTCAATTTCGAATTCGGACTTATGAGGCTTAAGCAGTAGATAACCAACATATTATTTATTTAGGTAGTAGGTACTAGGGATGGGTATTTTTTTTTACCTACCAACTTTTTTACCTACCAACTATTGGTAGGTACTACCTACCACACCACACTGCCTTCACACCTTCACAATCAAGTTTATTAGAAAGAACTAAACGCTTCGCACTCGATTCGAAAAATAGAAAGCTTCATATGGAAATTTGATTACTGGTTACGCAGAAGGCAAAACTGTATACAAATCGAAGAAATGAACAGCGATCGCATTTTAGTCAGATAAAATTTGAACGGCGATTAGACCTCTTTTGCGATTCACGCTCATGATTCTGTTTTATCGAAGAAAAACCTTCAAGTACTCGTAGGGACCGAACAGTTTGTCCTACAGAGCTATGGGTGGTCTCAAAAATTTTTAAAAATTCAGTACTATTTAAAATTGGTGAAAACACGATACCTTTATTTCGAGAGTTTTCGAGCTAGGGCACTCTTGAAAATTTCAACCCTTAATTTTCACCCCTTAGAAGTGACCTACATCAACCAAAAGCTTCGCGGCACAACTAGACCCCAAATGGAGCTCATATACCAAATTTGAACCAAATCGGTCCAGTGTTCCTAAGAAAAGTGCCGCCTACGGCGTATATTTCAAAAAAAATTCTTGCTCGATTCCAATGGTTCATTACCATTCATACATGGGACATGTTATTGCCCTAGGGTAACTATCCGAAAAACGTCATCATTTTCAACACTCCGGTTTTCGAGGCGGGAAGCGCCGAGTTGCGAACAACCACGGTCCTCATTGATAGTGGGAACTCTGCCGATCCAGAGCCTGATTCCTTCCTGTTGCTTGGTCCACAATCCTTCTCTTTGCATGGTTCAGCATTCCTTCTCTGTGTTGTTGTGAACATAATATGTTCGAAATTGGTTCTTATCATGCATAAACGTGTTGGTGATCTAACTTCGACAGAAACATGAACTTGGCAACAGAGAAGGTATATTATACCTTCTCTGTTGCCAAGTTCATGTTTCTGTCGAAGTTATATCACCAACACGTTTATGCATGATAAGAACCAATTTCGATTCAGCGGAATTTTATTTATGTAGTTGGCAGGCATCGTTTTTACCAAACGTAATCAAAGGATCTTGTAACCTTGGCTTTTAGTTGCGATGTGTTCTTTGACGTTTTAGATGCTTTCGATTTCCTAACAATAACAATACCTTCGGGACATCAAAAGGTGAATGAAATTACGAGCAATTTGAAAGTCAGGGCCATAAAGAGCTAAATGAAAACAACAGACATCAAATTCCTTGTAAAAGAAAACAGCAAACAAACAAAACATGTTCCATGTTTCTTGAATTTAGACGAAGGCTCTAAGCATTTTTTTCGGATGCTACGCCGTATAAAATCAAATTTTGAGGGGATTAACATTTTTTCCTGCTCGATTCCAATGGTTCATTATTGAAAATCAGCAAAAAAAATCCTACCTTGAAAACAGACATTTCAGGGTGAAGCAAGATGACCAATACTCTGGCTTGAAGCCAATAAAAGCTGGGGTCCCGCAAGGGAGTGTCTTAGGGCCAGTCCTTTATCTACTGTACACAAGGGACTTACCCCAACGAGAAGGTACAACTGTTGCCACCTTTGCAGATGATACGGCTATCCTCTCCGTCGATGATGATATCGAAGCTGCAACTAGTAATCTACAGAAGTCAATCACTGAGGTTACTAAGTGGACCAATATGTGGAGAATAAAGTTGAATGAATCAAAATCAGTTCACATCAACTTTACTAACCGAAAAATTCCTGTCATGAATGTTGAGATCAATTCAAATAAAATACCCCATACCGATGCAGTTAAATATTTGGGTATGACCCTCGATTCCAAATTAAACTGGAAAAAAGAGGAAATAAAAATCAAATTCAGAAAGATGTATTGGTTGATGGGAAGGCATTCTAGTCTCTCTCTCCACAATAAACTGCTTATTTATAAGCAGATCCTTCGCCCTATCTGGACCTATGGAATTCAGTTATGGGGCTGTGCCAAAAAATCAAACATTAACAAAATCCAAACCTCCCAAAATAAAATACTTAGAAGTATAGTGCGTGCACCTTGGTACATGAGGAACGATGATATTCATCGAGACTTGGGGATGGAAACAGTCCACGAAATTATCGCAAGGTACTCAAGGAGGCACGAACAACGCCTCCACAATCATGAGAACCTGGAAATGCTCTACGTTTTGGACAACGAAGATGAACTCCGGCGACTCAAGCGAAAAAAACCACTGGACTTAGTGCAAAAAAATTTAAAAAAATAAAAAATTATTGAAAATAATAAACCAAAAATAGGTACCTGTTGTCAAAAATTTTGTTTTGGAGGTTTCAATGGGAACACCAAAACTTTAAAAAAATCGATTACATCATCATGGTCCGATTTCATGAAACTTCCAGGGTTTGTGGTAGTTGGCCACTGGATGGTCGCCTATGCATTCAGCGCCATCGGATTTCCTCTACCCTTAATTCCTCACGACCTGATGACCTGAATTTTCTCAAAGCGACCTGAAACCCTTTTCTAAACCAAGGATGGCTGGAGGAGTGCAATATCGTGTCGACCTTGATAAGTGGGATGATAACTCACGCTCATCTCCCACTCTTAAATCCGTCCTCTTCATCAGCTTGACTTCTGACCCCAACTGGCTTCGGGACTCCATCAAAATGTTAGACGTCTCCAGACGTTTATGGATATTAGAGGGGCAACCGACCTTTATTTAATAATTGAATTATTACGACGGAGGTGGACGTGCGAGGCATGTCAGCTACACAGACAAGTTATTAGCGTCGGGCGTTCCTCTTATATGAAAAAGGGGGTTCATGTATAATTCATGGAGAAAGCTCGCGGACGGCTGAGCTCTATCAGAACTGGTATCCCAGTCGTATGGGTTCGGTCGTCCGAATTTCCAATGTCGCCACCTTATTAAAAACATTCACACATTCTAAGATAGAAGCTAGTGGTCACCAGATTTGGACTCTTTCAGAAGTTATGTGAGAAATTAGTAACGTCTAAACCACACCAGCAGCATTAGTTCGTGTTTTTCCCCTTGAATCAGCTGCTTCACATTATCTCGAGCTTATCGAAATATCTGAGCTTATCTCATCTGATTCAAGGGGAAAACGCATGGCTATCCCTAGCGGAGGATACATGAACTAATGCTGCCGGTGTGGTTTAGAGGTTCCTGGAGAAATTCACACTAGGTTTTTTGAGTTTTCGAAGATTATTACTGTATTTTAACGACATCATAGTTAAACAATTATTAATAACCGTTATAACCTCGCACTACGATTATAGGGACCGAACGGCCGCGACCTTTTCACCATCCCAAATAAAATCAATGCTTATTTTCTGATCGAAGCTCGTAACACTGCACAACTTCAGAGGTCGTCTCGAGAACTAAATGAAAATTTCATTTCATGAAAATTTCTTATTTAATAAGAAGGGGTCCTAAAAAACATCCCCCCCCCCCCCAATCCGATTTATTCAACTATCAACTTTTTTTTTTGTATTTCCGAACTTAAGCCATAAAAATGGCCATAGCTCCCTCGGGTCACATGGAAATTACAATATGTTGTTGGAAAGGACGTTCAATTTTCCATCTTTCTTGTGCCTATAAAAAACAAGTTGGTGTGGCACATAGCTTCCTCGTATCCATAACCCGATTGTATAGATGATCCGATGTATATTAGTTTGTTAATCTCACAACATCAATATCTAAGTACCTTCCACTACCCTCATAGCGGACGATCTACACGCTAAACTGAACTAATCCTAGAAAATTTCATCAAATTTATGAAAAATGTATGTGTTATTGACTAATATCTATTATAGATATTATAGTAGATAATATCTGTCATAGAGTCCAAAGGACCAAAAACTCGATTTTCATGAGCGGTACACGTTTATTCGCATTCAAACGTACTTTTCTCTTCTAACTAGCGGAGTGAAACTAAAGCTGATCATACCAGGGGAAAGCTGGGATCTTAGCGCAAATTTTGGTGTTGAGATACGTGAAAAACCTTGCGGAAGTAGAACCTTAACATCCAAAATCAAATATGAGGTTTTGCCAATATGACAATAATTACTTTACGAGTTGATTTTTCACCCATCAGGGCCACAAAAATATTCTTTTGTAGACATCAAAAAATCTTAAAAATCAAATAACTCGGATTTCTGTTAAGTAAAAAGTTAAAAGGCACTTTCTCACTGGAATTAGTAGTAGAATAGTAGAAATGACTCCTGAATTTTTTCGTTCCGTAAGGGACACCCTGTATTTTGTAGGATTCCTGTATATATAGGATACCTTGTATGTTTAATAACACCACAACATTGTTATGACGATTTTTATCAACACTACAATTATTGTAATCATGGTAACGAAGACTTGAATATTGTACATAGAAAATTGTGTAAAAGTATGATACCTTACTATACTGTTTTGTCAAAATGAAATGTAAAATAAATATTATAAATACTTAATGGAAAAATAAGGGTAGTTTGCAATTTTGAATGAAGATTATAAATATAGATCGAAGTTAAGCGCATTGATCGTACACCCAGCTGATAACCACAGGTGGTTCCTCTGCGACTGAGTACTGAATTTCAGCGATCTGAAGAGAAGTTATCGCTTTATTAAGAGCTTGATAGAAACCCCAAAACTGAATTTCTGCTTGTACCTGCTCTACTCAACAATTTTTATGAACATTTTCGAGAAAGAAGGTAGACACTACGTTCATCTACCGTAGAAACCCAATTTCTATACATTTTGTAAGTTGCTAGATATTATGCGCCACAGGGAAGGTTGAAAAGAAGGGACTTTCGCCAGCTTCTGTTCCCCTTTAATCCTCCAATGATCCATCAACAGACCCCTCCAAGGGTATTCAACACCAGCCGATTATCTTGCTACTTCTCATCGAGTGGCGGAAAAAAAACTCAATCGTTTCAACGTCTCTAACGAACGTGTCATGAGCACAATGACCACTTCGTTAGTGAGGGATTCAAGAAAAAAACGAAAGAAAGTAAAAAGTCCTTTGGGGTCGACTCACAAAGGGTCGAGAGGCAGGAAATTACAAGAGGGCAGCAGCTCCGCTCATCGCCCCACTAGTAGGTAGGAAGGAAGGTACTTTGTTAGGTACGGTGTTGCACCGCTCACCGTTAGCTTAAACCCGGGGCTTAAAACCTCATTTTTTTCAACAGAGGAATGAAATTTTCTTTCATCGGGGTTTTAGATCTATTTTTCACTGTTGAGAAAAAGAGCATTCAAAAGTGCATAAATCCCAAGGAAATTAAGGAATCAGTCTCGTAGAATAACGCAGGCCTTTCCATTCATCTGAAAGAAAACTTCTGACAAGTTCAATAGGCTTGTAACATCCTAGATGTCTCCGATTGTTATGATGAAATTTATGTTTACTGGTAGTTGTTGGAAGACGCATGTTTTTGGTGTCAAGTATAAAAATACTTGTTGTGTTGTTCTAAAAAAGTTGTGAGCTAGGAAGTAATTTTAACAGCCTAAAAATATAATTGTGTTTTGAGTTCCAACAATCGTTTCTGTGTGTTCGCACGTTACATTTGGTGGCAGCGGTATAACAAATGTTGCGAAGATCAACTCGAACAGTGGTAAGACGCCGGCCACGAGCGTCACAAGCAGGACCCTCACAGTCGCCCACTTCACAGTCTCAGGCCCGGGACCTCTCGCAGGCCCCTAGCCTCGTGAAACCAATCGTACTTCCTAACAAGTACGAAGGTGGATTGTTCAAGGAATACCTAATTCACTTCGACATTGTTGCAAAAGTGAATCATTGGGAAGATGATCGAACAAAAGCTGAGTATTTGGCGCTGAGTCTGACAGGTAAAGCCTTGCAGTATTATTCTGAATTCACAGATGGGGTGAGAAATAGCTATACAGCCCTTGTAGAGGCCTTGGAGATGGCCCTCAGTCCTCCAGAGCTGAGAGAAACCAAGAAACTGTTGTTTAAGCAGCGACGTCAAGGGAGTGGGGAAGAATTGGATCAATTTAGAAGAGAGTTGAAACGCATGATAGAGGAAGCTTACCCCCATCTTGATGCCGAATCTCAGGATGAATTTTTGAGAGACCAGTTTGTGTCAGGCCTGAAGGACAGTGTGCTACGACTTTGTGTCAGACAGTCTCGACCTCACTCTTTCACAGAAGCTTTCCGAACAGCTGTTGAACAACAAGCCATATTGGAGGTAGAAAAAGTTGGCAGAGCTCACTTAGTTGTGGATAGGAGTCAAGAGTTGGCAAGTGTTGATTTAGCTGCTATTCGACCAACAGATAATGGAAGAGGGACAGGGACATCCAGCTGGCAAAAGGAAATTGAACAATATAAAGAAGAGCTAGGGGAGATCAAATCCTGTCTGAAAGGGCTACAAGAGATGGTGCTCGAGAGAAAAACAAGGCCCTCATTGGAATGCTGGAATTGTGGTAAGTTAGGGCATACAAGGTCCCGCTGTAGAGCCCCAAGATCCCAACCTAAGCATGAGGAAAACTGAGGGGTATCAGCTCGATTGGCCCTGAGTTGATAATCCCTACAGTAAGCAGCATTGGGCCGAATTCTCCAACATTAGCTATCAAGATTCAAAACAAGTTGTTCCTAGCTCTGGTGGATTCAGGTGCATCCGTATCACTCATAAAGCATACAGTTTGTAAGGACTTACGTATTGGTATCAAACCACACACAATGAAGTTATCGAGTGCCGGAGGAAATCTGATTGATGTGGCTGGGAAGACCAAACTTTCATTTACAATTGTCAAAAGTCATTTTGAGTATGAATTCATAGTTGCGGATGTACAATACGACCTGATACTGGGTACTGACTTTTTGGAAGAGCATAAAGGGGAAATACAATTCGTCACTCGTTCCGTCAAGTTGGATGGCGTAGCATTCCCTTTTGCAAACAGGGATGCACAAGATGGAAGATGCAGGGTAGTGGTGGGGGTATATACGGTAGTAGAACCATTTAATGAGGTCATGGTTACGGGGAAACTTGAAAAAAAGTGTGATTTTGAATGCCTCCTGTTTGAACCCTGTCAAAAACTCCTGGAAAGAAGAAATCTGTTGGTTGCACGTTCTGTATCGAGGAATAATCAAGGAGAAATACCCATCAAAGTTATCAATGTCTCACCATCGGTCGTTACCCTTCACCCAGAGACAATACTTGGGGAAATTGAGGATGTTTGTGAGGAAAATATGAGTCATAAAAATGAGTCATTTGTCAATGGGATTGGGCAGTACAATAGAGTGTTGCCAAAGGCTGTTGAGAAGCTGTATGAAGAAGCACATGACTTGAGTGTTGCTGGAAGAAAAAAATTGTTGGCCCTCCTCCATTCATACAAAGATATCTGGTCGAAAGGAGATGGTGATATAGGGCATACCACAGTATTGAAACACCAAATTGAGACAGGTAAAGCAGCCCCAATAAAACAGAGAGCCCGTAGAATCCCATTCCATTGTAAAGAGGAAGTTAATCGCATGGTGTCAGATATGAAACAGAATGGCATTATTCAGGCCTCTAGTTCACCGTGGTGTAGTCCAGTTGTTTTAGTGAAAAAGAAAGATGGGAAATGGAGGTTTTGTATTGATTACAGAAAATTGAATCAAATCACGAAGAAGGACGCATATCCCTTGCCACGGATTTCAGATATTTTAGACTCACTGGATGGTGCCAAGTACTTCTCGACATTAGATGCAGCCTCTGGTTATTGGCAAGTCGAGGTGGACGATGATTCAAGAGCTAAGACAGCGTTTACAACGGGAGATGGTCTCTACGAATTCAAGGTTATGCCATTTGGCCTAACCAATGCTCCTGCAACTTATCAGCGTTTAATGGATCTGCTACTTGCTGGAATTAAATGGGAAACATGTTTGGTTTATCTGGATGATGTGGTTGTTTGGTCAGCAACTGAGGATCAGCATCTTGAAAGGCTCAGGGAGTTGTTTGAGCGCTTTCGAATGGGTAATCTGAAACTCAAACCTGGCAAGTGCAAACTATTCCAGAAGAGCATTACGTTCCTAGGTCACAAGGTATCAGCCACTGGTATTTCAACTGACCCTGAGAAGACAGCAGCCGTGCAGAAGTGGCCAATACCTTGTAATCAGAAGGAACTAAAGTCATTCCTAGGTTTTGCATCCTACTACAGGAGGTTCATAAAAGGTTTTGCGACAATCGCTGCTCCATTGCATAAGCTAACTGGTAATCCAACAGCTAAATTCTACTTTGGTGAAGATGCAATTGCGGCATTTGAATGTTTGAAGGAGAAACTGACAACAAGTCCAGTATTGGCATTTCCTCAGATTGGAGGACGCTTTGTTCTTGATACTGATGCATGCGGTTTAGGAATTGGAGCAATACTGAGTCAAGAACAGGAGGGAGAAGAAAGGGTTATCAGTTATGCCAGCAGGGTTCTCTCCAAAACAGAAAAGAGGTACTGTGCCACAAGGCAGGAGCTCCTTGCTCTAGTGTTTGGTATCATTCAATTCAGACATTATCTGACAGGTAACAAGTTCCTTGTTCGGACAGACCATAGCTCCTTGCGATGGTTGAAAAACTTCAAGGAACCAGAAGGGATTGTGGCTCGCTGGCTTGAGAGGCTAGCTGAGTTTGATTATGAAGTCATTCATCGTCCAGGACGAAAGCATTCTAATGCTGATGCTCTTTCACGATCTTGCAAACAGTGTGACAAGTTGGGAAGTGAAGAAGCACATAGTGAGTCAGAGGAAGTTCTCCTAGTTTCAAATTGGCTTCCTGGAAGATTAGAGGACCTCAAGTTAGGTCAAAGTGAAGATCAGTCTATCAAGAAAGTGAAAGCTTGGTGGATACAGCAGGCACGGCCGCCATATGCAGCAGTCAGGGGTGAGAGCCGTAAACTCCTTAGTTTATGGGCTCAATGGAACCGGTTGGAGATGAAAGAGGGAGTGCTCTACAGACAATGGATGGAGGGTGGAAACAAAAGAATGCAGGTAGTAATACCAGATAAGTTCAAACGGGAAATTCTTGCAACTCTTCATAATTCCATTACAGGAGGTCATTTGGGGGTATCCAAGACATTGGCTAAGCTGAGAGCTGGCTTCTATTGGCCAGGTATGCGAGAAGATTGCGAACTGTTCATTCAAGCATGTCAGTCGTGTGGTGCTAGGAAGGCACCAGGCATCCGATACCAAGCTCCTATGGAAATGGTGCAAGCAGGATTTCCATTTCAGAGAGTAGCCATTGACTTGTTGGGACCCCTACCCAGAACTCCACGAGGAAGTCGATACATCATGGTCATGACAGACTACTTCACCAGATGGGTAGAGGCTTGTGCCCTGCCAGACATGGAAGCTTCAACTGTAGCCCAAGCATTTGCTGAACAGTTTGTTGCCCGCTATGGGGCACCAGTTGAGCTTCATACGGATCAGGGAAGGCAATTCGAAGCAGAAGTCTTCAAGAACCTGGCTGAGTTATTGGATGTATTCAAGACACGAACAACAGCTTATCATCCTCAATCAGATGGTCTGGTTGAAAGATTCAATCGAACTCTATGTGATTCCTTGAGCCATTACGTTAACAAGGAAGGAACAGATTGGGACGCAGTGCTTCCCTATATTATGCTGGCATATAGATCGAGCGTTCATGACACCATCAAGGTTACTCCCCATTTTGCACTAATGGGTAGGGAGGTTAGGCTGCCAGTGGATTTAATTTGGAAAAACAGTGAAAGTAGTGCTGGAGTCCCCTTACATGAATGGGTAATGGATTTGCGAGCGAAACTGGAGACAGCATATGAGACAATAAGGGAAAACCAGATTACAAACCAAAAACGCCAAAAGGATGCATATGATCGAAGAGCAACTGATGGACCACGATACAAGGAAGGGGACAAGGTTTGGGTTTTCTCGCGACTGGTACCAAGGGGAAGAAGTGCGAAGTTCTTCAAGCCATGGACTGGACCATATCAAGTGAAGAAGGTGATCTCAGACGTTATCTATCGAGTTCAGGACATGCAAAGAAGGAGGAAGACGTTGGTTGTCCATTTCAACAGAATGAAGCCTTTTAAGGGACAGGATGTCCCTACGGAGGAAGGGAATGGTGTAACATCCTAGATGTCTCCGATTGTTATGATGAAATTTATGTTTACTGGTAGTTGTTGGAAGACGCATGTTTTTGGTGTCAAGTATAAAAATACTTGTTGTGTTGTTCTAAAAAAGTTGTGAGCTAGGAAGTAATTTTAACAGCCTAAAAATATAATTGTGTTTTGAGTTCCAACAATCGTTTCTGTGTGTTCGCACGTTACAGGCTGTTTTATTGGAGCGGTACCAAAAATTCAGGGTTAGTAGTATTATTTTTGGTTACCCATTTTCAGACAACTCCAAGGGGTGAACATTTTTTAAATGCCTAGCTCGAAAATTCCCAATATACCTAAGGGTAATGTTTTAACACAGAATAAGTTACAGGCACTAAAACTTAAAAAGTTGTAGGTACCAAAAATTGAAATTTTCAAGGATTTTTGAAATTCATTTGGTGCAGCAGCCTAGGAAATTGAAAAACTGAAGGATTGCCGCGGAAATCACCAAAATCGTACAATTGCCAGAGAAGAAAGGGAAAAACCGATCAATGACTTAGGTTTTTGCCATTTTTTCCCCATTTTTCTCTGGCAATTACTTATTGTTCGATCTTGATGATTCCAGCGTCAATCTTTCAATTTTTTAATTCTCTAGACTGCTGCACTAATGAATTTTGAAAATCCTTGAAAATTCCAAATGTAGGTACAACTTTTACAGTTTTAGCACCTGTAAATTAGGGAAATTCTAACCCAGAACGAGAAACAAACGGCGACCGACTGAGACCCCCTTAACGGAGCGAATTAAATGTAAAGCATGACGCACCATGAATTATTTTCTACGCTAATTTATTGGATTTGTACCTACTGAGTCTGTAGGTGCAGACGTTGTTTTGTTTAAAAACGCTGCAAATTATTACACAATGGTTTATTATTTTTCTATATAGATCACCCGTCTGCAAAGCCACCAACCATCCAACATGAAGAAAAACATCGATCGCATTTCGGTCAGCTAAAATTTGAAAGGAGATTAGACCTCTTTTGCGATTCACGCTCGTGTTTCTGATTTATCGTACGTTCAACCCT
This sequence comes from Apolygus lucorum, assembly GCA_009739505.2. Lineage (NCBI taxonomy): Eukaryota > Metazoa > Arthropoda > Insecta > Hemiptera > Miridae > Apolygus > Apolygus lucorum. The sequence goes on along the minus strand of CM019179.2, from coordinate 2,816,042 downwards.
TAAATTCTCGTAGGGAGCGAACGGTTTGTCCTACAGAGCTCCGCGTGGTCTCAAAAAATTCTAAAAATTCTATAGAATCTTAAATTGATGGAAAAACAATACCTTTATATAAAAATTTTCTGAGTTAGGGCGATTTCAAAATTCATTTTTTGACCCTTCAAAGTGACCTACATCAACAAAAATCTTCGGGGCACAACTAGACCCCAAATGGAGCCTACATACCAGATTTCATCAAAATCGGTCAATGCTAAGTGGGGAAAGTGCCGCGAACGGCGGGCGGGCGACCAAATTTTTATTCGATTTTTGGATTCTACGTACCTACCTTGAAACGTAAACCAACAAATTTTGAGGGGGTGTTAAACATTTTTTTTTCTTGGTCGATCCCAAAGGTTCATTATTGAAAATAATAAACCAAAACTAGACGATTCTACGTTCAAACCATTCGTCAAAGTAATGACAGTACTAGACTACCTATGACTCTCTAATATTTTTACCGACTAAATACACCGCAAACTGTCTCCAAACTTGCATGACTCGTTTGTTCGGATAACGAGTAGTTGATGACAGCTGGGGCGGTTGCAGGGCGAAAGAAGAATACAAGTCATCCATCATGAGCATACATTACTGTCGACCTCAACTCCCGCGTACACGACGAGGCACTTGTGCTCTCGAGGCCACCTGCACTAGATTGGCTGAAAACTACAATGGAAACAAGATGCCTGATAGAGTGGCAGTGGAAATTCAGAAGCCTCCCCACTGAGCTGTTCTTGGCACTTTCTTATATTTGACTAATATCAATAGAATAATAAGTGTATTGTGCATGTAAATTGTGTGAGGATGTGACAGTTGTATTATTGAGCAGTAGGCTTGCGGCAAGTGACGATTCGATATACCTTTCGATGCGATATTTAACATCGAAACAGTATCGGAAGACAGTATCGATATGGATAAAATATCGGAAGAAAAATATCGATATCACTGATATCGAAAGAAAAATCTTGATGTCACTGATATCGATAGAATATCGAAAGAAAAATCTTGTCACTGATAACGAATGTTTTTTCAAATCAAGACAGTGATATCGATAAGATATCGAAAGAAAAATTTTGATATCACTGATATTGCATATGTTTTCGCATAGTTGTTCATAAATATCATTGATATCGGTAAAATATCGGAAGTAAAATATTGATGACACTGAAATCGAATACGTTTTTTCTTAAATATCAGTGATATTGGTAAAATATCGAAAGAAAAAGATTGATATCACTGTTTTTGCATCGTTTGTTATCGATATCGGTAGAACGTCGAAAGAAAAATATTGTTTTTTTCTTAAATAATAATTATGTTTTCGCATAGTTTTCCATCAATATCACAAGATTATCGAAAGAAAAATATTTATGTCACCGATATCGAATATGTTTTTGCATCGTTTTTTATCGATATCGATAGAATATCGAAAGAAAAATATTATGTCACTGATATCAAATATATTTTTGCATCGTTAGCCATTGGCAGATTCCCTAATGAAATTCATTTGATGAATTTTATCGAATTCAATACAGTCTTCCGATATTATTTGGATGTTAAATATCGCATCACAAGGTACATCGAATCGCCACTAATTTCAAAACAGTAATAGCGAACGCGGAAACGAAAAGAAGTCTTGTCTTGTCCCTCCCTCTCCCCATATCGAGCATGGGGCCTGCATGTCGGACATAGTGGGTTGGCATGTTATGTCAACATTGTTGTTTATTTGTTTTCTTCCGTTTCTATTTATTTTGTTTTTTATTATTTTTTTTATTTAGGGGGAAACTGATAAATTACAGTAGGATAAAAATAACCTTAACAACCGATATTTTCCTTTCGATATCGATATTTTTCTTTCGATATTCGATAATATCGCAAGAAAAATATCGATACAAATATCGGAAATATCGAAACAAAATATCGATATCAATAAATATCGGAAGTATCGAATCGTCACTAGGCTTGCCTAATGTCGATAAATTCCTCAGTATTTCAACCATCCTGATCATAGCTTCCTGAATCGACGAACATCAACACAAATTGTAGATCTGCCCGAATATGTTAATGATTTTTGGTTATCATTTTCAGTAATGAACTTATGGAATCGAGCAAGAAAAAAGTCTGTCAAGCGGATGTGGCACTTAGCTTCATCGTATCCACAATCCGATCGAATAGATGATCTGATGTAGGTATGGTATAGATAATCTCATAATCATCAATCTCAATGGAAGTACCTTGCACCACCATCATAGGGGACCATCTTCACGCCACACAATTTCTGGGGATTTCTCGTGATCTGACAGTTACTTCAAATAGTTTTGCCCGTTACAAGAATTTCATGACAGACTGACGAAACCAAAATGGGGAATTTTGCCTCAATTTTAGATTCTGGAATTTTAAGTCAAATTCTATAATAGCGCAATAGAATAACGTTTAACACCAGGAATACCCAAGGGAAAAAAATTACCGTAGAAGAAAATGCCTCAACAAGTGTAGCAGTATAAAACAAAACCGCGAAAATCGAGGAAAACTGATTACGTCACTCCCCAGGGTTCCTCCCTTTATCGAAGGAAAACCCTTAAGTACGGAGGGAGCGAACGATTTGTCCTGCAAAGCTCCAAATTTTTTTAAAAATTCCATACTATTTAAAATTGGTGAAAAACGATACCTCTATTTTGAGAGTTTTCGAGCTAGGGCACTACTGAGAATTTCAATCCTCAATTTTCACCCCTTAGAAGTGACTGACTTCAACCAAAAGCTTCGCGGCACAACTAGACCCCAAATGGAGCTCATATACCAAATTTGAACCAAATAGATCCAGGGTTGCTCAGAAAAGTTGCGCGTACGGCGGACGGACGGAAAATTTTTAATTCGATTTTCTGATTCTACGTACCTTGAAACGTAAAACATCAAATTTTGAGGGGGTTAAAGTTTTTTTTATTGCTCGATTCCGATGGCTTATTATTAAAAATAGTAAACCAAAATCTGAGGATCCTCGGCACGGAGAGGGCAGTGTCAAATTGACACTGTCAATTACCAAGGGGTTACCAATTACCAACATTGTCAATTACCAAGGTTGGAACTATTCCAGGTAAAATTCTAATAAATTGATAAAGGGGAATTTAAAACATCATTATTTCCAAATATAAATCCGAAGTAAAATGGAGTTTTTGAGAAAAAAAGTAATTGAAATCCGTTTTGGATCGTTCTAATCTCCAGTGTTGACTGTGAAAAAACCATTTTCTAGATTTCAATGAAAATTCGCTCATTATCTCATGCTGTATGAACTGTATGAACTGTATGAACTTTTGTTTCTTATTCAGTCCAGAGAGCCGAGAGTATTCAAGTTCACACACAAGTGGTTGCTCCTCTAGGCGATTCTTGGAAAAGATGGGTTCTTGGTACCTGGAGACCTACACGTGCTGGTTCCTTGGAGTTCCTACCCAGAATCCCGGGGTTTCCACAACACTGCTTGTTGTACTTTGAGCATCTCAGACATTGACAGGGCTGTAAAATCACCAGTTATTTAGACTTTTCTCAGAATATTCGCTCATGCAGGTACCTACATATGGTGGTGGGGGGTGGGGAGGTCTTCCCCATTAAAAACTAGCCTGATCCCATATTGGGATTTCTAGGAAACGTCTTGAGACAATAACGAGGCCAGGACTGGACTGTGACATCACATGGGTAGGTGGAACCCTTTTACTACCTCCCTTGAATCAACTAAGTATTGACTCTCATTTTGAGCCAAAATAATTTTATGAAAAACAATGAATTCGCAGGTGAGTACGTACTTCTAGATTTCCCAGTTATGACTTTCAAATTTGAATATTTCGGAATTTTCAACATTGGTCGCTCCAAAAATTTTTATTTTCACAATCAGAACTTTCTTGCTTTGTTCGCTAGACAGATGCCTAGGCTTGAACTTTGTATGTATTGTACTTGTAGGTAAGCTAAGAAACAATGGGTGATATAGTAGGTACCAATGAAGTGAAATCACTTAAACCATAACTTCGAATTGTCTTGTTGTTGTATCGTTAATTGCTAAGAAAAAGTTACTTCCTCATTTTTTGGACTAGAGTAGCGTGATTAGTAGCGTAATGAAATACCTAGTTTACTCGTAAATACGAGCACTAAACTGTATACAACTTAGTTACCTATTACATTTTTTGATCATGACCCCCAGCTAAAAGACATATTTACAAATAAATGTAAATGTGTAAATAGGGCTTGGACTCTTGATAGTAAGAAATGAATAAATAGAGATAAAAAAATATTTTCCTTGAGAATATTAGGTAATATTGACATTTCATGACCCCAGAGTATCGATACCTCCTCGATATTTTGAAATATCGATACTAATGCCAGACGATACATGGAGTATCGATTCTCAAATACGATACGGTATCGATACAAAATATCGATACTTTCGTAACGATACCCATCTCTACTAGACGCATCACAATCGATTCGAAAAATAGAAAGCTTCATATGATTTTGATTACTGGTTACGCAGAAGGCAAAACTGTATACAAATCGAGGAAATGAACAGCGATCGCATTTTAGTCAGATAAAATTTGAACGGAGATTAGACCTCTTTTGCGATTCACACTCATGATTCTGTTTTATCGAAGGAAAACCTTCAAGTACTCGTAGGGACCGAACGGTTTGTCCTACAGAGCTCCGGGTGGTATCAAAAATTTTTGAAAATTCAATACTATTTAAAATTGGTGAAAAAGCGATACCTTTATTTCGAGAGTTTTCGAGCTAGGGCACTCTTGAAAATTTCAACCCTTAGTTTTCACCCCTTAGAAGTGACTGACATCAACCAAAAGCTTCGCGGCACAACTAGACCCCAAATGGAGCCCATATACCAAATTTGAACCAAATCGGTCCAGTGTTCCTAAGAAAAGTGCCGCGTACGGCGGACGGACGGAAAATTTTTTATTCGATTTTCGTATTCTACGTACCTTGAAACGTAAAACATCAAATTTTGAGGGGGGGGGGGGGGTTAAAATTTTTTTCCTTGCTCGATTCCAAAGGCTTATTATTGAAAATAATAAACCAAAATGTGAGGATCAATAGCTTGGAGAGAGCGGTGTTAATTACCTAGGTAATTAACAGGTCCATAACCAAAAGAGAGTAAAGTACTTAACCGCCTACACGTGAAAGAAGATCTATCTAGTTCCAGCCCAATTCGAATTTTTTTTCACGCCGAATAATATACAATTTATTATCAGGACGAATCAATCCTACTCCTAATAAGCACCTAATTGCGTAAGGCACATGCAACCCTACTATCTTCCAAAACCTTCCGCGATAAGGGATTCTTTTCATCACACTTTTCACCTACAGACCCCCAGTTATTCCAATCTTTGTAAACCCACAATGGGGTAGTTGCATGGGTCGGAATTTCGTGTTTTTGACTTCAGATTCGAAAACGTATCTAACTAACTTAAAAACGTATCTGTACCAGTTTTCAGTTCGAAATTCCATTTAGTTTAGCCGTATTTCAATAAAGGAGTACCGTCCTAACTTGTGTTGGCGGCCACTCCTCTTACGTCATCCCTAAACGAGAATCTCACGATAGAGTGCGTTGAGATCACTGCAATCGAGGACAATTCGAGTCAGAAACATTGAAATATACTTGCAAAATGATGGTGATGATTAAAAAAACTTTGAAATATATTTTTCAGGTTTTTTATGTTTGAATTAATCGTTTAAATTGAAAATTTTGAAGCATAATTTTGGCTGTTTTTCTTTTTGTTGTGTTGGCGCTAAAACCTCACGTTACTTTTACAGTCATAGTTATCACGTTATCAGTTTTTCGGGTGGCCCTTTCTCATAGTGCGGTCCGAGTGGTTACCATATTATAGTTTACACCAGTATTTACCATAATTTATTAGTTGATTGGTTTGGAAAAGATAATGTTCACTGTAAAGTTTTAAGAAGCTTTTAATAAACGCTTGCATACGAGTCTGCAACACATGTCTTCACTTCTTCCCGCTACCTACCCAATCTGCTTTCAAATGTTCTTGATAGTTCTTTTAACTCAGGGGTATATCTCAGTTTCTTCCGTAAGTACAACGGTTTTGGCAGTATATCATTTATGCGTAAATGTAGGGCTTTCCAACAAATGGTGAACGATTTTACTACGAATGCGAATGACGAAGATAAAGTTCGATAGGAACGACTTGGCTGTAAGTAGAAATCATCAGAAAAACAACCGTAACTTTTTTTTCGTTGATGTGCCAAAGTATTGACATAAAATGTCAATATGCCAAAAAGGAGAGCCATCGACTAGAGTTTCGAGGTAGCTCCCCTGGAAAATATTCCATACATAAATATTGGCATGTTGTACGATTTTTACATCAATAACAACAAGTTCGTCAGCGCCGAAATAAAAGGAGCCAATAATGTGAGGTAAGTTGACACTTTTATAGTAAAAGGTCAGTTGTAACTGTGATTTCTTGTGTGTAGTACTTCTTCATCCAAATGGTTGCTCATTTATTGGAAGTTTCATTGTACTGTTGTTATAGAAAACTCTTAGTAACAACTGTTTGCATATCATATGTTTCTCGCCTACATGGCATTTTCTCTGTTCCGAATTTCTGTTGCGAATTTCTGTTGCGAATTTCTCGCTGAATAAAGCCTTTCGATAAGGTATGTTTTCTTGTGATTTCACTACAATTTATTCAGCGAGAAATATTATCCCCGCGTGATGGATCGCTTCCTTCGTCCTGCCGTCCTGGAGTTGGAGCCCGGCTCCCCTACTGCTTCTCTCACCTGGAACCACTGGCACCAGTGCCTAACAAACTTTCTCAGGACTCTGGACCCGACTGAGGAAGAGAAGTTTCGTCTCCTCGTCAATTTCGTTTCCCCCCGGGTTTTCGAATATATTAGTCAGTGCGCTACCTATAATGACGCGATCGCGGTGCTCCGGAGCACTTTTGTCAAGCCGGTTAATGAAGTGTTCGCGCGCCATCAGCTACTGTCTCGCCGACAGCAGCCCGACGAATCGGTGGACCGCTACCACGAGGCTCTCCTCCTGCTTGCCCGAGCTTGCGAGTTCAAGGCTGTCACAGCTGAAAGAAACCGTGATGACTGTGTTCGGGACGCCTTGATCCGAGGCCTCACCAACTCTTCAATCCGTCAGCGACTTCTGGAGAATGCCTCTCTTCAGCTCACAGAAGCCCTCACTCAAGCGCGAGCCCTGGAGATAGCTCAGGTGCAGGCTCTTCACTATGAAGGGGTGGGACCCTCAGTCAACGCCCTTACCACGACATTTCCTTCTGATCCTGCTGAATCGCCTCCCCCGGAGGAGAAACCCATAGTAAATGCGATTCGCAAACCTCTCAAATGTTTCTTCTGTGGCACCCCACGCCACCCCCGCTCCCAGTGCCCTGCAAAAATGTCTGAGTGCAACCACTGTGGCAAAATTGGTCATTTTGCGAAAGTCTGCCAATCGACAAAGAAAGTTACCTCCGCTTCTGTCTCAGCAGCCATCTCCACCCAAAAGCCCCGAGCTCAGAAGTCTCCTGTAAAGACTGTCATCCTGGCTAATGGGTACCGTCTCCAAGGTCTCCTCGATTCAGGAAGCGATATCAGCCTTATCAATGCCAAATCTGCCAGGGATCTTCGACTGAAGATCCATCCCTCCAAAGATCTAGTGGGCCTTGCCTCCAGTTCACACCAGGCCAAACTCCTTGGGATCTGCTCCCTTGACTTGGAAATTCATGGTCATCACTACTCCCGCGTGAAGCTGGCTGTTCTACCTGACCTCTGCACAGAAGTCATCATTGGACGGGACATTCTCAATTTACACTCGTCCGTCCTCCTCAACTTTGGTGGCGAACGTCCCCCACTTGTTTGTGCCTTCACTGCCGCCAACGTTCATCCTGCTTTGCTTTTTGCCAATCTTACGCCTGACTGCCGCCCAATTGCTGTCAAGTCCCGGCAGCACTCCCCTGACGATGCCCAATTCATTGCAGCTGAAGCTCGCAAGCTCCTGGCTGAGGGCATCATTGAACGGAGTGTGTCTCCATGGCGTGCTCAGGTCCTTGTGACATCTGCAGCACACCACAAACGTCGGATGGTGATAGACTACTCACGTACCATAAATCGTTTTACCCTCCTGGATGCCTACCCCATTCCGCGGATTGACTCCATTATCAACCTGGTTTCACGCTACACTGTCTTTAGCACCATAGACCTTCGAAGTGCCTACCACCAGGTGCCAATCCCGGAAGCAGATCGGCCCTACACAGCCTTCGAGGCGAATGGAGAACTCTATCAGTTCACTCGCATTCCGTTTGGGACCACGAATGGTGTCGCTGCTTTTCAACGAGTCATTGACGAAATCATCAGATCAGAAAAACTTAAAGACACATTTGCCTACCTGGACGATGTGACGATTGGAGGCCGCTCCCAGAAAGAACACGACGCCAACCTCAAACAGTTCCTGGAGGCTGCAGCAAAGTACAAGTTGACTATAAATCAAGAGAAGAGCTCATTCTCCCAGAGAAGCATCACTCTGTTGGGCCATGTCCTGAGTGATGGAGTCATTCGTCCTGACCCTAACCGACTAGGACCACTCCGTGATTTTCCAGTTCCCACGGATACTGCCTCACTACGGAGAGTAATGGGGATGTTCTCCCACTATTCGAAGTTTATCCCCCGTTTTGGAGAAAAAATACAGCCCCTCACTCGCTGCTCATTCCCCCTCTCTCCAGAGGCAATCACTGCTTTCCAGAAACTTAAAATGGATATTGCTGAAGCTGCTGTGGCTAGAATTGACAGTAACGAACCCTTCTGCGTGGAGACTGATGCCTCTGACTCCTCAATTGCCGCTACTCTTACTCAGAGAAACCGTCCTGTTGCGTTTTTCTCCCGTACACTGAACGAGGCAGAGAGACGACACTCCTCAGTTGAAAAAGAAGCTTATGCCATTGTTGAAGCCGTTCGCTACTGGAAGCACTATCTACTTGGCCGCCATTTCCGCCTGATTACCGATCAGCGCTCGGTCGCCTTTATGTTCGATCGCACTCACACGAGCAAGATCAAGAATGAGAAAATTACTCGCTGGCGTTTGGATCTTTCGTGTTTCTCATACGAAATTATCTACAGACCGGGGTCTCAAAACCACGCTGCCGACGCTCTCTCCCGAGTTTGCCTGGTCTCAGCTAGTGGAAACTCTACTCTGACATCGCTCCATGCTGCTCTCTGCCACCCTGGGATCACTCGCTTCTATCACTGGATCCGCTGTAAAAATATGCCATATTCTTTGGAGGAAGTTCGTCGTGTTACCTCTGCATGCCGGATTTGTGCTCAGATAAAACCCCGCTTCTTCCAGCACCATGGATCCCTCATCAAAGCCACTGCACCGTTTGAGCGTCTGAACATCGACTTCAAGGGGCCTCTCCCTTCCCACTCACAGAATAAGTATCTGCTGACTATAGTGGATGAATACTCACGTTTTCCATTCGCTATCCCCTGTAAGGACACTTCTGCCACCTCCGTCATCTCGGCCCTTCAAAATTTGTTCAACCTCTTTGGAGCCCCAGCTTACATTCACTCGGATAGGGGCTCTGCCTTCATGTCCCGCGAGCTCAAAGATTGGCTGACTGCTTTTGGTGTCGCAACGAGTCGCTCCTCCGCCTATAATCCTCGGGGAAATGGCCAGGTGGAACGATTTAATGGCATCATCTGGCGCACGGTGCAACTCGCTCTCCTAGAGAAAAATCTCCCAGCCCACAGGTGGGAAGAAGTGCTGTCAACATCGCTGCATGCCGTCCGAAGCCTCCTGTGCACTGCTACCAACTCCACCCCCCATGATCGGATGTTCAGCTTCCCTCGTCGCTCGGCGAACGGCCTTGCCACACCATCTTGGCTGCTGAACCCAGGTCCGGTCCTTCTCAGAAAATTTGACCGCCATTCTAAATATGACCCCCTCGTAGAAGAAGTGACTCTCCTGGAAAGCAACCCCGAGTATGCTTTTGTTCGCCTCCCAGATGGACGAGAAACCACCGTCTCCACTCGCCATCTAGCGCCTCCTGGCGATCCCACTGAGCTCACCGAAGACGAAGCCTCCCCAAACTTACGGCCCCCGACGTCGCCCTCCCCAGCGGCTCCTGAGTCTCCCCTCATTCCGCCTTCACAGCTTCCAGCCTCTCACTCTTCTCCGACTCAAACTCAAGAACCTTCGACTTCTTCCCCTGAACCTCCGGAGTCTCCCTCGCCACTGCCTCTCCGACGCAGTTCCCGCACCAGACGTCCCCCGACCCATTTGAAGGACTTCGTCCGATTCTGAGGGAGGGAAGAATGTTATAGAAAACTCTTAGTAACAACTGTTTGCATATCATATGTTTCTCGCCTACATGGCATTTTCTCTGTTCCGAATTTCTGTTGCGAATTTCTCGCTGAATAAAGCCTTTCGATAAGGTATGTTTTCTTGTGATTTCACTACAACTGTCATTATCCTGTACAACGTAGTACCAATGAGTGTTAGTAAATTGTTAAATAAATGGATGTTGGTTATGTCCAACTTAGAAGAATCTAGCAAATTTGCGAGGTTGTGGCTCGAGTATCACCAGAACGCCGCGTTTCCTCACAACCATGTACGATTTCAGTTACAGTGGAGGGAATGCCATTAGGAAACAAAATCTTTGATGCAACATGTTTCGATTGCGCAGCTAGCAAAATTCAGTATGAAAGCACCACAAAGTGTGAGTGATTCTCCAATTATATTGCCACAAACGAACGTATCAAAGGACCCCCCGGGCAAAGGATCCCTCCGGCACAGTACCCCCCGTCAATAACCTTGCGTCAGGGTAACAGTGGTGTAGGGGTGTCTTGGCCCCCTTCACACCCGTGACGTAGCCCCCACCCCGCAGTGTCCAAGCCGTGTGTAGGTTTTCCCGCCTGAATCCAAAATCTCGTTTTTCGTAAAAATCTCTAAATTTTTAGGAAGCGTTTCCGGGAGTTTTATTTGCAGATACGTACTTCAATAGAGATTCTCTACACAGAAAAAAATACAAAAAAATATCATGCAACTACCCCATCGTGGTGTGCAGAACTCGAAGTAAGCCAAACGGATCTCGAGATAAATTCAATACCAAACACTGATTAATCAGTTAATTTTCAAGGAAGCGAGTACATAACCTAAGCAAGACCTGAACGATTAACAGGACTTCCCATGTGATAGAGACAGGTCAATTAAGGACGACGTATCAGCGCTTACTTTATCGGTTTGCTTATGCGTAATAATAGATGATTAAGTCTCGATGAATCCACCATATCGTGCGGATGATCCATCTAGTATTCTGACTGCCGAGTGGGCAGCTTCTCAATTCCCCAGTCGAAAGGGAGAGCGAACACGTCATCTATTCATTAAAACACTAGTAGTAGTTAGCGTTTCATGAGAATGATCAAACTAATTAGATGACGAATTAGGTGAGTTCCTACATTAGACTAATTATTCCCTTTCGTTATGCCTATCTTTTTAAAAACCCTTTTAGTAGTGATCAAAATTGGAGGTTTTGTGGCAACATTCTAAATTGCTAACGCCAGGCATGGAAGGTATTTTACATATCCATGCAGAATTAATATTTACGTATTATAGAATACCCGACCCCCTCTATTAATCGCTTTCACCTTGTTTCATTCCCCACCATTCGCAATTTATAGGACCATCCTCTTTCCACCCGCCTCTCAACTCTAAATCACCGTCTCCTCATCCGATTCCTCAACCTTTTCTTCGATTCTATGTGGACCATCTGACTGGTTAACTAGCTGGTTAAAAACAGTCACTGGTGAATTGTATACTTATAAACAGACACAATGAATGATGGATCGCCTTAGATACAAAATAGAAAACACAAACTGAGATTCATATAGTACTAGAGTACAGAGTAGGGTGGGTTTCTACTTAGTTTGAATGGGATGCTACAACGCCAACTGCCCTTATCTGGTATCTAAAAAATAATCGTTAGTACACATTTTGCTAGCTTCTCGGTTTTCTCGGATTTATTTTACAATATTGTAGAAAATGAGTCGCAAGTCGGAACCAGAAATGTCAGCTAGCTCTAAATTATAAATATTTAGATCGACCCAACAAAACACATTTGTCAACTAATTGGGAATGAGGTTAACTGGAATTCAACTCCTTTTTGCCGAGCTTTCGGTAAATTTATTCCCTTCTTCAGGGCTCAAAGAACGTTTTAATCAGTGAGTATAGCAAGCGTCAACACGAACACGAAATTATGCTACCATAATTATTGAAGATTAAATTTTATGGTATTGAATGAAGAAATGAATTAAACACCAGATTTCGGGGAAATGGTATCCAGAAAAATAAGACAAATGTAAAGTTTATCACAGATTGGAGAGATTAGTGAAAATTTGAATGGAGAAAAGTCCTCTTTTGTTATTCACACTCGTGTTTCTGATTTATCGTATCACCAACCCTTGAGTTCTCATAGGGAGCGAACAGTTGGTCCTACAGAGCTTAAACACTTGCTTACAAGCCCGTCACTGAATTTATACCCAAAAAAATTGATGTACCTCCTATTGCTACGTCCTGTTTGGCAGTATGGGTGTGTTATCTGGGGATCAGCTTCCGACTCACAAATTAAGAAAGTCCAAACGGTACAAAACAGGATTCTCAGACTAGTCACTGGAGCTCCGTGGTATGTGAAAAATAGTACCATTCACAATGACCTGGGTATCCCTGAAGTGAGGGAGGTGCTAAAGAGTGACTATGAGCGACACCATGAGAGATTAAGGAGCCACTCCAACGAGCTACTTCTTGAAATTACTGAAAACCCTCCCCCTCCGCGCAATGAACGACGGCTGAAAAGGAAAAGGACATTCAGATCTAGCTCTAGCATGATACATAAGTAGATGAACGTATACTAGTCAAATGAAAACTTGTTGTTATTTTGTCGAATATTATCTCATTCATGTTATTTATTTATTACCTAGATCTAATTTCGTTATAGTTGACCACCACTGGGTGGAATCAACATCACATGTTTCTTGTTATTTATATATATATTATTATACTCACAACTGTAATGTACTTAAGTACAATAAAGTTAACATATTTAAAAAAAAAAAAAAAAAAAAAACTTTTTTGAGTTAGGGCGTTTTCAAAATTTCAAAATTCATTTTGGAACCCTTAGAAGTGACCTACATCAACAAAAATCTTCGGGGCACAACTAGACCCCGAATGGAGCCTACATACCAAATTTCTTCAAAATCGGTCAATGCTAAGTGGCAAAAGTGCCGCGTACGGCGGACGGACGGCCAAATCTTTATTCGATTTTTGGATTCTACGTACCTGGAAACGTAAACCATCAAATTTTGAGGGGGTGTTAAATTTTTTTTTTTCTTGGTCGATTCCAAAGGTTCATTATTGAAAATAATAAACCAAAAGGGGTTTAGAGAAGAGAATTATTGAACTAAAGTTGTTCTAAATCAGTCGTAGAATCAGTCCCTGAAGATTCAATCATCAATTCTAGGACACCCTGTATAGACAATGTTTGAGGGTCGCGTAATAATTTGCTGTGTTTTTAACATGTTTAATGTTTTAGGGCTGGGGGTCATTCTGTGAATTCCGACACGCAAATTTGCAACGGGCAAAACTATACTAACCTGTGGTCCGATTTTGATGAAATTTTCAGGGATTGTGCGGGTTAGGTCCTAGACGGTCCCCTATAAATTTCAGTACCTTCGGACCAATAGGAGCGAGTGCGCATGCGCAAACGTGAATTTCCTGGGACCTCGGTTTCTCGGTTTCTAATGAACCGATTTTGCTCAAATTTGGAGGTTAGTTAGGGACTAACTTCTAAGAGACACCCTATAAGTTTCAATCAAATTGGTCAAGCAATAGCCGCTGCGCATGCGCGAACTTTAAATTCATTGTTACAACCAAAACTCCGCAACTATTCAACCAATTTCGATGAAATTTCCAGGGATTGTGTGGGTTAGGTCCTAGACGGTGGACCGCTAAATAAAATTCTACGTTGAAAATACAAATATCATACTACTCGTGCCCACACTTACTTCCAGGTTCCCGTGTAAATTGCTTCTTTTATTGTGTGATCAAATGTTGTGGTCTGCAGGTCAATTAATGTTAAACCAAATTGACCCCTCATCACAGTCTCTTTTGCATCTTTCAATAACTCTTTGAATCATAATTTTTTCACCAACTGATTCTATACGTCCATGTTACAATGAGTGAGGAAGCTATACTGCCCACCCAACTTGGCAGACGTTTTTTGATCCAATCACATACACCTACTCACTTAATTTTTCATCCTAATTTGATGAAATTTTCTAGGATTGTCCAGATTAGCGAGTAGATGGTCCCCTATGAGGGTAGTGGAAGGTACTTAGAGATTGGTGTTTTGAGATTAACTACTATGCATCGGATCATCTATACAATCGGGTTATGGATAGGAGGAAGCTATGTGCCACACCCACTTGGCAGACTTTTTCCACTACTTTGCGTAACTACGTGGGTATATAAATCATTACCAACTTATTCATAGCGCCTTGCGTTACTGGCCATGAAGTTACCAACAGTCTTTCCAATTTTTTCCGAGCTTTGGAGGGCCCCCTGGAACTGTTCGAGTTTTATCATTATCCTGGAACACCCTCCCGTAAATACGGTTAATCGAGTTTCTACTGTATTTCATTTATTCAGTTTTTATATCTTTGAGGCTTCTTCCAAAAAGTAATCCTCTGAATGTAAATTTATTGGGCCACAAAAGCAGACTTAGACTGCCAGGGCCGAAATTGGATCAGACGGATCGAACAGTGATGGAAGGCAGGTTGGAATGACGGGGGAAACCCGCGGTCGGGTCGTATATTGTCTACTCGAAGGATTGAAACGTATCAATGCGTCCACACTTGCCGGATCCTCCACCCCGGAACGCGGAACTTCTTCGTCGGCCTTACGGGTCTCTATCGGCCATCGGCAGCCTGCAAATACGGTATTGAGGGCACCCCGGACCGTATAAGACCGGATGTCGTCGCCGCATGTCGAGGATTAGCGAGGTGAGCCCTGGGCTTAGAGGACTCCAGATTTACCAGCAGGTCGTCAGCTTTTCTAGGTCGAATTTATCAGTGTTGGTTATAAGGGCTCCCCCGATGACCCACATTGCTACAGCAGAGCTGAGTGTTGTGCTCTGGATGGACACTACGTGAAACTCACTGTTTCAGCTCATCCCTAAGCTAAGCCGGCACAAGAACGAAAGTTTGATGTTGATGTCGTTTTCCTGTCTGAACGTAATGAAATCCCCGAGTCGGATCGCAAGTAATACTATGTTGCAGTTGGTATTATATAATTGTACCACATTAATCCTACCTCACATAGACCTCCAACACAATTTCAAAAAACGCTGCATATCATTATACGAGGGTTTATTATTTTGCTGTATAGATCACTCGCCTTCAGAGAACAGCTTCGCACCTTCCACTAGGTACCTACCGTTTCGATCCACAATTAAGTTCATTTTGAAAGAAAAACGTTGCAAATCATTGCCCATAGGTTTATTATTTTCTGTATAGATCACCCTTCTGTATAGATCCCTCCCTACCAACCGTAGGGCATTTTATTTTTATTTTATTTACTACGTGCTAGGGCATTTTTGAAAATTTCAACCCCAACAACCAACCAAATGGAATGAATGGTTGAAATTTTCAAAAATACCCCAGGAGGTAGTAGGTACCTACGGTTGGTAGGGAGGGATCTATACAGAAGGGTGATCTATACAGGAAATAATAAACCTTCGGGCAATGATTTGCAGCGTTTTTTTACCTACCAACATTTTTTTACCTACCAACTATTGGTAGGTACTACCTACCACACCACACTGCCTTCACACCTTCACAATCAAGTTTATTAGGAAGAACTAAACGCTTCACACTCGATTCGAAAAATAGAAAGCTTCATATGAAAATTTGATTACTGGTTGCTCAGAAAGCGAAACTGAATACAAATCGAAGAAACGAACAGCGATGTGATTAGCGAGTGTGATTCACACTCGTGATTCTGTTTTATCGAAGGAAAACCCTTAAGTACTCGTAGGGAGCGAACGGTTTGTCTTACACAGCTCCGGGTGGTCTCAAAAATTTTTATAAATTCAATACTATTTAAAATTGGTAAAGAAACGATACTTTATTTCGAGAGTTTTCGAGCTAGGCACTCTTGAAAATCTCAACCCTCAATTTTCACCCCTTAGAAGTGACTGATATCAACAAAAAGATTCGCGGCACAACTAGACCCCGAATGGAGCCCATATACCAAATTTGAACCAAATCGGAGTGTTGCTCAGAAAAGTGCCGCGTATGGCGGACGGACGGAAATTTTCGATATTCGATTTTTGTAATCTACGTACTTACCTTGAAACGTAGAACATCAAATTTTGAGGGGGTTAAAAATTTGTTTTAATACAGAATGTGTTTCAGCCATGGTCTAACTAGCCAAAAAACTTAACGAAATTTCATAACGAAATCTGGGACGACAACATGGATACCGATGATACGGAACTAAGAATCGTGTAACCTGGTGTAACCTTTGCGATATTTTGTTATGGCGCGGTGATTATGTAAGATTCTGATTTAGTGGGAGGAAAGTAGCGAAATTATGTGAAACGCGTGAGCTAAAAGACATTCCATGTTTCAATAATTTCGTCTGAAGTATGTAAATAGAGGCGCGGAGCGCCGAGTTTCTTGCTCGATTCCAAAGGCTTATTATTGAAATAATAAACCAAAATGCTTCACACTCAATTCGAGATGACTTCATTAAGAAATTTTAATACTGGTTGCTAAGGTCGCAAAACTGAGTACAACTCGAAGAAACGTAGCAAATTATTTCAAAAACAACAACCACCACAAAATTATAAATGCTTGCATACGAATCTGCAACACATTGGGACATTTTCATGTGTGTTTTCTTATTGTACCCAAGCATCAAAATAAGAATACATTTTAAGAGGCGTCTGGATAGGGATGGCAACGATATATCGATATATTAAATATATCGATATATTACGTTTGATATATCGATATATTTATATCGATATAGAGAACCGATATTATCGGTCAATATCGATATATTTAACGATATATCGCGACCTGTTTTCAAGTTTAAAATTTTTTTTTTTTTTTTTTTAGTAAAATTAAATATTGAAATGAATGGACGAGAAGGGACACCTGTACTTAAACATCAAGTAATTTTATTCCAAATTTTGCAGGTACCTACTGATGGGTTGATTTCAGACTGTTGACTTCAGCTCAGACATGATTGTGTACATAGTATTCACCTACAGTGGCTCTCAAGGCTCAAATACTTGACTTAAGCCAAAATTAATGGAGGCTCGTCCAGCTTCAAACTACCTACCTACTATACGAAGTGAAGCAGGTTTTCACAACAATTATTTTCACTTTTGAAGGATCATGATCGTCCACAGTACCTATACCCCTGTCAATTTATAAATTAAATTAACATTGCAATGACATTTTCGCACTTTTTTCAAGTTTTTAAACAATGAATTTCGATCATTCATACCCAGTAACTTTTGAAAGTAGGTTAATACATATTTCACACGGTTTTTCCAAATAGATCTTCCGATATGTCGAGTATATCGATAATATTTCCTCCAAAATGATGTTAGTAACTTTTCAATTCACCTACCTACTTACTTCTTCAAGTTTTTCCAAGTAGATACTACTCCGATATGTCCATAAATGTCATCCTAAATTATTTTTATATTGTTTTAAAACTATTAAATTCACCTACCTACTTCACATGAAGTAGATCTTCCGATACATCGAAAAATCGATACATTTTCTCCGATATATCGAAATATCGATATATTTTCTCCGATATATCGAAGGTATCGATATCTCATTGACGATATATCATTTGATCGATATATCGATATATTTCATTCGATATGCCATCCCTACGTCTGGATCTCCAGCGGCTCGTCCTCGTCCCAAGCGCTCCCAGCGGCCTTCCTGCTAACTCTCTTAACTCCTCTGTTTCCATGGACCTAGTATCCTACTAGAGTGTCCTACTAGAGATACTACTAGGTCCATGTCTGTTTCTCACTTTTTTCCTCAACTCCACTTTCACCCGGTTTAGCAATAACTTTTTTTTTCCTTTTCGTAAGGATTGCTTTTATGAAAAACATTGTTTTTGACAACAATATGAATCATTCCCGACCTAAAATTGAATTGCAAAGACAGAAAAGTCGAGAATGTTTTTCTCCCGAAAACGTCAAAGTCCCACCGCCCTTCGAGTTTAGTTTAGCAATCGCAGTTTTAATTTTATATCTCCTGAACCACTTGCTCTCTCGCCTTGAAACTTGGTGAGGATATTGGGTGTTTAGAGAGGAATGGATTTCGAATGACAAAATTCCCCGGGCGGCCGTCAGGAAAGGAGGGGAGGGGGAAATGTATTTCGCGATTATCAGGGTTCTGGGACAACAATCCAGGCAAAAATGGGTCAAGGAGGGGGTCTCTCACTGCAACTATTTTTCCTAGATTCCTGGATAATTTATATGGGGGATAGCAAAGCCAGATTTGGTCGGGCGACCATCAGGGGGCGGGGGGGATTTTTCAAAAAAAGTTATTGCTAACTTCACTCACCTTGAGGGGGTCTTTCACCTTGAAACTTTGGCAGTAAGTAAGTATGCCGAGTAGATAGGAAGACGTGGTGTCAAATTTGCCCAGGCAGCAGTAAGGGAAGGGGGTACCGAGTTTTAAACTTTGAAAATTTCAAATTCGCGATTTTTTCACGTTTTACGTTATTCTGAACACTTTTAGTAAAATTGTTGAAAAACGGGATTTTGAACGAAAATTTTTCAAGTCTGGAAGTTATGGCTGGTTGCATCCCCGGAAAATGTCATAGTCCCACCACTCTCCGAGTTTATTTGGGCGAACGGCGTTTTAATTTTATATCTCCTGAACTACTTGCTCTCAGCCCTTGAAACTTGGTGTGGATGTTGGGTATGTAGAGAGAAATGGATTCCTAATGTCAAAATGCCCCGGGCGGCCGCCAGTGGCTGTGGGGAGGGGGAAATGTGTTTCGCGATTATCAGGTTTCCGGGAAAAGTGGCAAAAATGGGTCAAGGAGGGGTCTCTCACTTTCCAACTATTTTTCCTAGATTCCTGGATAATTTCTATGGGGGCCAGATTTGGTCGGGCGACCATCAGTGGGCGGGGGGGGGGGGGAGATTTGATCCAGGAATCTACCTATTATTATCATCATCATCAGGGCTGAGAAAACGCTGCCAATTAGTTTTGAATGGGTTTATCAATCAACAGTATCAATCAACGAAAACGAACCTGGAGCAGTGGGCTGTTCAGAAGATTGAGGTTTTTGAACGCAAAGTCCCGTTTTCCCCACTAAAGTACCTACAGCTTGCCAGGTAATGATCCGGGACTGTTTTCCATGGTTTCAGCCTGAAAAATAACATGGAAAGTGATAATCCACTCGCTAAGTTTCCCGAGTATGCCTGATTTTCCCTCATTAGCAACATTTTATGCTCAACCATAGCCTCCTCCCTCGTACGACACAAACTCAAATTGAGCGTGAGAATGAGACTTGTCTCCAGTAGGTACTCTGTGAAATGAGATAAGAGAGTTAGCAGGAAGGCCGCTGTGAACGCTTGTGTCGAGGACGAGCCGCTGGAGATCCAGACGCCTCTAACATTTTATTGTTGTCATCGCAACACAGTGAGTCTATTCTATTTATTGGTATCGCGTGAGCAAGTTTTCTTGACGATTTTTCAGTTTATCTGCCAAAGCAAAGGCATGAAAATGTCAAAAAAATTATTTTACTATTTTTCTGTTTAGATCACTCGTCTGCGCAAATAACACAGCTATGCCATTGCCATTACCTACCAACCATAAATATTTTCGCTTCACACCTACTACTCAGACCTAAAAAAACAAGAAATCAAGAAAAGAACGAAAAGAAATCAAGTTCGAATCAAGTTTCTTTTGAAGAAATAAACGCTTCGCAGTCAAATTAAAGAAATAGTGAGTTGGGGTTCCTTCATTGGTAATAGAATACTGGTTACTGGATGCAAAACTGAGTACAACTCGAAGAAACAAACAACGATCGCATTCGGGTCAGCTAAAATTTCAACGGAGATTAGGCCTCTTTTGCGATTCACACTCGTGTTTTTAATTTATCGTAAGCTCAACACTTGAGTTCTCATAGGGAGCAAACGGTTGGTCCTACAGAGCTCTGGGTGGTCTCACTCGATTCTAATAATTCAATACTATTTTAAGTTGATAAAAAACAACACCTTTATATCGAAAGTATCTAGCTGGGGCGTTTTTTAAATTTCAGCCCTTTTTTTTCAACCCAAAGAAGTGCCTGACATCATCCATAAGCTTCGGGGCACGACTTTTTCTTATTTTTAATATTTATTTATATTCAAAAATTACAGAAACAAATACTTACATACCTAATAATACACTTCTATATGTATAAATAATATGCTCTGTTTTATACTGTAATACATTAAATAAGAATTACTAAATAAATAACATAAAAGCTTCTGATTGATAGTATACAAATTAAGAAAATTAATGGTTTATAAATGTAAAAAAGTTTTTTCTCCATATGGGCCCCAGCTCATGGTGGAGAATGAGTACAAAATTATATAAAAATTTATTAAACTTATTTACTGTCTTACTAAACTTTACCTACAGAGTTATGAAAATATTGAGAACGTTTTTTTAGTTCAATGTTTTTATTTTATCTGGTAACTCTTTCAATGTTTGTAGTAATGTCGTCCAATTTTACTTCGGCAGAATAATAAGAAATATGACACTTCGCGACAAAACTATGCACGGCTATCGTCATAACTGTCGGAGTCTCCAAGAAGTAACCCCGTGAAAACCGCGTCCACAAAGCCAGCTAAGGAAAAGAATATAATTTTACCTTGAATAGCTTATGAACAGCACTTAGCCCAGGCGAATTAGAGAAAATAGGAGAAATAATTCATAGTAAAGAAATTTCTTCACCAGCGTCTTCCTTTACACTTGGTTAATCATACCTCAAAAGTCCCCTATGGTGGGGGGTGAGCTCGGGGGGTAAATTTTCTCCTATTTTTCGACTTTTTTTCGGTTTTTGGCCTATAACTCTAAAAGTAAGCGTTCTAGCGGATTTTTTACTATTACCAGAATTAAAGTACATGAAATTTCCTACAATTTGCTCTTCTGACTTAAGTCTCTACGATTACGCCTTCCGCCAAGTCATGTATTACAAGATGTCATCAGGCTTGAAAAGAATGGTTCCTGAGTAAAAAGACCATCAAAAGATCTTTTTGCTGATTTTTTAAAATGACACCTACTTTTCAACGCGCTCTAGCGGTGTAACGCGTAATCGTAGAGAGTTAAGACAGTAAGTGTTTTCAATTAGGAGGCCATGATTTTCATAGGGGACCATCTCCGCCCCGAATTGCATAATTCCCGAAAATTTCATCGAAATCAGATGGGAAATGTAGAAGTTATGGCAGTGACAAGGAGATACAAGTTTGCGCATGCGCAGTGGCTACGATCCACTAGGGACAATGATTTTCATGGGGGACCATCTCCACCCCAATTAGCCTAATTCCTGAAAATGTCATCGAAATCAGATGGGAAATGTAGAAGTTATGGCAGTCACAAGGAAATACAAGTTTGCGCATGCGCAGTGGCTACGATCGGGCTGGGGGCGATGATTTTCATAGGGGACCATCTTAACGCCAACCCGCACAATTCCTGAAAATTTCCGAGTAAAAAGAGCATAAAAGGACCTTTTTGCTGATTTTTTGAAATGATACCTACTTTTCAACGCGCTCTAGCGGCGGAAGGCGTAATCGTAGAAACTTAAGTCAAAAGAGCAAATTGTAGGAAATTTCATGTAGGTACTTTAATTCTGGTAATAGTAAAAAATCCGCTAGAACGCTTACTTTTGGAGTTATAGGCCAAAAACCGAAAAAAAGTCGAAAAAATAGGAGAAAATTTACCCCCCCTCCTCGAGCTCACCCCCCCCCCACCATAGGGGACTTTTGAGGTATGATTAACCAAGTGTAAAGGAAGACGCTGGTGAAGAAATTTCTTTACTATGAATTATTTCTCCTATTTGCCCATTTTTGGTCTGGGCTAACTACTATGGTGCTCCTTCTATTCCGTCTTGGGTGATGGTCTACATTTCTGGGTGATTTCTCCTTTTTGAAGGACAGTCGCATACGCACCACCACATTGACAGACCGTAATACAGTATCGACTGAACAACAGCACGTTAGACTTGCTTCATTATGGCGAAGGATTCTTCAATTCTTATCAACAAAGAAAACACAAACATAAATATTCTCAATTTGACAATTAGTGAGTCTATATGCTGCTCCCACTTCAACAGACTCCAAATGGAGCCCATATACCAAATATCATCAAAATCGATCCATGGTATCTACAGGGTGTCACTCTTACGGGCGCACCACCGGGCAGGGTTCGATTCTACTACTAATTTGCAACAAAAATGTCTCTTAGCAATTTTGTTTTAGAGGCTTCGTTTTCGACTTATTTCACATTTAAGATTTTTTTCGTGTTTTCGACCTTACATCACTAAAATGGCTATAACTCCCTTAATTGATGGAGTAAATTCAAATTTGATTATATCATTAGAAAGAGCGTCAAATTTCCTATCTCCCTGATGGGGTTTTAGAACATTTCAAATGAAACGAACGAGTGTAAAATAAACCAAAAGTAAAAAATTGGTAAAGTTTCGACAATTTTCACTTTTTTCAAAGTTTGTTTCTCGAAACGTCGTGAACGGAAATTTCCATGCTGTAGGCCTAAAAGTTGCATGTGAATCCCAGCTTTCTGAAGGTGTAGTCAGTTTTTTAAAAACACCACTTATTCAGTTAGAAAATGGCGTTTTTAGGGCAGAAAACGATCATTTTAGGGTGTCAATCGGCGTTTTTCACCAGAAATGCTTTCCAACTTAATAAATCGTTTGACATGAAATTTTGCGTAATTCTTGACGCTGAATCGAATGGTAACACTTTCTTGAAAAGTACTATTTGTTTGTCGAGGAGATCGGAAAGTGTTACCATTCGATTCAGCGTCAAGAATTACGCAAAATTTCATGTGAAATGATTTATTAAGTTGGAAAGCATTTCTGGTGAAAAACGCCGATTGACACCCCAAAATGATCGTTTTCTGCCCTAAAAACGCCATTTTCTAACTGAATAAGTGGTGTTTTTAAAAAACTGACTACACCTTCAGAAAGCTGGGATTCACATGCAACTTTTAGGCCTACAGCATGGAAATTTCCGTTCACGACGTTTCGAGAAACAAACTTTGAAAAAAGTGAAAATTGTCGAAACTTTACCAATTTTTTACTTTTGGTTTATTTTACACTCGTTCGTTTCATTTGAAATTTTCTAAAACCCCATCAGGGAGATAGGAAATTTGACGCTCTTTCCAATGATATAATCAAATTTGAATTTACTCCATCAATTAAGGGAGTTATAGCCATTTTAGTGATGTAAGGTCGAAAACACGAAAAAAATCTTAAATGTAAAATAAGTCTAAAACGAAGCCTCTAAAACAAAATTGTTGCAAATTAGTAGTAGAATCGAAACCTGCCCGGTGGTGCGCCCGTAAGGGTGACACCCTGTATAGAATGTGCCGCGTACGGCAGACGGACGGCAAAATTTGTATTCGATTTTCGGATTCTGCATACCTTGAAACGTAAACTATTAAGTTTTGAGGTTACAAATAGTGGGTTAAAAATATTTTTTTTCCTGGTCGATTCCAAAGGTTTAATATTTAAAATAATGAACCACAATTACGAAGAACTAACAGTAGTTAGTAGCACGATGCAGAACTGTGAGTGAACCGTCGTAGATTCCTCTCCCCGTCAGTACAAAGATTACCTTAGAATTGACAAATCTCAGACGAGAAAAAAAAAAGTTTCTTCCCACTCTTTTCAAGACTTTTAGCGGCCACGGCCTAGGGTAGAGTCACCAAGTAAAAGTAAAAAAGAGTTACCAATTATCGTCAGGCGCAAATATGGAACCAGTGTTCGTCACTTCATATTTCATTTCAATATAATAAGAGTTTGGCGCCACCTAGGGATTTGAATCTGTCGCCATTTGAAAGAGGAGGTTGTAGGCTTCCGATTCACTACAAAATCAAGTCAGAATTGTAACGGTTCTGTTAGTGATAAAAAATCATCATCAGTACCCGAAACCAGCTCTCCATTGTCGGTGTGTTACTAAGAGGTAAGTGTAGTTTCTAGCATTTTTTACCTACCCAAGTAGCGATTTTCTCATTTCTTTTTATTTGAATAGTTTTTATATAGTCTAAAGCTTGAATTCGAGCGTTGTTCGAGCTCTATAGAGATTAGTTTAATTGATATGGGATGACGATAACTGGTGTCATGAAATGATGGTATATCCAGTTATCGTCACATGTGACGATTACTGGGTTTCAGTCGACGTTTCAGTTCTTAGTTCTATCATAATCTTCTTTTCAAGGGAAACAAGAAGGTGTTCGAACTTTTCGATAATAACAATTGGATCCATTATTCGTCAGGGGGTGACGATAACAAGATGCAGGGTGCAGATAAGTGGGTTATACGTTCACCAGTAACCGTCATCTTGCAGTACCTACCAGTTATCACGTGCGAATTCGTGCAAACTATTCTTGTTTTATAGGAGTTTTGGGGTGCATAACCACCCGTCCATGGTCTCAAAAGGAGGTGCCACTTAAGATATGTATTCATTTAAAGGCAAAAAGAATCGTTGAAATCTCGATAGTTTATGAGCATCTTATGAATTCATTTTCCGAGATGCTGAAGATGGAATTGGAGACTATTTACCTCTAATAATTAGAGGTAACATAATTATTATGTGGACCTTGTGGAATAAGGGGTTCAGGTGGCTTAAAACTGTCAACTCGTTGATTGATTCGATGATGAATGCGGGCTACATCAAAAGAGACGGGAACTTGCAAATGTTTATGAGGCCAGAGAAGGGCTATGTTACGACTTATCGGGATAAGAGGGGCCTTTGATGATAGTTCTGACCTTTGTGATTTAGGACCTGCTAGTTTAAATTTGAGTTACATATATTGGCTGTGAATCTCTTGTGGCAATTTTATTGACTGAAGTAGGGTGAATAGGGACCTACCTTATCTGAACTGTGATAGATCTAATGCCATTGAAGCATGATAAATAACTAGGACCTTCTTCCCTATTACTAGAGCTCAGTTGTACCTAGTACCACACTAAGCTTCTTTTTTGTTAATTATATTGCCTGACCTTTTCTTGTCATTCCTAGTAAGTTTGAATTTAAGTACAAGTTAAGTTAATAAGTACCTGCCTTACGCATACAATGAGTTAAATTTATCAAACCTTTTCTGGTCAGTCTTTAACTTAAAATTCGAGTAGGTACCTAGTGCAAGTATGTTCATTGTTCAATAAAAGCCTTGTGATCTAGTAAAGTGTTTATTAATTTTGTCTCAGCAGTGCTGAGTCAGCACCCGATTGCACTAATTTTGTACGACATTCTTTACGAATTTTCACGATTGAAGTACCTATTGTTACAAAAAGAATTGTAATAAGTGAATAATAATATCCTAGGTACCTAAGTATAATATAAGTGAATAGTCATAGATGACGATAACTGGTGCAATTATCTGACGAATACTGGATTCCCCCTGACGATAGCTGGTGCACTGCGGTGACGAACACTGGAATTCTCATGACGATAACTGGTGAAAAAACGCTGTAAATCATTGCTCAAAGGTTTATTATTTTCTGTATAGATCACCCTTCTGTATAGATCACTGGTTCTCCATCAATAGCACCTACCACCATCTGTATTCTCCTTTGACCTTCCCTCTCAAATTTCAGCTTCCTGCGTTCAATAGGATTGAAAATGACTTCGGAGCTCACTCAGCTGATCAGTGATCTGAAGAGTGAAGAAGATCTCCTCGAATGCTGAAGACGCCTGGAAGAGCACTTCCATTCAATAGGATTGAAAATGGCTTCGGAGCTCACTCAGCTGATCAGTGATCTGAAGAGTGAAGAAGATCTCCTCGAATGCTGGAGACGCCTGGAAGAGCACTTCCATTCAATAGGATTGAAAATGACTTCGGAGCTCACTCAGCTGATCAGTGATCTGAAGAGTGAAGAAGATCTCCTCGAATGCTGGAGACGCCTGGAAGAGCACTTCCATTCAATAGGATTGAAAATGGCTTCGGAGCTCACTCAGCTGATCAGTGATCTGAAGAGTGAAGAAGCCTTTGAGCAATGATTTGCAGCGTTTTTTACCCACCAACATTTTTTTACCTACCAACTTTTTTTTACCTACCAGCTAGGTACTACCTACCACACCATACTGGCTTCACACCTTCACAATCAAGTTTATTAGAAATAACTAAACGCTTCACACTCATGATTCTGTTTTATCGAAGGAAAACCTTCAAGTACTCGTAGGGACCGAACGGTTTGTCCTACAGACCTCCGGGTGGTCTCAAAAATTTTTAAAAATTCAATACTATTTAAAATTTGTGAAAAAACGATACCTTTATTCCGAGAGTTTTCGAGCTAGGGCACTCTTGAAAATTTCAACCCTTAATTTTTACCCCTTAGAAGTGACCTACATCAACCAAAAGCTCCGCGGCACAACTAGACTCCAAATGGAGCCCATATACCAAATTTGAACCAAATCGGTCCAGTGTTGCTAAGAAAAGTGCCGCGTATGGCGTTCGGCGTACGGCGGACGGACGGAAATTTTTTTATTCGATTTTCGAATTCTACGTACTACCTTGAAACGGAAAACATCAAATTTTGAGGGGGGGTTAAAATTTTTTAACACAGAATGTGTTTTTGCGATGACCTACCGAAGAAAAATCGTCACGAAAAAGCGACAGAAAAAACCGTTACGCGAATTTTATAATGATATTCACGTGCAACCAAGCCATGGAATGCTGGGTCAATGTGGTCACGTGCAACCAAGTCAATGGAGAATGCTGAAGGCGCCTGAGTGGTCACTGATCAGCTGAGTGAGCTCCAAGGCCATTTTCTCTCCTGTTGAACGCAGGAACCTGAAATTTGAGAGGGCGGGTCAATGGAGAATGCTGAAGGCGCCTGAGTGGTCACTGATCAGCTGAGTGAGCTCCAAGGCCATTTTCTCTCCTGTTGAACGCAGGAAGCTGAAATTTTAGAGGGCGGGTCAATGGAGAATGCTGAAGGCGCCTGAGTGGTCACTGATCAGCTGAGTGAGCTCCAAGGCCATTTTCTCTCCTGTTGAACGCAGGAACCTGAAATTTTAGAGGGCGGGTCAATGGAGAATGCTGAAGGCGCCTGAGTGGTCACTGATCAGCTGAGTGAGCTCCAAGGCCATTTTCTCTCCTGTTGAACGCAGGAACCTGAAATTTTAGAGGGCGGGTGAATGGAGAATGCTGAAGGCGCTTGAGTGGTCACTGATCAGCTGAGTGAGCTCCAAGGCCATTTTCTCTCCTGTTGAACGCAGGAACCTGAAATTTTAGAGGGCGGGTGAATGGAGAATGCTGAAGGCGCCTGAGTGGTCACTGATCAGCTGAGTGAGCTCCAAGGCCATTTTCTCTCCTGTTGAACGCAGGAACCTGAAATTTTAGAGGGCGGGTCAATGGAGAATGCTGAAGGCGCCTGTGTGGTCACTGATCAGCTGAGTGAGCTCCAAGGCCATTTTCTCTCCTGTTGAACGCAGGAAGCTGAAATTTTAGAGGGCGGGTGAATGGAGAATGCTGAAGGCGCCTGAGTGGTCACTGATCAGCTGAGTGAGCTCCAAGGCCATTTTCTCTCCTGTTGAACGCAGGAACCTGAAATTTGAGAGGGCGGGTCAATGGAGAATGCTGAAGGCGCCTGAGTGGTCACTGATCAGCTGAGTGAGCTCCAAGGCCATTTTCTCTCCTGTTGAACGCAGGAAGCTGAAATTTTAGAGGGCGGGTCAATGGAGAATGCTGAAGGCGCCTGAGTGGTCACTGATCAGCTGAGTGAGCTCCAAGGCCATTTTCTCTCCTGTTGAACGCAGGAACCTGAAATTTTAGAGGGCGGGTCAATGGAGAATGCTGAAGGCGCCTGAGTGGTCACTGATCAGCTGAGTGAGCTCCAAGGCCATTTTCTCTCCTGTTGAACGCAGGAACCTGAAATTTTAGAGGGCGGGTCAATGGAGAATGCTGAAGGCGCCTGAGTGGTCACTGATCAGCTGAGTGAGCTCCAAGGCCATTTTCTCTCCTGTTGAACGCAGGAACCTGAAATTTTAGAGGGCGGGTCAATGGAGAATGCTGAAGGCGCCTGTCTGGTCACTGATCAGCTGAGTGAGCTCCAAGGCCATTTTCTCTCCTGTTGAACGCAGGAAGCTGAAATTTTAGAGGGCGGGTGAATGGAGAATGCTGAAGGCGCCTGAGTGGTCACTGATCAGCTGAGTGAGCTCCAAGGCCATTTTCTCTCCTGTTGAACGCAGGAACCTGAAATTTTAGAGGGCGGGTCAATGGAGAATGCTGAAGGCGCCTGAGTGGTCACTGATCAGCTGAGTGAGCTCCAAGGCCATTTTCTCTCCTGTTGAACGCAGGAACCTGAAATTTTAGAGGGCGGGTGAATGGAGAATGCTGAAGGCGCCTGAGTGGTCACTGATCAGCTGAGTGAGCTCCAAGGCCATTTTCTCTCCTGTTGAACGCAGGAACCTGAAATTTTAGAGGGCGGGTCAATGGAGAATGCTGAAGGCGCCTGAGTGGTCACTGATCAGCTGAGTGAGCTCCAAGGCCATTTTCTCTCCTGTTGAACGCAGGAACCTGAAATTTTAGAGGGCGGGTGAATGGAGAATGCTGAAGGCGCCTGAGTGGTCACTGATCAGCTGAGTGAGCTCCAAGGCCATTTTCTCTCCTGTTGAACGCAGGAACCTGAAATTTTAGAGGGCGGGTCAATGGAGAATGCTGAAGGCGCCTGAGTGGTCACTGATCAGCTGAGTGATAAGATCTCACTTACGAGATAACCTTAAAGATAAGTTAAATTATCTTATAAGATAACTTGAAGATAACCGTTATGCGCCTTTTATAATGATTATCACGTACAACCAAGCTGTTGGTAAGGAAATAGAACTCCCGCAGTGTTCATTGCACAGAAATTGTTCACCATTCGTTGGAAAGCTCTCAATTTATATAGTATTTTTCTTGTAGTTACATATTTATTTATATAACATTTATAGGGTTTTAGACCAAATTAAATGTCTAACAATTATTTATTTTATTATTGCCAAAGGCTCCACATTTATTATTGTTGTTTTTTATTTAACGGATGACTAGCATCGCAAAAACACATTCTGTGTTCCTATGATTTCATACAGAGTATGGAAAAAGAAATAAACCGGGGGGTGCAGGGGGGCGGAGCCCCCCGCCGAGGCGCAAAGCGCCGAGTTTTTCTTGCTTCTTCTTATTAAAATTGCTCGATTCTTGATTCGATGGATTATTATTGAAAATAATAAACCAAAAATCATAATGAGTTTTATGATTGCCGGCCTATGCCAGTTTGACCTTCAATTAACAGTGAGTGGGAATATTGTGGTAAGGGAGAGGAATGTGAGGATTTAGCACAAAATGATGTTCAAAAATGCGTGACTCAATGAGTAGCCATGTTTAATTCCATTACTGAATTAGTGAGCAGGCCCCTAATTTTAATGTTCTACTGATTTCGGAGAAGTTAAAAGTAGGATAGGAGGGGGGAAGTTCCCACAAGTTAAAATGGGTGAGTCCCCACAATTTCAAAGTTATTCCATTTAAAATTATAAGCCGGTGCTAAAATGATAAGCTGTAAAGCCAACAAAGCATTCATGATAACCAAACAACAACGGAATTTCTATCTAAGAAAAATTATGTCCCATTCTAAAAACGCTGTAAATCATTGCTCAAAGGTTTATTATTTTCTGTATAGATCACCCTTCTGTATAGATCACTGGTTCTCCATCAATAGCACCTACCACCATCTGTATTCTCCCTTGACCTTCCCTCTCAAATTTCAGCTCCTGCGTTCAATAGGATTGAAAATGGCTTCGGAGCTCACTCAGCTGATCAGTGATGTGAGGAGTGAAGAAGATCTCCTCAAATGCTGGAGACGCCTGGAAGAGCACTTCCATTCAATAGGATTGAAAATGGCTTCGGAGCTCACTCAGCTGATCAGTGATCTGAAGAGTGAAGAAGATCTCCTCGAATGCTGGAGACGCCTGGAAGAGCACTTCCATTCAATAGGATTGAAAATGGCTTTGGAGCTCACTCAGCTGATCAGTGATGTGAGGAGTGAAGAAGATCTCCTCGAATGCTGGAGACGCCTGGGAGAGCACTTCCATTCAATAGGATTGGAAATGGCTTTGGAGCTCACTCAGCTGATCAGTGATGTGAGGAGTGAAGAAGATCTCCTCGAATGCTGGAGACGCCTGGAAGAGCACTTCCATTCAATAGGATTGAAAATGGCTTTGGAGCTCACTCAGCTGATCAGTGATGTGAGGAGTGAAGAAGATCTCCTCGAATGCTGGAGACGCCTGGAAGAGCACCTCCATTCAATAGGATTGAAAATGGCTTTGGAGCTCACTCAGCTGATCAGTGATGTGAGGAGTGAAGAAGATCTCCTCGAATGCTGGAGACGCCTGGAAGAGCACTTCCATTCAATAGGATTGAAAATGGCTTTGGAGCTCACTCAGCTGATCAGTGATGTGAGGAGTGAAGAAGATCTCCTCGAATGCTGGAGACGCCTGGAAGAGCACTTCCATTCAATAGCATTGAAAATGGCTTCGGAGCTCACTCAGCTGATCAGTGATCTGATCAGTGAGCAATGATTTGCAGCGTTTTTTACCTACCAACTATTGGTAGGTACTACCTACCACACTATAATGGCTTCACACCTTCACAATCAAGTTTATTAGAAAGGACTAAACGCTTCACACTCGATTCGAAAAATAGAAAGCTTGATATGGAAATTTGATTACTGGTTACGCAGAAGGCAAAACTGTATACAAATCGAAGAAATGAACAGCGATCGCATTTTAATCAGATAAAATTTGAACGGCGATTAGACCTCTTTTGCGATTCACACTCATGATTCTGTTTTATCGAAGGAAAACCTTCAAGTACTCGTAGGGACAGAACGGTTTGTCCTACAGAGCTCCGGGTGGTCTCAAAAATTTTTAAAAATTCTGTACTATTTAAAATTGGTGAAAAAACGATACCTTTATTTCGAGAGTTTTCGAGCTAGGGCACTCTTGAAAATTTCAACCCTTAATTTTCACCCCTTAGAAGTGACCTACACCAACCAAAAGCTCCGCGGCACAACTAGACCCCAAATGGAGCCCATATACCAAATTTGAACCAAATCGGTCCAGTGTTGCTAAGAAAAGTGCCGCGTACGGCGTACGGCGGACGGACGGAAAATTTTTTATTCGATTTTCGGATTCTACGTACCTTGAAACGTAAAACATCAAATTTTGAGGGGGGGTTAAAATTTTTTTTTTCTTGCTCGATTCCAAAGGCTTATTATTGAAAATAATAAACCAAAATCTTAGAGATATCACAACAGGTTGATTTCCTCACAAAAATCGCTAATAATAATTTATGAAGGACAAAAACCGAGGAACAACTATTGCAAAGCTGAGAAACTAGGTAGACCGTTTCCCCGAAGGACTCCGACATTGTTAAAAGTTTCGATGTCAAATAAAGAGTGGAGTTCTTAAGTGCGAGGATATATCGACGAAGCTCAGCCATCAGAGTTGGTCGTAACGAACTTACAAGACCATCGCATCCAATTTTGGACCCATCATCCCAACTTTTCCGTAGTCCACTCCTCTTATAAAACCTGTTATATTTAGGTTAATAATTGTATCATTATTTCTAACCTTCAAACGTCAATAAATGCAGTAATTCTCCAAGGATCAATATCTATAGCACTTCGGTTTTATATTTTCCATCATGTCATAAAGCAAATAGGGATTATCGGTTCGGTGGCCAGAATGAGATCCGCGATTTGGTTTCAAAACCTCTAAGAGAAAACATCAAAAGCATTCCTTTCGCTTTCCATTCGGAACTTTCTTTTGAAAGTGGGTACCAATATGGGCTCCATTTGGGGTCTAGTTGTGCCCCGAAACTTTTGGTTGCTGTCAGTCACTTCTAAGGTTTGAAAAAAAATGCATTGTTTTTCACCAATTCAAAGTAGAATTGAATTTTTAGAATCGAATGAGACCACCCAGAATTCTGTCGAACCAATCGTTCGCTCCCTATGAGAACTTAAGGGTTGGACTTACGAAAAATCCGGAACACGAGTGTGAATTGCAAAAGACGCCTAATCTCCGTTCAAATTTTAGTTGACCAAAATGCGATCGTTTTTCAAGTTGTATTCAGTTTTGAGTCCTTACCAACCAGTGATAAAATTTCCTAATTGAGGCACCCACAACTCTTTACAAGAGCTACAATGTTAATCCTTAATTACCCACTTGTTTAAAAAAAAGTTTTCGGATTTTTAAAATTGAATTGGGATGTTTGATGTTGATTCAGACAAATCTATAGAATATTTGAGCAAAAGGTACTTCAAAGGCCTTATTACAATCTGTCAGCTGACGATTGATCTATTTCTCATAAAGTACAGAACCAAAGAATAAGGAGGAAAAGTTCCACTTCTTAGAGGGATTTGTGTTGCCATCTCTGAAGCGGAAAGCCAACTAATAGCCTACGAGGTAAGAAATTAGTTTTTTTTCGGCAGGCAGGTGAGAAAATCTTTAAGATCCATAGGTGGAGTTGGATCTCGTAAGATACCTTGAAGGGTCCGCGTCTTCAGGTTATGTGGGATTCAAACCCACTAAAAAAAAAAAAACGCTGCAAATTATTACACAATGGTTTATTATTTTTTATTTTTCTATATAGATCACTCGTCTGCAAAGCCACCAATCATCCAACACGAAGAGAAACATCGATCGCATTTCGGTCAGTTTTAATTTGAACGGAGATTAGGCCTCTTTTGCGATTCACACACGTGTTTCTGATTTATCGTACGTCCAAACTTCAAATTCTCGTTGTGGGCCAAAAGTTTGTCCTACAGAGCTCCGGGTGGTCTCAAAAAATTCTATAGAATCTTAAATTGAAGGAAAAACAATACCTTTATATCAAAGTTTTTTGAGTTAGAGCGTTTTCAAAATTTCAAAATTGATTTTGGAACCCTTAGAAGTGACCTACATCACCAAAATCTTCGGGGCACAACTAGACCCCAGAAGGAGCCTACATACCAAATTTCATCAAAATCGGTCAATGCTAAGTGGCAAAAGTGCCGCGTACGGCGTACGGCGGACGGACGGCCAAATTTTTATTCGTTTTTTGGATTCTACGTACCTTGAAACGTGAACCGACAAATTTTGAGGGGGTGTTAAAAAAAATTTTTTCTTGGTCGATTCCAAAGGTTTATTATTGAAAATAATAAACCAAAACACCTCCTTTCCTCCCACTATGGAACTCATAGGCATAGAAAAGTCCATGTCCTATAAGGAAGAAGTTCACTTTCCATGTTTCCTTTCCATCCACGTCTGAATGTTTGGCACCAGCCATGCAGTCCACCTTCCTCTATGTTCTCCCGTCCATAGGTATATCTTGCCAGTTTGCCATTGTGAGCTCCCTTCCTTCCTTGGGTATGCAGCAACTTGTCTCCAGTACTCTTTGGGTATGCAGGCCCTGTTTCCTTCATCTCTTCTCTCAAAGATTCTTTTCCTCTCTGAAGCCATCAGCCAGTACCTCAAAGGCCCTATTACAGTCTGTCAGCTGACGATTGATCTTTCTCTCATAAAGTACATCTATTTCTCATAAAGTACATCTATTTCTCATAAAGTACAGAACCAAAGAATAAGGAGGGGAAGGTTCACTTTTTAGAGGGATCTGTGCTGCCATCTTTGAAGCGGAAGGCCAACCAATAGCCTACATGAGGTTAGAAGTTACCTTGAAGGCCCTATTGCAGTCTGTTAACTCTAGAATTATTTTGTTTTATCTTTGATTATGTTTTTATTATATGGCTTTTTCATACAAATTTTCTTACTCCATAGTTGGAACATGAAGATAACCAACGTTTAAAAGTGGATAAACTGTTGCAGGTTAAAGTCGGACTTCCGAAAAGATACCTCAGAATATTAAGGGTTAAATCGATTTCGACGGTAACAATCATCAGTAACAAAACAATAACTATTTTCACAGAAAAATACTACGTTTTTCTTAACTCGGTTTCTTATTATTTATTTATTTCTTTTTATTTATTTCTTATTTATTTATTAAGATGGGTTTCTACAATCTCGTCGCGAGTGATTTTAATCGTAATAATTTTTGAAGCAAGCCAAGGTCGAATTTCGAAAGTTTTGATTTTTAGTGAAATTTGTAATTTTATTATGGTGAGATAATATATATTCCAAAAATCGCTACACCATTATCCTACCGTATTTAAATAATTGTTTTGGTTCAATAATTTATGAAATACTTAGACTTGAGTGGATTAAGCACGAATCTCTTATTCTGAGCATTGCGACTTGCTCTAAACTAACTGGACAACCTTGAATTTTTCCTGTTTTTCTCGTCACGTGAGTAGTAAACATGGAGAGGTTGAGCATTTGTAGAAGCGTGCACATTGCATTTTGTGACCCACATCCCACCACGGATGATCCCCGGTTCAACAGCAATAAGTTGAATACTTCATGTTTTTCCCGTGACGTGAGTTGTAAACATAGAAGGATGAAACTTGAATTTTTAATGACACGAAAAACATCAGCATTACTTCTCAGACGGTTTTAAACGGCAGATCCCCCCCCCCCCCCCCACGAAGGTCGAGACGAGCAGGGCTAATAAAAACTGCGAGTTATTTACTCTAAACTGAAGCTCTTGTCTTTTCCTAATGAGCCACAGTAAAGCAGAATGTTGAAAACTCTAAAACGATCTCCAAGTTGCTCTCTCTTGAAAAAATATCTTGCTCCCTTCTCTGTAATTAAATTGGCTCCCTAGTTACCAAAATTAATTTTGTTTTCATATTAATGAACTTGAATAAGTTTTTGTGAAGTTGACGTCACCAAAACTGTCTGCCAAAATATGACTTCCTTATGTAGTACAAGTCGGACTCATTAAAGTTCGTGTAAAAATGAGCAAGAAAGTTAGTCACCAGACAGTCCCTTATGAGTTTAATTAATTGCTATAAACGAAAAATGGTAATTCTTTGAAGTTATGATTTCTTAGTTTCTGATCCGAAACTGCTCATATCCGGATGGTTTTTGGGTTCAGACGATCAGTACTCATAATATAAAAATCTCTTTACGGCGGCCTAAAATGAAAAACCTCCCATCTCAATGGGCGCTTCAAGATGAAAACTTTCCAACTTCAGCTCACTCAACTGTTCAGAAGAGGAAAAACCTCGCCGCTTCCCGATATAAATGAATTCAGAAGAATCTTATTTTTGATAAATTGGAGCTTCAATTCTGATGACAATCTTGACGGAAGTTAGCAAAAAACGCTGCAAATTATTACACAATGGTTTATTATTTTTCTATATAGATCACTCGTCTACAAAATCACTCGTCTACAACCATCCAATATGAACGGAAAAAAAAAATCAAAATCACCAACTATCGATTACATTTTGATCAACTCTAATTTGAACGGAGATTAGGCCTCTTTTGCGATTCACACTCGTGTTTTGATTT
The DNA here is from genome assembly GCA_009739505.2 of Apolygus lucorum. Lineage (NCBI taxonomy): Eukaryota > Metazoa > Arthropoda > Insecta > Hemiptera > Miridae > Apolygus > Apolygus lucorum. The sequence continues at coordinate 2,780,250 of CM019179.2, read as the reverse complement.
ATTATATATATTATATATATTTCAAAATAAACACTTAAATTTTCGTAGGAAGCGAACGGTTTGTCCAACAGAGCTCCGCGTGGTCTCAAAAAATTCTAAAAATTCTATAGAATCTTAAATTGAAGGAAAAACAATACCTTTATATCAAAATTTTTTGAGTTAGGGCGTTTTCAAAATTTCAAAATTGATTTTGGAACCCTTAGAAGTGACCTACCTCAACCAAAAGCTTCGGGGCACAACTAGACCCCAAATGGAGCCTACATACCAAATTTCATCAAAATCGGTCAATGCTAAGTGGCAAAAGTGCCGCGTACGGCGTACGGCGGACGGACGGCCAAATTTTTATTCGATTTTTGGATTCTACGTACCTTGAAACGTAAACCATCAAATTTTGAGGGGGTGTTAAATTTTTTTTTTCTTGGTCGATTCCAAAGGTTCATTATTGAAAATAATAAACCAAAAAGAGTTCAAATGAGAAATTGAAAACCTGAGGCATCGACTCTAACAAGGTTTTTATTCTGAGGTCTCCATGCTTTTGGCCGACTTTTAAGGCGCAAACGCGTGAAAGAGAAGGAATTACAATTTTGGACAACTTTGAAAATTGTATCCCTCATTCCTCACCTTTTAGAAGAGACTGAAACCAAACAAAAGCTTTGAGGCATAACAAGACTCCAAATGGGTCGAGTACACTCGACTTGCTGGTTACGACGGATTCTTCAATACGGTACGTAGATAATAATTCCAAATGGAGGTGATATACGAAATTTCATCAAAATCGGTCCATATTTAACCCTTAACTACATGCGCCCTCCGCTGGAACAATTCTACACGCGGGTGGTGTTTTTATGACCAAGTGTAGGTAATTCTGGAAGCCTCCAGAGCAACCCAGAAAGAATCACTGGCTCTCAGATCCCGAAGGACTACGGGAAAGTTAATAATTTACATTAAATTGAGGCATAAGAAGTAGGTACTACAGAAAAAAAGAACTTTTAGTCGGTCACAAAGAGACCAAATAACAGGAGTGCACTTTGACTAAAACGAATTTTATTTAAAATTCACACGAAAGAGCATTTTATCATTTATTTTTCACCTTGTTCCATAGAAGTTTGAAACACTATCACAAAATATCAGCATCATCGTTTTTTGTTATTTTTCTAAAAATTCTCCTTATCTAGCACCATAACGAACAACAGAAAATTCTTATTCATACAAAATTCTCCCAAACCAGCACTATTACAAAACGCTGCAAATTATTACACAACGGTTTATTATTTTTATATAGATCACTCGTCTACAAAATCACCAACCATCCAATATGAAAAAAAAAAAAAGAAAACAATCAAAATCACCAACCATCGATCGCATTTTGGTCAGCTAAAATTTGAACGGAGATTAGGCCTCTTTTGCGACTCATACTCGTGTTTTGATTTATATATATTTCAATATAAACCCTTAAATTTTCGTAGGGAGCGAACGGTTTGTCCTACAGAGCTCCGCGTGGTCTCAAAAAATTCGAAAAATTCCATAGAATCTTAAATTGAAGGAAAAACAATACTTTTATATCAAAATTTTTTGAGTTAGGGCGTTTTCAAAATTTCAAAATTGATTTCGGAACCCTTAGGAGTGACCTACATCAACCAAAAGCTTCGGGGCACAACTAGACCCCAAATGGAGCCTACATACCAAATTTCATCAAAATCGGTCAATGCTAAGTGGCAAAAGTGCCGCGTACGGCGTACGGCGGACGGACGGCCAAATTTTTATTCGATTTTTGGATTCTACGTACCTTGAAACGTAAACCATCAAATTTTGAGGTGGTGTTAAATTTTTTTTTCTTGGTCGATTCCAAAGGTTCTGTCAGAGCCTATCTGGATATTGTATAGAGGTGATTAGGAAGAGTCGATATATAGACATAAAAAGGATGATAAAAACCCCTTTTATTACATAAAACCCCCCTTTATTTATACAACTCTAAAGTCTCTCCACAATGAAGTACCTGCGGTGATCCTGCGGTGATCGACGGGTGGTCCAGGTGAACTGCAAGGGTCTGAGCTTCAGGCAGAGTTCGAAGGTGGTGCAGAGTAGGCTTCTCCAGATGGGCGCTGAGAATACAGGACGGGAGCTATTCCGTCGGGGATCAGTTCTGGGCGAAAGATACTCCTGAATTCGGTGGTCGAAGTCTTTATAACCTCGGTCGGGCGTCAAGAAGGGAGACAAACGGCGAAATGCTGAGCCGGCAGTTCCGAACTTGGTCTGGAAAAAGTCGGATATCCCGCTGGCGATTCCTTGTCTTCCGCGGATCCGACATCTCCCCCTCCCGGAAATAAAAGACTGTTTACACCTGTAACATTTACAACTGCTATTAAATTGATATCCTTCAGTAGTATTCTGCATTATCCTCTGTTTGGTCCTCTCTGCGTGATTCTCTCTGCGTGAACCTCTCTGCTCGCTCCTTTCTGCCTTGGTACACCTGTCTGCATAATCCTCTCCGCTATGTCCGTTGTGTGGAGTGTTATCTTAACAAACAAAATATTATTAATAGTATTACATAGATACATCTCAATTTACCATCGGTCCCTTGACATTTCTTACAATCATATCTGCGTCCACTTATCGCTTCATTCAGCGTATCACTTCATTCCTACTTCGTATTTGCATCAGTCCTGCATTGTGGCACCACATGTAAAGTTCATCAGAAAAAAAAATATTAGTTTCATCATAATGTGTAATCATTTGTTTTATTTAAACAAATTTACGTCTAAACCAAATTACATCTAATATATATATTCATATACAATACCCCAATTTCAAATTCTTAATTTGATATTAATCAAACAATAAATCACATAATCATAAAATCATATACAATACCCCAATTTCAAATTCCTAATTTGATATTAATCAAACAATAAATTGTTATCTATGTACATTTTAATCATAAAACCCTTAAACACTATAACTTGTTGTATCACTATGACTCATTCCCTTTCATTTGGATTATAGCTAACATGATTTCCTATTTTGTATTATATTTTATATCACCCTTGATATATCAACTCTTCCTTAATCTTCTATAACATTTAAAAAAAAAAAATTGTTTAATTACTTTGACAATATTTAGTGGCTTGAGTTAATAGGTGGTGGGACCAGCTGGACACTGATTTGAAAGGTAGGGGGGTTTGCCTGTCCTTTTCGACTGAAGTAACAGTATAATAGTCCCACACTGCTCAAAAATAAAACGATTAACAATGTTGTTCCTATTGACAAATGCTTCCAACGAATTTCTTTTTCCCACCATGGTAGCGTGCTTGTCTCGTTTTCCAATTTTGGTGCTAAATCGATTAATTTACCCATTTTTCTGAATGGATCTTCTTCTGTCAAATATTGTTCCAAAGCATTTATCTGTTCTGTTTCATTATTTTGGTCTAGTGTTATTGATGTTGGTACCTTAGTTTCTCTAAATTGAACCAAAACTAAATCCGAAGCCCTAATCTGATTAGTTTGCGGGAAATGGTTTCTTCCATCTATGCTCAGTATACATGTTTCGTTGCATGTTATTAAAATTGGTTCATATGTTTTAATTTCTATCATCACCGTTCCATTATAAATCATTATAGTACTGTTAGATTTCTCATATTCTCGTAATTTCCAGAAACAGAGAGAAAAAAAAAAATTTCTCCGTTATTTATAACGCCTACATTGTTCAAAGCCCGCTACACTTGTCTGTTGTGCGGTTTTTAGAGCTTACGCGTCTCGAAGGGGCAAGTTAATTACTGTTTGAAAAAAATTTTATTTCTTTGTTTTTATTTTCTGTTTCTTTGTATCTGCTTGGAGTATGATTGCAAAATCCATGGTTTTACGTCCAGCGTTTTGAAAAATCGATTCATGACTCAATTTTTCAAATCCCTCAGATTAAGCAACCATTTTCTAACTTTGTTTTCTGCTAATTAATTGTATAATCTTATGTTTGTACTTTTAAATTTTTTCCCTAATTCTTATTTCTTTGTAATATTGTATTTTTAAATTATTGGTCTTCTTTCACAAGCTAGACCTGGTACTATTTGATCTATATTGATTCTCTGCTGTATTTCACGATCCTTTATTTTTCGTATGACTGTGTATGCACCATTACCATGTGCCTGCACTATTTTTGCTGGTCCTAAATAAATTTTCTTAAACTTGTTCGTTATATCTTGTCCATCTGTCAATTTATTCCTATTAAAATATACGTAATCTCCTACTTTATACTGTATACCAGTCCTTTTTTTGTCGAATTGCTTTTTGTTTTGATCTTGGGCTATTTTATGTGAATTCTGAATTTCTTTCCAATTTTTTTGCATTTGACATAATCTAACATTTTCATTTTCCTGTGGTGCATGAAATCCGGTTACATCTGGAATTCGTGACTCACGTCCTAACATAGCAAAAAATGGCGTCATTTTTATTCGTTTACAATATTGATTATTCAAATTGAACTCTATTCTTTTTAGATAAGGTTCCCAGTGAATTTCTTTTTGTTGAACTTGTCGAATCGCTTGGGTGACAGTTGCTACTCGTCTTTCTGTGGCTCCCTGAGATGCTGGGTGATACGGGCTTGAGAAATTTTGATGGATTCCCATTTCTTGCAAATACTCACTAACTGCTTGATTTTTAAAGGACTTGCCGTTATCTGTTTGTAAATTTTTTATAAAACCCCAAGTGTACTGATATTTTTTTAAAGCATTAATCACCTCTTCTCCGGTTTGATTTTTGCAAATTTGTAATTGAAGATGACGTGTATGCAAATCTACCATTAACAAAATCGACTGTCGTTGATTTGAATTTTGCGAGCATTCTATCGGCCCTAAAAAGTCACATTGTAAAACATCATTTGGAAATTCCGTTATGGGTTTCATTTCCTTAAGTTCTCCTCCTCGTTTCTGTGTATTAACTTTTGTCGTGCGGCATATATCACAACTTAGAACGTGATTAGTCACATCGCTCACTAAAGAATGCCAGTAGAATTTATTGTTCATTAATTTCAGCGTGTTTTTTCTACCTGGATGACTCATATTATCATGATATGTAGTAATTAATTGTCTTCTTAAAGAAACTGGGATATATAGTAATTTCCTATCCCCTGCTTTTTTCCATAAATATCCCATATCATCCAATTCATATTTCCGCGTTTGATTTTTCAATAACTTAGACGATGTTTTATTTCCTAGCATAATTTGTGTAATTTCTGTTGCAAAATCGTCCTTTTTTATCGCTAAAAGATATTCTTCAGAGTGCTGAAAAGTTTCCAGTGTACCGCTACTATATTGATCTTTCACTCCTTCCTTACTCATATCTACTTGAGGATTTTGGGCTAATCTCTTTTCTTCTTCCAATTGTTTTGCCTGTTGACGAGTTACCACACAAATATTTTCCGACTGCAAAGTAATTGGTTCTAAGGTTTCTTCGTCCATGATCTGACTTTCACCAAATCTGCTTAAATGGTCACACATCGACATCGTTTTTCCTTTTGCATACATTATTTTTATTGGAAATTCACTAAGTTTTAAACTCAATTTAAAAATTTTTGAATGAACTTCTTTAATGTTATTCACGAATTTTAAAGCAGCATGGTCTGTTATTACTATCGTTTCAAATGGAGACATATGTATATATTGTCGTGCATTCTGTACGGCTATGCAAATTCCTGTTAATTCTAAGTAAGTTGCTGAATACCTTGCTTGTGTTGGGCTGTATCTCTTTGAAAAAAATTCTAGTGGATACCATTTCCCTCTATGATTCTGCACAGTTACTGCTCCTACCCCATGAGCTGCAGAATCTACAAGTATAACCACTGGTTTCTTCTCATCATATGTCCTTAAAATCGGCGCTCGAGAACATAACTGTTTCATCCTGTCTAAAGATTCCTGTTGTGGTTTATCCCATATTATTTTTGCCTGCTGTTTATTACTACTTCTCAACAAGTCCGTTATTGGTTGAATTTCTGATGCAAAATTATGAATATGTTCCCTGAAAAATCCAAACATTCCTACTAAAGATTGAACCTGTTTTTTAGTAGTTGGAGGAGGGATAGCAAAAAGAGTTTTTATTTTTTCTGGATCAGTCTGAATTTTGCCTGAACCTACAACTTTTCCTAACAATTTAATCTGTTGATATCCTATGTGAACCTTATCCGCACTTAATTTCAACCCTTTGTCTTCTATCAATGTTAACATTTTGTCCATGTTGATTTTATGTTCTGTCATATCCATTGACCCCAGACAAACGTCATCTGCATATTGCGTTACCTGTTGTTGATCGATTAACGATTTTAATGTATTTTCCGCTATTTCTATGAATTTTCCCGTCGATATTTTCAATCCCATAGGCAGATAATTAAACACCCACGTATCATTATTGTGGTCCGCGAAACCTAATTTATGTTGGTCCTCTTCCTTTACTGGTATTTGATGCCATGCACTCGCGTAATCAAAAGAACTCAAAATATATTTTTGTGAAGCGAATTGAATAGCTTCTTGAGCGGTTCTCCCAGTATAAGCTCCTGATGCTTGATAATCAATAACCTTGTTTAATTCCCTGTAATCTGTAATCATGCGGAAGTTACCATCTTTTTTTCTGACTAAATAAGACGGGCTTCTATATGGAGTTGAGCATTTCCTAATAATGCCTTTGTTTTCAAGTTTTTGAATCTCTTGCTTCATTGCGTTCATTTCATGGGGGTTACGTTTAAAAGTTTTACATTTTATTGGCTTGTTCGTGATCAATGGGATTCCTATTGATTGGCATTTCGCTTTCCCGATATCATATTCATCTAACACAAAGGCTTTCTCATGACGCTTTAAAATTGCTACTATTTCATTATGGTCTTTTGCCGTTAATTCTGGATTTATATCTAATCTAATCCCTTTGTAATCCTTGATTTGCTCTTTCCGACCTTCAAAATAAGTTTTAAAACCCTTTACAATATTCTTATTTTCATTAGTTTGCACGTTGCTAATAATCTGTCTCCATTCTGGTTGAAGTTTAATTATCGCTCTAGTACCTTTATCATGATCTTTGATTATATTTTTTACTTCTGATTTCTCCTTCTGTATGACTACCCCTTTTATTCTGTTAGGTGTCTTGTATATTGTTGCCTGGACTTTGAAACTGTTCTTTAGATGTGGGTTTGGCTTTATCCATGAAAATCTTGTTAGTGAATGTTCTATAAAATATATATGTATTCTCTGAGGTCGATTTTTGAATTGGTAATATTGGGCTTTTTGCTGTGATACATTATAATAAACCAAATTGATTCCCAATAATTGCGAAATCTGTGCCAACAATTTTTCTGTACATGTTGTATTTTTGACATTTAGCTTTTTGCAAATTTTTTTATATGTAATTTCATGAACGTCTAACGCATCTTGAAACAATTGAAGTTGACTTGACCCACTTATTTTTTCCCCAGCCGGGAAGGTAACTGAACTGAGTCGTCCTTCGTTGGCCTCCGTAATTTGATTCGCCGTTTCTTCTGGAATCTGTCTAGGCAGCGTTTCATTGCTATGCCTTTTAAATGTGTAATTCAACGACTGTTTATTGTTCTCCCGTGGCCTACTTTCGGTTCTTTTCCCTTTCGATTCTCGAGTCTTTAATCCACAAGTCTCTGATTTTACATTTTCAACTTTTTGATTTTTGCCTCGTGTAACAACTAAACCACATGAATTTTTTATGAAATCTTCGTTTTCATCCTTAAATGATATGTTTGAACCTTGTACTACAATAATCTGTTGCTTAAAGTCCATTATGGCATTTTGGTTATAAAAAAAATCTCTCCCCAATATAACTAATGCTTTTTGAGAAGTCTGTTCGTGTATACTTGGTCGCCAGACATAAAATGATTGAATAATTTGCTTTTCAATCCCATTATCGTCAGTAATTGTTAAATTTAAATCTATTTTTCCCCGAATTTGTAATTTATTTTCATCTATAGCATATAACTGTACGTTTGTTGACTTCATATCTGTCTTATTATCAACAAATTTTTCATGGATTATGGACACACTTGCACCTGTGTCGCACAATGCATGCAATATATACCTACCTACAAGTAGTTTTATCAAGGGTTGTTTACATCTTACGTTTTTTGGCATATTAATTTTACCCATAGTTCTCTGATTTTGGGGGCAGTTATCATGACTTAATCCAACTGTCCCCTTTATCAGTTTTTTTGATTCTGATAAAATGTTCCCCTATTCATTTGTAAGTGTGCTGGTTCAATCTGCTTCATTACCGGATTGTTATATCTTGAGTTGTAAGTATTGTGTCCTCTACCTTGGTAACCACTATTAGATGGGGCTTGTTGTAGCAGTAAATTACCTAAAACACTTGCTAAATTTTCGATTTGGCTATTATGTGCTCCTCGGCCAGTTTGTATTCTGCCACGATATGCCCCTCTATTTGGCCTAGAATATTGGTTGAACTGTTGTTGATTGCTTGAATTTCGCCAATCATTGAATCCCTGATTATATGGGTTACCTTGCCAGCCTAGATTTCTCTGGTAATTCTGAGAATTCTGGCGGTAATTCTGATATCTATACCCACGATAGTTCTGGCTACTTACATTATTCTGACTATTTCCTCTTCCACGTTTTCTGTCCTGAAATGATCCGTGATCAACTGCCCTGTTCTGGCGCTCCGCTTCCAGAACCGCAACACGTTCATATAAGGTTTCCTCTGATTTTGGGGGTTTTTGTATTTCTATCTGTTTTTCGTTTTTAGGTAACCTAATTAAGGCTTCCACTTGATATAGTTTTATGACTGCCTGTTCAAAATCGTCTATTCCGGCAAGACATATTCTAAATTCGTTCGGAATACCTGCCGCTAAAATTCGTTGTTTTTCGCTGGTAGGCATGTCTGGAGCAGCCTTCCAAACTAAATTCCTTAGCCGATCAACATACTGTTTCATAGTTTCCGAATCTAATTTCTGAAGTGTTAACAGTTCCATCCTTGCAGATTCTATTAAACTCGGATCCTGAAATTCCTGTCTTAGTTGCAATTTAAACTCTTCCCAAGTTGGCCTTATTTTTCCTATTTTTTCATTTTGGTCGTACCAGAGCTGTGCGTCCGACAGAAAGAAACTCGGGATACTTCGCATGATTTCCCTTTGTTCCCAATTATGGTATCTTGCTAACTTCTCCCAACTGTTTATAAACTGATTTATATCTTCATGAGCCTGTGCCGAAAAATACCGTGGCGTTATTCTAATAGGCGTTCTCTCCATGATGATTGTTTGAGTCGACTTTGTGATTTTCGTAATTTCTGGTTTTAAATTCCCTTTTTCTGTTTCGTTTTTTGAATTATTACCCGCTTGTAAACCTAGGTTTTCATCAATTAAATCGTCGGTTTTTCTATTCTCTTCGCTTATTACAAAACCTTGGTTTGTTAATATCTCTCTAGCTTCTAAATAATTCTCATCATATTTTGCATTATTCAAAATAATTCGTAATAAATCCGGTACATTTAATTCTGATTTTGCCCATATTTCATTAATTAATAACCTATTTTCATCCCTAGTAAGTACAGGTTGGCCTAAATAAGTCACGATTTCAGCATATTCTGCAGCTGATAGTCTATTTAAACTTCTTAAAGGCTCATCTGTTCCAATATGGTACCTATCAATCAGTCGTTTTACTAACAAAACTAACGTCGAGTCGCTATCCGTCATCCGTCACCCGTATTGTTGCCTATAGTAGATTATTACCTATTATAAAATTTCAGGATGAATTTAAGTTGGACGATGTATTTTTATTTAAAAATTCCCTTTTTCCACAGTTGTGTCATTAAACAAAATCTCCTGCTTAGGTGGATTTTGCTGAATGAATACCTGCTGAATTCAGGGGTCCTTCAAATTTGTTGACGATTTTTTGGCGACAGCACTTTTGCTGCTTGCGTACCTCGTTTCCTTACGTAAACGAGCTACACAAAATGTATTGCGGAACAAGACATGCCTTTGAAAATTCGGGGTCCTACCTAAGTGCTTTCAGCCTCTAATTTTCAAGATGAATTTAACTTTTCTGCTCACCTTCTTTCAGGTCTGTTGTGCAAATTCCTTCTGGGTTATAAGATTACTGACCTTCATCTTATGCAACCGGATATAGGATATCGTTGCCAAGGGAGCAAATTTGCACACAGTATCTCTCAAAGAAATGGCAGTCCAAAATTTAAACTTTTAAAATTCTGATAATATATTGCAAAAAAAAAAAAAGGAAGAAAAAAAAGGGTTTCCTAGCCTAAGGCTGAACACTTCAACAACGGAAAATCTTATAATTAGTACACATGCACACACAAAAAATATATATATATAAAAAAAATTCCAATGAGAGAGAGACAAGAGAATCGTATTTTTAACTTCTTTCCACAATAATTTATTATTTTTATTGTTTTAAAATAATTCAATTCAAAGTTTTCATTTCTGTATTTTATATTTAAAATCTTAACTTTATTGATTTTATTGGGGGCGAAACCTATTTTTTAGGCGCTCTCCACCATTTATGTCAGAGCCTATCTGGATATTGTATAGAGGTGATTAGGAAGAGTCGATATATAGACATAAAAAGGATGATAAAAACCCCTTTTATTACATAAAACCCCCCTTTATTTATACAACTCTAAAGTCTCTCCACAATGAAGTACCTGCGGTGATCCTGCGGTGATCGACGGGTGGTCCAGGTGAACTGCAAGGGTCTGAGCTTCAGGCAGAGTTCGAAGGTGGTGCAGAGTAGGCTTCTCCAGATGGGCGCTGAGAATACAGGACGGGAGCTATTCCGTCGGGGATCAGTTCTGGGCGAAAGATACTCCTGAATTCGGTGGTCGAAGTCTTTATAACCTCGGTCGGGCGTCAAGAAGGGAGACAAACGGCGAAATGCTGAGCCGGCAGTTCCGAACTTGGTCTGGAAAAAGTCGGATATCCCGCTGGCGATTCCTTGTCTTCCGCGGATCCGACAGTTCATTATTGAAAATCATAAACCAAAATAAGGAATAACCCTTTTTTATCTTTACAGAAAAATGTTGGAATTGTAGTTTTCATAAATATTTACCACAAAATTCTGTAGTATGTATGAGTAATCGTTTGCCCCTGAAAGTTCTTGAAGAACTAAGAAAGAATAAGTTTGAAATCGATGCGACAAATTTTGGCGAAAACCTCAACAATAAAATATAAGAAAAAACGCGTAATATGGTTATAACAAATCCTATAACAGTAGTAAAATACTTACGTTTCCACACGCGGGCGGTACGGAGAGCTCAAAGAGGGGACTTGACGACTTTGACGGTTGATAACTTACTATAGAAGCCCGCAAAAAAATATTTGGCGCGATTTCCGCGTGAAGGTAATCGTGGAAGGAGAATAGGTACCTCGAACCCCATCTCCCTGAGGAGGGAGAACTGTGAGTTATTTCAAACATATTGTTTAGTAATGCATGCATTCAGTTTAACCAGTTGGTAAGCGATAAAACTGTTTCACTCGATGTAATTTATAAAATAAATAAAGAGGGGTCACTATTTCTTGCATAATTAATAAATTTTATTACTTTAGGCAAGAAATAGTGACCCCCCCCCCCCAAATTTGCATTCAATTTTCGGATTTTATGTTCCTTGATAAGAAACTTTCAAAGGCGTCAACTTTTTTATTTTGCTTGATTCCAAAGGTTCGTTTTTTTTTTTAAACATCAACATAATCGCGAATGACTTCAAAATTGGAACACGGGATCGTGAAAAACGAGTTTCATAATGAGGAAGCTGCTCAATAACAAAGAATAATTCATTCCTTCACAAAAAAGTTTACATACAAAGTAGGCAACAGCCAAATCCACAGACAAGAGCTGCTGTTGTGCTTCACAGACCTTGGAAATCCGGGGAATGAAGGGTTTTTGGGATTAGGGGACTGGAGAACTGCACGTGCTGGTTCCTCGGAATTCCAGGTAGCAAAATACATCTTGAACAACATCAATGTTTGGACTTTGCCCTTCTAGGACAGAAAACTACAGGAAGAAGCTTTATAATGTTCCCAGAAATTAGTCTGAGGAACCCTGGAGGTACCAGCGAGCCAGCTATCCGAGAACCTCCCCAGAGGCCATCTTGGGTTTTCCAAGTAAGGATTAGAAAGATCGAACCTTTGTTTCACATTTGCAGGCTGTGGCTGTGTTGCCACAGTTGACCTGACAAATAGTACCTGAGATCCGGCAACCCTGCTTGCAAGATTTATCCGCCACTCAGTAGTCTCCAAACCCGTAGCCAGGATTTGGTTTCAGGTGGGACCTCATTGTCCAGGTGCAAAGAAATTGAAGTTGTAAAAAAATTTTTTTTTGTTTAACTAAGAATAGATAAACCAGGAACGTCCCATTGGATAAGCATTAGATCAGTTTAACCAGTTGGTAAGCGATAAAACTGTTTCACTCGATGTAATTTGGTTTATTACTTTAGGCAAGAAATACTGACCCCCCCCCCCCCACCATTATCTACCAAAACATTTTTAGCGGCATGGGAGCCTCGAATCTGAAGAGCATTTTAAAATCCATGATCTACGATACCCAACATGCGAATTCGAGTCCCCCCCCCCCACCAACCCCAATGGTGCCAGTCTGGCACCAAAGCGGAAATACGTCGTAACATTGAACTTTCATTTACTAGTTTTAGAAGGCGGTCCGTCGAGGTTCACATCCATATTCAAGGTGAAACACACACACAAAAAAAAAGACACGAAATATGCGGTTATGGTGTCTTGGCACCATGGTGGCACCACTATTAGTTCCATGGTCGTACAGAGAATAATTCATGAAAATCCGGAGGTATAATGAGAATTTTTCCTCAATTTCAAAGGTTGGGTACAATTAGTAAGCAGTAAAGGAACCGAAATATTGAAAAATCGGATATTTTGTGAATATTATCCCCCCACTCACCCCCTCCCCTTGCGAATTTTTGTACTCGGGTGAAATTATGTACAACTCGCAAGTTATTTGAGTCAAACAAAAAAAGAAACACGCAAATCGGTTGGAAATTGAGGCCTGGGCAGAGTTTACAAGATTACGCCCGCAAACGCACGTTTTTTAAGCATTAACCCCCCCTTTCCCCCCCTTAAAAAGCAAAATTCAAAATTCCGGCGCCGTAGTGCACAACTAGATAGTTTTCCAGGTCGATGAAATAAAGAACCACAAAAATCGGTTGAGAACTAAGGCCTGGGCAGACAACACAAGATTATGCCCAAAAACGCACGTTTTTTGAGCATTAACCCCCCTTCCCCCCCCCCCTTAAAAGGCAAAATTCGAAATTCCGGCGACGTAGTGCACAACTAGATAGTTTTCCGCGTCGAACAAAAAAAGAACCAGGAAAATCGATTGAGAACTAAGGCCTGTGCAGAGTACACAAGATTTTGTTACACACACACACAGACATACACCTATGGTTTTTTTTCGCGGATTTGGATTCAGAATGGTCTAAAACGGATTACTGTGTGGTTATTTTTTTTTTTCAGTTGAGTGTTGTCCTCCTTCACCCCAGATCGATCGCATTAGGACGCCCAAGTCTTACTGTGGGACGTCCAAAAAATTGAACCAGGGCAGGATGCAGTGTAGAAATCGGTTAACTACGGGAATTTCCAGGCGGAAATTTTTTTTTGATGCTACCAAATTGATGCTACCAAATTTTGAGGGGGGTAATTTTTTCGATTCCAACTTGTTCGATTCCAAAGATTTATTATTAAAACTAATTAACTAGGAATAAATTCATGGTTGATTATTTTAAATGCTGACATGTTATTGAGTATATAAATACTCTCGGGTTTCTGTTTTATTATTCGTACCAACTCCCCTTAGGGATCGAACGGTTCGTCCTAAATTGTTCAAAATGATAAAATCCTCCATAAATTTCAATTAAAAAAATATAACCCCTCACAAAATTTTTCAAAATCTGTCCGAGTTGACTAACAAAAGTTCTCACTACGTTGGAGGGACATAAAAACAATTATTCGAATTTTGGATTCTAACTACCTTAAAACCTTCAAATTTCGAGAGGGGATACGATCGAATTCAAAATCCAAAAATCGAATTTTAAAAAAGCCGACTGTACCGTACTTAGCACTTTTTCTTAGTTACCATGGACCGATTTTGATTAAATAAATGAAGGGTATATCGGCTTCATTTGGGGTCTGGTTGTGCCACGAAGCTTTTAATTAGTGTCAGCCACTTCTAAGACCACTACGAAAAGTAGTGATTGAAGTATTCAAAAGTGCCGTAGCTCTAAAACTCTCAATATCAAGTTTTGTCTTTTATCAATTTAGATTAGAATTGAATTTTTCGAATCGAATGAGACCACTTAGTGCACCGTAGGACAAAGCTTTCGCTCCCCATGGGAACTTAAGGGTTCAATAACAATGAATCAGGAACACGTTTCTGAGTCGCAAAAGACTGACCGACGGAAATGAGGAATTTCACCGAATTCTGTTTGCATTTTTCCTGAATATTTAATAGTGTGGGATAGATGAAAATCGGGCTGATTTCGGAAAATAAGTCTCCTGTTATTTTTGGGAGACAATCAAAATTTTTGATTTCAAAACTAACCGGGAAAACGGACGTGAAGCGGGAACGCTCGCTGATTGGCTGTTCGGATCGCCGTCTCCTCTCAGTGTTGCCCATTGGGAAAACGAAACCGTGTTTTCTAAGAGAAAAGTTATCAAACAAAAACAGGGGAACCTAATGTTCCTCATCTTGCTTTTTCTATTTTTTTCTTCAGTTTTTCGATTTTGAACTTTACTGTTTCGTGAAATTTTGCATCTGGGGACTATAGATTTGTCGATCTCAGCGCTTCAAGCGCCCATAAATGAAATATTCCAGCATGACGTCATTTTCCCGGTTTTTCTAAACGTTCGTATTTTCTACACTGTTTTGTTTATTCGTAAATTAGGAAGTTCGGGCTGAAAGTTTGCCTTAGGAGGTTTTTCGAGGTGCTGAATCCGATTTTGGGGTCAAAAATAGGAAATTCCGACATGGTGAAATTCCTCATTGGCCTAATATCCTTTAAAATTCTTAAAAGTTAGCCGATTAGAACCGGTTTATTTGTTTGAAAAGGGATTTGTGTCCCTCAATGAGGAATTTCACCGAATTCTGTTTGCATTTTTCCTGAATAGTTATTGGTGTGGGATAGATGAAAATCGGGCTGATTTCGGAAAATAAGTCTCCTGTTATTTTTGGGAGACAATCAAAATTTTTGATTTCAAAACTAACCGGGAAAACGGACGTGAAGCGGGAACGCTCGCTGATTGGGCTGTTCAGATCGCCGTCTCCTCCCAGTGTTGCCCATTGGGACGACGAAATCGTGTTTTTTAAGAGAAAAGTTATCAAACAAAAACAGGGGAAACCTAATTTTCCCCATCTTGCTTTTCCTATTTTTTTCTTCAGTTTTTCGATTTCGAACTTGTGACGATCCTATTTTTACAGAAGGGACAAACCGATTTGGTTTGTTCCCGATTTGTTGGAGCTACGCCTAGGGGGATATTTGATTCATAGAGATATGAATCGATATTCTTTTCAGGCCGGCTGATTAGTCTAATCACTGGTTTGAAGAGGTAGGGTCGTCACACCCTCCTCTGTCTCATATATGGGCAATTAGGTGTATTTCTCATTTGTTGTACAGATGGAAATTCAACCTACATTGTTACAAACTTTACTGTTTCATGAAATTTTGCATCTGGAGACTATAGATTTCTCGATCTCAGCGCTTCAAGCGGCCATAAATGAACTATTCCAGGATGACGTCATTTTCCCGGTTTTTTTAAACATTCGTATTTTCTACACTGTTTTGTTTATTCATAAATTAGGTTGTTCGGGTTGAAAGTTTGCCATAGGTGGTTTTTCGAGGTGCTGAATCCGATTTTGGGGTCAAAAATAGGTAATTCCGACATGGTGAAATACCTCATTGGGATCCTCGGCAATTGAGAACCAAATTTTCGTAATGAAGGCACTCAGCTCTCGGTTATGAATTTCATCGCCGTTGATCAAAAAATTACAGTTTTCACACAAAGACAAAATTTTCCTAAGTTTATTTCTTTCAAACATCAATTACAGTCGATTTGATCGTAACGTATTTGATGTAGTCGAGTGATAAGGTCACCCTCCATTCAAGACCTCCAGACGGCCCCCAGTCTGTGCAATGATCGACATTCCGGTCAGCTGGGGTTCAACAGGTAGTGTACTACCGATCACCTTGAACCTTGTGTTCCACTCGGCCCTTCGTCAACGTCCTAACAGCCTCCCTCTCAGCTTCGATCAATTACCAAACTAAGCCCTCCAGCTTACCTGAACAATATTATTTGCTCGCCTTAACTGTCACCATAATTGCAAACCGATCGCAGCGCTCACTCATCACCAGCGTTGCGATCAATAAGCAATTATTATCGAGACTTTCATAATTCTACGATATAATTTATCATTTTCAATCATGAACCTCCTGGGAGGAGATCCATAACCCGATTGTATAGATGATCCGATGCATAATAGCAAATCTCAAAACATCAATCTCTAAGTACCCAACACCTTCAAGTCAACCCGCACAATCCTTAAACATGTCATCAAAAACGGACAATAACTTCGTATAGTTTAACACGTTACAAGGATTTCATGACTGACATACAGAAACTAAACCAAAGTCGTTAACCCTTAATTTCCCCCTTGTTCAAAACAATTGTTTTTCCGGATTTTTTTTCTTCAAATTTCGGTTCATTTTGACAAATTTTTCTTATTTTGAAGATAACTGGGTGGCATTATTTTGGAACCTCAGGAGGAGGTGTCTGTAGTGAGGTTCTACAAACATACATCAAGAGGGGGGGGGGGGGGGGGTTGTGGCTGTCGGTGTTTGCCAAAGAGAAACGGCAGGATTGGAGGAACAACTTGAAAAAAAAAAAAAAAAACGCTGCAAATTACTACACAATGGTTTATTATTTTTATATAGATCACTCGTCTGCAAAGCCACCAACCATCCAACTTGAAGAAAAACATCGATCGTATTTCGGTCAGCTAAAATTTGAACGGAGATTAGGCCTCTTTAGCGATTCACACTCGTGTTTCTGATTTATCGTACGTAAAAACCTTAAATTCTCGTAGCGAGCGAACGGTTTGTCCTACAGAGCTCCGCATGGTCTCAAAAAATTCTAAAAATTCTATAGAATCCTAAATTGAAGGAAAAACAATACCTTTAAATCGAAATTTTTTGAGTTAGGGCGTTTTCAAAATTTCAAAATTCATTTTGGAACCCTTAGAAGTGACCTACCTCAACCAAAAGCTTCGGGGCACAACTAGACCCCAAATGGAGCCTACATGCCAAATTTCATCAAAATCGGTCAATGCTAAGTGGCAAAAGTGCGGACGGACAGCCAAATTTTCATTCGATTTTTGGATTCTACGTACCTTGAAACGTAAACCATCAAATTTTGAGGGGGTGTTAAAAAAAAATTTTTCTTGGTCGATTCCAAAGGTTCATTATTGAAAATAATAAACCAAAATAAACAGGAAAATTCCTGTTAATGGATATAATTTTGTATCCTTTTTTTTGTCTTGTTGGATTGTTTCATGATACTAAACAGGAGTTGATGTTTTTCAATCGTTTTCTCAAACAATTGGTAAGTAGTTCAAACAATGTATGCGAAGATAAAGGCAGATATCAAGGTAGATATCGAGGCAGGTAGTCGAGACATCACGGTAGCCAATAAAATCTCGTTTTAGGCTTAAAAGTAAACAAACATTGTTGCAGTAAGCTTGAAAATCGGACTTCCAAAAAGATACCTCAGGACATTGAGGGTTAAGGAAGGTCCAAAATGTAAAATGCGAGTGGAAATTTTGATTTTGGAGGACAAAGAGGACAATGGTTCCGCATCTTTAGTAGACTCGATGGCAAAGCCGTGTTCTGTGCAGACGAGTGATCTATATAGAAAAATAATAAACCTTTTTGTAATAATTCGCAGAGTTTTCTCTGGAAATTGTTGTTCTATTTTGATGATTTCAGCGGCAACCTCTTTGGTTTTCGATTCCCTAGGTAAGTAGATGCACTAATAAATTTAACACATTTCAACATTTCAAATTTGGTTACAACTTTCTACTTATTTTTTACTTTTGAAATTTTACATTTGGAATTAAACAACTGCATGGGTGTAGAGATTATTTAACCTTTAGTTACACGCTAGGCGGGGATTTGCCACCATTTTCAGAAAAACAGAAATAGAATGATGAACCGTTCACTATTGTCCCTCCATTGACCAAGGTATCTTTTCTCAGACCTTTAACTGAATAAACAATGATCCCCTTAACAATTATTTACCTTACCTTCAGTATGCAATCAGACTGCGAAGTTTGATACACACATATGATTATGATTATAACCATACTACTTCTACTATTATGATTTCACACGTTTGTATTTTTTGCTTGATATATACGAGTTTCATGTAGTTTCATGTTTCCTCGTTCTAGAGTAATCATAATAATTATTTTGATTATTATGATAGATATAAATTTTGTTGCTTATGTATTTCCTACTTCAAAAATCATATTTTTATTACCTACCTGTTGAATAAAAAAATGTATTGAGTCGAAGCTCATCCTATATTCATGACTTTTTAAAACCAATTCGTACCTTTCAGTGTATCGTAAATTAATAATTTTGTTGAAATAAATGTGCGAGGATTTCCCCGCTAGCCTGTACGAACGTAACTCCCCACCTACCGTGTAGCCAAGGGTTAAATATGATGAATGCCTTTCATGAATGAATTTTTTTCTCTGTCGATTCCAAAGGTTCATTATTGAAAATAAGAAATCAAAAAGAAGTTTCTTTAGTGAGCCAACCGAACTTCCTCGTCTGTCGATCCATTCGAGTATGATTGTCTCAACTACTCGTAACTGAAAGCACTGATTTGCTCTTAAGTTCGCAGAAGTTCACCCTTGTGCTCGGAGTTACGCCATTAGGATTCCAAGTTAACCGAGATATAGGAGAAGAAAGATTGAGTCATCGTTACTGCACTCGTTATCCGTTCGCATTTGTGGTGTTTCACTTCAAACACGTCGAGTCAACCAGCTATTATACCTCGTCTTTGTTCGGACTGTTTTTTACGATACCTCATAAATGGTGAAGATGTGCGATGCGGTGGACGAAGTGTAGTTTTTTTATTAGTCGTAAGGCAGAGGATCCCTCAAGAGAACTGCGGTCGGAGAAAGTCGCGAGTGACAATAGAGCTCGAAAATAAACTTGGTGATATACAGTCCCCTGACATGAATTCTCGGGTTGTGACTACAGAATAGAAATGATGAAATGGTCCATCCTTCCCACCAACTTCTGCTACATTTTTGTTGTACATTGAAGCCGTGACCTCAGAGCGTCGATAGCAGTTGAAAAGTTTATTGGCAGTTCTCCAGAAATCATACAGTGGTTCGTTCGTAGGTGGAACCATTTTTAGTCGCGTTGGAAAATTTTGGGTTAAATAACTGATGAATACCTCAGCATTGTTCCTTTTAAATAGCAACACTGCTGATAAGTTGTTATGATAAGACGTTTTTCATTTTATAAATAAAGCAGTACTTACTTACTTTCTACACTACAGTGCGGTCTGCTCTCTTTAATCCTTTTGAATTCCCTTTGAATTACCTAAAATACTTAACAACTGGCGCGGTCATGGTAAACACCATGCGCTCCTCAAGAGCCTCATATACCCAACAGAACTGAGTTCAAAACCTTACAACGAATTAAAGGACCAACTGAAACAACACCTCAATCCAACCCCTCTAGTCATACCGAGTCGACATACTTTCCTCAACCGGAAACAATTGGAGGGTGAATCGATCTCTCAGTTCGCATCAGAACTTCGAAAATTAGCTGCGAAATGTAAATATTCGGTCGCCAGTGGCGCCTCCTCCAGGCAAACATAGCAAACACTGTTTGCCTTAATAAAAATAAGCAAAATGAATAAATTAATTTTTGTTGAGATTCTCCTATATTCCCATTTTTTGCAAGTACCTAATATAATAGCCAATTTTGGAAAATTTTAATATAATTTAGGTACTTTTTCATTATTACCAAGTAAATTAGATGAAATAGGAGAATGGAATAAGAAAGTACGTATTTTGCCTTGGATACTAGCCCGCAACACACCATAGACTTGGAGAGGTCGGTAATGTAGATGATTGCAGATGACAAGCGAACTATCGCGGGCAAAGCGATGCAAGGCAAGCAGTTCAAAAAAATGAATTTTTCGGACCTGTTTAGAGTGAGAGGCGACGATCGGCGGGTGGCGGGGGGGTAATTGCGGTGTCAAGTATTGCCATACCCCCACTACCATGCTATCAGCTGTTGCAAACAATCGGAGAACTGTTTCGTGACCTTGAAAGCAGAGAAACTTGAGCCATGGATACTAATTAACCCATGCATGGCAAGACATAACATATCCATCCAACCACATTATCTCAAGGAAGGAAAACTTAGATTTTTGGCCACAGCAAATAGTGGCTGCCTGGCGCTGACTGGTGTACCGTTCCCGATTTTACTGTACCTAATCCTTTTTCTTGTTGATAGGTACCTACTTGGAAATAGTTGCATAATATTGAACCCCCCCGATGGTTTACTTTTGAGGTACGTAGCTACTACGTATATTTTGAAAATCGAATATTAGAAAATCCGTCCGTCCGCGGAACTTTCCTTAATTATCATGGACCGATTTTAATGAAATTTTGTATAAGAGCTCCATTTGGGGTCTACTTGTGCCCCGAAGGTTTTGTCAGTCACTTCTGAGCGGTGAAACATTAGGACTGTAACTTTTAAGGCCCCCCTCTCTCGAAAACTCTCGTTTTGAAGGTATTGTTTTTTCACCAATTTGAGATAGGTACCTACCATTGAATTTTTAGAATCGAATCAACCCACCCAGAGGATAAACTATCAGTTCTCCATGAGAACTTGAAGGTTGAACTTACGATAAATGTGAAACAAGAGTGTGAATCGCAAAAGAGGCCTTATCACCTTAAAAATTTTAGCTGACCAAAATGCGATCGATGTTCGTTTCTTTGGGTTGTACATGTTTTGCTTCCTTAATCAACCTGTAATCAAATTTCTAAACCAAGGAATTCTTTATTTCTTCAAATGGAGTGTGAAGGGTTCATTTCATCTAAATAAACAACATTTAGAAGCAAAAACATGATTGGTAGGTAGTGACGAGGGTAAAGCTGACGCTTTATCTTCAGAAAAATAATAAACCTTTGTGTAATAATTTGCAGCGTTTTTCGTTATTGTTTACTCTTCTGTGACTGGCCAAGCTGTTTGCCTCACGAATATTGTCACGAGACGCCACTGCCGGTCGCTATGCTTGACACTATGCTACGAGACTTCTTTGTAAGCGGATTACGATCGCGAGTGATGCTTGATAGACTTTTTGAAGAGGACGACATCACACTTGATAAAACCTTACAAATCGCTCTAGCTCTAGAAAAAGCAACAGAAGGTACCACGGAAATTCTAAGCCCCTTACCAGTAGTGCACAAAATAAATAGACAACATGTTAATAACAGACAAGTAAATAACAGCTCGTCAATGGGTGCTAGAAAGCCTATCTGTTTTTTTTATGTGGTGTATCTGTTTCAAATGTGGTGTCAAAAATAGCCACAAAGCAGATTGATGCAAGGCAACCAATTATTTTGCGCATTTTGCCGCACATCGGGACATGTTGATTCCGTGTGTATGAAAAAGAGGAGATTAGCCATGATCAAGTTATTGCAGGCCATGCCCACATCAGATGACGAGGAGGGGTACGAGAACTCATGTGTGGACCATCAGGTTGACTATTCGTCACATGAGTTTGAGGACCCAGAGAGTCTGTTTCATCCTGTGCACCAACTAATAGATTCGGATGCAGATCAACTTTTACATGATATTTTTGATCATAATTTCGAACCTGTCTATCGCCTTTCAGTGGCTCACAGCACTAGCCACCCCCCACTTATGATTAATCTCAATATCAATGGTTGCCAAATTCCACCAGAGCTTGATACTGGAAGCCGAAACAGCATTTTGAATTCATCAACACTTGCAAAAATTGCACCAATGGCAAAAATGCTACCTACAACTACGATTTTGAAGACTTTAAACGGTGCGATAATTAAACCACTGGGAACTACTAGTCTGATTATACATTACCTTGATGTAGTTGGAGGCAATAATTGTTGAGGAAGATTACCCACTCGTTCTAGGGCACTCATGGATGTCAGCTCATGGCATTAAACTACAGAATTTGAACTTAGTCGGTTCAGACAACGCCAAAGAAAAGATCAATCACCAGGTACGATAAGGTTTTTGACAATGAAATTGGGCTGATAAAGAATTACGAATGCCACATCGAGTTAAAAGAAAATGCTAGTCCCATTTTTAGAAAACCACGGCCTGTCCTACTCTCATTACGAACTGGCATAGAACTAGAATTGGATCGACTAGTTGAAGAAGGAGTCCTACAGGCAGTATTAAGTTCAGAGTGGGCGACCCCGATTGTGCCTGTGGTAAAATCCACAGGGGAAATTAGAATATGTGCAGACTATTCATCAACACTAAACCAGCACATCAAGGTGACCCAACACCCATTTCCTGGATATGAGGACGTTTTTTCAACTTTGAGTGCAGGTTCAAAATTCTCCACCTTAGATGTAAGGTCTGCTTTCTTGCATATGGCTGTAACGTCTGATACTGCAAAGTTACTGACAATAAAACATAAATAGCAACACTGCTGATAAGTTGTTATGATAAGACGTTTTTCATTTTATAAATAAAGCAGTACTTACTTACTTTCTACACTACAGTGCGGTCTGCTCTCTTTAGTCCTTTTGAATTCCCTTTGAATTACCTAAAATACTTAACAATAACTACCCACAATACCCTACTAAATTGAATGTTTGGATAATTTATTCTCTTTTATGCAGGATTTTCGACCAGTAACTTCGTTCCTCTCTCGTTTACCAATTTTTTTGAAACTCAGTGTGATGACCATTATACTGGAAGCTATTCCGGGACAGATCAGCAGACCAATGAAGTAACTCTCATCGTAATTTTTATCCAGCCACTTCTACTCTCCCTTCATGAAACTAGGATCAGGCCAACCAAGATCAGACTTGACAAGCTCAAGGAGTTTTGATCAGTAGTGTACAGAAGGCGATTATTTCATAACAATTCTATTTGCTCTCTTCTTTGGTGGAAGAGTTGTATGGGAACTTGTTTGAATCATGTAAAAAATATCTGCTGGTAAGGTGGTTTCACTAGTATCTGCCAGGCAATAGAGATTCCAAATGATAAGGAACCAACACAGTTCAACCTAGCGTAAGCCTTTGAGCCTATTACAGGAATACATCAGTCAGTGAATAAGCGGGTTTCCCCATTTTCTCTGGAAATTATTGGTCAATTTTGATTCTTCCTGTGGCGATCTTTCAGTTTCCCTATTCCCTAGGTACAGAATGAATTTCAAAAATCCTTGAAAATTTCAAATTTAGGTAAGTACACATTTTTGCTTTTTTAGGACGTCCCACAGTAAGACTTGGGCGTCCTTATGCAATTGATCTGGGGTATAGTTGGACAACACTCAACAGGAAGAAAAAAAAGTCTGCCAAGTGGGTGTGGCACATAGCTTCCTCGTATCCATATCCCGATTGTATAGATGATCCGATGCATAGTAGTTAATCTCAAAACATCAAAACAAGTTAATCTGTAACATCCCTGAAAATTTCATTGAAATCAAATGGAAAATGTAGAAGTTATGGCTGTTACCAGGAATTCACGTTTGCGCATGCGCAGTGGCTACTATCAGTCCGAAGGTGGTGATTTTCATAGGGGACCATCTAAATACTAATCTGTAACATCCCTGAAAATTTCATTGAAATCGGGTAGAAAATGTAGAAATTATGGACGTTACAAGGAAATTCAGGTTTGCGCATGCGCAGTGGCTACTATCAGTCCGAAGGTGGTGATCTTCTTTGGGGACCATCTACAACCTAATCCGCATAATCCCTGAAAATTTCATCGAAATCGGGTGGAAAAAGTGGATGTTACTAATCTGTAACATCCCTGAAAATTTCATTGAAATCGGATGGAAACTGTAGAAGTTATGGCCGTTACAAGGAATTCACGTTTGCGCATGCGCAGTCGCTTCTATCAGTTCGGGGATGATGAATTTCATAGGAGACCGTCTACACACCAACCCGCACAATCCCTAAAAATTTCATTGAAATCGGATAATAACTTCGTGTAGTTATGCGCGTTACAAGGAATTCATGACAGACAGACAGACACACAGACACTGAACCAAAATTGTTCAGAAAGGTCTAAAACGGTGAAAATATTGATTTTGGAGAACTTTTTTATTCGTCCTTGAAAAGTGAAAACAAAGCTTCCGCTACCTTGATAGACTCGGAAGCAATAACCACACACTAATCCGTTTTATACCATTCTGAATCCAAATCCGTGAAAAAACCACAGGTGTATGTTTGTGTGTGTGTGTGTGTGACAAAATCTTGTGTCGTCTGCCTAGGCCTTAGGTCTCAATGGATTTTCTTGTTCTTTTTTTTTCGATTCAGAAATCTTCCAAATTGCTCATTGCTCATTATTTCACCAGAGTACTAAAATGAGGAATTTCACCGAATTCTGTTTGCATTTTTTCTGAAAAGTGAATGGTGTGGGATAGATGAAAATCGGGCTGATTTCGGAAAATAAGTCTCCTGTTATTTTTGGGATAGAATCAAAATTTTTGATTTCAAAACTAACCGGGAAAACGGACGTGAAGCGGGAACACTCGCTGATTGAGCTGTTCGGATTGCCGTCTCCTCCCAGTATTGCCCATTGGGACGACGAAATCGTGTTTTCTAAGAGAAAAGTTATCAAACAAAAACAGGGGAAACCTAATTTTCCCTATCTTGCTTTTTCTATTTTTTTCTTCAGTTTTTCGATTTCGAACTTTACTGTTTCGTGAAATTTTGCTTCTGGGGACTATAGATTTCTCGATCTCAGCGCTTCAAGCGGCCGTAAATGAACTATTCCAGCATGACGTCATTTTCCCGGTTTTTTGTAAACGTTCGTATTTTCTACACTGTTTTGTTTATTCGCAAATTAGGAAGTTCGGGCTGTAAGTTTGCCTTAGGAGGTTTTTCGAGGTGCTGAATCCGATTTTGAGGTCAAAAATAGGAAATTCCGACATGGTGAAATTCCTCATTCGCAGGGGGAGGGGGCGAGTGGGGGATAATATTCACAAAATATCCGTTTTTCAATATTTCGGTTCCTTTATAGCTTACTAATTGCACCCAAGCTTTGAAATTTAGGGACAATTCTCATTACACCTCCGGATTTTCATGAATTATTCTCTGTACCCACATGGAACTAATAGTGGTGCCACCATGGTGACAGGACACCATAAACCGAATATTTCGTGGATTTTTTTTGTTTCACCTTGAATACGGATGTGAACCTCGACGGACTGCCTACCAAAACTAACGTTACAACGTATTTCCGCTTTGATGCCATAACCATCGTTGGTGGTGAGGGGGGGGGGGTGAACTCGAATTCGCATGTTGGGTATCGTAGATCATGGATTTTAAAATGAAAATTGAATGATTATTTCCTGAGAAAATTGGGAAGAACAGTTGAAGAAAACTGACCAGCAATGATAAGGCAGGTGGAGGCACTGCAAGGAATTCACGAAATCCCCGCTAGATGAAGGTATCATCACTCACTTCCCAAGGTCACCTTCAGCTTTTCTTTTGGTTTATTATTTTCAATAATGAACCTTTGGAATCAACCAAGAAAAAAAAATTTCAACACCCCCTCAAAATTTGATGGTTTACGTTTCAAGGTACATAGAATCCAAAAATCGAATAAAAATTTGGCCGTCCGTCCGCCGTACGCGGCACTTTTGCCACTTAGCATTGACCGATTTTGATGAAATTTGGTATGTAGGCTCCATTTGGGGTCTAGTTGTGCCCCGAAGATTTTGGTTGATGTAGGTCACTTCTAAGGGTTCCAAAATCAATTTTGAAATTTTGAAAACGCCCTAACTCAGAAAATTTCGTTATAAAGGTATTGTTTTTCCTTCAATTTAAGATTCTATGGAATTTTTAGAATTTATTGAGACCACGCGGAGCTCTGTAGGACAAACCATTCGCTCCCCACGAAAATTTAAGGGTTTATATTGAAATATATATATATATAAATCAAAACACGAGTCTGAATAGCAAAAGAGGCCTAATCACCGTTCAAATTTTAGCTGACCAAAATGCGATCAATGGTTGGTGATTTTGATTTTTTTTTATTAAATAAAAATTTTTTTTTGATTTTTTTTTCTTTTTTTTTATATTGGATGGTTGGTGATTTTGTAGACGAGTGATCTATATAAAAATAATAAACCGTTGTGTAATAATTTGCAGCGTTTTTGCACCAGCACTTCGCCCTTCCGTCTCTCGCCATCCGTTGATCACCCCCCCCCCCCCCCAACCGTGAATATCCTGATAATATCGTGACCTGAAACCCTCTGCAAGTTTCTCGCTAACTAAACATGTGATTTAAACATTTGACG
Source organism: Apolygus lucorum (assembly GCA_009739505.2). Taxonomy (NCBI): domain Eukaryota; kingdom Metazoa; phylum Arthropoda; class Insecta; order Hemiptera; family Miridae; genus Apolygus; species Apolygus lucorum. The sequence goes on along the minus strand of CM019179.2, from coordinate 2,753,651 downwards.
CGTTGGAAGTCACTCTCTTTTAAGACAGACTTCTGACTGAGACAAAAAACAACAGTGGACTTTCCAGAGCGTGACAACTCCGCAGCATCCTCCATACAGCAATCACGTACAGCCCAAAACACCAACCCCAAGCGGATGTGGCGGATGCTGCCACAAAACCTTGAGTACGGCCAAACGGCAAGTGGAAAGCAGGGTCAGTCTTAATTATTCGAATGACAATATGCAAGCGTATTCAGATTATCATGTTCCTAAAATGATTATCAACACCTATGAGTAGGAACTCGAGGTCCCACTCCATTCTCGGAAGTGGAAATGCGAGTGGAACCGTTATTGAAGGACACGAATTTGTTCAACCTCCTGAAAACCGCTTAGGCCCACTTTCACCAAACATTCGAAACAAGTTTAAACCAAACGAGGCGAGAGATAATCGACGTTCAGTAAAAATCGTCTTTCACCAGAGCGATTTACGAGTTTAAACTCCATCTTGGGGGGTTTGAGTTTAAACGGTCGAAAATCGGCCGAATAAACTAGGAAACCTCATTTAACTACCAATTCAATATGGCCGCGCATTGATTTGTGATTGTTTTCGAAATGAAATTGCGAATTATCTTTGCATTTCGAATTAATTTTGACTCGTCTGACGATGACGACGACTCCGAGTCGAATCCTGGATCGGATTCCACATACCGAGATGTACGTTACTGAATTTCCGCCTTTCCAAGCCCCGAGTCGTCCAAGTGCTCGACTAGATTGACACTCGCCTCGAGTTCCCGTCATACAAATAAGTTCAACACGTTAATTTAAAATGAATAATGGTTTTTTCAATAACATAACAGTGCCATCTACATTCCTTGGTTGTTACTATTCGGACGAATTATACAAATTGACCATTATACAAAAAGACCAGTTCTACCAAAATAAATTCCTATTGAGGTGAAATCGGGGGCCCTCTTCTTCGATACATCCATCGGTAATCATTCAAATTATCGAAGTATTCCTACCGTTCAGAACAAGGAGGCGGCTACTGTTTCGACAATCGAGTTTGTCTAAACTTGAAATGTTCAGCGAAACGGATGAAAGTTGGACATTATGACGTATTTGGGCAATAGAAACGTTGAACAACAACCACTCTCGCACTTGCTATCAGCAGATTGCCGCCTTGTGTTTCTTATTAGTGTCAGTTTTTCGAATTCCTTGTTTTTATTATTTGCTGATTCCTGTGGTTTGTTTCGAGTTTTCCGGTTCTCTTCGTTTTATTTTGCTGAATATTTTCATCACCTACCTATTGAGTTATTACACATCATCACTTTGAGCCACAACGAGCGCAATAACTCCAGTATTTCTCCCGACTCAAGTACCTTCCTTGATGAATCCTAGTGAAACACAGCGATAACCGCCTTGTTCTGAACGGTAGGAATTTACTTCGATAATTTGAATGATTACCGATGGATGTAAACTCGAAGAAGAGGGCCCCCGATATCACCTCAATAGAAAGTTATTTGGTCGAACTGGTCTTTTATGATGGTCAATTTGTATAATTGGTCCGAATAGAAACAACCAAGGAATGTAGGTTGCACTATTATGTTATTGAAAAAACCATTATTCATTTTAAATTAACGTGTTGAACTTATTTGTATGACGGGAACTCGAGGCGAGTGTCAATCTAGTCGAGCACTTGGACGACTCGGGGCTTGGAAAGGCGGAAATTCAGTAACGTACATCTCGGAATGTGGAATCCGATCCAGGATTCGACTCGGAGTCGTCGTCATCGTCAGACAAGTCAAAAATAATTCGAAATGCGAAAATAATACGCAATTTCATTTCGAAAACAATCACAAATCAATGCGCGGCCATATTGAATTGGTAGTTAAACGAGGTTTCCTAGTTTATTCGGCCGATTTTCGACCGCTTAAACTCGAACCCCCCAAGATGGAGTTTAAACTCGTAAATCGCTCTGGTGAAAGACGATTTTTACTGAACGTCGTTTATCTCTCGCCTCTTTTGGTTTAAACTCGTTGCGAATGTTTGGTGAAAGTGGGCCCTACTATCTTTTACAGTAAGGAGGCGAAAAGAAGCAACTACGTTGGTAAAGATTTGGACAAGATTTTATTTTATTATCAACCTACACTAATAACGAAAGGAATTGTTTGATAAAAAGTGTGGATGTTGAAATGAGGTTTCCAGTCGTGATTAAACGGAAGAATTTTAATAGAAGGTGGCGAAGCCTCTCAAAGTAAACATCACTCGAGGGAACCTTTGTTTCATAATTACCTTTTTAAATTAGCTAGGGAGCAAAGCTAAAGGGTATAACCCTGAACGAATCCAAGAGGATTCGAAAAGCAGAAGTCGATTCGAAAGAATTTGTAAGTGATGACTCCGTGAACTTTCTGGCATCTTGGACATTTTTTCTTTTTTTCTTTCGTAGGGGTGAGGAAATCTTTAAGATCCAGGGGTGGAAATTGGATCTCGTGAGATACCCGAGGGAACGCACGGGTTATGTGGGATTCAAATCCACTAAAACCTCACCTCCTTATTCCACGTTGGATCTCAGCCTGGAACTGTTCAACACATTACTTCAGGCTGAGTCCTGGGAGTCTTCTCAGTTCTCAGCTAGGGACCGGTCCATGGTTCCCCTCCGCTGCCTCTCCCGTTCTTGCAGGATTTTTTTGTTCATTATTTCTTCCACATAGTCTGCCACAGTGGTCCAGTTTTTCTCGCTTTCCTGCATCTTTCCTAAGACAGCCTCTGGGGTTGTGTCCTGTGCTGCGAGATGCAACTTCTCCCTTAGGCAGTTCCTCCCCCCTGTCCATCGCATGCATTTAATGAATGTAGGGAATGCGTCATCATCCTTGTTCTCCTGGCAGTTCCTTCCCCATCTTAAGCGGGTAGGCGCAGAAAAGTCCGTGCCCTGAAAAGAACTGGGTTAGGAAGAAATACAGCTTAGACGTTGGGTTCTGGATAATGTGATTAGTAGCCGTGTACCAGTGCGTTGCACGGACTCACGTGCTTATGATGGTTGTTCTACATCATATTCTGACTGTACTAGACGTCTATCGTCTTGGAGAGCTCAACAGTTACACAGGTGATCTGACTTCATTCCAATCACTTTCATCGCTCTAGGAAGCTCAAACCGAGCTGATCTGATCATTTCCATCCTCACGATCATTTTTATGGAGGTTTTCGAGTCTAATACATTTCTCTTCGTCCTCTGTCCATCAAAACGACTTGGGTTTTGGCTTTGCAATAAAAAAGGAACGTTGACTTTTGTTGTATTTATTAGCAACATATCCCTGGGCAAACTCACCAGCATCCTCAGGCTTAAAATTTTTCTTTTTGTCCTGCTTGATCAAAGTCATATCTTTCAGCTTTATTCCCAACTTCCAATTCATCATCACGGATATACCAAAACCCCCCAAAAAAACCTAATTCATCAATTATGGGCACAATTTCTAGAACTTGGCTTCAACTTGTTTACCTGATTCTCCTCATTGTAATTGGGTTCGTCTCGTATACTCATAGATAAATACATAAATCTTAAAGTTTTAGTATCATCTAATGGGTCTCAGATTGCTTAATTATTATAGTTATCTTGTCAATTAGATCTCTCAATTTGAGTACTGCAAACTCTTTAAAGAGAGTTTCTGTCGAATATCTTGTCCTTTTCTTAAGTAATACTTTGATGAAGAGGTTCTGAGTCAGGAATAATGAATCAAGAAGGAACGCGCTACATCCTCCACAACCAGATGCACCATAGATCATGATCGACTGAATGAGCGCGATTCATTCATATAAAATAGTGCCAAAAGTCGACTGATGGTAGCATCGATTAGTAAATCTGCCCGCATCGAAAAGAGAAAATTTTATATACTTTTTTCCCACCTCGAAATATCATCCGACTAAACGAAGCTCATCAAACATTTGAATCAGTGAGAATGACAACAGTACATGTCCCCAATCAGCTTATCGAGATATCAGGTGTCAGGTGGTATAAGTCCATGGACTCCTACTGTTTTTTCCCTCGATCATTTTCATTTAGGCTCTGTTCAAGCTTACCGAGTGTGGTTAGCATACTGCTCTTGTGCTCAATGCGTAGTTCTACTGGTTACAACCTACAAAAAGCCATTTTTCAAGAATCGTCAAAAATGGACTTGTACTGTTTTTATTCTCATCGATTCATTTCTATTTGACTACGAGGGTGATAATAGTGAAATTACTTGAACCACGCTTAATCACGAACGTGTTTGATTTAGAAACCTTACTGTGCCGATCACACGATGAAGATCGCATGCTTGCTTGCTTCGTTATCGGGGAATTCCAACAAAGTAGTTCGGAATGATGTTTTATGAAAGATGTACTGCCCATCCAACTTGGCGAGCGAAGTTGGTGGTGTTTGATTACTGGGTGCTCGACGCTCGCACCTTCTTTATTGACTCTTGAAATCGATAATTTATATTGTCCATAAGAAGTAGAACCGAGAGAAAACTCAGTAGGCAACTCAGCCGAACCCACGTTAGTTAACAAGAAGAAATTAGAATATTTTGAACCATATCTCCCGTAAAGATATGGCAGAAGAGGGTATATTCAGTTAGGTACCTAACAGCAACTGTGCTTCAGTCGAATGGAGAAACAGTTTGTTGTGTTCCCTACTCCCTCGTCATCTCTATCTAATTGGACCCAGGAGAAGGGCTGAGGGTTAAATACCCAAGGCACCACGAAGAAGAAATACGAAGGGAAAGAAGGATGGGTGGAACGTTGTATATTTATCTCTCTATGTAAAACTACAAAGCTTTATTGTTGTGGGTGTTTAGCCGATTATGCTACTCCGGTTATACGTTTGTCTTCGGACTGGGTTTCTTCTACTTTCCCAACCTTCAATATTTATAGTGATGCGGACAATATTAATATTCCTGAATTCATGGTTCATATTACTTGTTCTACTGTGAAAAGTGAGAAATTAGAAAAAATAACTGTACGAATATCGATACCTTAAAGCACTAGGCCCTAAAACGGAGATTACAGAAAAACTCAAAAGAAGTTTTCACCAGTGCACAATTCCTTAAACAATGGCTTATTACACTGAACCATTTAATTTCTCCAATAAATTTTCGAGCTATAATTCATCAAAAAGGTCAATAGTAGTTTTGTTGAATTTGTGTTTTTTAAAATAATTTTAGCAGAGTTGAATGTAAGGTTTCTAGTGTATCTCGTCAGAAGTTAGAGATGAGGAGAAGAAATGAGAAAAAGCTTGGTACGCGCCCCTACCGAAATTTTACAACAATGATATGAACATAAACGTGCTTTGGTCTCATAAGTTGTGATTTACCATATTATTTACTCGTGGGTTAACTTTGAAATTTACCATTGCAATTCATTTGAAAGTTATCGAATGTGAAACAGACTTTTTCTGTGATTTTGTTAAGTCATTCGTTTATCGTTTATTTTCCTTTAATATTTCTTTACTTGTAGAAAGTTTTGCTCGATTACCTACATAAGTCTGTCTATACTGGAAGACTGAAATTGTGATCTCTTAACCAGAAATATTGCATTTCAAGCAAATTCGTTGAAATAAATGATCATTGGAATTTATATTTTTCTTAGGTATAACTTGTATTTTTCAAGCTAAAAAGTTCAATTTTTCAGAATATATTTTATAATAATATTATAAATACTTGATATTATCAAGTATTTCTGGGGTAATGAATTCAATCCCGACTAGTAACATTGCACCACTGCTCGTTTCTGTAGCGATAACCGTGAGTTTTTCAGAGTGGAGTAAAGATAGACGCACTCGTAGGTAACTTTACTCCAACATTTAAACAATTAAATGGAGGGGGGGGGGTTACAATTATCTGATCAATGAGCTCGACCACTCAAAATGTTCAGGAAGCCCTGAAGATCGATTCACTTATTTAAAAAAATCAATTTAACCCATTTCGAGTGGGAGAAATTGTATTTGGAACTGTTTTGGAGTAAATCTTGGGGTAAAGTTTGACGGTTTTACGGTAGGTACAATATTCCGGCTTTATGAGTTGAGAGTTTCAAAATATGAAGGATTTTTCACCAATAAAAAAAAATATTGAGAAAAATAAAGTTTGTCGCGATAATTACCTAATAATTCTTCTTTCAGTTGTAAAATTCCAAATTATTTTGTGCCACATGTTTTACTTCTTCTTCACCCTTCTAGTATTTTGAACGTAATTGACTTTCGAGTAAGCATCAAGTTGAGACAGAATCCTCTTTGCGACCCTGAATTAGATGACCTTCCACTATTCTCGGGAGCTCCTACAGCTTAAAACGGTCGGAGTCATCCATAAAAGAAGCGGGCAATTCGGTACCAAGGTGGGTTGCAAAAGGTTTATTGTCCCGCTACACTGAACGACGGTTTCTAGCGTGACTTTACAAGGGCCTATAAAATGGCCAATATTGATCTCCTGCCGTAAATAACAGGCAATTATGGGCTGACGGAATTAATATTTCCCTGTCTAAGAATGACAACTGTGGATCGTTGAAACACTTTTGAGCCCTTTCCACGAATATCGGTATTCGATTGTACTTACTAATGTAGCAACCTGTGGATAATTCTACCGCGTTATGCAAGAAGTAACGAAATTTTCAAAATCGAATTTTTGGTGTCGTTGGATTTGTCTTGCTGAGTAGAATCGATTTTTCGGGTATTAGAGCCCTCTTTTGGTTTATCATTCTCAATAATGAAACATTGGAATCGAGCAAGAAAAAATTGTTAACCCCCCTCAAAATTTATTTCAAAGTACGTAGAATCCAGAACGCTGCAAATTATTTCACAAAGGTTTATTATTTACCTGTATAGATCACTTATATGCAAAGATCACAGCTTTGCCATTGTCACTATTTATTTATTTTTTGTTTTTACCTGCCAACCAGAGGTACCTACTACCTACCTAATAGGACATTTTTGAAAATTTCCATTTGGATTGCAAAGTTAGCTGTTGAAATTTTCAAAAATGTACTAGTAGGTAGGTAGTAGGTACCTCTGGTTAGCAGGTAAAAACAAAACATAAATAAATAGTGACAATGGCAAAGCTGTGATCTTTGCAGAAGAGTGATCTATACAGGTAAATAATAAACCTTTGTGAAATAATTTGCCGAGTTTTTTTTACCTACCATTCATAGGTACCTACTACCTAACAAAACGTAAACCAACAAATTTTTAGGGAGGGTAAACAAAAATTTCTTGGTTCGATTTCCAAAGGTTCATTATTGAATAATAAACCAAAATGGGCCTTAAAATAGTATAAACCCACTCGTATGGAAACATAATGCATTATTAATTCACAATCATGGGTAGAATTTTAATAATTAATCATGAATTCCTAACAGGATTGTAGGAATCCGATGTGCCATAAAAGAAGATGCCCAAGCAATAGTAGCAGAGATGGTATACGGAACAACATTAAAATTACCTGCAGATTTCTTGGACCAATCACAACCACCAACATCAGATCCATCAGTTTTCATTCAACAGTTACGACAACACATGAACAAACTGAAACCAGTTCCTTCAAAATTTCGAAATCGAGAATCAACTTTTATACACGAAGACCTCAGTCGATGCAGCCATGTGTTCCTGAGAGTGGATAGAGTCAAGGCATCACTGGACAAACCCTACGAAGGACCCTACACAGTCATACAACGCGCGGACAAATATTATACACTCAACATAAAAAAGTGGGTGTGGCACATAGCTTCCTCGTATCCATAACCCGATTTTATAGATGATCTGATGCATAGTAGTTAATCTCAAAACACCAATCTCTAAGTACCTTCCACTACCCTCATAGGGGACCATCTACACGCTAATCTGGACAACCCTAGAAAATTTCATCAAATTCGGATGAAAAAGTAAGTGAGTAGATGTATGTGATTGGATCAAAAAAATACTTAGCCTCGGCTGGGATTCGAACCCGCGACCCCTGGGGGACAGTTGAAGTTACGGCTGTTACAAAGAATTTACGTTTGCGCATGCGCAGTCGCTTCTATCGGTCCGGGGATAATGATTTTCATAGGGGACTATCTACAATCTAATTCACATAAACCCTGAAAATTTCATCGAAATCGGGTGGAAAATGTGGAAGTTATGGCCGTTACAAGGAAATTCACGTTTGCGCATGCGCAGTGGCTACTATCAGTCCGAAGGTGATGATTTCCATAGGGGACCATCTAAATACTAATCTGTAACATCCCTGAAAATTTCATTGAAATCGGATGGAAAATGTAGACGTTATGACCGTTACAAGGAATTCACGTTTGCGCATGCGCAGTCGCTTCTATCAGTCCGGGGATGATGATTTTCATAGGGGACCGTCTACACACCAACCCGCACAATCCCTGAAAATTTCATGGAAATCGGACAATAACTTCGTATAGTTATGCGCGTTACAAGGAATTCATGACAGACACACAGACAGACAGACAGACAGACACGGAACCAAAATTGTTCAGAAAGGTCTAAAACGCAAAACGCGAGTGGAAATTTTGATTTTGGAGAACTTTTTTTTTTCGTCCTTGAAAAGTGAAAACAAAGCTTCCGCTACCTTGGTAGACTCGGAAGCAAAAACACTATCAGAAGAATTAAACCGAAGAACACTACAAGACAGAAGAACACGTTCGGGAAGAACTGAACGATTTGCCTCTCGGTTCCTAGAGGAAAATTCCAAGGGGGGGAGTGAATGTAGGTGCATAATATTTGATTTTTATTGTTTTGGTTCATCGTCATTTTTGATTGTTAAGCACCACATGACAAATTCCATCTTAGTTACTTTTTTGTATATAACAAAATTTCAGTTCGAGTTCAAAAATTGTACCAGCGTTGATTCATATTTCTCTAATTTATAAGCCGGTACACAATCTATTATGGAAGTTTCGTTTCCAACCCTACGGCCTCCCATTCGAAACCTCAGGTGTAGCGGCCCGACGCTAAGATGCGATATAGCTTGATTGGCCGCTGGATTGATAGCCGAAGTGATAAACACGAAGTGGCTCGAAGGTACACAGCACAGCAATTCACCGAGAGATGAACCTCCCTGCAGCGCCTCGCATCGGAGGGAGGTTATAATTAATTATCCGTGTGACATGAAAGCACACACTTCATTATCGTGTCACGCAAATAGATTTCTCAATGAGTTGATCTACCTACCCAAAACGATAATCGATCGAAACAAAGGTGACCCTAATTAATTACCTGGGCCACCCGTTCGAGGTAAATATATACCTTGTAGCTTAAGCATATTGGTAGGTACGTAGCACACGTTTTAATCTAATAATTTGGTAACAGAATGAGCGCCCAATATTAATTCACTTATTACGGGAAATAATAAAGTTCCTACCTACTCCTCACACTAACTAATGTTACTGTAACTACGATAACATTAGATTACAAAATTTAGGGGTGGTCTGGCTGTCTCGTTCTTTCACCACTTTTCTTATGGTATTTGGTGCGCTGAATCCGAATCTGACGTCAGTTTTTTTGTTTACGTCGGATTTTCAAGATATAGCTAGTTTTAAGATTTTTCTAGTTCTCACTTTTCTTCATTTTTTAGTGAAAACTCATCTTGCTCAAATCTCCTCAAAAAGTACTCAGACTTATAGGAATTTTCATGTAGAATCCGAATATGCACTTAGTTTCTAAGTAAAACTGTGTTAAACCCCCTATTTTCTACAAAACGTATCAAAAAACACCGGTTCTCAACGTTTTTTCTTCGGGTTTTCCCTTACATTTTGCCACTTGAAAAAAAAATAATCTGAAAACACCAATCTCTAAGTACCTTTCACTACCCTCATAGGGGACCATGTACACGCTAATCCGCACAATCCCTGAAAATTTCATCGAAATCGGGTAGAAAGTGTGGAAGTTATGGCCGTTACAATGAAATTCTTGTTTGCGCATGCGCAGTGGCCACTATATATCCGAAGGTAATGACTTTCATAGGGGACCATCTGAATACTAATCTTTAAGATCCCTGAAAATTTCATTGAAATTGGATGGAAAATGTAGAAGTTATGGCCGTTACAAGGAATTCACGTTTGCGCATGCGCAGTCGCTTCTATCAGTCCAAGGATGATGATTTTCATAGGGGACCGTCTACAACCTAATCTGCATAATACCTGAAGATTTCATCGAAATCGGGTAGAAAATGTGGAAGTTATGGCTGTTATTTTTTTTTTTTTTTTTTAATAAACTCCCCTCAAAGACAAAATGTCTTTTGTGACGGAGGGGGCACGCCATAAATGAAAATAAATAAATAAATCAAATATAATGGGGAGGACGCCCAGGACTCACCCGACGCCGGCCCTGGGGATGAGGGAAGATGAGGAAGGTGGGGGTGGGAGAGAGGGATGAAGGGAAGTGCCTCTATAAAACGACCACCAGTTCAAATACGAGCCGAGCAGGACGCGGGTGGTGATACCACGGAGTACGCCTACCGAGATGCCCAACTCGCGCAACTCCGTGGCACTTTTCCCGCACCACACCCCGCGCCATGACAAGGTTGCAGCCATCACCCTGATGTTGTTGGGTACCACTCCTTTTAGCTCCGACACCGCTTGCCGTAAATCATCTCTGTCATACTTTCTTATCTTAGCCCGCCAAGTCTGCTCCATGTCCAAGCTGCCATTGACAACTTGGACATCCAGGATAATGCAAGACTGGTCGGGCTTGACGGCAACGATGTCGGGCTTCTTACCCTGGTCACTTGGCATGTGATACAATCTCTCCCTCTCAACATCCCAGCCGCTAGATGACAAAGCACCTGCTATCTGCTTGGCGACCGCATCATGACGTAGAATGCGGCCCCCATGAGTCCGAGGACACTGCTGCACTACATGATAAAGATGTTCATTTCCACTCCGACAGGCACGGCAAAGGGGTAGGGTTGTCCCGCGACTACCTCTCGAACACCGTACCGCAGTTGGCAGAGTTGCCATGCGGACGGCGTGAAAGTGTCGGTAGTCACGGGCCCCAATGCCCTCCGAAGCCCAATCTACCCATTGGGATGAGACAAGGCTTTCGGAGCACTGTCGGAGTTCTTTACCATCTACTGACTCATGTAGGGCAGCAGCAAACTCAGCAGACGAACTGGGTTTTGGAGCAGATGGTGTTGCTCGGTCGCACCATGCTAACTGCTGCCTGACAAAATCAAGATCAGCAGCCGCACGGGCGACCTCCCAGCTCGACCCTTGAAGGGCTAGCAGGCGCTGGCGGCGCAATGAAGGGATACATGCCGAGAGAGACACAATGCCAAGCCCACCGGATTTGACCGGTGCGTGGAAATAGGCACTTGGGACGCCAGGTGGGAACTTCAGCCAAGAGCGCACAGCAGAGCGAACTTGTCGATCTAACTCTTGCAGCCTCCCCGCCGTAAGCCTGCCAAAGACTAACCCATAGGTCAGCTTTGGCAGTAAGTACGAGCGGAGGAGGCGCAGCTTCTGCTGTGGCTTCAATGGAGCCTTGGTAACGCGAGCTAGCGCTCTACCAAGGTCCACACGGCTGGTGGTAATGGTGGCCACCCCCATGAAGTCGACTCCAAGGTACCGCCAAACCTCCAGCACGGATCGAGATGGAATGGGGGACTGTCCTACGACAAAACCCCCATCCACAACTTTCACCTTGTGCTGGCGACTCGACGGGACCAAGGAGACCGACCCACACTTATCGGGGTTAACCACAAGTCCACACCTGGCTAGCTGCTTAGCAAATGCATTGAGGGCGATCTGCAAGCCCTCACGGGTTTCTGCGAGTAGGATAACATCATCGGCAAAAGCCAATGCTCCTACTTGCACCCCAGGGGCGAGATCAAACCCTACTTCAGTGGGCAGCTTACCCAAGGCCGTATCCACGACCAGGTTGAAGAGGAGTGGCGACAGGGGATCCCCCTGGCGTACCCCTCGCCCGATCCGTACATCCCCTGAAACCTCGCCCCCTGCCTCGAGGACCGTCACGCCTTCATGGTACAGACAGGCCACATACTCAATTAATCGAGATGGGGCCCCGACACCACGAAGGCAATCGGTCAGGGCAAAGTGACTGACTGTGTCAAAGGCCTTAGCGACGTCCAGAGCGGCGAGGTGGAGTTGCCGGCGTTTAATACGGGCCAGCGAGATGACAGTTTGGAGAACTGTAAGGTTCTCCGCTGTGCCATCTGCCGGCCGAAACGCTCTCTGGACATCACCAATGACACCAGCCACCTGGAGGCGAGATGCCAGTACTTTTTGGAAGTGGCGGAAGACTACCGAGGACACTGAGATCGGTCGATAGCCTCCAGGCCCACTTCCCCCTTTCTTGGGAATAAAAACGGTTCGGGTACGGGTTAACGCTTTCGGGGGTCTTCCCGCAAGCATGAGCAGGTTGAGGATGAGCAGCTTAATCGTATTCGGTGCTTTATTCCAGCGACGGGCAGAAACACCATCCGGTCCAGCGGATGTGGAGTTCTTGACACGGCACTTGTGTGCCTCGTCAAGTAGCACCGGCGAACACAAGATGCTACGTAAGGAATCCCTGGTGGAGACTGGGGGAACCACTCGCTCCCCAGGGTTGTGGCTGGGAGCACTCAAAAGTGGCTCCCAGAAATCCACAAACTCCTGAAGAGGGGGCTGAACTTGATCTTCCCCAGGCTCCTCCAGTACCTCCGCAGCTACACGTGCCGGATGCTTCCTCCACAAACTCTGAACCCGGTGGTACTCCTGCCGTCTTGCTTGCTTAGCTGCTCTGCGACCTCCACGCAACACCACTCTGGGAGAAGGTCTCCCCTGGTGCTGTGTCACGGTCGCATCCCCAACCCGCGGGAAGATTCTCCCTAGATAGGCCGCAACCATGTCCTCCAGGTTGTCCAGCCCTTCAGCAGCCCGCCTCGCCAGATCCTGCAGGTAGGTGCTTTCGTAGCCTTCAATACGACCTACCTGCCCCCTGAGCCTCAAGACTTCGGTCTTCAAATCGGCAAGAAGACCGTAGGTCCCGGGGGAGGGATACTGAATGGCAGACTGCTGGTCCACGCCAGCAATAGGAGATGCGGGAGAAGCCCCACCGCTATTTGCCAGGATAGCTTCCTGGACAAGCTGCTTATAGTGGGGCTTCAGGCGGAGGTTCTTGATGGCAACGACTGTGCGCGTGGGAAAACGTTCGCTTAAATAAACATTTATATTACGTACCCCATTGCGCACAGCCACCACCTCATCTGCCGCCATCCTGCGCAAATCCTCGGAAGCATACCTAGGCTGTACTCTTTCTATTTCAATTGCAGCATTAGCAGCAACAGGATGCTTCCGTCTGACGTGGACACCAAGGCCAGACCTGGAGGTGAATGCCCGCTCACAATGGGCACACTGGTGGTCTAAAGAGGCTGTGGAAGAGGAAGAGGGTAGGGATGATGAGGAAGAGGAGGAGGGAGAGGATGGCCGACGCCCCTGCCTGGGGCGCCTCTGAGCGCCTCCCCTAATACCCCGCGAGCCAATGGGCTGGCGGGGATTATGAGGCTGTTCTAAGGTTTCATCCATAACTGGGGGGCGCTTCAATTATGAAGGGTCAGGGAACCCGTTAACAGGGGTCCCCTCCCTAGTCGCCAGAGGGTCATTCAGCCACCCCTGGAAGTTCAAGAGGGGTCCATCAGGGAAACCTAATGGGACCACCTCTGTCCATCCCAGGGGGCCCGGGTTGTGCGACGGGGACGCATGACCTTGACTTGGGTAGGGATAAGAAGGGCTCTGAAGAGATAAAAACACCCTCTATTACCCTACCCCAACAACCCAAAAAAAAAAAAAAAGGAAATTACCGTTCGCACATGCGCAGTGGCTACTATCAGTCCGAAGGTAATGATTTTCATAGGGGCCCATCAAAATACTAATCTGTAACATCCCTGAAAATTTCATTGGAATCGGATGAAAAATGTGGAAGTTATGGCTGTTACAAGGAATTCACGTTTGCACATGCGCAGTCGCTTCTATCAGTCCAAGGATGATGATTTTCATAGGGGACCGTCTACACACCAACCCGCACAATCCCTGAAAATTTCATAGAAATCGGACAATAACTTCGTATAGTTATGCGCGTTACAAGGAATTCATGACAGACAGACAGACAGACAGACAGACACACAGACACACAGACACGGAACCAAAATTGTTCAGAAAGGTCTAAAACGCAAAACGCGAGTGAAAATTTTGATTTTGGAGAACTTTTTTTTTTCGCCCTTGAAAAGTGAAAACAAAGCTTCCGCTACCTTGGTAGACTCGGAAGCAATAAGGCTAAAAAAAAATTTCTCGGGCCTTTACTTTGTAGGGGGGACACCCCAGAGGAGAATGAGACCAATCGCAGCCTCCTAAACCCATTAATATCGAAGGAATGAGCTTTTTCATGGCACTGAGATGAAAACTCACAAAAATCGTTGTTGAACCAAAAGTTGTTACAATGTTTGGTTATTCCTCCACCTCAGAGGTTTCATCGCCGGCATCCATGTAGAGAAAACTTCGCCGCCTGAGGTAAATCTCTTTTTAAGGTCCAACAATAGTCCGCCATCAAGTGAACTTCCCAATACCCTTTGTACCGTTCTTCCATGGTTTTATATCTTGGTGGAACCTCTGAGGTGGAGGAATAACCAAACATTTTACCAACTTTTGATTCATCTGAGCCTTCATGAAACAGATTTACACCGTTAACTTTTCTGCAGTTTATTGTGTTTCGTTTGTAAAACTGAATTAAAATCACTTAACAAAACAAGAGTTTCCCAATTATGATTTACTCCCCCTTTGAGTACCTATTTTCGATCTTACTCTTAATAGGTGACAAGCATAAAAAATGTAGAAGAAAGGAAAATCCAATTGAGGAAAACAGATTTAGGAACGCACATACTTATCTCGAAAAATTAACTAACGATTTTTGTGAGTTTTCATCTCAGTGCCATGAAAAAGCTCATTCCTTCGATATTAATGGGTTTAGGAGGCTGCGATTGGTCTCATTCTCCTCTGGGGTGTCCCCCCTACAAAGTAAAGGCCCGAGAAAATTTTTTTAGCCTTAATTTTTTTTTCAAGTGGCATAATGTAAGGGAAAACCCGAAGAAAAACGTTGAGAACCGGTGTTTTTTGATACGTTTTGTAGAAAATAGGGGGTTTAATACAATTTTATTCAGAAACTAAGTACATATTCGGATTCTACATGAAATTTCCTATAAGTCTGAGTACTTTTTGAGGAGATTTGAGCAAGATGAGTTTTCACTAAAAAATGAAGAAAAGTGAGAACTAGAAAAATCTTAAAACTAGCTATATCTTGAAAATCCGACGTAAACAAAAAAAAACTGACGTCAGATTCGGATTCAGCGCACCAAATACCATAAGAAAAGTGATGAAAGAACGAGGCAGCCAGACCACCCCTAAATTTTGTAATCTAGTGTAATTTATCTCTAAACGAGACTCTCTTTTCGTTTATAATTTTCAATAATGAACCTATGGATTGAACAAGAAAAACATTAACTTCCTTCAAAATTTGTCGTATTACGTTTCAAGGTACGTCGAATCCAAAAATCGAATACAAATTTTGCGCCAACACGCCGTACGCGGCACTTTACTTAGTTCCTCGAAAGTAAAGTACTTCATAATAATTACTTTGATTACCTTTCATAGTTAACTTTCATAATTGGGTCAGAGTGTCCAGCGATTCCCCGAAAAAAAATTTCCCTGAGTTTTCCAGGTTTTCCAGGATCAATAGGTATTTGTCTTTTTCCAGCGTTATAAATAGAATAAAATATAAATAAATGTGATATTATTTTCTCAAATTCAGATTTTCAAGGACATTTTGATATGAAAAAAAGCACAAGAAAACGTCTGGAAGTGAGTGTGGCACATAGATTCCTCGTATCCATAACCCGATTTCATAGATGATCCAATGCATTCTAGCTAATCTCAAACTACAATCCGTAAGTACTTTGCACTACCCATAGGGGACCATCTACACGCTAACCTGCACAATCCCTGAAAATTTCATCTATTGGAGTTCCAAGTAAAATGAATTCTTTCCCAAACCAAATTAATCCTTTTCCAAACTAAATTATTCTCTTTCCGAACGAAATCTTTTCCGAATCATTTCTCTTTTTCCGAATCAAATTAATCCTTTCGCGAAAATTAGCCTAGTGAAAATTTTTGCGAATTGTAGGCGCTCTGGAAAAACGTGAGAAATTGTTAGCTGTAGAATGTGAAACATTAACGATTCTTCTGTCCGATATCTTTGGAGTCTCCCGAAGATGAGGCTGATGAGGCTAATGAGTATTCCTTCCTGATGCAATAATTTCTCTCTAACCTTCTTAAATTGATACGAATTTTAATTGAATTTCCAAGATGATGTTCTGATATTTACTTAGTGAGATTAGTTACTTAAGGGGACACGGAACCCACCCCCCTCCCGCCTGTAATAGAGGTGTTTTCTGGTAGATTTTTCTCAGTCCCTGTTCAACCGAATCTTCTAATTTTTTTTTTTCGGTTTGTAGGATATATTCTCATCTTGCCTGGGCCGGATCCTTTGTAGATTATCTTAATTACTTTTTATTTGAGATTCTGTTTTATAAAATAGAATTATTTCCTACCTTCGTTACTCTTTTTGGAATAGTTGGAATTGGAAAATTGGTTAAAGGATCCGGTACTGCCTTCGTTTAGGTGTCTTCTTTCATTAAAAAAAAGAAATAGAGGATAGGATTAGTAGTTCCTGAGAAAAAGGAACATTTATCATGAACAATTGAACTATTCAGGAGAGCAATTTGAAGTTGAGCGGGAACAAACGAGGGCGCTTGCAGATGAAACTATCGATTCTCACCTCACGTTTCTCGAATTTTGATTGGTTCCTTGATTTTGAATTGTCTTTGCTTATTGGTTGTTCAACCAAAGACAATTCAATGTTTGCCTTCCGATTTATAGTATCGATTTTGGTTTATTATTTTCAATAATAAGCCTTTGGAATCGAGCAAGAAAAAAAAAATTTTAACCCCCCCTCAAAATTTGATGTTTTACGTTTCATGGTACGTAGAATCCGAAAATCGAATAAAAAAATTTCCGTCCGTCCGCCGTACGCCGTCCGGGAACTTGGCAACTGCCCTCCCGGCAAACTGCCCTCCTACCTCTTTAGGTCAGTTTAAAACCCCGGTTTGAAACTGCCCTCCTAGGCCATCTCGAGCGACTGCCCTCCCAGTAAACTGCCCTCCTGTTTTGGGAGGTCAGTTTCGAACCCCGGTTTTAAACTGCCCTCCTAGACCACCTCAAGAAACTACCCTCCAAACTTCCTGCTTCCAACTTTTGAGGGTCAGTTTCGAACCCCGGTTTTAAACTGCCCTCCTAGACTACCTCGAGCAACTGCCCTCCCGGCAAACTGCCCTCCTGCTCGGAACAGATCTCCTGTACCTGTGCGACTTCTCATTTCTGGGACATGGGTCTCTCAAAAGTATAATGAGCTGTCATTGATAATGGATCTTCAGTCACGATCATCAGTATATATTAGGAATAAAATAATTAGAATATCAATTTCATGGAGAAATCGAGTTTTTACGCGAAAATCGGAGTTTTTTCCATTGAATCGGCGTGAGACTTGAGGGTTGGATGGTGGGCAGATGGCTGGAAGGGGGTGGACTTTTGCCTCCGAGACGGTGATTTCGCTGAAATCAACAAGAATTCGCAAAGTCGACCTTACCATTAGAAAGTTGATTAAATTTGCAAGTTTTCCTGAGATTAGACAGTTTTCAGCAAGTTTTCCTGAGATCAGACAGTTTTCAGCAAGTTTTTATTGGAAATGTAGTTAACGTACCTACGTACAAGTTATTTTAGGAACTTTTTAGAAAAATGTTCAGAAAATGTTCAATGTTTAAACTGCAATTGCGATCCGTTCTTGATTATGAATGTGCTTTAGGCGTAAATCCGATAATGAGGTCAAAAGTAGAAGACATTGTTTCAAAGTAAAGAAACGTGGGTTTTTTATGGCCAAAATGTGGTTTGCTTATCAAAAAAAAAAAAAATAAAATTAAAAATCATATCTCGGGAACGGATTGAGATATAAAGGTTTGGTTGGCGGCGTTCTACTAGGCAGATTTCCAGTCTAGTTTTACCCAATTTTGGTTCATTGAAAATAATCTCATCTAAACATTACTGATACTTGATAGATGACAGATAAAAGATAATCTAATTATCTCATCTTTAGATAAATTTTGTACGTCATCTATGACCTTCTTCTGATTTTCTTCTCGGAAAATCATCAATCATCGAAAGATGATTAGAAACGGTATCTAAGATTTTAGCATGAAAATGCTTTAGCCGGGACCTAACTGCCGAAAGTAGCGCGATACCGATGAACTTCCATTACTGGGGAGTGATGTCCGCTAGCGACCTGGTATAATATACACTCATAATACTATGACAAGAAAAATCAATAATGCAAATATTATGAACTTTAATAAATAATGCAGGACGAATGAGAGCGAAAGGGAAGAAAGTTACGAAATTATGAATTGACGTGACGTGACTTTATGAATTAATGTGACGGGGACGGAACATCGTCCTCAGATGCTGGTTCAATTTCACTGATCGATAATTAACTTCCTGGATCGATGGCTGATCGATAATTGACGTTCTAGGCTGAAGCATATTCATGTTTCTTGAATTTTAGCCGTAGACTTTAAGCAAAAGCATCTGGGGGAGCAGGGGATCTGTATATTATATTAATATATTTTGAGTACTTATATAAATACAGTCCAACTCTGTTCAAATTGTCATGTTGGTATGTACCAATATATATTTTGTATATCTCTTTGTCGGTCAGTCAATCCTCATCTGATGACAGTCAAATGGTGCTACCATCATCAAATTTGATACGTTTACATATATGCCATTCAGAAGGAAATTTACTTTTCCATATTTCTCAAGGCCCTGTTGACTATCATTATGTAATATCATAATATGTACACCCAAGAGAGGATTTTCTGGGTCACAAACCATTTTTCTACCCTTGCATTGCCCAGGAGAGTTTGTCTGTCTTTCGACGACAATTAAATTGTATAAATATGTATGTATAAATACAGGGTGTCCAAGTTTTTTATGCTAATACTTCAAGGATCGATTCTACAACTAATTTGCAACAGAAAATGTCTCATAGAGATTTTCTTTTAACCCCCTTAAAATCCGCCTTTTTTGACTCTTAAGATTTTTTTCGTGTTTTCGACCTTACACCATTAAAACGGCCATAACTCCCTTGAATTACACTCAAACATTACAAATAAGGGTACTGTTGGAAAGAGCGTTGAATTTCCTATAAAAATTATATCAGACCGATTTTTTAAAATAGCTTCTGGGAGGAGTGTTTTGAGCCCAAAGTTAAACTTTTTCGATTTCTACATTTCTTCAAAAATTTCAATGGCATTTTAAACCACCATTTTCGTTTTCCCAGCCGTTCTTCTTGACGGAAAAAAACATCTACGTTTTCTCAGCTTTCCAATGATACAGTCATTTTTGTTTGTTGAGAAGGACATTTTTTGAGAAAATTGAATTTTTGTGCGAAACAACGATGATATTTTTCAAAGAAATTGGCGTCTCGGAGCGCGCCCGCTGACGGGGTTGGACAGCGGGAGGGGGGCTGAAAGGGGGCGGGCGGGCGCGCACCGAGACTCCGAGACACCAATTTCTTTGAAAAATATCACCGTTTTTCAATTATCACCGGTATCAAAGGACATGGTAGAGCGGGACATGGTATCAAAGGACAAGTTTACCAAACGAGGAAAGCTCCGTAAAAATACATTCTGTGTTAAAAGAGCAGTATTTGGGATCAAGGCATGTTTTGGTCTCCCGAATCAAATGGGACATTCTCTGATTAGGTCAGTCATTTTACATTGAAGAGGACTGTTTCCCCCGCAACTTTGGGCATCAGCTCCATCAGAGAATAAGCTGAGAACGACAAACGGTGCTGAAACATTTCACTGCGATTTTAACAAGCAATTTCATACTCCCCATACTAATATCCTTCTCGTGATCTCCGTAATGAAATAAGTTCAAGTGAGAAGCGACATGAAGGTAGCCAGCGTGAACAAAGGTACCTGAAATCAAAAACTAATTTAACTAATAAAATCGAATGTTAGTGGTAGGTAGGTAGGTACTTGTAGATTGAAGTTTTGAGATTATCTTTTTGGTTTATTAACATGTTTAATGTTTTAGGGCTGGGGGTCATTCTGTGAATTCCGACACGCAAATCTGCAACGCTTTTTTTTCTTAGTTACCACGGACCGATTTCTTAGTTACCACGTTATATCGGCTCCATTTGGGGTCTAGTTGTACCAAGATGGTCACTGATCAGCTGAGTGAGCTCCAAGGCCATTTTCTCTCCTGTTGAACGCAGGAAGCTGAAATTTCAGAAGCAGGGTCAATGGAGAATGCTGAAGGCGCCTGAGTGGTCACTGATCAGCTGAGTGATCGGAAACAAAACATTAAACATGATTTAATGTTTTTCCCTCGCAAGGGAGAAATTTTTTTTTTGATTTTTTTTTTTTGATTTTTTTTCGATTTTTTTTCATATTGGATGGTTGGTGATTTTGTAGACGAGTGATCTATACTTATAGAAAAAATAATAAACCATTGTGTAATAATTTGCAGCGTTTTGGTTTATTGTTTTCAATAATGAACCTTTGGTTAAAAAAAATTTTTTAACACCCCCTCAAAATTTGATGGTTTACGTTTCAAGGTACGTAGAATCCAAAAATCGAATAAAAATTTGGCCGTCCGTCCGCCGTACGCGGCACTTTTGCCACTTAGCATTGACCAATTTTGATGAAATTTGGTATGTAGGCTCCTTTATGGGGTCTAGTTGTGCCCCGAAGATTTGGGTTGATGTAGGTCACTTCTAAGGGTTCCAAAATCAATTTTGAAATTTTGAAAACGTCCTAACTCAAAAAATGTTGATATAAAGTACTATTGTTTTCCTTCAATTTAGGATTCTATAGAATTTTTTGAGACCACCCGGAGCTCTGTAGGACAAACCGTTCGCTGACTACGAGAGTTTAAAGTTTGGACGTACGATAAATCAGAAACACGAGTGTGAATCGCAAAAGAGGCGTAATCTCCGTTCAAGTGTTAGCTGACCGAAATGCGATCGATGTTTTTCTACATGTTGGATGGTTGGTGGCTTTGCAGTCGAGTGATCTATGTAGAAAAATAAAAGATAATAAACCATTGTGTAATAATTTGCAGCGTTTGTGCATCGGATCAGTGTAATGGATACGAGGAAGCTATGTGCCACACCCATTTGGCCGACTTTTTTTCCTGATCCCAAACCGAGTGGGTTTCCGCCCCATGATCCCAACCATGCCACTGCTCTCTTGAACGTCGCCATTATCACTAGATGATAAAAGACTACTATACCTCACTATCATTCGTCCTATATGGCAATATGGTTGTTCAGTTTGGGGCCTGGCAAGCAAAACTCAGATCAAACGGGTCCAGACTCAGCAAAACCGTGTGCTTCGCATTATCACCGACGCCCCTTGTTCGTGAGAAATGATGTGATACACCGCGATGTTGAAGTACCTGAGGTTGAGAACGTTATAAGGTCTACAATGACACGAGAGCAGGATTCCTTCCGATCTCACCAATCTACAGTGTTAGATACACTGCTCTCCTCATGGGACAGAACGAGACTCTTATAGAAAACGGACCGCCGATCTAGTCGAAACCTAGTCATTCATAAATTTATTCGTGTCATTGTTCGTGTGTAGTACTGATATTTCCAGTCTTTCGTCAAATTCGTGTCATTGTTCGAGTCTACTGTTATTACTATATAGTCATTCATCAATTCGTGCCATTGTTCGTTTTTGTTAATGTTATTACTTAAAATTAATTTATCAACTTTACGTTCTTATAATGTATGTTAACGAGCTCCACTAAAAGTTACGAGGGACTGTCACTGGACAGATACCCTCTTTCATGTTCCAATGTACTAAGTACAAAAAATTACATCTTAAAATTACCAAAACATAAAAGTATTTTTTAACATACAAAAAGTTGAATGAAATATTTTTAAAGAAATGATCCCAATCCCGGATCCCTTATTACGTTGCGCTAATTAAAAATATTTAAAACCCACATAGGTTAGTTGATTCCTTAATTATAAGTAAATGTAGGCAAGCAATGCCCGTGTAATCTACATTAGCTTGTTGTAATGCCAACATTATGTTTCGTGTTCTGCAGGTAAAATATCTAGTCGTGTTTGTAAGGGCTAGGAGGCCAGTTTACCGGGAGGGCAGTTGCCAAGGAGGGCACTTGCCACGGAGGTCCATTTGTAAGGACCGATTCGATGAGAGGGCCCTGCTAATACGTGGTGTGAGCAGGAGGGCAGTTTCTCCTGACGTACAGTAAAAACTGGCCTCCTCGGAGGGCAGTTTGCCGGGAATGCACTTTCACGGGGCGCACATTTGTGTTTCGGGTTGAAACTACCCTCCCGCAGGAGGGCAGTTTGCCGGGAGGGCAGTCGCCACGGGGGGCACCTGCCCTAGGTCCCGCCGTCCGCCGTACGCGGCACTTTTCTTAGCAACACTGGACCGATTTGGTTCAAATTTGGTATATGGGCTCCATTTGGGGTCTAGTTGTGCCGCGAAGCTTTTGGTTGATGTAGGTCACTTCTAAGGGGTGAAAATTAAGGGTTGAAAATTTCAAGAGTGCCCTAGCTCGAAAACTCTCGAAATAAAGGTATCGTTTTTTCACCAATTTTAAATAGTACAGAATTTTTAAATATTTTTGAGACCACCCGGAGCTCTGTAGGACAAACCGTTCGGTCCCTACGAGTATTTGAAGGTTTTCCTTCGATAAAACAGAATCATGAGTGTGAATCGCAAAAGAGGTCTAATCGCCGTTCAAATTTTATCTGACTAAAATGTGATCGCTGTTCATTTCTTCGATTTGTATACAGTTTTGCCTTCTGCGTAACCAGTAATCAAATTTCCATATCAAGCTTTCTATTTTTCGAATCGAGTGTGAAGCGTTTAGTTCTTTCTAATAAACTTGATTGTGAAGGTGTGAAGCCATTATAGTGTGGTAGGTAGTACCTACCAATAGTTGGTAGGTAAAAAAAATTGGTAGGTAAAAACAATGTTTGTAGGTAAAAAACGCTGCAAATCATTGCTCACTGATCAGATCACTGATCAGATCACTGATCAGCTGAGTGAGCTCCGAAGCCATTTTCAATGCTATTGAATGGAAGTGCTCTTCCAGGCGTCTCCAGCATTCGAGGAGATCTTCTTCACTCTTCTGATCACTGAAATTTGAGAGGGAAGGTCAAGGGAGAATACAGATGGTGGTAGGTGCTATTGATGGAGAACCAGTGATCTATACAGAAGGATGATCTATACAGAAAATAATAAACCTTTGAGCAATGAGTTGCAGCGTTTTTCAGTATTGCATCGAAATAGTGTAACAGGTTGGTAGGTTAGTTTCGTTAGTTTTGGGGCTGCACTAGGTACGCAAAAATTAATTTCCTCGTCATTTGAGACGGAATTTTTCGGTAATTCTTGTTTAAATCTATTCTCAGTATGTTCTAGAATGATTTTCAATTTAAAAAAAAAAATCGAAATTTTCATCATTTTTTGGGTTCCGTGTCCCCTTAAAGGAAATGTATTGTTATGTTGTGGGAAATAATCAATTTTATTTGAACAAAGTTCAATTTTGGGTTTGGCAAAAGTTTAATTTGGTTTAGAAAAAATTTTTTTTGATTTAAACCTTGGATTTTTTTAAGAAGGTGAAAACAAGGCTTCCGCTACCTTAGTAGCCTCAGTAAGAATAGAAGAACACTTACTTACTTACTTCTATACTCAGTGGGTAGACTCGGAAAGAAACCTCATGAAAATTAATAAGGTAACCAGAATCAGACTAGTAAGTTGAGGCGAAAATAGTTACGCGGTGCGGGTTATGGTTCATTAGCTGCAAGTGTGTCCTTATGAACACTTTTAGCAAATTTTCGAGAAAAAAATTAAGCAGTAGCATAAATTGTGATACCAAATATGTTAAAAATATATATAATTTTAAATAGAAATCTATCATGAAAATATTATAGTTGAGACAATTTTCTACATTCGGAAAATCCATAATTGAACAATACTACTAAAACCGTACTTAAACTTTTCTCTCTCAGACTGCCGAAATTTCCCACAAAAATGTTCGGCTCAGGATTTTTCCAGGTTTTTGGGAGAAAAATGAAATTCACTGAGTTTTCCAGTGGAGTAAAATTCCCTGAGTATTCCAGGTTTTCCTGGTTTTCTAGGTCGCTGGACACCCTGTCGGTATTTCTATTAATAGAAAATTGTTTGACAGACAAGAAGGCAAGCAATATCCGAGCTAAAATGAGTGGTAGCTGATAACACCAAGGTCAAGCCCGTGACCTTGTCATGACGCGGGTGTGGTGTGCTCATGAGTGCCACGGAGTTACTCGAGTTGGGGATCTCGGCAGGAGTGCTTCGTACCTTCCTCAGGGGCTCATACATGAACTGGTCTTCATTTTATAGAGCACTTCAGAATCAGCATAATTTTTTACACTACTACCCTCCAGAGTAACTACCAATCATATCATCGCGCAAGGTTAACAATCAAGTTTATTTACTCAGAAAGTACCTACCAGCAAAATGTTCCAAACTCCTCGAAATCGAAAAATTTTAGTCAAAATTCAAATTTCGGAGGACCCGCATTTGAGGCCTTAAATACAAAGCTTCCTCTTACATTCCGTAACAAAACAAGCGACAGTTGGTATCAATCCTTCGTTGACATCGAACGGCTCAGCAAAAGTTCTGCGTACCTGTAACAAAAAATAACGAAAATTTAATAGGTATTCAATTTTGGTGTCAAATTAGCTAAGTTCGCGTTAAGTAGGGTTTTAGTATTAATTTTCAATTAAAGATGTTCCAAATGTAAAATTCGCGGTAAATTTCACTGCTTCACGGAAAAACATTGAATCATGGATATGTTTACTGTAAACGTATCCATGTTATTTAGGTATTTATAGTACCTACCTATTTATAGTACCTAACTTACCTACTTATACAACTTCATTAATGATCGCCTTCAGTTTTCATTCATGTTAATAATAATCTAAAGTGCCGAATCGTCATAAATTTTGATGTCGTTACGCAAATTTTATAATGAGCCCCAATCCAAAAAACATATCCATGTTAAAACCTTCAAGATCATTTGCACATTTTTTTCAATTTTGCCATTTTTTTCCAAAACCCACACGTTACCCACTTATTGCCAAACTACTCCGGTGAGATTAAAGCGAGCCGCTCAAAGTCTCGAGTAGCGCAGAGTCCTCCAGTCGACTGGATTGAAATGAAATTAAGCTCCCTTCCGAGGCATTCTTCTCGAGCACTGCTATTCCTTATTTTGGTGCTCCTTCAGTCTCAAGTTTAATTTAAATCTGCAGCCCCAGCAAAATTAGGGATGTCTCGAACGGTCTGTTCAGTCCCGCGAAAAAACGTACAAAAAACACAGAAAAATGCTGCAAATCATTGCTCAAAGGTTTATTATTTTCTGTATAGATCACCCTTCTGTATAGATCACTGGTTCTCCATCAATAGCACCTACCACCATCTGTATTCTCCCTTGACCTTCCCTCTCAAATTTCAGCTTCCTCCGTTCAATAGGATTGAAAATGGCTTCGAGGCTCACTCAGCTGATCTGTGATCTGA
This sequence comes from Apolygus lucorum, assembly GCA_009739505.2. Taxonomy (NCBI): domain Eukaryota; kingdom Metazoa; phylum Arthropoda; class Insecta; order Hemiptera; family Miridae; genus Apolygus; species Apolygus lucorum. The sequence goes on along the minus strand of CM019179.2, from coordinate 2,727,945 downwards.
AGAGTGAAGAAGCCTTTGAGCATTGATTTGCAGCGTTTTTTACCCACCAACATTTCTTTTACCTACCAACTTTTTTGTACCTACCAGCTAGGTACTACCTACCACACCATACTGGCTTCACTCCTTCACAATCAAGTTTATTAGAAAGAACTAAACGCTTCACAATCGATTGGAAAAGTAGAAAGCTTCATATGGAAATTTGATTACTGGTTACGCAGAAGGCAAAACTGTATACAAATCGAAGAAATGAGTAGCGATCGCATTTTAGTCCGATAAAATTTGAATGGAGATTAGACCTCTTTTGCGATTCAAACTCATGATTCTGTTTTATCGAAGGGAAACCTTCAAGTACTCGTAGGGACCGAACGGTTTGTCCTACAGAGCTCCGGGTGGTCTCAAAAATTTTTAAAAATTCAATACTATTTAAAATTGGTGAAAAAACGATACCTTTATTTCGAGAGTTTTCGAGCTAGGGCACTCTTGAAAATTTCAACCCTTAATTTTCACCCCTTAGAAGTGACCTACATCAACCAAAAGCTTCGCGGCACAACTAGACCCCAAATGGAGCCCATATACCAAATTTGAACCAAATCGGTCCAGTGTTGCTAAGAAAAGTGCCGCGTACGGCGGACGGCATACGGCGTACGGACGGAAATTTTTTTATTCGATTTTCGTATTCTACGTACCTTGAAACGTAAAACAACAAATTTTGAGGGGGGTTAAAAATTTTTTTTCTTGCTCGATTCCAAAGGCTTATTATTGAAAATAATAAACCAAAAGTATCCGCAATTAAAGAAGAGAAAACAATTCAATCGAGACAATATCTCGAAATATATAATAAATATAAATAATATCGAAATATTATTTCATAGTTCACAGAATTGAAATCTTGAATAAGCACCATGGAATTTTTAGTGAATTTTGAATGGAAATTGGAAGTCGAAGGATTTTTGCTCTTCATAGGTATTACAATTTCCATTGCCCATCAACCTATTAAATCCTGAATATCAAGGGTTTTTAAGGAAGTCCCACTGTAAGACTTGCGCGTCCTTATGTTATTAATCTAAGGTGAAGGAAAGTAAGAAAGAAAGTAAACAACCATTTCAGGTTGGATTTTCGTCCGACTGCCATTCCTGGCGTCGCGGACGTCATCAGCTGTCTTCCTAAGGGAAGTTCAGAATTTGTTCTGATGATTCGCATGGCTTCCCATTGGTCTCACCGCCACGGGTGGGGACGAGGGGGAACTGCGACCGACTTGCCCGAAAATATGCTCCCGAGGCGAGCCTCGAACTCACGGCCCCTGCAACCGGTCCGATTCTCGCCTCCAGAGACACATGCCGTAGCTCGCTCGGCCTCAGCTGACCACCCCTCTTTCCCACAGTAAGACTTGCGCGTCCTTATGTTATCAATCTAAGGTGAAGGAGGACAACACTCAACAGAAGAAAAAAATAACCTCGCGCTAATCCGTTTTAGACCATTCTGGATCCAAATCCGCGAAAAAATGGTTAATTATTGAAAATAATAAACCAACATAGGTGAATGTGTGTGTGTCTCTCACAAAATCTAGTGTACCTACTCTGCCCAGGCCTTAGTTTTAAACCAAATTTCGTGGGTTTTTTGTTCGAATTTGCCCACAATTAGTCTCCTCCGGGTTCAGTGAAACAACATGGTATCCGATCTCACAAAACAACGGCACCCCATCCATGAACCAACAAGCGAATTACAAACGAACTACATCAAGATTCGAGGCTTACACTATGAGGAATGCAATGAAGCCATTTCGCATCCAATTCCATCACCACAACTCCTGTGTGGATTATTCAAGTATTGACCAAACTATGCCAGACATAGGAAAGAGCAGATTTGAAAAGACACCATATTAATGACAATTTAACCCTTAACTGCACCAGCTATCATATATGATATGGAACTTTAAAGGAGGCTCGAGAGCATTCTGGTGGTCTTCTCGAGCTCTTTGTGGTATTTTTACCTTAGTCAACAACCGCTAGATCTCATAAGAATCAAAGAATATCCATAACTCCTCCTGTAAGGTTATAACCTCCTTCAAATCAGCAGTAATCACGAGTGGACAACACGCCTGAGAAGTGTTGTTTTGCTGTGCCTCTTACAACTACATTTTTGAAGATTTTCGGCTGAAAAAATAATGCGTGCTGTCTCAAGATAATATCTATCTTTCTACATATTATGTAGAAATGAAATATGAAAAGAACTAATTGATTAAGTTTCATGTGTCTATGGAAACTGCGCTTTTGCTTTGATATCTCATATGATAGAACGTGAAGGAGGAGGACCTGGGGGAATTTCATATACTTATGATAGAACGTGGACTTCTCCACTGCATTACCAACTCGTTCCAACGTGATAGAAGCCACTTGCTGCACATGATTTTTTAAATATAATTTTAATTTATGTTTTTGATGATTTTATAAATTTTATTTGACGTCAACATAAATTTCACATCAGGTACCTCTACTATACTTCAGAAATTGTTCCTAACCACTTCATATAATATATGAAGTGGTTAGGAACAATTTCTGAAGAATTTATGAAGTCCACATATTATGTGGACAGAGATGGAACCAAAAGAATCTTATTACACAAAACCTCAACCGTATGTATGTACGTATGCACGCATGCTTATTGATTACTCTTCAACTATTCTTGTCTATAGTTTGGTCAGTGACAAGAGGAAAATTTATTGCTGCCAGCAGGCCTTTTTCTAATCACATACATACAAATTTTCATAATAAATGCTTTGAAAAAATGTCTTATGTACAATATATCACTAGATTTTTGTCCATAATCCTACTAAGTTTCTAAATAGGCGATAGAAACTACTAATGAGCATTTAATCTTTCTTATAGCATTATGAATGTGATTTTTAAATAGCAATATGCTAGGAAACCTATTTGGTCATACATATTTCTTTGAACCATTTTACTCGCGTTATATCACATACGAAATCATCGTCTCAGCTGCTTAACCACGTTCTATCATACATGTTAAGGGCATAAATTAGGGATTATCGGTCAAACTATGTAATTTAGGGACTTTTCCTTGTCATTTTCGTTTTCAGGGGGCCAAAATACATGATTTTTTTTTTTTTTTTAAGAAAATCGGAAATTGTGTGCAGTTAAGGGTTAAGATGCCCTTGATTTCCTGAAAAGGAAATTTCTAAGAACTGGAAAACAATTGAAATTATCGATAATTATGGTGGAGAAAGTAATGATCACCTTGTCCACCCAACGTGTACTGGAAGTTTGTGTTGAACCCATTTTACATGCGATCTTCCAAAATATGCCGATCAGCTTCCCTCGTCGGTTTCTCGGGAAGAAAATCGGTTTAATTTTGAAGTTGGAAGGCAAGAATCGAATTCGACGTTATGTGGGGCGGATTCCCCAGGCGATTAGAGTCGAGCCACGTCAGCGGTGGCAAATCCTAACACGATAAACCCTTTCACGGCACCATCTTCCAAGGGAGAAGTCGACTCTCGAACTGACAGAGTGAATTGGCAAGCGGCAAAATTAGACCATTTGGAACAAAGTGGCGCTCAAGCGCGGTCTAGCGGGCGGGTCGTGCGAACGCTTTTCGCCCGGTAATTGCGAGCGCAACTTTCCCTCCATCTAATGAGCTTCAGTGTCACTCTGTTATTGAAGTTGAATAGGAGGGGTCCCACTAAAGCGGGTAATGGAAGAATGGAATGATAAAGGTATACTTAATTAAACCTGAGTGCAAAAACCCGACGCATTTTTACTCTCTATTGACGATATTTCAGGAACTAAACATGGGTATGGAATTCTTGTGGCGAAATTAATTTTTGATAGTAATTTTTCATTTTAATTCTCATTACTTTCTAAAGATTCTCAACCACATCAGGCATCGTTTTGACAAGACTCCCCTAATCGTAAAAAAATATTTGTTGTGGTTTTTAAATACCAGGAGTTAAGTGAGAAGAATGACGACGAAGGTTTTTTAAAAGACAAAATTTTTTTATTTAACCTTAGATAACACGAGTCCGAGGGTTTTCTGGGTGGACAATCAGTGAGTCATTGTTGTGGTATTTTATATAACTCAGGTATCATACTAGTGAATTTTCTAAAGGTAATACACGTTGATTATCACCCGAATTTTTGGCCTCTGTCGTGATTTCGACGATTTAAAAAGACGTATAGCAAAACAAGTGATGAATTTTGGTTCTTGGTTGCAAAAGAAGTCGAACTGAGTAACATGAATACCGCAAAGAGAAGAAAAGTCTCCCAAGTGGGTGTGGCACATGGCTACCTCGTATCCTGAACCCGATTATACAGGGTGTCTACCATTTGGATGGACCAAACTTCAAGAATCGATTGTACAACTCATTTGCAACAAAAAATGTCTCGTAGCAATTTTTTCTTAACCCACTCAAAATTCTTTTTTTTCCACTTTAAAGTTTCTATTCGTATTTTCGACCTTGCAGCACTAAAATGGTAATAACTCCCTTATTTCTCATGCTACTTCGAATCTGAGTGCACCGTTGGACAGAGCGTTAAATTTCCTCTCCATTTAGTGGGAAACCCAGTTTCTTAAAGCCATTTGTAAAAATAAAAAAATAAATCAAAGTCAACATTTATAATTTTTTTCGAAAAATTGCCATTTTCCAGGCTAACGATTCCCCCGTAAAAAATACCGCTATCGTGGTGCACTCAACGGGAAAAACTACCCCAAAATCTCACCTTTCCAATGGTATGTCAGTTTCAAGGTTTAAGAGGAAAGTTTCTTTGAAAAAATTGAGTTTTATGCGAAAAAACGTGCTTCTTTAGGCATATTCCGCTAGAGAGTCGACCAAGTATTGTTGCCTTCACTTTTCAAGGATGGCAATAAAAAGTACACTAAATTACATTTCTACTCGTATTTTACGTTTTGGACCTTCCTGAACAATTTTGGTACCGTGTCTGTCCATCTGACAGTCTGATCAACTCAACAGAAACACCGAATTTCTAGCTGATTGAAGTTTTTGTTGAGTTCAAAGGTGTTTCTTCATGCTCACTACCACATTTACAAATAATGCGTATTTTATGTACGATAAACGAAGGTTTTCTTCGAAAAATCCACTTTCTAGCAGTCGGAATCATTCGGAAGTATCACCATTTGATTCAGCGTAAAAAATTACATAGGAAATGATACCAAAATCGTCAAGCCATCTTGAGGTCGAGGGGGACCATAAACCGCTTAAAACACTGGATTTGCATGTAAAACAAACGTTTTCTGGCATTCAAACTTGATTTACTCTTCCAATTTGAATGTTAAAAAGAAAAATTGATAGACCGTTGAAAAGCTGACAATTTGAGCATGTTTCCTCCGAGTAGCGCCCATCGAAATGGGAAGGGATTTAGAGTAAAAACTTTGGTCGAACAAAGTCAAGTTTCGAAAATTTTTTAAAATTGGCTTTTTGACTTGATTTTTTGATCCTATTTTACTGCTGAAATATTTTGATTTTGCACTAGGTAGCTTGGGAATTTAACGCTCTTTCTAACGGTGAAGTCAGATTTGAATTTTCAGGAGAAATAAGGGAGTTATGACCATATCAGTGCCGTAAGGTCGAAAACGCGAAGAAAAACTTTAAAGTGAAAAAAAAAGGAATTTTGAGTAGGGTTAAAAGAACATTGCTATGAGACATTTTTTGTTGGAAATACCTTGTAGAATCGAACCCTGAAGCTATGCCCATCGAAAGTGTAGACACCTGTACAGGCTTTTCTCATAAGGAACCATCTACACATCAAAACATACACAATCTCTGATAATTTCATCGAATTCGGGGAGAGAATATTGAGAAAAAAATTACTGCTACAAGTAAATTCAAGTTTGCTCATGCGCACTGGCTACAGGCCGAGAACAATGATTTTCATCGGGAACCATCTACATCCCAACCCGCATAGTCACTGAAAATGTCATCAAAATCGGATGAAAAATCAGACACGAAACCGAAATTGTTCAGGAATATTGTTCAGAAAACAACCACGAGAGACATTTTATGTCTTATGTTTAATAAATTGAGAGCTTTCCAATGAGTGGTGAACGATTTTTGTGGGGTGGAAAATGAGGAATAGTTTTCCCTAGGAACGATTGGTTGTACGTGAAATTCATCAGAAATTTCCGCGTAACGCTCCCCTCGTGACGCTCCCCTCGTAACGCTTCCCTCATATCGCTCCCCGCGTGACGATCCCCGCGTGACGATTTTTCATTTATGTGCCATAGTAAAGACATAAAATGTCAAATTTTTTAAAAATGTGAAATACGTGTGAAAATTTTGATTTTGGAGAACTCTTTTTTTTCAATCTTGAAATCTGGAACTACCTTGGTAGACTAGTACATCCTACAGAAAATACCTCGGTAGACTCGGAATAAAGGCTCTGCATCCCACTCCAGCTTAGCGAGCTAATTCTGAACTAGAACACAAGAAACTTTAGTAAAAATAAAAAATAAAATTGTTGTATAAAATGATTATAAATGCAGTCTTCAGATATCACCCATTAGATTTAAATTATAAAGATTTAGGCCTCAGGACCATGACTTTTCAAGTTAACAGTTTTCGTTTCATTTCGGTTCTTTCCCTCTTCAAATGCTCGACTGTCACGTTTGCATAATCAAGGGAAAGAGGGATTTAAAGTTTGAATAATGGTCCATCTTCAAGGGAGTGGGGGTGCACTTATCTCAGTGTTTTACTCTTTTTCATTCTCTCAAGCTCGGTTGAAATCTAATAATGATGAGAAAATTATTTTTCGAGAGGCCACTTCGCAGCAATCTCCGACGCTTCCTATTCGCGATTTGAATTATTTCAACCGTAGCGAGTTGAGAATAATTTTATTTCACTTCGCAGCTCTTCGTTTCTCATGCTATGAGTCGTCCGGAACGAACGAACTTGAAGACCTCTTGAAGATTCTTAACATAGATCCTTGAAAAAAATCATTCTTTCTAATTTTAATCCACGTAGAAATCGAAGTGAAATAATGGTACCAATTTTGAGTACCTACTACATTCTATCTAGATTCGTCATAAATCGGGTAAAATGCACCTGGCCAGTGATTTTTTGACTGGGCTCTGACTCCAGGGCTTTGAACGACCCTCTCCCGCATTTAAATTTAAATTATTGATCAAATTCAACTAAATTCCATATTCCAAATTGATACATCCTAAATTCTTATCCTCCAAGAATTTATGGGTGTTACAAGGATTCTAAGTTAGCGCGTGCGCAGAGGCTACTATGAATCCGGGGATAATGATTTTTATATGGGAACATTCAAATCGCAAAGTCCCACGAAATTTCATCAAAAGCGAACAGTAACATCTCATAGTTACGCCCATTGTGAGGATTTGCGGACACACAGGCCAACTGATAGTAACACATACAGACAGACACGAAAGCAAAAATATTCAGGTATTTTTACTTGAATCTCCTCTCTTTCGAGCTTCATCTCGTTCGCTATTTACAACTTTCAGGCTCAATAATGTTCAACACAACACTGTGATATAACTTGTTAATAATATAATATTGGTGGAAAGGTATGTATTGTAAAAATTCAGTGAAGTCAATAATATACTACGTTTGATATATCGATATTGAATGCCGATATTATTGGTAAATATCGATATATAGGACCGATATTATGGGTCAAATCGATATATTTACCGATAATATCGCGACTTGTTTTCAACAAGTTAAAATTAAGTATTAAAATGAATGGATGAGAAGGGACGCCTGTACTTACCTGTAAAAACATCAAGTAATTTTATTCCAACTTTTGTAGGTTCCTACTTCGTGATGGCTTGATTTTAGGCTTTTGACTTCAGCTCAAACATTATTGTGTACATGGATGGTTTGCACCTACAGTGGCGCTCAAGGCCAGAAGTAATGGAGGCGCGTTTAGGGTTAAACTACCTACTATACGAAGTGAATCAGGCTATTTTCACTTTTAAAGCACCATGTCTCCCAGTCAATTTATAAATCTACCATTGCAATGGCGAGGGTATCCACGATTTTGCATCCGAGTCTACCAAGATAACGGAAGCTTTGTTTTCACTTTTCGGGGTTAAAAAAAAAAGTTCTCCAAAATCAGAATTTCCACTCGCGTTTTACATTTCAGATATTTCTTAACAATGTTGGTTCCGTGTCTGTCTGTGTGTCTGTGTATCCGTGAGCCTGTCATGAAACCCTTGCCACAGCCATAACTTCTACATTTTTAATCTGATTTCGATGAAATTTTCAGTGATTATCAGTGGGTTGGCATGTAGATGGTTGGTGTAGATCAGTGGTCCGCAACCTTCTTTGAGTCACGGCACCCCTTTTCGTGACGGCCTCACCCTGGGCACCCCACCATACAAACACAAAATTTCGCAGTGTAATAATTTCGGAATAGAAACAAGTTTTCAGTAAAGAGCACAAAAACTTTAATTAATAATTAATAGGAAGGTAGGTAAATAAAATGTTAATTCTTTTTTATAGTGGTAGGTAACTTAAATCAATGTGAAATTTTTCCCTGATGTTTTCGGCAAATTTCTGGGATTCTAGGAGGCAGTTGGGAAAGGCAAACCCTCATGTCGTCCTCTAATGTGCTTTCCAACATTCTTTGCCGTTTTTTCGTTTTCATGGTCGCAAGTGTCGAAAATCCATGTTCGCACATCCACGAAGTTGAGAACTGGAGAAGGATGTCAATTGCTTTCTTCGACAGCTGAGGATATTCTGCTGCAACGTCAATCCAAAAGGTGTTCAGTGGGACGTCATTGAACTTGAGTTGTAGAGTTCGGTCGTTTCTCAAATCAATAAATTCGGTTTGAAGAGGCATGCCTTCTACTTGCACCATGGTGGAAAACGGATTTCGAATCCAGTCATGCTTTTTGATGTCCAGGTCCGGGAAGTATTTGTCGAGAGCCAGTTTCAAGTTCATTAGGTGGCTTGCAATGCCTTGTAAAATAGGAGGGTTCGAGTTTCCTCACCAGAAAACAGTGGAAACATATCAGTGTGCCCTTGTTCCAAATTGTTCAGCCATATACCGATTTTCTCTCCAAACGCAGAAAGTTTGTCTGTGGACGATAGAATACTGTCAGAAGGACCTTGTAGACCAGAATTGACAGTGTTGAGGTGCTGAAAAATGTCAGCCAGGTAGGCTAGTCGCGTCCTCCAGTCGTCGTCTGTCAAGAGAGCACAAAAATCGTCATGATTTTCTCGCATGAGAAAGAGCAGAAATTATTCTTTGAGCTCATAAAGACGTGTGAGTACCTTTCCTCTCGATAACCATCTTACCTCAGTGTGGAACAACAACCCTGTGAACTCCGCGCCCATAGATTCACAAATCTGTTTGAAAATCCTATTTTTCAGTGGTTTGGGATGTGTTTAGTTCAATCGTGTCCCAATAAATTGCAGTTTCTCCTTTCTTATTATACAAAAAGTTATTCCGATCTCAAAATCTTGGGCTCACGGCACCCCAGGGTAACTCCCATCCTTGTAACGCCCATAACTATGATCTACATTTTTCAACAATATTCAGTGATTGTGCGGGTTTAAGTGTAGAGTCCCCTATGCAAGATACTTGAAGATTGATGTTTTGAGATTAACTACTATGCATCGGATCATCTATACAATCGGGTTATGAATACGAGGAAGCTACGTGCTACATCCACTTGGCATTTTAATGTGTTAGGACCATCCTAATGACCGTTTATCCCCAAATTTGCAACCATGAAAACCCACAGATGTTGTGCGCTGAAAACCATGAAATTTTCAAACTTTTATAACTATGATAATTTCGATAATAATTCTTACCCAGTAACTTTTTAAAGCGGGTTAAATACAACCTTCAACCAGTTTTTCCAAGTAGATCATCTTATATTATGTTGAGTATGTCGATGAATTTCTTCCAAAACGATGCTTGTATTGTTTTAATTCCCCTATCTACTTACTTCAACAAGTTTGTCCAACTAGATCTTGCGATATATCGAGTATATCAATATATTTAATTAGATTTTCCATCACTACTGAGATGCAAGTTTTGTTGGCTTAATGGCAGAATGATAACGGCTGATGAGAGATAAATATACCTACGTGTGTTAATTGGGTGAGAACAGCTAGCACACCGCAGCTAGGGCAGGGGGAGCATATAAACTAGAGTAATGTAAAGGGGGAAACACTCCGTCCTCACTGAAGAGTTAAAATGTCTTGTTTTTGCTTGGAAAACCAATAATGTCAGTCGACGCCTAACAAGAAGATGAGGAAAATCTCGAGATCTCAGCCTCTCGCAAACAAAAAATACCCGATATTGAACTCTGCTCCTCCAGCCAGAGAAAAAACACCGAAAGATTATGCAGGAGTTATGAAAGAGTTGGGCATAAGTTGAAACTCTCAATTCGCAACTTCAAAGTTTCATTCTTGCGGAATAATCCGTTCAGTTCGCTCTCCGTCAAGCTCCAATTTTCTGCTTCCAGATCCTCGTTTAAATCTGCATTCATAAGGAAAATTTTCAATTATTATCGTTGAAAATTTAATAACATGGGAGATTCATTAAAAAGCATGGAAACTAATAAGTAGGACTTTGCCGGTGGTATTGTCAAGAGTTGTTCACAACTTGAAAATAGTGATCACAACACTCGGAAAGATGGCCGTATTTCATGAGAACATAACGACAAATTATAACTGTATCTCCAGCGAGGTGCTTGCAAGGCGGGTCACAACCAATTGTTTAGTAGATGGGACGACCAGAATGAGACACTCTGCGGATAATAATTCATACCTCGCTTTTCCCAACTTCTCAGACGCCGTTTTTCTTATTAGGGTCGCCCGCAGAATGAACGGCGTTTTTGCTCCTCCGAATGTTTCCCTTCAGTAATTTTGCGGCGATGAAAGCTGAATGGAATCATATCAAATTCCTCTCTTCCCCTAGCGAGAGGAAGAAAAACCTCAAAAGAAAGATCATAACAATGCCGTCCTCACGGTTTCTTCCTCCGAACGCAGAGCAAAAATATTTATTTCTAACTGTTAGATGAAGGCATGATACATAACTATTCTGATTCCATCAGCGCGATTTTGAGATCCTTTAGTAGAATCTCAGAGTACTTTTTCCATACTACTTTTTCCGGAAACCCCTGCATCTCTTCTTTATGATCTCAGGTTTAAGTTGGGAATGTTGTTCAGAAGGTTATAACTTTCTAGAGAAGGATATTCTGTTCGCAGGGATATGAATAAAGAAAAAGCACACATCCACCAAAAATGATAGATTCGGAAGGAAAATAATATACACTTGTATGAAAATGAATTTTTGAATTATGAAAAGTCGGGTATTTGAAAAAAAGCTCGAGTAGCCGCGATGGAAGTAGAGAAGTAGAAGATGGAAGTATCGGTGGGGGTCGCATAACCTTCTGGCTTCTTCCTCTTCATCCTCCAGTTTTTAATGCCATGGATGACACGGATGTGACAGAATTGATACCCAAGCCCAACATATCTTCTCTCTTCTCCTTTTGAAAAATGTTCTAACTCCCCGCCTCTACCTTCAAATTTGGATGGTTTACGTTTTAAGGTTATGTAGAATCCAAAAATTGAATAAACATTTCTCCGTCCTTAAGGCGCCCACAACTCTCGGATAGCGACGTGATGGCTAGTAGGTAGTAATAATAATAATAGGAAAGCAGCGTCTGCACAGTAAAACAACAATCCATTTTTTTTTAAATAAATTTTCAACGTCCAAGTCCTGCATGCATTATTTAACAATATCAAATTCATCAAACTTGTGACTTCGTTTCAGCCCAAGATCACTCGATTTCAAAGACATGAACTCTGGACGTAAATAAGGTTATCTGTTTAGTTACAAAAGTTTGGAATGTGAGATGTCTAGAGGATCCTTCAACGGCAAGGCCAAGGGAACTCATCCAATATCGTAAATCTGTAGTGTTTTGACTTCCAAACTCTTTGTTATTGTTCGGCTGCCTTCTCCTCCCTAGATGATTCTAGATACTTGAAAACAGGCGAACTAAATCATTTTGTTTTACAACAATATTAGGTAGAATTAAATGAAAGGTATGAGTGTTAACAATCACAAGCGAACTTTTGAGTGAAATGAAGCTATTCCATGACCTCAAAATATTTAGTGAAAATAATATTTTAAAATATTATTTTAAATATTATTTTAAATTTTTTTCACATGGAATTCCGTTTGGAAAACATTCTAAATCGTTTTATGCTAATCATGATTATTATTCATATGTTCAAAATTAAGTTTATTTGTTTTTATTTGTTTCCTGAAACTAATGATTCAGGGTTGCAACGACATCACAGCATGGTTTATTATTTTACGGTGGAGATAACCCGCCTGCGTTCACGAACTCAGAACCCACTCGGGTATTGCATCGTTGGGTACAACAAATATACACAGGTTTTCACTTCACATTAATTGTTTATAATATGTGTATTATCAACAATTTATCACAATTTTTAATTTATGAAATTGTAAAATGCATTAAATGTAAAAATTTGCATTAAATGTAAAAAATTTAAAAAAAAATTAAAATTAAAATTGAAAATTACATTAAATTAAATTAAAATTTTTGTGCTGAAACCGATATACCATAATATTACTATGATTACGATGGTCATATAAAAACACGTTTTTCTGGTAATTTTTCTGATTAATCGTTTGTCCAACATTAGTTGGAGTTCAGTTCTCATAGAAAACGAACGTTTTGTCCTACGGAGCTCTGAATGGCCTCATTCAATTCTAAAAATTCAATTCTATTTTAAATTTATTAATAAAGACTGACTATGACTTTTTATGAAAAGTCATTCAAAAAAGTTATTCACAGCTTCTTTCTGACAGAAAATGTGACCGAATTGAGTTATTGGTACCCGAGGGTTTTGGGGGTCGATTTCTATCGATTTTCGAAGTTTTTGAGTCTTATATCTTCTAGAAATGCCTCAAACAAGCCTCCCGATTTTCGCGTTAGGGCGTGTTAACTTGATTCCGCTAAGGAACTAGTCGTATCTGAGCGATTTAGAAGAAGAAAACTCGTATCTTGACACTGATAGGGGAATCGGTCGTAGTATTTCGACGAAGGACTTCTTGCATTCTAAATCGGCATGTTACGACTTTTTGCCTCTGAAAACTCGGAATTTAGTGATGACTACTTTTATATTTTACGTAAATAAACGTTCATTTTGATTTATTCAGCTGTTTTGGTTTATTATTTTCAATAATGAACCTTTGGAATCGACCAAGAAAAAAAAATTTTAACACCCCCTCAAAATTTGATGGTTTACGTTTCAAGGTACGTAGAATCCAAAAATCGAATAAAAATGTGGCCGTCCGTCCGCCGTTCGCGGCACTTTTGCCACTTAGCATTGACCGATTATGATGAAATTTGGTATGTAGGCTCCATTTGGGGTCTAGTTGTGCCCCGAAGCTTTTGGTTGATGTAGGTCACTTCTAAGGGTTCCAAAATCAATTTTGAAATTTTGAAAACGCCCTAACTCAAAAAATTTCGATATAAAGATATTGTTTTTCCTTCAATTTTGGATTCTATAGAATTTTTAGAATTTTTTGAGACCACCCGGAGCTCTGTAGGACAAACCGTTCGCTCCCTACAAAAATTTAAGGGTTTATATTGAAATATACATATATATATATATAAATCAAAACACGAGTGTGAATCGCAAAAGAGGCCTAATCTCCGTTCAAATTAGAGCTGACCGAAATGCGATCGATGGTTGGTGATTTTGATTTTTTTATTTGTTTTATTTAGGTATTTATTTATTTATTTATTTTTTTTTTTTTTGATTTTTTTGTTTTCATACCTATTGGATGGTTGGTGATTTTGTAGACGAGTGATCTATAGAAAAATAATAAACCATTGTGTATTATTTGCAGCGTTTTTCTTACACTCTCAACAAAAATATGAAATACGATTGACTTTGAGCAAAGAAGGATGACAAAATAATCAAGTGAAATGGTTTCTTGATTTAAAGAGAATTATAAAGTTTCAGAAATTAAAATGTGCTTAGCATTCCAAAGTCTCATGGTTGCGTATTCAGAACAGAATAGTCGTAACTTCGGGTTTACCAGAGCGTAAACTCGTATCATCGTTTTTTGACAATTTACACTCAAAAATGTTTCATTTTGACTCCAGAAAACGATTCGGCTACTATTTTATTCTAAGAAAAACCTTCACTTGTTGTAAAAGGAGGAAACATAATCCTACGAAAGAGTTATTTCGCCACGAAACCTATTAGGTCGTTTTCCCGACAGTTGAGTGAAGTCAAGATACGACTTTCTGGCTTAGCACGGAAGTAGGGCGTTTCGAAATTTTCAGCCCTTATTAGTCACCCCTTCTAAGTGGCTGACATCAACCAAAAGCTTCGGAGCATAACTGGGTAGACCCCAAAATTTCAATTCAAATTTCATCAAATCGGTCCACGGCAACTAGAAGGAACGTACCGGGTACGGCGGACGGCAGACGGATGGCAAAACGTTTATTCGATTTTCGGATTAAACATTTTCGGAGGTGGGGCTTAAATTTTTTTCCTTACTCGATTCCAAAGGTTCTTAATTGAAAATAATCAGCCAAAAGATACATCACTCGTTGTATTCAATTTTATCGATTGTACAAAAATCGTGTTCTAGATTAGTGGAGAACAGGCGACAGCTGCCGGAACAAAACAGGAAGAAAATTGGGTGAGACAATAGTGAAGATAGGATAACTTGGTCACGTGTCTCTAATTTGATTTCATTCACCCCGGAGAGGTGACCAAAGCGAGTTGCTTTTAATTTCTTGACACTGCAATCCCACGAGGCCACAACACACGATAGAGACAAGTATAAAGCTCGACTTGCAATCAACTCAATTTCGATGTGCGAGAGAAGTTATGCTAGAAACGATAGCTATAATTTTGGAGGGAATGGCGACTTGGCGACACAGACTTCTAAGTGGAACTGGAGGGCTGAAATGCTTTCACGAGCCTGCGAGCAAAAACGCTTGAAACACGCCTCAAGATTGCCGACTACGAGAAAATTTCATCCACGTGAAATCCGTCTAAAAAGAGAGAGAGAGAGTGAGGAGTAGATATCTCTGGAATGAGGAAACTTAATTACGAAGAGAAAAGACCGGAGTTAATGAGACACCATGCGTGCAAAGTGCTGCACAATATTCTTAACAGCATGTTTTAGTAGTATCAACTTGAAATATTCAGTCAGTAATTTGCTTTGTTCTAACTCCAGGGATTCGAAGAATTGGCCCAAGACAACTTTGCTCGACTCCTGCTCTCGAACGATTTGAGTTATTGCATGAATTTATTCTAAGTCATTGGTGACGTCAATTTAGTAGAGACGAGGCGTCTCCATTCTGAATTGTGGGGAGCAGATCAACAACTGTCAGAGGCTGATAAGGACAGACACTTAATGGCATTCCATTTTGAACCAATGATAGTTTTAGCAGATTCCCAACTGATAAGGCTGATGGAGATAGACACATAGAGGGGGTTTCAGTCGGTCGCCGTTCCTTCCTCGTTCCGGGTTAGTCTAATCTCTTACGAACCGGGACTCAAAGGTCCAAAGTTGTACCTGAATTTGAATTTTCAAGGGTTTTCTATATTTATTAGTGCATCTATCAAACAATAATTGTCAGAGAAAAAGTGGAAAACGTGAACTCATTCAGTTAATAAAGGGGTTTCCCCCATGCGATCGTTGTTTATTATTATTTTCAATGATAAACCTTTGGAGTCGACCAAGAAGAAATTGTTGATCCCCCTCAAAATTTGTTGATTTACGTTTCAAGGTACGTAGAATCCAAAAACGCTGCAAATTATTACACAAAGATTTATTTCTTTCTATACAGATCACTCGTCTGCAAAGAACCCTTTGCCATTGTTACCATCAACCAACATGAAGAAAAACATCAATCGAATCCAAAAACGCTGCAAATTATTACACAAAGGTTTATTTTTTTCTATATAGATCACTCGTCTGCAAAGCCACCAACCATCCAACATGAAGAAAAACATCGATCGCATTTCGGTCAGAATTAATTTGAACGGAGATTAGGCCTCTTTTGCGATTCACACTCGTGTTTCTGATTTATCGTACGTCCAAATTTTAAATTCTCGTAGTGAGCGAACGGTTTGTCCTACAGAGCTCCGGGTGGTCTCAAAAAATTCTAAAAATTCTATAGAATCTTAAATTGAAGGAAAAACAATACCTTTATATCAAAATTTTTTGAGTTAAGGCGTTTTCAAAATTTCAAAATTGATTTTGGTACCCTTACAAGTGACCTACCTCAACCAAAATCTTCGGGGCACAACTAGACCCCAGAAGGAGCCTACATACCAAATTTCATCAAAATCGGTCAATGCTAAGTGGCAAAAGTGCCGCGTACGGCGGGCCAAATTTTTATTCGATTTTTGGTTTCTACGTACCTTGAAACGTAAACCATCAAATTTTGAGGGGTGTTAAAAATTTTTTTTCTTGGTCGATTCCAAAGGTTCATTATTGAAAATAATAAACCAAAAATAAACCGTTGTGTAATAATTTGCAGCGTTTTTTGATTCTACGTACCTTGAAACGTAAATCAACAAATTTTGAGGGGGATTAACAATTTGTTTTATTATTAAATTTAATTATTAACGTCAATTTCAATAATTCGTATTTGAAAGGAATTCGAAAAATCGGTTAAATGCTTTTCAATTCGTCGTTTATTCTTAAGGACAAAAAATATTGATTCCACCGCGTATTTTCCTTGTAGATAAAAAACGAAAGTTATGTTAGATCGAAAGTTTAGCTACATGGCACAGAATGTCATTATTGAATTCGTTGGGGTCAGAGTGATAGATTTACACAAAAACATGGAATTTCAACAAAAACATGAATTTCATGGAAACCACGATATTGTTGATAATTTTCCAAATTGACAAAACAGCAACGCGAATACGAAGTTCTCGACTATGTTCACGCTTTTTTAAATATAAAGAATTTCTGAGGTGACACTTGTAACGATTTGATTGCTGGTAGGATTGAAACAACAAATTCTAGTCAACATACCTACAAAGACACTTTCGTCAATTCGGTTTCATCTCTTCTCATTCTCGTACTAACTTATTTCAGTCTCCTCCAGCTTCTGAATCGAACGATATAACTTTTCTTGAAAAAGTGCAGGTGTTTCCTCGGTGAAGAAGGACAGGGAGAGATCTCACTCACCCCCAGAACTGAGCACCTACCCAGTGATGGAGAGCTGGCGAGCTGAGACCGACAACTCTTCTCCATCTCACCACAACTGATCTTGAATCTCCGGTCCATTACCTCCCGGAAATTTGATTTATATTGAGTTGGAACAGGCAGACCACTCATTGGGGAAGCCTCAATGAGGAGAGTTCCCTCTTGGATGTTAGTTATTTGGACGAGCAGGCTCGTCCGTAATGAACTATCGATTCAACGTGAAGAGCTCGACTTGCCCAAGAGAAGGCTATTTTAGCAAATTTTGGAGGAAATCAAGTTACTTTTGAGCTATGCTTAGGTATTCTTGATTAAATGCAAGGATAAGCTAAATAGTTAATGATTGAACGAGACGTTGTCAGTCACACATAGTTTTATTTCGTATTTTTACAGGGGACCGGTTTCGGACGTCATGCCATCATCAGCCTCTGCAAGTAACAAATGAGGCTGTCAAAATACTTATGGTAATAATGGTAACAATATATTATTTACAGTGGTAGAAAAGAAACAATAATTGTGATGCACGTAAATAGTGGTTAAAATGAATGTTATAAATGTTATGAATGTTTAAATTGCAAGATATTGTAGCAGGAGGCTATGAAAATGTATGGTAAAGAAAGACTATGGTAAAAAGGTGTGAATACAAATTTTTGTGTGTTAGAAAAGTACAATAGGTAGATAATGAATTTGCTTACTGGGAGAAAATTGACGAATCGCACGTTCGCACTGTGTATGATGTTCGCACTGAATATGTACTGTGAGGGGCAGTCTTATGACAGTGGGTTTTTAAGCGAAACAGCCAGACGGGGAGAAAGGAGCTTTGGAAGAATTGGGAATTTTCGCGGGGCCGCGGTGTCTTTGAGGTCTTAAGGGTTGAAAGCTAGGGGTTTTCTTTGTTCGAACGGTGGTGAATGAACTTGGTGGTGAATGAACTTGGTGGTGAATGAACTTGGGAGGCGGTGGGCTGGCCATGGGGGTTCGGTGGAGCTTGAGTGAATTTACTGAATTTTGCGGAAATTTTTATCGGGAATGAGCCCATAATTATTATGGTAAGAGGTAGTGGTTTGATTAGTTAAATAAGTTAAGAAGGGTGGAATGGGTGACATCAGTCTGTTTGTTGAGGGAGTTTTGTGCTTTGAACGAACTATTTATTTCTATATTTTCTAGGTAATTTAGTGCCAGGCCTTTGTTTTGAAAATGTCAAATTTTGAAGTTGGTTAAATCAAAGTGGGAGTTTTCAGAAATCGGATGTTGTGAGTATGAGGATTTGTCAGTTTGAAGCCTGAAGTCCCGTTCGTGTTCCTTTGATCTTACTGAAAATGACCTGTATGTGCGACCTACATAGTGCTTCTGGTGGCAGGGACATTCAAATTGGTTTATACCGCTTTTGTTCATAGGGAGGATTGGGTCTTTGTTTCTGACTAGCTGTTGTCCTAGGTTTGATGTTGTTTTGTAGGAAACATTAATATGATTATTGAGACATTTTCCTACTTGACCAGAGACTTTATGAAAGAATGAAAGGGAGCCGAATAATTTGCGATCTTCTGAGGTTGACTGTTGGGGAAATAAGGATTTTAGTGCTAATTTCAAATCTTTTCATATCTTTCATATATATATCATATCTTTCATAATTTCATATCTTTTTTTTCTAATTCAAAAATTTGTATTCACACCTTTTTACCATAGTCTTTCTTTACCATACATTTTCATAGCCTCCTGCTACCATATCTTGCAATTTAAACATTCATAACATTTATAACATTCATTTTAACCACTATTTACGTGCATCACAATTATTTCTTTTCTACCACTGTAAATAATATATTGTTACCATTATTACCATAAGTATTTTAACAGCCTCATTTGTTACTTGCAGAGGCTGATGATGGCATGACGTCCGAAACCGGTCCCCTGTAAAAATACGAAATAAAACTATGTGTGACTGACAACGTCTCGTTCAATCATTGATCCAAAATCACACTACGTCTGGACATCTCAACTCAACCTTAATAGTTAGTTTATAACTTCCAATCAACTAGATTACTATGAGGAGAAAACTGTTCACCAAAAACAAATTTTCCACTCGCGTTTTACGTTTCAGGCCTTCTTGAGCAATTTTGGTTAAGTGCGTGTCTGTATGCACGTCCGTCATGAAATCCTTGTAACGAGCAAAAATATTCGAAATTATAGTTCAATTTCGATGAAACTTTCAGGGATTGTGCGTGTTGGCGTGTAGACGGTATCTTATGTACATCATCGCCCAGAACTGAAAATAGCTACTGCGCATCCGCAAACGTGAATTTCCTTGTAACAGCCATAACTTCGACTCTTTTCATCCGGTTTTGAAGAAATTTTCAGGCATTGTGTGGGTTGATGTGTAGATGGTCCCCTATGAGGGTAGTGGAAGGTACTTAGAGGTTGATGTTACAAGATTTACTATTATGCATCGGATCATCAATAAAATTGGGTTATATATACAAGAAAGCTATGTGCTACACCCACTTGGCAGACATTTTTATAATTGTGAATATTAACTCATGTTGTTACCGAGAAAGCAATAAATGCAAACAATGAAAATGTGAATTTGAACTTTAACATTAAAGTAAAATGATATACAAGAGGGGAATCAAAGTTGTTGGATTTTATACTTATATTTTGTACTTTGATTCAATGGCCAAATTATGATGTTAAAATTTGACGGGCTCCTCAAATCGATCAAATTTTGCTATTACTCATTCTATCAATTGACGAACACAATCCCGTTTGATTCGGACGCGAAAGTTTGTGAAATTACCCGAAATGTCCCTATTTACAAAATTTGTACACAATGAGCCACACAATGAAGGTCTATCACACAAAGAACGGGGAGGTTTTACAGCTATGGGGAACAACCTTTTAGTGTGATTCCCTTTTAGTGGGACAACCTTTTAGTGTGAAGAATAGATGGCGTTCGGTGGCTTGTCAAAAGTATTGAATTTCCTCAGAACTTAATGAACTGTTTCCAATTTGATAACGCATATGTGCTTAGAATTGATAAATTAAAATGATAGTAGTTAATTTTAGTTTTTTGAAATTCTACTCCAAATCCTATAAAATTGCTGTAACTTTCCATGAGAAAAATTAGGTGCATGGCCATGATGGGGAAGTTGCATGGATCGGAATGTCGTATTTCTGACGTAAGATTGAAATTTAGCGCACTTCCTGTGCCCGTTTTCCAGTTTTCAGTTCGAAATTCCATTTAGTTTAGCCGTATTATTTCCTCAAGAAAGTACGTACTCAATTGTGTTAGCGAATAACAATGGTGACGTCACTTGGCAAGAAGAATCTCTGTTTAGAGCGCGCGGAGATCACAGCAATCGTAGACAGATTCAAGTCAGAAAAAAGGTTTGCAAAATTGAAATAAGGATGCAAAATAGTGGTGATGACTAAAAAAAAAAAATAACATATGTTTTTCAGCCTTTGCGTAATTGAATTTCTTTTAATTTCACAGTAAAGTAGTAAGTAAGTAAATTAAACAACCATTTCAGATTGGGTTTTCGTCCGACTGCCATTCCTGGCGTCGCGGAAGTCATCAGCCGCCTTCCGAAGGGAAGATCAGAATTTTTTCTAGTTATTTCGCTCATGGCTTCCCATTGCCTCACCTCGTCACAACTCGAGGCGATGAGAGCCCTGGCCGCCGAAAAACGACGCTGCCTGCGATGAGCCTTGAACCCACGATCCCCGCAGAAGTCGGTTCAAAGTCCACCGCTAAACAACGACGCCCCAACGTCCGTTGCCACACCGCTGTCCTTAATTTCACGGTAATGAAGCATAATTTTTGGTGTTTTCCTAATGCTGTTCCCGGTATTGTTAGTATTTTGTGCAATAACGCGCTCCCCCCCCCCCCCCACCTCCCATTCACATAACGAATGAATTGAACCATTAAAGTAAACCATTACACAAGGGTTTATTATTTTTCTATATTGATCACTCGTCTTCAAAGCCACCAACCATCCAACATGAAGAAAAACATCGATCGCATTTCGGTGAGCTAAAATTTGAACGGAGATTAGGCATCTTTTGCGATTCATACTCGTGTTTCTGATTTATCGTACATCCAACTCTTAAATTCTCGTAGGGAGCGAACGGTTTGTCTTACAGAGCTCCGCGTGGTCTCAAAAAATTCTAAAAATTCTATAGAATCTTAAATTGAAGGAAAAACAGTACCTTTATATCGAAATGTTTTGAGTTAGGGCGTTTTCAAAATTTCAAAATTTGTTTTTCAACCCTTAGACGTGACCTACATCAACCACCATCTTGGGGGCACAACTAGACCCCAGAAGGAGCCTACATACCAAATTTCATCAAAATCGGTCAATGCTAAGTGGGGAAAGTGCCGCGTACGGCGGACGGACGGCCAAATTTTATTCGATTTTTGGATTCTACGTACCTAGAAACGTAAACCATCAAATTTTGAGAGGGTGTTAAAAAAAATTTTTCTTGGTCGATTCCAAAGGTTTATCATTGAGAATAATAAACCAAAATCCCAATTTTTGAAAGACTCGTAATTTTTAGGAAGCGTTTCTGTGAGTTTTATTTCAGATCTGCACTTCAACAGGGATTCAAAATTGAGTATCATGTAACTACCCAATTATATATTATTACCATGAGCATTAAGAACATACCAAATCTAATCAAACCATAATTGGAGACGGCATTTAAAAAACAAAATTATTTTGATTGGGTAAATGAGAAATCAATTGGTAGAGGGGGCATAAGAATGTGTGGCTTCCCTGCTTGATGGTGACAGGTAAGCCCGTGCAGTAACTTAGGATCTTATCCGACTACCTTTCGGTGTAGGAGGACCTTTTTACCGGTGTACTCAACCTGAAATACCCGTAGTCTGCAACCTTCCCTGAAGGTTATAGGCAAAAGTCACCATCGAAATCCGAGTAGGAGTTAAAATCGTGATATCGTAGCGACCAAATAGGCATCTGAGTAGATTTTTTTTTTGGAAGCAGCTTCAAACAGAAGCACTATCCTTAGTTCCCATGGGCTGATTTCAGTCACATCTAAGTTGAAAAATAAGGGCTAAAATTTTCAAAACGCCCTAGCTGAAAAACTTTCGGAATAAAGGTAGGTAAGTATTGTTTTTTCATCAATTTAAAATAGTATTGAACTTTTAGAATCGAATGACACCACCCAGAGCTCTGTAGGACCAACCGTTCGCTCCCAATAAGAACTCAAGGGTTGGACTTACGATAATTGAGAAACACGAGTGTGAATAGCAAAAGAGGCCTAATCTACTTTCAAATATTATCTGACTAAAATGCGATCGTTGTTCATTTCTTCGAGTTGTACTCAGTTGTGCGACCTTAGCAGCAATTGAGTGTGAACCATTTATTTCTTCAAAATAAACTAAATTGAGGAAAAGGTTTATGATAGGTAGGTAGTATCTAGTGACAGTGGGAAAGCCGTATTCTTTGCGAAGAGTGACCTACATAGATAAAAACGTCTGCCAAGTGGGTGTGGCACATAGCTTCCTCGTATCCATAACCCGATTGTATAGATGATCCGATGCATAGTAGATAATCTCAAAACATCAAAACAAGTTAATCTGTAACATCCCTGAAAATTTCATTGAAATCGGATGGAAAATGTAGAAGTTATGGCCGTTACAAGGAATTCACGTTTGCGCATGCGCAGTGGCTACTATCAGTCCGAAGGTGGTGATTTTCATAGGGGACCATCTAAATACTAATCTGTAACATCCCTGAAAATTTCATTGAAATCGGATTGAAAATGTAGAAATTATGGAAGTTAGAAGGAAATTCACGTTTGCGCATGCGCAGTGGCTACTATCAGTCCGAAGGTGATGATTTTCATAGGGGACCGTCTACACACCAACCCGCATGATCCCTGAGAATTTCATTGAAATCGGATGGAAAATGTAGCAGTTATGGCCGTTACAAGGAATTCACGTTTGCGCATGCGCAGTCGCTTCTATCTGTCCGGGGATGATGATTTTCATAGGAGACCGTCTACACACCAACCCGCACAATCCCTGAGAATTTCATTGAAATCGGATGGAAAATGTAGAAGTTATGGCCGTTACAAGGAATTCACGTTTGCGCATGCGCAGTCGCTTCTATCAGTCCGGGGATGATGATTTTCATAGGGGACCGTCTACACACCAACCCGCATAATCCCTGAAAATTTCATTCAAATCGGACAATAACTTCGTATAGTTATGCGCGTTACAAGGAATTCATGACAGACAGACAGACAGACAGACACACAGACAGACAGACACACAGACACACAGACACTGAACCAAAATTGTTCAGAAAGGTCTAAAACGCAAAACGCGAGTGAAAATTTTGATTTTGGAGAACTTTTTTTTTTCGACCTTGAAAAGTGAAAACAAAGCTTCCGCTACCTCGGTAGACTCGGAAGCAATAAACCTTTGTGTAATAATTTGCAGCGTTTTTTCGGAGTTATATCATTATTACACGTTTCTATTTTAATTCGTGAGTGCAGACTTCCGTGGACTCTCACACATGCATCACCCATTACACGAAAGGGATCTAGAGGATTTGAAAATTATTTTAATCCAAGTAAGTACTGCAGTACCGGGAGATGAGACATATTACCAGGCTAAAACCACTATTAAATAACGGTTTGCAGGTCTAAAGGGCTCTCCATAAAGCGCTGCGCTGTGTTTCCTGATCAGGGAATGACTTCTGGCTCTGATCCAAATTGGGGACAATCTCCGTTCCGCTCTAAACTTTACAATAATCAAGTCGATGTTCCAGCGTTAGTGTTGGTCTACGTAAACTATAATTTTATCTCTCTGAATGTTAGCCTACCATAGCAACGATCATAGCGCGTTAACCCTACAAAATTTTTCTTCGATTTCTGGGGAAATTTTGGTTATAAATAATTCATTTTTATGCCTCCGAACACTAACAAAAATTCAGCTCTGTCCATTGAATTTTAAATTTAAATTTAAATTTAGTTACTCTGGTGACAACTTAGGAGAGCTGTGGAATTCCTGAGAATTTTTAGGACTAGTATTTTAGGAATTCCTAAGACCACCATGGGACTGGCGCGCCATTTGCCTTATTGATTTGGTGTCACCAATGGTACCATGGACCTATGGTATCATGAACAAATGAATTAGTACTGTCCAATGTTTTTGTAAATTAATTATGTTCACTAATCAAGTAGAAGACAAAAAATTCGCCTTTCAACCACAGAAAAAAGTATTACTGACGAATAGACTTTGTTTCACATTTTCACAGCAAAGTTCCCCAACTTTCTAAAAAATGAAACTATTACGAGGTGTTATTCAGAGAATAATAAATCAAAGGGAGAAATTTAAACTTTAATGTTTCGCTGGAAGTTATGAGAAATTGAAATTGAGTTTTTGTCATTGGGGTGCTAACCACCAGTGGTATCAATGGTCCATATCCTTACTCAGACTTCATCAAACATCGTCGAAATTTGGTGCCTCTAGTGATACCATGGTCCAATTAGGGTTAACCAGGAAGGTATATCAAAATTACATGTCGGGTTATAAAGCCACAAGGATCGTTCTGACGATCGTGGATGCTACCCAAAACCATTCCAGAACTATCTGATCACAATGAACGATCTGAATCAAAATCCAATTTTGCTTCCGAGTCTACCAAGGTAGCGGAAGCTTTGTTTTCACTTTTCAAGGACGAAAAAAAAAGTTCTCCAAAATCAAAATTTTCACTCGCGTTTTGCGTTTTAGACCTTTCTGAACAATTTTGGTTCCGTGTCTGTGTGTCTGTCTGTCTGTGTGTCTGTCATGAATTCCTTGTAACGCGCATAACTATACGAAGTTATTGTCCGATTTCCATGAAATTTTCAGGGATTGTGCGGGTTGGTGTGTAGACGGCCCCCTATGAAAATCATCATCCCCGGACTGATAGAAGCGACTGCGCATGCGCAAATGTGAATTCCTTGTAACGGCCATAACTTCTACATTTTCTAGCCGATTTCAATGAAATTTTCAGGGATGTTACAGATTAGTATTTAGATGGTCCCCTATGAAAATCATCACCTTCGGACTGATAGTAGCCACTGCGCATGCGCAAACGTGAATTTCCTTGTAATGGCCTTAACTTCCACATTTTTTACCCGATTTCGATGAAATTTTCATGGATTATGCGGATTAGGTTGTAGATGGTCCCCAATGAAGATCATCCCCCCCGGACTGATAGTAGCCACTGCGCATGCGCAAACGTGAATTTCCCCGTAACGGCCCTAACTTCCACATTCTCTACCCGATTTCGATGAAATTTTCAGGGATGTTACAGATTAGTATTTAGATTGTCCCCTATGAAAATCAAGGCCTTAAAATCCACAGAAGCCTCTGTGCATGCGCAAACGTAAAATCTTTGTAACAGCCATAACATTTACATTTTGCTTCCGAGTCTACCAAGGTAGCGGAAGCTTTGTTTTCACTTTTCAATGACGAAAAAAAAAAGTTCTCCAAAATCAAAATTTTCACTCGCGTTTTGCGTTTTAGACCTTTCTGAACAATTTTGGTTCAGTGTCTGTGTGTCTGTGTGTCTGTGTGTCTGTCTGTCTGTCTGTCTGTCTGTCATGAATTCCTTGTAACGCGCATAACTATACGAAGTTATTGTCCGATTTCAATGAAATTTTCAGGGATTGTGCGGGTTGGTGTGTAGACGGTCCCCTATGAAAATCATCATCCCCGGACTGATAGAAGCGACTGCGCATGCGCAAACGTGAATTCCTTGTTACAGCCATAACTTCCACATTTTCCATCCGATTTCAATGAAATTTTCAGGAATGTTACAAATTGGTATTTAGATGGTCCCCTATGGAAATCATCACCTTCGGATTGATAGTAGCCACTACGCATGCGCAAACGTGAATTTCCTTTTAACGGCCATAACTTCCACTTTTTCTACCCGATTTCGATGAGATTTTCAGGGATTATGCGGATTAGGTTGTAGATAGTCCCCAATGAAGATCACCACCTTCGGACTGATAGTAGTCACTGCGCATGCGCTAACGTGAATTTCCTGGTAACGTCCTTAATTTCTACATTTGCTATCCGATTTCAAAGAAATTTTCAGGGATGTTAAAGATTAGTATTTAGATGGTCCCCTATGAAAATCACCACCTTCGGACTGATAGTAGCCACTGCGCATGCGCAAACGTGAATTCCTTGTAACGGCCATAACTTCTACATTTTCCGTACGATTTCAATGAAATTTTCAGGGATGTTACAGATTAACTCGTTTTGATGTTTTAAGATTAACTACTATGCATCGGATCATCTATACAATCGGGTTATGGATACGAGGAAGCTATGTGCCACACCCACTTGGCAGACGTTTTTCATCCGAATTTGATGAAATTTTCCAGGATTGTCCAGATTAGCGTGTAGATGGTCCCCTATGAGGGTAGTGAAAGGTACTTAGAGATTGGTGTTTTGAGATTAACTACTATGCATCGGATCATCTATATAATCGGGTTATGGATACGAGGAAGCTATGTGCCACACCCACTTGGCAGACGTTTTTATTTCAAGTCCTTTGACGCTTTCATCTTTTTAGAAAAAGAGGTTTCACTTTAGACTTGCAGGTGAGCGTCAATAAGCGCCATTAATAATTCGCCAAGGATAATGGAGGTGGTTAGGGCTATAATTTTATAATGAAGTCTTGTAAAAGTTGAATCCTCCACGGAAAAACTGGGAAAGCACCTGGTTCAATTTTTTCTCTGTTACTCCAAAGTCCGTAACTAATTGGTTTGCATCTCAATTAAAAGTCAAGGAACGAACATAGCAAAGAAGTTACAAATCTCCGAGGAACTTTTCGATTTCTATATTGTGTTATTAATCTCAGTTTCGTCCGACGCCTTGTCCTTTCAACTTAGAAGAGTTCACTTTATTAGAAATTATCCGCAGAAACTTTCTTACCTTCACTTCTTTCCTCACTTCCTATTTACTCTGTTAGTTACTTTTCCGGTTATTGCGTATTTCAAGATTTTAGACTTTAATTACCGGCATATTGTTATATACTGGGTATCCCAAGACGAACGAATATTGTTCATTCAGGGAACGATTCTACTACTAATTTGTAACAACTTTTCCCTCTTAGCACTTTCATTACACCTCGCTAAAAATGCCATTTTTTTCACTTTGACGTTTTTTTTTTTTTTTTTGAGTTTTTGACCTTGCGGCACTAAGATGGTCATAACTCCCTCATTTTTCTAATGGTACCCAATTTGCATTAGGAACCGTTTCACGGAAAATTAAACGACTGCTATGGCAGAATACACGGAGATCATCCTGACAAGGAAGATGCTCTTAGAACGAGAAAGAGAGAGGAGGGAGCATCTGGTCCGCCCCTCACCCAGAACTGATTAAACGCCCCAGGGCTCAGCCCGAAGTAATGTGCTAAACGGTTCCGGGCTGAGCTCCAACATGGGGGGAAAAAGGAGGTGTTTTTTAGTGGGTTTGAATCCCACATAACCTGGAGGACGCGGACCCTTCCAGGTATCTTACGAGATCCAACTCCACCTATGGATCTTAAAGATTTTCTCACCTGCCTGCCGAAAAAAAACTCCCTCATTTCCCATGCAAATTCAAATTGATTACACCGTAGAAAAGAGGGAAAAAATAATAAAATTAAAAAATGTCCCAACTGTTGGGATCTTTTTTTTTTTAATTCTGAAAAACTGAAGTCGAGTCTTTCTATCTCAAACTTGAGAAAATGTTTATTTCTGTAGTTTTTTTTTTTTCATTAATTTTGGTTTATTTTTTTTGGTAATTTTTTCTGCTAAAACACAGCCTTCCCCTAAAGACTCTCAAGAGCTTAAAACATAGGTACCTACTCCATTTCACCAGCTTCCCAACAGAAACCCATTTTTTAAATCATTTTAGGTTTGATATAATTAGTGAGATTTTCCTTGAAGAAAATATAATGATGTGGAATGGAAGAATAGTTGGCTCTCATGCTGTGAAAGAAGTACCTATTCCTGCACATTCTTCACGCTGGCCATCCAGGAGGAAGAGCGATGAAAAAAGTAGCTTGAATTCATTGTTGGTGGCCAGGAATAAACAGAGAATTTGAAGAGTTCGTGAAGATTCGTCATGCCTGCCAGGAACCCAAAACCGGAGGAATCACCGGTGTTTTCATGGAAAATCCACACTCTACAACAGAAAGAACTCCAGCCGAGGTACTGATGGGAAGAAGAGTGAGCTCATGTTTCGATCTGTTGAAACCTCACATGGTGCGCCCTGTGGATGATGGACTCACTAAGCAGACAGAGGCGTCTCCTCCAGGCAAACATAGCAAACACTGTTTGCTTAAAATATGCAAAATGAACAAATTAATTTTTGTTGAGATTCTCCTATATTTCCATTTTTTGGAAGTAATATTTAGCCGATTTTCGGAAAAATTTTATAATATTTAGGTACTTTTCCTTGATAACCAAGAAAGTTAGATGAAATAGGAGAATGGAAGCCTAGAATACTAGCCCGCAACACACCAGCGAGTTGTAGAGATCGGTAACTACGATCGATTGTAGATGATATTATGTGAACTAGCGCGGGGACCGGCGATGCAAGGCAAGCAGTTTAGGGATGAGTATCGATACTCGATATTCCAAAATATCGATACTTTTGTACCGATACCCGATATTTTAGTATCGATACTTCACTATCCGATATTTTTGCATATCGATACTTCGGATCCGATATTTCTAAATATCGAATATCGATACAGTTCTCGCGGAAAATTCAACATAATGGCTAAAAAATGAAGAAAGTAGAGAGGCTTTCGGGTCATTACTCTTTGGTTGCACAAATGACGTTGTTATCATGGAGAGAATCACTCTGCGTGGACTCTTGATAGTGAAAAATGAATAAAAATTGTTGAAAAAATTATTTCTCTTGAGAATATTGGATAATATTGATAGTTTGTGACACTAAAGTATCGATACTCGATATTTTAAAATATCGATACTCATGCCCAACGATACTTGGGATATCGACACTCGGATACGATACAAAATATCGATACTTTTGTGAAAACTCTACTACACTCGCCCTAACACGTGTATTTGTGCAACCAAGTTGCACTGGTACACTTATTAGATTGATAGGTACAATATCTATATTCGTGGAAAGGACGAGATGAGTCATCCCAATACGAACTTCCGAATTGAACCTCTTCGTAGCAACAATTACGATACCTGGAAGATCCAGGCACAGGCCGTTCTCAGACGAGCTGGATATTGGGACTACGTAAGCGGTAAAAAGCAACGACCTACTGAAGCAGGTAATGATCTAGAAGAATGGATATGTGAAGACTTAGATGCTAAATCTGAACTTATACTAATCATAGCTCCCTCCGAATTGAGACAAATAAAAAACTGTGAATATTCCAAAGATGTGTGGGACACCCTTTCGAACATTTATGAAAGTAAAGGACCAGCCAGGAAGGCTACACTCCTAAAAACCTTAGTCTTAACCAAAATGCAAGATGGGGACAACATTCGCGATCACTTGCGAACCTTTACCGATACAGCAGATAAATTGGCAGAGATGGACATCGAAATAAACGGAGACTTACTCAGCATAATTATGTTATATTCTCTACCATCAAGCTTCGAAAATTTTCGAATAGCGATAGAGACAAGAGATAATTTACCTACACCAGGGGATTTAAAAATAAAAATTTTAGAGGAAAGTCAAGCACGTAATCAGGGAACAACCAAAACAACCGAGGAAGCTTTCATAGGTAAAAAGAAAAATCATTATTGGAAAAATAACTACAATAACTATAACAATAACTACAATAACTATAACAAGCAAATAGACAAACCAAAATGCACGATTTGTAATAAATTTGGCCACATTGCTCGTAATTGTCGCCGTCAGAGTCAAAATAAACATGAATCCACTTTTATGGTCGAGTCAACATGCCTATCTACCGATTCATCGAGGGATAACAGTACGTGGGTTTTGGACAGTGGATGCACTTCACACTTATGCTCCTCTAAGTCTAAATTCACAACTCTGAATGAAAACTGTAAAGAACAACTGAAATTAGCCTCAAAAGGCCACACAGCCTCGATTGAAGGAGAAGGAGTTGTTAAAATCTCATTAAGCCCTACTAACACAGTGAATTTGGTTAATACTCAATATGTACCAGATTTAACCACTAATTTAATGTCTGTTAGCAAAATTACAGATCATGAATTCAATGTACTTTTCAAGAAAAACTTGGCTAAAATTTCAAACGACAAAGGCGATCTAATTTTGGAAGCCCAAAAATCGTCGAATGGTTTGTACTACGTAAAAACCCAACAGAAGCAAGAAGGAAGCGCGTGTTTTTTGTCTTCAACAATGAATTTGTGGCACCGAAGATTGGGTCATATCAATGAAAACGACCTTCGACAGGCACGTAAGCAAGAAACTATATTAGGTTTAGATTTCAAACTAAATGATAAATTGGGTGATTGTGAGATTTGTATCAAAGGAAAACTCACACGATCTCCATTCAAAACTAGAAGTTCACCAAAAGAAGTATCATTACTTGAGATAATCCACTCAGACGTTTGTGGACCATTCCCCACTCCGTCACCAGGAGGGGCACGATACTTCGTCACATTTACTGATGAGCATTCTAGGTACTGCAAAGTATATTTCATCAAACAAAAAAATGAAGTACTTGAAGTATTCAAGTCATACAAAAATGAAGTTGAGAACAATCATGAACGAAAAATCAAATTTTTGCAAAGTGACAATGGAAAAGGCGAATATTGCAATAGAGAAATTGACAAATTTTTGCAAGATAATGGAATTCAAAAACGTCTCTCAGCTCCATAACACTGGTGGGGTTGCACTGGTACACTTGTTGAATTTAATTCATTCCTTTGCTAATTTGTATAGCGAATACATTTTTTTGTAAAACAAAAAACTTCTACTGCGTATAAAATCTTATAACTTTTATAACGATGTATCGTTATGGGTATATACCCATCCCTAAAGCAGTTCAAAAAAATGAATTTTCCGGGACTGTTATGGATGAGAAGATACGATCGGCGGGTAGGCAGTGTCTAGTATTCCTATACCCCACTATAACAGCATAAGCAGAGGCAAACAATCGAGTAGCTGTTTCGTGACCTTGAAAGCAGAGAAAATTGGAAGGTAAGCCATGGATACTAAGCCATGGGTTACGCTTCCTTAGCAACCAGTAATCAAGTTTAATGAAGGAATTCTTAATTTCTTTGAATAGATTGTGAAGCGTTTATTTCATCTAAATAAACTTGATTATGAAGCGAAAACAAGATTGGAAGGTAGTGACAATAGCAAAGCTGTCTTCTTGCTGGCGCATGACCTCTACGGAAAAATAATAAAGCTTTGTGTAATAATTTGCTGCGTTTTTCATTATTGTTTATTCCTCTAAGTCTGGTCAAGGTGTTTGCCTGACGAATATTCTCACCTGACGCCGTTGGAAGCAGAGTATTCATCAAGTTCAAGGGAAGAGTTTTCGTTAATTTACTGAGGGAGAAGAAGTGTGGGTGCATAACAAGATGGGGAAAGGAAATGGCTGGCGGGGGAAAAATCCAGGTAAGTCGTTTTTTCGGTGAAAATCGATATTGTAGGGGACTCCCCAGGGTGTTATATTCATAGTTCACATGTTGTTACTTTGTTGCCATGGTATTGTTAGGATGGCCGGATTTTTGTTGAATAAAAATGGTATTCTTGTTTCTGGACTCCTGAACACGTGTCTTGTTTTGTGCGTCTTGTATTGACCTCTTACTTAGTTCATAAAACTGGTGACAGCGGTGGGATGTTTGAGAGAGAGCTAATGATGAGAAATAAAGGAAGTGCGCAGATCACAAGAAGAACGAACGAGGTGCTGGGTAAGACGATGCGAAAAATTGAGTCCATGGTGAGTTTGACTTTAAAGCAGTACATGGACATAGGAAAATTGATTTTGGCCAGCATTTCATCGGGTGGGTGCCACGATTATCATAGTGACTTTGGGGAAATGAGTTCCTCAATCATTGTGATGTTAGCAGAAGCGCTCAACGTTGCGTTAAAAATTGAAGTGGAGGGAAACAACAAAGCGATCAGTGACGAGATTGGCTCGAAAGATGATGGATGTATTCAAATGCCAGAGTAAAGAAGCATCCCAAAGGAAGAGGCTAATCCGCACTTAGTCTGTTGGAAATGCCACAGAGTGGGCCATATAAGTCGTAGTTGCTTTCTGTGGAATAGAACCAGGAATTTGCAACAATGGCGGAGAAAGCATAATGATGTTTGTTGGAATTGTTCAACACGTGGACATCTGAGCTGGCAGTGTAGGACGATCAGGAGGTATGATATGGGCAAGAGAGTAGAAGAATTACGACGAGGGAATCTCGATCAACCCTTAGAAGAAACTCGAGAAGAATGGGAAGGAAGAGAGGACACTCGGCAGAAGGAGGAATAGGAGCCGAAGAAAGAGTGGACGCAGTTGCAGGATCAACTGGAAGAGGAGCCACAAAGAAAGGAGCTTGACGGTGTAAAGGAGAAGAATGAAAAAGAGCAAGATATGAACCAGATGAAGGAAGAATTTTTGATAGACAAGTGTAGCACGTACCAGAAGGAGACGCAAGAGGAGAAATATGAAGTTGTTGATGTAAAGAGAGCCAAATACCAAAAGACTGAATATGGGTCTGAAAACGGAAGGAACTTTGGTCAGGTGGATGAAGAAAGCGCGCAACTTTTTGAGAAGCCACAAAAGTAATTAAAGCCAGCCACTCCTTTTGTGCCTTCCTCGGTGAAGGGTGAAGCTAAAACACAGCTTGAGTTGGAATGTGGAAGAAGTGAGCCAGAAACTCAACCAAGTTCCATGAGTTTTAGATTCGAAGCTTATGGGAAGAATTTGAAAATAAAGGATCCCAAAAGATATAAGAAGATTATGGACCAACGGAAGTGGTATATCGATGATGAAGGAAATATGGTCAACAAGGCTGACAAAAAGATAATTGTTGTTGGTTCGGGTCGGAATAATTGTTGACATTTCCTTCTCTACCTAAGTGGTCGGGGTGCGAAGAAAATGAAATGGAGAAATGTTGAGATGGGAGAATGTTACCGTGGCTAGATGGTTATTATGGAAATTATTGTTTCTTAGTTATTATGAAGTTGGAGACGATGAATGCAGCATTGTGGTTAGGAAGGAGACTGTATAAAATGTCGAATTTTTGTAGCTTCTACTTCAATAATACTACCGAGTAGCTTGGGACAGAACTATCCATTTTGGGAGGAGAAGAGGGATGGTGTAGGGGACTCCCCAGTGTGTTATATTCATAGTTCACATGTTGTTACTTTGTTGCCATGGTATTGTTAGGATGGTCGGATTTTGTTGAATAAAAATGGTATTCTTGTTTCTGGACTCCTGAACACGTGTCTTGTTTTGTGCGTCTTGTATTGACCTCTTACTTAGTTCATAAAAATATATATTCACAGAGGCGTTATTTTGTTACAGCTTTCGTTTGCGAGTATCAGCCTGTCCACCATGCTTCCTATTGATTGGGGCGTTAGTGATTATTCGGTTAACTCTCATTCCCGAAATTTCTGTTTCGAGAACAGACCGGTATCTGAGTTTACCTACTTTTTCCCAGTGTACTAAATTGTGCTTAATCAGGCAAGTACGTTTTCTTATGGTGGGCGAGCAGGTTTGTCTGAAAATTACGTATGGAAAATTACGTACAAGTACGTATGGAAATTAGACTGCACGTAACCAGGTAACTCAACAAATTTAAAAAAACCATTGAATTTACCATTAAAATGTAATTTGAGGGCAGTTCAAGCTATCATTTAGGTTTTAGGATACTTTCGTGAAAAAATGGAAGGGTTAAGTATCAATTATTATAGTTTCCTGAATTAGGAATACAATTTGAAACTTTGAAATTCTCTCCTGTAAAATTCCATTTTTGTACCCCCCCCCCCCCCCCCCGACAGCCAACTCAACTAATTTCAGTGGTCATGAGTACCTATTTTCACTGGTCCCGGCAGAACAGGGAAACGATTGGTATTGTACACAGCAAATTTGACTTATCTGACTTCCTTCCAGTCGCTTTGACTGGTGTCCAAGAGGGTGAGTACTAAAATTCATCGCTTTCATCGTTAAAATTCCAGAATTTCCATATTCATTCTACAGCGAAATAACTTAGCGATCATTAGGTTTTAAGAGTCTCAACCTGATCAAAAACTCAAAAAGGTACCAAAACAAGAAAGACCCACAATATGCATTTTAAATACTTCGATTTGAAGAGGTTTTCTGGGTACCCGACGTCTGCTATTCTCAAATTTTACATGTTTTACATTTCAAACGACTAGACACACCAAGAATGTTCTTTAAAACATTATGGGTGTAGTTGATGGGTCGCTCCGTACCACTGGCTTGCTTGAGTGAAGTACTGCGTTAGATTATACCGTACTATTACAGAACGTACTCAAGGGAAAGCAATGAATATACCGTTATCTACCGCAGTCCCTTTCACGTTAACTTCGATAGAAACGTCCCTTCCCCGTAACGTAGGTAGTAACTTTAGTTTTGATCAAAAGGACCTCCGGACGTAAAGATAAACGACTGAGTTTGTCCGTTTCCAGGGCGTTCCTTCGTATCTCTCGGGTATCTCTGACAGCCCACTGAACGAGATTGCGTGCCCGGATAGGATGAATGCAACATCTCCCAGGCTCCTGGTATAGTAGGAAGATCATAATTAAAATTTCAACCGCACTTCCTCTTGGTCAGGATCATGATTATGTTCATGTCACTAAAGACATGAACATAATCCCTCAAAAGGGCACCAAGTTTCAAGTTTCTGCCTGCACATGATTTTATTTGTTGGGTCGCAAAGAGAAATTTAGAAATAACCACTTACAAATCCTAAACAGGAACGTATTTTGCTTCTGAGTCTACGAAGGCAGCGGAAGCTTTGTTTTCACATTTCAAGGTCGAAAGAAAATGTTCTCCAAAAATCAAAATTTCCACTCGCGTTTTACGTTTCAGACTTTCCTGAACAAATTTGGTTCCGTGTCTGTTTGTCTGTCTGTCATGAATTCCTTGCCACAGCCATAACTTCTTTATTTCTCATCCGATTTCGATGTAATTTTCAGGAATTGTGCAGGTTGGCGTGTAGAAGGTCCCCGATGAAAATCGTGGCCTCCAAATGGAACGTACTTCATGCGCATGCGTAAACGTGAAGCCATAACTTTTCGAACAATGTAGAGTCCTCTAAGAGGGTAGTTCAAGGTACTTAGAGATTGATGTTTTGAGATTAACTACTATGCATCGGATCTTCTACACAATGGGGTTAAGGATATGAGAAAGCTATGTGCCACACCCACTTGGCAGACTTTTCTTTGCATGTTGAACCTTGTCTCACTAAAATGACCATAATTCCATTATTTTTCATGCAAACTCAAATCAGATTACACCGTTGAAAATAGCATCAAATTTTCTATCAGATGATCTATAACACACAATCACCTTGTATCTAGTGAGATTTTTCCTAGTCCAAATTTAAAACTTTGCAATTTTCGAGGTTTTTGACGAAATTCCAAAGGGATTTTTACCCATTTCTTGTGGATGAGAATCAATTCAGTTTTCAGCAAAAACATTCTCAAAATCTCAGCGTTCCAATGGTAAAACCAAATAATGTTTTACAATGGAACTTGGAGGAGAAATTCGTGTTTTTAACGCGGACAACCGTGCATTTTGCTTCCAAGTCTACCAAGGTAGCGGAAGCTTTGTTTTCACTTTTCAAGCTTGAGAAAAAATTTTGATCTCCAAAATCGAAATTTCAACTCGCGTTTTACGTTTCAGACCTTTCTGAACAATTTTGGTTCCGTGTCTGTCCGTCTGTCATGAAATTCTTGCCACAACCATAAATTTTTCAGAGATTATGCGGATTGGGGTGTAGATAGGTCCCCTATGAATATCATGGCCCCTATAATGAAAGTATTTTGTGCGCATGCGCAAACGTTAGATCATTGTAACAGCCATAACTTCTACATTTGCCAACAATATTCAGTAATTGTGCGGGTAGTGGAAGGTACTTAAAGACTGATTGTTATGACCCACATTGTACATTAATTAGTTCTCCAATAAAACGGAGATGTACGGAGCTACCTGAGTGAGTCACCCCTCATGGGACAGGTGAGGTATGAAGGGAAACACGTCAGAATGACGTCACCCTTCCTCAACTCCATCCCCTCTACGAAATACATAGAGTATAAAAGTCTCATTCAGGTATGGTAGTAACTGCAGTAAGGGTCATTTCAAAATTTGGGGTTATTTCTTGTCACGCAGCTTTTGTGAACACTCTATTTGTCTTGGAAATTCAGAATTTTTTCAGGGAGATACAGCAGTTTGGTGTCTACAAAGATCACATAGAATGAATTTCACTAGTCAATTAACTCAGATAATTAAAAATCATTAATGATCCCAATTCTCTCTCCCTACACCTGTCACAGAGGGTAGGTTGGGAACTTTGAAAATTTTTGGAGAACTCTATATTCATATTTTAATTTAAGTAAAAAACGTTATTGGTCCAGGGTACTCTCCTCTTCAGGAATAAATTAGAAACGAACGAAAATTCCATGAATTGGAAGGGTTTTTGCTATGTTTTGATGCTGTCACAAGGTTTTATTCTCTCTCCCTACAATTTTTTTGAAATGCCTGCCGTTTCCAGGAAAATGATTATTTTGTGTCATGAAAAACAAAAGTGAACACTGCTGCAAGATGGCTTCCGAAGCTACTGAGGTTTGTTGAACTTCCAAGCTCCCAGTTGTGTGGGTTATGTTGTGAAGTGTTGAAGCTTTGAGAGTAGGTAAATACTTTCTCTCTCCCTACAACCACCTCACTCATCAGGGTAAGTGTTCAACTAAGTTTAATTAAACTCAAATTACAATTATGAATGCCATAGTGTTATGTATTTTTTCTAACGTTCAGAATCAATAATGATGAGGCCAGTAGAGAGTGATAACCTCACAAATCTCTCTCCCTACAACCTCTCTACCTACAACTTCTGGGAAGAGGCTGGTTTGTAGGAAGAGAGATGGAATGGCAGGGAGAGAAGTTTTTTTTTCAAAGCCGTTTACATTTTTAAGAGTTAGGTACCTGAACTATTTACACCGCTGGGTCATATAATTCTGACTTTTCATTAACCCACATTTTACGAAAGATTAGACTAATTGAAAGACTTGAAGAATCTGATAATTCTGATGTACCTAGATTATAGCTTCGGACTGTGATTGCGATAAGTAAAAGAGACTCCTAAACTAAGATTCTCGTATTTTGAAGGAATAAAAAGGTTTCACGAGTTCAACTCACACTTGGTTTTCTCTCTTCCTACAAAGTCGAAATTATGGAAAAAAATTCAAAATTCTATAAATTTGAAACTACTTGATAAAGTGTGCGCCCACTACAGGATCTGCCTCAGTGGCCAAAACAAAGGACATTTACGGGAGAAAAAACATAAAAACTTCAACAATAATTTTTGGAAAGTTCGAGGACAAAATAACCCCAAATTTTGAAATGACCCGTAGTGAACCTAGTAACTGCAGAGACCCCGGTTTGGTCCCACCACCGCCGACCTCTGCAGCCAATCTACCTTGAAGCCCTCCTCGCATCAACTAGGTTCATTAGGTGAATGTCCTGTTGATTAATGGTCTGTCTTAACCGACGCTGGAGACTACAGGCGAGCCGATCTCCATGCACTCCGCCTGGCGGTAGGTCGAAAGACGCCGAGGCGACAGCATAAAGTCTAGGGCTAGGGACCATCTCTCCGTTGAGTAGGCACTAAAGAAAACTCAGCAGCCGCCGCGGGAAGGTCGTCTCCTTCACTCGCCGACACACAAACATAACAATGATGTTTTGAGAATAATAAGAGGTTATGGATACGAGGAAGCTGTGTGCCACACCCACTTAGCAGACGGTTTTCAACGAAATCGAAATCTTGACGGGAGGATTCGGGATTCGATGGTGGGTCGATTTCTAAAAATAATCTAACTAAATGCGAGGTTACAAATGTGTGTTGTAGCTCATCTGGTGGGAAATTTAATGCTCTTTTCAACGGTGCAAGATTTGAGTTTGCATGAAAAATAAGGTAGTTATGATCATTTTAGTGAGACAAGGTTCAACATACGAAAAAAATCTTAGAAAATGACGATTTTTGAATTTTCAACATTCTTGATGTTTTCTTAACATGAGTTGTGTTAATTTTGGAGTCCATGCCCATCAATTTAATGAAATTTTGAATTAAAATTTGAAGCAAATTTCTTATAAAACATCGGACTGAAAACGCTTGCATACAAGTCTGCAACGCATTAGGACATTTCATGTCTTTCCCCTCCCTCCTTCTTCCCTTCCATCTTCTAGCAATCTAGATAACCGTTTTTCGTTGCTTTCTTCGTCGTCAAAACGCGATTTACGTTTAGTTGAATTCATAATGTATGACTACAAATTATAACTGCAACTCTTAGTTATAAACCTAACTTTTTACTTCGATTGAATATAGTATCAATACAACTACTAGGTATCCATGTAAGGTTGACATGGATTTGTTTACAAACCTAAATGGAAAAGTTTAGGAGCTATAATCATATAGGTACCTAACTACCTCACTTCTAAGAATCATAAATGCTTGCATACGAGTCTGCAACACATTGGGACATTTTCTTCTGTGTATTCGAGCCAGACTACATCACCTACTCCAGTAGCGTTGTTGTTCATGTCCTAACGAGACAAATTTCAGCTTCCTACGGTTGATAGGAAAGAAGTTAGCTTCAGTAGCCACTCAGCTGATCAAGACCCTGTACAACTTATTGTTCACGTCCAAAGGAGGCTACCAGCCAAATTTCAGCTTCCTACGGTTGATAGGGAAGAAGTTAGCTTCAGGAGCCACTCTGCTGAACAAGACCCTGTACACCTTATTGTTCATGTCCTAAGGAGGCTACCAGCCAAATTTCAGCTTTCCACAGTTGATAGGAAAGAAGTTAGCTTCAGGAGCCACTCAGTTGATCAAAACCCTCTGCACCTTATTGTTCACGTCCTAAGGAGGCTACCAGCCAAATTTCAGTTTCCTACGGTTGATAGGAAAGAAGTTAGCTTCAAGAGCCACTCAGCTGATCAAAACCCTGTGCACCATATTGTTCACGGTTTTTAGCACCAATTGGAGGCTACCAGCCAAATTTCAGCTTCCTAGGGTTGATAGGAAAGAAGTTAGCTTCAGGAGCCACTCAGCTGATCAAAACCCTGTGCACCTTATTGTTCACGTCCTAAGGAGTCTACCAGCCAAATCATAATAATCATATAGCCAAATTTCAGCTATAATCATATAGGTACCTACCTACCTCACTTCTACGAATCATAATAATCATTGAGCATATTTCGTCACGTAACGTAACGTGACATAACGAAAATTTGGTTGTGTGCCATAGCAAAGACATGAAATGTCAAAAGAAACAACTCGAAAACGAAGCATCTAAAAAAATTCCTACGAGCACTGTTTGTTGCAAATTACTTGTAGAATCGAACCCTAAAGGTTTCTTGGACACCCTGTATACAGAAAACGTCTGCCAAGTTGGGTGGGCAGTATAGCTTCCTCACTCATTGTAACATGGACGTATAGAATCAGTTGGCGAAAAACAGGAGAGGAAATGGCCTTGGAGCTCACTCAGCTGATCAGTGACCACTCAGGCACCTTCAGCATTCTCCATTGACCCTGCCTCTCAAATTTCAGCTTCCTGCGTTCAACAGGAGAGAAAATGGCCTTGGAGCTCACTCAGCTGATCCGAAGGTGCTGAAATTTATAGGGGACCGTCTAGGACCTAACCCGCACAATCCCTGAAAATTTCATCAAAATCGGACCACAGGTTAGTATAGTTTTGCCCGGGACAAGGATTGACCACAGACAGACAGACAGACCGACAGACAGACAGACAGACAGACAGACACGGAACCAAAATTGTTCGGGAAGCTCTAAAACGCAAAAAGCAAGTGGAAATTTTGATTTTGGAGGACATTTTTTTTTCACTTCTTTCACGAATACAAAGCTTCCCTACCTTCGGTAGTGAGGAAGCAAAATAATAAAGCGTGTACATATTTACAGCGTTTTTTATGTTGTAAGTTAGATTCTAACGGTAAATACCTTTATAATGGAAAACAATGAATCAAAAAGAGTACACCTATTGAAGAATTTTCTATTAATGAAACCTAGGGTTTTTGATATAGAGAAAAACTGGCGATAACAAAAACATTCTATTTAAAGACTGTCCCTCCGCTTTAATCAGAGCTGCAGGTCACGTAACGTTCGGCTCTTCCATCGTCGATTGAACGTAATTTAGTCGGCTTCAGTACCAAAAAAAAAAGTGGACTACAGTCAGTACAACTGGAAAAAAGGAGGAAAAACCGAACGGATTTAAAGAGAAACAAGGCCGACGTTTTGACAAGCAACAAACGACAAGAGAGTGCACTCGAAGCGAGAGATAGGGCGGGTGGTGGATTTGAATTTGCAGTCGTTAGAGCCGCTCCATTGTTTTTTAACTGCTCTCGGAAACAGATGATGTAGGAATCAGGGGGGGGGGGGGGGGGGGTAGTCCAGGGTTTTCTCCGATCGGAGTAGGAAAATGGTGAGCTGTACCTTGTTATTTCTTGAGCCAATTTACGGGTGGAAAGAAGTTCATAAAAGGTCCTCTGGGAGATGAATATTAGTCCTCTGGCATTGAATATTACTCATTTGGTAGACTGTAAAGGTGTGTCGGTACAGCTGTACCGGGACTGTGGAACCGAGTATCAGGTTGGAACGGTTCCACGCAGTGACAAAAACTCGACCCTTACTGGTCCAGTTCCACGAACTGATAAGATATCTTGAAATGGCTCTGGACCGGGAAGAGAATCTTTTCCATCGGTCCAGTTCCATCCTCACCAATCAGAATGATCTGATCAATCATCTCATCAATCTGATCATTCTGATTGGTGAGGATGGAACTGGACCGGTAAGGATGGAACCGGACCGATAAGATATCATATAGAATGGTTCAATGGCTCTGGACCGGTAAGCATGGATCTTGTTCTCAGTTCTGTTCCATGTTGTACGTGGAAGCGCCCTTACTACTTCCATGGACTGAGAATGGTTCATGGAATGGCTCTTGAGCAGAAAGTTTTCTTCTGGACTGGTTAGCATGGAAGTTGTCTCCAGTATTATTAATTTATTATTGTCATGTTAAGTTCTTAAACTGCAACGTCATTATTCTTTCCTTGAATTGTTTGGTAACTATTATTTATAATAAATTGCCTCTTTTGTAACACTTGTTCAAATTCCTTCCTTTTACTGGACCGATAAGATATCATATAGAATGGTTCAATGGCTCTGGACCGGTAAGCATGGATCTTGTTCTCAGTTCTGTTCCATGTTGTACGTGGAAGCGCCCTTACTACTTCCATGGACTGAGAATGGTTCATGGAATGGCTCTTGAGCAGAAAGTTTTCTTCTGGACTGGTTAGCATGGAAGTTGTCTCCAGTATTATTAATTTATTATTGTCATGTTAAGTTCTTAAACTGCAACGTCATTATTCTTTCCTTGAATTGTTTGGTAACTATTATTTATAATAAATTGCCTCTTTTGTAACACTTGTTCAAATTCCTTCCTTTTAGCGAATTGTCAAGGAAAATGATGCTATTGTATTGCAAGTTGAGATCATAAGCATGGAAAAAGGACGATAGGAATTTGACTGCCTGCTTCATCCATGCCATGTGAGTGGGATTTGATCACCTGTACCGGTAATGGAACTGTACCGGTAATTTGGTACGGTTACATCTTAGTCACCGTAACCGTTGGAACCGTTCCAGGGAAATACCTGGACCGACACACCCCTAGTAGGCTGTTCCTATGGTTCATACAATTGTAATTGTACTACCACATTCAAAGTTTCTAGTTCCGTAGATAAATTTCTGCACATATGAGAGGAACAATTCTCTATTATTTGGGCCTGGTAGGCGTAAAGCAGGTACACGTTAGGGCTGCGACATCGATCAATAACATCGACGTTTAAATACATCGATATTGTCTTGGAACATGTATTGTTTTCCAAAAATCAATAAACCGAGTTTCGAGCAGAAAATAGGATCAATAAGGGTCTCACCCGAAGCACCGAACTGAATTTCATGTCAGTAATAAAACTTTCCAATCTACGTCACCTGCACGTGCACAACTCCTGAGCTGTGAAAACTACCAATATAATTTGAATTTCAGAAGAGAACTTGAACTTGGAAAATGGAATAATATCTCACCAATCAGTCAAAGCGTTTTGTATTTATAAAAGTAAGTCACACAAACTAAAACAAAAACGCTGCAAATTATTACACAAAGGTTTATTATTTTTCTGTATAGATCACTCGTGTGCAAAGATCACAGCTTTGCCATTGCCACCAAAGGTACCTACTACCTACCTACTACATACTTCTCACTTTCACAATCAAGTTTATTTGGAAGAAATTAACGTTCACACTCAGTTCGAAGAAATAAGGAATTGTGGTTGCTTTCAGTAGGAACTTTGATTACTGGCTGCTAAGAACGCAAAACTGAGTACAACTCGAAGAAACGAACAATCGCATTTTAGTCAGCTAAAATTTGAACGGAAATTAGGCATCTTTTGCGATTCACACTCGTATTTCTGATTTATAATATTTAAAATAAGTGAAAAACGCTGCAAATCATTGCTCAAAGGTTTATTATTTTCTGTATAGAACACCCTTCTGTATAGATCACTGGTTCTCCATCAATAGCACCTACCACCATCTGTATTCTCCCTTGACCTTCCCTCTCAAATTTCAGCTTCCTGCGTTCAATAGGATTGAAAATGATTTCGGAGCTCACTCAGCTGATCAGTGATCTGGAGAGTGAAGAAGATCTCCTCGAATGCTGAAGACGCCTGGAAGAACACTTCCATTCAATAGGATTGAAAATGGCTTCGGAGCTCACTTAGCTGATCAGTGATCTGAGGAGTGAAGAAGATCTCCTCGAATGCTGGAGACGCCTGGAAGAACACTTCCATTCAATAGGATTGAAAATGGCTTCGGAGCTCACTCAGCTGATCAGTGATCTGAGGAGTGAAGAAGATCTCCTCGAATGCTGGAGACGCCTGGAAGAGCACTTTCATTCAATAGGATTGAAAATGGCTTCGGAGCTCACTCAGCTGATCAGTGATCTGAAGAATGAAGAAGCCTTTGAGCAATGATTTGCAGCGTTTTTTACCCACCAACATTTTTTTTACCTACCAACTTTTTTTTACCTACCAGCTAGGTACTACCTACC
Source organism: Apolygus lucorum (assembly GCA_009739505.2). Lineage (NCBI taxonomy): Eukaryota > Metazoa > Arthropoda > Insecta > Hemiptera > Miridae > Apolygus > Apolygus lucorum. The sequence goes on along the minus strand of CM019179.2, from coordinate 2,684,340 downwards.
ACACCATACTGTTTTCACACCTCCACAATCAAGTTTATTAGAAAGAACTAAACGCTTCACACTCGATTGGAAAAATAGAAAGCTTCATATGGAAATTTGATTACTGGTTACGCAGAAGGCAAAACTGTATACAAATCGAAGAAATGAACAGCGATCGCATTTTAGTCCGATAAAATTTGAATGGAGATTAGACCTCTTTTGCGATTCACACTCATGATTCTGTTTTATCGAAGGAAAACCTTCAAGTACTCGTAGGGACCAAACGGTTTGTCCTACAGAGCTCCGGGTGGTCTCAAAAATTTTTTCAAAATTCAATACTATTTAAAATTGGTGAAAAAACGATACCTTTATATCGAGAGTTTTCGAGCTAGGGCACTCTTGAAAATTTCAACCCTTAATTTTCACCCCTTAGAAGTGACCTACATCAACCAAAAGCTTCGCGGCACAACTAGACCCCAAATGGAGCCCATATACCAAATTTGAACCAAATCGGTCCAGTGTTGCTAAGAAAAGTTCTACGCACCTTGAAACGTAAAGTGACAAAGTTTGAGGGGGGGTTATAAAAATTTTTTGCGATACGATCACATAGGCTTATTATTAGAAATAATAAACCAAAAACGATACTTTCATTTCGAGAGTTTTCGAGCTAGGGCACTCATGAAAATTTCAACTCTTATTTTTCAACCCTTAGAAATGACCTACATTAAGCAAATACATCGGGGCACAACTAGACCTCCAAAGGAGCCCACATACCAAATTTCATCAAAATCGGTCCAGGGTTGCTAAGGAAAATGCCGCGTACGGCGGACGGACGGAAATGTTTTCATTCGATTTGCGGATTCTACGTGCCTAAAAACGTAAACCATCAAATTTTGAGGGGGTTAAAAAAAATTTTTTGTTGGTCGATTCTAATGGTTCATTATTGGAAATAAAATAAACCGAAAAGAGGCACAAACATCAGCTTGGTGAAAGCGATAAGAGATAACAGGGGGAAAGAAGGAACATCTTTTGAATCGCAAGGTAAACATCGATCTCACGAAAACATCGCACACATAACATCGATGTTCAGAGAAAAATATCGATGTTTTTAAAACATCGACATCGATGTCGCAGCCCTAATACAAGTTCAAGTTTAAGCAGAATTCCAATCTGTGCTCGCTTAGTAGAATAACAATAATTAATGAGATATCCTCATCTCACTGGCCTATAACCCCATTCCCTTATCAGAGGTATCATCCAGCCGATATGAGCTTTCAACTGGGATACAGCGGGGATGAGAGGGATTGTGCGACCATCAGTGCCCAACAGAAAGCTCGATTTGTGGCCGACACTTTAACCCTCTCACCATAGCCATGACCTGGATGAGCTCCCGCCCTTCCGAGATAGATTAATGAGCCCTTGCCCTTGGGAAGATCAACGCCCGCTTAGTGGCATATAGTAAGTCCCAGTGGACAAACAATTCTCTTTAGATGGCTTTTGGGAATTCGATTTTGGTTTATTATTTTTTAATAATGAACCATTGGAATCAAACAAGATAAAAATGTTTAACCCCCTTCAAAATTTGTTGGTATACGTTCCAAGATACGTAAAATCCATCAAAAAAATTAATACAAATTTGGCAGTCCGTCCCCGCACACGGCACCTTCCTTAGTTGCCATGAACCGATTTTGATGGAATTTGGTGCAAGGGCTCCATTTGGGGTCTAGTTGTGCCCCGAAGCTTTTGGTTGATGTCAGTCACTTCTAAGGGGTGAAAAATAAGGGATCAAATTTTCAAAAGCCCTAGCTGAAAAACTTTCATTGTAAAGATAGTGTTTTTTCATCAATTTAAAATAGTATTGAATTTTTAGAATCGAATGAGACCACCCAGAGCTCTGTAGGACCAACCGCGCGCTCCCTATGAGAAATTAAGAAGTTATGATAAATCAAAAACACGAGTGTGAATCGCAAAAGAGCTCGCTTTGATCTTCGTTCAAATTTTAGCTGACCAAAATGCGATTGCTGTTCGTTTCTTCGAGTTGCAGGTACTCAGTTTTGCTTCCTCAGCAACCAGTAATCAAATTTTCTAATGAAAACACCCACTAACTCCCTATTTCTTCGCATTGAGTGTGAATACACAAGAAAGGCGACAAGCTTGACCAAAATACGATCGTTGTTCTTTTCTTAGAGTTGCACTAAGTTTCGCGTTCTGAGCAGCCAGTAATCAATTGTCCTACTGAAAGCAACCACAATTCCATTTTTCTTCGAATTGAGTGTAAATAGTTTATTTCTTCAAAATAAACTTGATTTTGACGTGAAAACACAGTTGGTAGGTAGTGGCAATGTGATGTAAAAAAAACGTCTGCCAAGTTGTGTGGGCAGTATAGCTTCCTCACTCATTGTAACATGGACGTATAGAATCAGTTGGCGAAAAAATTATGATTCAAAGAGTTATTGAATACCAAAATATTGGCGATAATATGCTGGATAGGGTTGCAGGTATTAATGTTTATAATATTTTTATAATTTTTATAAGGTATTATAGTTTATAATATTTTGTATTTTCAACGTAGAATTTTATTTAGCGGTCCACCGTCTAGGACCTAACCCACACAATCCCTGAAAATTTCATCGAAATTGGTTGAATAGTTGCGGAGTTTTGGTTGTAACAATAAATTTAAAGTTCGCGCATGCGCAGCGGCTATTGCTTGACCAATTTGATTGAAACTTATAGGGTGTCTCTTAGAAGTTAGTCCCTAACTAACCTCCAAATTTGAGCAAAATCGGTTGATTAGAAACCGAGAAACCGAGGTTCCAGGAAATTCACGTTTGCGCATGCGCACTCGCTCCTATTGGTCCGAAGGTGCTGAAATTGATAGGGGACCGTCTAGGACCTAACCCGCACAATCCCTGAAAATTTCATCAAAATCGGACTACAGGTTAGTATAGTTTTGCCCGGGACAAGGATTGACCACAGACAGACCGACAGACAGACAGACACGGAACCAAAATTGTTCGGGAAGCTCTAAAACGCAAAAAGCAAGTGGAAATTTTGATTTTGGAGGACACTTTTTTTTTTCACTTCTTTCACGAATACAAAGCTTCCCTACCTTTGGTAGTGAGGAAGCAAAAAATATATATAAACCTTTGTGTAATAATTTTCGGAATTTTAAGTAGTTTTTGCCCTTGAATAGATTGCTGTGGGTCTCAGATAGATCAGAGTTCATTTTTGTGGTTAAAAAATGAAACATTGCAATATTTCGAAAAAAATTCATATTTTTCTTCACTGAATAGTTTTTTATCAATACGATTTGCTAATTTGAAAAAGTTAGGGCGGAGAAGGGGAAAGAGTAAGTGAAAATAATCGAATAGAGTAATTGTTCTATCCTAAAATTGATCAGCACGCGTATCGTGAATGGCATATTTTATATATCCGTGAAAATTACAGAGACAAGTGTTTTATAACGTAACACGGGAACAAGAAATCATCACGTGAAATGGTCAGACAGACCGACAGACAGACAGACCGAGAGACCGACAGACAGACAGACAGACAGACACGGAACCAAAATTGTTCGGGAAGCTCTAAAACGCAAAAAGCAAGTGGAAATTTTGATTTTGGAGGACATTTTTTTTTTCACTTCTTTCACGAATACAAAGCTTCCCTACCTTCGGTAGTGAGGAAGCAAAAGTAATCGAATTACTATAACTCCATTCCGATTCCTGTAATGGTAATCGGAATGACGATTACTTTTTCCGATTAAAAGTAATGGTAATTTTTTTCGATTACCATCAAGTACTTGTAATCGGAAAGAGTGATCTCGATTGGCATCACAGTAATATTAATGGTAATCGGCATTAGCTTTCTTCAAAAGTGATTGAAATTTGTAGTGAGCAATCGAATTACTTTTCTAACAACTCTATCGCTATTCTCGTCATTCCATGGTTATCACATACATTGGCAGTTGAAGAGCCGCACACATTGGAGGAACAGCGATAAAAATACTTGCTCGAGTCAAGCCAATCGCGGTAGCCCTCCGCAAGCTGCCTGATGCGTTCCATTGAGTTATTGCCCTCGGCCGAGAAGTTATAAATAACCAATCGCGTTTATTTACACATCACGATTTTTCTCAGTTTTGACTGCGGTTCCTTCATCAAAAGAACGGGCCCGGAGAACGCGAAGCAGACGATGTTCCTAAGGGAAGCGAAAAGTTTTTTTAAACGCCATTTGGGATCGGAGGCGGTTATTGTGCCATAAAACACCACTAGTATCAATGTAGGGAGAGATTATGTGGCTGCCGGAGTATTTTTCGATGTAAAAAAACACGCCTTGAGGTGGAAGAATAGATTGTGTGACGTCAAAGAGATTTATCTTGGAAGCGCAGGGCCATTCGAAGGTCAGCGGACGGTTGCCTAGTGGCTAACGCTAACAACCCAACTGCCATTTTAGTTCATTATTTTTTAATAACAGCCATTTCGGTTTATTATTTTCAAAAACAAACCTTTGGAATCGACCAAGAAAGAAATTTAACACACTCAAAATTTGATGGTTTACGTTTTCAAAGTATGAAGAATCCAAAAACCGAAGAACAGATGATTTTGATGAAATTTGGTATATAGGCTCAATTTGGGGTCAAGTTGTGCCTCGAAGCTTTTGGTTGATGTAGGTCACTTTTAAGGGGTGGAAAATGATGGATCAAATTTTCAAACTCCCCAGCTGAAAAACTTTCGAAATGAAGGATTTTTTTTCCACCCATTTACAATAATTGAATTCAATTTTTAAAATCGATTGAGACCACGATAATCAAAAAATCAACACGAGTGTGAATCGCAAAAGAGGCCTAATTTCCAATGAAACTTTAGCTGACCAAAATGCGATTGTTCGTTACTTCGAGTCGTACTCAGTTTTGCGTCTTTAGCAATCACCATTCAAATTTCCCAATGAAGGCGCCTACAACTCCCAATTTCTTCGAATTGAGCGTGAAGCAGTTTATTCTTCCGGATGAACTCGATTGTGACGTAGGTATGCAGTAAGTAGTTAGTACCAATGGTTGGTAAAATAAAATAGTTGCAATGAAAAAGACGTGTTCTTTGCAGATGAGTGATATGTACAGAAAAATAATTAACCTTTGTGAAATAATGGGGACTTTGCCTTACATTTTTGCTTCCGAGTCTACCGAGGTAGTGATTTTCAAGTTTGAAAAAAAAAATTTCTCCAAAATCAAAATTTCCACTTCCGTTTTACGTTTCAGACCTTTCTGAACAATTTTGGTTCCGTGTCTGTCTGTCTATCATAAAATCCTTGCCACAGCCATAACTTCTACAGAGCTCCGTGGTCTCTAAAAATTCTAAATATTCAATATTGTCTTAAATTAATGGAGAAACAATACCTTTATAACAAAATTTTTAGAGTTAGGGCGTTTTCAAAATTTCAAGTCTCATTTTTCAACCCTTAGAAGTGACCTACATCAACCAAAATCTTCAGGGCACATCTAGACCCCAAATGGAGCCCATATACCAAATTTCATCAAAATCGGTCAATGCTAAGTGAGGAAAATGCCGCGTACGCCGGACGGACGGCCAAATTTGTATTCGATTTTTGGATTCTACGTATCCTGAAACGTAAATCAATAAATTTTGAGGGGGATTAAACAAATATTTCTTTGGTAGATTCCAGAGGTTCATTATTGAAAATAATAAACCAAAACGCTGCACATTTTTACACACATGTTTATTATTTCTATATAGATCACTCGTCTGCAAGGAATACGGCTTTGCCATTGTCAGTACCAACAATAGGTACTACCTACCTGCAACATACCTACTTCACAATCAAGTTTATTTTGATGAAATAAAAGCTTCACACTAGATTCGAGGAAATGAAGAGCTTTGGGTGCCTTCAATAGAAATTTGATTATTGGTTGCTAAGGACGCAAAACGGAAGACAACTCGAAGATACGAACAACGGTCGTATTTTGCCAGCTAAAATATGTTAGGAGATTAGAACTCTTTGGCGATTCGCACTCGTGTTTCTGGTTTATCGTAAGTCCAACCCTTAAGGTCTCGTAGGGAGCGAACGGTTCGTCAAAAATCATTCATATCAAAAATCCGTCCTTCCTTCATACCTATCAAAAATTTTTGAGCTAGGGCGTTCTCAAAATTTCAACCCTTTTTTTCAACCCTTAGAAGTGACCTACATCAACCAAAAGCTGCGGGGCACAACTAGACCCCGGAGCACACGGAGGACGGACGGCAAAATTTTTATTCGATTTCTGGATTCTACGTACCTTGAAACGTAAACCAACAAATTTTGACGAGGGGTTAAACAAATATTTCCTTGGTCGATTCCAAACTTTCATTATTGAAAATACTAAACCAAAAGATCCTAAACCACGCAGGAGACGCTGTTTAATGATGGTTGTCATTCCTCTTATGTGGAGCCGATGTGAAGGCTTTACTTGTAACCAAGCATTACAGTAATAACAATGAACGATTTGTTTAATTCTTATTGTTGGACGTGGACACTTATTATTACCAAATGAATCAAACAACATTTATTTGAATAGGTCGAACTCGACCAGAACTGACAACACCTATCGTGTTCCCTGACAAAGAGTCTTGTTTACTCAACTTCCGTGCCGAGAATATTCCCCCAATTTACATAAGGGAATTATCTCCACAGCTGTGTTGTCCCAGCCGGATCTCTCGAACACGGATACAGTCCCAGGAGTTGATCCTTTTCCGTCAAATCCGACATATTTGTGTCAACCAGCAAGTTCTTCTCTAGTTGACATTACCATCGCAAAGACCTCTTTTTTCGTTGGATATCCGGTTGTTTCAAAATTATTTAAAAACAGGTTATATTATAAGTAAGAGTGGGAGTACTTGATTGGGTACTAGTTAACATTTTGCAATCGGAATTATAAAACCTTTTTAACAAAAAAATGGACCGACCTCAAAAATGATGTCTGTTAACACCAAAAAGGGAAAAATAATAATCTTAGGAAATTCAGTAGGGAAGGTGGGTAGGTAGGTACGGATTGAAGTCGCCGCTGTGCCCATCTGTAGACACAACCATACGCAAGTAGATTCCACTTCCATCTGGTTAGTATTACGACATGCGTCGATAGTGCAATACAAAACAGGAACGAGAGTGGGTATCATTGAGGTAATAAATGTGTTCCAAAACTATTAGGTAGTAGGTCACTGCTGTCGTATGAAGGAGGATGAGAGTGTGACGATGTGTGTGAATCTCCGTAAAAAATGTTTGGATTCCAACATACCATCTTTTGATTAGATGATATCTAATTATACCTAATCTATTGATCTAATCTATCTTTGATGAGATAATATCTATATAATCTATTATTGCAAGTATTGCATTATGCATGTAGCATTGTCTAGATCAAAAGGTGGGTTTGTGATATGAGTATGGGTACATACTAAAATGATCGGTTAGTATTACAACATGCGTCGAAAGTTCAATACAAAACCGGAGTAAGGGTATGTAAGTAAGTAAGTAAACAACCTTCTCATGTTGAATCTTTAACCAACCTTTCTTGGTGTTGTGGACGTCTTCAGCTGTTATCACAGAGAATATTCTTACTAACATTCATTCACACTTATTGTCACACTATCATCCTCCTTCATACGACAGCAGTGACCTACTACCTAATAGTTTTGGAATACATTTATTAACTCAATGATACCCACTCTCGTTCCTGTTTTGTATTGCACTATCGACGCATGTCGTAATACTAGCCAGATGGAAGTGGAATCTACTTGCGTATGGTTGTGTCTACAGATGGGCACAGCGGCGACTTCAATCCGTACCTACCTACCCACCTTCCCTACTGAATTTCCTAAGATTTTATTTGGTATGGCACTATTCAGTTCAGATGATCTCCTATACCATTACCTACCCAACTATATTATGAATGATGAGGAAGCTATGTGCTACGCCCACTTGGTAGAATACCCTCTACATCTAACTGTACTATATCTCTCATTTTAGGTCAGGCACTATTCAGTTCAGATGATCACCTATACCATTACCTACCCAATCATGTTATTAGTAATGAGGGAGCTATGTGCTACGCCCACTTGGTAGAATACCCTCTACATCTAACTGTACTACATACCTCATATTTGGTACGGCACTATTCAGTTCAGATGATCTCCTATACCATTACCTACCCAACTATATTATGGATGACGAGGACGCTATGTGCTACACCCACTTGGTAGAATACCATCTAATCACCTAGTTGTACTATATACCTCATATTTGGTACGGCACTATTCAGTTCTGACGATCTCCTATACCATTACCTACCCAACTATATTATGGATGACGAGAAAGCTATGTGCTACACCCACTTGGTAGAATACCCTCTACATCTAACTGTACTACATACCTCATATTTGGTACGGCACTATTCAGTTCAGATGATCTCCTATACCATTACCTACCCAACTATATTATGAATGATGAGGAAGCTATGTGCTACACCCACTTGGTAGAAAGCCTAATAACAGTACTATTATGTCACTCATATTTGGTAGGAAAACTCCCATACTTGAGCATTCATAAACACGTTTGATACGGCTCATGCAGGTTTAGAGCGAATAACCCACCATAATTTCCCCCTTTCTCATCCCCCGCAGCACCTTTTGGTTATCGGAACCCCCCTCATATTGCATATAATTTTGAAGCTTACAATCAGACCTTCAATTTGACTATACACGATTAGTCCGGCATCGACTCAGTCGGAAGTCACAGGGCAAGAAGAGTGAATGCGGACCAATATTCCCGAAAACGGGAACCAAGTTTTTCAACTTCTTTCACAAATTTTCGATACTTCTAACAATGCATAGTGAAATCTGTTTGGAACGGGACCACCACGGATACTGGTAGAACAAATAGTAGGAGAAGAAGGGGGGGTTTTTCCTGTCAAAAATTGCCCCCCCACACGTATATACAAAGAGGGGGGGTTTTTCCTGTCAATCAAAAAGAAAATTAGCCCCCCTCACCGGTAAGGGAGGGGACTTTTCCTGGAAAATTCCCCCCTCACCAAATGCCCCCCCTCAACAAAACCCCCCTCAACAAAACTCCCCCCTCTAAGGGAGACGGACCCCCCCCCCCCCTCTAGGTAAAAAGAAAACTCTCTTTTACATCGTAGAAAAAGTCCTAGGGCCCCATCACCAAAAAAATCCCCCTCAAGACGAATCCTCCCCTCAGGGTTAAAATTAAGGTAAAGAAATCATTTTCTACTCACGTTTTCAATTCGCAGTTTCAATTCCTTCCAGAGCGGGCGCGCAGGACTGACGACGACGAAGTTGGCGACCTCTCAAACAAACGTGCCAATTTGGTGAATGGGAATAATAAACATTCCTCAAATTGGCACGTTTATTATTAGATCGTTTGTAAATTTTCAAATTGGAGTTATCAACATAATACGGTATAGGAAAGTGGAGGGAGTCGTCCCCATTTCTATGTCCCAGAACTCTACACGGTAGAAAAAATCTTCATCGCATAACGAGGTAAGTAAATTATTTACTCACGTTTTAATTTGCAGGCACGATTCTCTTCACATTTTTTCCGATCGAGGCTGCAGTACTGACTGTGACGAAGTTGGTAACCTTTCAAAAAAACGTGCCAATTTGGTGAATGGGAATAATAAACATTCCTCAAATTGGCACGTTTGTTATTCGGTCGTTTATTTCTCCAAAAAACTTAGCGTTATGTGCGTACTTAGCTTAATTACGAACTAATTACCTTCTAAGATACATAAGTTCATGTACTTTTTAGACCACCCTCTAACATGTTAGGGTGGGGAATTATATGGCACAACGTAAATCTGAATCAGAGTGTTAAAGGGCAACTCTCACAGAGCATTCAATTACAATTGGATTTTCTCAACTTATAAATTGTAAAATACAATCCAGACACCCCAACTAAAACTATAAATGTTTGAACGAAGCCAGAAATTAAAATTGCCAAAGTTGGATCTGGGTTGGTTTCACGCAACAAGGATTCGGGCAATTTAGAACATATATATTCGGGTAAATTTTCTTTGGAAATATCGCACGTTGTAGCGTTAAAAATACCCAACGCTTCAAAAAACAGCAAACATGTAGCTTGTATCGGATTGAACGGGATTTGTGTTTTTAACAAGTAAAACCCCGACAAAAGACAAGATGATGGGTGAGCACTCATTATTCTATCTCATTATAAAATCCTAGACGTTCTGCTTTTATAGCCGGTGGTTCGTGGTTAGAATAATTTTCCTGCACATTATTGCACGGTTTTAATAGACGTTGAGGCGTTAGAAGGGGAAATCTGAAATCTATAATCTGGCTTGTAGATGTTTGAGTGTCTGCATCTTGCACTGGATGCGATAACATCGCTAATTTATTTAGGATTTCGTCAATTCTAGGAAGCTGTTCCTTTATGCGTTTAACATCGGCTAAGGTTAATTGTATAGATCGCGGTTTTGTTACTGTTAGCTGGTTGAACCAGTTTGAACAATACGAAATGGTTATTTTACCGCGAGAATCAACCAACCCCTCAAAATTGTCCCCTTTAAAAAACTTGGTCGTTTTTAAATGTAATTTGTAAGTGCCAATGTGATCTTTTAACAAAGTCCAATCGTTTACAGACATAAAAAAAGGTTTTCTAACCTTGTCAATTACAAATTTAAGTATTGGAATACCAACGTCGTTTAAACCTACTATTAAATTAGAGTAGTTATTTATTTTAAAATTCGTAGCGAGTCCTACAGGCGAATCCATGTTCAAACCCCAGTTACACAGCACCCCGTCTGAAAAGCTTTGTTAAAAAAACGCTTATGTAGTTTAATGTAAGTTAGTTTTGATAAATTATAAAAATTGCATTATAAAATCCTATTCGTTCCACAAGTCGATTTCTTTTTTCCGATCTTCTAACCCCAAGTGTACATTTTGGCAAGAACAATGACAAACTCTTGCAAAGTAACATCTATCACATATGTTATCAAACGTATAATCATCGTATTCGTAGGAAAGTACAAGGCATTTGTCCGGACAACAGTAAACCAAATTATCGCTACTATGTTCAGTGTCTTGACCGGCAAACGGATCAATTTTAAGAGTATGTTCCATTTTGAACCTTACTTGGTGATGATGAGAAGGCAAAGCAGATATCTGGACAACTGTGCATAATCCGCATTTTGGGGCTCGTTATATCGCGGGCAGACAGCCCCCCTACTTTGAGACAAAAGTTGCAAATTTGGGGGGGAGGAGGAGGTGGTGGAAGGGAGGTGGAGGGGTTATTCTTTGCCAGGGGAGCGTTCACGCTCCCCTCCTCACTCCTTCACGCGCCCCTCGCTCACCGTCAGGGGTGGGGTGTGTGTGGGGGGTCTCTGGTTCACGCTCCCCTCCTCCTCCTCCTTCCCTCCTTCTGTGCCAAAGTTGCAAAATTTGGCGGGAGGAGGGATTCCTCCCCACCGCCTTCCTCCTTCCGGGCCACTCGCTCGACGCCAGGGGTGTGGTGTGCGGGCGACCTTAAACTTTTTCGTGCGTCTCGACCGGTGTTATGCAATGCAACAGATCCAATGCCGCAGACAGACCTACCCAGTTTCAAATACGTGTCAAGGTTTTAATTTCGCGCGTTTGAGGTCGCAACTTAGGCAATTTGGTTTTTGTCGACCCAAGAATCGTAAGATTTATCAAAACCTAACCAGCGTACGAGCAATTTATTGTTTTTGCGTTTAAGGACTTTATCGATTAAATAAGTCGTAGGAAAATTCGTTTTTTTTCAACTCCTGAGTATAAAACCGTCCTTTAATTGGTTCGTCGGTATAAAAATCCCGTAAATAATAGGAAGGTACGGGCTCGTTGCGAATCCCGTCAATTTTATACAACCGTGTGGTCCAATTTGGCAAATACGTTTTATAAAATGTACCTTTTAGTTTCGAAATTCGCACAACGTCGCCAATTTTGAACACAATTTTTAATCTTTTCTGTCTAGTTGGAAAAAGTTTTTTTAATATTAGCGATTCGTCTTTTTTTGTGACGTCTGCTGGAGCCATGCCAATGGACCGATGGATCCTGTTATTATAAATTTCGGAGATTTTAGGGAGCAATTTACTCCACGCGTGGTTCCCAGTGGCCGAGGCTAATTCGTACATAATTTGTTTTATCGATCTGTTAGCTCGTTCTATTATAGCGGCCTTTTTTTCCGAGTGGGTAAAATAAAGCTTGATTCCTCGTTTTTTTAAAATTGCAGAAACGTCCTTGTTCCAAAATTCTGTTCCTTTATCTGCCTGGATCAGTCTTGGTACAAATTTGCTTTCTGCGAATATTTCTTCTAATCTTTTAGCCACTTCCTGACCGCGCTTTGAAGTTAGTGGTCTAAGAAAAACCCGTTTTGAACCGGCATCTATAGCCGTCAAAATAAATTTGAATTTTCCGTCCTTGAAGTTGGTAAGGTCGGCGAGGTCAATTTGCCAAAGATCGTTAAAAACGTGTTTCACGATAATTTTAGCGCGCGGGTAATTTTTTCGCGCCGGTCCGTGTATTTCAGCGGCGAGACTAGCCTGAACTTTACTCATCGTGGTTTCGTCGAATGAGCGATACTCGGTCTTGCCGGCACCTTTTATGAGCGAATAGTTGTTCCAGATACGGGTTGATAAGACAAGACGGCTTCTGAAAGTAACAAAGCGACGCAACTAGTGTTTTCAGGGAGGTTTTTAGAGAATTTTAAAACTAGGCGGACGTCGACGGACACCGTGGATTTTATATTTTCCTTAACACGACTGCAATCAATCACGCAAAGTGGGTGGGACGTCAAAGTACCTCGTTTCATCAACGGCGAAGGACTTTTTCCGTTGTAATACGAAGTTTGAAATTCTGCGTACGAATTGTACAGTTCTTCCGTAATTTTTTTGTCAATGTCCAAGAAATTCTCTTGGTGAGGGAAAACCTCTTCATTCAAATAAAGGCGCGCTGATTTCAAAGGCACGCTGGCGGGGAGCGATAAATTTTTGTCGATTTTATTTTTCTGATCGACGTAAAACGCTACAATGACGTATCTTGGTCTAGCCGATTGACTCGTCACTCTTAAATTCCAATTAATTTCGCTCGTTGAGCCCAACGCGGGGTTTTCAATTAAATTCCACGTTCGAAAGGGTATTACAAAAGTTGGGTCCCTCAAAAGGCGCTTGTATAACTGCGTTTTTGCTAAATCGCCCAATTTAAGCTGTGGCACGTGCCAACTGACGCGCGTTAGTGTCACTGAAGAGTTTTTATCGTCGGGGGTTCCGATTAAAGCGTTAAAATCGGACGGGGCTCTCGTTAAAATTAGTTCTTGAGAAGTATTAACCAAAACATTGTTTAAATCTTCCGCGAACCCCAGCACGTCTCGAAGTTTAATTACGGACGTAAACGGCACACTACCGCTCGAGTCTGCGGTTCCAAACAGACAATTGGGAGCTTTATCTTTATTGGTCTCGTTCGGATCGCTGAATCCAGTATTTTCCAACACGGGCAAATCGCTGGGTGATTTTGAGACGAGAGCCTTCAAAGTCGCTGCAATACCGGGTGATTTTACACTGTCAATTTCCGTTTGATTAATTTTGTAAATTATTGAGTCAAAAAGATGTAAAATTCCGTTTGATATCAGAGACGGTGCCACAGCGCTAGTTCCCTTGTTAATTTTCCCTTCTATACGAATCCAAGATGCCCCAGTATCTGTCAAACTGTCTGCCTGGTTTAAAAGTATTCTAATTTCGTTGTTATAATCAAAATTTGTAACGTACGGAAGATGCGCTATTGTCACGTAAGACTCGATTGAATCATCAAACGACGATTCTTCGTTAAAGTCCAAAAGACCCGCCATGTCTTTTTACCAAAAAACCCAAGGATTTTAAAAAAGCTATATTTTTCAAAGTTAACGGTTTGTTGGATCGAGTCCAATTGTTTAATGAATTTTTCGAACGAGAGTCGTACGTTTTATACTCTCTGGACGATGCGAATCGGTTCGTAAAGACTAGCCCCATGTCAGAATTTCAAATGCGATTATGCGAGGAGGCGGCGGACATTTTATAATCTAGCAATGTGTATCACCGCCGTAATATCCTCTTCCATGTTATCGAGTAATCCGTCCTCCTCGTCAGTCAATCTTAATTCTAGGTATTCGATTTTTGAGACGTTTAATTCGTAGTAGAGCGGATTCGCGATGTTGAGTGTAATTTTGAAAAAGGGATCAACGTCTGGCACGAAAGCGTAAATGACGTTCGATTGAGTTTGGTTAAAAAATGAACCCCTCGCAATATTTAACGAGACGTTGAGCGATTTGAACGGTTGAATCGCAGCCGCGTAACTTCCCGTAGTAGCCACGTGCGGTTTAATCACGGTTTTTTTATCGAACCCAAACAATTTGTACATACTGCCCGGGTGATCGAAATTAATTTCAAAACCAGAGCTAATCACGACTTTGGCTGTTCGTTCGTCTAAATGAAATTTAATCTTGTAATCCTTGGGGTTAATATCTTCCGCACTTCCCGAGGCCTTACGTATTTCTAGTTGATGGTTTAGAAACTTTTGCAAATACTCAAAGATCGTTTTGAAATCGTAAATACCGGTAGCAAAGATACATTTTTCCGAGAAATCCGAAAACCAAACGGCGTTGTTAATCCCTTCTCGTATATTTGGAAAATTATTATAGGTGTAAAGCCCCAGTAAAGCGACGCCATATTTGTAATCTGGATCTAATTCTATGGGTGGGAAATACGTCTGCGCGACCTTACACGAATCTCCATGCAGAACAATTCCAACTGCTTGAGAGGGCATTGTAAACTTTTCAACACCAAGATCGAGAGATGTCCGCAATGGAAGCAGGACTGATCAATGTTTTGGTTCACAATCAAATTATAAAGGATTCGATCTCCCCTTAATGCGCTGAATACTTCTATCGGAGGTTGCATCCCGAACGCGTCGTAATAAAACGTCACACCCGGGGAAATGGCAGATATACCGCACCAGTGAGTCCCTGGTCCCATAGAATCGTCTAAATTTAAAATCAATTCGGATTTTGGGGGAATTTTACCGATATTTTTTAATTCGTCCCGACTAAAAACTCCCAAAAATTTTCGACCTCTTGTCGGGTATTTCTCGAAAAAATTTACAATATCGGTCGAAGTCAAGGGATGTTCTGGAAGTTTGCTGGCTAACATCTCGAATAATTTTTCAAAATCGCCCCCCTTCCTAACGAGGTTTTTCCTCGCCTTCGTCTGCCACCCGCACGTCTTTTTCGCGTCCGTAAAATGTTGGAAGAATGTGTGTTTATTCTCCCCCCTCCACTCGAAGGGCCCGACCAATTTTTCACGTTTCTTGCCAAAGTACTTGCACTTGCGGCGCCCGCTAACAGCGTTAACAGCAGCGGAAGAAACCCACCGACCTGATTTTGCGACTTGATTTGTCGCCGCTTTCTCTTGAGGGCGACTTTTCGAAAATTTTTCTTCGGTCTCCGTTTCGCGCCACTTCCAGAAAGACCCAATTTTGCCTTCATGGCTGATGTGACGAGCAATGCAGATGCACGTTCACCTAAACCTACCCCTTTGGAGGTAATGAGCGATTTCGCCGCTTTCAATAATTTTTTATCTGCTTCCGCGAGTACGCTATCTTGTTTAGAATTTTGATAGGCAATGTCGTGTTCTCGACAGTAGGAATCTAAGCGATTCGACGGTTGTACGCTGTCTCTTAGCTGCTGAATCAAAGGGTTTCCCGGACCGCAAAATTTATAACCAGGCAACGTCAAATTTAGAGGATTTTTTTGTATCAACCAATTAACTAAACCTTCTCCTTTTTTACTCGAGTCCATAAAACTGACTGTCACCCCACCCACCTCAACAGTCCTATTAATACCTTTTTAGGATGGACCACGACGAGTTTGAGTGCGTAAAAACTAGCGTGGAATTTCCACCAATTCCCAATTACGACAATTTTGGCAATGACCGGGAGAAAATTGTGGCCAGACACGGACAGCTGTTGCCCTCTCACGTCCGAGCAATAATCGTAGGCCCAACGTGTAGCGGTAAAACGAACGCGGCTATTCATTTACTCTTGGCAAAAAACGGAATACGTTTTTCAAATTTAGTAGTGATTTCGCCAACGCTCGATCAAAAAAAGTACGAAATTTTGGATAAGATTTTGAGCGATGTGGATGAAATTTGTTACGTTAAATTGAATTCCAAAGAAGAATTTGATAATTATCTGTCGGGAGATGGTAAATTATTACCAAATACAGTATTACTTATCGACGACGTGATTGGGACGGATTTTAAAGGCGTCGTAAAACAATACTTTTCCATCGGGAGGCATCGACAAATTGACGTTATTTTAATCGTACAATCTTACTTGGCTGTCCCGAAAGCGTTGACTAGAGAACAAGCTAATTTAATTTTCGTATTTCGAATGGACGGTAGGAATTTGGAACACATTTGGAAAGAACACTGTTTCCACGAATTAAATTTTACAAAATTTGTACGTTTGTGCAATCACGCTTGGAATTACAGGCCTAATAATTGTCTGATTATAGATAAAACCCGCGGGGTAAATAACGGGAAATTTAGGCGAGGTTTGAGCGAATTTTACGTGGGATTATAAAAAGAAAAACTACCTCGGTTTTATCGTCATTATGAGTAAGTACTTGGACGAATTATTGCGGGCGAAAACCGCTTTGCGGGCCAAATACAGGCAAATTTCACAAGGGGCTATTGCTCAAGAATCGTTTTTAAAATCGACTTTCGAGCCAATTACTAGACCGCTAAATACTTTGATCGAAAGATCGGGAGAATTCAAAGACATTGAACAACCAACCCCAATTCGAACTAAAAAACGCGTAAAAGGTGTAAAGACGAAGAAAAAAAGAAAACAGCGAATCGTCACACCCCTTGTGTCTATTAAAAATGAACCGGTTTCGGCCCCCGAATTTCTCACTGAAAATGACTTTTACGAATACGAACCGGAGGAAAACGACCAAGAGGTCACTTTTGACCCGCCTAAAACCTCTTCTACGCCAAACAAAGATCCATTTAGCTCCAGTATTTTGAACCAAACCACTGTCGACGTCGCTCGAACGCACACGCCAAAATTTGCAACTCCTCAAATGGGAGAAAAGAATATCGCCGATTTAGAAACGACGGCCATAAGAGAGCAAGCGAAAACGCCTCAAGGGCAGAAAGATATGCAAGAAATCCTATCTCAATTCCCACTGCACGCGCAAAAATATATAGCTTATTTAACCCTAGGGGCTGCAGATTCTGGCATAGACGAAAATACGCTGGATGCCCATTACGGACCCCGTGTCGCAGGAACAAGCGGTGTCAATTTAGGTTCTAAAAACATAAAATTTGAAGGAAATTACGTGTATCTAGGGGACAATTTAAAAGCGCGGGGAACGAAAGGATTTTACGATCTTTTGTTCCTCAAAGACCCAAAAAATTATACGCAAAGCGACCTTGCGAATTACGAAGAGTTTATTCGCAAAAGCAACGTAGCTTATTCCGGTTATTCCCCTTTCCGACAAATAAATCGGTACGGTGGTTCGAAATACGCCAAATTTATAAAAAATATATATCCTCCTAAGGGCAAGGGCGAGGTAGAACTCCCTGCTGTTCAATTAGCGCGAGATTTTGATATAAATTCGGTCGTGGGCCAAATCTACGATCCAAATGTCCTAGTTAACGGGTTAAAGGTGTATCTATCGTCCTATAACGCCGGGAATTTAAATTTGTACGCCACAATCGACGCGGTAATACGCAGGCTAAAAAATCTGGGGTACATACAGGGATAAGCAGGGTGGGAGAACTTCAGTTTTTAATTGGCGAGCGATGGAGCCGTACCGTGGAAAAATCGATACTACGAGCAATTTCAAATCGACCAAGTTAATTTACGATAAATTTGGAAGGTCGAATATCGATCGACGAATCAAACAAGTCGTGGAGTCTATGATACCCACCAGTGAACCTAGAACTTCCAGTGACTTAAACTCTGCAATAGACGAACGCGTTAACGCCGAGTTCGATCGCTTAAAATCTAGCCTCCAACCCGCACAAAATGCAGAAATGCAAAAATTTGAACAGTCGTGGCGGGAAGAGTTGAAAAAATTACATTGGGAAGCGGAAATTAAATTTAATTTAATGGTCGAGGACAGAATTAATAAGCTGCTCACTGACCTTAGCGATATTAACAACAGAAGCGAATTACAAACCAAAGCAGAGTTCAAAAAGAATATTATTTCGGAAATCAAAAACCTGCAGAATGAATTTCAGGAATCGTTCAAAATTCTCAACAAAAAAATAGAGGGTATGGCCGCTTTATGTAACATCCAATTTTAAATAAGCTACAGCTTTAACTAGTTAAAGGTACATAGAGGTATTGGGTGAACTTCAGTTTTTAATTGGCGAGCGATGGAACCGTACCGTGGAAAAATCGATACTACGAGCAATTTCAAATCGACCAAGTTAATTTACGATAAATTTGGAAGGTCGAATATCGATCGACGAATCAAACAAGTCGTGGAGTCTATGATACCCACCAGTGAACCTAGAACTTCCAGTGACTTAAACTCTGCAATAGACGAACGCGTTAACGCGTTCGATCGCTTAAAATCTAGCCTCCAGACTGAATTCGAAAAGAAGATTAATTCAGATAGCGAACAACTGCGGGATGAATTTCAAATATCATTCAAAAATCTTGAAAACAAATTGACTCAATTATATAATTCTAAACTACAAGAAGTAAACGAATTTGTCATATCGGCTTTAAATAGACAACAAGTCCGATGGCGGGATACTCTCGACAGAGAGATAATTAAACTTAAAAGAGGCTGGAGTGGGGGGGCTAGATGACTACTAGGTACTATATAACGGCGAGGTTGAGCATTTTGCGGGTCAAACGTTGGAAAAAATGGCACGAATTGTTTGTGATTTAACGTGCTCCTCTGCCCATTCTCGTTATTACATCAAAGAGTTGACTTTAATATCGCTCGATGATACGGACCAGGACCCAAAATCGCTTCATTATTCTTTCAAAGGACCAAATAAGGTCCGTCCGGATCGCCAGACGTTTTACTGCCAGAAATACATCCACGGACTCCGTTTCTCAAAAGGCGATTTGGAACAAAAGGATTTAAAACGCGTTCTGCACCAATTTACGTACAACGGCGAAAATATGAATCCTCATTGCGTAATTTATGTAAAGGGCGTCGAAAAATGTGGTTTATTACGCAAAGCGGCGGGGTTCGACAAAAATTTAAACATAATTAACGTGGAAAACGCTCCTAGTTTCAGGGAGTTATTTAAAATTTACGCCGACCGAATTAAATCGTGCACAGCACATTCTGAATTACCTCAAAAATACAACAACGCTTGTTCGCAGTCGAAAGCTACTGCCATGTATTTTTGGTTGTCAGAGGCGTCCTTCCAGAACACCGACTCTTCAGATTCGGCATTATGGGGTAATGCGGACGCAGATGCAGGGACGACACCGGGCAAAGATTACCCGGATGCTACGATAATAGATATGGAAATTTAAAAAAGATATAACCCAGACGCGCCAAGGTGCAGCTTGAGAATTGCAAAGTTGACCCACAGGTCAACTGCATTCGAGTTCAGATGTTACGCAACATCAAACACGAAATTCGAGCAGGGCCGTTTTTATAAAAGCCCTAAGGACCCCCGAAACTTGCACGGTTCCTTTCGCACGATGGCATCACAAGGGTTGTTGAGTTCTTTAGACGAAGTAAAAAGCGCTAATCCCAATTATCTTAGCGCGTATGTACCCCTTTTAACTTTTTTATCAAATTACACGCCCACAAACCAATTTGAATTGGAAATAGTGACAAAATATATTGGCAGATTACGAGACTTGACAGAAAAAATTGATTATTTAAACGACATGACGACAACAACTGTTTACGGAATTTTGCAAGTATACGACAACGAACCTTACCCGCCTGCAACTAGTTTGGCCATCGATACATTACCGATAGGGGGGCGCAATTATTTAAAAAGCGGGCAATTCAATCTGTTTGCCAAAATTTAAGGGTTCGTGCGCATTAATATTAATGAGTAATCCCTGGACATGATCAACGGTGGCCCCTGACCCTTTTTCATTAAACTCTTCAATTTTGTCATTTAAATTAGAATAAAAATCGTTTAAAATTTCGTGCAACTCGTCTAAAGTGTATATTTCTCTCGATGGTAGATTTATGCTTCGTTCTTCTTTTCTTTCCGAAATGGGAAAACTGTAGAGCAAATCTAGAGAAACGTTGATTTTAAGACCCGACCATTTCTGCAAGAGAGATTTAACCGTTTCTCGGATAGGAACCCGTGCAGACTCCAAAAACTGATTTATGTCAAAACTGTTTTCGTTCGCGTTTTTGAAGTAGTAAGTTAAAACTCGACCACAAAAATGTTCTTGCAATTTGACAAGTCCGTTTTCACACGGTTCCCAATATTGAACAAATTTTCTTTTCCGTGCCGAACGCCCATCGGCTAAGTCCAGAAACTCAGTATTGTCCATTGAAGAGGCAGGAAGGTAGGTACTTACTCAGGTCGAAGTAAAAGTGAAACTGACGACCTGCCCTTTCGCGGACCCGGGTCCGCACCCACTGAAATTTGGAGGTGGGGGCCTGTCCCACTTTGCACGCAATATTGCATCATCCCGAGTTGTATAAAAGCCCGCGCTTCGAGCAAGGGAATCGTACGATCACAACCTACCTCAACAGGATGTCTACCGTTAGGTAACCGTCGAATACGCCCTCTCTCTCTCTCTGTCTCTTCACCGATGAACTTGAAGTTTCTACCAACAAGTTCTCCCTCTCTATTCACCTCTGAACTTCAAGTTCTACCAACGAGTTTTCTCCAACGTAAGTAACAAATTTCAATTTTTTTCCCAGGAAACCGACGCTTAACGAGCTGAACGACGCTGGGACCAAAGAAAGAAAATATTTGCGGGACTTGGCTGTGGGATCGACGTACCAGATAATAGCAGTTAAACTAATAAATTCGAAAGATTTTGGCCCGTTGGTTGTAGCGCACGCTAGGGCCGTATTACCTGGTCGACCAAAATGTGATTTTGAAACTCTGTTACCAAAACGATATATGCCGTTGTTATTTTCCAATACAGACGAACCATTAATTTGTGAATCTGACAATTTGTTTTTTACAATAAAAGCGCATTCAAACAAGACCACTATTATTGAATTTCATTTCTAAAAATGATTAGCGTTGTCTTTTTTAGTATGAAGGTATTTGAATATTTTTTAAATTTTTTCAGGATAAAAAATATGGACCCGTCGTATCTTAGAGCTGGAGAAAATAAGTACCGGTATTACGTAGACCGTCTATTAACGTTTGACAATGTATGGCCCCACAGAACCATTTCGCCCAAAGAATTAGCGCACGCTGGTCTATATTTTGTAGCCAAACCCGACATAACCAAATGTGCATTTTGTAAAATCCTAATTCACAAATGGAAAACAGCCGATTATCCTGCCCGTGAACACAAATTTTATTCTCGTAATTGTCGTTTTATTAAATATAAGTATTGGAACATTTTTAGACGATTTCACTACTGTGAAGAAAGGAAAGCATCTTTTAACGATCGTTGGCCACACGCATTTTTGACACCTGACGAATTGTCTGAAAACGGGTTTTTTTATGTCGACCTACCAGATTGTACTCAATGCGCGTATTGTAAGATTGTTATTTCTGACTGGAAGCCCGGAGATTCGATTATTGATAGACATCACGCTGCGTCTCCCGATTGTATTTATCTCGAAACAGATTTAATTGACAAAACACTCATTGAGAAATTTGAAAGAAATTTGCTAAGTAACATTGTGGAACCACGAATGCCAATATTTGAACGTTATAGCAACAATGAATTACGGGTAGAAAGTTTCTCTCCACCATGTACATGGCCCGGAGTTATTTCACCTAAATTAATGGCAAGCGCTGGGTTTTTCTATGCAAAGCATAGCGATAACCCGACGGCAGTTATATGTTTTTCTTGCGGCGGAATGCTAATTAATTGGGTGGCAGGGGATGATCCGTTTGTAGAACATGCAACGCATTTTGGCCATTGCATTTTTTTACAGCTAGAAAAAGGAAAATGTTTTGTTGATAAATACAGTAAGCGAGCGTCGAAATTAATTGGGGATTTAAAACATCAGTACGTTGAAGAAAAACCTGTGCCTAAAGTATTAACGCGACAGAGTCAAGAGAATGGAAATGCGTGTAAAATTTGTTTAAACGACGAAGTGTCCATTATTTCCCTTCCGTGCAGACATTTAAGTACCTGTGTTTCATGTTCATCAAATTTAACTAAATGCCCTATATGCAGAATCAAAATTGAAGGCCTGCTTAAAATTTATTTAAGTTAGAAATTAATAACCTTTTGTCAGCGCACAAAGGTGCAGTTCTTAGAGTGTAATTAGATTGTAATTAGGCTAAGTACGCACATAACGCTAAGTTTTTTGGAGAAATAAACGACCGAATAATAAACGTGTCAATTTGAGGAATGTTTACTGTATTTTGCATTCTGCAAATTGACACGTTTGTTTGAAAGGCCGCTGGGCGTCGCATCAGATCAACCGCTCGGAATGAATGCCAGGACAATCGTGCATGCGAATTAAACGTAATATAACGTGAGTAATATAATCTACTTACCAATGTGAACAGAAGGTGCTAATCAACTCACTAAACAACTAAATCGATAAGAAACGTAATATAACGAATTAAAAACGCGATAAACAGATAAAATATGTGACTCGGAACGCCTTTAGAAACTTCCACGACGCAACTGGTTCCCACAACAAAAACATCATGTCGGTGCACTGCCCGAGTCAAAAGAAACCACTGCCCGAGTCAAAACACCTTCCCTCGAGATTTAACGCGGGTAAATAGGATTTGAAGAAATCGCGTCTGCTAATTAAGCGCGATTTAAATAATTTACTTACCTTATTTCACCAAATTGGCACGTTTGTTTGAGAGGTCGCCAACTTCGTCGTCGTCAGTCCTGCGCGCCAGCTCTGGAAGGAATTGAAGAGATCCGACTGCGAATTGAAAACGTGAGTAGAAAATGATTTCTTTACCTTAATTTTAACCCTGAGGGGAGGATTCGTCTTGAGGGGGATTTTTTGGTGAAGGGGCCCTAGGACTTTTTCTACGATGTAAAAGAGAGTTTTCTTTTTACCTAGAGGGGGGGTCCGTCTCCCTTAGAGGGGGGAGTTTTGTTGAGGGGGGTTTTGTTGAGGGGGGGGCATTTGGTGAGGGGGGAATTTTCCAGGAAAAGTCCCCTCCCTTACCGGTGAGGGGGGGCTAATTTTCTTTTTGATTGACAGGAAAAACCCCCCCTCTTTGTATATACGTGGGGGGGGCAATTTTTGACAGGAAAAACCCCCCCTTCTTCTCCTACTACAAATTTCAAAAAGAACCACACAGATTGATACCAGAATGAAGAAATGCAAGCGACTCGGACATACAAAAAAAAAAAAAAAAAATCGTCGTCCCACGACAACCCGAATTGAGTACCTCCTCTTTCGCGCGCCTTCGGCGCGTTGAAGTCGGTCGAAAATAGGAGTTAATGAACAAACAAATCTCAGAAAAATCTGTCTGCACTGCCCAACCATAAATTATTGTTGTTTTCTTTAAAACATTTTCAATACTAAATCTTACACTGGCCGTTCGCTACCGATAATTTCATAACGAGTTAACAAATAGTAAGAAGAAACATAAGTGAGTGTGAATCTCAGTGAGATTGTCTCACATCAACTCAACTCTTAGCGAAAGCGAGCCAAATCTACGTTTAGGTATCAGTTGATCAAAACCATCGTTTCAATTTGTTATTTTGCTTCCACACCCTCGAGGACAAAATGGCTTGTTTTGTACTCATTTTTGTCAGGGATGCGAATAATTCTGAGGCCTTGTTCGAGATACGCTAATTAATTTGATGTCTCATTCAAAGAAAAATTATTGTGATACCTACCATTTGAGGGTTAACTAGAACGAAAAGAATAGAACGGAAAATATTGTACAATTTTTACACAATTTTCAGAGAATGTGTGGGTTTGTCAATTTCTGACTGATTTTGATGAATTCGATGTGTTGTGCCGTGTAGCTTTTGGTTGATGTCAGTCACTTCTAAGGGGTGAAAAATGAGGGTTGAAATTTTCAAAACGCCCTCGAAATGAAGGTAGTGTTTTTTCTAAAATAGAATTTAATTTTTAGAATCTATTGAGCTCTGTTGGACCAACCGTTCGCTCCCTATGAGAACTCAAGGGTTGGACTTACGATAAATCAGAAACACGAGTGTGAATCACGAAAGAGGCCTGATTTCGGATAAAATTTTAGCTGACCAAAATGCAATTTATTGTTGTTCTTTTCTTCGAACTGTACTCAGGTTCGCATCTTTAGCAACCAGTGTTCACCCACAACTCCCTATTTTTGGTTTATTATTTTCAATAATAAGCCTTTGGAATCGAGCAAGAAAAAAAAATTTTAACCCCCCCTCAAAATTTGATGTTTTACGTTTCTAGGTACGTAGAATCCGAAAATCGAATAAAAAAATTTCAGTCCGTCCGCCGTACACCGTTTTTGAATTGAGTGCGATGCGTTTCATTTATTTCTTCCAAATATACCTGATTGTGGAGCGAAAATAAGACTGGTGGGTAGTGGCGATGGCAAAGCTGTGTTCTTTGGAGGCGAGTGATCTATGATGAAAAACAATAAGCCTTTGTAAACAATTTGCAGCTTTTTTTTCTTTTTTTGCTTGGTGTTGTGATATGAGGTCGAAAACACGAAAAAAACACTGCAAATTATTACACAATGGTTTATTATTTTTTATTTTTCTATATAGATCACTCGTCTGCGAAGCCATCAACCATCCAACATGAAGAAAAACATCGATCGCATTTTGGTCAGCTTTAATTTGAAAGGAGATTGGACCTCTTTTGCGATTCACACTCGTGTTTCTGATTTATCGTACGTCCAAACTTCAAATTCTCGTAGTGAGCGAACGGTTTGTCCTACAGAGCTCCGGGTGGTCTCAAAAAATTCTAAAAATTCTATAGAATCTTAAATTGAAGGAAAAACAATACCTTTATATCAAAATTATTTGAGTTACTGCGTTTTCAAAATTTCAAAATTGATTTTGGAACCCTTAGAAGTGACCTACATCAACCAAAATCTTCGGGGCACAACTAGACCCCAAATGGAGCCTACATACCAAATTTCATCAAAATCGGTCAATGCTAAGTGGCAAAAGTGCCGCGTACGGCGTACGGCGGACGGACGGCCAAATTTTCATTCGATTTTTGGATTCTACGTACCTTGAAACGTAAACCATCAAATTTTGAGGGGGTGTTAAAATTTTTTTTTTCTTGGTCGATTCCAAAGGTTCATTATTGAAAATAATAACCAAAATCTTAAAATTGAAAAGACTTGGTTGAAACAAAACTGCTAGACATTATTTGTTCAAAGAACCATATAGAATCTAACCCTAAACTTTGGACCAACTTAAGTGTGGACACCCTGTTCAAGTATTTTTAGTGCACAGCATTTTGGAGTTCTTCAGGGAAAGTAAATCTGGTCTTTAATTGTACTTTTGCTCGCGGCAGATTTGCTGAAACAAGTTTTGAGGGCTCCATCGCTCAACCGCTACGAAGATATTCAGGTGTTACTCAGTAGCAGGGGCGGCTACTGATAGGAGCATAGGCGCATGTGCACCCCCAGCCAATTAAAAAAGAAAAAAAATTCAAAGTTCGTTCCTCTTCGTTTCAAGAGTAAGTTGGCTAGTGACAGAAGACTCGATCGTAGGCACTGTGCTAGTTGAATCTACGCGCGAAAACTGGCGGGAGCTCCCTCTTTTCTGACCAATCACACCCGTTTGGAGCATCACTTTCCTTTGCACCATTTCTGGGGAAGGTGACGTCATTCGAGGGAGGCAGGCACGTGAGATTGACCAACCAGAGAGCAGGACATTTTGTCGTCTTGAGCAGCAGTGGTTCGTTGCTCCCCCGTCAGAGAGCTCTGCAATCCGGATTTCCTTGTAGAGTAACAACCTAAGTAACAAACTAATGGGACTCCCCCCTCTCGTTATTGCCTATCACGGAATTCCTTGGCAACCTAAATAGAGCATCCGTCCATCCATAAACAAACAAACCTGATAAGGGAATTCCGTTATACGTTTTCGGTTTACTACCGTTTCAGTAGGTACACACCGTTTTGTTTAAAGTATTGTGAGTGTTGTAGGTACGATGAGCAGTTTACATTAAAGTAAAGTAAACTATTTGCGTTTGTCGATTGTGGAAAAGTGCGACATTCGAGAAACTGGCAGCCCTTTGCTGTCTCTATCTGGACTCCAGCAGGCGTTGAAATTTGCCGAGCAGATTTCAGAAACCGTGCAGATTCGTACCGTAAGTTTTAATGTCGACTATTATAAGAAGGTAGATTGGCTTTGTGGGTGTGAAGTGACTAACTGACAATTTCGCCTACTTTGTTCTCCAACCGAAATGAGGCTTGAGTTAAAGACGGCATAAGTGATCTCCCATTTAGCCAAAAAATTGAAAAACGCATTGGCTGTCTCCCTTAAGAACGCTCTGGTAGATTTGCGTATAGTGTGTCGTCAAAATATAATGCAACAACTCGACAGTGCACATCGTCATAATCTGATACAAAAAAAAAAACAAAAACGAAACGGTTAGAAAAATAGCCGTGCGTGGGCATGATGAGAGGGAAGATTCTTCGAATCTCGGAGTTTTCAAGGGGCTCGTTAATTTTTCTTCCGAATTGGACGATGTTTTGAATCGTCACGGGCAAATATACATTTCAGCTATTGCAATTAGATGGATGAATTTCTTGGGTTTCGACCTCTGATGATTAAGTATTTCAGAATTTCTGTTAACCACTAGAGAACATGTTGCGTATCTATTGCACCTAAGTATTTAGTACGGTTTGCAATTTTAAGATGAAAAAGTTACCAAGATTTATCCCATTTGCATATCGTTAAAATTTCTATTTGGCAGAGAAAATCACTTATTCTGTCCCTTCTCCATAGCCTCTCCTGATCTCTGTGCACCCCCTGAGTTTCGGGGCGGGAACCGCCACTGCTCAGTAGGTAGTTGAGTACCTACGTGTAGTCGAAGTTAACCGCTCTACGATCAGCTCTCACCTCCGAGAAAACTAACTTCCTGCGAGGCATTTTCCACTTACCAGGTCTCGGGAAACTCGTTGCAGCGAGTATCGGGTTGCAGCGGGGAAACAAAACCTTTCGCCGGGACAAAGTCAGGTGTGTTGTCGCCTCGTAGATCTCAGCACTTCCTTTTAATTGGTCCTAATTGGTCATCTTTGATATTGCAAATTGAAACTTCACGCTAGTTAAGAGTCATTTGGGATCTAACAAGTTCAGTGAACTCATGTTTCATTCGGACCAAGTGCTGATGCTCTTCGATGAATTATGAACCGCCTGACATTGACATATTTTGACGGATCGTTTGATCGATCTATGGTAATCGCCGGTCCTCATCTGTTTCATTGGACTCCTGTCGAATTTCGTGAGGGATAACTTCTGAGAGTCGAGAAAGTGGGACATTTTCGGAAAACTCATCATTTTACTGCTATTGGGAAGAATTTCAATTTTAGAATTGAAAAATCTTCAACTAGGAAAATTCTACCTGAGCACTAACTCCTGACATTTCGTTCTGGATGCGAGAAATTTTAAATTTTGTAAATTACCTGTTTACAATTGAAAGACTTGCAATTCGGAAGGCATAAGTACCAATAACTTCAAAAAAACATATCACT
This sequence comes from Apolygus lucorum, assembly GCA_009739505.2. Classification (NCBI taxonomy): domain Eukaryota; kingdom Metazoa; phylum Arthropoda; class Insecta; order Hemiptera; family Miridae; genus Apolygus; species Apolygus lucorum. The sequence goes on along the minus strand of CM019179.2, from coordinate 2,656,511 downwards.
ATTCAGAAGTTTCTCATGCCCAAAATCTCTATAGTTTTCATGTAAATCATCTCAAATATTTTTCACATAAATTTAGTTAGAAGAATTATTACTTTTCCATGTATATCTCTAAATTATTATTATAACAATATCTTTATATTTTTACCTATATTTTTAAATGCTCAATACATTATTCTTTGAATTTTTTTTCAAACATTCAAGATTTTGAAAGGGCATATACAGGGTGTTTCACGAAAAGGTTACACCCCCCTTCATTTCCGCAACACACAGCGTAAAACAAGTGGGTGTGGCACATAGCTTCCTCGTATCCATAACCCGATTTTATAGGTGATCCGATGCATAGTAGTTAATCTCAAAACATAAAAACAAGTTAATCTGTAACATCCCTGAAAATTTCATCGAAATCGGATGGAAAATGTAGAAGTTATGGCCGTTACAAGGAATTTACGTTTGCGCATGCGCAGTCGCTTCTATCAGTCCGGGGATGACGATTTTCATGGGGGACCGTCTACACACCAACCCGCACAATCCCTGAACATTTCATAGAAATCGGACAATAACTTCGTATAGTTATGCGCGTTACAAGGAATTCATGACAGACACACAGACAGACAGACAGACACGGAACCAAAATTGTTCAGGAAGGTCTGAAACGTGAAACGCGAGTGGAAATTTTGAGTTTGGAAAACTTTTTTTTTCATTCTTGAAAAGTGAAAACAAAGCTTCCGCTACCTTGGTAGACTCGGAAGCAAAATGGGGAAAAACGCTATTCTTCATGATTTATTGTGAGGAATTCAGGAAAAATACTCTCGCGCAAAACACTTGCGCGCAATTGTGCGCAATTGACTCTAACTTCATTTTGGTTTATTATTTTCAATAATAAGCCTTTGGAATCGAGCAAGAAAAAAATTTTTAACGCCCCTTCAAAATTTGATGTTTTACGTTTCAAGGTACGTAGAATCCGAAAATCGAATGAAAAAATTTCCGTACTCCGTACGCAACTCCTTATTTCTTCGAATTGAGTGTGAAACGTCTATTTCTTCAAAATAAACTTGATTTTAAAGATAAATTATGATTAGTAGGTGGTGACAATGGCAAAGCTATGTTCTTTGCAGGCGAGTGATCTATGAAGAAAAAAACGTCTGCCAAGTGGGTGTGGCACATAGCTTCCTCGTATCCATAACCCGATTGTATAGGAGATCCGATGCATAGTAGTTAATCTCAAAACACCAATCTCTAAGTACCTTTCACTACCCTTATAGGGGACCATCTACACGCTAATCTGGACAATCCTAGAAAATTTCATCAAATTCGGACGAAAAATGTAAGTATGGTGTGATTGGATCAAAAAATTTCTTAGCTTGACTGGGATTCGAACCTGGGACTCCAGGGTGGGAATCCAGAGCATTGCTCACTGATCTATAAAGGGGATGGTTGAATGGGGTTTGAGATCCTCACGTCACACACGACTGTTACGGCTGTTACAAGGATTTTACGATTGCGCATGCGCAGAGGCTACTGTAAATTTTAAGGCCTTGATTTTCATTGGGACTATCTACAACCTAATCCGCGTAATCCCTGAAAATGTCATCGAAATCGGGAAGAAATTGTGGAATTTATGGCTGTTAGAAGCAATTCACGTTCGCGCATGCGCATCGGCTACTATCAATCCGGGGGTGATAATTTTCATAGGGGACCATCTAAACTCTAATTTGTAACATCCCTGAAAATTTCATTGAAATCGGATGGAAAATGTGGAAATTATGGCCGTTACAAGGAAATTCACGTTTGCGCATGCGCAGTCGCTTCTATCAGTCCGAGAATGATGATTTTCATAGGGGACCGTCTACACACCAACCCGCATAATCCCTGAAAATTTCATCGAAATCGGACAATAACTTCGTATAGTTATGCGCGTTACAAGGAATTCATGACAGACACACAGACACACAGACAGACAGACTCACAGACAGACAGACACGGAACCAAAATTGTTCAGAAAGGTCTAAAACGCAAAACGCGAGTGAAAATTTTGATTTTGGAGAACTTTTTTTTTCGTCCTTGAAAAGTGAAAACAAAGCTTCCGCTACCTTGGTAGACTCGGAAGCAAAATGAACCTTTGAGTAATAATTTGCAGTTTCTTTTTATTGAGGTTTATTTTTTTAGGAGGCCTCCTATCATCCATACAATCGTGTTGTGGATACGAGGAAGTTAATGCCTCACACACCTGACCTTTTAGGGTGTTTTTAGTAAATGAAGAAAAGGAACGGAGTACGAGGACCCATAAAGCGCACACGAAGAGGAAGTCTAACCACTGTAACCCTTTTCTCACCTGATGAATCAAACTCCGGAGGAAATAGGAACAAGATAATATCGATATTGACTGCTTCGAATCGGACTTGTAAGGTGGAATTATCCGTATGTAACCGGAAAACGCTGCAAATTAATACACAAAGTTTCATCATTTTTCTATATAGATCACTCGTCTGCAAAGAACACGGCTTTGCCATTGTTATCAGCAACCAACATAAGGAAAAACATCGATCGTATTTCTGTCAGCTAAAATTTGAACGAAGATTAGGCCTCCCTTGAATTCACACTCGTGTTTCTGATTTATCGTAAGTCCAACCCTTAAGTTCTCGTAGGGAGCGAACGGTTTGTTCTTGAAACGTTAACCAACAAATTTTGAGTGTTGGTTAAGAAAAAGTATTTCATGGTCGATTCCAAAGGTTCATTATTGAAAATAATAAACCAAAAGGAGAAGTCGACTCAACACCGAACAATAGTACCAACAGCTTTAAGGGCAAGATGGCCGAAAACTCAGTATCAAGAAGTGGTTTTGTCCTCTCAATAGAGAAGTTACTTCCTCGAACGCTGCGGAAATCGCGGTACTTGCGGCCACCGGGATAAAGACGGCGGTGAAGAGAGTTATGTGAGCCTTACGAATAGATACAAATGGAAATGGAGACCCTTTTTTCCCTTCTCATCCGAGGAGTTGGGAGAAATGGGCTCGGATTTCCTGAGTCGAGGATAAGCTTTCGCGCCTGGCGAGGATTTCCCACAGTCATTCCAAATTTCGGTTCAAAAAATGCATCAAGTTGGAAGGTTCGTGAAAGGGGTGCTGCTGAAGCCTTTTCCAGTGAATTTCTACTTATTAGGAAGTATCCAAATGAGTGTGAGTTAGGTTTTCGCAACCTCAACATCGAATATCTATACAGCACAAAGGCGTTATCAACTCCTATAAACATTCTCCTAGCTGAAGCAGGGGAGCCACCATTACACCTTGGAAGACAGGTGTTGAGTCGCTGGTACCTGTCATCACCGTATAGTCGTGATTCGGAGAGTAGTGTAAGTAATGCGTAATAAGTAAGGAAAGTAGTGCAAGGCGGTGTGACTGTTCATCCAATTTCACGCTTTTTCCAATTCATTGAATAAACTTTCTAACCAATTTCATAAACTTTATTTAATGAAGTATTGTTTTCAAGAAATCGAGGTAGGAAAGAAAGAAGGAGCATAATGCTGTGATTTGCTGTCACACGTTTTGCTGAAGCTGCTGCTGGCAATCACTTTCATTAGATATTATACATTTCATTTTGAAATTTTACGATTTACATTTCAGTTTTAATTTCACTTTTCCTCCTTTTATAAAATATATAAAAAATAAATAAAATAAATATATACCTACATTTAATATACAGGGTGTCCAAGTAACTACGCTCCCCCCACTTATTTTCTCTAATAGTGTAAGAAAAAAAATCGGATTAACGCTATTCTTCATAATTTTTTGCGTAGAATTCAAAAATGACAAAATTGCGCAGTGCGCAATTGCGCTACCATGCGCAATTGTGATCAACTTTGTTTTTTCAGATGAGAACCCCATTTTTAATTGCAGATTCGGATTTTACGTCAAATTTTATGAACATTTTACTTCGACAACTTTTTTTTTTGGACGCGCGCAGCCCGCTCAGCGAGCGCTCAAAGATGCGCAACCCAGGGATTGCGCAAAAGTTGAGATGAAGGTAGACCTCAAGTGCGGCACATCACTTGGCACTGTTTTTCTACGCTGAATCGCGTGGCGATATCCCTTTTTTGATTTGATTTCATTTTACCGTATCTACAACCTAAAAAGCCACTTTTTGAGGAGGAAATCATCGATTTTCCGTGGAATATTTTCCGAGAATTGCTTTCTTCTCGAATTATTACTCCTTTGTGCAGGTAGACAATACAGTTTACATTAAGAGTTATTATTTATTAAGAATTTACTTATGAGTTCTTAATTTATTAAGAGTTGTATTAAGAGTTATTATTAAGAGTTTATGGCTTAATTGTTTCGATCATTGTTCATCCAATCATGTTTTTAGAAGACTGAAAATTATTTTGCAACATTTTGCGATAATTATGTAGAAGTTTCTCGTTATTTTACGATTTTAAAAATTTAATTTTTTTACATTTTATTAGGATGATCATTAGGTATTCTTTGTAAGAAAATAGATGATGTTCTCCTCAAAAAGTGACTTTTTTGGCTGTAGACACGGTAAAATGAAATCTAATCATATAAAGGGATATCACCACGCCATTCAGCGTAGAAAAACAGAGCCAAGTGATGTGCCGCACTTGAGGTTTACCTTCATCTCAACTTCGGCGCAATCTCTGGGTTGCGCATCGTTGAGCGCTCGCTGAGCGGGCTGCGCGCGTCAAAAAAAAAAATTGTTGAAGTAAAATGTACATAAAATTTGACGTAGAATCCGAATCTGCAATAAAACATGAGGGTACTCATTTGAAAAAACAAAGTTGATCATGATTGCGCATGGTTGCGCGATTGCGCTCTGCGCAATTTTGTCATTTTTCAATTCTACGCCAAAAATTATGAAGAATAGCGTTAATCCAATTTTTTTTCTTACACTATTAGAGAAAATAAGTGGGGGGAGCGTAGTTACTTGGACACCCTGTATAAATACCTAATAAAAATATTATTTTTATTGTTGCCTACTACATAATATTTAAAAATTTCAATGCATACCAAAATATGTATAACTTTGATATTTATACTAAAATATCAATACAAATGGTATTTCACAACTCCAATTTCAAAACGCTGCAAATCATTGTCTAAAGGTTTATTATTTTCTGTTTTTAAAATGAAAACAACTGAAAACACTGAAAATTTTAAACCCGACCACCAACCAAATGGAAATGAAGGGTTGAAATTTTCAAAAATACCCTAGTAGGTACCTACGGTTGGTAGGGAGGGATCTATACAGAAGGGTGATCTATACAGAAATAATAAACCTTTGGGCAATGATTTGCTTCGTTTTTTCTACCTACCAACTATTGGTAGGTACTACCTACCACACCAAACTGCCTTCACACCTTCACAATCAAGTTTATTAGAAAGAACTAAACGCTTCACACTCGATTCGGAAAATTGAGAGGTTCATATGGAAATTTGATTACTGGTTGCTCAGAAAGCAAAACTGAATACAAATCGAAGAAATGAACAGCGATCGCATTTTAGTAAGATAAAATTCGAACGGAGATTAGACCTCTTTTGTGATTCACACTCATGATTCTGTTTTATCGAAGGAAAACCTTCAAGTACTCGTAGGGAGCAATCGATTTGTCCTGCAGAGCTCCGGGTGGTCTCAAAAATGTTTATAAATTCAATACTATTTAAAATTGGTAAAAAAAGATACGTTTATTTCGGGGGTTTTCGAGCTAGGGCACTCTTGAACATTTCAAACCTCAATTTACACCCCTTAGAAATGACTGACATCAACCAAAAGCCTCGCGGCACAACTAGACCCCAAATGGAGCCCATATACCAAATTTGAACCAAATCAGTCCAGTGTTGCTAAGAAAAGTGCCTACGGCGGACGGAAAATTTTTCATTAGATTTTCGGATTCTACGTACCATGATACGTAAACCAACAAAATTTTTTTACCAATTTAATTTGTACCAATTTGTTTACCAACAAAATTTGTTTACAATTTAATTGTTATGGGGGGTTAAAATTGTTTTTTTCATGCCCGATTCCAAAGGCTTATTGTTGAAAATAACAAACCAAAATGAGTTTTATGAGGCTAACTTTTTATTATCCTCTTCACTTATGATTACTTGCGTTCGACGGCAGCTCATTAAATAAAGTGGATGAAAAGCAGCCTCAGCCGTCGGGGATTGCGCGGGTCAGACGATCGGTCGCCACTGCGCATGCGCAAAAGTTGAATCTTCCCACAGAAACAAAATCTTCCAAATTCCAAGTTCAGGCCTCGTAATTTGGAGGGTGCTTATCCTTCGACTCTCCTGCGCAAAAGTGGTTTCCACAAGGAAGCTATGTGCCACACCGACGTACTTAAAAGATATTCCCTTCAATCCTTGCAGGAATTTGATGAAATTTATACGATTCGTGTTTTTAATGAATTTCTCTGAATTATGAATTCTCTGAATATTACTCATTGTTGCAGGAAAATATTATTTTAAAATCCATAATCATCGTAAAAAACAAAAATGGCGATTTTGTGGATTTTTATAGGTGAATAAATTTGATGTATTTCGTCTCGTTTGTTGCGAATGGGCGAGGAAAGTAGTGTTGAGGTTAGTTGTACGGGTGGTTGTTTACCTTTTGGCTTCAGACGGAGCCGGTCGTCTGTCGGAGGGGGGAGCCGATTGGGGCGGCAGGGAAACGGGCGGCAGGGGCTTCAGAGATGCACTGGAGGCTGACGTTTGAGCGCCCCCCCACCGCGCCGCCTCCGCGCTCGCGCAACCACCCCCGGCCTTCCGTCTCTTTTCGCCGCCTCCGAGGAGTGAAGGGGGGGGGGGATGGCGAGGGGGGGTATTAAATCCACCGCAACGCACCGCCCCCTCTTTTCCATTCCGAGTCCTTTCGCGCGGTCCGGTTCTCTTGAGGAAGGACATCGCAATAAAGGGAAGAAAAAAGGAGGAATTTGTCACCGGAGGGGGAATTCGAGGGGTCAGAATGCCCTCTTCAGATCGACGGGGCGATTCGGAAGACGAGAGCGCGGGAGACCCTCAGCTAAGGAGAGACCTGCAGCTGAGATCACCAGATTTGTCTTCCAAGTCTACCGAAGGAAGAGAAAATGCAGCCATCGCGATGAACTCAACATTTTTAGAAGCACCTTTTTGGTTTATTATTTTCAATAATAAGCCTTTGGAATCGAGCAAGAAAAGAAAATTTTAACCCCCCCTCAAAATAATAATAATTGTTTTATTTGCCGTACAACAAAAAAATTGCAGTGACAATAGTCAACATTTGTAAAGCCTATTATCAACAATAAAAAAATGTGAATATCAACAATAAAACAGTGAAGCAACAAAACAGTGATAAAAGGAGAGGGAAAATGCGAAATTTGAAATGTAAAATGAGAAAACAAAAAAAAAAATAAATAAAATTTGATGTTTTACGTTTTTTTTTTTAATAAACAAAATTTGATGTTTTACGTTTCAAGGTACGTAGAATACGAAAATCGAATAAAAAAATTTCCGTCCGTCCGCCGTACGCCGTACGCCGTACGCGGCACTTTTCTTAGCAACACTGGACCGATTTGGTTCAAATTTGGTATATGGGCTCCATTTGGGGTCTAGTTGTGCCGCGAAGCTTTTGGTTGATGTAGGTCACTTCTAAGGGGTGAAAATTAAGGGTTGAAATTTTCAAGAGTGCCCTAGCTCGAAAACTCTCGAAATAAAGGTATCGTTTTTTCACAAATTTTAAATAGTATTGAATTTTTAAAAATTTTTGAGACCACCCGGAGCTCTGTAGGACAAACCGTTCGATCCCTACGAGTACTTGAAGGTTTTCCTTCGATAAAACAGAATCATGAGTGTGAATCGCAAAAGAGGTCTAATCTCCATTCAAATTTTATCGGACTAAAATGCGATCGCTGTTCATTTCTTCGATTTGTATACAGTTTTGCCTTCTGCGTAACCAGTAATCAAATTTTCATATGAAGCTTTCTATTTTTCCAATCGAGTGTGGAGCGTTTAGTTCTTTCTAATAAACTTGATTGTGAAGGTGTGAAGCCAGTATGGTGTGGTAGGTAGTACCTAGCTGGTAGGTAAAAAAAGTGTTGGTGGGTAAAAAACGCTGCAAATCATTGCTCAAAGGCTTCTTCACTCTTCAGATCACTGATCAGCTGAGTGAGCTCCGAAGCCATTTTCAATCTCATTGAACGCAGGAAGCTGAAATTTGAGAGGGAAGGTCAAGGGAGAATACAGATGGTGGTAGGTGCTATTGATGGAGAACCAGTGATCTATATAGAAGGGTGATCTATACAGAAAATAATAAACCTTTGAGCAATGATTTGCAGCGTTTTGGAATTCTGTTTCACTGAAATCCGTTTTGGAACATTCTGGAACTATTCCAGAAGTTTTCCAAAAATCAAGATTAGGTTTCCCAAGTCAGATTGAGAGTTTTTGCTTCCTCACTACCGAAGGTAGGGAAGCTTTGTATTCGTGAAAGAAGTGAAAAAAAAAGTGTCCTCCAAAATCAAAATTTCCACTTGCTTTTTGCGTTTTAGAGCTTCCCGAACAATTTTGGTTCCGTGTCTGTCTGTCTGTCGGTCTGTCTGTGGTCAATCCTTGTCCCGGGCAAAACTATACTAACCTGTGGTCCGATTTTGATGAAATTTTCAGGGATTGTGCGGGTTAGGTCCTTGACGGTCCCCTATCAATTTCAGCACCTTGGGACCAATAGGAGCGAGTGCGCATGCGCAAACGTGAATTTCCTGGAACCTCGGTTTCTCGGTTTCTAATGAACCGATTTTGCTCAAATTTGGAGGTTAGTTAGGGACTAACTTCTAAGAGACACCCTATAAGTTTCAATCAAATTGGTCAAGCAATAGCCGCTGCGCATGCGCGAACTTTAATTTTTTGTTACAACCAAAACTCCGCAACTATTCAACCAATTTCGATGAAATTTTGAGGGATTGTGTGGGTTAGGTCCTAGACGGTGGACCGCTAAATAAAATTCTACGTTGAAAATACAAAATATTATAAACTATAATACCTTATAAAAATTATAAAAATATTATAAACATTAATACCTGCAACCCTATCCCGCATATTATCGCCAATATTTTGGTATTCAATAACTCTTTGAATCATAATTTTTTCGCCAACTGATTCTATACGTCCATGTTACAATGAGTGAGGACGCTATACTGCCCACCCAACTTGGCAGACGTATAGCTTCCTAAGAGAGCTATATAGTATAGCTTTAAATTACTATATTAAATACTTACTTTAAATTTATTGTTACAACCAAAACTCCGCAACTATTCAACCAATTTCGATGAAATTTTCAGGGATTGTGTGGGTTAGGTCCTAGACAGTGGACCGCTAAATAAAATTCTACGTTGAAAATACAAATATCATACTACTCGTGCCCACACTTACTTCCAGGTTCCCGTGTAAATTGCTTCTTTTATTGTGTGATCAAATGTTGTGGTCTGCAGGTCAATTAATGTTGAAACCAAATTGACCCCTCATCACAGTCTCTTTTGCATCTTTCTTTCTGTCATCGAGTTAGTGGTCCACAGGTCAGTTTTGAGATGAAAATTGGCACTTCGCGTTTTTTGAATGCGCCGAACTAGGATTTTTCAATGCGAATTTACACTCCATTGATTTTTTCGCCAACTGATTCTATACGTCCATGTTACAATGAGTGAGGAAGCTATACTGCCCACCCAACTTGGCAGACGTTTTTCAGGTCAATTTGAGAATTTTCCGAATCAAATTGAAAACTCGGAACTTTTGTTTGACAGAGGGATATTGTGTAGAAGGTACGGAAGAGACGAGTAAAGCAAGGTGGAACAGGATTCATTTGTTTTTAGGACGTCTCATAGACTTGGGCGTCCTTATGCGATTAATCTGGGCGAAGGAGGACAACACGCAACAGAAAAACGCAGCAAATTATTACTCAAAGGTCTATTATATTTCAATATAGATCACTCGTCTGCAAAGAACACAGCTTTGCCATCGTCACTTCTCACCAACCAAAGGTACCTACTACCCACCTACCACGTACCTGCAGCATCGTATTTTGGTCAGCTATAATTTGAACGGAGATTAGGCCTCTTTTGCGATTCACACTCGTGTTTCTGATTCGTAAGACCAACCCTCAAGTTCTCATGGAGAGTGAACGATTTGTCCTACAGAGCTCCGCGTGGTCTCTAAAAATGCAATACTATCTTAAATTGATGAAAAAAAACCTTCATATCAAAATTTTATAGGTAGGGCATTTTTAAAATTTCAAACCTGGTTTATTATTTTCAATAATAATGAACTTTTGGAATACACCATGAATAAATATTTCCCCCCCCCCCCTCAGAATTCGTCGGTTTACGTTTCAGGGTATGTAGAATCCAAAATCGAATAAAAATTTGGGGACACTTTCCGTAGGGTGAATGCACCAGTAGTAGACACTTAATAAAAAATTTTCGTTTTTCTGGCTGCAATGCGTTAATTTGTATTTGTATTGGTTTTCCGTCAATTTATTTTACTAAAATAACTCTTCCTTTACGTAAATACCTCTTTAAATGTCACTGTAAGTTTACATTAAAACGATTTTTCGTTAATTTTAGGAGACAGGTTTTTGCACCAGTAGATGACACCAGTTTGCCTGAAGTAGACAGGGTTATACACCACTAGCAGACAGTTCACTTTAATACAAACTTTGTATTTCATAAATCATTGTATTTCATTACCCTACTTAGCATTGACCGATTTTGATGAAATTTGGTATGTAGGCTCTATTTGAGGTCTAGTTGTGCCCGAAGATTTTGGTTGATGTAGGTCACTTCTAAGGGTTGAAAAACAAATTTTGAAATTCTGAAACGCCCTAACTCAAAAAAGTTTGTTATATAGTTATTGTTTTTCCATAAATTTAAGATAGTATTGAATTTTTAGAATGCCCCAAAATAGAAGAATTTTTGAGACCACGCGGAACCCTGTAGGACTAGCAGCTCCCTACGACAACTTGAGGGTTGGACTTACGATGAATCAGAAACACGAGTGTGAATCGCAAAAGAGGCCTAATCTCCGTTCAAATTTTAGCTGACCGAAATGCGATCGATGTTTTTCTTCAAGTTGGTTGATGGTAACAATGGCAAAGCCGTGTTCTTTGCAGACGAGTGATCTAGATAGAAAAAAATAAGTCTTTGGGTAATAATTTGCAGCGTTTTATTCGATTTTCGGATTCTACTTACCTTGAAACGTAAACCAACAAATTTTGACGGGGGGGGGGGGGGGGGGTTACAATTTTTTCTTTCTTGCTCGATTCCAATGGTTCATTATTGACAATAATATGGGTCATTTTCCCAGAAAGGGCCAATCGTTGTCCAGAGAATATTCCGAATGCCCATTTATGATTTAGGCGTTTAAAAAAAAATCTCCATAAACTATCAATTTTGTTCTACTTCGGGCAATCAATAAAATATGCACTTATTCACGCTAAAACATAGAAATTAAAGTTTAAACTGCTAAATGTCCAGTAATCTGCCATGTCCGGACCCCTAGGTAGTCAACTTTGCTTGAGCACTGTGACTCACCTATGAAAGCAGCGGCCTGAATTTGTAGTGATTCTTTATTGCATATACCTGGACATGAAAAAAATGGATTTGCAGATTTTTTCAGAAGCAAATAAAGCGAGCAGGAGGATAAAATGTGCTTGTCCGGAGGTTTCTGTCTTTAATCCGCCTTTTTTGTGTTTTCGTATTTTGGCGGCTTTTTATCGTTTCCCGCGGTTTTACTACCACTGTAAGAGGTGAGGTTAGTCGTTAGGTTACCAATGAAAGCGGCGGGAATCGTATTTCTTCTATGTGGAAGCGTGCGCAAGTAGAATCAGTTGCGAAATTGTGGTGTCACAGTCACCGTCTGTCTTTCATCTGCCCTCTGTGAAACGGTAAGAAATCGAAATTATTTTTTCTTTTTGGTCTCTAGTTCTTGTTTCTACCGAGCTGGTTCCAGCGATATGGTTACACTTCAGCAGAACAGCACCAGAACGCGGAAAAAGCTGAAAAACCTAAGTGCCACCCAGGAACTTGTGTCTTTCATCTGCCTTTTTCAAAAGACAAAAAAAGACTTTTTTCAAGTTGTTAACGATTTAATTTGAATTTTCCATTGCGATTTAAAAACTTTACATTTTTCGACCTCAAAACTGTATTCAGCAACCGTAAAAATCCCCTGGTACCAAGTTTTGGCTCGAAAAACCAATAAATCGAGATTACTTGGTTACTTTCGTAGGTTTCTAGGTTGCTATCAGAAAAACCGTGTTCCACGTTGGTTTAACCCTTTTCTACACCTGCGTCCCGCCCTGGCTCAATTTTTGGAATAACTCCCAGTTCTCGCTACTCATGGAGATGGTATTCTCCTTTACGCGGAAACCACGCCAATAGGTTTCTTACGATAGGTTTTCTTCTTTAATTTTTAATTAATTAATTGAGCGTCCCACTGTGTGTTCTTCCGTCGAAATTCAATCAGTATGGTGTGAGGTTAATCCCTGATTTTTGGCGGAACTTGAGTCGGACTTTTTTTTCGTTTTTTGAGTCGTTTTTTGAAATCTTGGGATACCGATTGTCCCTTTCTAGGAAAATGACCCATAAACCAAAAAACGTATAAGGTTTATTATTTTTCTGTACAGATCACTCGTCTGCAAAGAACACGGCTTTGCCATTGCCACCAACCATACCTTCCTATTTCTCATTCAAATTTATTTAGAAGAAATGAACACTTCACACCCAATACGAAGAAATAGGGAGTTAGTGGATGTTTTCATTAGAAAATTTGATTACTGGTTGCTATGGAAGCAAAACTGAGTACCTGCAACTCTAAGAAACGAACAGCAATCGCATTTTGGTCAGCTTTAATTTGAACGAAAATAAGGCCTCTTTTGCGATTCACACTCGTGTTTCTGATTTATCGTACGTCCAAATTTTAAATTCTCGTAGTGAGCGAACGGTTTGTCCTACAGAGCTCCGGGTGGTCTCAAAAAATTCTAAAAATTCTATAGAATCTTAAATTGAAGGAAAAACAATACCTTTATATCAAAATTTTTTGAGTTAGGGCGTTTTCAAAATTTCAAAATTCATTTTGGGACCCTTAGAGCTGACCTACATCAACCAAAATCTTCGGGGCACAACTAGACCGCAAATGGAGCCTACATACCAAATTTCATCAAAATCGGTCAATGCTAAGTGGCAAAAGTGCCGCGTACGGCGGACGGACGGCCAAATTTTGGTTTATTATTTTCAATAATGAATCTTTGGAATCGACCAAGAAAAAAAATTTTAACACCCCCTCAAAATTTGATGGTTTACGTTTCAAGGTACGTAGAATCCAAAAATCGAATAAAAATTTGGCCGTCCGTCCGCCGTACGCGGCACTTTTGCCACTTAGCATTGACCGATTTTGATGAAATTTGGTATGTAGGCTCCATTTGGGATCTAGTTGTGCCCCGAAGCTTTTGGTTGATGTAGGTCACTTCTAAGGGTTCCAAAATCAATTTTGAAATTTTGAAAACGCCCTAACTCAAAAAAATTAGATATAAAGGTATTGTTTTTCCTTCAATTTAAGATTCTATAAAATTTTTTGAGACCACGCGGAGCTCTGTAGGACAAACCGTTCGCTCCCTACGAAAATTTAAGGGTTTATATTGAAATATATATATATATATATAAATCAAAACACGAGTGTGAATCGCAAAAGAGGCCTAATCTCCGTTCAAATTAGAGCTGACCGAAATGCGATCGATGGTTGGTGATTTTGATTTTTTTTCTTTTTTTATATATATATATTTTTTTGATATATATCGGTATAGCACGTTTTCATAAATTCAAATAATAACCAACCTACCAGAAGACTTCTACCTACCTACTCGGACCTTCGAGGGACGGAGCCTGGAGAGGGAAGCATACCGTAGGGTTCCCCCCACCTTCCTTCTTCGGGAGCTTGATGGTTTGACACCGAGGCGATCAGTATCGTCTCAGACCGAATATACGACGCAAGTCTTTGAAATACAACCATTTCGTTAAACTTTAAACATTTTTCTTCATTTCGCCCTCGACTCCTGATTTGAAAACATTCAAATTCTAAATCAGAAGTTGGGATTTTATCCGCGCTCACGCAAAGAATATTATTTTACCGAACTTTTTTTTAAATATCAGTGAAGTTTTTTTTTTTTTCCGTGATCACGGGTTCTTTACTCTCACGTAACACGATTTCAGACGAGGAGGAACACCTAAATCAAGTGGATTCCGAAGAAGAAGACATCATCATCCAAGACGAAGTTCCAGCGAATCCACTAACTCCACAGCAAAACCAGATGGAACAATTAATCGGAAAACAAGCACAGATGTTTGGTGAGTTACTCAATCGTTTACCAAATATGCCTGCACCAACTCATAAACTGAAATTCCCAGAATTTAATGCTGACGTTGCCAATCCAAAAGGTTGGATAAGAACTACGGAACTTATCATGAGAGAACAACGGCCAAACACTGCCCAGTTAGCCATGGCTCTCACAGACAGTTTCAAAGGCACAGCTTCAACTTGGTTGTCCGAAATAATTGACGATGAATTGAATTGGGAGAAGTTCGTCGAACTTTACCAAGCAAAATATTGCCACATCGATACACCAGCGGCAATAATTCATCAGGCCATAACTGCCCAAGTTAAAGACGGCGATACTACGAAACTGGTATCGGAACAATTAATGAAGATTCGTGGGGCCTTCCGAGGAAAATCGAGTGACGACTGTGGATTGCTTCTGGCTACGGCACTAGCAGCTCGGTACGACCCAGAAATAAGGAAATGGTCGTACACCAACGAAACAATAACGGAAGTCAATCTCATGAAGGAGTTGAAAGCCGTGAAGGCTGGAAAACCGAAATCTTCGTATGGGAGCCCTTACCAAAACCGAGAGACGACCCATCATCAAGGACACGAATCCGGCCAAAAACGCCCTTATGATGGTCCAAAGGGTCCCAGTCATCATAAGAAATGGAAATCAAATTTTAAGAACAACCAGGGACATCACCAACAAGTCTTTGGCCAACAAGATACAACGCCACATCAAGATCAACCAAGAAAGAAATGGTGTAGCCGCTGCAAAATGAACAATCACGATTGGGCCGTATGCGGATTCAACCCTAATAATAAGAGATGGGCATCGGACAAGACCAGCCAGAAGACGAACACGCATGCCAAACCCCAGGAGAAACGAGTTAACGTATGCAACGTTAATCCTGAAGGTCAACTCCAACACCAAGGTAAAAACTATCCTTTTATTTTTGATTCCGGTAGTGAAGCTTCTTTAATGTCCGTTAAATTATTACCATATTTTTCTGGACAACAATTTAAAAATCCAGTAAATTTAACTGGTATAGGACAGGGAAAATTAGTAGTAAATTCTCAAATTTCCACCACGATAACTATAAATAATATCGACCTCCCTGTACTATTTTATATAGTTCCAGAAGGTTCAATAACACATGACATATTATTAGGTCGTGATATACTAGAATCTGGAATAAGTGTAAATATTTTACCTGATCGTTATGAAATAAGTAAAATTGAAAATAAGGTATTCTCCCAAAAATCCAAAACCAAATATTTGGAACGTAAACGTAACAAAATTTCTCCTGAAAATTCAAAACTTATGGAAGAAGAAATTGAGAATATTACAAATAATGATGTATGGCCTATCCCTTGTCAATACCCGGAGATAGATTTACAAGTAGAATCAATTTCATCAATTGAAAGCGAATCTCAAAGTTGCGTTATTCAAGGTTCAACATCAGGTGATTCTAGGCTAGAACAATTTCATCCTGAAAGTGAAAGTATTGACACCGAATTGTCAACGCCTCAAGACATGAATAGATTAAAATCTATTTTAGTTAAATATTCCGATAATTTTACTAGGGGTTTACCTAGACGTCCAGTAAATATGGCACAGTTCACGATAAAATTGAAGGACCCAAATAAAATAGTTTACAGGCGTCCATACCCATTACATCCTCGAGATCGTGAGATAGTGCGTAGCTATATCAAAGAGTTATTAGATGCTAAAATCATAGAACCTTCTACAAGTCCCCATTCATCTCCAATTCTCTTAGTACCTAAAAAGAACGGAAAAATGAGATTATGTACAGATTTTCGTGGTCAGAATTCTAATACAATTCCAGAACGACATCCACTTCCCCTAATCCGAGATCAAATTAGTAGATTAGCGGGACAAACATATTTTTCATCTTTGGATTGCGCCAGTGGTTTTTATGCCATTCCATGTGACGATTATACTCGAGAATTATTAGCATTCTCGACTCCAGACGGCCATTACCAATATTGCAGGATGCCGTTCGGAGTTCGTAACGCACCTTGCTGTTATCAACGCGCGATTACGAACGCTCTTGGAGAATTAGCAAACACTTACTGCTTAGCGTACATGGATGATCTGTTAATCGTAAGCAATACTAAGGAAGAGGCCTTCACTCGTCTTGAAGAAGTGTTAAAAGTATTGTCAAAAGCTGGATTTTCACTTAATCCAGACAAGTGTAGTTTCCTCAAAACCTCTGTTGTATACCTAGGATATAAAGTTCAAAACGGCAAGATACGCCCCCATAACGATCGTATAAAGGCATTGACTGATCTACCACCTCCGAAAGATCGTACTGCACTCAGATCATTTCTAGGTCTTAGTTCTTATTTTCGTAATTTTATTCGAGATTTTGCTCAAATTTGCGCACCTTTGTACGAGTTAACGTCTATGAAAAGTAATTTTACATGGACACCAAAACATGAAGAGATCAGGCAGAACATAATCCATATTCTAACTTCCGAACCTGTCCTGACCATTTTCAGGCCAGAATATCCTATTGAAGTATGGGCAGATGCTTCCAGCATTGGTTATGGAGCAATTTTGTTTAATATTATTGATAATCAGAGAAAGGTTGTTGCTTATTTTAGCCGTCGAACCACCCCAGCGGAAGCTAAGTATCACAGCTACGAGCTCGAAACGCTGGCGGCCGTGAAATGCTTCAAGGCATGGGAATCTTACCTTCTCTATCATGATTTTACCCTGGTAACCGATTGTAAATCATTTCAGGCTTCCTATGTTAAGCAGAGTCTAATAACCCGTGTTCACCGATGGTGGGCATACCTACAAATGTTTGTATTTACTATTCAATATCGACCTGGATCAAAAATGCAGACTGTCGATTTCCTTTCAAGATATCCGGTAGGTTTATCATCAGAAGTAAACATTTTTGAAACACAGGTAACTGATTTTCCGCTTGTACACACATCAGACAACTATGACGTCATAAAGTCAAATGTTCCCCAAATTACAGACGTAGAGTACAATAAAATTATTGAGAAAAGAGTAATCTAGTCGAACTTACTGGTGATTGGTTACTAGTAGCGCAACAACAGGATAAGTACAGAAATCAAATTATAATTACAGAAATCAAATTTATAATGGAACAACTTGAAAATAACAGATTAGCTCCTGACCTTGCCAATACCTACGAAGTACATGAAGGAGTTTTATTTCGTAAATTTCAACATAAAAAGAAAACCAGGAAAGCTCCTATCGTACCGAGAGCTTATTGCTGGGTTGTCACTAATTCAATTCATGAAGCCATTCTACACTTGGGTCAACCAAAAACTATGGATGCAATTTTAGACAAATTCTGGTTTTCCCATATGAATAAATATGTCAAAAAGTTCATCGAAAATTGTATTACTTGTAAAATTGCAAAAACTCCTTCAGGTAAACAACAAATGAATCTTTATCCTATACCCAAATGTGATGTACCGTTCCACACTGTTCACATTGACATAACAGGAAGATTGAGTGGCCCGAATGGTCCTTCAGATTTTTACATTGTTCAAATTTGTGCTTTTACCAAATATGTTTTACTACATCATACAAAAACACTCACGGCAAAATCTGCCGTAAATGCATTATCTGAGTTGGTTCAGTTATTTGGTCCCCCAACTCGGCTCGTATTCGACCAAGGAACCAGCTTTACGGCCTCCGTATTTCTTGACTATTGTGCAAAAAATAATATCAAAACACACGCCATAGCAACAGGGGCTAGTAGGGCAAACGCACAGGTCGAACGTATCATGTCATCAATAACCAATCTAATCACAGTTTCTCAATGCATCAAAAAACAAACTATTCGATCTCTTGCACCTCAAATTCAACTAATTTTGAATTCCACAACCAATCGAATAACTTCTTTGTCTCCAATCGAACTACTCACGGGACGAAAACCTCACATTCCCGGATCAATTTCAGTCGATGAGAAACTTTTTCCTCAAACACGTTCAAATTTACCAGAAATTCGTGCTGAGGCTAAACAAAATATTGACAAATCAGCTGAGTACGAACTCCGTCGTTTCAGGGGTAAAAAGGCACCAGTAATTCCCTTACAAATTGGCGATCTATGTGTTCGTCAAATAGAACCTCGAACATCTCAGAAAACAAGTCCTAAGTATCAGGGAATGTATCGGATAGTTAAAATTTTACCCCATGATCGGTACATACTTGAAAACCTCACAACCAAAAGACAAGTGAAATATTCACATGAACGAATTCGCAAAATCAATTCGGATCTTGAATTACTACCAGAATTACTTAATGAAAATGAATCAGACTCTTCCTCAAACGAGGATTAATCACTGCCACTTTCAATTCTATTCTATGAAAATCATCCCAAACAAACCTTGACCAACTAATACCAATGATTCAAGTTAATGATCAATTTCAAACTTATTGCACGTTACGCATAATATGCGTAATATAATATATTATATCAAATATATTATATTTGACATTTTGGCTAAGTTCAATATTGGTTATAAACAATATGGAACCTTTGTTGTGTCGGATCTTCGTGTATGCAATCCTTGGTCTTGGGATATGTTCGCATTGACCTTGGTCTCTGGGATGCGCTGCACTTATTATCCGTTGACAATGGCCACCCCCTGATGTTCATTTCCATGGGATGAACACCTATAGGACCGCTGTTCCAGTCTGAGACCACTGGCATCCTCTGGTATTTCACTGCCTGAGGGACTTATAAAATTATGTCAGTGCCATGAGGTAACCGTTGAAATCCTCGCGGTATTTCACTGCCAAAAGGAAAAATATTTCAACGCCCTCGTGGGACTTAATAATCAGACTCTGAAGCGGGGACAACATCATTTGAACTATGCCTCGGTATGGCACTCGGCTGTATCTTTGGAAGGTTCCTATGTGAAGTCGGAGATAATTGACATTTCACTGTCAATATTTATAGACATTTCACTGTCTAATCTGACGTCAAAAACAAACAAAAAAAAAAATCATTGTCATCTCACTGTCAATGGAAAGACATCTCACTGTCAAATTTGACGTCAGAAAAATATTCTGTCATCTCACTGACAACACGTTCTGTCATCTCACTGTCAGAACGTAATTCATTACCAATTATCGCTGGTTACTGGCCATAACCAACGATTCTACCAAAATTATGGAGTATCATCTCACTGTTCTCCATAAGTGTGAAGTATCATCTCACTGTTACTTTCACAACAATACTATCAAAATTATGGAGTATCATCTCACTGTTCTCCATAAATATGAAGTATCATCTCACTGTTACTTTCACAAAAATGTCCCAGTCAAATATTTGAGCGTATACATGCATATAAACTATAACTTGGAAATATCATCTCACTGTTATTTCCCTTTTTCCAATCTATTACGAATAATAACTGAATAATCACCTTATTCATAAATCCTATCTTACGTCAATGGTCAATGGTTCAACCTCATAGAGGGATAAATTTCAAGCATCCGAACGAAATCAATATCTATGTACCAAAACCAAAATCGAAATACTAAAATTGGAAATATCATCTCACTGTTATTTCCCTTTTTGAAGAATTATTACGAATAATCATCATATTCGAAAAATGACTGAATAATCACCTTATTCGGAAATGAATCTTTATCAAACTACTTCGAGAATTCACTAAAAGAAAAATCTCATTTCTGAAGACGTATTACAACGACTTCTCACATTCCAGTTTTATGACTTAGACGGGGTACCTGGAAAGGAACCTCTCGCAAACCTAAACACCGGATTAACTTTTCCGAAACCTACTAACAAAGGAAGGTTCCTCTCGGCCCTTCCAACACGTGAACACTTGTGTTTTCAGATCTTATCCTGCTCAAGGACAACCTTTTGTTATTATTTTGAAATGTCAAGATGGCGAAGTGGTCTTAATCCTACAACTGCGTAGTTGCCACAGGGTTTTTCCGAAGATTTCGTCAACCGACCGCAGATGGTCGGGCGAAGCTGTCAAGTTTTACCACCCTATGATACCGTTATGGCACCTACCTGTTAAAGTTATCCAACATACCTACCCAAATGAAACAACTTCTTCTGCGAATGTTCACAATTCCTTAAAGTACAAGAAACCATTTTCAAGATTTACCCACAGCTACCGCCCGATCATTCTGTCAACCTTTTATTACCACGATGTTTTTCTAATCTTTGCATTGGAATTTACAGATTGATGCGAACCACGAAAGAGCCTATCAACCACGCTCAATGTTAATAATATCATTATCATATAATCACAATCAATGTAAATATCTATATACCTTACTTTATTATTTCTTATAATTAAATTAGTCATTTTTGTCAAACCAAGGTCGAGGTTTTTTCCCCAAATTCGAAATCACATGACGAAATCGGACTTGGGGTTTTCCTCATAATACAATATTAAGTAAGGAACAAGCTCCCTAGGTAGGACTAGAATAGCTGCATTGTTAGGACGACTACAATGTAATTTCAATCAATTTACAGGGTATACCTAACCCTAATGCTTTTTCTCCTAATTTTTCACGTGGGACCGTGAAAGGTCAGTATGGCCGTATCGGTATAGCACGTTTTCATAAATTCAAATAATAACCAACCTACCAGAAGACTTCTACCTACCTACTCGGACCTTCGAGGGACGGAGCCTGGAGAGGGAAGCATACCGTAGGGTTCCCCCCACCTTCCTTCTTCGGGAGCTTGATGGTTTGACACCGAGGCGATCAGTATCGTCTCAGACCGAATATACGACGCAAGTCTTTGAAATACAACCATTTCGTTAAACTTTAAACATTTTTCTTCATTTCGCCCTCGACTCCTGATTTGAAAACATTCAAATTCTAAATATATATATTTTTTTTCAATCTCTTCATATTGGATGGTTGGTGATTTTGTAGACGAGTGATCTAAGTAGAAAATAATAAACCATTGTGTAATAATTTGCAGCGTTTTTATTCGATTTTTGGATTCTACATACCTTGAAACGTAAACCATCAAATTTTGGGGGGTGTTAAAATTTTTTTTTTCTTGGACGATTCCAAAGGTTTATCATTGAAAATAATAAACCAAAATTCTAAAAATCCAATACTATCTTGCATTGATGAAAAAACAATACCTTTATATCAAAAGTATTTGAGCTTCCGTCCGTCCAGTCAGTCAGTTTTGCTTCCTTAGCAGACAGTAATCAAATTTCAATATGAAGGTACTAAGTACCTACTACCCATTGTGTAGCAGGTACTTATGGTTGGTAGGCAAAAAATATGTATAGTGGCAATGGCAAAGCTGTGATCTTTGCAGACGAGTGATCTATACAGGAAAATAATAAATCTTTGTAAAATAATTTGCAGCGTTTTTTATTCGACTTTAGGATTGTGCATACTTTGAAACCTAAATCCTTAAGTTGAGGCGGGGGGTGTGAAAACAATTTTCTTGCTCTATTCCAATGTTTCATTAATGAAAATAAGAACCAAAATGGACTTGGTCACTTCTGCCACGCAACCCTCGAAAGTTTCCAATTCAAATTCCCTCCAAACCGATTACTAACCTGTCTCCCCACAGAACCTCGTTTTGATTGGATGAGAACTGATATTATCTACAGGAATAAGTTAATCTCTTGATGAATTCTGGAAAACTGGGGCAATTACGGCCTAACGAGTTCAATCTTCAAAACGTAGGAGGAACTTTTATCGCGAATGTTGGGTTATTCGACGCACATCCTTAACGAGGGCTATTAGATACATCGTGTTGATATTTTTTTTTAATTGAGAAAAAAGTTTTGGCAAGAGGATGTGACAGGTGGTGGAATGTACTGGAGCATTCGTTTTCCTGCCAATAGTGAATCGGGTATCTTTGCTTTGCATCTCTGAGAGGTGGAGATTTCCACGGGAGATAACCCCCCTGCAGGCACATCCGACGGGCTTTGGTCATGGACCACGGTGCGTTAGTGGAAGGTTAGCAACTACAGCCTTGAGGGAAACTATTTCACACGTCACTCAGTCGCGGTATCATCGACACCTTCTCCGGAGTTCCTGGCACTCATTAGGCCTGAATAGCCGTAGCTTTGTGCCGACAGGAGCCGGAAAAGTCGGGATGGGTTTCGCATCAACGTGAAGTGCTATGACATCGAAACCACAACATGAATTTCTACGTCTTATTTAATTTTATTTACGTCATTCACTTATCGTCGGTTAGTTCCAGTTCACTCCAACGTATCGTCGCAAAATTTGGTGAGTTTTACTAAGACATACTGTAGTAAAGACTCCTTGTATCAATAGATATTTGTTTTTATAACTCATTCGTCTATTTGTAAAGAAGTGGGCAGTGAAGCGTCCTCTCATCGACAAATTGAAACTGATGAATCGAAAATGACTGCGTTGGTCAGAGCACTGGCACCAGTAATGGACACTTGAGCACCAGTAATGGACACTTGAGGTGCGCGCACACCAGCGGCAGGTCGGGGAACATCGCTCAGGAGGCGGATTTTTCTTCATCGCTATATTTTCCGTGTAGTTTTGGTTTATTATTTTCAATAATGAACCTTTCGAATCGACAAAAATTTGCTTAACCCTCCTCAAAATTTGTTGGTTTACGTTTCAAGGTACGTAGAATCCAAAAATCGAATAAAAACGCTGCAAATTATTACACAATGGTTTATTATTTTTATTCTTCTATATAGATCACTCTTCTGCAAAGCCACCAACCATCCAACATGAAGAAAAACATCGATCGCATATCGGTCGGCTTTAATTTGAACGGAGATTAGGCCTCTTTTGAAATTCACACTCGTGTTTCTGATTTATCGTACGTCCAAACTTTAAATTCTCGTAGTGAGCGAACGGTTTGTCCTACAGAGCTCCGGGTGGTCTCAAAAAACTCTAAAAGTTCTATAGAATCTTAAATTGAAGGAAAAACAATATCTTTATATCAAAATTTTTTGAGTTAGAGCGTTTTCAAAATTTCAAAATTGATTTTGGAACCCTTAGAAGTGACCTACATCAACCAAAATCTTCGGGGCACAACTAGACCCCAAATGGAGCCTACATATCAAATTTCATCAAAATCGGTCAATGCTGAGTTGCAAAAGTGCCGCGTACGGCGTAAGGACGGCCAAATTTTGAGGGGGTGTTAAAAAAAAAATTTTCTTGGTCGATTCCAAAGGTTCATTATTGAAAATAATAAACCAAAATTTGGTCGTCCGTCCGCCGTACGCGGCACTTTTCCCAGACAGCATTGATCGATTTTGATGAAATTTGATATGTAGGCTCTATTTGGGGTTTAGTTGTGCCCCGAAGATTTTGGTTGATGTAGGTCACTTCTAAGGGTTGAAAATTGAAGTTTGAAATTTTGAAAACGCCCTAATTCAGAAAAATTTTGATGTCAAGGTATTGTTTTTCCATCAATTTGAGATAGTATATAATTTTTAGAATTTTTCGAGACCACGCGGAGCTCTGTAGCACAAACCGTTCGTACCCTACGAGAATTTAAGGGTTGGACTGACGATAAATCAGAAACACGAGCGTGAATCGCAAAAAAGGCTTAATCTCAGTTCAAATGTTGGCTAGCCGAAATGCAATCGATGTTTTTCTTCAAGTTGGTTGGTGGTAACAATGGAAAAGCCTAGTTCTTTGCAGACGAGTGATCTATATAGAAAAATAATAAACCTTTGAGTAATAATTTGCAGCGTTTTTCGCGAATAATCGAACGGCATTTTTTTGACTCGATTATTTTGATCGATAAAAATTGATATCTTATGGTGGGGGAGGGAATTGATCTTATAATACATTGAAGAATGTCCCAAATAGTGCTTAGTTCCCTAAGATATCAAATTTACTCCAGTAAAAATTGATGAATTAATCAGGAGTTTTGCCGTTTGGTTCAGCTGTGCAGCTTTGTACTTGGAAAATGATGAACAATTTCCCGTGATTGCCTTTGTCAGGCCGAGTCAAGTATTTTATAACACCCTAGAAAATACCAGATTTCACTCAATAATAAACTGGTGACAATAAATACTCGGGAAGAGCTCCTGCCTATCCCAACCTACCCAGAGAGGGTCTTATTTAGAATATTGTGTGATGTTCAATAATACATTTGGATACTTCATTATGGAATATTTTGAATTCAACAATAAATTCAAGTTTTTCAACCTATGATCGGAACTAAAAGGCAATGACAATACGCAGGATGATAACGCAGACGCAGGACATGAAATGATAGACCCATTTTTCCGCTAAGATGCGGCCCGTTCCGCCTCTAGTGTGCGCGTACCTCGTGAGTGACAAAAGTTCGAGGTTATAATACAGTTGTGCGAAATCCAATTATTACAATTCGATGATTTTGCTTCTCCAATATCGAAGGAAGGGGAACAGCGAGGTAAGCAATGTATTCCTGAAGCAGGTCAAAAAAATTTCGGTCCTTCAATCGCTTCAATCAAAATTGAACTTTCAATAACATTTTGTAGTTCAGAGCTATAAATTTTGATTTGTCAGCTTACCTACGATCCACGTTAGATTATGATGACGTTTTGGTTTATTATTTTCAATAATAAACCTTTGGAATGGACTAAGAAAAAAATTTAAACCCCACTCAAAATTTGTTGGTATAAGTTTCAAGGTACGTAGAATCCAAAAACGCTGCAAATTATTACGCAATGGTTTATTATTTTTTATTTTTCTATATAGATCACTCGTCTGCAAAGCCACCAACCATCCAACATGAAGAAAAACATCGATCGCATTTCGGTCAGCTTTGATTTGAACGGAGATTAGGCCTCTTTTGCGATTCACACTCGTGTTTCTGATTTATCGTACGTTCAAACTTTAAATTCTCGTAGTCTCAAAAAAATCTAAAAATTCTATAGAATCTTAAATTGAAGGAAAAACAATACCTTTATACCAAAATTTTTTGAATAAGGGCGTTTTCAAAATTTCAAAATTGATTTTGGAACCCTTAGAACTGACTTACATTAACCAAAATCTTCGGTGCACGACTAGACCCCAAATGGAGCCTACGTACCAAATTTCATCAAAATCGGTCAATGCTAAGTGGCAAAAGTGCCGCGTACGGCGGACGGACGGCCAAATTTTTATTCGATTTTTGGATTCTACGTACCTTGAAACGTAAACCATCAAATTTTGAGGGGGTGTTAAATTTTTTTTTCTTGCTCGATTCCAAAGGTTCATTATTGAAAATAATAAACCAAAATCGAATAAAAACTTGGTCGTCCGTCCGCTGTACGCTGCACTTTCCCCAGACATCACTGACCGATTTTGATGAAATTAATTATGTAGGCTCCATTTGGGGTCTAGTTGTGCCACGAAGATTTTGCTTGATGTAGGTCACTTCTGAGGGTTGAAATATAAGGTTTGACATCTTGAAAACGCCCTAATTTAAAAAATTCAGATATAAAGGTATTGTTTTTCCATCAATTTAAGATAGTATTGAATTTTTAGAGACCACGCGGAGCCCTGTAGAACAAACCGTTCGCTCCCTACGAGAACTTGAGGGTTGGACTAACGCTAAATCAGAAACACGAGTGTGAATCGCAGAAGAGGCCTAATCTCCGTTCAAATTTTAGCTGACCGAAATGCGATCGATGTTTTTCTTCAAGTTGGTTGGTGGCAACAATGATAAAAGCCGTGTTCTTTGCAGACGAGTGATCTATATAGGAAAATAATAAACCATTGTGTAATAATTTGCAGCGTTTTGATAGGTTATTGTGTGTTAGCTCGAGAAGATTTCCAATTATTTAGGTACCTACGGCCTCAGCTCAAACATGAGGTCTCCTCCAAAGTCTTGCCACTTTGAATACGGATGAGTAAAAACCTTCCTCGAAAGCCACCTCGAGGCCGCCGTCAGTCCTGAGAAGGGACTCCGAATTCCTCCCCTAGTGTGACCATCATGAAGTATCTTAGTTTTCTTAACGTACATTATGTAGCAGTAAAATGTTGCTTTTAACCCATTTCCGCCGACTGTGCCAGATCTGGAACGACGCAAGGGGTGACTTTCACGATTTCCTGTTCATTCCTGCTTGCTCATGAACAATCCTACTCTGTGCCTCCCACTTCAACAGGTTGTCATGCAAATCCCCTCCGATTTTCATTCGCTTTTGAGTCTTTGTCTAGGCGTGAATGAAGTTTGAATTTAATCGAGATTCTACCGACGAGAATAACCCGACTCTGCGCTGCTGTAAGCACTCTTATTAGTGTATACTAACATTTTTCTCTTAGCTTTCCATGAATTCTTGTTATTTATGGTCATTTGAAGGAATTAAAACAATTTTTTTCATTTTCGACTTCTTTTGGTTAGATCTGGTGTCCTTGGAAACTCGGGTGTGCCAAATCTGGCACAGTCGTCACATGGTGTCAAGAATTCGGAACTTTTTTGAGAGCTGGGGAATGTGGGAGTTATGGCTATTACAACGATTTCACGTTTGCGCATGCGCCCAAAATGCTCTCAATTTGTGGGTCATGATTTTCATAGGGGACCATCTCCACCCCAATTCGCATAATTCCTGGAAATTTCATCGAAATGAGATGGAAATGTAGAAATTATATCCTTAAAAAGGAAATACACGTTTGCACATGCGCAGCGGCGGCTACTATCAGTCTTGGGATAATAATGTTTATGGGGGACCATCTACACGCCAACCCGCACAATCCCTGAAAATTTCATTGAAATCGGATGAGAATTGTAGAAGTTTTGGTTGTGGCTAGGATTTCATGACAGACACACAGACAGACAGACACGAAACCAAAATTGTCCAGGAAGGTCTGAAACGTATAACGCGAGTGGAAATTTTGATTTTGGAGAACATCTTTTTTTTCAACTTTGAAAAATGAAAACAAAGCTTCCGCTCCCTTGGTAGACTCGGAAGGAAAAAGAGAAGCGAGGCTCAAGCCACAAAATATTCGATCACATTTTATAGTGGGGTTGTGATTTGCAACTGGTTGGATAATTAATAGTGTGGTGGCTATAGCTTCTACGAAATATGGACATGAGCCTAAAGTATGCCTAAGAGGTTCTCAAAAGCAGAAAATAAAATCATTTCTGTCCCTCAACCACACCTTATCCATCAGTACAATCGTAACATGGGAGGGACTGATCGCATAGACCAGGACATCAATAGATATAAAACTGGTATTAGAGGGGAAAAGTGGTAGTGGCCACTATTACGTTGCTCATAGACGTTGGCCTCAACAATGCGCGTCGAATATGTGTGCGTACTATACTCTATTATTCTTGTCAAAATATTGTTTGATAGAAATTTTGTTTCTGTAATTTTCTCAAAAAACTACTCTGAGTGACGACTGTGCCAGATCTCGCACGGGGGGTTACGCCCCCCCTATGGGTGCAAAATTTAAATTAATATTTTTCCTAGCTTATTTGAGGTCCAGTATCATTGTTTTGAGGTGAATTTATATTATATCTCAAAAATTATAGTTGATCCAATAAAACGAGCAAACAAAAATTTTTTTTTGGTACGTATCTTTATGATTGTACAGGTTTGAATCTCAGCGTGAGATTTGCATGTAGGTCAAGCGACTTCCACGAATAACTTGCGGGAAGCGGTCTGTGATCAAGGATTCCAACTCAAGATGAGAGCGAAGGATTATATCACGGGGGACATGAAAAGACGAGAGGAAGGAAAAAGGAGTTTGAAAACGTAGTTCGCCCGCTGGGCAGACTATGTTGTGTCGAGCTCGACCTCCCGCGGGCAGACACGTATGCATCATTTAACCCCGCGAACCTTTGTGAAGACCGTCCGCTGGTCAGATCCTTTATACCTTGATTTATTGCTTCCGGACAAGCATCTCATTCTTTCCCTACCGAGATTTCCGCGGGTTTCCCTCGCCCTCGGAACAGGAGATGAGAGATAGTCGCCAAATGATGAATGAAGTCGAAATGAATAACGTCCTTTTCTTCTCCCCGCACTTGCGTCAGGTGTATCCGCAAGTGGTCGGTGTGTTTTTACTCCAGAGGTGAAAAATGTGTCTTCACTTCAGGCCTACAACCCAGAAGAGACGATTGTGTTCACAGTAGGAAAGTGGTTGTTCGAAATCACACTTTTTACGAACTTAGACGAGCGAAGAACACGTGTTCTTTCTGGCTGACTATCGTAACTGCAAAAAAAGTTGCAGATTATTACACAAAGGTTTATTATTTTTCTGTATAGATCACTCGCCTGTAAAGAACACAAAGCTATGCCAGTGCCACAACCATACTTTCAACTCCACAATCAAGTTTATTTTGAAGAAAGAAACGTTTCACACTCATTGCGAAGAAATACAGAGTTGCCGGTGCCTCCATTAGGAAATTTGATTACTGGTTGCTAAAGACGCAAAACTGAGTAGGTATAACTCAAAGAAACTAACAACGATCGAATTTTGGTCGGATTTTGGTAAATCTTAACTGAAAAATCGGTTTTTCCAATTTTAGTTTATTATTTTCAATAATGAACCATCGGAATCGAGCAAGAAAAATAAATTGTAACCCTCCTCAAAATATGATGTTTTACGTTTCAAGGTACCAAAAAGAATCCAAAAATTGAATAAAAAATTTTCCGTATGTCCGTCTGTCCGCCGTACGCGGCACTTTTCTTAGCAACACTGGACCGATTTGGTTCAAATTTGGTAAATGGGGTGCGATTTCCCTGGCGCGTCTGCGGCGGGCGGCCGCGGCTCGCGACCAGACGCTCCCCACTGCTTCAGTGTTTTTAGATGGAACCGACTTCCCTGGCGCGGCCGCGGCCGGCGGCTCGTCTCGGCGGCTACATGGGCCATTCTGGGCGGCTACATGACAGCCGCCGCGGCTGCGACCCGACTGGTCTAGTGAGCAGTCCAGCCGCGCTGCCTTCGCGGCCAGGGTATGCAAACCCGCAATGTTTCTGCATTTTACTGTGAGTTACAGTATTGAGCCTGGCGTGTATGGCTAATTCAAACTCACGAGAAGATCAGTACCAAACGAACATTTTCTCTTCTCATAAATACAACCCTCTGAAAAGAGAGACAATGTCTCTGTCTATATTTATGTGCAACATCCACTTAGTGGACTTTTCAGGTGTGAAATAATAGGTAGGTATATACATTTCTTAATGTATAAACAAGTCATGTTTATACATTAAGAAATGTATATACCTACCTATTATTTCACACCTGAAAAGTCCACTAAGTGGATGTTGCACATAAATATGTGGAGTTTGATTCCAGAAGGTACTAACGACCATTTCTATCGATATTGAGTTAACACTTGCCCAGGGTTTCGAGGGAGCGGGGGGGGGGGGGGGGGGGTAGTTCTTCTCAAAAATGCTATCGTTTTGAAGCAAAAGATAATTTATTCCCTTGAAAAACGAGGGTGAATATTCCGTTTAGTTTCAAAAGGTACTGTATCCAGCACAATGGCGGTCTCTTATCCGTTTTGTTTCAAAAAGTGCTTTATCCACTTCGTATGTTTTTAAAAAGTACTATATCCACTTCTTTTGATTCCAAAAAGTACTAAAGCCACGTTTTGTATCTAAAAGTACTATATTCATAAACCTGACATTTCAAATCTCGTTCAAAATTATTTTAAACTTTGAACTAATTTACCTTTCTTTCAAAAAATATTTATTATAATTTAGAAATATGTAAAGAATAACATCATTGGTTTACAGCACGTTTTTCAGGTCGCTATGGTTTTTTGCGTTTTTCTCACGTTTGACCAAAATGGATATAGTACCTACCTTATGAAATCAAACTCCTCATATCTACTTCGCATCCATAACCCGATTGTTATAGATGATCCGATGCATAGTATTCATTCTCAAAAATTCAATAATTTAAATTTATAGGGAACCAACCAGAGTTTCAACCCCACAATCTCTGAAAGTACCATCGAAATCGAACGGAAACTATGGACCATAATATTGTACATAACGGTACTATGGTCCCTAATATAGTCTATCATATCGACACCTGAGCGCCCAAAGGGCCAAACTGCTTTTTCTTGTTCAAAGGGCCAAACTGAAATCGGTTTCAATGTCAGAAGTCCGAAGGGCCAAACTGGAATTTAAACGAAAAGTTATTAGGGCCAAACTGCATCCATCTACGTGATTCATAGGGCCAAACTGCTGATCTTACCAACTAAAACGCAGCCACAAACTACTCTGATTGCTATTTGCGTGTCAGAGACAAATGTAATGTCACAGAACCACAACAACTGACTAGAAAATCGATCTCTGACCCTTTATTATGTTCACGTCCACTACCTACCCTCTTGTTGCATCCTGTGTTTTTGGTATATTATATTCAATAATGAACGTTTGGAATCGACCAAGAAACAAATTTTTTAACCCCTCCCCCCCCCTCAAAATTTGTTGGTTTACGTTTCATGGTAGGTAGAATCAGAAAATCGAATAAAAATTTGGCCGTCCGTCCGCCGTACACGGCACTTTGCTCAGTTAGCATTGACCGATCTTGATGAAATTTGTGATATGGGCCCATTTGGGGTCTAGTTGTGCCCCGAAGCTTTGGTTGATGTAGTTCACTTCTAAGGGTTGAAAAATAAGGGTTGAAATTTTGAAAACGCCGTAACTCAAAATTTTCCGATGTAAAGGTAGGTATTGTTTTTCCATCAGTTTTTGCGTTCGAGTCCACCAATGTAGGGAAAGCTTTGTTTTCACTTTTCGAGTTTGAAAAAAAAAAAATCTTCTCCTGAAACAAAGTTTCCACTCGTTTCAGACCTTTCTGAACAATTTTGGTTCCGTGTCTGTCTGTCTGTCCGTGTGTCTTTCATGAAATCCTTGTCGCACCTTTTTCTTAACTTTTCGTTAAGTTTCTTAACTTTTCTTAACTTTTGTCGTAAATTTTCATTTTTCTTTCATCCGATTTCAATGAAAATTTCAGGGATTAGCGTGTTGATGGTCCCCAATAAAAATCATCGCCCACTGACTGATAGTTGCTACTGCGCATGCGCAAACGTGTATTTCGTTGTACCAGCCATAACTTTCACATTTTCAAAGCGTGAAACCTTTGTAAACTTTTTCATCCGATTTCGACGAAATTTCTCAGGATTGTTCAAATTGGAGTGTAGATAGTCTTCTATGAAGGTAGTGCAAGGTACATAGAGATCGATGTTTTTTGAGACTACTACTATGTATCGGATCATCTATGTACAATTGGGTTATGGATACGAGGAAGCTATATGCCACACCCACTTGGCAGGCGTTTCTTTTGATTGTCTTTAGTACAATATTTTCGAATGTGGTTTTGGAAAAGGTGATTTCAATCGATGGCTAGAACACGAAGGGGGAAGCAAGGGAAAGTGTTCTCAACCAGATCTCAGCTCATGGTTTTTCGGGCCTTACAACAACTGAGAGAGGTAGATAATAATGATTCGAATAGTTTCTAATAAATTGACTAGAATATTTTTTATGACTTATGGCTCTTGAGTCTGTAAGATTTGGCAGAATCGAGTTCGTTCTTTCAAGTCCTGATGTTTGCTTAGGTACAGACGATTCAGTTATCAACTAAATCAATCAAATTGCATTGAATCAATTGAGTTGAAGTCTGAACACCAGAAAGATAGGTAACTTGTCAAGTGTAATGATAATTTTCTTGCCGTCCAGTTGTGTCACTGTGACCACTCCTGCTTTTTCCTTCAGTTTGTGTACAAAAGGTGCGATTCCTCACCAGTACCACGCAGAATACTTCCAGATGAAGAATAAGCTCAACATACGTGATGAGCTCATTAAGACAAATTAAGAGGACAATGCTGAATAGATGACAATATCTTACTATCCATCAATGATTATTAGATTTGTTTCAAATGCTGTGGTGTTCATTTACTATTGGAATAATTAAAATTTCGTTACCCGTGTTTCAGAAATTATTTAATTGCTGTTTTTTGGTAATAGAATGACACTATTCAACCATACCTACGTGAGTTAAAATTGGGGTTTCAAAGAAAGACGAAAACATGAGTGATTGGATAGGTACCAAATACCCAGAGAGTTGTAAAAATGGGTGGTTAATTATAATAATTTTTTAACGTTTAATTTCAACTGATGTATTAATTGAAGAAGAAATTGCAGATTGACCAGAGCAATTTCCAGTTGAAGGAAAGTCGCAAACCTTAGGGCCAAACTGGCAGTTTGGCCCCTTGTCGCTCACAGATCTCAAGGTCAAATTATGCCCATAGGGCCAAACTGGACCTCTTCCCAGTTTTTCTTTTTTTCTTAATATTACAAATTGCGGATGATTCAAAAAACGGTTTGGAATTCATTCTTACGTAGATTTTGGACCAATTACAAAAAGAATCTAGTTGATTTCATGTACACTGGCCTCGCTACAATCGCTTGCGTTTTAGAAATAGTAGTTCCGGAAGCAGTTTGGCCCTTTGGGCGCACAGGTGTCGATTATTATGATCGTTATTTTTCACCATCTAGCGTCCCGAACCCACAATTCCTGAAAATGTCAACGAATTCGGATGGATAATGTGAATTTGGAAAGTAACTACACAGTCAAACTATTTGAAGTTCAACAGAAAGAACGATCTAAAAAGTTGTTCATAATTTCTCAGACGATGAGAATATTGTAAAATCCCTCAAATTGTAGACCCGGAACGAGGAACCATATCAAAAATTTTTGAGCCGGGGCGTTTTTAACATTTCAGCCCTTATTGTTCAACCCTTAGAAGTGACCGACATCAACCAAAAGTTTCGCGGCGCAACTAGACCCTAAGTGGAGCCCATATACCAAACTTCAACCAAATCGATCCTTGGACGGATGGAAAATTTTGTATTCGATTTCCCTATTCTGCGTACTTACCTTGAAAGGTAAAACATTAAAATTTGAGGGAGAGTTAAATTACTTTTCTTTCTTGCTCGATTCCAATGGTTCATTATTGAAAATGAATGAAACAAAAGATAAACAGGCAAAACTGGGTCCTTTCTGCTTGCTCTTCCACGTAAACCTACAAACGAAGTTGAGGATCAGAACCGTTAATTCTAAAGTACTAATTTGATTTTTCAACGATTGTTCCCGCGTTGGCCAAGGATGACAGAGTTTGTATTTCCACGAAGGCCTCAGAAGTCCCTTCAAACCCCCTCTTTCGACCCTTCGCCCTAATTACGTCCACCAGGGAGTCAATGGAGGCTAATTCGCATCTTTCCAACGTCAGCGAGTTTCAGACAATTTTCACTGACCCTCCGGTTAGAACCGGTTCGTTTCTTTGAATAGAGTTTTATGTCACTCAATTGGGCTTCCCTAGCAACCAAGAACCAAATTTCGTGATGAAGAAACTCGTAGCTCTCGGATAGCGATGTTTTTGCGAGTAGGACAATGAAAAAGCCGAGTTCTACGCAGACCGGTTATCTATACAGTAGGATATCAAACTATTGTGTAATAATTTGGAGCGTTTTCGAACAGACACAAAGCTCCAGTAGTAAGGGTGTAAAATGAAAATTAATAAATTAACTTTCAGAAAACAGCGACAATAACGATGTTTATCGAAATACAATAATACAAACAAAAGACCACCACGTAGTAAAATACGAGTATATCTGAACTTGAGGCCGCGTAAAGTTCCAGTTAATGAAATTACAGCCAAACCCACAACATTCTAACTCAGGAACTGTGGTAAACAAGAGACATCGGGAGACAGGAAAGCTCTACAAGTCGAAGGAAAATTATGTTCTTCAACCGATACCCCTTCGATTTCAGCTCTGAGTGATATTTTTTTCAAAGTGAGATACGCGCTTTTGACCCAAGTGCCAACCCTGGTCTCCGCGGCTTCTTTTCGAAGCGACTACTCAACCAAGGAAATCGATACGTTATTTTCTTTCTTATTGTGCCTTTATTTCCTTTCTAGTCGACGGTTTTAACTCTTTTTTAGAACCACCTCAGTCGTAAGAAACGTTCCCCTGCACTCTATCTAGGTCAGAACAAGACAACTGACAATACAATTATCACACGAAGAATAATTTTTGTTATAGTAATCTTTTTTTGTTTGCTTTTGGTAAATAGTGACAATGGCAAAGCTGTGATCTTTGCGGACGTATAATCTATACAGGAAAATAATAAAAATTTGTGAAATAATTTGTAGCGTTTTGTTATAATTACTTTTGGTTTATTTAGGGACGGCACGATACCACCGATATATCGGAGTATCGATACTTTTTTGGTATCGATACCGATATTTGTATCGATATTTTTGATGCGAAACTACAAACCAATATATTGGTATCGATACTTTTCCCTAAAATATCGGAGGTATCGATACTTTCTTGACGATATTATCAAAAATTTTGCCAAAGTAAATTGGTGAAAAAATACCAAATGAGTAACAAGAAAATAATACCATATATCGATACCTTAAAGCACAAAGGCGCTATGTCCATCCACCTTCCAAATTTTCAATTTTTTTCAATTTTAGAAAAACTCAAATTCAACAAAACTATTATTGAACTTCTTGACGATTACAGCTTAAAAATTAGTTGAAGAAATTAAATATTTTAGTGTAGTAAGCCATTATGTTAGGAATAGTGCACTAGTGAAATTTCTTTTGCGTTTGTTGAAAACTCCGTTTTTGGACATAGCTCATTTGTGCTTTAAGGTATCGATATTGTCTGCCACAGATTCTGTGGCACAGAATAACAATCGAAATAAGCTCAGAATATTATCAATTGAAACGATATATCGCCACGATAGCCTCAAAATAGTATCAATATCCAATGTGAGTTTGGAAGGAATTTAAACCCGTTTTCCCGAACTTACAAGAAGAGGGAGGCATGCAAAATATTAATCGTGATAGCGACATCCACGTGCGAACTGCTTTTTTCGAATAATGAATAGCAATAACTGTATTGTAACTGTTTTATTACTCGATCCTTTCGATTTCTAGTGGAAGGAAAACATCATTTCATTGAACAGGGATTTCTTGCAAAAAAGAATTTGAATTGAAATAAAATAGAGTGATTATTCATTTTTATTAAATTTTAAATTATAGGCTTTTATTACATTTTTAATTGCCATTGACTTTTATCACATTTTAAATTATTGTTTTTTAGAAAATATATTGCCTTTTCTTAATTAATAGGGTTTTTATTGGGAGTGGGAAATCATCGGTGGGTTAATTTGAAATATCGGTGGTATCGATACTTTGAGCCGATATTATCGAAGTATCGATATTTTATAATATCGGTATCGAAAAGATATCGGGTATCGATACTTCCTGAGAAATATCGTATCGAAAGGAGTATCGATACTTTGGAGTATCGTGCCGTCCCTAGGTTTATTATTTTCATAATGAACCTTTGGAATCGACCAAGAAAAAAATGTTATGTCATTCAAATCGCCTCCTCACCTTGTATTGTAACCTATTCCGACTCGTTTGGTTTTTGGATTCAG
Source organism: Apolygus lucorum (assembly GCA_009739505.2). NCBI lineage: Eukaryota > Metazoa > Arthropoda > Insecta > Hemiptera > Miridae > Apolygus > Apolygus lucorum. The sequence continues at coordinate 2,620,746 of CM019179.2, read as the reverse complement.
CGTTTTTTCGAGTCACGAACTGGATCTTAATTATGGATCTTGTTTGTGTGGCTCCAATTACCGACTCGTTCGGTTTACCGCCTCGCTAGTTTTTATGACTCCTGACCGGTTGGTTGTTTTTCTTGTGTGTGAACGTAATGAACGGGTGAACGGATTCAAAAGACCTGGTCTCTGTAATGAGTGACAGTTTGGGATTCAAATCCGCCAAATGACCTTGTCTTACACACCTCTAGATAGTATTGAATTTTTAGACACTACTCGGAGCTCTGTAGGACAAACCGTCTGATCTCTATGAAAACTTAAAACTTAACACGCGTGTGAATCGCAAAAGAGGCCTAATCTCCGTTCAAATTTTAACTTACCAAAAGATAGGTGGTGACGATGGCAAAGCCGAGTTCTTTGCAGACAAATGATCTACATGGAAAAATAAAAAACCTTCGTTTAATAATTTTCAGAGTATTTCGAATGGGCTCAAAATATGTAGTATGGAAAAAATGTTACTAATAAGTTTTGCCCGTTACAGGGATTTCATGACAAACAGACAGAAACAGAGACGGAAAATGTTCAGGAAGGACTAAAACGTAAAGAGCGGGTAGAAATTTTGATTTTGAAGAACATTTTCTTTCGGTTTACGATTTCAACAATAAACCTTTTTAATCGACCAGGAAAAAACATTTTTACGTTTCAAGGTTTGTACGTAGAATCCGAAAAACGCCGTTACCATGGACCGATTCTGTTGAAATTGGGCATATGGGCTCTATTTGGAGTTTAGATGGGCCCCCAGCTTTTAGTTATTGTCAGTCACCTCAAAGTGGTAAAAAATAAGGGTTGTAATTTTCAAATCTCCCAACATAAAGGCATGCTTTTTCACAAATTTGAAATGAGTTGAATTTTTGGAATCGAATGGGACCAACCAAAGCTTTGTAGGACCACCCGTTTGGTCTTGATATCTTAAGGGTTGTTCTTCAATAAATCAGAAACACGATTGAGAGTTCACTGACGGAAAACAATCTAATCCCAAATTTCAAATTACGATTGGTAATTTGTTTCTTCGAATTGAAATTAATATCACTCAGTTGTGCTTCCCTAGCAACCAAGAACCAAATTTCAATAGAATACGAGGGGACTCACAACTCCCGCATAACAATATTTCGCTGGAAGGTACTTTCCGTAAAAGTAAACTTGATAGTGAACCTTGAACGAAAATATTACGTAGGTGCTGCTCAAGGGAAAGCCATATTCTTCGGAGGTTACTGTTCCTATAAACAAAACCCTGCAATTGATTACGCAGAGGATTATTATTTTTCTGTGTAGAACACTAACCTCCGAAGAACATTGCTTACCCTTGAGTAGTACCTAACTAACATATTTTCGTTCAAGGTTCACTATCAAGTTTATTTCGAAGAAATAAACGCTTCACATAGAATTTGAAGAAATAGGGAGTTGGATGCATCATTGGGAAATTTGAATACTCGTTGCAAAGGACACAAAACTTAGTACGATTCGAACAGAACGAACATGGATCACATTTTGGTCAGATACAATTGAGGGGTTTCCTACCTAGAACCAGATAGTTCCGAAATCGAGAATTCTAAACCTGCTGAATTTTGTGAAAGGCCTTTTCCTGAATTTTCCCCCTCCTGTTGCAAAACGTGACTAGTTTGGTTCTTGCTGAATTTTCATTGAAGCCCAAGTACTGCATGTTTATGACGTGAACACGTTTTGCATGTTTATGACGGTAATCAAATTTTCTGTTTTTACAATAATAATGAAGCTATTTCCGAACTGTGTTTAAAAACTGACAACTAGAACATTTAAAATGTTTTTTTAGATGCCTATGTTGCTGGTTCAATTTCCATGTTTTCTTTGTTTCACCATCAGTAACATAAAGGAGAAAATAATAGTTCCTACTATCTTAAGGATTTGAAAAATGAATGATAAGTAGACAAGCACAATGAAGATAAGTAGACAAGCAGTCATTTCATCAAAAACCTTTATTAGGGAAAAAAGAAACATGGGAAACGAACAGCTGGGAATGCGACACCCTGACCTTCAGGCGCAGTGTTGCCACGCGCGCGCGGACTTATTTCGTTCTTGCGGAAATAGAGAGGACTAGAATTCTCCTGCAAAATGCGCACATTTTGAAGCCTCCCGTAGACTTGGACCTGTTCGGTTCTTGCCGAAATGAACTTGAACCCGTTTTTTTTTTTAAAGGGGTTATGTGTCATTTGTGAAACTTTCGGGAAAACGCAAAAAATTGTCCCAAGTCGTCAAAACGATCAAAACATCCCACTTTTTGAAATATTCCAACACAGCTAATGACTCCACAATCCTCCAGAATTTTTCAGATTTTTTCAGCAAGAGGAAGTGTATCAAATTGCAATTTGAAATGCTCTCACATACCCCCTTTAAAAAAAATCGATTTTTCAGGACTGAAAATATTTAAATAAACAGCTTTATTCATTGAATAAAACATATTTTGATGAAAATATGTACATAAAACATCATAACATAAAATATGTATACGATCAGTTTATTTGGCCAACATGAAATTCTAAAAATGTTCTTCAGGAATGTAATTCTTCAACCTCTCTAGGTCAGCTAACGGAAATGAATGGGTTAATGGGAGTCCGGCAATTCACAGAATGGACTTTTGAGCATTGCTGTAGGTCATAACTTTTTTTGGAGACGATTTTTGGGGTGAAAGATGTGTAGCCGATCCACTAAGCGCACTTTTCTTTTGATGAGAGCAGAATCACGATAGCACGGGAGAAATCTATGCCTCTCACATGGAAAAATTGTTCGCTTTTGTCAAATTAAAAAAAAAAAAATGTTCTCCAAAATCAAAATTTCCACTCGCGTTTTACGTTTCAGACCTTCCTGAACAATTTTGGTTCCGGGTTTGTCTATATGTCCGTCATGAAATCCTTACCACAGCCATAACTTCTACATTTCTCATCCTACTTTGATGAGATTTTCAGGGATTGTGCGGGTGGGGGTGTAGATGGTCCCCTATGAGAATCATGGTCACCAAATTGAAAGTATCTTATGCACATGCGCAAACGTGAAATCCTTGTAACAGCCATAACTTCTATATTTCCCATCTGATTTGATAAAATTTTCAGGAATAATGCGAGTTGGGATGATGATGGTCTCCTATGAAAATCATGGTCACCAAATTGAAAGTATCTTATGCGCATGCGTAAACGTGAAATCCTTGTAACAGCCATGACTTCTACATTTTGCAGCAATATTCAGATATTGTGCGGGTTGACGTCTAGATGGTCCCCTATGAGGGTAGTGGAAGGTACTTAGAGATTGATATTTTGAGAGTAACTACTATGCATCTGGTCATCTATATAGTCGGGTTATGGATACGAGGAAGCTACGTGCCACACCCACTTGAAATTGTTGCCTTAGTTAGGGCAAGGTGGAGATTCAAAAGGAAGTGATTTCGGTTAATTATTTTCATAAAAAAGCTTAGGAATCGACCAAGAAACAAAATTTAACCCCCCTCCCTTTAACGACATAATAATTATTATAAACCAACCTGACAGTTCATTATTTGAGTCTCAAAACTTCAGGTCGACCACATAGCGAGTGAGTAAGTTTTCTTTTGAAAGGGGTTATGTGGCTCACATAGCCCCTTTCAAAAGACATCGGAAATTTCAACCTGTTTTTTCTTTGGGAAGCGTCAATGATACGAGGTTCCTTTTAGTCGCAATCGATGCAACCAAGTATGGAGACCCAGAAAATAAAAAAAAGTGAAAACGGCCGAAAATGTCACACAGCCCCTTTAAAAAAAAAACGGGTTCACTTGTTACTAGATATCGCACACATTCAGGAACAAAATGGCGCCTTCACCGGGTTTTTTCAAACTTTGGACTTATCTTGTTCTTGTAAGAAACCCCTCTATTTGAACGGAGATTAGGCCTCTTTGGTGATTCACACTCACGATTCTGATTTATCGTAAGACCAACTCTCATTCATATAGAGCGGACGGATGGTTTTTGCAGAGCTCTGGGTGGTCTCATTCGATTCTAAGAATTCAATACTATTTTAAAATTGCAAATAAAACCATAAGTCTTTCGTTTTTGAGCTAAGGCGGCGATTTAAATATTGAAGCCCATATTTTTCAACCCTTACAAGTGCCTGACATCAATCAAAAGCCATACCAAATTTCATCAATATCGGTCTATGAGAACTATGGAAAGTGTTCTGTTTATGATATATAAAATTGAAATTCTGTTTATTCATAGAAACAATAGACATATCCATGGTCTATTGTTTTCCCTCTAAAGAAGAAATTTCAAAATTTGTTTCTTTGGTTGTTTACGCCCGAGTTCAGGTTTTTGCTTTCATCTTGAGTGTTTTGTCGATAGATTCCAGAGTAGTTATATTCCGAATAAAATGCAATACTTACCACCCCTCTTTCGGGCAAAAAACGATCTGGCAGTGAGGTTTATTTGGTTACATCTTTTAGGTACTCTATTACGTCTCTTCAATAATCTCCAAGAACGCGGTCTTCAGCGCATCGAATGGAACAAGTAGAGTATCATGTAAATCTAGAAGCACTTTTTTTCATGGTCGATTCCAGAGGTTCGTTATTGAAAATAATATACCAAAACTGGGTGATAATTTGCAGTGTTTCAACCTTGAAAGTGAAAACAATACTTCCGCAACCTTGGTAGACTAGGAAGCAGTATGATAAACTATCCAAATACTTCATGTTATGACCATGGTCATAATATAACGAGTAGTTTTTAGAGGAAGTTACCTCCTCGAACACAATTATATACGGTATATTCAAATCATCGTAAATATTCAAAATCAGTTGACCAGTTACTAGTAAATTCATGGTATTCTTTGTGATGAACCTGCACTGCCCACTCACCGTCAGAGTTTTTTCTTTTCCTTGGTTTAAAAAATCAAGTCGTTAAATGAGGAAGTTCCTACAGAACTCCTTCAAACTAAACATAAATAATAATGGATTTTCATCTTCCAGAATCGGAAATACTCAGTTCAGAGCTACTCGTACTGGCATCGGAGTTGGATGACAGATTCAACGCAGTAAGTATAAACGTTGATGATTGTTTCCATCTCATGAATCAATACCATGCCAACCAACGCGGACCTTACATAGATAAAGTTGGTGACGAATAATTGCACAGAAATTATCCTCTAGATAAAAACAATGGGGGCATGTATTTTTCCAAAAGAGTTTCCTCACTATTGAAAAAAGAAAAGCTCGATATCCGTACTGGAGGTAGGAAAAATATTGGGGCCTCCAAAATAGCATGTTTCACTGGCATTTTGCTCTTTAGGGTTTTCTGAATACTTCTGCTGATTGTCTTCCCCAAGCAAAATCATTCGACAATATCGCTCCATTTTGATTAAATTTTCAGGAAATGTGGGAGTAAGTAAACCACGAACAATGAGTTTCATTGTTGTTGGACAAATGGCAAGATGTGCGCGAGGGCGAAGATTCCTTCACACCATTTTTCAGTTGTTAATAGCGTGAAAACGTCAGGATTCGAAGGGTTTCTACAGGGTGTCTACACTTTCGATGGGCACAACTTCAGGGTTCGATTCTACAAGGTATTTCCAACAAAGAATGTCTCATAGCAATTTTCTTTTAACCCACTCAAAATTCCTTTTTTTTTTCACTTTAAAGTTTTTCTTCGCTTTTTCGACCTTACGGCACTGATATGGTCATAACTCCCTTATTTCTCCTGAAAATTCAAACCTGACTAACCAGTAGTACAAAATCAAAATATTTCAGCAATACAATAATTTCAAAAAATCAAGTCAAAAACCCAACTTTAAAAATTTTTCGAAACTTGACTTTCTTCGACCGAAGTTTTCACTCTAAATCCCTGGCCATTTCGATGGGCGCTCTTCGGAGAAAACATGCTCAAATTGTCAGCTTTTCAACGGTCTATCAATTTTTCTTTTCAACATTCAAATTGGAAGAGTAAATCAAGTTTGAATGCCAGAAAAAGTGTGTTTTACAAGCAAATCCAGTGTTTCAAGCGGTTTATAGTCCCCCTCGACCTCAAGATGGCTTGACAATTTTGGTATAATTTCCTATGTAATTTGTTACGCTGAATCAAATAGTGATACTTCCGAATGGTTCCGACTGCTGGAAAGTGGATTTTTTAAAGAAAACCTTCGTTTTTCGTACATAAAATACGCATTATTCGTAAATGTGGTAGTGAGCATGAAATAACACCTTTGAACTCAACAAAAACTTCAATCAGCTAGAAATTCGGTGTTTTTATTGAGTAGAAAGGTGTTACTTCATGCTCACTACCACATTTACGAATATTGAGTATTTTATGTACGAAAAACGAAGGTTTTCTTCAAAAAATCCGCTTTCTAGCAGTCGGAACCATTCGGAAGTATCACTATTTGATTCAGCGTAACAAATTACATAGGAAATAATACCAAAATCGTCAAGCCATCTTGAGGTCGAGGGGGACTATAAACCGCTTGAAACACTGGATTTGCTTGTAAAACACACGTTTTCTGACATTCAAACTTGATTTACTCTTCCAATTCGAATGTTAAAAAGAAACATTGATAGACCGTTGAAAAGCTGACAATTTGAGCATGTTTTCTCCGAAGAGCGCCCATCGAAATGGGCAGGGATTTAGAGTGAAAACTTTGGTCGAAGTAAGTCAAGTTTCGAAAATTTTTTAAAGTTGGCTTTTTGACTTGATTTTTTGAAACTATTTTATTGTTGAAATATTTTGATTTTGCACTAGGTAGCTTGGGAATTTAACGCTCTTCCTAATTGTTAGTCAGATTTGAATTTTCAGGAGAAATAAGGGAGTTATGACCATATCAGTGCCGTAAGGTCGAAAAAGCGAAGAAAAACTTTAAAGTGAAAAAAAAAGGAATTTTGAGTGGGTTAAAAGAAAATTGCTAAGAGACATTTTTTGTTGGAAATACCTTGTAGAATCGAACCCTGAAGTTATGCCCATCGAAAGTGTAGACACCCTGCAGTAGGTATATGCAGACTCCAAGACCAAAATGTATTGGCATGTAAATTCAATTTGATTTTAAGGAGAAGACAGCAATCAGACTAAGCAGTATACAGTATATACCCACTATATTAGATGCTATGATTATCCAACGATTATCACTGTTACAGGAATTGAACAACATGCAAGAACCACTGATGAGCACATACGATCTTGATGATTTGTATTTTCACGCCAACAATTGCACTGTGTGAGTACGGTTTAACCTATCTCTGGAAATTTGAAAATTAAGCAATGAACCAAAATTATTTTATGTGCAGAGGTCATCTCGGTATCAATGTTTTCACTTTTCAAGATTCAAAAAGAAAAGATCCACAAAATCAAAATTTCCACTTGCATTTTACGTTTTGGACCTTCCTGAACAATTTTGGTCCAAAATGCGACTGAAATAGTCCGTTTTTAATAAAATTCTCAGGGAGTGTACAAGTTGGCGTTTAGATGGTCCCCTACAAAAATCATCGCCCCCAGATAGTAGTCTTTGCGCATGAGCAAACGTAAAATCCTTGCAACAGCCATAATTCCTATTAAATAGGACAAAATTTTTGTCAACCGAGATCGATTAGGTACATTAAATGTAATCAACATGCCAACCCACACAATTACTGAAAATTTTTCAGTAATTGTGTGGGTTGGCATGTTGATGGTTCCTTATGGAAATCATCGTCCCCAGATAGATAGTAGAAGTATCTGCGCATGCGCAAACGTGAAAAACCTTGTAACAGCCATAATTCCTATATTTTCCACCCAACTTCGATGGAATTTCCAGAGATTGTGTGGGTTAACGTGTAGATGGTCCCCTATGAGAGTAGAGCAAGATATTTGAGTTTGATATTCTGAGATTAGCTACTATGCATCTGATCCATCCATCGGATGCTCCCACTTTATCCATAACCCGGTGCAATAGATGATTGGATAATATATGTTGGATATATTGGATTGGATATGGATAAAGTGGAAGCTATGTGCGAGGGGGGGGGGAGGGGTTAACTCGAATTCGCATGTTGGGTATCGTAGATCATGGATTTTAAAATGCTCTTCAGATTCGAGGCGCCCATGCAGCTAGAAATGTTTTGGTAGATCATGGTAAGGGGGGGGGGTCACTATTTCTTGCCTAAAGTAATAAATAAATTACATCGAGTGAAACAGTTTTATCACTTACCAACTGGTTTAAACTGATCTATTGCTTATCCAATGGGACGTCGCCTGGAATGCATGCATTACTAAACAATATGTTTCTATTTATTATTTTTAGAAATAAACTTGGTTATTTTACTATAGCACATATTTACTTACACACTAACATATGGAGTACTTGTGATGCCTATCGGTCAATACATCCTCTTTTCCAATGTTTAGGACAGGAAATATTGTCCTAAATTCTTCATCTTGATACCCGTCTCCTATTCTCTAATATTTGAAAAAACATGTTTGAAACGAGCAAAATTTGAAACCTGTTTATTGATATCTGTATTTGGATGCAAAATCAAACTCAAGTGTGATATAAGTCTGCATAAATTAGCTAATGGGGGGATAGGGGGGCGGGTTCAGAAAGGTGTTTTTTGTTCGATGGTGATTAAATTCATAAGGGACCGTCTCGAGGGTAACCTGCATCAAACCTGGAAATTCTGACCATGATTTCGTGTAAGTAGTTAGGTACACGCGCAGATCAAGGATTGACCACATAACGATGCGGAACCAAAATTGTTTATGAGACTCTCTCAACTGCAAAATGAGAGTGGAAATTTTGATTTTCGAGGACCCACGATTATTTACCCGCTAAATAAAAACTTCTTTTTAAGGAACGACCTATTGGGTTAACCTGTAATTGATTATTTGGCGACCTCCAAACGTGAAGAGGTTGAAGAATTCGTGCGAAGTCCCTAACTAAAGGGTACCCTTAGTAAAGGGTTCTTCAAGACCGGGGCTCTTTCCAATTATTAAATAGTTGGGGACCGAAGGACCTCCGATTCGCACGACGTCATCGCTTGCCAGGATGACGATTACATCTGCGAGGCAACTCGAAGGAGAAGCCGTGAGAGGGCTTTTATTAAGGATTCCCTTCGTCTTAGAGGGATTCAGGAATTTCATAATAATAGGAGGTGTTAGAAATTAAATTCTAGTGGTTAACAATTTATTGTCAACGGTTGAATATTGAAAGGCTACGCATTTTTTTCCGATAGCTGAAGTCTTCAAAAGTATTGAAATAGGATAGCTGTGCGGTCAGAAGGTTTCTCGGGGAATGGCAATTAATTTGTGAAAAAATCTATCGGAAGAATATGCTGAGAAAATTCATTTACCAAATCTGCCATATTGGGTGGGCGGTATAGCCTTATGTTTTCACATGCAATGGAGTTATATAATATATAACTTTGTGTATATTATACACAAATAGAATAAATTCGTTGACAAACCTTTTTAACGAAAAAACGGACCGACCTCAAAACTGATGATATAATACAATGTAAATAAGAGAAATCAGTAATGACAATGTATTCCTGTAGGTTGGGAGGGGGAAGCATTAAAGACGCCGCTGTGCCCATCCGTAGACACAAACATACTCGATTAGTTTCCGTACTGTGGTTCAGTTTCCCTGCCGGGGATAATTTTCTGAAATGTGGATCAGTCTCTGTATTGTGGATTGGATACTGTAAATATGCACAAGGCCCGTAGTTTGGATCCGTTTCCGTACAATCTGCATATCGCTCATATCCTAGAAGAGGGGTACAAGTCCAAAAATGTCATTTTCGGGAAATCGCTTTCAAAGTTTTACACTCAAACAAATAGCTATATCTCCATGAAAACACGTTTAATGTTAATGATATTTGGGGAAAATGTTCCCGTACTAATGCTTCTACAGCTCATGGACCGAAATTATTCTTTTCGCTAGTGAGGAAGGAGTGGAGGGAATGTTTTTGTCAAATTTCTTCGATTTTTGGTGTTGTTCCCTCTTTTGTGGACAATATTCCTTTATTTCAGAAATGTCACTTTTTTTCATGGACGATTTTTATTCTTTCCCAAATGATTAATTTGGTTTTAAATGAGAATAATCATGACTTGAGGTGTATAAAACGAGAATTTTTAGATTGGGAGTTGTCGGGAAAATAAAACAGATTGAAAACGGAAGATATTTATAATTCTGTCTCCAAAAATATTCTTAAGTAATTGAAACAGCTTCATAAAATCTATAATCAAAGATAACCAACGTGTGATTTGGAGTTCAACCCCCCCCCCCTCCCCACACCATTCCTTCTTCAACGGTTTCAGTACAACCAGTACAACTTTCATCGGTAGTTTCGGTAGGTAGTCCGTAGGAGTAGACATTCAAGGTGAAACACACCCCAGTGACACCACTAATTTGTTCTATGGTGTCAAAATTTATAGTTCATGAAAATACAAAGGTTTATTCATAAAGATTCAAAGCTTGGGTACCATTAATAAGCCCTAAATGAACCAAAATATCGAAAAATCGCAATTTTGTGAATATTATCCCTCCACTTGCCTCTTCCTAATGAGAATTTCAGTACTCTGGCGACTTAATGTTAGTCAGTTAGTTATCTGAGTCGAAAAAAAGAAACACGCGAATCGGTTGAAATTGAGGAGTAGGTAGCGCGCTCAACGTGCTGTCTTATAAGCCTTACTTTTACTAAATAACCCCTCGTTCATCCTCCGTTTACTCTAATCTAAAAATTCCAGCAATGTAGTGCAAAACTAGATAGATTTCCACGTCGAACAAAAAAGAAACACTCAAATCAGTGGGAAATTGAGGTTTGGGCGAAATACACAAGATTATGCTTAAAAAAAACCAAATTTTAATAGTTTCTACTCCCCCCCTCTTTCAAGGCAAAATTTAATGTGGATGACGTAGGCCACAGCGCTAGATAAATTTTAGCATTGAACAATGGAGGAACCACGCGAATCGGTTGGGGAATAAGGCCTGGACAAACATAAGAGTCACAGACTGATAGATTTTCTTCCCTGGATTTGGGTTTTGAAGGGACTAAAACGGATTAGTATCTGGTTATTTTGTTTTCCGTTGAGTGTTGTCCACCTTTAACCCAGATTAATCGCATATTCAAGGATGCCCAAGTCTTACAACGTCCTAGAAACACAAGTAGGTAACCATCTACCTACCTACTGTTAAATAGCCCCAGCATGATGGATGAAATAATTAGGAAACCGTGTAAATTATATAATTGTGATTATTATTGCAATTATTGTTTTTCTGTAAAGATCACCATTCAACTACCTTCTTCCGATAAGGTCAGGAGGGGGGACCTTTGGGCTAGGCTCGAGGGAACGGAGTGTTCTGATAAATTGCACAATAAACATGCATTTATCATAGTTGATCGTCTTGATTGTGATAGTAGTTTCCAAAAAATTAACACTAGGTTTCTTTAATTGAGGAAATCACTTAATATAGGCGATACGTCCACTTCAGAGGGTTTGCACTGGGCTTTGTGCCTGTCTTCTGCGAACGTAGGTGGCTCACCCCGTCCATCGAACAAAGAACTTTCAGCATTCAGGCGGAGGAGGAATGAGCTAGGCTTAAGTTTGTCTTCTAGGGATGAAAAACAGCACTTCCACTACCCAAAACTGTTCCTAACTCAAAAATGACATTTTTGGACTTGTACCCCTCTTCTAGGATATGAGCGATATCAGTTTCCCTACTGATCCATTATGCTTACAATCACACTGACAAATTTTGTAGGGTTCAGAAGATGACTGATTTACATAGGGCTTTTCTTGGTAGGTAAATGAAGGAATGAACGAATTTGCAAATGTTGGAATTTGCAAATTTGTTACCTCGTAAGTTCTTCTAGGTTGGTACCTGGGGCCCCAGTGCGGCGTTCAATTCATCAGCAACCAGTTCAGATAGCGAACAGCAACGTTAGAGAGTAGGTAACCAGGAAGGTAGAGGTGGTTTAGACGTTCACATGAAAATCTGAGGTCGGCAACGATACTCGCGGATTGTGCGATATATTTATGAGAAACTTGATTTTGAAATGATATTTTGAAACGACGAAATTGAATCGAAATCTTGAAAGAACCGTGAACAATGGCTTTCGGAAAAAACGAGGTGAAGAAGAAGATCTACGAGAGAAGAGAGGGAATAGGGGATGGAGACTTGGCACTGCCATCAGAATCAGGACAGTGTTGCCCCAACAAACACCAATAATTTGAATCGTGTTAAATATGACGCTGTATGCTACATGAGCATGCAATCCAACTATGATTCAGATGACGAGGAAGCTATGTATTACACTCACCTCGCAGAGTACTCTCTCAGGACCAATTGATCGATTTTCCTCATGTATGTGGCAAGGAAACTTGCTTGAACATGCATGAACTGGTTCAATCACATTTTATGACGCAGATCCAGGTTATGTGCGAATAACCCACTATAATCCCCCCCCCCCACTCTGCAAAATCTTCGAGCTATCGGAACCTCCCTCTTTTTTTTTTTTTTTTTTTTTTTTTTTTTATTTGGCTTTGTATACAGATATACATACAGCCATAACGTAGTAATAGGCTTTCAAATCATAATACGATTTGAAAGCCTATTACTACGTTATGGCTGTATGTATATCAGTCTACAAAGCAATGAACTTAATGAAGTATTTAGTCATAATATTATTATGACTAAATAGGTACTTCATTAAGTTACTAGAATGTGGATGGGTATTTAACGAAGTAGTTATAATGCTATATAAAACAACTTATGTCCGACAGAAATTTGTATAGTGCACAGTGAACTGGAGTGCTTCCGGAGGCTATGAGTGAGTCCAGGTTGAAGGGGAGCATGGTATGGTTCATGGCACAGTTGAGGAGTTCCATTCTGTGGAGGGAATTATGCGTGCATTCGAGGGTGATATGTTGCATCGATTCAGTGCTGATTCCACAGTATCTGCACAAATCAGTATCCGCCATACCGTATTTGTGGAGCCTTTCCCTTGTGGCACAATGGCCTGATCTTAGTCGGGTTATGGTCGTGTAAAACCCACGTGGGTGTGATGAGCTTATTTTGTGAAACCACGATTTGGTGGAAGGCGGACCGAACAGTGAAACGTAACGGAGTCCAGCTTGATACGTGTCGTGCCATCTTCTCCACGTTAGAAGTTGGGTTTGGTGTAATTTACGTTTGAGGTCCGTATATGGGAAGCAAGGTGGTTGAAAAAAACGTTTAGGTAATGTGCGAGCATCGGAGGCTTCCCTATCAGCAATTTCATTACCAGGAATATTTTTGTGGCCTCTTATCCACACAAATTTCACTCCTTTTCCGCTGTGTTCCAGCATGTTGATCGATTTCAGAATTGAAACTTCAATGTGGTTCAATCTGGAGGCTGGCCCAATATGTTGGATTTTTTGTAGGACACTGAAGGAGTCGGATATGATCACTATCTGCTGTTTGTTGTCATGTAGCTCTGAGGCATACTCAAGTGCCATCAGGATTGCGTATGATTCGGCTGAATATATTGACGAATGATCCCACAGACGGTATTGACGTGCATATTGTTTGGATTCGTGATAGCATGCACAGCCGGTTCCCTCATCAGAAACTGAGCCATCAGTGAAAATAAAATTGCCGTTTGGGTAGTGGGTTGTTGGTAGTTGTTGTAGGGCCTGAGTTGGAGAGTTCGGAGGAGAGTATGATCGTTCGGGAAGTTTACTGATGGTACGAGCTTTGGAAAGGATGCTGTATTGTAAGGAGAAGGATGAACATGTTGGTCCTTCTGCTAGCCATTGTAGCTCTGATGACCATGAAGTAAAACTTTCACAAACGCTTGGTTGGTTTTTCTTTTGCTAGTATCGAGAGGTTAGGACCTCAATTGAGAGGACTCGAATGAGGGAGAAACTGGAGGAGTCCCGGGTATATAGAGACAGCAAAAATCGGCTTGTCAGCATTTGCCGTCTGGTATGAAGAGGGGGAACCTCCCTCGGCACTGCCAACCAACCTCGGACTTGGCACTGCCATCAGAATCAGGACAGTGTTGCCCCAACAAACACCAATAATTTGAATCGTGTTAAAAATGACGCTGTATGCTACATGAGCATGCAATCCAACTATGATTCAGATGACGAGGAAGCTATGTATTACATTCACTTCGCAGAGTACTCTCTCAGAACCAATTGATCGATTTTCCTCATGTATGTGGCAAGGAAACTTGCTTGAACATGCATGAACTGGTTCAATCACATTTTATGACGCAGATCAAGGTTATGTGCGAATAACCCACTATAAACCAACCCCCCCCCCCCAACTCTGCAAAATCTTCGAGCTATCGGACCCTCCCTCATTATGCATCTCAATTCAAAGCATACAATGAGACCTTTAACTAGAATATTTAAATTTAAAAGTTAAAGAGGAAGATACGTGAATATGGATCATTCTTCCCATAATCTGCGACCACGTTTTTCAATAATTTTAACTAATTTTTGACGCTTTCAACACTGCAAAATGAAAAAGTCTGGACCAGGCATATTAGTACCAGAATGAAGAAGTGCAAGCTGTATAAAATATAATTTTAAAAACTCGGCGCTTCACGTCTCGCCATGGGGCAAGCCCTCCTGGACCCCCCAGGATGCTACCTACGGCGTAAATTATAAACACATGGAACATGTTTTAGCCAAATTTAGTGCAGAACCTTTAGTCGTAGGTAAGTATAGTACAAAAGTTCTATTATCCCTAGCAACATATATCAAAAATGCATTAAAAAAATACTACGCTACCTGCCTATAATAATATGTTTTCTCAATAATTGTTTGTTGACGTGTAACAAAGCGCATTTTCCAGCCCTTATTAATAGGGTGGGGGCGAAAAATTGGCTTCGTGAGTTGGAATAAAATGTTGGATAAATCAATAGCTTTTCAATGAGAGGTAAACGATTTCAGAGGGTTGTATTATACAAAAGTTATACCATCCCTAGCAATTTGTCTGAAATGCATTAGATATTTTTGTAACCCAATTTTGTGACCTTTAATAACTTGGATTTTTCAGGATTCGTAACTGAGTTCTCAGTAATACATGAATGACTAAATCAGAGTTTCTGAGTAGAGAAAAGGTGATTTTTGGGGTAGCAGCTGAGAGACACGTATTTTCAACTAGCTCGGGGTTCGTCCAACCAAAAAATGTATGGAATGAAATTTGTAGCAAATTGACCGTGATTTCATTTTGTATATCGTCCCTATACCTGGTAAACCATGTAAGTCGAGTTTATCAAATTTTACAGGGGACACTAAAAACTAAATAATTCAGTTTTCATTCCACATGCAATAAGTTTTTTCGTTCCATTCCTTAAAACAGGTGGTAACAGTAGTATTTCAAAGAGTCTGAGACTAATTTCATCAAAATTTACTTTAGCGAACGAAAAAATGGACTTACACGCTTTTACCCAGCCTTTGACATCCGACTTACATGGTTTTCAATTTGATTTTCATGAAAATATACCCAGCTTGGGTTATTTAATTATTAGTAATATTATTCAATTTTTTCTCTCCAGGTTTCAAGGTTACACAAAATACCCAAATCGATGCAAAAGGAAAATATTTAAATGAAAATTCATAGGCGTTGACTAATACACAGTCCAACTTTAAGGCTCCTTGAGTCAAAACGACAGTCTTCAGTCTTAATAATACTAGAGTTGAGCAATAAATTATTATACTAACAATTCCTCAATTACCATTTCTTAAATTAAAACCATTACTTATAGGAACTCTTTAGCTATCACAACCGTAACTAGGTAGGTATGCATTTAATGTGAAGTGTTAGGCAACTAGGTACTTTTGTTTCATTAAAACAAGGGATGAGTTAGGTATGGGTTAGGGGTTAGGGAAATGTTGAGGATGAGCTAGGGATGGGTTGGGTTAGAGATGAACTAGGGATGGGTTAGGTATGAGTTAGGTTAGGGATGGGATAGGGGTTAAGGATAGGTTGGAGATGGGCTAGGGTCGGATTAGGGGTTGGGATAGGTCAGGGCTGGGTTGGGGATGGGACAGCGATGAGTTAGGGACGGGTTGGGTTAGGGGTTATAGATAGGTCAGGGCTGGGTAGGGTAAGAACTGAGGATGGATTAGGGATAAGTTAGGTATGGGTTATGGATGAGTTGGGTGTGGGTTAAGGGTAGGACAGGGCTGGGTAGGAGATGAGCTGTGGATGGGTTAGGGATGGGTAAGGGGTTAGGGATTGGTCAGAGATGGATTTCCTCAATTATTATCTCTTATTTTACAGAGTTTCTTGTAAAACATAAGCAGACCAATAGCACACTACTAATCTCTTTTTGTTCTTTCTAACATCAGCATTACAGCTACGTCAAACAGCCAACAAATCAATCAATTCATCTAAAATTATCTTCCTAAATAATGTAAAAATAATTTAGAAACAATGCGGAATAACACGTAGGTAGGTCGTGATCTTAAGGTTGGCCACATTATGAAAAATCACGTGTCTGCAGAACACAAGGAGTGGAATTTATTGCTGAAATTGAGACTAATAAAAAGGTTTCTATTTATGGTCACTTTCTCCGAACTCCATGTATGATTTTGTAAACTTTTACATGGTAATTTTTTTTTTTTTAACTGACTATCTTTGATGGAAACTTGCCACCAGCTTGAGCTGCTCACTCTTATGAAGCATACGCAGGACTTACATGGTTTTCCGGCGAAAAAATAGGTAACCGACTTACACGTTTTTTCAATGCCTTCTGGGTAAAAAAACTATTCATCAGGTTGAAAAACGGCTTCACTAAATGAATCAAGCGACCCTAATTTACCTGAAAAGCTCAAAACCTTATTTTCGAAAAAATACCGACTTACATGGTTTACCAGGTATAGGGACGATATATAGTTTTTGTATGACAAAAGTTGTTCTTTTTTGATTTATAGGCTGAGACAAGCAAAAAATCACTTTTTTCGCCTTTTTTGCGTTGTTTTCAATGTTCCATCACGAAATTTTGGTGGCAAACCAGATTCGGAATCAGCACCCCAAAAACACAAGTAGGTAATCGAAAAAATCAGAAATCCATCAAAAATTTCCTGTGAACAACACATTTTGGCTGGGCTACTTCTTACGGCTGTTTTGAAGTCGGTCAAAAATGCTTGAATATTGATGTGAATCCAACAAAGCAGTAGGTTGCACTTCTACGATAAAATAAAATATGTGGTGGTTCCTAACCTAAGAATCGAGAAACGCCCAAACCGTCGAAGACGTTATTTTCTACCCTCTACCACGAGTATTAGAACCACATCAAATACTCGGGCGAGAGGTTGGAAAATAGCCTATGTCGAGCTAGAACCTTTACCCATTCGTATCCTGAAACTCGAGCTATTAATTACATTAAAATGGTCAATCAACACTTTGAAGAATCTGGAGAAACCTTGAGAAACTATCCGGGTACCTGATTTTGACACATCGGAAACCACCTGCAATCTACTCCACGGATATCAACTCCCAGTACTCCTTGAATACATCCCATCTTTCCACCTTTCACGGTAAATTCATCTTCTCTCAAAAACCAGTTTCAAGTTGAATTCAGTCAATCAGATACAGAAAACTTCCCAGTAGTAACTTCTTTATTCCTAATTTCACACTAGTCAAACTGATAATTGCAACAACACAAAATCACTACAGGTAGATTCAGGACAAGTATATTTTGAGCAGTCTATCGCTCAACATGAATGGCTGAAATGCATTGTTCTGCTTCGACATACAGACAGACAGTTGGATCGTCAGCCAATAAACCAAAGTTGTTTCAAAAGCTTTGAAACGCAAAATGCGAGTGGAAATTGTGATTTTGAACTACTCATATTTACTTTTTTTTTACGGACCTGAAACGTTGTCATAATAAAGGAACAAAATATAACAGTGAATATTTACCGTCATTTCTGAGCAATAGGTTACGATTTTTTGGAGCTACTTTTTGTGAGGGAGCCAAGGTGGTGTGGTTCTTCATATTACGAGAATTCACATAAGCAATACATTTACGTCAAAAGCATCAGTGACCTGGACAGAACTGAAGTAATTTGAACTGGGAACTTTAATAGAAGTTTGGTCATAAATTATCCATCGTTTCTTCAGGTGACATAATACCCCTTGAGGTTTCTAGCCGACTCGAGGGGGGCGGGGGCGCCTCTGAATAATGCACCGGTTCATCAGGGCTTTAATGAAGTTTCGAAAGAGGACAGGTATCGATTGGATTTTGTTTCGGTGGAGGAGCTTGACCACTCTCTTGTACCATCAGTCCCCTCGTGAAATTTTGATTACCACTCTTTTAACAAATAAAAACAGGAATTTGTAAATTTTATAAAAGCCTGCCAATAGGGTGTGGCACATAGTTTTCTCTTATCCATAACCCGATTTATTTATTTATTATGAAAGAAACGGGACAAGCCTAATGAGGAATTTCACTATGTCGGAATTTCCTATTTTTGACCCCAGAATCGGATTCAGCACCTCTAAAAACCTCCTAAGGCAAACTTTCACCCCGAACTTCCTAATTTACGAACAAACAAAACAGTGTAGAAAATACGAATGTTTGAAAAAACCGGGAAAATGACGTCATGCTGGAATAGTTCATTTATGGCCGCTTAAAGCGCTGAGATCGAGAAATCCATAGTCCCCAGCTGCAAAATTTCATGAAACAGTAAAGTTCGAAATCGAAAAACTGAAGAAAAAATAGAAAAAGCGAGATGGGGAAAATTAGGTTTCCTCTGTTTTTGTTTGATAACTATTCTCTTAGAAAACACGATTTCGTCGTCCCAATGGGCAACACTGGGAGGAGACGGCGATCCGAACAGCCCAATCAGCGTGCGTTCCCGCTGCACGTCTGTTTTCCCGGTTAGTTTTGAAATTAAAAATTTTGACTGTCTCCCAAGAATAACAGGAAACTTATTTTCTGAGATCAGCCCGATTTTCATCTATCCCACACCATTAACTATTCAGGAAAAATGCAAACAAAAATCGGTGAAATTCCTCATTACAAAATATATAAGTGTAGTATTACAAATAATAATGTAGAACAACAATAAATAAACAAAACGTAGAAGAAGAAAAAAGTCTGCCAAGTGGGTGTGGCACATAGCTTCATCATATCCATAACCCGATTATACAGATGATCCGATGCATAGTAGTTAATCTCAAAACACCAATGTCTACACGCTAATCTGGACAATTCTAGAAAATTTCATCAAATTCGGATGAAAAATGTAAATGTTATGGCTGTTACAAGGATTTTACAAATGCGCATGCGCAGAGGCTTCTGTAAATTTTAAGGCCTTGATTTTCATTGGGGACCATCTACAACCCAATCCGCATAATCTCTGAGGATTTCATAGAAATCGGGTAGAACATGTGGAAGTTATGGCCGTTAGAAGGAATTCACGTTTGCGCATGCGCAGTCGCTTCTATCAGTCCGGGGGTGATGATCTTCATAGGGGACTATTTACACGCCAACCCGCACAATCCCTGAAAATTTCATAGAAATCGGACAATAACTTCGTATAGTTATGCGCGTTACAAGGAATTCATGACAGACACACAGACACGGAACCAAAATTGTTCAGAAAGGTCTAAAAAGCAAAACTTTTTTTTTCATCCTTGAAAAGTGTAAACAAAGCTTCCGCTACCTTGGTAGACTCGGAAGCAAAACGTAGCAAGCCAAGATACTGGATAGGTGCAATTAAGTCAATGGGTTGGCTGATGAGCTGAATTCTGATGGAGGAGAGTGGCGAAGATATCTATGAAGGGAAGGGAAGTGGAGAGAAGGTTAACCTCCCGAGGAATTCGACTGAAGGGACGACGATGAAGTAGGTAATTAGTACCTACGGCAAAGGGGGGAACTGTACGGTATGTGGAACATGGAATCCAATGTGGGCCTGTAATCAGGCGAAGCAGTCCTTCCAGACAGCAGTCCATGAAAGAAGGCAACGTCCGCACAAAGATGACGGTACCGAGGAGACAGAAGGTTGAAGAAGCGATAGAAATCAGCAATTCTAAATTACCCATTCGCGGGAAATATCAAATGTTATGTAACTTATCTCAAAACATCAAATTCTGATAACCTTGTACTACCCGTCGACCCGCACAATCTCTGAAGAAATGTAAAAGTTACGGCCGTTAGAAGGAATTCACGTTGGCGCATGCGCAGTCGCTACTATCAGCCAGGGGGTGATGATTTTCACAGGGGACCGTCTACACGCCTATCCGCACAATCCCCGGAAATTGTATTGAAATCGGAAGATAAATTCGTATAGTCATGCCCGCTACAAGGATTTCATGACAAACACACAGAACGAAACCAAAATTGTTCAAGAAAGTCTAAAACCTAAAACGCGAATGAAAATTTTGATTTTGGAGAACAATTTTTTTCAACCTTAAAAATGAAAACAATGCTTTTGCTACCTTGTTAGAATCGGATGCAATATTGTTTAGAAAATTCAGGAGACGTCCCATTGGATAAGGATTAGTTCAATTCTATATGATATTTTGAAATCAGATAAGGTGGCAGGATCCATTTTAATATTTTGATCTACGAAGAAGAAAGGAGAAAGAAAAGTAGTTTATTTTAGAAAATAAATAGGTAGAACTTTGATGTAGGATTGGGCGATTACGCCATGAATCTGAATCTGCCGGTAAATAAAACTCGAATCCATACAGTTATAGAAAATTATGTTGATTTCTTGAATTTAGTTTGATTAAATTGCTTCATTGTCATTTATTAGTGTTCATAATTATTTACTGAATTTTACTTAAGAGAACATCAACGACTAGTTCATTTACATACTCTAGTTAATAATAATATAATAGCAATGTAAAAACAAATTATCAGTAAGGAGTTAACATTACTTTATGTACTTACTTCTTGAACACATGATGAGTTGCAGATAAAAACCTCTTATAGGTAATCGAAAAACTATAAGATTTTGCATCTCTTACAAATTTGTAAACTGCGATAATTTGTATTCATCCGTTGAATACCTATATCAATTATTTCTTGAACCTCGAGAAAATTTCCCCCAACATTTTTTGATCTGAATTCCGACATGATTGGGCGCCTGCAAAGGATGAGACGACTCTCAAGTACCAGTGGATATCTAGGAATTGGAAAGACCAGAAATCACTAGGGAGGAAGTCGTTTATGCCCTATCAAGGATGAAGGATGGCAAGGCGCCAGGACCGGATGATTTTCAAATTGAAGTATTGAAGCTGCTTAGGGAGGATGATGTTCTGGTGAAGATTGTGGAACTTTTGAACAATGTGTATGCTAGTGGCAAGATTCCTGAAGACTGGCTCCTCTCAACATTTGTTGCCATCCCAAAGAAGAATAATCCAAAGCAGTGCAGGGATTTCAGAACTATAAGTCTCATAAGCCATGTGTTGAAATTGTTGCTGAAGGTTCATAATAGGCTGTATGGCAGACTTGAGAGGGAAATGGGAGACACCCAATTCGGCTTTCGTGGTGGCTTCGGAACAAGGGAGGCTTTATTTAGTTTCAATGTTCTATCCCAGAGGTGCCGAGACATGTCAGTCGACTTCTATGCTTGCTTTCTGGATTATGAGAAGGCGTTTGATCGGGTGCAACATGGAAAAATGATGAGGATTCTGGTAGACCTTGGAGTAGACGGCAGGGATCTGCAGCTGATAGCTAATCTGTATTTCCAGCAAGAGGCCAATGTTCGTTTGGGTGGCAGAAGCACTCGGAGCATTAAGATTCTTAGGGGTGTTCGGCAGGGTTGTATTTTATCGCCTCTTTTGTTTAACCTGTATGCTGAAAATATTTTCAAAGAGGCATTGCATGATGTGGATGTTGGTGTATTGGTCAATGGCGTCCGGGTTAACAACCTCAGGTATGCGGATGACACCGTACGTATTGCGTCGAATATCGAAGACCTGCAAGCTCTAGTCAACGCCGTCAATAAAAGAAGCATCGACATGGGTCTTGCTTTAAACCTGACAAAAACAAAGTGGATGATTATATCTAAAAGGAACGTGTCAGGACAGCACTTGATTGTTGATAACAAGCGTGTAACCCGAGTCTCAACCTTCAAATACCTAGGCACAATTGTTTCTGAAGAGGGTAATAATGTGACTGAAATTCGAAGCCGAATAGAGCAGGCGAGGTCTGTGTTTAAGAGCATGAGTAGGGTGTTGGCTAGTAGACAACTTCGACTTGATTTGAGAGTCCACATTCTCCGCTGCTATGTGTTCTCTGTCCTGCTGTATGGCGTGGAGACATGGACGCTTACGGGTGCTCTTAGCCGCAAAATTGAGGCCTTTGAAATGTGGGCCTACAGAAGGATTTTGAAGGTTCCGTGGGTCGATCGAGTGACCAATGCAGCAATCCTCCAGAGAATGAATAAAGAGTGTGAGGTTATGAACTGCGTAAAGCGTCGAAAACTCCAATATTTTGGCCACCTAATTAGGAACGAGAAATACCTCTTGCTGCAGAATATATTGCAGGGACGCATAAATGGGAGACGCGAGCCTGGTCGCAGAAGGGTTTCATGGCTGAATAACCTTCGCCAGTGGTTTGGGGAGACCACCACATCTTTATTTAGAAAGGCCGCAGATAAAATAAAGATTGCGTTGATGATCGCCAACGTGCGTCACGGACAGGGCACCTAAAGAAGAAGAAAGGATGAGATAAATGTCTTCATTTGACCTGTGTTGCTCATTGAACATTTTTCTTCTTGAGTATTCCTATTTCAAATCTTACAATTTAAATTTAATGGCTCACAGCGAATCTTCAATACCAATTTAGCAGCAAACTGATTCAATTCGTTGAGTTGTGCGACGAAAAATGGCGTTTCTATACATTTGTACATGAAATAGTTAATTGAGTTCATTACAAGATTTTTCCATTCTAGATTTTTCATCTCAATCTCCTTTTTCAGCAAGACGTTTGCCACCTCTTACTGATGTAGGGCTTAACTCAAATCATTTCATTTCTACTTCATGGCTCAAAGTCATGCGCTTCCAACTAGAGTACCAACAGATCTACGATTCCCAACATACAAACTCCACGCATTACGAGGTTTCTGGTGTCCTGGCACCATGGTGACGCCACTGATTTGATCCACGGAAGAAAAATATGTTTCATGAAAATCCAGAAGTATATTAATTATATTCCCTAAATTTCAATGCTTGAGTACCATTAAGAAACCGCAATAGGAACCGAAATAATTAAGGTTTCGTGAATATTATGCCCCCATTGGCCCCATTGGATTAAGTAATGTGCAACTGGGTCCCATAGAAATCACAAAAGACTGTGGAAAGGACCTTTCCAGCTGAGAGGCGAGTTTTGGCATTCCCCCTCCACTTCATACTCACTTGGTTTGACTTGGTTACTCACGAGTACCCAAGTTTTGCCACAAGCGACATGCTGCAAAACATCATTTACCACACCTTGAAAACGTCCAAAAAGGCGCTAACAAATTAATGTTTCTAGTCCTCCTATCCCTGAGTCTTCAATCATGCTAAGCTCCGAAACTGAGGAACCTCAAAAACACCACTTTAATTGCCTAGAACAGTGATGGGCAAACTTTTTAAAAGGAGGGCCAGATGAAATTTTAAAATTTACAGACGGGCCAACAAAAAAAGTTATAGGCCCAAACCTTTTTATTGTTTAATTTTACATCATACACAACTTATATACTAAAATGGTAAAAACTTCCAAACAAGTCACAAAAAATGATTAATATTTAGAAGAGCATGAAGGCGTATGAGACAGATGAAACTGTGACTGAGATTCTAAAAGTTGATCATAATCTGGTAGAAACTGAGATGAGCTGATTCGCAGTAGTGAAGCTAATTATGGTCAGTCAATCGGTTTCTAACACTGTTTTTGCGAAGCTTCATAGTAGAAAACACCTGTTCACAGATGTAAGAAGAGGAATACATCGAAATTATCTTCTGAGCGTGAGATTTTAGGTTTGGAAAAGTTGTTTTTGACAGGGCCTTGTAGAACTCAATCTTCGAAACATTGAGAAATAGTTGTTTCAATTCAGTGTTACATTGCAACTCAATTAGTTCGAGCTGCAGTTCAATCCGAATTCACAATCCAACCCGCCCTGCACTGAGCCACCTTACTTTGGTGTAGTAAAGTACGACAGAATATTCTGACTGCAATGAGTAAAGAAACTCTTGAAATTGCCTATGGTTGAGTGCTCGCGAACGAATGCTATTAACAATTTTAATAACAACATCAAGCACATGTTTCATTTCTAGAGCAGATTTACACATAGTTTCTTGATGGATGATACAATGAAGAAACACCACTTAGTTCCCAGGAAATGATTCATTAAATTTGCCTAAAAAACCAGATTAGGCCACACGCATCGCACTAAATCGCCATACTACCGATATACATAGGTACATTTTCTACGGAAAGAAAACACGCGATGCAAACTCAGTTAGTGTTAGATGCGATAATACCATACCTAAGACTCCCGTTAACTATTATAGCTGCACAAAAAAAAATTATCACTTCCTATGTGCAATTAATTTTAGGGGTTAATCAAAATCGTGTCGCGGGCCGGATCAGACTAGCCCGAGGGCCGCACTTGGCCCGCGGGCCGTACTTTGCTCATGACTGGCCTAGAACAACCCATCAAATCACTCACTTTCGAGGATTTACATATTATGGGATCCATGAACCTAAGTATCAAATCATCGATATCGATCATACGCCACTCCGCATGATTGGAAAATGATTCCAAACACCGAAATTGTTCTCCTACTTAATTCTTGTCTGGTGATTTTCAATTTAGGGATTTTCATGTGAATATCATCAATACCTTTGAAGTGACTAATACCAATTTACATTAATACTATAAATAATGTTTCGGTTCCCTTCAGAACAACATGGAATGGGAAGATGTACTACGACGGCAGAGGTAAAAAGACGCATACGGATCTCCACAGGGGGATAGTGATGCTCCACATCAAGTCAAACACTTTAGCTGTGGAAGCATCTTTCAAAGTAAACAGACTCGCAGTAGGAGACATCACATCTCTCGCCATCGGCAAAACGAGGTAAGAAGATATTGGATTATCGAATCAGCAAAATAATGAAGAACACGTTTTGGTTTGCTTACTACTGAAGAAAAGAGAACGTAGTAGGTATTTTTTGTGACTCGACGGTAGGTCTCCACCGACCTGACCGTCCTACAATACCATGAATCACTAAGGCTCACAAGGCTTCTGTAGATGATTCTATAAGGTCTCAAAAGTGTTTGTCTTAGTACTATAAATACTTAGGAAGTACTTTTACTAACTTTAGGGGAAACTTTGTTCCAGAACAACTTACAAAGACTTGAAATGCGATGGGATGGCCGCTCTTTATGCCAAAACAAGACTCTCGATAGAGTGGATTCATCTCTTTTGTGACTTTACTGAAGCTCAAATCAAAACCGAAGTAAGTTGTCATTTATACACTGCCCCGTTGAAGTAGTAACAACTTTAAATATTGAAAAACAATACACAGATGCTTCATAACTCAAAGCTGTGAATGAATGAATAAATAGTAATTTGCATCCTCATACGAGTATTAGCTACTATTTGAAGTAAAAATACCACAACTTTCTGAGCTAATAAGCATGCTATTCTTTTCAGGTGGAAATAGACAATATATTGCGAGGGAAGGAAGTAGAACAATTCATGAATAAAAATTTCAGTGAGTAAAATCCATTCATCAATCAATGATATCTGGAATAGGACTTCAAAGGCCCTATATCAATGAAAATAGTGACGATGATGAATAATGAATCACAGAACGAAAAGGAGTGAAAGTGAAGAAGTAAAGACAACCCAATAACGAGAAGACACGAATTTTAGAAGGCGTTTGGTTCTTCAAACACTAAATCTAAAAAAAAAAACCTAAATGTTCATTTTTTTCTTTTTTATCAAACAATTTTCCTTAAATACGGAGAGGCACACCATAAATATAAATAAATTAACTTAACCAGGACTCACCCTAGGGGTAGGGAAAGATGAGAAAGGTGGGAACGACCACCACTTTAGGTATAGGTAAAGCAGGATGCGGGTGGTGATACCACAGAGTACACCAGCCGAGAAGCCCAGTTCGAGTAACTCCCTGGCACTTTTCCCACGCCATGTCAAGGTCGCGGACCACACCGTTGGAAGGCACTTCTTTCAGCTCCTACACCGCTTGCCGTAAATAATCACTGTCATATTTCCTTATCTAAAACTAAAAAATGTCGTAATTACCTGCAAGAAAATTCCTAGATCCACTTAGAAAAAATCTAAAAGTACTAACAAAAATAAACCCTACATCAATAATTAGAAAGAAGACACCTGATTCTCTTCAGATCTACACATTAATTGGCGTACTTTATGAAAGATTATTCTGTTCTGCTTTGAGAATATGAAAGAAAATTGAATCTTAAATTTTAGCTCGATCTTTGGAAGAAAAGTTCGAAAGAGACGTGACGACAGGGCTGGAGCGACTTGTTTCCCCCTGGCTCGAGTCCAGACTGGACACCATTGCTTCCCAGATCAACATCACATCAGCCACCAATCAAGCTTACCAGTAAGTGTGTAAAACCAAACCGGGAAATGTTCTTTTGGAGCTTTTTTTGACAACAATTCTCATGGATTGATTTAACTGGTTATTCCAAAGAAAAATCAAAAGGGGGCGGAATTTTAGCGAATTGCTAATTCAAACACCAAAGACCGTAACGACACTAAGGCAACACAACTCTCTACTTACCAATGGATTTCCCTGTATCCCTTAGATCAAGGGAAAGGGAAACCCACTTCAGTGTTGGATATATATCATACTTCGTAGGACCTCCACAATACTGAAGTACTTGAGCAATTGATCTGATTTGAACCAAGACCCAGAAAAATACACGTAAATCTTCGGTTCTGGCTGTCACAAATTGATGGTTAAACCCTTCCAGCATATTTTAGTCTTATCCAGATAGGTTTGACCGTTGAATTCCTCCAACCACCTTAAGTTTTTATTTTCAAATACTCATCACTTGTCAAAAGGGCGACCTTTCAAGTTCGAGAAGTCGGTACCTAACCTACAACTGGGCTAGTCTCCCACCTGAGCATCAGAGCCAAAATGAGGTACTCGGCGACGAGACTAGGGGACTATAATATATTCTATAATAGAATAGAGACTAGGGGACTATAATATAGTCTATAATAGACTATAATATAATACATATTATGTATAGGCCCATGTCAAGGGGCCACAGGCACCCATATAGGATCTAAACATCCGATCTATTGTTTCTTAACAAACCTCTCTCACCAAGAAAACTTTAGAATCATACCTCTCCGGTAACCGGTTTTAATAGGCAAAAAACTGAATCTCCTTCTCATTTACCTTCCGTTTTATCAATTTTCTTCGAACAGTTATAAAATTAAATAAATTCAGTCAGGTCGACAGTCAATTTTCCCAGTACAACTTTTTCATGCACTAAAAGTCAAGATCATAACACAGTGTGTACATGTCCTGAGAACGGCCTTAGAGTCCTGAGAGTGGACCTTGACAGTGTACTGGTGATGTGTCCGGTGCCACGGAGTTACAGGTATCTGCGAGGCGTCACCACCCGAGTTTTGATCGACACGATTATTTAAACTAGGCTTTCATCCCCAACCGATTTGCACGTTTGTGTTTTCGTTGAATATTTATCTAAATTACAGAAATTATTCAATTACATGGTTATAATAATATAAAATGATTTCGAAGTACAAATAATAGTATATGGAGCCCATTTACTTCATTTGATTGACCTTTGATTAACCTCAAAGGCATGGACGGATTTTATTATTATTATTATTGAATTTTATAATACAACGTATTTTCTTTTTTCAATAAAACTTTGAGGGGTAGTGAAGAAACAAAATGTATCCCGTTTGATTCCTAAGTTACATTCAGTACCTACTGAATGTAACTTACGAAAAATCAAATTTTATTTAGACTTTCTGCGACTTAATTCTCAAAAGCTTTTCTTCATTAATTTAATGGGTAGTTAATCCTACCAACAGGTCAGTTAGTAAAATAATAAAATCAATTATCTACTTGCTTGTTGTTCGAGTATCAGAGCTAAACGGATTTTCCAAACAGAGTGAGTTCAAGTTGACTTGAATGGAATTCAGGCTATGACCTACCTTCTCCCAACCAGCAACTTTCATCGTAATGGCCATTTTGAATAAAACAAGGAGTTTTGAATTGCTTTGTTGAAAAAATATCTTTAGATACCTTGAACTCGTCCTTTCAGGCTAGCAGCTCAGCAAGAGGCTCTGGAAGCCAACGACGTGTTGGACGGTATTCTGGCCTTTGCTTCGAGCCTAATTAAAGAAAATTACAACGACTCCATCAGAATCCCGGACATTCGAGAAGGCTTCGAGAAAAACGTAAGAAATCACATCTTCCCTCTTTGAAATAAAATTGCATTCTTCGATTCCAAGTTCTTTCACGAAGCTGAACGCCATGGAAAGGACCAATCCCAACATTTTTTTTATTCTTCATTCATTTTCCTGCAAGAAACCTCGACGTCCGAAGGAGAAAGACTTGAGCATAAAAAGCGTCCTGGCCCTTTTCAAATTATTGGCATTCTTTTGTGTTACGTTGGCTTCTTTGATGTTGAAGGAAAGCGAGTTTAGATGGAAACTTATATTTCGTGGACGTTAACAAAGGGTTGTTGCGGATCTCCTTTCACCATGGTCGGGAGAAAAAGAAGGGCAATGAGGAGGAAGAACGTAGGCAACTGCTACCTATCTTAGCAAGAATAACGAACGAGAGGGAGCAGTTGATTGGAAGGAAAGGCCGAGAACGATTATTTGTATTCGAATCAATGTGACTGAAAGACAATTTATTCAGATGGTTAAAAAACGGCGAATACTCTTTTGAGGACCAACCTGCTGGTTTATTCTTTTATACATTTATTTCCGCTTCCTCAATAGCGAAAATTTCCTAAGGTGGTCACATAAAAATTACATGTAACACGTAAAGTACCGTATACATAAGCAAAATACAAACAAAAAAACGTCTGCCAAGTGGGTGTGGCACATAGCTTCCTCGTATCCATAACCCGATTGTATAGATGATCCGATGCATAGTAGTTAATCTCAAAACACCAATCTCTAAGTACCTTTCATTACCCTCATAGGGGACCATCTAAACGCTAATCTGGACAATCCTAGAAAATGTCATCAAATTCGGATGAAAAATTAAGTGAGTAGATGTATGTGATTGGATCAAAAAAATTCTTAGCCTCGGCTGGGATTCGAACCCGCGACCCCTGGGGCTCAAATCAAGACTCTTTCCTCTGAGCTATTAAACTTGTCATGAAAAAGCTTGAGATTCTCACAGGAGACCATCCCTCTATGAATAAATCCCTCAATGAAAAACAATTCTCTATGATTTTCATAGGGGACCATCTAAACACTACTCTGTAACATCCCTGAAAATTTCATTGAAATCGGATGGAAAATGTAGAAGTTATGGCCGTTACAAGGAAATTCACGTTTGCGCATGCGCAGTGGCTACTATCAGTCCGAAGGTGGTGATTTTCATAGGGGACCATTTAAATACTAATCTGTAACATCCCTCAAAATTTCA
Source organism: Apolygus lucorum (assembly GCA_009739505.2). Lineage (NCBI taxonomy): Eukaryota > Metazoa > Arthropoda > Insecta > Hemiptera > Miridae > Apolygus > Apolygus lucorum. Next base: position 2,591,111 of record CM019179.2, on the reverse strand, counting down.
TTGAAATCGGATTGAGGTTGTGGAAGTTATGGCCGTTACAAGGAATTCACGTTTGCGCATGCGCAGTCGTTTCTATCAGTCCGGGGATGATGATTTACATAGGGGACCATCTACAACCTAATTCGCATAATCCCTGAAAATTTCATCGAAATCGAGTGGAAAATGTGGAAGTTATGGCCGTTACAAGGAAATTCACGTTTGCGCATGCGCAGTAGCTACTATCAATCCGAAGGTGGTGATTTTCATAGGGGACCATTTAAATACTAATCTGTAACATCCCTGAAAAATTCATTGAAATCGGATGGAAAATGTAGAAGTTATGGCCGTTACAAGGAATTCACGTTTGCGCATGCGCAGTCGCTTGTATCAGTCCGAGGATGATGATTTTCATAGGGGACCGTCTACACACCAACCCGCACAATACCTGAAAATTTCATCGAAATCGGACAATAACTTCGTATAGTTATGCGCGTTACAAGGAATTGATGACAGACGGACAGACACACAGACAGACAGACAGACAGACACGGAACCAAAATTGTTCAGAAAGGTCTAAAACGCAAAACGCGAGTGAAAATTTTGATTTTGGAGAACTTTTTTTTTTCGTCCTTGAAAAGTGAAAACAAAGTTTCCGCTACCTTGGTAGACTCGGAAGCAAAATTGTTATCTTTCAGGAACATCAATTTTGCTTCCTCACTACCGAAGGTAGGGAAGCTTTGTATTCGTGAAAGAAGTGAAAAAAAAAAGTCCGCCAAAATCAAAATTTCCACTTGCTTCTTGCGTTTTAGAGCTTCCCGAACAATTTTGGTTCCGTGTCTGTCTGTCTGTCTGTCTGTCGGTCTGTCTGTGGTCAATCCTTGTCCCGGGCAAAACTATACTAACCTGTGGTCCGATTTTGATGAAATTTTCAGCAATTGTGCGGGTTAGGTTCTAGACGGTCCCCTATCAATTTCAGCACCTTCGGACAAATAGGAGCGAGTGCGCATGCGCAAACGTGAATTTCCTGGAACCTCGGTTTCTCGGTTTGTAATGAACCGATTTTGCTCAAATTTGGAGGGTAGTTAGGGACTAACTTCTAAAAGACACCCTATAAGTTTCAATCAAATTGGTCAAGCAATAGCCGCTGCGCATGCGCTAACTTTAAATTTATTGTTACAACCAAAACTCCGCAACTATTCAACCAATTTCGATGAAATTTTCAGGGATTGTGTGGGTTAGGTCCTAGACGGTGGACCGCTAAATAAAATTCTACGTTGAAAATTTAATAAATAAATTTACGTTTTATTTTAATCAATTTCAACAATAATCAATAATAATTTTCACTTGATCTCGTAATTAATTCAAATTGTAATTTTGTGTTTAGTTGTATACCCACACACTTTTGTTCAATTATTTCAGTGGTTTATATACCACAACCATTTTAAACAAAACTCAAATTACGAGTATATAACAAATTAATACCCATAATCCTAATACGTACACCTATTATAGTTTTAGTATTGAATAATAATAATCATTATCGTCATAACTTCGTAGTTTTATTTTATACCTACACTCTTTTGTTCTTTTATTTCAGTGGTTTATATACCACAACTATTTACAACACTATTATAAACATTAATACCTGCAACCCTATCCCGCATATTATCGCCAATATTTTGGTATTCAATAACTCTTTGAATCATGATTTTTTCGCCAACTGATTCTATACGTCCATGTTACAATGAGTGAGGAAGCTATACTGCCCACCCAACTTGGCAGACGTTTTTTCAAGATGTAGGTATCTAGTTAGGCGATTTTTCTCCAATTTAGAAGAAAAAATTGAAAGTTGTTGATAAATTTCTGAAAAAATTGGAAAAATATCAAAGGATTCTGGAAAACCAAAAACGAAAACGCTGCAAATTATTACACAAAGGTTAATTATTTTTCTATATAGATCACTCGTCTGCAAAGAACAGGACTTTGCCATTGTTACCACCAACCAACTTGAAGAAAAACATCTATCGCATTTCGGTCAGCTAAAATTTGAACGGAGATTAGGCCTCTTTTGCAATTCACACTCGTGTTTCTGATTTATCGTAACTCCAACCCTTAAATTCTCGTAGGGAGCGAACGGTTTGTCCTACAGAGCTCCGTGTGGTCTCAAAAAATTCCAAATCACTCGGCAACATTACCGAAGAGTGATCACCCGGTGATTTGCAATGATCATAGAACCTTGGAATCAGCTGCTGGGAAATCTCAAAATAAGTCACTTATGCCCCATATATTCTAAGCCCCTCCTAATATTACTAAATATTATAATAATTTTTTATAAAAAAATTAAAAAATAAAAGAAATAAACAGTGGTCTGTATGTGCGTTGTCTCGATCGTAATAAGTAATAAGTATTATATTGTAATACAACTATGTTATATTATTGAAGATCCAGATTTTGATACATCATTAAATTATGTTATTAAATATTATCTTAACGTAGGTATTCATATGCTTAATTTCAAGAGGTGTTGCAGCTCTCTGTTCTCCGTTTGCTCATGGGCCTGCCCTGTAGTGGGCTTTGCCGGTGGCTTTTCTCTGTCTTGACATCTGACTACGTTCTCTCATCTGCACCACATCACCTCTTAGCAGCCATTGATTCCGCCGTATCCAACAAGACTGAGGAGTCAGTGAGTGTGGTGTCTTCAATCCCTATTTCGATGCCAATAGGTACTGGACAAAACTCCAAATATCCATCGACAATTGTTTATTGTCAGAGACTCTTGGTGCAAATTAGTGATTTTAAATACAAAAAATCACTTCACTAGAGTTTCTTCTGTCTGTCCAAAACTTGCCTCAAAACAATTTTGCTAAATTTGATATTCCTGGTTGTTTGCTTGTTCGTCATGATGGTGTGATGAGTAGTTGGAGAGGGATATGTGGGGATTTACCTGCGCAAAGTTATTTTCAGGTCATCCCCGGGAAGTACCCATAGAGCGTTTTCAATCTCATTCGTGCAGCATGAGTGAGTGAGAGAATTTTCAAAGTTTCCATTTTTCTGACTTCAAAACCTCAAGAAGACCCCGCTCGGACTCATTGAGTACCCACTCGTAAATTGTTGATTTATTAGATTTTCAGTAAACCCTACTACCACATTGTCCGCATAGGGTGTGTCTAAAATTGTTAGGTAGCAGTCAATTTCTCAGTTTTCCATGCTAACAATTTTGAGCCAATTCGAATAGCTTCATTTTCTTCGAAAATTCGTAATATTTTATGTTATTAGAAGTAAAAATTGGTCTGAAGAAAATTGTTGTGGATGTACTGTAAAGGCTCCTTTATTTATGACACTGAGCCAAACAATTGAGTTGAAGATGAGCTATGAAACCTTATGGGTGATTTCAGTATCAAAATCCTTGACCTTGACAACATCAGGCTCAATAACGACTCACTTATAGATCTTCGCATGATACCAAACGAGTCAACTCAAGCTTCCCAGTCGCAGCGTTCTGATGACGCACTTGATGCTACTTTCCCCAACGGCTATTACAAGATCTAAAGCCCTCTCAGACTGGTGCAAACCATAATGGTAACTTGGTTCAGGCTTGGAGGAAGACTGGATGAGAGTTATCCGACCTACGAAGGTTTTTTATCTCTCCCTTGGAATTAAATCGGCCACTTTTAAACGACTTCAAGCTCACGAAAAAAGGGTAAACAATTACAAGGCTCCAAGTGCAAAACAATGTTTTATACACACCAACAAACCGAAGCGCTTTCTAGAAAGGCGACTTAGGGTTTAATGGTTTTTCCCTCCAAGGTGCCCTGACGCCTTCTTGGTAAATTAGGAAGAAAACTAAAACCATATCTGATGAATCTGCGCACAACATTAATCCGCATGTCATGAATGTCCATTTCGTCAGGAAGCCAAGTAGTGAAGCTTATTTGTACTTGATCGGGCAAGTCGCCACTGTTTCATCTCTTGGTCATGGTGAGGGCTTGCATGTTCATATCATGTTAGTGTTGATCATTGTAATAAAAACGGAGTTGAGTAGAATGTTGTCTATTTCCACGAAAATAATGATTTACAAGTTAATTCGATTTCGACGGTTAGGTCATCATCAGTAACAAACAATAACTGAAGGTACATCACAAAGAGCATAGCTTATATAGGCACAAGTGAAAGGGAGCTTAAATCCCATTGGTTGAGAAAGTGAAAGTCATACCCAATCAGATAAGTGAAAGGAGAATCCTATTGGCTCAGAGAAGTGAAGGGACCTGGGAGGATCATCAAATGCCAATCAAGGCAGACAAAGTGAAAGGGAGCTCAAACATTGGTGATGGTAACATTGTGAAGGGGGACCAAGCTATTGTAGGAAGGAACCCAACAACGGTGAAACATGTTGAGGGACCACCTCATTCAGACATTTACCAGACCTATCACTCTTAAGAATCTCGAACTTTTCAAGCACATCCAACATACCTCCCTTCGGGCAAAAATGAGGAAATTCTATGTACTGTCCATTTGTTAGATCAAAACTAAAGTTATGATTGGATTCTCTTAGGTGATTCGCAAAAGCAGAATCACCTTTGCTGAAATCCTTCTCATGCTCTTTTATTCTTTCCCTAAATTTCCTACCAGTTTGACCACAATACTCAAGCCCACAAGAACATTTCAGCTTATAAACCCAACTTTTATCTTGAACGCTAATTTTATCTTTAACAGAACCCAACAAAGCTTTGAGATTATTTTTATTTTTAAACCCTACTTTGAAACCTCTAGATGATAACATTTTGCCAATTTTGTCAGAAATCTTTCCATAATAAGGTATACTTATCCACTTTTTCTCTTCTAATACAACTTCTCTAACCAAATTAGAAACCCCGTCTCAACACTTTTTCCTAAGAACCTTGTTCCATATGGAATCAATGAGACATCCCCCATATCCATTGCTTGCGGCTATACTCTTGATAATAGTTTTTTTTTTAGATACATTTTGATCACTCATTGGTATTGACAAAGCTCCATTGATCATACTATGGAAAGCAGCATGTTTATGAACTAAGGGATGATTTGATGTACTATGAATAGTGATATCACTGTAGGTATCTTTTCTATAAATGGAGAAATCATGTTTTCTGTTAATCAATGAGATGGACAGATCAAGAAAATTAAGCTTTATTCCACCTAGTTCAAGAGTGAATTTAACAAAAGGATCTAGTGTATTGATTTTTTCATGAAAAGAATTTAGTTGCCTCTCAGTTCCTGTCCATAGAATTATTATATCATCAACGTATCTATACCAATATAAAAGGTTGTTCGATTTACACTTTTCAAAGATTCGTTTTTGAAGATGATCCATATAAATATCCGCAAGCAAAGGAGACAGCGGTGAACCCATGGCTACCCCTGGCTGAGGATAATATTTACCCTTCAAATAAAAAATATTTCTGATCCATACAAACAGACATTAGACTACACACTATTCTTCCATATTGCCAATCACCCCCGATTTTAATACGATTTTTTTCACTAGATGGCAGCACTGGCGCTCGTAGCAAAAGGGAATTCAAGTTTCCCTCTCCACCAGTTCAATAGTTTTAATTTTCAAAACGGGAATGTACTAATTATCAGTTTTCAAATGACGCTCAGATAAAATTGTAATTTCAATATTATTCAAAATTTTCAAGGTCAAAGTTTGAAAAGCACATCCAATTTTTGAAAAACTGAGCTAATAGCGCCAAACCTCAAACTTGCCAGAGTACAAAACTATTTTTTTATTTAAAATTTATTAAATAATATTGGGCGTAAAGCGTCAGCGGCCAAAAATGTACTATGTTTTGGCCACCAACGCTTTACGCCCAATATATTCAATAAATTTCAATTGAGATGAGATTCCAAAGAGATAAGGTTCGCCAGTCCTAATCCATGAGGAATCAAGGAGAGTACAGGAAAGTAAAGGATTAGGACTGGGACGAGAAAACGAAACAAAGTCTCGAAATTTCGTATTCAGGTAATTTTGAGGTTTGGCGCTATAAGCTCAGTTTTGAAATACCTATTGGAAATGTTTTTTCAAAGTTTGAACTTAAAAACTCTGAATAAAATTGAAATTACAATTTTAATTTGAAATTTGTATCTGAGCGCCATTTGGAAACTAATAATGAGTACTTTCCAGTTTTAAAAATAACAATCACTTTAACTGATGGAGAGAGAAACGTGAACTACGACTGCCCCTTTTGCTATAATATAGCAAAAGGGGCAGTCGTAGTTCACGTTTCTCTCTCCATCTATATTATAGAGTCGTTAGACCCCAAGAATCCCAAATCGACCTTCACTTTGAAGGGAGAATAGTAAACATCCTTGCCCCTTTTGCTATAATCGCAGGTGCTGCCAAATGGTGTTAAAAAAATCCAATTGAAATCGAGGATGATTGGCCTTAATTTTGAAAAGGCGTTTGAATCTGAAGGTTATGCATCTTCTCCATAAACTCTGCCTTATTTATAAATTTTATTCTTCGTGTAGTTTTGGTGAAATCGTTCCTAACTAACTGTACTCTTTCCACATCTTCCGATATCTGAACCTCTAAATTTAAAATAAGGAGAACTCACAAAGGTCTTACTTTCAATTTTCAAGAACGATTTTCCATTCGTAAATATACATTCCAGGTATGTATTATTTGAAAACAAACTGCCAATTGAAGATTGTTATGACTTCTATAGCTTTTCCGCGTCAAATTGAAGGTTTTTCGAAACAAAATAAAGGTTTTTCAGTTCAAGATACGGGTTTTCTATTTCAAAATGAAGATCTTCCATTTCAAAATAAAGATCGTTAAAATACGTTCACTGTAGCGAACTGAAACATTGAAAACAAGACAGGGACAAACAAGGCTGCCCATTCTCTATCGTTTGATATCCTATTCCTTATGCATGATTAAGGGGTTTCTGCAGCAACGCGTGCATTCCTTCTTTATGAAAGCCTTATCGCGCGTGTGCATCCCTTCTTTATGTAGCGTATTCTAGCAATCTACTCTCCCCCTTTGTCACTCCTAACGTTTCTATCTTGCTGAGGTGCAAAAATCTGAGAAATTTGAACAGTGAAATTTGGATAGTGATAGCGATTCCGTGATTGTTGTCCGTCGGCCCGGCGACCCCCACCGTGGTCGAATTTCGAGCGAAAGTGAACCATCCAGTGGTCAACATTTGGAAAGAGTCCGATCTCGTCGACGAACAGGTGTCAATCGGAAGTATTCCAAACAAAAGAAGAAAAGGCAATTTGAAACGAGTGCCTTTAAAGTAAAAAACCCTCATTATTAAATGAAAAACCACCTTGATTTTGAAATGGAAAACGTTTATTTCGTTTCGGAAGACCCTTAATTTGACTCGGAAAAGCTGTACTTCCCGTATTCACCTAATAAAACTACTTTGGCATATATTGACTTTAATTCGGTTCCAACTAAGTAGTCCGGTGAATAGTGACGAAAAATGGGGGTTTACCCTACATGAAATGCGTTAAAACTAATCATCGAAAAAAAACCATACAATTTTGACACTTTTTTCGGTTGATTGCTGGTAGTTCTAATGAGTCATTACTTAAGTCTGAGTGCACCCTCAAATGCATCGATAAGGGTTGGCGGGCACTCATTTGTATTCATAGACAAGATTTGAGGGCGCTCTGAGGGAGCACTCAGTGCGAATTCCAAGGGCGCACTCAACGGTATTCATAAATCAAACTCAGCGTTGAGTTGAAGCCCACCCTCGACTCAATGGGGCAAAATCCTGAGTGCTGGCCGGAGGTCCTTAAGTGCCCCTCAGCCACAGTTATTATCAGATTTTCCTACTGAAAATAGTGTACAGCAAGTCAACTACCTGTCTATTTTGTTTGTCTAATAAAAATAAGGCGATTAGACAAGTTTTTCCGTCAAAAATATCCAATGAAGATCATCGCAAACTTGAATTTCCTTGTAACATAACAGTCTTTTCAATATTTTCTCCCCGAACTCGGTGACATCTTCCGAGATTGTGAGTTTCTTTCTTGAAGTTGTCAAACATTCTCAATACTCATTATATTATTATATATATAATACTCATTGTTTTACGATCTAGTAAAATGATAAAGTAGAAAATACTTGTAGAAAATTATATGGGTTGGTAATAAAGTACAAGTTAAATAAAAAAACATCCATATAGGTACGAGTTTATTTCGGGCTTTATATTGTTTCACACAGGTGAATAAATAAGTAGGTAGGTGAAGGTTTTGAAGGGTTCCAAACGTCATAAATATTCGTATATTTGCTTGTGGATAAACCTTCTTCATTGGCCCGGGAGAAGTCAATTTGTCTGAAACAATCAATGGGTTGAGTTTGTTAGTTGATGCCTAAGAACACTCATAAAAAGGATACCAAAATGTCTTTTTGTGTTAAGACTAACACAAAACACTTTTACTAGTGGTTCTTTCTTTCGTATCGTACCTACATATAGGTACATACTTTTACTGCTAATTTAAGGAAATCATAATTTCTCACCTTCTTCAGAGCAATACAGTTGAATCCGATGGCAGCAAATTCATTCCAACTGATGAAATTGCGGAGATAGAAATCAAGTTACAAACCCCCGAAAAAATGTCAGCACCCTCATATAATTGAACAGACTTCAATTTGATTCACCTCTACTAATAACTCAAAACTAATGGTTACTTGTAGGAAATCGGACAAAATAGAGAAATTAGCATGCACATCCACAGTAACGAAAATGCAATAAGAAGCTTTTCATTACTGTTATAACCACAGAGAACCGGAGACAAGGTTATAACTCACGATCAGAGCAGAATACGAGAGGGAAATTTCCCCGTGCTTTTTACCCAAAATATCCTTGAAACAGGGAAATATCCCCACCAAGGCTGCCAACTTAAGGTGAAAATGAGTTGAGTAGCCCCTGAGCGTCCCCTCAGGCTCAGCGTGCACTCAGGCGACCACAGCACTTAAGTGGGCCGTCTCAATCAACTATGAATACGGACTGTTGAGTCGAGGCCGACCCTCAACTCAGATAATTGAGTGCGCGCTCACATTCAAGCCTTGTCTCTGAATTCCGCCCTAAGTAAGAAATTGTAGAGATTAAAATTTCCTATGAAATTTATTAGGTACGGAGTTACGGGGCTGTAGAACGGCTAAAAATGCAAAAACTGCATTATTTAACATTTTTCTCCACTTAGCACGGCAAAAACTCGAAGTCTCCTTTCGAAAAATTTTTTTGAAAATTGTAGGTATATTGAAAACGCTCTTTTGAAAACTTGTATGTTGTGGGTTCAAATTCTTAGGCCTTTCAAAGATTTCATTTTGCTTCCGAGTCTGCCAAGGTAGCGGAAGCTTTGTTTTCACTTTTCAAGGTCGAAAAAAAGTTCTCCAAAATCAAAATTTCCACTTCAGACCTTCCTGAACAATTTTGGTTCCGTGTCTGTCTGTCTGTCATGATATCCTTGCTATAGCCATTACTTCTACAATTCTCATCCAATTTCGATGAAATTTTCAGGAGTTATGCGGATTAGCGTGAAGATGGTCCCCTATGAAAATCATTGCCACCAGACTGATAGTAGCCACTGCGCATGCGCAAAAGTATATTTCCTTGTTACAGCAATAACTTCTACATATTCCCACAATATTGAGAGATTGTGTGGGTTGACATGAAGAGTCTCCTATGAGAGTAGTGGAAGGTACTGAGAGATTGATGTTTTGAGATTAACTACTATGCATCGGATCATCTATACAACCGGGTTATGAATACAAGGAAGCTATGTGCCACACTCATTTGGCTGACTTTTTTCACATAATGTGACTTTGAGTACCTGCACTTTTAGCATTGACTCGGATGTGCCGATTTATTGGAAATTTAGGGTTGAGGGAGCCCGTCTCTCTTCACAAGCTGCCCTTTGCCTGCGGTATCCTCCATTACTTGTAGCTGGAATAAGTTTTGTTTTCGAATTCAGTAACGTAGGGTATTATCCACCATGGATATCCACTTCTTCACCACTGTCAATTCTCTTAGGTCGAGGAATCTCATCATCCCTAAGTGGTGTCGGAGCTTGCAACACTGTCTCGAGGCTTTTCTTAGGCAGCTGCATTCTCCTCTTTCTTCTTATCTATTTCTCCATTTTTTCTACTTCTTTCTTTTTTATTTCCTTCTTATTGTCTTACTTTATACCCTCTTATCTCTTGTATCCCACTACCTAGCTCTTTTCCTTTTTACCTCCAATTTTCAACTGTTTACCAATTTGTCGACTTGGGAAATAGCATGAAAGGTTCCTTCTTTTGCTTCCGAGTCCACCAAGGTAGCGGAAGCTTTGTTTTCACTTATCAACGTTGAAAAGAAAAAGTTCTCCAAAATCGAAATTTCCATTCGCGTTTTACGTTTCAGACCTTCCTGAGCAACTTTAGTTCCGTGTCTGTCTGTCTGTTATTGAAATCCTTCTCATCCGATTTCGATGAAATTTTCAGTTATTGTGCGAGTTGGCGTGTACCTATATGGTCCCCTATGAAAATCATCTCCCCCAGACTTGTCTCCAGTACTCTGCGCCCCAGACTAATAGTAGTTGCTGCGCATGCGCAAACGTGAATTCCTTGTAACAGCCATAACTTCTACATTTTCATCCGATTTCGACGAAATTTCTCAGGATTGTTCAGATTAGCGTATGGATGGTCCCCTATGAGGGTAGTGGAAGGTACTTGGAGATTGGTGTTTTGAGATTAACTACTATGCATCGGATCATCTATACAATCAAGTTATGGATACGAGGAAGCTATGTGCCACACCCACTTGGCAGACGTTTTGTTTATAATTTGCTTCCTCACTATCAAAGATAAGGAAACTTCGTATTCTTGGAAGAGACAAAACAAATGTAGGTCCTCAAAAACGGAAATTTCCACAAGCATTTCGCTTTTCAAAGCCTTTTGAACTACCTACCTGTTTTGACTCCGTGTTTGTCCTTAGTCAAACCTTGAACTCGACTTAATTCTCCAAATCAGGGTCTGAAAATATTCTCTGAGTAGATAAGAGATAAAGTCTAATGTAAATGTTTCCTTCCAAATTAGGTAAAATTTACCTAATATTTAATATACTTATACTTTAATATACGTAACACCCTACGATTGACGATTGTTCGGCATCACATATTTCGTAATTTACTAATGTGTGCAAAGACGTGAGACATTCTTTTCGCAGATAAGGAAATGCTGAAGGTAAAAGCAAAACTTCGAAGCCGCACCATGAGAAGAACATTCCATCAAAGGTGTAAGAAGAAGGTTGAGTAACCAGAAGGAAAGAAAACGATAGGTACTAGAAACTTCTGAGAATTTCGAAAATCAGGACCAGTTGACGGAATTTGGTTTATTATTTTCAATAATGAACCTCTGGAATCGATAAAAAATGTTTAAACACCCTCAAAATTTTTTGGTTTAAATTTCAACGTACTTTAAACTCGATTTTCGGATTCTGCGTACCTTGAAATGTAAACCATCAAATTATGATGGGTTAACATTTTTTTCTTGCTCGATTCCAATGGTTCATTAAATTGAAAATAATAAACCAGAATTTTGCCGTCCAGCCGCCGTTCCTACGCGGCTTTTGGTTTATTATTTTCAATAATAAACCTTTGGAATCGACCAAGAAACAATTTTTTTTAACACCCCCTCAAACTTTGATGGTTTACGTTTCAAGGTACGTAGAATCCAAAAATCGAATAAAAATTTGGCCGTCCGTCCGCCGTACGCGGCACTTTCCCCACTTAGCATTGACCAATTTTGATGAAATTTGGTATGTAGGCTCCATTTGGAGTCTAGTTGTGCCCCGAAGATTTTGGTTGATGTAGGTCACTTCTAAGGGTTCAAAAATGAATTTTGAAATTTTGAAAACGCCCTAACTCAAAAAATTTTGATATATATATCAAAATATATATATAGAATAGAATATAGAAATAGATATATATATATCTTAAATTGAAGGAACAACAATACCTTTATAAAGGTATTGTTGTTCCTTCAATTTAAGATTCTATAGAATTTTTAGAATTTTTTGAGACCACCCGGAGCTCTGTAGGACAAACCGTTCGCTCACTACGAGAATTTAAAGTTTGGACGTACGATAAATCAGAAACACGAGCGTGAATCGCAAAGAGGCCTAATCTCCGTTCAAATTAAAGCTGACCGAAATGCGATCGATTTTTTTCTTCATGTTGGATGGTTGGTGGCTTTGCAGACGAGTGATCTATATCGGAAAATAAAAAATAATAAACCATTGTGTAATAATTTGCAGCGTTTTCCTTAGTCACCATGGACCGATTTTCATGAAGTTGGATACAGCTACGGGCTTCATTTGGGGTCCAGCTGTGCCCCGAAACTTTAGATTGATGTCACTTTCGCTGTCAATATAAAGTTGATAGTGAGCCTTATGTGGATCAATGCATTGAAAAGAATTTCGATGATTACAGGTGCTCTACGTTGTTAAAGTGGGTGCACAATTTCTGGCAACGGAGGGAAAAGCTTACGGAGTGTCTTCCATCGAAAGAGTCGGAACAGCTCGGTTGAACAGGAATGGCACCAAAGTCTACTTCTCATCGGCCTTCCGCTTTAAAGAGTTATTCGTAAGCGTATTTTCGAAAAAATTTCTTATAAAGTTTTTTTTCATTGGTACCTAGGTAGTTTGTGAGGGGAGAATTAGATATTCTGTATACCTAATCTAATTTTAGGATGGAAGAATCAAGATCAAACCATTGAACCAGCCACAACAATTACCTGTAAACAGCTGGACCAATTCAGGTTGTACCTGAATCAAGGTTCCAAATTTCTTCGATAAATTGTAGCTCCATGCGTGTGCATTAAGACTCTCCTCTCTGAGAGGAACGCGGAGCACAATTAGTGATACAAGCTCCAGTAAACCTAGTGATTGAAATATTCTTTTTACTTTTGGTTTATTATTTTCAATAATGAACCTTAGGAATGGAGCAAGAACATTTTTAACCCCCCCCCCCCCATTAAAATTTGATGGTGTACGTTTCAAACTAAGTGCATAGAATCTGAAAATGGAATTTTAAAAAATCCCTTTTAAAGTCCCGAAGCTTATGGTTGATGTCAGTCACTTGCAAGGGATGAAAAATAAGATTTGTAGTTTACTGAAGTGCCCTATCTCGAAAACTCTCGATATAAAGGTACCTATTGTTTTTCACCAATTTGAAATAGGTAGTATTAAATTTTTAGAATTTTTTGATATCCACCCGGAGCTCTGTAGGACAAACCGTTCGCTTCCTATGAGAACTAACAAATAGGAAAATAATAAACCTAACAAATAGGAGCCTATCAAAAGTTTTCCAAATATTGATTTTTTAAAATAATTGTTCTAAATCTAAGTATATTTTTCTACTTAATTTCCACATGATTGACATTATGGGTTTCTCCTAGGGTATTTCACTTTTCACCATAAAGCGAAGGTTGGTGGGTACACGAGTTGGCCAAATGATACCTAAGAAGGGTCGAGCCGGAGGACACCTGCCTCCCACTCTTACCTCACATTATTTGTATAAGGGTCATTTTCCTTGAAAGGTACAATCGGTATCCCAAGATTTCAGAAAACTCAAAGTTCGACTCAAGTTCTGCCGAAAATCAGGGATTAACCTCACACCATACTGATTGAATTTCGACGAAAGAACACACAGTGGAACGCTTAATTAATTAATTAAAAATTAAAGAAGAAAACCTATCGAAAGAAACCTATTGGCGTGGTTTCCGCGTAAAGGATAATACTCGGAACCCCATCTCCATGTGGAGCGAGAACTGGGAGTTATTCCAAAAATGAACCAGGGCGGGACGCAGGTTTAGAAAAGGGTTAAACAACGTCGAACACGGTTTTTCTGATAGCAACCTAGAAACCTAAGAAAGTAACCAAGTAATCTCAATTTATCGGTTTTTCGAGCCAAAACTTGGTACCAGGGGATTTTTACGGTTGCTGAATACAGTTTTGAGGTCGAAAAATGTAAAGTTTTTAAATTGCAACGGAAAATTCAAATTAAATTGTTAACAACTTGAAAAAAGTCTTTCATCTCTCCAAAAGCCACCATCACCGGCAGATGAAAGACACAAAAAAACGTCTGCCAAGATGGGTGGGCAGTATAGCTTCCTCACTCATTGTAACATGGACGTATAGAATCAGTTGGCGAAAAAATTATGATTCTTTATTTAGCGGTCCACCGTCTAGGACCTAACCCACACAATCCCTGAAAATTTCATCGAAATTGGTTGAATAGTTGCGGAGTTTTGGTTGTAACAATAAATTTAAAGTTCGCGCATGCGCAGCGGCTATTGCTTGACCAATTTGATTGAAACTTATAGGGTGTCTCTCAGAAGTTAGTCCCTAACTAACCTCCAAATTTGAGCAAAATCGGTTCATTAGAAACCGAGAAACCGAGGTTCCAGGAAATTCACGTTTGCGCATGCGCACTCGCTCCTATTGGTCCGAAGGTGCTGAAATTGATAGGGGACCGTCTAGGACCTAACCCGCACAGACAGACCGACAGACAGACAGACACGGAACCAAAATTGTTCGGGAAGCTCTAAAACGCAAAAAGCAAGTGGAAATTTTGATTTTGGAGGACATTTTTTTTTTTCACTTCTTTCATTAACAATTTATATTTGGAAAAAATACTTCACCGCTACAATTGATGGTATTGTACATAAATATTTACATCACAGTATTGTATCAGCACTTTCAGCACTCAGCAGTCATGTCCATCTGGCTGCTTGGTATCAGGGTCCGAGATCCGACCTCGGACATTGGGGTGAGGGACAAGGTAGAATCACCTTATCCCACAAATGATGGAGGGAGGATTGTGCCTCTTCTGGCTATGCCATCAGTCGACACTTCTCCTCCCAATGGGGTTCGAGTTCAGCTCCAAGTCCCACGGAGCCCACTTGCTCGAGCCGTGGCACGCCGTCGTGTGGCCGTAGCCCTGAATTTAGACCAGATGAATGATCCTCCTGTTAGGACTCGGGTGGTCATCCACTCCAGGATAAACAGTGGGTAACCAGCCCGAATCAGATCCTTCGCTGACTTGCCATGCCATATCCCTCTCCAGGTGATCGTTGCTCCAATCACCTTTAGTTGGTTTCGCTGAATGTTTGCAAGTGCTGCTGCAGCATCTAGTAATGCGTCAACTTCATATTTTCGAATTTTGGAAGCATTGATGTCTGCGAGTGATCTCTGGCCGGAGCCAGAGACCACTGAGACATCAATAATGAAGGCTCCTCTTGGTGTTACCACCAAGAGGTCTGGACGATAACCTCGCTGTTCCAGGTTAAAGTGTGGCTCTAGCCATACTGGCCATCCTTTACGGCGAGCGTAGGCTTCCAGTAGGTTCAGGGCAGAATTGTGACGGGCACACCTGGGTCTTACCATGGCTGGGCAAATCTGGAGCACATGCGAGGCTGTTTCGGGTGTTTGACATCCCATTCGGCATAGATAGCTGCTGCCGGTACGCCTGCCTCTTGTCCTCCTCACTCCTGTTGGTAGAGAACCAGAATGTACTTTCACCATACCCAATGACCTCCATCCCCATAGTTTCGCTGAAGGGTTCCTGATCCATGCCGTGCTAGCTCCGTTATCGCGTGATTTTACCAGTTCAGCTCCATCCGTAATTTGATGGAGACGTTGTGCCCTGGCAATTCGACGGTCGATTCTTGATGTCCCATTTTGTTGTTGGAGACTCGTTCCTCCTTCAAAGAGTTGTGTGTTTGCCGCCCCTACCCTATTAGCTCTTATGGTTGGTATTTGACTGAGTAGTTCCATTACTCCAAGACCACCATCACCCACTGGTCCATGGATGTAGGCATTAGCAGAGTCAAATGGCAGGCGCAACCATTTTCTCACATATCTCCTTACAGATATATCCATCTGTTTTAGAGTTAAGAGCGTGGTACTTCCCAGCACTAGTTGGTGAGTTAGTGAGGGTATGCCGTGGTCTCGCAACATTACTAATTTCTGCAGAGGCTTCAGTGGTGCCCTGTCAATTTTCTCAAGGATTGTAGTAATTTTAATTGGCATGTTACGACATATACCCTGGGTACCAAAGGATACTCCCAGGTATTTCCATCGAACATTGTGTGGTGCTGCCCTCAGGCACTGGCCATCAACATCAATGGAAGGCCTTTCAGCTGGGACCACGAGTCGATGCCCTCTTGGCATCAAAGGCAGATAGATGGATTTTCTGAGGTTGAGATTCAGTCCCACCGACTTCAAGGCATTATTGAATGCTACAATCTGAGCCACTATCCCAGCTCTAGATGTGGCAATCAGTACAACATCATCCGCAAAAGCCAGGGAAGACCAACGCTGCCCTGCGTGGATGTATCCAACCCTATTAGGGAGTGCTAGCAGGACGTGATCCATAACTGCATTGAAGAGGGTTGAGGACAGGGGGTCACCCTGTCTAATGCCCCTTGCATTATACATCCATGGGCCTGCCCCAATTCGTGTAGACCCATTTTGGTAAATTGATTCAATATACTGTACCAGCTGTTTGGGCCACTGTCTCCCCTTCATGATGTTCATTATAGCAAAATGAGATACTCTATCAAATGCTTTCTCAACATCGAGAACTGCAATGTGAAGCTCTCTTTTTTTCCTATTAGCTTCAACCAACAATTTATTGAGTGCCAATACATTCAGTGCTAATCCATCAACGCCTCTGCGGAGACCTTTTTGTTGCTCAACATGAGTAACTGAGGATTCCAAACGCTTTCCAATGATCTTGTGAAATTGGCGTACTACTACTGATGGGACTGTGATTGGGCGGTAGTCTGCCTCTGTTTCTGGCATGTTTTTCTTTGGAATCATAGTAGTTCGAGCTTGTAAGAGGGTAGACGGCATAGATCCCCGGCGCAAAATCGTGTTGAAAAACAACTTCCTAAGGCTGTGGGGAACCATCCTCCAAACCTCTGCCAGTAGTCCATCAGGACCACAGGCAGTCCTGGTTGGTTCCGATACCCGGATTTCGTCCTCCGTTATTGGCATCCATATGTGGTCCATCAGCTGATCTTGGGGATGACGGACTTCCTCTGCTGTCCATTCGCTGGATGGAGCTGACCACTGTCTTGCCCAGTATTGCCTCAATTGCTGGCCTGTGTGACGCATTTGGGCTCTTCCATTACCAAGGATGTCCTCCGCTATTGCAGCTCTATCAGAATCCCATAACCTCCTAAACCTTGAGAATTTATCTCTCCTCGTTTCTTGTGTGGTATCATTGTTGATTATATGGTCCCTGGGTGGTCGTGGGGTTATACCAATGATATGGGATATCCACAGAAGAAGGTCATTTTGGGGGTCAAGATCCTGGACCACTGCTCTTGCACCACTTATCAACAATTGGTGGCCTTCATCCTGTTCTGATGCACGCTGAGCTATGGGAATCCCTGCAAGAATAGCTTCATCAAGCTGTTGATGGGAGATCTCGTAGCTTCCATCTAGTTCTTCTGTCGTTCTTCGGGGTGTTTGTGTAGCATCTAGGCGTACCTGCTCCAATACATTCTGATAGTGAGGCCTTGCTCGTACCGCTTCTACAGATTTATGTGTTCTACCAACCATTTTGGAGGCAAGAGCTCTATTCATTTGGGCACCCGGTATGGTACCTTCTAATTCAAGTTCAACAGTTGCCATGATGGTCATTTCTTCATGTGACCAGTATTTGCATCGTTTTGGGCCAATTTCGTCAAAAGCATACTCCTCAGGATGAGCTGATCTAGTATGTTTTGACAGCCCTATACGTGAATGAAAAGTTCTTCCGCAGTGGGTGCATTGGTGTTCCTGTGCTCTACTGGCCATAGTCGGTTATTTGAATTGCCGCCTCTTTCGCCTTGATGTACACTGTACATCGGGAATCACCTGTTACATGCTTCGCTGGTTTTTTAGCCGCCTTACAGGACATGCATTCAATTTCTGGATGTGGTTTGATGCAGGCAGCGACCTTATGTCCTTTCTCACCACAGCGTTTGCAACATTCTTCGCCAGGCTGGCATACTGTACAATCTTGCGAGCGATGACCCACTCTGGTGCATCTGTAGCATCTTAGAACTGGTACATATGGTGTTACTGGGCATCTACACCACCCTACGTACAGCTTAGGGTCTTTCATGATTGATTTGTAGAGCTCAGTCTCGACCTCTACTTCCCAACTTACAGGACGCCCCTCACCACGTCTTACTATCCTCTTCGGGTTAAAATTGGCCTTGAATCGATCAAGGTTAACATTGGGGAAATTTTGTTCCCGGACTGCCGCTTGGAGTTGTTCAGCGTTCAATGAAACCTCCCTGATACCCGAGATAATTAGAGTAGGTCTTTTCTTGGGCATTAGCTCCATTTTTAGGCCAGCACCCCCTGCGCCCGTATCTGCCATTATTTTTCTGGCTTCTTGAATGTTAGCAGCCTCGAGTATAACTCTTTTGTTCCTCCCCTTTCTAAGATTGACCAGCTGCCATCCCTTAGATTTGGGATCAACCTTCTCAGCTAATGCTTTTTCGACATCTTCTGCCGACTCCAATGTAGTGTTGTCGTCAGTTGGCTGAACGACAACAAAGTGTCTAGGCTGTGGCTTTGTCTTTGCAGCTGAGGCATAGGTTCGTGGCTGAGGCTGAGGCGTTTTTGATCTCTGGGTATCAGGTATGCCCCTTGATGCTGCTGAAGTTGATGCTTCAGTGGCGTTCGTCGTTGGTTGAGTTGCATTTAGAGCACCAGTCTGAATTGCAGCTGCAATCTGACGCAGTACTTGCGTCAGATCCTGATTTTGTTTGTCCACCACGTCGCTTCTGGACGCCTCACGGCCCTCCAGGGTCTTAATCTTCAGGTCCATGTGTACAACTCTTCTTAGAACAGCCGAAACAACCTCCCCTACTGGTTTTAATGCTTCCAGTCCTTTTTCCTGGCCCAATTTCATATCTCTGCACAACCTGAGGAAGCTGGTAGATGCTGCGTCCCACATTTCAAGGAGATCCAGAGCAGCGTCTGAATCGCCTGTGTCAACTGGGGATCTAGTTGTCCCCGCGTATTGCTCCTCTGCTCGTGATGGGATGTCATCAGCCATCCCTCCTCGCATCCTGAGTGGGGTGTGGGTCCCCCCTGGGCTGTAAGGGGGCAGAGTCTCGTCTGAAAAACACCCCTCTTCGCAGCCAACAGGCTCTTGGCACACTCTAGGTGCGCTTGGTATCGGCGAATTCATGTAACTTGATGGTACCCACCTCGATCTATCCTTAGGTTTCGTAAGGAACCCAGGGTCTGATGGCCCAAGTTCGTCAGTTTTCATTGTCGTCGGAGAATGAATATGGCTTTTCCAGTTGGCCTGGGTCCATCCTTTTTTTTTCTCCACATCTTCCAATCTAACATTTTGATATTTGTCATTTGGTATCTTTCTACCAATGACATCACAAAACGCATTTGTGACCACAGCAACCGAGTGCTGGTGTTGTTCTTTTGCACCTCGGTTGCGTTCGTCTATGTACTCACGGTATACTTCAGGTGCCACCTGACTATGGTGCGTCATGCGCACGGTACTATTTTCGTCTTGTAGGTTGACTAGCTCCCTTATTACTGGCTCACGAGGCTCGTGGGGGTCCCTATCGGGAAAGTAGTCCAATACCCTCTGAGGGTAAATCACACCAGTTAGGGACTCGACGGCATATTTAGTGCCGATACCTACAGCTCCTACAGCTGAGTGCCAGTTGTTATTGGCAATGGCATCCGCCGAAAATGCCATTATAGCGGCCTGATCCGCTGTACGGATCTCTTGAGCTGTAGTTGCCGTATGGTAGGCAATATCATGCTCCTCGGCAATTCGGTCGTCGTAATCGACTGGTGAGCCATTATTTATGGGTCCATTTGGGCCTAAGTACCTATGCCCGGGAAGATGGAATCCTCTTTTAGCCATTATTTAAGAAAAGTTGATAAACCGAACAAGGAGAGAGAAAAAAAAGCGTTTTTTACCTCTCGATGATATTATCGAGGGGCCCTCGGCGGGGCCTCGCGAAGACTGCGCAGTCAGCAGAAACCGCGGTGAGTCGAACGCAGGTGAATGACCAACACCTCGTGTACTCCGGACGGCACTTAAATTGCGTAATAACGCCCTTAGAAGGGCACGACCCTTAATTTCATGCCGAAATTATGGTTCCCGGGACAAAACAGATTTGTTGAGTACCACTTTTAGTTAAAACTTAGGGAAAAAACCCGAGGTAATTCGTCAAATTAACACGGAGCGTTGGCATTAGCTGTTGACACCGTGAGAACTAGAACCGAACTGAAAGGAGGACATTTTTTTTTTCACTTCTTTCACGCTGCTTTTCCCGCGTTCTGGTGCTGTTCTGCTGAAGTGTAACCATATCGCTGGAACCAGCTCGGTAAAAACAAGAACTAGACACCAAAAAGAAAAAATCATTTCGATTTCTTGCCGTTCTTACAGAGGGCAGATGAAAGACAGACGGTGACTGTGACACCACAATTTCGCAACTGACTCCACTTGCGCACGCTTCCACATAGAAGAAATACGATTCCCGCCGCTTTCTTTGATAACCTAACGACTAACCTCACCTCTTACAGTGGTAGTAAAACCGCGGTAAACGATAAAAAGCTGCCAAAATACGAAAACACAAAATAGGCGGATTAAAGACAAAAACCTCCGGACAAGCACATTTTATCCTCCTGCTCGCTTTATTTGCTTCTGAAAAAATCTGCAAATCCATTTTTTTCTTGTCTAGGTATATGCAATAAAGAATCACTACAAATTCAGGCCGCTGCTTTCATAGGTGATTCACAGTGTTCAAGCAAAGTTGACTACCTAGGGGTCCGGACATGGCAGATTACTGAACATTTAGCAGTTTAAACTTTAATTTCTATATTTTAGCGTGAATAAGTGCATATTTTATTGATTGCCCGAAGTAGAACAAAGTTGATAGTTTATGGAGAATTTTTTTTTGACACCCAAATCATAAATGTGCATTCGGAATCTTCTCTGGACAACGATTCGCCCTTTCTGGGAAAATGACCCATAAACATCTTCACTCCGCAATGAATCATTCCACACAGTCAACTTGATTTGATCACTTCCCTCACCTCTCTCTCCCCTGTTTACCATTTTCCGCCCCTTTCATGATATCTTTCAGTTCTACGTGCTGAGTAATCAATCCTAACTGCCACACACACAACTCGGTAGCATCTCGGTTCTACGTCTGGTTAGATAACCCTTACTTGTACCTAAATAAGTCAATAATGGTTCTGTAAATTTATTCAAAGAATTTAAACTATTGAACACAGTTGAAATCCAAGACATAACAATGGAGAACCCGACTAGAAACATAACTATTCATATACCTACTCGTAATAGGCAGATTTGAAGAATTAACGTCATCAGCAGCAATTTTTTCAATCAACAATTGAGTTTGAATTTCGGCTACTTGGATTACAAAATAATGGTTGGGTATTTTGTAGGTCATGTATAACAGATATCGCGCTGAAGTGATTGGAATCGGACCAACCGGCACCATAAGCACGAGTTTGGCTCCTGTCACTGCAAGAGTGATGGTTCATGTGGATTTCCAAGAGAGGAAAGTCTACTTGGACCGCCTTCGAATCGCCGAGCTGGGGTAAGAAATCCTGAGGAACGAATTTCATTAATATTAGTCTTAGCCACCCCGGTATTAGATATCAAATATAGAGAAATACCAAATAAGATCAAATTTTGATCTTAAAAATTTCTCTATAGACTTGAAATTTGGAAATAATGGAATGACTCTAATTCATTATTATTAGTCTTAGCCACCCCGGTATTAAATATCAAATATAGAGAAATACCAAATAAGATCAAATTTTGATCTTAAAAATTTCTTTATAGACTTGAAATTTGGATCAATGGAATCACTATAATTCATTGAAATCACTATAATCACTATAATTCAATGGAATGACTCTTCATTATTATTAGTCTTAGCCACCCCGGTATTAAATACCAAATATAGAGAAATACCAAATAAGATCAAATTTTGATCTTAAAAATTTCTCTATAGACTTGAAATTTGGATCAATGGAATCACTATAATTCATTGAAATCACTATAATCACTATAATTCAATGGAATCACTATAATTCATTGAAATCACTATAATCACTATAATTCAATGGAATGACTCTAATTCATTATTATTAGTCTTAGCCACCCCGGTATTAAATACCAAATATAGAGAAATACCAAATAAGATCAAATTTTGATCTTAAAAATTTCTCTATAGACTTGAAATTTGGATCAATGGAATCACTATAATTCATTGAAATCACTATAATCACTATAATTCAATGGAATCACTATAATTCATTGAAATCACTATAATCACTATAATTCAATGGAATGACTCTAATTCATTATTATTAGTCTTAGCCACCCCGGTATTAAATACCAAATATAGAGAAATACCAAATAAGATCAAATTTTGATCTTAAAAATTTCTCTATAGACTTGAAATTTGGATCAATGGAATCACTATAATTCATTGAAATCACTATAATCACTATAATTCAATGGAATCACTATAATTCATTGAAATCACTATAATCACTATAATTCAATGGAATGACTCTAATTCATTATTATTAGTCTTAGCCACCCCGGTATTAAATACCAAATATAGAGAAATACCAAATAAGATCAAATTTTGATCTTAAAAATTTCTCTATAGACTTGAAATTTGGATCAATGGAATCACTATAATTCATTGAAATCACTATAATCACTATAATTCAATGGAATCACTATAATTCATTGAAATCACTATAATCACTATAATTCAATCGAATGACTCTAATTCATTATTATTAGTCTTAGCCACCCCGGTATTAAATACCAAATATAGAGAAATACCAAATAAGATCAAATTTTGATCTTAAAAATTTCTCTATAGACTTGAAATGTGGAAATAATGGAATCACTATAATTCATTGAAATCACTATAATCACTATAATTCAATGGAATCACTATAATTCATTATTATTAGTCTTAGCCACCCCGGTATTAAATATCAAATATAGAGAAATACCAAATAAGATCAAATTTTGATCTTAAAAATTTCTCTATAGACTTGAAATTTGGATCAATGGAATCACTATAATTCATTGAAATCACTATAATCACTATAATTCAATGGAATCACTATAATTCATTATTATTAGTCTTAGCCACCCCGGTATTAAATGTCAAATATAGAGAAATACCAAATAAGATCAAATTTTGATCTTAAAAATTTCTCTATAGACTTGAAATTTGGAAATAATGGAATCACTATAATTCATCGAAATCACTATAATCACTATAATTCAATGGAATCACTATAATTCATTATTATTAGTCTTAGCCACCCCGGTATTAAATACCAAATATAGAGAAATACCAAATAAGATCAAATTTTGATCTTAAAAATTTCTCCATAGACTTGAAATTTGGATCAATGGAATCACTATAATTCATTGAAATCACTATAATCACTATAATTCAATGGAATGACTCTAATTCATTATTATTAGTCTTAGCCACCCCGGTATTAAATACCAAATATAGAGAAATACCAAATAAGATCAAATTTTGATCTTAAAAATTTCTCTATAGACTTGAAATTTGGAAATAATGGAATCACTATAATTCATTGAAATCACTATAATCACTATAATTCAATGGAATCACTATAATTCATTGAAATCACTATAATCACTATAATTCAATCGAATGACTCTAATTCATTATTATTAGTCTTAGCCACCCCGGTATTAAATACCAAATATAGAGAAATACCAAATAAGATCAAATTTTGATCTTAAAAATTTCTCTATAGACTTGAAATTTGGAAATAATGGAATCACTATAATTCATTGAAATCACTATAATCACTATAATTCAATGGAATCACTATAATTCATTATTATTAGTCTTAGCCACCCCGGTATTAAATATCAAATATAGAGAAATACCAAATAAGATCAAATTTTGATCTTAAAAATTTCTCTATAGACTTGAAATTTGGATCAATGGAATCACTATAATTCATTGAAATCACTATAATCACTATAATTCAATCGAATGACTCTAATTCATTATTATTAGTCTTAGCCACCCCGGTATTAAATACCAAATATAGAGAAATACCAAATAAGATCAAATTTTGATCTTAAAAATTTCTCTATAGACTTGAAATGTGGAAATAATGGAATCACTATAATTCATTGAAATCACTATAATCACTATAATTCAATGGAATGACTCTAATTCATTATTATTAGTCTTAGCCACCCCGGTATTAAATACCAAATATAGAGAAATACCAAATAAGATCAAATTTTGATCTTAAAAATTTCTCTATAGACTTGAAATGTGGAAATAATGGAATCACTATAATTCATTGAAATCACTATAATCACTATAATTCAATGGAATCACTATAATTCATTATTATTAGTCTTAGCCACCCCGGTATTAAATATCAAATATAGAGAAATACCAAATAAGATCAAATTTTGATCTTAAAAATTTCTCTATAGACTTGAAATTTGGATCAATGGAATCACTATAATTCATTGAAATCACTATAATCACTATAATTCAATGGAATCACTATAATCACTATAATTCAATGGAATGACTCTAATTCATTATTATTAGTCTTAGCCACCCCGGTATTAAATACCAAATATAGAGAAATACCAAATAAGATCAAATTTTGATCTTAAAAATTTCTCCTTAGACTTGAAATTTGGATCAATGGAATCACTATAATTCATTGAAATCACTATAATCACTATAATTCAATGGAATGACTCTAATTCATTATTATTAGTCTTAGCCACCCCGGTATTAAATACCAAATATAGAGAAATACCAAATAAGATCAAATTTTGATCTTAAAAATTTCTCTATAGACTTGAAATTTGGATCAATGGAATCACTATAATTCATTGAAATTTCCCGTTTTCAGGAGAATCGAAGTTCGAATTACAGGTTTGGGCCGAGTGTTGAACTTTGTTGTCTCCCGCATCGTGACGTGGGTGGTCGCTGCTTTCAAGAACCAAATCCTGAACCTGGTGGAAGATCGAGTCAGGAGATACACGAGAGCAACACTCGAGAGATCGTCTTTGGACGACATCCTGGCGGGGAGAGCTTTGAAGAGATAAGGTTCGCCGGTCCTAATCCGCGTGTAATCAAGGAAAGTACAGGAAAGTTAGGTTAGGACGGGTACGAGAAGACGAAACAAAGTCTCGATATCCAGGTTTATCTCGATAATTTATTGTTGGTTATAATTTGTGATCAGATTGGATAGCCAATGAACCAAAAAACGGACGGACCTCAAGGCTGATCTCGGTAAACCATCAAAAAGGGAAGAGCAATAATCACAGTCGAGTTCTGCTGAAGTAGCCGAGTCCATCAGTAGACTCAAACTTACCACCTTCCACACTCAATGATTTGGTTATGTTGTACGTCACAGCTGTCATATGAGTGTGATACCGCCGTTAGGGCAGTATTCATAGCTGTCATATGAGCGTGAATACCGCCCATAGGGCGGTATTCATAGTCATGACTCGAGTAGGACTTGAGTAAATACTCCTGAGAGTAATTACTCTCAGGACATGAGTAGTTACTCGGAACTTGGTATTCAGAGTGTAAGTGGAGTAATTGCTCATCCTTCGAGTAACTACTCGACAAGAGTAACTACTCGAGATTCTGGAGATGCATCGTGAGGCTCGAGTAGTTCCTCAACCAGCAATTGGTAGCCCTGATTGCTAGTTGAACGGGAAACTTCCTTTGTTTGACAGGGATTTTCCCCTGTTTAACGGGGAACTTCCCTGTATTGATACATCACTGCAGTGGTAACCCTTCCGGTAGGTTTTGAGAGCGCTGCATGTTTGTTTTTGAATGGTCGGTAGTTAGTCAGTTTGTGTTGGGTTGTGCGTGAAATGGGGAAGGAGATAATAATATTTGAAGATATTCTTTTCCTGTCCTAACCATTTTTGAACCTGGTGGTGCATCAGCAACGGTGCTTTTCAGCCTGTGAGCTAGTAATCTGGTAAGGTTGACTTTTATGTGTGAAACAAGCTGCAAGAATGTGACGATTCAAAAAAGCGGATAGAATGGAATGGAAGTCGTAAGAGTATCTTCAGTTGATTGTCTACTTGGTAATCCTCTCACTTTTCAGTCAATACATAATTGTAAATGAATCGAGTAAGTTCTAAATTATTTCTATTACGAAAATTATCAAAATCTATAAAACTGAACACTGTCATTGAAGTAGTTCCATTTTCCTCAAAATATATCAATGTTCTCGTGGTTTTGACGAATTTTCTTCATTTTCCCCAAGAAATGTTTTAAAAAATCTTTTTGTTTATTGATTTTTGAGAAAACTATATTGGTATATTAAGGTTTTACTTTGAAGCTGATTGCACTGCCTTCAAATTCCTTTCACTTTACTTATTTCTAAAATGAATGGTTTTGCGAGTGAACGGTTCAAAACCCTCCAATTATTTAGCCTACAAGGTCCAGTTGGTCTAAAACTATAGAAAATAGAAAACTATTGAAAATTCTACCTACTATAGACAATAAATTATTGAAATTATGTTTTAGAAGTTATGGTTAAAAAACTGAAAAATTTCAAACATTTCATGGTTTTTAGCGCACTATGTCAGTAGCAAACGGTTTTCAAAGTTGCAAATTTGGATAACTTTTTAAATAATTTTAAAATTTTAATTTTTATTATTAAATTTGTTGTTATTGTTAATCGTAGATGTATCCATTGTTGATGAGAACAACACGTTGAGTAACTACTCAAGTGTTACTCGACTCAACGCCAAGTTTTGTTTATGAATACCGCACGCAGAGCAGATACTCGAAGTTTGGAGTAACTACTCGGGTAAATACTCGAGATGACGACTGTGAATAGCGTTGAGCATCCGCCGTCACTCCAAGACCCATTCGAGTATTTACTCGGCTTCGAGTAATGTCTATGAATACCGCCCTAAGTGTGAACCTCCCTAGGAGTTGTTGCGACGAATAATATTCGTCAACATAATATGTTGAGACTTGATCAGATCTACCTTCAAAGACAGTTGAGAATACCGGTCTGGAATAAATGGTCTACAATTTAGAAACCAACAAAAAAAACTGCTGCAAATTATTACACAAAGCTTTGTGTGTACAAATTGTTTTTCTCTATATGTAGATCACTAGCCTTCATAGAACTCAGTTCTGCCATTGCCTATCAGTTATATTTTGGCTTCACAATCAAAAAAGAAAAAATGCGAAGAAATAAATGCTTCACACTCAATTCGAAGATACAGGCCTTCATTAGGAAATTTGTGTTCCTGTTGCTAAGGATAAAAGCCAAGTTCAACTGGAAGAAACGAACGACAATCGCATTTTGGTCAGCTAAACTTGAATGAAGATTGCCTCGTTCGCAATTCACACTCGTGTTTCTGATTCATCGCAAGCCCAACCCTTAAGTTCTCATGGGCAGCGAACAGTTTGTCCTAAAGAGGTCCGAATGGTTTCATTCGATTCTAAAAATTCACTACATTTTGAGGTAGCTAGGGCCTTTGAATCAACCAAAAGCTTCGCGGCACAACTAGACCCCAAATGGAGCCCATGAAATAAATTTCAACAAAATCGGTTCATGGGAACTAAGAAAAGTGCCGCGTATGGCGGACGGACGGATTTGTTGGTTTATTATTTTCAATAATCAACCTTTAAAATCGAACAATTTAAAAAATAAAAAAAAATTAATTCAAAGTAGGTTTACGTTTCAAGTTAAGTAGAATCCTTAGTAGAACTTTCCTTGGTTACTATGCACCGATTTTGATAAAATTTGATTTTGATTTTGGTTCCATTTGGGGTCTAGTTGTTGTGCCCAATCACCAAAATGCGATCGTTGCTAATTTCTTCGAGCTTTAGGTTCTCAGTTTTGCGTCCTTAGCAACCAGTAAACAAATTTCCTAATCAAGGCACCCACTACTCTTTATTTCTTCGAATTGAGTGTCAAATATTCATTTCTTAAGAATAACCTTGGTTGTGAAACGAAAATATGGTTGTTAGGTAGTGGCAATGGAAAAGCTGTGTTCTTTGCAAAGAGTGATCTACACAGAAAAATTATTTGCATAAACAAACCTTTATGTAATTATGTGCAGCGTTTTATTCGATTTTTGGATTCAGTCTACCTAGAAACATAAATAATCAAATCTTGAGGAGGGGAGTTAAATGATTTTCTTGGTCGATTCCACGAGTTCATTGTTGAATGTAGGTAATATACCAACTAGGGAACCTGATCCAAATGTTGAATTGAAATTGATCAACATAAAAAAAGGAAACTGATCCAAAAATGTTAACAACGCGTACCTGGTTATCTATCTTAATACCTACGCTGTGATTGTTTTTTCCCTTCTCAGTAGTTTACCGAGAACAGTTTTGAGGTCGGTCCGTTTTTTTGTTGAAAGGTTTTTATTTCATTAATTTTATAACATTTTCGAAAAAAAATTAATTTTGACATAGGCCTATTTTTTTAAATTACAAATGGCTTTAATAAATTGCGTTTCCTACTGAACGGATAGAAATTTTAACGCTCTAACCGACGTTACTATCATATTCGAGTTTATCTTGTAAATTAAAATCGTTATGGCCGTTTTAATGAGGAAAGGTCGAAAACACGAGAAAAAATCCTAAAAGTAAGAAAAAAAGAAAAAAGAAAGTTATAGGACAAAAATTTAGCATATTACCTAGTTGTATAATCGATTACACTAGATTACAAAATTTAGGGGTGGTCTGGCTGGCTCGTTCTTTCACCACTTTTCTTATGGTATTTGGTGCGCTGAATCCGAATCTGACGTCAGTGTTTTTTGTTTACGTCGGATTTTCAAGATATAGCTAGTTTTAAGATTTTTCTAGTTCTCACTTTTCTTCATTTTTTAGTGAAAACTCATCTTGCTCAAATCTCCTCATAAGTATTCAGACTTATAGGAAATTTCATGTAGAATCCGAATATGTACTTAGTTTTTAAGTAAAACTGTGTTAAACCCCCTATTTTGGTTTATTATTTTCAATAATAAGCCTTTGGAATCGAGCAAGAAAAAAAAAATTTTAACCCCCCCCTCAAAATTTGATGTTTTACGTTTCAAGGTACGTAGAATCCGAAAATCGAATAAAAAAATTTCCGTCCGTCCGCCGTACGCCTAAGCCGTACGCGGCACTTTTCTTAGCAACACTGGACCGATTTGGTTCAAATTTGGTATATGGGCTCCATTTGGGGTCTAGTTGTGCCGCGAAGCTTTTGGTTGATGTAGGTCACTTCTAAGGGGTGAAAATTAAGGGTTGAAATTTTCAAGAGTGCCCTAGCTCGAAAACTCTCGAAATAAAGGTATCGTTTCTTCACTAATTTTAAATAGTACTGAATTTTAAAAAAAATTTGAGACCACCCGGAGCCCTGTAGGACAAACCGTTCGGTCCCTACGAGTATTTGAAGGTTTTCCTTCGATAAAACAGAATCATGAGTGTGAATCGCAAAAGAGGTCTAATCGCCGTTCAAATTTTATCTGACTAAAATGCGATCGCTGTTCATTTCTTCGAGTTGTATTCAGTTTTGCCTTCTGCGTAACCAGTAATCAAATTTCCATATCAAGCTTTCTATTTTTCGAATCGAGTGTGAAGCGTTTAGTTCTTTCTAATAAACTTGATTGTGAAGGTGTGAAGCCATTATAGTGTGGTAGGTAGTACCTACCAATAGTTGGTAGGTAAAAAAAAATTGGTAGGTAAAACAATGTTTGTAGGTAAAAAACGCTGCAAATCATTGCTCACTGATCAGATCGCTGATCAGCTGAGTGAGCTCCGTTGCCATTTTCAATGCTATTGAATGGAAGTGCTCTTCCAGGCGTCTCCAGCATTCGAGGAGATCTTCTTCACTCCTCACATCACTGATCAGCTGAGTGAGCTCCGAAGCCATTTTCAATCCTATTGAATGGAGGTGCTCTTCCAGGCGTTTCCAGCATTCGAGGAGATCTTCTTCACTCCTCACATCACTGATCAGCTGAGTGAGCTCGAAAGCCATCAGATCCTATTGAATGGAATCAGATCCTATTGAATGGAAGTGCTCTTCCAGGCGTCTCCAGCATTCGAGGAGATCTTCTTCACTCTTCTGATCACTGATCAGCTGAGTGAGCTCGAAAGCCATTTTAAATCCTATTGAATGGAAGTGCTCTTCCAGGCGTCTCCAGCATTCGAGGAAATCTTCTTCACTCCTCAGATCACTGATCAGCTGAGTGAGCTCCGAAGCCACTTTCAATCCTATTGAACGCAGGAGCTGAAATTTGAGAGGGAAGATCAAGGGAGAATACAGATGGTGGTAGGTGCTATTGATGGAGAACCAGTGATCTATACAGAAGGATGATCTATACATAAAATAATAAACCTTTGAGCAATGATTTGCAGCGTTTTTACAAAACGTATCAAAAAACACCGGTTCTCAACGTTTTTTCTTCGGGTTTTCCCTTACATTTTGCCACTTGAAAAAACAATTAAGGCTAAAAAAAATTTTCTCGGGCCTTTACTTTGTAGGGGGGACACCCCAGAGGAGAATGAGACCAATCGCAGCCTCCTAAACCCATTAATATCGAAGGAATGAGCTTTTCCATGGCACTGAAATGAAAATTCACAAAAACCGTTAATTAATTTTTCGAGATAAGTATGTGCGTTCCTAAATCTGTTTTCCTCAAATGGATTTTCCTTTCTTCTACATTTTTTATGCTTGTCACCTATTAAGAGTAAGATCGAAAATAGGTACTCAAAGGGGGAGTAAATCATAATTGGGAAACTCTTTTTTTGTTAAGTGATTTTAATTCAGTTTTACAAACGAAACACAATAAACTGCAGAAAAGTTGACGGTGTAAATCTGTTTCATGAAGGCTCAGATGAATCAAAAGTTGGTAAAATGTTTGGTTATTCCTCCACCTCAGAGGTTCCACCAAGTTATAAAACCATGGAAGAACGGTACAAAGGGTATTAGGAAGTTCACTTGATGGCGGACTATTGTTGGACCTTAAAAAGAGATTTACCTCAGGCGGTTTTTCTCTACATGGATGCCGGCGATGAAACCTCTGAGGTGGAGGAATAACTAAACATTTTACCAACTTTTGATTCATCTGAGCCTTCATGAAACAGATTTACACCGTCAACTTTTCTGCAGTTTATTGTGTTTCGTTTGTAAAACTGAATTAAAATCACTTAACAAAACAAGAGTTTCCCAATTATGATTTACTCCCCCTATGAGTACCTATTTTCGATCTTACTCTTATTAGGTGACAAGTATAAAAAATGTAGAAGAAAGGAAAATCCATTTGAGGAAAACATATTTAGGAACGCACATACTTATCTCGAAAAACTAATTAACGGTTTTTGTGAATTTTCATCTCAGTGCCATGAAAAAGCACATTCCTTCGATACTAATGGGTTTAGGAGGCTGCGATTGGTCTCATTCTCCTCTGGGGTGTCCCCCCTACATAGTAAAGGCCCGAGAAAATTTTTTTTCAAGTGGCAAAATGTAAGGGAAAACCCGAAGAAAAAACGTTGAGAACCGGTGTTTTTTGATACGTTTTGTGAAAAATAGGGTGTTTAACACAGTTTTACTTAAAAACTAAGTACATATTCGGATTCTACATGAAATTTCCTATAAGTCTGAGTACTTTTTGAGGAGATTTGAGCAAGATGAGTTTTCACTAAAAAATGAAGAAAGGTCCTCCTCAACGGCACACCCTGTATAAATATAAAATATTACAGCCTAGTTTGAATTTCAAGGCTGGCTGATGTTACCACGATAGAATTTCAAAATAGAGAGAAACCGCAAACCGCTTTGGAATAAGCCGACAATTGACTGTAAAAAATTCTCATCATTTTTAGATATATGACGGTTGTATTGCCTTATTGTGGGCCTCTTACATCTAAATAAAAAAATATTATTCAATAAATTTAATCATTTGAATTTCAATAGCTGACTGATGTTTTACGAGAATCTAGTCGTTATAATAGAAGGAATG
The DNA here is from genome assembly GCA_009739505.2 of Apolygus lucorum. NCBI lineage: Eukaryota > Metazoa > Arthropoda > Insecta > Hemiptera > Miridae > Apolygus > Apolygus lucorum. Next base: position 2,559,032 of record CM019179.2, on the reverse strand, counting down.
CCGAAAACAGCGTTGAAATACACCGAAATCTGACTGAAAAATGCGTTGGCTGATTCAATGCCAAAATGGTCAGAGATGATCCCTAATAAAGGTGTAGTAAGAGTATTCGAAAATAGGATTTTCAGTTAGATTGTGTGTACGCCAGAGATGGGCGAACTCCTATTCATAAATAAGATTATGAATACAAATCACATCTGCGATTTTATGATTATGAATACAAATACAGGTATGAATATGAATACGAATACGAATTCATACTTTGAATACGATTTTCCCCCGTATTCGTATTTTGAATACGATTTTATAATTTTTTCTATGATTTCCCTAAAAGTCGCATTTTTTGCTTCCTCACTACCGAAGGTAGGGAAGCTTTGTATTCGTGAAAGAAGTGAAAAAAAAAAAATGTCCTCCAAAATCAAAATTTCCACTTGCTTTTTGCGTTTTAGAGCTTCCCGAACAATTTTGGTTCCGTGTCTGTCTGTCTGTCTGTCTGTCGGTCTGTCTGTGGTCAATCCTTGTCCCGGGCAAAACTATACTAACCTGTGGTCCGATTTTGATGAAATTTTCAGGGATTGTGCGGGTTAGGTCCTAGACGGTCCCCTATAAATTTCAGCACCTTCGGACCAATAGGAGCGAGTGCGCATGCGCAAACGTGAATTTCCTGGAACCTCGGTTTCTCGGTTTCTAATGAACCGATTTTGCTCAAATTTGAAGGTTAGTTAGGGACTAACTTCTAAGAGACACCCTATAAGTTTCAATCAAATTGGTCAAGCAATAGCCGCTGCGCATGCAATGGAGAATGCTGAAGGCGCCTGAGTGATCACTGATCAGCTGAGTGAGCTCCAAGGCCATTTCCTCTCCTGTTGAACGCAGGAACCTGAAATTTGAGAGGGCGGGTCAATGGAGAATGCTGAAGGCGCCTGAGTGATCACTGATCAGCTGAGTGAGCTCCAAGGCCATTTCCTCTCCTGTTGAACGCAGGAACCTGAAATTTGAGAGGGCGGGTCAATGGAGAATGCTGAAGGCGCCTGAGTGGTCACTGATCAGCTGAGTGAGCTCCAAGGCCATTTTCTCTCCTGTTGAACGCAGAAAGCTGAAATTTGAGAGGCAGGGTCAATGGAGAATGCTGAAGGTGCCTGAGTGGTCACTGATCAGCTGAGTGAGCTCCAAGGCCATTTCCTCTCCTGTTGAACGCAGGAACCTGAAATTTGAGAGGGCGGGTCAATGGAGAATGCTGAAGGCGCCTGAGTGATCACTGATCAGCTGAGTGAGCTCCAAGGCCATTTTCTCTCCTGTTGAACGCAGGAAGCTGAAATTTGAGAGGCAGGGTCAATGGAGAATGCTGAAGGTGCCTGAGTGGTCACTGATCAGCTGAGTGAGCTCCAAGGCCATTTCCTCTCCTGTTGAACGCAGGAACCTGAAATTTGAAAGGGCGGGTCAATGGAGAATGCTGAAGGTGCCTGAGTGGTCACTGATCAGCTGAGTGAGCTTAAATATTACAGTGGAAGAAAGATAAAGAGGGAGAGGGAGCAAAAACCTTTTCAAGGTATGTCACATTTTAGCCATTAGACTCTAAGCGGAAATCATCCGGGGGTGCAGGGGGCGAAGCCCCCGCCGAGGCGCGCAGCGCCGAGTTTTCGCCAACTGATTCTTTACGTCCATGTTACAATGAGTGAGGAAGCTATACTGCCCACCCAACTTGGCAGACGTTTTTACGATTTTCCCTGAAAATCACTATTTTTTAAATGATTTTCTCCCGAACTCTCGACATATTTATGACCTAACATTGTCAAAATAATCAATCAAAATTCGAAACGCTCAAAAATTCTCGTAGAATTTTTCACGCAGAATCGAATGAGACCAACCCCAGGTCGCTACGACCAACCGTATAGAAACTAAGACAAAATTTCCGCTGAAAATTGTATTTTTTTTTATACAATTTGCACTGAAAATTATTTAAAAAATTATGATTTTAACCGGAATTTTGGTCGTATTTATTCCCTAAAATTGTCAAAATAATGAATAAAATTTCGAAAAGCTCACCAATTGTTATAGGATTTTTCACGCAGAATCGAATGAGACCAATACCAGGTCCCTACGACCAACTGAATAGAAATTACGACATTTCCGGTAAAAATCATAATTTGTTTGATGATTTTCAGTGGAAATCGTTAGAAACACGATTTTCAGCAGACATTTCGTCGTAGTCTCAATACGGTTGGTCGTATGACCTGGGGTTGGTCTCATTCGATTCTGCGTGAAAAATCTTATAGGAATTAGTGAGCATTTCGAATTTTGATTGATTATTCTGACAATGTTAGGTCATAAATATGTCCAGAGTTCGGGAGAAAATCATAAACACAGTATGATTTTCAGGGAAAATCGTAGGGAAATCATAGAAAAAAATCATAAAATCGTATTCAAAATACGAATACGGGGGAAAATCGTATTCAAAGTGTGAATACAATTGTATTTGTATTCATATTTATATTCATACCTGTATTCGTATTCATAATCATAAAGTCGCAGATATGATTTGTATTCATAATCGTATTTATGAATAAGAATTAGCCCATCTCTGGTGTACGCCGGTTGCACTACTCGAGTAGAGCTGAAAGGGCGCTGACCTCCAAGCACAGAGTACTGGAGAACACAACCCCGACGTTTTCCCCTTCCTCATTGAAAAGTTCGACTATTTGTCCTCCGAATCCGTACATGTACGAGGAAATATGGAAGTGCGGTGCCTTATGATATATTGAGCTTGAAAAGCAAGATCTACCTGTTGAGAAGTACCAAGGACTGGCGTAGATTTCGTGATTCCTGGGAAGATGGAGTCGCTCACTTGTCACTTCAACAACACTTCCACTCCGACCGCTGTTTCGAAAAAGCCTTGCACAACCCGTAAATCAATCGACGGACCTAATCAAAAGGAACATCGCACACGGGAATTCACTGATTCAGAAACACAACAATTCATTCGCCACAACCTAGAATCTATCACCTTCACCCCGGCCTACCAAGGAGAAACACCAACCTACTGACTGATTGTGTTCGGGTGAGAGCTGGACGGTTTTGCGCATGCGCACGGCACTTTTCCACAGCTAAAATCTGGTTTCCAGGAAGGACCTTGTTCGACCCTCCAACTCATCCTCTCATTTGTTTTGTGTTCATCTCAGATCAACCTATTTCGGCGCTTCAGAAGCAACATTTCGTAACTATTTAAACGACACGAAAACCCAGTTTTCTTTAAAGTTGTTGGTATTTTTATCAATTTTTCTCCTATTATTTTTTCATAGCAGAGGACCATTATTTTCGCATAGTGAGAAAGTCATAATAATCTGGGATGAACATTTCAAAACTCGTTCAAATATAAAACTTTCAACTCTACAGGACGCACATCTTATTTGCCCTAGCTCTTTGTCAATTTCCTCTCTTGTGAATTAACTACTAATTATTTTCCCATCATCTTTAGCTGTTCACAAAATTTGGAAATCAACGTCAAACGCCAAGAATATGCTCCTCAAACCATCTATTACTAGTTGTTCTAGATACCTAACTAGTCCATGTACAGTGAACTGAAATTATCACTTTTTTACAACTAACTATTAAAAAGTGTTAATTTGATTCAGATAATGGTTTCCACTACTAAATTTTAGTAGTGCAAACCATTATCTGAATCAAATTAACACAGAATGTTTCTCATAAGTTATTTGTTCATGTGTCTTGCTTTTTATGGAAATGTCGCCCAATTCGATCAACCTCAAGACAGAGAAGTTGGAAATGGGAAGGTTGATGGTACCTATTAGGTGGCTGGGAAAAAGAATAGTGACCAAAGGGTGCGTACTAGCGAAACATGAATGTGTGATGGTCGGGCGGGCGGCAGGGCGTTTGATCGCCGCCCTCCCCCCCCAGCCCATGATTGCCCCCCTCGCCCCCCTCCAAATCGTAAAAACGCAAATCCGACGGCTATGATCAAGTTAGAAAAATTCTGCAAACGGATTCGTATTCTGATGAAAGTTCTGCAAGTGGTTATAAGGCCACTTTTTGAAAATGTTCAAAATTTTAAAAAATTTTTGTTGGAGCTGTGTGCAAAAAATTTTTGCACACTTTCTAAACCAATTACCCGGAATTCTACGGTGATCTTGAAGAGAAATCCGTTTGGGGAACTCAAATATCTCGATCCGTTCTCAACTGAGGAGTAAACGAAATTTTCTTCATTTTGGTGCTGCCACGTGGTGGCAGATTTCACAACTAAACTCGGGACATTTAACCTTAAGGTCCACAGATAGAAATTCACGTGCCGGATTACAGAACCTATAAACGGTTGAAAAAAGTTGAGATTTTCAAGATTTGACAATTTGTCCTCTTCAAATTCATTTTTCACCCGTTTTGTTCATTTAAAAAAATTTGGTTTTCCATCAGGGAAAAAGGAAATTTAACGCTCTTTCCAATGGAAAGCTGCCCCCAAGGTGTCACCACAGCTGCCTGGAACACCACAGCTGCCCCCAAGGTGTCACCAGAGTAACCAAAATTAAATTTCAATTTTAAATTTAATGGACAGCAGAATTTGTTTTGGGCTATCGAAAGTCTCAAAATAGAATTATGACAAATATTTCCAAAAGAATCGACGAAAAAAATTTCAAAATTGTTGTCATATCATTTTTTCAATTTCTAATAACTCAAGAAACATGGTTAAAAAAAATTCAGCTTTGTCCATCAAGTTTTAAATTCCAATTTAAATTTAGTTAATCTGGTGGCACCTTGGGACAGCTGTGGAATTCCTAAGATGTTTTCGGTGACACTAGTGACACCATGGTCCAATTAGGGTTAGGGGGGTTAAAAAAAAGTCAAGAGACAAAAAAGTCACAAATTACTTGTAGAACATAAGGTGTTACACCCTGTATATGTACATAATCGTGTTATAATACGAGGAAGCTATGTGCCTCACCCACATAACAGAAGTTTCTCAAATTAAATTGGATACGAAAGAACTCTGATTCTCTGGATTCAAGGAAGGGAAAGTCTATGAGAAGAATCTGATAACGAACATTTCAAAACATTTCATTCCAAAATGGGCCCTTTGCAAAAACTACTCTTTTCTGGAAACTTAGCTGTTATTCTCGAAATTAAATTATACTAATAAATTAAGGGAGGTAAAAGTTTATTTTCTTTCACAATCTTGATAGTGTGGGCTATAGTTAACCAAATGTGTACAATTCATAAAAGATAGGCGAAGTTTCCATTTTGCTTTCTAGTCTACCAAGGTAGCGGAAGCATTGTTTTAACTGTTCAAGTTTGAAAAGAAAAAATGTTCACCAAAATCAATATTTCCACTCGCATTTTACGTTTCAGGCCTTCCTGTACGGTTTTGGTTCCGTGTCTGTCTGTCTCACGAAATCCTTGTAACGGGCAAAACTAAGAAGTTAGTCTAATTTCGATGAAATTTACAGGAATTTTGCGAATTCAACGTGAAAATCCAAATAAGTAGTGGCGTGTTCTCAATTCATTTTTAAGTAAGTTTATTTTAGAAGTGAATTAAAGTGTTTTGGTTTATTATTTTCAATAATGAATTTTGATGTTTTACGTCTCAAGGTACATTTTTTTCAAGTTATGTCTAAGTGTGTCTTGTGAAGTATGAAACTTTCCTGAGAACTTGCTGAACTTCGTACCATTTCGGTCATCATCGGACCACGTACTTGTACGTTTACTACCACGGCAGCTTCCGTGTGAAGCAAAAACTCTCTAATGGAGAGGTTAATTTATTTATTCATTGATTGGGTCTATTCCAAAGGTTCATTATCGAAAATAAATAAACCAAAAGTGAATTTTGAGTTGCTTCGAGCTGCTGGAGACGTAACAGATGCCGCTACCCTCCTCTGGGAGGAAGAGGGACCCTTCAGTCACTTTGCTGCCTTATCGAGATAAGTAATCTCTCCACAATATTAAATATTTTGCGGTTTCCTTTGGTACCCAAAATTCATTTTCATTTCATTTCTGACAGTACAGGGTGTCTACACTCAAGATGGCCATAACTTCATGGTTCGAGTCTACAAGGTATTTCCAACAAAAAATTACTCATAGCACTTTTTTCTTAACCCACTCAAAATGCCTTTTTTTTTCTCTTCGAAGTTTTTTTTCGCGTCTTCGACCTTACGTCACTAAAACTGTCATAACTCCTGTTATTTACTAAGAAATTCAAATTTAAGGATATCGTTGGAAAGAGCATTAAATACTACCTAGTGTAAAACAATTTTTTTTTCAAAATTCGATTTTTTCTTTTCGATGTTTTCACTTTGAACGCCTGCCCATTACGATGGGCGCTCTTCGAAAATCATGCTCAAATTGTCAGCTTTCCAACGGTATATATATACATTTTTGGTTTATTATTTTCAATAATGAACCATTGGAATCGACTAAGAAAACACCCCCTCAAAATTTGTTGGTTTACGTTTCAAGGTACGTACAATCCAAAAATCGAATAAAAATTTGGCCGTCCGTCTGCCGTACGCGGCGCCCCCCCCCCCCCCCCCCCACTTAGCATTGACCGATTTTGATGAAATTCGGTTTGTAGGCTCTATTTGGGGTCTAGTTGTGCCCCGAAGATTTTGGTTCATGTAGATCACTTCCAAGGGTTCAAAAACAAATCTGGAAATTTTGAAAACGCCCTAACTCAAAAAAGTTTGATATAATGATATTGTTTTTCCATCAATTTAAGATAGAATAGAATTTTTTGAGACCACGCGGAGCTCTGTAGGACAAACCGTTTGCTCCCTACGAGAATTTAAGGGTTGGACGTACGATAAATCAGAAACACAAGCGTGAATCGCAAAAGAGGCCTAATCTCCGTTCAAATTATAGCTGCCCAAAATACGATCGATGTTTTTCTTCATGTTGGATGGTTGGTGGCTTTGCAGACGAGTGATATATAGAAAAATAACAAACCATTGTATAATAATTTGCACTGTTTCTTTTTAAAATTCAAATTGGAAGAGTAAATCAAATTTGAATGCAAGAAAACGTGAGTTTCACTAGAAAATAGAGTGTTTTACGCGGTGTAGGGTCACCCTCGATCTCAAGCTGACTTGACGAGTTTGGTATCAGTCCCCCACGTAATTTTTTACGCTGAATCCAATGGTGACACTTCCGAATAATTCCGACAGCTAGAACCTCCGACATTTTGTTCATAAAATACGCATTATACGTAGATATTGTAGTGAGCATAAAGTAACATCTTTCTACACAATAAAAAAGTCCATTCATGCAGCATGAATTAATGAGCGAATTTTCAAAGAAATCATTCAGTTTAAGGTGTGGTCAAGAAAAGGACCAATGGTGTTGCAATTTGTTGTAGAAAGTTTTTTTTTTTCGATTCTTGGTTTATATATATGTATATATGTTTTTATTACATACTTTTACACCAATAATCGACGTCCTGGAAGACGTGAAATCACTGGGCTGAAAGCTAAATCTGGGAGCCCGAGAAGCGTTCTGATTGTGGAAGCTCCGGGACGTAGTTAAAGATGAGTGCGACAGATCGCGTTCATGCTCGTATGTTCCCAACCTCATAACAACAAGCCACCTTTTGTTTATCACACATTTTTCTCCTTGATGCGTTACCGCATCTAAGTAATTAATTTGATAACATTTAGTTATATTCGCGATATGTACGAAAAAATCGTGCGATTTTCAATAATACACTGAGTTATAAACGTTTCTATCGGTGGCAGTTGTCGATAAAATATTTGAACGAGGACTCTTTTTTTTTTCTTTTTTCTTTCCCCGACACATGATTTTCGCATGAAAAACGCAAATTATTGCTGGGTATGCTTTGAAGATGTTAGGAGTCCATATTCATGTTCTAGTCGTCTCTACGAACTCATAGAGTACCCACACGGCTACTGCATTTCTGGGTACAACAAATATACGCTCGTATTCATTATATATATATATAGCTACAAACTTTTCTTAATTTTGGACAATTTTCATTTTTGAAAAATGCATTCATATCAGAAATTTTGTGCTGAATCCGAATATACCATATATTACCATGATTTTCAATGTAAAAACCACAAAAAACGGGAAAAACCCATTTTTTTGGGAGTTTTTTTGAATTTTGGACCACTTTGGATTGTCCAAAATTGCTGGTTAACGAACTTGACCTATGGTTTGTTGCTACAAACATTTTGGCAAAAACTAAAAAAAAATTTTTAAACAATTACTCAAGTTATCGTCCGGAATGACACATATATATATATATACATATGATTTTTGGAAAAACTTCAGGGATCGTTTCAGAATGTTCCAAAACGGATTTCAGTGTGAAAATTTTTCGAAAAAGTCGATTCTAAAAATTTTGAGGCCATTGCAATAGCTTCATTTTCTTTGAAAATTCGCTAATAATACGCTGCAAATTATTGCTGGGTATGCTTTGAAGATGTTAGGAGTCCATATTCATGTTCTAGTCGTCTCTACGAACTCATAGAGTACCCACACGGCTACTGCATTTCTGGGTACAACAAATATACGCTCGTATTCATTATATATATATATAGCTACAAACTTTTCTTAATTTTGGACAATTTTCATTTTTGAAAAATGCATTCATATCAGAAATTTTGTGCTGAATCCGAATATACCATATATTACCATGATTTTCAATGTAAAAACCACAAAAAACGGGAAAAACCCATTTTTTTGGGAGTTTTTTTGAATTTTGGACCACTTTGGATTGTCCAAAATTGCTGGTTAACGAACTTGACCTATGGTTTGTTGCTACAAACATTTTGGCAAAAACTAAAAAGAAATTTTTAAACAATTACTCAAGTTATCGTCCGGAATGACACATATATATATATATATACATATGATTTTTGGAAAAACTTCAGGGATCGTTTCAGAATGTTCCAAAACGGATTTCAGTGTGAAAATTTTTCGAAAAAGTCGATTCTAAAAATTTTGAGGCCATTGCAATAGCTTCATTTTCTTTGAAAATTCGCTAATAATACGCTGCAAATTATTGCTGGGTATGCTTTGAAGATGTTAGGAGTCCATATTCATGTTCTAGTCGTCTCTACGAACTCATAGAGTACCCACACGGCTACTGCATTTCTGGGTACAACAAATATACGCACGTATTCATTATATATATATATAGCTACAAACTTTTCTTAATTTTGGACAATTTTCATTTTTGAAAAATGCATTCATATCAGAAATTTTGTGCTGAATCCGAATATACCATATATTACCATGATTTTCAATGTAAAAACCACAAAAAACGGGAAAAACCCATTTTTTTGGGAGTTTTTTTGAATTTTGGACCACTTTGGATTGTCCAAAATTGCTGGTTAACGAACTTGACCTATGGTTTGTTGCTACAAACATTTTGGCAAAAACTAAAAAGAAATTTTTAAACAATTACTCAAGTTATCGTCCGGAATGACACACATATATATATATATATATATACATATGATTTTTGGAAAAACTTCAGGGATCGTTTCAGAATGTTCCAAAACGGATTTCAGTGTGAAAATTTTTCGAAAAAGTCGATTCTAAAAATTTTGAGGCCATTGCAATAGCTTCATTTTCTTTGAAAATTCGCTAAAAGGCGTATATCTCGAATATCACCCTCATTTACTAAGCGGAAAGGGCGTATCTCCTCTAAATTGGTTAAGACGTGAATTCCCATGAAAAAGGCCGTAGTAAGTTGGAGAATGATTGGACCTACCGTATGATGTCCCGAAAATGGGCTAAAAGTATGATTAACAGGACGCGAAACTTAAAAAACGAAAAGTGCTTGTACTGAAAATCTTGATTTTCGGAGATGCGCCCTTCTTGCTAAGGACGGCAGTATAAGTCTGCATAAATTAGCTAATGGGGGGATAGGGGGGCGGGTTCAGAAAGGTGTTTTTTGTTCGATGGTGATGAAATTCATAAGGGACCGTCTCGAGGGTAACCTGCATCAAACCTGGAAATTCCATGAAACTCTGACCATTATTTCGTGTAAGTAGTTTGGTACACGCGCAGATCAAGGATTGACCACATAACGACGAGGAACCAAAATTGTTTATGAGACTCTCTCAACTGCAAAATGAGAGTGGAAATTTTGATTTTCGAGGACCCACGATTATTTACCCGCTAAATAAAAACTTCTTTTTATGAAACGACCTATTGGGTTAACCTGTAATTAATTATTTGGCGACCTCCAAACGTGAAGAGGTTGAAGAATTCGTGCAAAGTCCCTACGTAAAGGGTACCCTTAGTGAAGGGTTCTTCAAGACCGGGGCTCTTTCCAATTATTAAATAGTTGGGGACCGAAGGACCTCCGATTCGCACGACGTCATCGCTTGCCAGGATGACGATTACATCTGCGAGGCAACTCGAAGGAGAAGCCGTGAGAGGGCTTTTATTAAGGATTCCCTTCGTCTTAGAGGGATTCAGGAATTTCATAATAATAGGAGGTGTTAGAAATTAAATTCTAGTGGTTAACAATTTATTGTCAACGGTTGAATATTGAAAGGCTACGCATTTTTTTCCGATAGCTGAAGTCTTCAAAAGTATTGAACTAGGATAGCTGTGCGGTCAGAAGGTTTCTAAGGGGAATGGCAATTAATTTGTGAAAAAATCTATCGGAAGAATATGCTGAGAAAACTCATTTACCAAATCTGCCATATTGGGTGGGCGGTATAGCCTTATGTTCTCACATGCAATGGAGCGATATATGCACAAATAGAATAAATTCGTTGACAAACCTTTTTAATGAAAAAACGGACCAACCTCAAAACTGATGATATAATACAATATAAATAAGAGAAATCAGTAATGACAATGTATTCTTGTAGGTTGGAAGGGGGAAGCATTAAAGACGCCGCTGTGCCCATCCGTAGACACAAACATACTCGATTAGTTTCCGTACTGTGGTCCAGTTTCCCTGCCGGGGATAATTTTCTGAAATGTGGATCAGTCTCTGTATTGTGGATTGGATACTTTAAATATGCACAAGGCCCGTAGTTTGGATCCGTTTCCGTACAATCTGCATATCGCTCATATCCTAGAAGAAGGGTACAAGTCCAAAAATGTCATTTTCGGGAAATCGCTTTCAAAGTTTTACACTCAAACAAATAGCAATCTCCATGAAAACACGTTTAATGTTAATGATATTTGGGGAAAATGTTCCCGTACTAATGCTTCTACAGCTCATGGACCGAAATTATTCTTTTCGCAAGTGAGGAAGGAGTGGGGGGAATGTTTTTGTCAAATTTCTTCGATTTTTGGTGTTGTTCCCTCTTTCGTGGACAATATTCCTTTATTTCAGAAATGTCACTTTTTTTCATGGACGATTTTTATTCTTTCCCAAATGATTAATCTGGTTTTAAATGAGAATAATCATGACTTGAGGTGTATAAAACGAGAATTTATTAGATTGGGAGTTGTCGGGAAAATAAAACAGATTGAAAACGGAAGATATTTATAATTCTGTCTCCAAAAATATTCTTAAGTAATTGAAACAGCTTCTTAAAATCTATAATCAAAGATAACCAACGTGTGATTTGGAGTTCAACCCCCCCCCCTCCCCACACCATTCCTTCTTCAACGGTTTCAGTACAACCAGTAAGTACAACTTTCATCGGTAGTTTCGGTAGGTAGTCCGTAGGAGTAGACATTCAAGGTGAAACACACCCCAGTGACACCACTAATTTGTTCTATGGTGTCAAAATTTATAGTTCATTAAATAAAAAGGTTTATTCATAAAGATTCAAAGCTTGGGTACCATTAATAAGCCTTAAATGAACCAAAATATCGAAAAATCGCAATTTTGTGAATATTATCCCTCCACTTGCCTCTTCCTAATGAGAATTACAGTACTCTGGCGACTTAATGTTAGTCAGTTAGTTATCTGAGTCGAAAAAAAGAAACACGCGAATCGGTTGAAATTAAGGAGTAGGTAGCGCGCTCAACGTGCTGTCATAATGAGACTTACTTTTACTAAATAACCCCTCGTTCATCCTCCGTTTACTCTAATCTCAAAATTCCAGCAATGTAGTGCAAAACTAGATAGATTTCCACGTCGAACAAAAAAGAAACACTCAAATCAGTGGGAAATTGAGGTTTGGGCGAAATACACAAGATTATGTTTTAAAAAGTCCATTCATGCAGCATGAATTAATGAGCGAATTTTCAAAGAAATCATTCAGTTTAAGGTGTGGTTAAGGAAAGGACCAATGGTGTTGCAATTTGTTGTAGAAAGTTTTTTTTTCGATTCTTGGTTTATATATATGTATATATGTTTTTATTACATACTTTTACACCAATAATCGACGTCCTGGAAGACGTGAAATCACTGGGCTGAAAGCTGAATCTGGGAGCCCGAGAAGCGTTCTGTTTGTGGAAGCTCCAGGACGTAGTTAAAGATGAGTGCGACAGATCGCGTTCATGCTCGTATGTTCCCAACCTCATAACAACAAGCCACCTTTTGTTTATCACACATTTTTCTCCTTGATGCGTTACCGCATCTAAGTAATTAATTTGATAACATTTAGTTATATTCGCGATATGTACGAAAAAATCGTGCGATTTTCAATAATACACTGGGTTTTAAACGTTTCTATCGGTGGCAGTTGTCGATAAAATATTTGAACGAGGACTCTTTTTTTTTTTTTTTTTTTTTTTTTTTTTTTTTTTCTTCCTTTCTTTCTTTCTTTCTTTCTTTCTTTCTTTTCTTTTTTCTTTCCCCAAAACATGATTTTCGCATGAAAATTCGCTAATAATACGCTGCAAATTATTGCTGGGTATGCTTTGAAGATGTTAGGAGTCCATATTCATGTTCTAGTCGTCTCTACGAACTCATAGAGTACCCACACGGCTACTGCATTTCTGGGTACAACAAATATACGCACGTATTCATTATATATATATATAGCTACAAACTTTTCTTAATTTTGGACAATTTTCATTTTTGAAAAATGCATTCATATCAGAAATTTTGTGCTGAATCCGAATATACCATATATTACCATGATTTTCAATGTAAAAACCACAAAAAACGGGAAAAACCCATTTTTTTGGGAGTTTTTTTGAATTTTGGACCACTTTGGATTGTCCAAAATTGCTGGTTAACGAACTTGACCTATGGTTTGGTGCTACAAACATTTTGGCAAAAACTAAAAAAAAATTTTTAAACATTTACTCAAGTTATCGTCCGGAATGACACATATGTGTATATATATATATATATATACATATGATTTTTGGAAAAACTTCAGGGATCGTTTCAGAATGTTCCAAAACGGATTTCAGTGTGAAAATTTTTCGAAAAAGTCGATTCTAAAAATTTTGAGGCCATTGCAATAGCTTCATTTTCCTTGAAAATTCGCTAAAAAAAACCAAATTTTAATAGTTTCTACTCCCCTCTCTTTCAAGGCAAAATTTAATGTGGATGACGTAGTCCACAGCGCTAGATAAATTTTAGCATTGAACAATGGAGGAACCACGCGAATCGGTTGGGGAATAAGGCCTGGACAAACATAAGAGACACAGACTGATGGATTTTCTTCCCTGGATTTGGGTTTTGAAGGGACTAAAACGGATTAGTATCTGGTTATTTTGTTTTCCGTTGAGTGACGTCCACCTTTAACCCAGATTAATCGCATATTCAAGGATGCCCAAGTCTTACAACGTCCTAGAAACACAAGTAGGTAACCATCTACCTACCTGCTGTTAAATAGCCCCAGCATGATGGATGAAATAATTAGGAAACCGTGTAAATTATATAATTGTGATTATTATTGCAATTATTATTCTTCTGTAAAGATCACCAGTCGACAACCTTCTTTGGACAAGGTCAGGAGGGGGGTCCTTAGGGTTAGGCTCGAGGGAACGGATTGTTCTGATAAATTGCACAATAAACATGCATTTATCATAGTTGATCGTCTTGATTGTGATAGTAGTTTCCAAAAAATTAACACTAGGTTTCTTTAATTGCGAAAATCACTTGATAGAGGCGATACGTCCACTTCAGAGGGTTTGCACTGGGCTTTGTGCCTGTCTTCTGCGAACGTAGGTGGCTCACCCCGTCCATCGAACAAAGAACTTTCAGCATTCAGGCGGAGGAGGAATGAGCTAGGCTTAAGTTTGTCTTCTAGGGATGAAAAACAGTACTTCCACTACCCAAAACTGTTCCTAACTCAAAAATGACATTTTTGGACTTGTACTCCTCTTCTAGGATATGAGCGATATCAGTTTCCCTACTGATCCATTATGCTTACAATCACACTGACAAATTTTTTAGGGTTCAGAAGATGACTGATTTACATAGGGCTTTTCTTGGTAGGTAAATGAAGTAATGAACGAATTGGCAAATGTTGGAATTTGCAAATTTGTTACCTCGTAAGTTCTTGTAGGTTGGTACCTGGGGCCCCAGTGCGGCGTTCAAATTCATCAGCAACCAGTTCAGATAGCGAACAGCAACGTTAGAGAGTAGGTAACCAGGAAGGTAGAGGTGGTTTAGATATTCACATGAAAATCTGAGGTCGGCAACGATACTCGCGGATTGTGCGATACATTTATAAGAAACTTGATTTTGAAATGATATTTTGAAACGACGAAATTGAATCGAAATCTTGAAAGAACCGTGAACAATGGCTTTCGGAAAAAACGAGGTGAAGAAGAAGATCTACGAAAGAAGAGAGAGATTAGGGGATGGAGACTTGGCACTGCCATCAGAATCAGGACAGTGTTGCCCCAACAAACACCAATAATTTGAATCGTGTTAAAGATGACGCTGTATGCTACATGAGCATGCAATCCAACTATGATTCAGATGAAGAGGAAGCTATATATTACACTCACCTCGCAGAGTACTCTCTCAGGACCAATTGATCGATTTTCCTCATGTATGTGGCAAGGAAACTTGCTTGAACATGTATGAACTGGTTCAATCACATTTTATGACGCAGATCCAGGTTATGTGCGAATAACCCACTATAATCCCCCCCCACTCTGCAAAATCTTCGAGCTATCGGAACCTCCCTCTTTTTTTTATTTTTTTATTTGGCTTTGTATACAGATATACATACAGCCATAACGTAGTAATAGGCTTTCAAATCATAATATGATTTGAAAGCCTATTACTACGTTATGGCTGTATGTATATCAGTCTACAAAGCAATGAACTTAATGAAGTAACTTAATGAAGTATTTAGTCATAATATTATTATGACTAAATAGGTACTTCATCAAGTTACAAGAATGTGGATGGGTATTTAACGAAGTAGTTATAATGCTATATAAAACAACTTATGTCCGACAGAAATTTGTATAGTGCACAGTAAACTGGAGTGCTTCCGGAGGCTATGAGTGAGTCCAGGTTGAAGGGGAGCATGGTATGGTTCATGGCACAGTTGAGGAGTTCCATTCTGTGGAGGGAATTATGCGTGCATTCGAGGATGATATGTTGCATCGATTCAGTGCTGATTCCACAGTATCTGCACAAATCAGTATCCGCCATACCGTATTTGTGGAGCCTTTCCCTTGTGACACAATGGCCTGATCTTAGTCGGGTTATGGTCGTGTAAAACCCACGTGGGTGTGATGAGCTTATTTTGTGAAACCACGATTTGGTGGAAGGCGGACCGAACAGTGAAACGTAACGGAGTCCAGCTTGATACGTGTCGTGCCATCTTCTCCACGTTAGAAGTTGGGTTTGGTGTAATTTACGTTTGAGGTCCGTATTTGGGAAGCAAGGTGGTTGAAAAAAACGTTTAGGTAATGTGCGAGCATCGGAGGCTTCCCTATCAGCAATTTCATTCCCAGGAATATTTTTGTGGCCTCTTATCCACACAAATTTCACTCCTTTTCCGCTGTGTTCCAGCATGTTGATCGATTTCAGAATTGAAACTTCAATGTGGTTCAATCTGGAGGCTGGCCCAATATGTTGGATTTTTTGTAGGACACTGAAGGAGTCGGATATGATCACTATCTGCTGTTTGTTGTCATGTAGCTCTGAGGCATACTCAAGTGCCATCAGGATTGCGTATGATTCGGCTGAATATATTGACCAATGATCCCACAGACGGTATTGACGTGCATATTGTTTGGATTCGTGATAGAATGCACAGCCGGTTCCCTCGTCAGAAACTGAGCCATCAGTGAAAATATAATTGCCGTTTGGGTAGTGGGTTGTTGGTAGTTGTTGTAGGGCCTGAGTTGGAGAGTTCGGAGGAGAGTATGATCGTTCGGGAAGTTTACTGATGGTACGAGCTTTGGAAAGGATGCTGTATTGTAAGAAGGATGAACATGTTGGTCCTTCTGCTAGCCATTGTAGCTCTGATGACCATGAAGTAAAACTTTCACAAACGCTTGGTTGGTTTTTCTTTTGCAGTATCAAGAGGTTAGGACCTCAATTGAGAGGACTCGAATGAGGGAGAAACTGGAGGAGTCCCGGGTATATAGAGACAGCAAAAATCGGCTTGTCAGCATTTGCCGTCTGGTATGAAGAGGGGGAACCTCCCTCGGCACTGCCAACCAACCTCGGACTTGGCACTGCCATCAGAATCAGGACAGTGTTGCCCCAACAAACACCAATAATTTGAATCGTGTTAAAGATGACGCTGTATGCTACATGAGCATGCAATCCAACTACGATTCAGATGACGAGGAAGCTATGTATTGCATTCACTTCGCAGAGTACTCTCTCAGGACCAATTGATCGATTTTCCTCATGTATGTGGCAAGGAAAAATGCTTGAACATGCATGAACTGGTTCAATCACGCAGATCCAGGTTATGTGCGAGTAACCCACTATAATCCCCCCCCCCACCATTCTGCAAAATCTTCGGAACCTCCCTCATTATGCATCTCAATTCAAAGCAAACAATGAGACCTTTAATTAGAATATTTAAATTTGAAAGTTAAAGAGGAAGTTACGTGAATATGGATCATTCTTCCCATAATCTGCGACCACGTTTTTCAACGATTTTAACTAATTTTTGACGCTTTCAACACTGCAAAATGAAAACGTCTGGACCAGGCTTATTAGTACCAGGATGAAGAATTGCAAGCTGTATAAAACATAATTTAAAAAACTCGGCGCTTCGCGTCTCGCCAGGGGGCAAGCCCTCCTGGACCCCCAGGATGCTACCTACGGCGAAAATTATAAACACATGGAACATGTTTTAGCCAAATTTAGTGCAGAACCTTTAGTCGTAGGTACGTATAGTACGAAAGTTCTATTATCCCTAGCAACATATATAAAAAATGCATTGAAAAAATACTACGCTACCTGCCTATAATAATATGTTTTCTCAATAATTGTTTGTTGACGTGTAACAAAGCGCATTTTCCAGCCCTTATTGATAGGGTAGGGGGCGAAAAATTGGCTTCGTGAGTTGGAATAAAATGTTGGATAAATCAATAGCTTTTCAATGAGAGGTAAACGATTTCAGAGGGTTGTATCATACAAAAGTTATACCATCCCTAGCAATTGTCTGAAATGCATTAGATATTTTTGTAACCCAATTTTGAGACCTTTAATAACTTGGATTTTTCAAGATTCGTAACTGAGTTCTCAGTAATACATGAATGACTAAATCAGAGTTTTTGAGTAGAGAAAAGGTGATTTTTGGGGTAGCAGCTGAGAGACACGTATTCTCAACTAGCTCAGGGTTCGTCCAACCAAAAAACGTATAGAATGAAATTTGTAGCAAATTGAACGTGATTTCATTTTTATGACAAAAGTTGTTCTTTTTTTATTTATAGGCTAAAACTAGCAAAAAATCACTTTTTTCGTCTTTTTTGCGTTGTTTTCAATGTTCCATCACGAAATTTTGGTGGCAAACCAGATTCGGAATCAGCACCCCAAAAACACAAGTAGGTAATCGAAAAAATCCATCAAAAATTTCCTGTGAAAAACACATTTTGGCTGGGCTACTTCTTACGGCTGTTTTGAAGTCGGTCAAAAATGCTTGAATATTGATGTGAGCAGTAGGTTGCATGATCTATCCAACAAAGCCGTAGGTTGCACTTCTACGATAAAATAAAATATGTGGTGGTTCCTAACCTAAGAATCGAGAAACGCCCAAACCGTCAAAAACGTCATTTTCTACCCTCTACCAGGAGTATTAGAACCACATCAATTACTCGGGCGAGAGGCTGGAAAATAGCCTATGTCGAGTTAGAACCTTTACCCATTCGTATCCTGGAACTCGAGCTACTAATTACATTAAAAACCTGGTCAATCAACACTTTGAAGAATCTGGAGAAACCTTGAGAAACTATCCGGGTACCTGATTTTGACACATCGGAAACCACCTGCAATCTACTCCACGGATATCAACTCCCAGTACTCCTTGAATACATCCCATCTTTCCACCTTTCACGGTAAATTCATCTTCTCTCAAAAACCAGTTTCAAGATGAATTCAGTCAGTCAGATACAGAAAACTTCCCAGTAGTAAACTCTTTATTCCTAATTTCACACTAGTCAAATTGACAATTGCAACAACACAAAATCACTACAGGTAGATTCAGAACAAGTATATTTTGAGCAGTCTATCGCTCAACATGAATGGCTGAAATGCATTGTTCTGCTTCGACATAAAGACAGACAGTTGGATCGTCAGCCAATAAACCAAAGTTGTTTCAAAAGCTTTGAAACGCAAAATGCGAGTGGAAATTGTGATTTTGAACTACTCATATTTACTTTTTTTTACGGACCTGAAACGTTGTCATAGTAAAGGAACAAAATATAACAGTGAATATTTACCGTCATTTCTGAGCAATAGGTTACGATTTTTTGGAGCTACTTTTTGTGAGGGAGCCAAGGCGGTGTGGTTCTTCATATTACGAGAATTCACATAAGCAATACATTTACGTCAAAAGCATCAGTGACCTGGACAGAACTGAAGTAATTTGAACTGGGAACTTTAATAGAAGTTTGGTCATAAATTATCCATCGTTTCTTCAGGTGACATAATACCCCTTGAGGTTTCTAGCCGACTCGAGGGGGCGGGGGCGCCTCTGAATAATGCACCGGTTCATCAGGGCTTTAATGAAGTTTCGAAAGAGGACAGGTATCGATTGGATTTTGTTTCGGTGGAGGAGCTTGACCACTCTCTTGTACCATCAGTCCCCTCGTGAAATTTTGATTACCACTCTTTTAACAAATAAAAAAAGGAATTTGTAAATTTAAAAAAAGCATGCCAATAGGGTGTGGCACATAGTTTTCTCTTACAAGAGAATGGATAAATCCATAACCCGATTTATTTATTTATTATGAAAGAAACGGGACAAGCCTAATTACAAAATATACAAGTGTAGTATTACAAATAATAATGTAGAACAACAATAAATAAACAAAACGTAGAAGAAAAAAAAGTCTGCCAAGTGGGTGTGGCACATAGCTTCCTCGTATCCATAACCCGATTGTATAGATGATCCGATGCATAGTAGTTAATCTCAAAACACCATTCTCTAAGTACCTTTCAGTACCCTCATAGGGGACCATCTGCACGCTAATCTGGACAATCCTAGAGAATTTCGTCAAATTCGGATGAAAAATGTAAGTGTTATAGCTGTTACAAGGATTTTACGGTTGAGCATGCGCAGATGCTTCTGTGAATTTTAAGGCCTTGATTTTCATTGGGGACCATCTACAACCTAATCCGCGTAATCCCTGAAAATGTCATCGAAATTGGGTAGAAAATGTGGAAGTTATGGCTGTTACAAGGAATTCACGTTTGCGCATGCGCAGTCGCTTCTATCAGTCCGGGGGTGATGATCTTCATAGGGGACCGTAAACACACCAACCCGCACAATCCCTGAAAAGTTCATAGAAATCGGACAATAACTTCGTATAGTTATGCCCGTTACAAGGAATTCATGACAGACATACAGACAGACACACAGACACGGAACCAAAATTGTTCAGAAAGGTCTAAAAAGCAAAACGCGAGTGAAAATTTTGATTTTGGAGAACTTTTTTTTTTCGTCCTTGAAAAGTGTAAACAAAGCTTCCGCTACCTTGGTAGACTCGGAAGCAAAACGTAGCAAGCCAAGATACTGGATAGGTACAATTAAGTCAATGGGGTGGTTGATGAGCTGAATTCTGATGGAGGAGAGTGGCGAAGATATCTATGAAGGGAAGGGAAGTGGAGAGAAGGTTAACCTCCCGAGGAATTCGACTGAAGGGACGTCGATGAAGTAGTTAATTAGTACCTACGGCAAAGGGGAACTGTACGGGATGTGGAACATGGAATCCAATGTGGGCCAGTAGATCAGGCGAAGCAGTCCTTCCAGACAGCAGTCCATGAAAGAAGGCAACATCCGCACAGGGATGACGGTACCGAGGAGACAGAAGGTTGAAGAAGCGAGAGAAATCAGCAATTCTAAATTACCCATTCGCGGGAAATATCAAATGTTATGTAACTTATCTCAAAACATCAAATTCTGATAACCTTGTACTACCCGTCGACCCGCACAATCTCTGAAGAAATGTAAAAGTTACGGCCGTTAGAAGGAATTCACGTTTGCGCATGCGCAGTCGCTACTATCAGTCCGAAGGTGATGATTTTCATAGGGGACCATTTACACCCCTATCCGCACAATCCCCGGAAATTGTATTGAAATCGGAAGATAAATTCGTATAGTCATGCCCGCTACAAGGATTTCATGACAAACACGCGGAACGAAACCAAAATTGTTCAAAAAGATCTAAAACCTAAAACGCGAATGAAAATTTTGATTTTGGAGAACAATCTTTTTCAACCTTAAAAATGAAAAAAACAATGCTTCTGCTACATTGTTAGCATCGGATGCAATATTGTTTAGAAAATTCAGGAGACGTCCCTTTGGATACGGATTAGTTCAATTCTATATGATATTTTGAAATCAGATAAGGTGGCAGGATCCCTTTTAATATTTTGATCTACCAAGAAGAAAGAAGAAAGAAAAGTAATTTATTTTAGAAAATAAATAGGTAGAACTTTGATGTACGCAAAACACCAGTAGGATTGGGCGATTACGCCAAGAATCTGGATCTGCCGGTAAATAAAACTTGAATCCATACAGCTATAGAAAATTATGTTGATTTCTTAAATTTAGTTTGATCAAATTGCTTCATTGTCATTTATCAGTGTTCATGAATTATTTACTGAATTTAACTTAACAGAACTTCAACCACTAGTTCATTTACATACTCTAGTTAATAATAATATAATAGCAATGTAAAAACAAATTGTCAGTAAGGAGTTAACTTTATGTACTTGCTTCTTGAACACATGATGAGTTGCAGATAAAAAACCTCTTATAGGTGATCGAAAAACAAAAAATCTATAAGATTTTGCATCTCTTACAAATTTGTAAACTGCGATAATTTGTATTCATCCGTTGAATACCTATATCAATTATTTCTTGACCCTCGAGAAAACTTCTCCCAAAATATTTTGATCTGAATTCCGACATGATTGGGCGCCTGCAAAGGATGAGATAAATGTCTTCATTTGACCTGTGTTGCTCATTGAACATTTTTCTTCTTGAGTATTTCTATTCCAAATCTTACTTGAATTCCAAATCTTATTTAAATTCCAAATTTAAATCCAAAATTTAATCCAAAATTCTAAATTTAATCCAAAATTTTAATCCAAAATTCCAAATCTTATTTAAATTTAATGGCTCACAGCGAGTCTTCAATACCAATTTAGCAGCAAACTGATTCTATTCGTTGAGTTGTGTGACGAAAAATGGCGTTTCTATACATTTGTACATGAAATAGTTAATTGAGTTCATTGCAAGATTTTTCCATTCTAGATTTTTCATCTCAATTTCCTTTTTCAGCAAAACGTTTGCCACCTCTCTTACTGATGTAGGGCTTAACTCAAAACATTTCATTTCTACTTCATGGCTCAAAGTCATGCGCTTCCAACTAGAGTACCAACAGATCTACGATTCCCAACATACAAACACCACGCATTACGAGGTTTCTGGTGTCCTGGCACCATGGTGACGCCACTGTTTTGATCAACGGAAGAAAAATATGTTTCATGAAAATCCAGAAGTATATTGATTATATTCCCTAAATTTCAATGCTTGAGTACTATTAAGAAACCGCGATAGGAACCGAAATAATTAAGGTTTCGTGAATATTATGCCCCCATTGGATTAAGTAATGTGCAACTGGG
Source organism: Apolygus lucorum (assembly GCA_009739505.2). Classification (NCBI taxonomy): domain Eukaryota; kingdom Metazoa; phylum Arthropoda; class Insecta; order Hemiptera; family Miridae; genus Apolygus; species Apolygus lucorum. The sequence continues at coordinate 2,536,858 of CM019179.2, read as the reverse complement.
TCCCATAGAAATCACAAAAGACTGTGGAAAGGACCTTTCCAGCTGAGAGGCGAGTTTTGGCGTCCCCCTCCACTTCATACTCACTTGGTTTGACTTGGGTACTCACGAGTACCCAAGTTTTGCCACAAGCGACATGCTGCAAAACATCATTTACCATACCTTGAAAACGTCCAAAAAGGCGCTAACAAATTAATGTTTCTAGTCCACCTATCCCTGAGTCTTCAATCATGCTAAGATCCGAAACTGAGGAACATCAAAAACACCACTTTTATTGCCTAGAACAACCCATCAAGTCACTCACTTTCTAGGATTTACATATTATGGGATCCATGAACCTAAGTATCAAATCATCGATATCGATCATACGCCACTCCGCATGATTGGAAAATGATTCCAAACACCGAAATTGTTCTCCTACTTAATTCTTGTCTGGTGATTTTCAATTTAGGGATTTTCATGTGAATATCATCAATACCTTTGAAGTAACTAAACATTGATATTATAAATAATGTTTCGGTTCCTTTCAGATCAACATGGAATGGGAAGATGTACTATGACGGCAGAGGTAAAAAGACGCATACGGATCTCCACAGGGGGATAGTGATGCTCCACATCAAGTCAAACACTTTAGCTGTGGAAGCATCTTTCAAAGTAAACAGACTCGCAGTAGGAGATATCACGTCTCTCGCCATCGGCAAAACGAGGTAAGAAGATATCGGATTATAAAGTCGGCAAAATAATGAAGAACACGTTTTGGCTTCCTTACTACTGAAGAAAATAAAACCTAGTAGGTATTTTTTGTCTTTTGGTCTACACCGACCTGACCGTCTTACAATACCATGAATCACTAAGGCTCACAAGGCTTCTGTAGACAATTTGTTAAGGTCTCAAAAGTGTTTTTTTTTTTTTTTTTTTTGATACTATAAATACTTAGGAAGTACTTTTACTAACACTAGGGGAACCTTTGTTCCAGAACAACTTACAAAGACTTGAAATGCGATGGGATGGCCGCTCTTTATGCCAAAACAAGACTCTCGATAGAGTGGATTCATCTCTTTTGTGACTTTACTGAAGCCCAAATCAAAACCGAAGTAAGTTGTCATTTATACACTGCCCCGTTGAAGTAGTAACAACTTTAAATATTGAAAAACAGTACACAGATGCTTCGTAACTCAAAGCTGTGAATTGCAATAAATAGTAATTTGCATCCTTATACGAGTATTTGAAGTAAAAATACCACAAATTTCTGAGCTAATAAGCATGCTATTCATTTCAGGTGGAAATAGACAATGTATTGCGAGGGAAGGAAGTAGAACAATTCATGAATAAACATTTCAGTGAGTAAAATCCGTTCATCAATCAATGATACCTGGAATAGGACTTCAAAGGCCCTATATCAATGAAAATAGTGACGATGATGAATAATGAATCACAGAACGAAAAGGAGTGAAAGTGAAGAAGTAAAGACAACCCAATAGCGAGAAGACGCAACGTGGTGGCGAATTTCAGAACTAGCGCTGTGATTTTTAGAAGGCGTTTGGTTCTTCAAAAACACTCTTGAACTGTACATCTAGTTACCTACCTAAGATAAAACCTACATCCATCTAAAAAAAAACCTAAATGTTAATTTTTTTCTTTTTTATCAAACAATTTTCCTTAAATACGGAGAGCACACCATAAATATAAATAAATTAACTTAACCAGGACTCACCCTAGGGGTAGGGAAAGATGAGAAAGGTGGGAACGACCACCAGTTTAGGTATAGGTAAAGCAGGATGCGGGTGGTGATACCACAGAGTACACCAGCCGAGAAGCCCAGTTCGAGTAACTCCCTGACACTTTTCCCACGCCATGTCAAGGTCGCGGACATCACACCGTTGGAAGGCACTTCTTTCAGCTCCTACACCGCTTGCCGTAAATAATCACTGTCATACTTCCTTATCTAAAACTAAAAAATCTCGTAATTACCTGCAAGAAAATTCCTAGATCCACTTAGAAAAAATCTAAAAGTACTAACAAAAATAAACCCTACATCAATAATTAGAAAGAAGACACCTGATTCTCTTCAGATCTACACATTAATTGGCGTACTTTATGAAAGATTATTCTGTTCTGCTTTGAGAATATGAAAGAAAATTCAATCTTAAATTTTAGCTCGATCTTTGGAAGAAAAGTTCGAAAGAGACGTGACGACAGGGCTGGAGCGACTTGTTTCCCCCTGGCTCGAGTCCAGACTTGACACCATTGCTTCCCAGATCAACATCACATCAGCCACCAATCAAGCTTACCAGTAAGTGTGTAAAACCAACCGGGAAATGTTCTTTTGCAGCTTTTTTGACAAAAATTCTCATGGATTGATTTAACTGGTTATTCCAAAGAAAAATCAAAAAGGGGCGGAATTTTAGCGAATTGCCAATTCAAACACCATCGACCGTAACGACACTAAGGCAACACAACACTCTACTTACCAATGGATTTCCCTGTATCCCTTAGATCAAGGGAAAGGGAAACCCACTTCAGTGTTGGATATATATCATACTTCGTGGGTTCCACAATACTGACGTACTTGAGCAATTGATCTGATTTGAACCAAGACCCAGAGAAATACACGTAAATCTTCGGTTCTGGATGTCACAAATTGATGGTTAAACCTTTCCAACATATTTTAGTCTTATCCAGATAGGTTTGACCGTTGAATTCCTCCAACCACCTTAAGTTTTTATTTTCAAATAATCATAACTTGTCAAAAGGGCGACCTTTCAATTTCGAGAAGTAGGTTTTTTTTTTTTTTAAATAAACTCCCCTCAAAGACAAACTGTCTTAGGTGACGGTGGGGGCTCGCCATAAAGAAAAATAAAAAAAAAAACCTACAACTGGGCTAGTCTCCCACCTGAGCACCAGAGCCAAAATGAGGTACTCGGCGACGAGACTAGGGGACTATAATATATTCTATAATAGAATAGAGACTAGGGGACTATAATATAGTCTATAATAGACTATAGACTATAATATAATACATATGTGACCGTCCATGGGAAAAGGGACCTTAAGTTAGATTTTGTGAAAATGGAGTTATTGGTATTTTCGAATAGTAGAAGAGTAGCTGAACACGATGGTGTTTTCAAATTTTTTCTACGATTTTTTTTCAAAAAGTTATGAGTTTTCGAAGTTTGAGTTTCGAAAAACACAGTTTTCAGAAAACAAGCCTCAAAGTTTACCAACATTTTTCAAGTGTTCAAATGTGAATATTCGCCGTTCTAACAGGAATTTTGAGTCAATTTTTTTTTTCATCCATTAGGTACTCATTCACAACCAACATCTGAACATTTTTGGGCCATTAGTCTTGCGACCGGTTGGCAGTGACGCAGGTTCATCCCCACTTACTTACCTCTTCCTAGCAGAAATTTCGTACCTATCAGTTTATTTCTCTCAAGTTCTAAATTAAACAAGCAAAAATCGTTATCTGGCCAAATCATAGAAAAACAAGAGATAATATCTCTTGGAAACTGTTGGAAACACTGCTTTGGGAAAAGGGACCTTAAGTTATCCCCTCCTCCGCTCCATATGAATTATGGAGCGGGGGGGTGGTTAACTTAAGGTCCCTTTTGTTGAGATTGACCTTCTCTCGATTTTTTCCATTTTTCGATTATTTAATCGATATAACCTTGCAAACGGCCTATATCTCCATAAAGAGGGATAGTTGCTGCATCAGAATCGATCAAAACCCAAAAATCGATTTTTTTGGCATTTTTTCTTAAAACTGCTCTCCTGAACATTTTGCCATTTTAACTTAAGGTCCCTTTTCCCATGGACGGTCACATATTATGTATAGGCCCATGTCAAGGGGCCACAGGCACCCATGTTGGATCTAAACATCCGATCTATTGTTTCTTAACAAACCTCTCTCACCAAGAAAATTTTAGAATCATACCTCTCCGGTAACCGGTTTTAATCATCGAACTAAAACACTGTTTTAGTTCGATGGTCTTAATAGGCCAAAAACTGAATCTCCTTCTCATTTACCTTCAGTTTTATCAATTTTCTTCGAACAGTTATAAAATTAAATAAATTCAGTCAGGTCGACAGTCAATTTTTCCAGTACAACTTTTTCATGCACCAAAAGTCAAGATCATAACACAGTGTGTACATGTCCTGAGAACGGCCTTAGTCCTGAGAGTGGACAGTGTACTGGTGATGTGTCCGGTGCCACGGAGTTACAGGTATCTGCGAGGCGTCACCACCCGAGTTTTGATCGACAAGATTATTTAAACTAGGCTTTCATCCCCAACCGATTTGCACGTTTGTGTTTTCGTTGAATATTTATCTAAATTACCGAAATTGTTCAATTACATGGTTATAATAATTTAAAATTATTTCGAAGCACAAATAATAGTATAATATACTAAATAATATACTATAATATACTATAAAAACTAAATACTAAATAAATAAATACTAAATGTATACTAAAAAATATACTATAATATACTAAGAAAAGCTTTTGAGAATTAAGTCGCAGAAAGTCTAAATAAAATTAGATTTTTTGTTTATTATTTTCAGTAGGTACTTAATGTAACTCAGAAATCGAACGGGATACATGATGTTTCTTCACTCCTCCTCAAAGTTTTATTGAAAAAAGAAAATACGTTGTATTATAAAATTCAATAATAATAATAATAATAAAATCCGTCCATGCCACTGAGGTTAATCAAAGGTCAATCAAATGAAGTAAATAAACATATTACATATACATATTATGGAGCCCATTTACTTCATTTGATTGACCTTTGATTAACCTCAGGGGCATGGACGGATTTTATTATTATTATTGAATTTTATAATACAACGTATTTTCTTTTTTCAATAAAACTTTGAGGAGGAGTGAAGAAACATCATGTATACCGTTCGATTTCTGAGTTACATCAAGTACCTACTGAAAATAATAAACGAAAAATCGAATTTTATTTAGACTTTCTGCGACTTAATTCCCAAAAGCTTTTCTTCAATAATTTAATGGGTAGTTAATCCTACCAACAGGTCTGTTAGTAAAATAATAAAATCAATTATCTACTTGCTTGTTGTTCGAGCATCAGAGCTAAACGGCTTTTCCAAACAGAGTGAGTTTAAGTTGACTTGAATGGAATTCAGGCTATGACCTACCTTCTCCCAACCAGCAACTTTCATCGTAATGGCCATTTTGAATAAAACAAGGAGTTTTGAATTGGTTTGTTGAAAAAATATCTTTAGATACCTTAAACTCGTCCTTTCAGGCTAGCAGCTCAGCAAGAGGCTCTGGAAGCCAACGACGTGTTGGACGGTATTCTGGCCTTTGCTTCGAGCCTAATTAAAGAAAATTACAACGACTCCATCAGAATCCCGGACATTCGAGAAGGCTTCGAGAAAAACGTAAGAAATCACATCTTCCCTCTTTGAAATAAAATTGCATTCTTCGATTCCAAGTTCTTTCACGAACCTGAACGCCATGGAAAGGACCAATCCCAACATTTTTTTTATTCTTCATTCATTTTCCTGCAAGAAACCTCGACGTCCGAAGGAGAAAGACTTGAGCATAAAAAGCGTCCTGGTCCTTTTCAAATTATTGGCATTCTTTTGTGTTACGTTGGCTTCTTTGATGTTGAAGGAAAGCGAGTTTAGATGGAAACTTATATTTCGTGGACGTTAACAAAGGGTTGTTGCGGATCTCCTTTCACCATGGTCGGGAGAAAAAGAAGGGCAATGAGGAGGAAGAACGTAGGCAACTGCTACCTATCTTAGCAAGAATAACGAACGAGAGGGAGCAGTTGATTGGAAGGAAAGGCCGAGAACGATTATTTGTATTCGAATCAATGTGACTGAAAGACAATTTATTCAGATGCTTGAAAAACGGCGAATACTCTTTTGAGAACCAACCTGCTGGTTTATTCTTTTATACATTTATTTCCGCTTCCTCATTAGCGAAAATTTCCTAAGATGGTCACATAAAAATTACATACATGTAATAATTACATATATGTAATTTTTATGTGACCATCTTGTAATTATTACATGTGTTACATGTAACACCTAAAGTACCGTATACATAAGCAAAATACAAACAAAAAAATTGTTGTCTTTCAGGAACATCAATTTTTTCAAGATGTAGGTATCTAATTAGGCGATTTTGCTCCAATTTGGAAGACAAAATTAAAAGTTGTTGATAAATTTCTGAAAAAATCGGAAAAATATCAAAGGATTCTGGAAAACCAAAAACGAAAACGCTGCAAATTATTACACGAAGGTTAATTATTTTTCTATATAGATAACTCGTCTGCAAAGAACAGGACTTTGCCATTGTTACCACCAACCAACTTGAAGAAAAACATCGATCGCATTTCGGTCAGCTAAAATTTGAACGGAGATTAGGCCTCTTTTGCAATTCACACTCGTGTTTCTGATTTATCGTAACTCCAACCCTTAAATTCTCGTAGGGAGCGAACGGTTTGTCCAACAGGGCTCCGCGTGGTCTCAAAAAATTCCAAAAATTCCAAATCACTCGGCAACATTACCGAAGAGTTCTACAACCGGTGATTTGCACTGATCATAGAACATAAAAACGGAGTTGAGTAGAATGTTGTCTATTTCCACGAAAATAATGAGTTACAAGTTATATCGATTTCGACGGTTAGGTCATCATCAGTAACAAACAATAACTGAAGGTACATCACAAAGAGCTTAGCTTATATAGGTACAAGTGAAAGGGAGCTTGAATCCCATTGGTCGAGAAAGTGAAAGTCTAGACCGTCGAAATCGATTTAACTTGTAACTCATTATTTTCTTGGAAATAGACAACATTCTACTCAACTCCGTTTTTATTAAAATGGTTTTCCACAATCTCATCGCGAGTGATTTTATTCGGATCATAGAACCTTGGAATCAGCTGCTGGGAAATCTCAAAATAAGTCACTTATGCCCCATGTATTCTAAGCCCCTCCTAATATTACTAAATATTATAATAATTTTTTATAAAAAAATTAAAAAATAAAAGAAATAAACAGTGGTCTGTATGTGCGTTGTCTCGATCGTAATAAGTAATAAGTATTATATTGTAATACATGGTGATTCTATAGCAGATTCGTGGCTACTAATAATAAAAATTTGTTACCTCAGCTCAAGTTGGAGAAGGGTTGGGTCTGCTGAAGAATATTAAAACCATCCAAATCAATTTCAGTTTTAAAAAAAAATTTATTAATAAAATTAATATTTCTTTCGTACTTACTTGTACAATTTTAATTATGATTTATATCCAATTTTTGTTTAAGGTACCCTTATACTCGTATTTGTATGTACCTTTAGGCTTCCCTATCAGAGTGGCCACCCCTTTACAAAAAAAAAATATTTTCTCGACTAGTAATATTACTGCTACTTGTCAAACGGAACAATCAGTAGATTAATGAGATATCAGTAAATCGTTAGATACTCATCGAGTAGAACGGAATTTTCAGCAGGAAAACGTCCAGTGGTGAAATGTTGCCTCCAATTAAAGAACGATGGCACTTCGGGAGGCTGCAAAAAGAATAAAAGAAATTTAGAATTTCCCTCGGGAATTTTCTCTGCGAAGCAGCTTTCTCGAAATGACTGTCGGATGATGGAGTGATGAAAAAAATGTTGTTAAATTACCTCGAAGTGAGCGTAGTGGGGTGACTGTCTTCCCGTGGCCGATCCTCCACATCCGTGGATCTTTTCCTGATCCGGGAGATAGGTATGATTTTTGAAGGTTCAAAAAAATCAATTTTTTTTCCACTGAGGAAGGTGACTGTTGATGGCTGGCGATCCGCACGTGGCGTGGCTACTATCGAACTGAATCCCACTCGGTGGGCTCTGGAGGAGAGTGTACCTCTCATCTTAGGAAGAAGAGGGGCTTCCATCCGGGGTCCCACAAACATCAACAAATAATGTCTTTCTGATATCATTACAATTCAACTATGTTATATTATTGAAGATCCAGATTTTGATACATCATTAAATTATGTTATTAAATATTATCTTAACGTAGGTATTCATATGCTTAATTTCAAGAGGTGTTGCAGCTCTCTGTTCTCCGTTTGCTCATGGGCCTGCCCTGTAGTGGGCTTTGCCGGTGGCTTTTCTCTGTCTTGACATCTGACTACGTTCTCTCATCTGCACCACATCACCTTTTAGCAGCCATTGATTCCGCCGTATCCAACGAGACTGAGGAGTCAGTGAGTGTGGTGTCTTCAATCCCTATTTCGAAACCAATAGGTACTGGACAAAACTCCAAATATCCATCGACAATTGTTTATTGTTCAGAGACTCTTGGTGCAAATTAGTGGTTTTAAATAAAAAAAAAATCACTTCACTAGAGTTTCTTCTGTCTGTCCAAAACTTGCCTCAAAAAAATTTGCTAAATTTGATATTCCTGGTTGTTTGCTTGTTCGTCATGATGGTGTGATGAGTAGTTGGAGAGGGATATGTGGGGATTTACCTGCGCAAAGTTATTTTCAGCTCATCCCCGGGAAGTACCCATAGAGCGTTTTCAATCTCATTCGTGCAGCATGAGTGAGTGAGAGAATTTTCAAAGTTTCCAATTTTCTGACTTCAAAACCTCAAGAAGAGCTCTACCCCGCTCGGACTCATTGAGTACCCGCTCGTAAATTGTTGATTTATTAGATTTTCAGTAAACCCTACTACCACATTGTTCGCATAGGGTGTGTCTAAAATTGTTAGGTAGCAGTCAATTTCTCAGTTTTTCATGCTAACAATTTTGAGCCCATTCGAATAGCTTCATTTTCTTCGAAAATTCGTAATATTTTATGTTATTAGAAGTAAAAATTGGTCTGAAGAAAATTGTCGTGGATGTACTGTAAAGGCTCCTTTATTTATGACACTGAGCCAAACAATTGAGTTGAAAATGAGCTATGAAACATTATGGGTGATTTCAGTATCAAAATCCTTGACCTTGACAACATCAGGCTCAATAACGACTCACTTATAGATCTTCGCATGATACCAAACGAGTCAACTCAAGCTCCCCAGTCGCAGCGTTCTGATGACGCACTTGATGCTACTTTCCCCAACGGCTATTACAAGATCTAAAGCCCTCGCAGATTGGTGCAAACCAATAATGGTAACAAAATTTTAGAAAGTCTTGGTTCAGGCTTGGAGGAAGACTGGATGAGAGTTATCCGACCTACGAAGGTTTTTTATCTCTCCCTTGGAATTAAATCGGCCACTTTTAAACGACTTCAAGCTCACGAAAAAAGGGTAAACAATTACAAGGCTCCAAGTGCAAAACAATGTTTTATACACACCAACAAACCGAAGCGCTTTCTAGAAAGGCGACGTAGGGTTTAATGGTTTTTCCCTCCAAGGTGCCCTGACGCCTTCTTGGTAAATTAGGAAGAAAACTAAAACCATATCTGATGAATCTGCGCACATTAATCCGCATGTCATGAATGTCCATTTCGTCAGGAAGCCAAGTTGTAAAGCATATTTGTACTTGATCGGGCAAGTCGCCACTGTTTCATCTCTTGGTCATGGTGAGGGCTTACATGTTCATATCATGTTAGTGTTGATCATTGTAATAAAAACGGAGTTGAGTAGAACGTTGTCTATTTCCACGAAAATAATGAGTTACAAGTTAAATCGATTTCGACGGTTAGGTCATCATCAGTAACAAACAATAACTGAAGGTACATCACAAAGAGCATAGCTTATATAGTCACAAGTGAAAGGGAGCTTGAATCACATTGGTCGAGAAAGTGAAAGTCATACCCAATCAGATAAGTGAAAGGAGAATCCTATTGGCTCAGAGAAGTGAAGGGACCTGGGAGGATCATCAAATGCCAATCAAGGCAGACAAAGTGAAAGGGAGCTCAAACATTGGTGATGGTAATATTGTGAAGGGGGACCAAGCTATTGTAGGAAGGAACCCAACAACGGTGAAACATGTTGAGGGACCACCTCATTCAGACATTTACCAGACCTATCACTCTTAATAATCTCGAACTTTTCAAGCACATCCAACATACCTCCCTTCGGGCAAAAATGAGGAAATTCTATGTACTGTCCATTTGTTAGATCAAAACTAAAGTTATGATTGGATTCTCTTAGGTGATTCGCAAAAGCAGAATCACCTTTGCTAACCCTGAAATCCTTCTCATGCTTTTTTATTCTTTCCCTAAATTTCCTACCAGTTTGACCACAATACTCAAGCCCACAAGAACATTTCAGCTTATAAACCCCACTTTTATCTTGAACGCTAATTTTATCTTTAACAGAACCCAACAAAGCTTTGAGATTATTTCTATTTTTAAACCCTACTTTGAAACCTCTAGATGATAACATTTTGCCAATTTTGTCAGAAATCTTTCCATAATAAGGTATACTTATCCACTTTTTCTCTTCTAATACAACTTCTCTAACCAAATTAGAAACCCCGTCTCAACACTTTTTCCTAAGAACCTTGTTCCATATTGAATCAATGAGACATCCCCCATATCCATTGCTTGCGGCTATACTCTTGATAATAGTTTTTTCTTTAGATACATTTTGATCACTCATTGGTATTGACAAAGCTCCATTGATCATACTATGGAAAGCAGCATGTTTATGAACTAAGGGATGATTTGATGTACTATGAATAGTGATATCACTGTAGGTATCTTTTCTATAAATGGAGAAATCATGTTTTCTGTTAATCAACGAGATGGACAGATCAAGAAAATTAAGCTTTATTCCACCTAGCTCAAGAGTGAATTTAACAAAAGGATCTAGTGTATTGATTTTTTCATGAAAAGAATTTAGTTGCCTTTCAGTTCCTGTCCATAGAATTATTATATCATCAACGTATCTATACCAATATAAAAGGTTGTTCGATTTACACTTTTCAAAGATTCGTTTTTGAAGATGATCCATATAAATATCCGCAAGCAAAGGAGACAGCGGTGAACCCATGGCTACCCCTGGCTGAGGATAATATTTACCCTTCAAATAAAAAATATTTCTGATCCATACAAACAGACATTAGACTACACACTATTCTTCCATATTGCCAATCACCCCCGATTTTAATACGATTTTTTTCACTAGATGGCAGCACTGGCGCTCGTAGCAAAAGGGAATTCAAGTTTCCCTCTCCACCAGTTCAAGTGATTTTAATTTTCAAAACGGGAATGTACTAATTATCAGTTTTCAAATGACGCTCAGATAAAATTTTCAAATTAAAATTGTAATTTCAATATTATTCAAAATTTTCAAGGTCAAAGTTTGAAAAGCACATCCAATTTTTGAAAAACTGAGCTAATAGCGCCAAACCTCAAACTTGCCAGAGTACAAAACTATTTTTTTATTTAAAATTTATTAAATAATATTGGGCGTAAAGCGTCAGCGGCCAAAAATGTACTATGTTTTGGCCACCAACGCTTTACGCCCAATATATTCAATAAATTTCAATTGAGATGAGATTCCAAAGAGATAAGGTTCGCCAGTCCTAATCCATGAGGAATCAAGGAGAGTACAGGAAAGTAAAGGATTAGGACTGGGACGAGAAAACGAAACAAAGTCTCGAAATTTCGTATTCAGGTAATTTTGAGGTTTGGCGCTATAAGCTCAGTTTTGAAAAATTGGAAATGTTTTTTCAAAGTTTGAACTTAAAAACTCTGAATAAAATTGAAATTACAATTTTAATTTGAAATTTGTATCTGAGCGCCATTTGGAAACTAATAATGAGTACTTTCCAGTTTTAAAAATAACAATCACTTTAACTGATGGAGAGAGAAACGTGAACTACGACTGCCCCTTTTGCTATAATATAGCAAAAGGGGCAGTCGTAGTTCACGTTTCTCTCTCCATCTATATTATAGAGTCGTTAGACCCCAAGAATCCCAAATCGACCTTCACTTTGAAGGGAGAATAGTAAACATCCTTGCCCCTTTTGCTATAATCGCAGGTGCTGCCAAATGGTGTTAAAAAAATCCAATTGAAATCGAGGATGATTGGCCTTAATTTTGAAAAGGCGTTTGAATCTGAAGGTTATGCATCTTCTCCATAAACTCTGCCTTTTTTATAAATTTTATTCTTCGTGTAGTTTTGGTGAAATCGTTCCTAACTAACTGTACTCTTTCCACATCTTCCGATATCTGAACCTCTAAATTTAAAATAAGGAGAACTCACAAAGGTCTTACTTTCAATTTTCAAGAACGATTTTCCATTCGTAAATATACATTCCAGGTATGTATTATTTGAAAACAAACTGCCAATTGAAGATTGTTATGACTTCTATAGCTTTTCCGCGTCAAATTGAAGGTTTTTCGAAACAAAATAAAGGTTTTTCAGTTCAAGATACGGGTTTTCTATTTCAAAATGAAGATCTTCCATTTCAAAATAAAGATCGTTAAAATACGTTCACTGTAGCGAACTGAAACATTGAAAACAAGACAGGGACAAACAAGGCTGTCCATTCTCTATCGTTTGATATCCTATTCCTTATGCATGATTAAGGGGTTTCTGCAGCAACGCGTGCATTCCTTCTTTATGAAAGCCCTATCGCGCGGGTGCATCCCTTCTTTATGTAGCGTATTCTAGCAATCTACTCTCCCCCTTTGTCACTCCTAACGTTTCTATCTTGCTGCGGTGCAAAAATCTGAGAAATTTGAACAGTGAAATTTGGATAGTGATAGCGATTCCGTGATTGTTGTCCGTCGGCCCGGCGACCCCCACCGTGGTCGAATTTCGAGCGAAAGTGAACCATCCAGTGGTCAACGTTTGGAAGGAGTCCGATCTCGTCGACGAACAGGTGTCAATCGGAAGTATTCCAAACAAAAGAAGAAAAGGCAATTTGAAACGAGTGCCTTTAAAGTAAAAAACCCTCATTATTAAATGAAAAACCACCTTGATTTTGAAATGGAAAACGTTTATTTCGTTTCGGAAGACCCTTAATTTGACTCGGAAAAGCTGTACCTACTTCCCGTATTCACCTAATAAAACTACTTTGGCATATCTTGACTTTAATTTGGTTCCAACTAAGTAGTCCGGTGAATAGTGACGAAAAATGGGGGTTTACCCTACATGAAATGCGTTAAAACTAATCATCGAAAAAAAAACATACAATTTTGACACTTTTTTCGGTTGATTGCTTGTAGTTCTAGTGAGATTAAGGGCGGAATTCATAGTCATTACTTAAGTCTGAGTGCACCCTCAAATGCATCGATAAGGGTTGGCGGGCACTCATTTGTATTCATAGACAAGATTTGAGGGCGCCCTGAGGGAGCACTCATTGCGAATTCTAAGGGCGCACTCAACGGTATTCATAAACCAAACTCAGCGTTGAGTTGAGGCCCACCCTCAACTCAGATAATTGAGTGCGCGCTCACATTCAAGCCTTGTCTATGAATTCCGCCCTAAGTAAGAAATTGTAGAGATTAAAATTTCCTATGAAATTTATTAGGTACGGAGTTACGGGGCTGCTGAACGACTAAAAATGCAAAAACTGCATTATGTAACATTTTTCTCCACTTAGCACGGCAAAAACTCGAAGTCTCCTTTCGAAACATTTTTTGGAAAATTGTAGGTATATTGGAAACGCTCTTTTGAAAACTTGTATATTGTGGGTTCAATATTCTTAGGCCTTTCAAAGATTTCATTTTGCTTCCGAGTCTGCGAAGGTAGCGGAAGCTTTGTTTTCACTTTTCAAGGTTGAAAAAAACGTTCTCCAAAATCAAAATTTCCACATCAGACCTTCCTGAACAATTTTGGTTCCGTGTCTGTCTGTCTGTCATGATATCCTTGCCATAGCCATAACTTCTACAATTCTCATCCGATTTCGATGAAATTTTCGGGGATTACGCGGATTACGTTGTAGATGGTCCCCTATGAAAATCATCACCCCCAGACTGATAGTAGCCACTGCGCATGCGCAAGAGTATATTTCCTTGTTACAGCAATAACTTCTACATATTCCCACAATATTATTGAGAGATTGTGTGGGTTGACATGAAGAGTCCCCTATGAGGGTAGTGGAAGGTACTTAGAGATTGATGTTTTGAGATTAACTACTATGCATCGGATCATCTATATAATCGGGTTATGGATACGAGGAACACACTCATTTGGCTGACTTTTTTCACATAATGTGACTTTGAGTACCTGCACTTTTAGCATTGACTCGGATGTGCCGATTTATCTGAAATTTAGGGTTGAGGGAGCCCGTCTCTCTTCACAAGCTGCCCTTCGCCTGCGGTATCCTCCATTACTTGCAGCTGGAAAAAGTTTTGTTTTCGAATTCAGTAACGTAGGGTATCATCCACCATGGATATCCACTTCTTCACCACTGTCAATTCTCTTAGGTCGAGGAATCTCATGATCCCTAAGTGGTGTCGGAGCTTGCAACACTCTCAAGAGGATTTTCTTAGACAGCTGCATTCTCCTCTTTCTTCTTATCTATTTCTCCATTTTTTCTACTTCTTTCTTTTTTATTTCCTTCTTATTGTCTTACTTTATACCCTCTTATCTCTTGTATCCCACTACCTAGCTCTTTTCCTTTTTACCTCCAATTTTCAACTGTTTACCAATTTGTCGACTTGGGAAATAGCATGAAAGGTTCCTTCTTTTGCTTCCGAGTCCACCAAGGTAGCGGAAGCTTTGTTTTCACTTTTCAACGTTGAAAAAAAAAGTTCTCCAAAATCGAAATTTCCATTCGCGTTTTACGTTTCAGACCTTCCTGAGCAACTTTAGTTCCGTGTCTGTCTGTCTGTCATGAAATCCTTGCCACAGCCATAACTTCTACAATTCTCATCCGATTTCGATGAAATTTTCAGTTATTGTGCGAGTTGGCGTGTATATGGTCCCCTATGAAAATCATCTCCCCCAGACTTGTCTCCAGTACTCTGCGCCCCAGACTAATAGTAGTTGCTGCGCATGCGCAAACGTGAATTCCTTGTAACAGCCATAACTTCTACATTTTCATCCGATTTCGACGAAATTTCTCAGGATTGTTCAGATTAGCGTATGGATGGTCCACTATGTGGGTAGTGGAAGGTACTTGGAGATTGATGTTTTGAGATTAACTACTATGCATTGGATCATCTATACAACCGGGTTATGAATACAAGGAAGCTATGTGCCACACCCACTTGGCAGACGTTTTGTTTATAATTTGCTTCCTCACTATCAAAGATAAGGGAACTTCGTATTCTTGGAAGAGACAAAACAAATGTAGGTCCTCAAAAACGGAAATTTCCACAAGCATTTCGCTTTTCAAAGCCTTTTGAACTACCTACCTATTTTGACTCCGTGTTTGTTCTAAGTCAAACCTTGAACTCGACTTAATTCTGCAAATCAGGGTCTGAAAATATTCTCTGAGTAGATAAGAGATAAAGTCTGAAGTAAATGTTTCCTTCCAAATTAGGTAAAATTTACCTAATATTTAATATACTTATACTTTAATATACGTAACACCCTACGATTGACGATTGTACGGCATCACATATTTCGTAATTTACTAATGTGTGCGAAGACGTGAGACATTCTTCCCGCTAATAAGGAAATGCTGAAGGTAAAAGCAAAACTTCGAAGCCGCACCATGAGAAGAACATTCCATCTAAGCTGTAAGAAGAAGGTTGAGTAACTAGAAGGAAAGAAAACGATAGGTACTAGAAACTTCTGAGAATTTCGAAAATCAGGACCAGTTGACGGAATTTGGTTTATTATTTTCAATAATGAACCTCTAGAATCGATAAAAAAAATGTTTAAACACCCTCAAAATTTTTTGGTTTAAATTTCAACGTACTTTAATCTCGATTTTCGGATTCTGCGTACCTTGAAATGTAAACCATCAAATTAGGATGGGTTAACATTTTTTTCTTGCTCGATTCCAATGGTTCATTAAATTGAAAATAATAAACCAGAATTTTGCCGTCCAGCCGCCGTACCTACGCGGCTTTTGGTTTATTATTTTCAACTAGCTGAAAAGCCTACTAAAAGTAGGCAAAAACGATTCCTCCACTCCCTCCGCCACCCACTCCCTCCGACTCCTCCGCCCCCGACTCCTCCGCCCCCAAATCCTCCGACTCGTCCCGCCCCCCAACTTACCCCAATTTACTTCCGGCTCCCCACTCCCACGACCCCTCCAACCCCTCCATGCATACGTACGTACGGTTGGCGTTTTATGTATATAGATAATAAACCTTTGGAATCGACCAAGAAAAAATTTTTTTTAACACCCCCTCAAACTTTGATGGTTTACGTTTCAAGGTACGCAGAATCCAAAAATCGAATAAAAATTTGGCCGTCCGTCCGCCGTACGCGGCACTTTCCCCACTTAGCATTGACCGATTTTGATGAAATTTGGTATGTAGGCTCCATTTGGGGTCTAGTTGTGCCCCGAAGATTTTGGTTGATGTAGGTCACTTCTAAGGGTTCAAAAATGAATTTTGAAATTTTGAAAAAGCCCTAACTCAAAAAATTCTGATATAAAGGTATTGTTGTTCCTTCAATTTAAGATTCTATAGAATTTTTAGAATTTTTTGAGACCACCCGGAGCTCTGTAGGACAAACCGTTCGCTCACTACGAGAATTTAAAGTTTGGACGTACGATAAATCAGAAACACGAGCGTGAATCGCAAAGAGGCCTAATCTCCGTTCAAATTAAAGCTGACCGAAATGCGATCGATTTTTTTCTTCATGTTGGATGGTTGGTGGCTTTGCAGACGAGTGATCTATATAGGAAAATAAAAAATAATAAACCATTGTGTAATAATTTGCAGCGTTTTCCTTAGTCACCATGGACCGATTTTCATGAAGTTGGATACAGCTGCGGGCTTCACTTGAGGTCCAGTTGTGCCCTGAAACTTTAGATTGATGTCAGTTTCGCTGTCAATATAAAGTTGATAGTGAGCCTTATGTGGATCAATTCTCTGAAGAGAATTTGATGATGATTACATGATTACAGGTGCTCTACGTTGTTAAAGTGGGTGCACAATTTCTGGCAACGGAGGGAAAAGCTTACGGAGTGTCTTCCATCGAAAGAGTCGGAACAGCTCGGTTGAACAGGAATGGCACCAAAGTCTACTTCTCATCTGCCTTCCGCTTTAAAGAGTTATTCGTAAGCGTATTTTCGAAAAAAATTTCTTATAAAGTTTTTTTTCATTGGTACCTAGGTAGTTTGTGAGGGGAGAATTAGATATTCTGTATACCTACCTAATCTAATTTTAGGATGGAAGAATCAAGATCAAACCATTGAACCAGCCACAACAATTACCTGTGAACAGCAGGACCAATGGGGGGTGCGCCTTGATTTTTTTTTAGATTTTTAATCGAAAGTAGACTACATCCTGAGAATTTTGGCACCAACCGCGACCTTCTAGCGTGAGTAGATCTGTTTCTATGATTTTTCAAAGTTTATGACGTCACGCGCCCCTCTCGCCTGGGCGGGACCCCCCAGCCCACTGTGACGTCATAAACGGTCGAAACTTTAAAAATTCTTAGGAAAAGATATACACACGCTAGAAGGTCGCGGTTGGTACCAAAATTCTCAGAATGAGGTCTACCTTAGATTAACAATAACAATAAACAGTTTTTCCTACCCAGGCGCACACCCTATTCAGGTTGTACCTGAATAATGGTTCCAAATTTCTTCGATAAATTGTAGCTACATGCGTGTGCATTAAGACTCTTCTCTCTGAGAGGAACGTGGAGCACAATTAGTGATACAAGCTCCACTAAACCTAGTGATTGAAATATTCTTTTTACTTTTGGTTTATTATTTTCAATAATGAACCTTATGAATGGAGCAAGAACATTTTTTTAAACCCCCCCCCCCCCCTTAAAATTTGATGGTTTACGTTTCAAACTAAGTACATAGAATCTGAAAATGGAATTTTAAAAAATCCCTCCGTCCTCGGCACTTTCCTTACCAGACCGATTTTTATGAAATTTGGTATATGGGCTCCATTTGGGGTCTAGTTGTGCCCCGAAGCTTTTGGTTGATGTCAGTCATTTGCAAGGGATGAAAAATAAGGGTTGTAGTTTACTAAAGTGCCCTATCTCGAAAACCCTCGATATAAAGGTATCGTTTTTTCACCAATTTGAAATAGGTAGTATTGAATTTTTAGAATTTTGCTTCCTCGATACCGAAGGTAGGGAAGCTTTGTATTCGTGAAAGAAGTGAAAAAAAAAAAAAATGTCCTCCAAAATCAAAATTTCCACTTGCTTTTTGCGTTTTAGAGCTTCCCGAACAATTTTGGTTCCGTGTCTGTCTGTCTGTCTGTCGGTCTGTCTGTGGTCCATCCTTGTCCCGGGCAAAACTATACTAACCTGTGGTCCGATTTTGATAAAATTTTCAGGGATTGTGCGGGTTAGGTCCTAGACGGTCCCCTATCAATTTCAGCACCTTCGGACCAATAGGAGCGAGTGCGCATGCGCAAACGTGAATTTCCTGGAACCTCGGTTTCTCGGTTTCTAATGAACCGATTTTGCTCAAATTTGGAGGTTAGTTAGGCACTAACTTCTAAGAGACACCCTATAAGTTTCAATCAAATTGGTCAAGCAATAGCCGCTGCGCTTGCGCGAACTTTAAATTTATTGTTACAACCAAAACTCCGCAACTATTCAACCAATTTCGATGAAATTTCCAGGGATTGTGTGGGTTAGGTCCTAGACGGTGGACCGCTAAATAAAATTCTACGTTGAAAATACAATTCAATAACTATTCAATAACTCTTTGAATCATAATTTTTTCGCCAACTGATTCTATACGTCCATGTTACAATGAGTGAGGAAGCTATACTGCCCACCCAACTTGGCAGACGTTTTTGATATCCATCAGGAGCTCTGTAGGACAAACCGTTCGCTCCCTATGAGAACTAACAAATAGGAAAATAATAAACTTAACAAATTTGATTTTTTAAAATAATTTTTCTAAATCTAAGTTTATTTTTCTACTTAATTTCCACATGATTGACATTATAAGTTTCTCCTAGAGTATTTCACTTTTCACCATAAAGCGAAGGTTGGTGGGTACACGAGTTGGCCAAATGATACCTTAAGAAGGGTCGAGACGAAGGACACCTGCCTCACATTCTTACCTCACATTATTTGTATAAACATCTTCACTCCGCACTGAATCATTCCACACAGTCAACTTGAATTGTTCACTTCCCTCACCTCTCTCTCCCCTGTTTACCATTTTCAACCCCTTTCATGATATCTTTCGGTTCTACGCGCTGAGTAATCAATCCTAACTGCCACACACACAACTCGGTAGCATCTCGGTTCTACGTCTGGTTAGATAACCCTTACTTGTACCTAAATAAGTCAATAATGGTTCTGTAAATTTATTCAAAGAATTTAAACTATTGAACACAGTTGAAATCCAAGACATAACAATGGCGAACCCGACTAGAAACATAACTATTCATATACCTACTCGTAATAGGCAGATTTGAAGTATTCACGTCATCAGCAGCAATTTTTTCAATTAAGAATTAAGTTTGAATTTCGGCTACTTGGATTACAAAATAATGATTGGGTATTTTGTAGGTCATGTATAACAGATATCGCGCTGAAGTGATTGGAATCGGACCAACCGGCACCATAAGCACGAGTTTGGCTCCTGTAACTGCAAGAGTGATGGTTCATGTGGATTTCCAAGAGAGGAAAGTCTACTTGGACCGCCTTCGAATCGCCGAGCTGGGGTAAGAAATCCTGAGGAACGAATTTCATTAATATTAGTCTTAGCCACCCCGGTATTAAATATCAAATATAGAGAAATACCAAATAAGATCAAATTTTGATCTTAAAAATGTCTCTATAGACTTGAAATTTGGATCAATGGAATCAGTATAATTCATTGAAATTTCCCGTTTTCAGGAAAATCGAAGTTCGAATTACAGGTTTGGGCCGAGTGTTGAACTTTGTTGTCTCCCGCATCGTGACGTGGGTGGTCGCTGCTTTCAAGAACCAAATCCTGAACCTGGTGGAAGATCGAGTCAGGAGATACACGAGAGCAACACTCGAGAAATCGTCTTTGGACGACATCCTGGCGGGGAGAGCTTTGAAGAGATAAGGTTCGCCGGTCCTAATCCGCGTGTAATCAAGGAAAGTACAGGAAAGTAAAGGGTTAGGACAGGTACGAGAAGACGAAACAAAGTCTCGATATCCTGGCAGCAAGTTAAAAAATTGGTCGGAGGACACGCTATAATAATTTATTGTTGGTTATAATTTGTGATCAGATTGGATAGCCAATAGTGATGCGACATCGACATCGATGTTTTCAAAACATCGATGTTTTTCAATAAACATCGATGTTTTTAACATCGATGTTTCGATGGCGATGTTTTCACAACATCGATGTTTCTTACCGATGTTTCAATCGATGTCGTACTTCCCCTGATTTGTTGTTCCCATTGGTTTTCTCAATAGTTTACACATTAAAATAATGAATGAAACAAGCGTTAAAATACCAATCGTGATGAATTATTACATTCTTATCTCTTGGAGGAATAAAAATAAAAGCTAATTTTCCTACCGATTTTCCATGTTTTTTTGAGTTGGCAACCCTGGTGCTCCTGGCTGGAGTGTATTGTGATAGCTTATCTTACAATCTTACTCCATTTTGTCTCATACTCATCATTTTTCATTACATGTGTCGACGTGTATTCCTAACTTATGGGGGGTGTAACTGCTTTAAATATTCATTTGGCGAATGTACTGGGGTAGAAATTGACCTAGTGGCTAGAAATTGATTCATCAGATGAAAAAAAAAGTCTATTCGAGTAGGTACCTACAAGCAAACGATCTCGAATGTTTGTATAATTATGATCGGGCACATCGATGTTAAGAAACATCGATGTTGAGAAACATCGATGTTTTTGGTCGATGTTTCCACTCGACATCGATGGTGGATTTCAAAAACATCGATGTTGAGAAACATCGATGTTTTCTATCGATGTCGCATCACTAATAGCCAATGAACCAAAAAACGAACGGAGCTCAAGACTGATCTCGGTGAACCATCAAAAAGGGAAGAGCAATAATCACAGTCGAGTTCTGCTGAAGTAGCCGCCGTGTCCATCAGTAGCCCTGACATACCACCTTCAAACACCTTCAAACACACACCTTCAAACATACCACCTTCCACACTCAATGATTTGGTTATGTTGTACGTCACAGCTGTCATATGGGTGTGAATACCGCCCTTAGGGCGGTATTCATAGTCATGACTCGAGTAGGACTTGAGTAACTACTCCTGAGAGTAATTACTCTCAGGACATGAGTAGTTACTCGGAACTTGGTATTCAGAGTGTAAGTGGAGTAATTGCTCATCCTTCGAGTAACTACTCGACAAGAGTAACTACTCGAGATTCTGGAGATGCATCGTGAGGCTCGAGTAGTTCCTCAATCAGCAGTTGGTAGCCCTGATTGCTAGTTGAAAGGGAAACTTCCTTTGTTTGACAGGGATTTTCCCCTGTTTAACGGGGAACTTCCCTGTATTGATACATCACTGCATGCAGTGGTAACCCTTCCGGTAGGTTTTGAGAGCGCTGCATGTTTGTTTTTGAGTGGTCGGTAGTTAGTCAGTTTGTGTTGGGTTGTGCGTGAAATGGGGAAGGAGATAATAATATTTGAAGATATTCTTTTCCTGTCCTAACCATTTTTGAACCTGGTGGTGCATCAGCAACGGTGCTTTTCAGCCTGTAAGCTAGTAATCTAGTAAGGTTGACTTTTATGTGTGAAACAAGCTGCAAGAATGTGACGATTCGAAAAAGCGGTAGAATGGAATGGAAGAGTATCTTCAGTTGGTTGTCTACTTGGTAATCCTCTCACATTTCAGTCAATACATAATTGTAAATGAATCGAGTAAGTTCTAAATTATTTCTATTACGAAAATTATCAAAATCTATAAAATTGAACACTGTCATTGAAGTAGTTCCATTTTCCTCAAAATATATCAATTTTATCGTGGTTATGTTGAATTTTCTTCAGTTTCCCCAAGAAATGTTTAAAAAATCTTTTTGTTTATTCATTTTTAGAAAAATATATTGGTATATTAAGGTTTTACTTTGAAGCTGATTGCACTGCCTTCAAATTCCTCTCACTTTACTCATTTCCAAAATTAATGGTTCTGCGAGGGAACGGTTCAAAACACGGCCTTATCACAAACAGTATTACTTTTTGTAAAATTGATCTATTTTTGAATTACTGTATCTCTGTAATTATTTAACCTACAAGGTCCAGTTGGTCTTTAACTAACTATAGAAAATTCTACCTACTGTAGACAATAAATTATTGAAATTACATTTTAGAAGTTATAGTTAAAAAACTGAAAAAATTCAAAAATTTCATGGTTTTTAGCGCACTATGTCAGTAGCAAAGGGTTTTCAAAGTTGCAAATTTGGATGACTTTTTAAATCATTTCAATTTTTATTATTATTATAGATTTTTGCGATTGCAAAGAGTCGTAGATATATCCATTTTTGATGAGAACAACACGTTGAGTAACTGCTCAAGTGTCCTGTCCAGGTGCCTCGAGTATTTGCTACTTTCGAGTATCGGCCAGACCTCGACTTGACGCCGAGTTTTGTTTATGAATACCACATCGAGCAAATGCTCCAAGTCCGGAGTAACCGCTCGAGTAACTACTCGAGTAGATACTCGAGATGACGACTGTGAATACCGCTGAGCATCCGCCATTACTCCAAGACCCATTCGAGTATTTACTCGACCTCGAGTAATGTCTATGAATACCGCCCTTAGGGCGTGTGAACCTCCCTAGGAGTTGTTGCGACGAATAATATTCGTCAACATATTATGTTGAGACTTGATCAGATCTATCTTCAAAGACAGTTGAGAAACTGATCAGAATACCGGTCTGGAATAAATGGTCTACAATTTAGAAACCAACAAAAAAAAACCGCTGCAAATTATTACACAAAGCTTTATGTGTACAAATTGTTTTTCTGTATATGTAGATCACTAGCCTTCATAGAACTCAGTTTTGCCATTGCCTATTAGTTATATTTTTGTTTAACAATCAAAAAAGAAAAAATGCGAAGAAATAAATGCTTCACACTCAATTCGAAGATACAGGCCTTCATTAGGAAATTTGTGTTCCTGTTGCTAAGGATAAGAAGAACAACTGGAAGAAACGAACGACAATCGCATTTTGGTCAGCTAAACTTGAATGAAAATTGCCTCGTTCGCAATTCACGCTCGTGTTTCTGATTCATCGCAAGCCCAACCCTCAAGTTCTCATGGGAAGCGAACAGTTTGTCCTAAAGAGGTCCGAATGGTTTCATTCGATTCTAAAAATTCACTACATTTTGAGGTAGCTAGGGCCTTTTGAATCAACCAAAAGCTTCGCGGCACAACTAGACCCCAAATGGAGCCCATGTACTAAATTTCATCAAAATAGGTCCATGGGAACTAAGGAAAGTGCCGCGTATGGTGGACGGACGGATTTGTTGGTTTATTATTTTCAATAATCAACCTTTAAAATCGAACAATTTAAAAAATAAAAAAAAATTAATTCAAAGTAGGTTTACGTTTCAAGTTAAGTAGAATCCTTAGTAGAACTTTCCTTGGTTACTATGCACCGATTTTGATAAAATTTGATTTTGATTTTGGTTCTATTTGGGGTCTAGTTGTTGTGCCCAATCACCAAAATGCGATCGTTGCTAATTTCTTCGAGTTTTAGGTTCTCAGTTTTGCGTCCTTAGCAACCAGTAAACGAATTTCCTAATCAAGGCACCCACAACTCTTTATTTCTTCGAATTGAGTGTCAAATATTCATTTCTTAACCCTTAACGCGCCAGGTGCTTCCAAATCCTCCCACGCGCCAGGTGAGTATGGTATACTCACCCATCACGATTTCCGTAATTTCAAGCGTTTAAACCACTTTTCACGCCTCGTTTTTTAATCGTTTGACTAACATTCAATAAATTGTATACGGGCATAAATAAAAACGCAAAACCAGCATATGCCAGCATATAGCAGCCTAAAACATACTCTACTTGTATATAACTTGTAACTCATTATTTTCGTGGAAATAGACAACGTTCTACTCAACTCCGTTTTCATTCACCATTTCTGGAGTAGGAATAAAAAATATCTTGGCGAAAAAAATATTGAAGAATTCACAGCCTTGGCTAATTTTTGTAAACTCAAAGAAAAGACTAGCGTTATTTCTAACTGCAAGACTAGAAAACAAAAAAAAATCTCGGAAAAAAGTTTTTTTTCAATCAGTTTCGAAAGTTGCTGTACCTAGTAGGTACCTACCAGTGTTTATAACGTATAGTTTATAGGGAGTTACCCTGTTCCCTGTAAACAATTTATACATTTTTTTCGAGAACACTGAAGACAAATAGGATTACTGCATTGTTCACACTTGTAATTGGTGTATGGACGCTTTTGGTAGGGACACAGTGAACAATATTTTTTCTTCTTGAGGTCTTCTCTAAGGTTCCCCTATAATTTTACATGACTCTTGGGTGCCACGTGAGTATGCCATACTCACTTTTCATACACCGCTCAGGTGCCAGGTGAGTGTGGCATACTCATTAGGTTTCAGAAAAATAGGTAATGTACCAACTAGCGAAGCTGATCCAAATGTTGAATTGAAATTGATCAACATATCTAAGGAAACTGACCCAAAAATGTTACCAATGCGTACCTAGTTATCTATCTTAATACCTACGCTGTGATTGTTTTTCCCTTTTCAGTAGTTTACCGAGAACAGTTTTGAGGTCGGTCCGTTTTTTTGTTGAAAAGGTTTCTATTTCATTAATTTTATAACATTTTCGAAAAAAAATTAATTTTGACATAGGCATATTGTTTTAATTACAAATGGCTTTAATAAATTGCTTTTCCTACTGAACGGATGGGAATTTTAACGCTCTTACCGACGTTACTATCATATTCGAGTTTATCTTGTAAATTAAAATTTTAATGAGGAAAGGTCGAAAACACGAGAAAAAATCCTAAAAGTAAGAAAAAGGAAATAAGAAAGTTATAGGACAAAAATGTTGCAAATTACCTAGTTGTATAATCGATTATTGGTGTACGGTCCTCCTCAACGGCACACCCTATATAAATATAAAATATTATAGCCTAGTTTGAATTTCAAAGCTGGCTGATGTTACCACGATAGAATTTCAAAACAGAGAGAAACCGCAAACCGCTTTGGAATAAGCCGGACTGTAAAAAATTCTCATCATTTTGGTTTATTATTTTCAATAATGAACCTTTGGAATCGACCAAGAAAATTTTTTTTTAACACCCCCTCAAAATTTGATGGTTTACGTTTCAAGGTACGTAGAATCCAAAAATCGAATAAAAATTTGGCCGTCCGCGGCACTTTTACCACTTAGCATTGACCGATTTTGATGAAATTTGGTATGTAGGCTCCACTTGGGGTCTAGTTGTGCCCCGAAGCTTTTGGTTGATGTAGGTCACTTCTAAGGGTTCCAAAATCAATTTTGAAATTTTGAAAACGCCCTAACTCAAAAAATTTTGATATAAAGGTATTGTTTTTCCTTCAATTTAAGATTCTATAGAATTTTTAGAATTTTTTGAGACCACGCGGAGCTCTGTAGGACTAACCGTTCGCTCCCTACGAAAATTTAAGGGTTTATATTGAAATATATAGGGTGACTCGCCCAGTGAATGAACACCCCCCAGTGAATGAACAGTACGAGGTTATTTGGAAATAATAAGGCTTGTGATGCACCCTGGTGATAACGGTGTTTTTCATTAGTTCCATCAACATATCATAGATAGCAGGGTGAAGCAGTAGATAAAAAAGTCTGCCATCTTCTTCGGTTTTGATGTTATCAGCAGGTCTGTCTCCAAGAACGTCTCTGGGGGTAAGAAATGGAGTTGGCCATTACGTGGGGATTAGTGTTTAGAGGAAAGTAAAATGCTAAATCAGTCAATGTCATGCTTTATTATTGTAGCTGATATGTTTTTCTAGAGAGAACTAATTGGGTAGAAGGGATTTTTCAAAATTATGTGAGTTTTTTTGGGTGTTCATACTGTGGGAGCTGAAATATGACCTCCAACCAGTAAATGAAGGACAGTAAAATGACTGTTCATTCACTGGCTGGAGGGTTATTTCACGGTTTTAAATCGAATGGAGGCTTCCCAAGTGAAAAAACAACTAAACTGCTGATTTTTTGCCTCAACTTGTTTAAATAACTATCCTATCCAGTGAATGAACTATATGAACTATAATGTTCATTCACTGGAATTTCAGGGTTCATTCACTAGGAAATAGTGTTCATTCATGGGGTGAAATACATTAACTCCTTTATTGTGGAAAATTAGTTATAAAAATCAACTTTTCTCGTCTTTTCCCATGCTATTCTTGTTCCTTACATAATTTTAAACAACATCAGACAAATTCAAGTAGTGTAGTACTGCAACTTCAAGAACTATATACATTAAAGTTCGTCGCTAGTGTGCTAAGAGCTTAAGTGTTCATTCATTGGGCGAGTCACCCTATACATATAAATCAAAACGAGTGTGAATCGCAAAAGAGGCCTAATCTCCGTTCAAATTAGAGCTGACCGAAATGCGATCGATGATTGGTGATTTTGATTTTTTTTTTTTTTTTTTTTGTCTTCTTCTCTTTATATTGGATGGTTGGTGATTTTGTAGACGAGTGATCTACTTATATAGAAAAATAATAAACCATTGTGTAATAATTTGCAGCGTTTTCCTTTTTCAGTAGTTTACCGAGAACAATTTTGAGGTCGGTCCGTTTTTTTGTTTAAAAGGTTTTTATTTCAATAATTTTATAAAATTTTCGAAAAAAAATTAATTTTGACATAGGCATATTGTTTTAATTACAAATGGCTTTAATAAATTGCGTTTCCTACTGAACGGATGGGAATTTTAACGCTCTAACCGACGTTACTATCGTATTCGAGTTTATCTTGTAAATTAAAATCGTTAAGGCCGTTTTAATGAGGAAAGGTCGAAAACACGAGAAAAAATTCTAAAAGTAAGAAAAAAGGAAAAAAGAAAGTTATAGGACAAAAATGTTGCAAATTACCTAGTTGTATAATCGATTATTGGTGTACGGTCCTCCTCAACGGCACACCCTATATAAATATACAATATTATAGCCTAGTTTGAATTTCAAAGCTGGCTGATGTTACCACGATAGAATTTCAAAATAGAGAGAAACCGCAAACCGCTTTGGAATAAGCCGGACTGTAAAAAATTTTCATCATTTTTAGATATATGACGGTTGAATTGCCTTATTGTAGGCCTCTTAGGTACATATAATTAAAAAATTGTATTCAATAAATTTTATCATTTGAATTTTAATAGCTGACTGATGTTTTACGAGAATCTACTCGTAATAATAGAAAGAATGCCGAAAACAGCGTTGAAATACACCGAAATCTGACTGAAAAACATCGATCGCATTTCGGTCAGCTTTAATTTGAACGGAGATTAGGCCTCTTTTGCGGTTCACAAGCGTGTTTCTGATTAATCGTACCGTAAAACCGTCAAACTTTACCCCACCAGGGGTAAATTTACCCCAAAAAGTGAGAATCTTCAATTGTGACGTAAGCGTGGCGTAGCTAACTTAGATAAAAGTTAGCTATTGTGTTTTCGTTATTCTCCACATCCCAGAGAATCGATGCGGCTTGCGATGGCGCCTTTATCCATGTTGCTTCCGAGTCTACCAAGGTAGCGGAAGCTTTGTTTTCACTTTTCAAGGACGAAAAAAAAAAGTTCTCCAAAATCAAAATTTCCACTCGCGTTTTGCGTTTTAGACCTTTCTGAACAATTTTGCTTCCGTGTCTGTCTGTCTGTGTGTCTGTCTGTCTGTGTGTCTGTCATGAATTCCTTGTAACGCGCATAACTATACGAAGTTATTGTCCGATTTCTTTGAAATTTTCAGGGATTGTGCGGGTTGGTGTGTAGACGGTCCCCTATGAAAATCATCATCCCCGGACTGATAGAAGCGACTGCGCATGCGCAAACGTGAATTCCTTGTAACGGCCATAAGTTCTACATTTTCCATCCGATTTCAATGAAATTTTCAGGGATGTTACAGATTAGTGATTAGATGGTCCCCTATGAAAATCATCACCTTCGGACTGATAGTAGCCACTGCGCATGCGCAAACGTGAATTTCCTTGTAACGGCCATAACTTCCACATTTTCCACCCGATTTCGATGAAATTTCTAGGGATTATGTGGATTAGGTTGTAGATAGTCCCCTATGAAAATCATCATCCCCGGACTGATAGAAGCGACTGCGCATGCGCAAAAGTGAATTCCTTGTAACGGCCATAAGTTCTACATTTTCCATCCGATTTCAATGAAATTTTCAGGGATGTTACAGATTAGTGATTAGATGGTCCCCTATGAAAATCATCACCTTCGGACTGATAGTAGCCACTGCGCATGCGCAAACGTGAATTTCCTTGTAACGGCCATAACTTCCACATTTTCCACCCGATTTCGATGAAATTTCTAGGGATTATGTGGATTAGGTTGTAGATAGTCCCCTATGAAAATCATCATCCCCGGACTGATAGAAGCGAATGCGCATGCGCAAACGTGAATTACTTGTAACAGCCGTAACTTCAACTGTCCCCCCAGGGGTCGCGGGTTCAAATCCCAGCCGAGGCTAAGTATTTTTTTGATCCAATCACATACATCTACTCACTTAATTTTTCATCCGAATCTGATAAAATTTTCTAGGATTGTCCAGATTAGCGTGTAGATGGCCCCTATGAGGGTAGTGGAAGGTACTTGGAGATTGGTATTTTGAGATTAACTACTATGCATCTGATGATCTATATAATCGGGTTATGGATACGAGGAAGCTATGTGCCACACCCACTTGGCAGACGTTTATCAGCTGTTATCAGTCATAGTTTCCTGTTCAGCTGTTTTTGTCCTGTTTCTCGTGCTCCAAAATTTCTTCCATATCAGGTGTTTGGAGTGGATTTACCAGGCAAGCCCTCATCATATCACTTTCAATATCTTATTTTGAATAAAATACACTAATCAAATTCTCAAAAAAGTGTTTTCTTAGTTATGCCTTTGTTTACCAAAAATTTGATGGTAACTTTACTCCAAAAACTGGGTATCTTTACTCCACTATAAAGGTTGGGATAAAGGTAGCCTCACTCATATTTTTCTTATTTAATCTCGAAAAATATTTGAGTTTTATAATTTTCACAGTGTTGAATGTAAGGTTTCTAGTGTATCTCATGTCAGAAGTTAGAGATGGGGAGAAGAAATGAGAAAAAGCTTGGTACGCGCCCTTACCGCAACTTTACAAGTGAACAGCTAGCTGCATTATGATGTGAACATAAACGTGCTTTGGTCTCATAAGTTGTGATTTACCATATTATTTACTCGTGGGTTAACTTTGAAATTTACCATTGCAATTCATTCGAAAGTTATCGAATGTGAAACAGACTTTTTCTGTGATTTTGTTAAGTCATTCGTTTATCGTTTATTGTCCTTTAATATTTCTTTCCTTGTAGAAAGTTTTGCTCGATTACCTACACAATTCTTCTATACTGGAAGACTGAAATGTCTCTTAACCAGAAATATTGCATTTCAAGCAAATTCGTTTAAATAAATGATCATTGGAATTTATATTTTTCTTAGGTATAACTTGTATTTTTCAAGCTAAAAAGTTCAATTTTTCAGAATATATTTTATAATAATATTATAAATACTTGATATTATCAAGTATTTCTGGGGTAATGAATTCAATCCCGACTAGTAACTTTGCACCACTGCCCGTTTCTGTAGCGATAACCGTGAGTTTTTCAGAGTGGAGTAAAAATTACTCCACGCACTCGTAGGTAACATTACTCCAACATTTAAACAATTAAATAGGAGGGTTACAATTATCTGATCAATGAGCTCGACCACTCAAAATGTTCAGGAAGCCCTGAAGATCAATTCACTTATTAAAAAAATCAATTTAACCCATTTTGAGTGGGAGAAATTGTATTTGGAAATGTTTTGGAGTAAATCTTGGGGTAAAGTTTGACGGTTTTACGGTAAGTCCAAAATTTAAATTCTCGTAGTGAGCGAACGGTTTGTCCTAGAGCTCCGGGTGGTCTCAAAAATTTCTAAAAATTCTATAGAATCTTAAATTGAAGGAAAAACAATACCTTTATATCAAATTTTTTTGAGTTAGGGCGTTTTCTAAATTTCAAAATTGATTTTGGAACCCTTGATTTTGGAAGTGACCTACATCAACCAAAATCTTCGGGGCACAACTAGACCCCCAATGGAGCCTACATACCAAATTTTATCAAAATCGGTCAATGCTAAGAGGCAAAAGTGCCGCGTACGGCGGACGGACGGCCAAATTTTTATTCGATTTTTGGATTCTACGTACCTTGAAACGTAAACCATCAAATTTTGAGGGGGTGTTAAAAAAAAAATTTCTTGGTTGATTCCAAAGGTTCATTATTGAAAATAATAAAACCAAAATGCGTTGGCTGATTCAATGCCAAAATGGTCAGAGATGATCCTTGATAATTCGAAAGTAGGATTTTCAGTTAGATTGTGAGTACGCCGGTTGCACTACTCGAGTAGAGCTGAAAGGGCGCTGACCTCCGAGCACGGAGTACTGGAGAACACAACCCCGACGTTTTCCACTTCCTCATTGAAAAGTTTGACTATTTTTCCTCCGAATCCGTACATGTACGGGGAAATATAGAAGTGCGGTTGCCTTATGATATATTGAGCTTGAAAAGCAAGATCTACCTGTTGAGAAGTACCAAGGACTGGCGTAGATTTCGTGATTCCTGGGAAGATGGAGTCGGTCACTTTTCACTTCACCAACACTTCCACTCCGACCGCTGTTTCGAACAAGCCTTGCACAACCCGTAAATCAATCGACGGACCTAATCAAAAGGAACATCGCACACGGGAATTCACTGATTCAGAAACAACAATTCATTCGCCACAACCTAGAATCTATCACCTTCACCCCGGCCTACCAAGGAGAAACACCAACCTACTGACTGATTGTGTTCGGGTGAGAGCTGGACGGTTCTGCGCATGCGCACGGCACTTTTCCACAGCTAAAATCTGGTTTCCAGGAAGGACCTTGTTCGACCCTCCAACTAATCCTTTCATTTGTTTTGTGTTCATCTCAGATCAACCTATTTCGGCGCTTCAGAAGCAACATTTCGTAACTATTTAGACGACACGAAAACCCTGTTTTCTTTAAAGTACCTAGTTGGTATTTATATCAATTTTTCTCCTATTATTTTTTCATAGCAGAGGACCATTATTTTCGCGTAGTGAGAAAGTCATAATAATCTGGGATCTGGATCTAATCTGGGGAAAACTCGTTCAAATATAAAACTTTACTGGACGTACATCTTATTTCATCTTATACCTAGGGAGGGCACGATACTCCTAAGTATCGATACTCCTTTCGTTACAATATTTCTCAGGAAGTATCGATACCCGATATATTTTGGATACCGATATTGTTAGATATCGATACTCCGATAATATCGGCTCAAAATATCGATACCACCGATATTTCAAATTAACCCCCCTGTTGATATCGCAAACCAAATAAAAACCCTGTTAATTAAGAATTATAGATATTAACATTATAAATATATCAATAAAAGTCGATAATTTAAGAAGTAATAAAAGTCAGTGGTAATTTAAAATGTTGTAAAAGTCAAAATTTTATTAAAATGAATAATCATTCTATTCTATATTTATTTCAATTCTTATTTGTTAGAAATCTCTGTTCAATGCAATGTTTTTTTCCTTCCGCTACAAATGGAAAGGATCAAGTAATTAAGTCTTTTACAATCCAAATAATATTTATTATCAAATCATAAAACAATAATTTGCCTTGAAGTTAAGTGATCGGCTACACTTGAATTTTTGAAAAAAGCCAATCAAAAAAATTGTTGTGAATCGAAAAGTAGAACAAAGATCACAGGGAAATCGAACTGTTCATGAAACCCAGCAAACTGAAAAACGCAAATGCGAGATTACCTGTGGGGAGATAACCTGTGGAAAGTTTCTGAAAATCGATGTAGGATATTAGAAGCGAAATACCGTTTCAACTGATATTATTGAGTATTATTCTGTGGCAGACAAAATATGGTATTTTTGCTGAGTAGGTACTTGAAACTGGTATTTTTTTACCAGTCTACTTTGGGAAAAATATCGATAATATCGTCAAGAAAGTATCGATACCTCCGATATTGTAGGCAAAAGTATCGATACCCATATATCGGTATGAGTTTTTCATCAAAATTATCGATACCAAAAAAGTATCGATACTCCGATGTATCGGTGGTATCGTGCCGTCCCTACTTATACCTTACCTACCTATTACATCTTATAATATAAGATATTATCTTATTTCAGAAAAGGGAATTTTCGATTAATTATGGTTCATTTCAATAATGATCGTTTGCATTTGAACACAACCTGTTTTAACACTCCCCCTCTCAAAATTTGATGTTTTACCTTTCAAGGTAAGTAGAATCCGAAAATCAAATAAAAAATTTTCCGTCCG
The DNA here is from genome assembly GCA_009739505.2 of Apolygus lucorum. Classification (NCBI taxonomy): domain Eukaryota; kingdom Metazoa; phylum Arthropoda; class Insecta; order Hemiptera; family Miridae; genus Apolygus; species Apolygus lucorum. Next base: position 2,504,313 of record CM019179.2, on the reverse strand, counting down.
TCCGTACGCGGCACTTTTCTTAGCAACCCTGCACCGATTTGGTTCAAATTTGGAGTATGGGCTCCATTTGAGGTCTAGTTTTGTCCAATTTGTCCTCTTCAAATTCATTTGCACCCGTTTCGTTTATTTAAAAAACTTTGGTTTTCCATCAGGGAAAAAGGAAATTTAACGCTCTTTCCAATGGTATCGTCAAATTTGAGTTCATCCAGTTAATTGAAGGAGTTATTAACATTTTAATGATACAAGGTCGAAAACACGAAAAAAATCTCAAAAGTTAAAAAAATCGGATTTTAAACCTAATTAGACCATGGTATCACTAGTGTCACCTTAAACATCTCAGGAACTCCACAGCTGCCCCCAAGGTGTCACCAGAGTAACCAAAATTAAATTTCAATTTTAAATTTAATGGACAGCAGACTTTTTTATGGGCTATCGGAAGTCTCAAAATAGAATTATGACAAATATTTCCAAAAGAATCGACGAAAAAAATTTCAAAATTGTTGTCATAATATGACAAAATGATATTATCATTTTTTAATTTCTAATAACTCAAGAAACATGGTTAAAAGAATTCAGTTTGTCCATTAATTTTAAAATTCCATTTTAAATTTAGTTAATCTGGTGGCACCTTGGGACAGCTGTGGAATTCCTATGATGTTTTCGGTGACACTAGTGACACCATGTTAGGGTTAGGGAGGTTAAAAAAAGTCACAAATTACTTGTAGAACATAAGGTGTTACACCCTGTATAATATACAGGGTGTAACACCTTATGTTCTACAACTATATACATATTATGTATATAGTTGGGTAACGAATACGAGGAAGCTATGCCCATCTTTATTGTAGACACCCTGTATAAGGTTGAAGAGTCACTGTATACAAACCTCACTCTGATTTAGCATTGAACTCCACCCAATTCATATTTATATAATTCAGGTAATTAATAACTTCAAATTCAATTTTTATCACTGGGTAGAAATACGAGCTAGTTATCCCATCAGTAATTTCCAACTCTATTTCAAGGGTGCGGCATAATATTCATCATCAGTGTGGTTCAAAAACGATTTATTCAAGTGCAAGTCTTATCGAAAAAAATATCTATATCACATTTTAATACATAGGTAGTTGATTTACTTGACATCCATGTTTCATGCTCAGGTAAGCTTTCCATAATGGAATTTCGAGAGGAAAAGCTGGAAATCCAGCTCTGAAATACTCCCAGTTAAAGAAGCGCAGGCTGTTACTTCATTGTTGGATTTCGGATGTCTGTTGGATCATTCAGGAATCAAGCCCCAATCCATACGGGGGAGATTTACCTGTCCGCAACCAGAATTTTCCTCTCGCGCTGCAAACAAAACGCCAAATCAGTCTCAAATCAGTGAACACAATCATCTTTAAGGGAAAACACCGAGTTTAGATAAAATCGATACCTTAAAGCGCAAAGGAGCTATGTCCAAAAACGGAGTTTCGAGTAAAACGCAAAAGAAGTTTTCACCAGTGCGCCACTTCAGTTCCCTATAAGTTATAATCTTCAAGAAAGTCTTCCAATATTAGTTTTAATCTATTAGAGTTTTTCTGAAATGAAAAAGTAGAGATGGGTGGACTCTCTTTTGGCCAAGTTCGATTGTGGACAAAGACCCCTCTAGGTGAAGGAATCACGCTCTCGTCATAATTTGGCGTCACCACCGGTTTATTGGTGACAGACTGGCACCAGAGGGTGGTGTCGCCAGGAGATGTCACGTGATGGGTATATCTAGTTGATCATGAATTTGGAATGCTATCCTAATACATAATAATACGAGGATTACTAAATTTCAATTAAGTATTATAATTCGCAACTCTTTTATTCTCCTAGAATGATGAATGAAATAATTACAAAATCTTAATATTGTATCTATAAAGAGAAAAAAAACTAAGGAACTCTCGATTTCAAAAGATCACCAAAATCGTCCTCTTTAACTTCCTATCTATCCGTAAGTTACCTTCTGTATACCGTATGAATTAAATGAAAAAAAGCTATTTAAAAATGAACTATTATCACATTTTTTTTTTACTTACTTTTCTTTTTTTCACTCTTTTTTACTATAACTAATGTACCTCGATTCAAAACAACACAGGGCAGAAGTTAATAACGCTGCAAATTACTACACAACGGTGTAGTATTATTATTATTTTTATTATTAACCATCTGCATAGAATACTGACTACTTGCAATAAAATCGTTATCCTGATGAAATCAAAATAAAATTTATTTTATTACGATTATATTATTTCATTATAGATCATTCATTGGTTGCGAAGGATGCACCACTGAATACAACACTCATTTCAATGAAACGATTTTATCAGCTGAAATTTGAATGGAAATTAGGCCTATTTTCTGTGGTGAACAATCTTTTGGGAATCAGTGTTGGTTTTCTGATTTATTGATTTATTGCGAGTCTAACCCTCGAGTTCTTAAAGGGGAGAGCGAACGGTTTTTTTTTAGCATGCTGCACGATATCATCCTCTAATTAACTGTGTCCACGTTCCATAAACTTGGTGCATAAAGGAGCTACGTCCGGCAAAGCTCCAGTGTCCACAACACGATTGAATTTCATAGCTATCTTATTGGGACATAGAAACATTGTGCATCCTTCTTTGGGACAAAGTACCGAATGCCTTCAACGATTTTACGAGAGGTGACATAGAATCCTGTAAATTTTTCCTTTTTAGGACGCCCCACAGTAAGACTTGGGCGTAGTTATGCGATCGATCTGGGGTGAAGGAGGACAACACTTAACAGAAAGGAAAAATAACCACACAGTAATCCGTTTTAGACCATTCTGAATCCTAATTCGCGAAAAAAAACCATAGGTGAATGTCTGTGTGTGTGTGTGTATGTGTGTAACAAAATCTTGTGTCGTCTGCACAGGCCTTAGTACTCAACCGATTTTCCTGGTTCTTTTTTTGTTCGACGCGGAAAACTATCTAGTTGTGCACTACGTCGCCGGAATTTCGAATTTTGCCTTTTAAGGGGGGGAAAGGGGGGGGGGGTTAATGCTCAAAAACGTGCGTTTTTGGGCATAATCTTGTGTATTCTGCCCAGGCCTCAATTTCCAACCGATTTGCGTGTTTCTTTTTTTGTTTGACTAAAATAAGTTCCGAGTTGTACATGATTTCACCAGAGTACCAAAATTCGCAAGAGGAGAGGGTGAGTGGGGGGATAATATTCACAAAATATCCGATTTTTCAATATTTCGGTTCCTTTACTGCTTACTAATTGTACCCAACCTTTGAAATTGAGGAAAAATTCTCATTATACCTCCGGATTTTCATGAATTATTCTCTGTACCACCATGGAACTAATAGTGGTGCCACCATGGTGCCAGGACACCATAAACCGCATATTTCGTGGTTTTTTTTGTGTGTTTTACTTTGAATACGGATGTGAACCTCGACGGACCGCTAATAGATGAAAAACTAATAGATGAAAGTTCAATGTTACGACGTATTTTCGCTTTGGTGCCAGACTGGCACCATTGGATGAGGGGGGGGGGGGTGAACTCGAATTCGCATGTTGGGTATCGTAGACCATGGATTTTAAAATGGTCTTCAGATTCGAGGCTCCCACGCCGCTAGGAATTTTTTGGCGGATAAGGGTTGGGGGGGGGATCACTATTTCTTGCCTAAAGTAATAAATAAATTACATCGAGTGAAACAGTTTTATCTCTTACCAACTGGTTAAACTGATCTAATTCTTATCCAATGGGACGTCCCCTGGAATGCATGCATTACTGAACAATATGTTTTAAGCCATTTTAAAAGTTTTTGGTGCTACAATCATGACATGATTGTAAGAATACATTTTGTAAGAATACATTGTATTCTTACGAAAGAGTATGGTCCTATGATGTGACTAACCTATTCATCTCTAAAGTGACATTTTTGGACAGCGCCTTTGTGCTTTAAGGTATCGACATATTATAATTTTAGTATAATAAACAAAAGACCAAGCGACCTTCCACCAGCCAGACTACCTCCCTTGGAAATTCCTAACCCTTGGGAATTGTCCGGTGCAGGAGTGGCGAACTCTTAAAATTCATCGATTAATCAAACTCTTAAACATCGATTAATCGATTTTTAATCGTTCATATCAAAAAGATTAGGATAAAATTGAGTAGGTACAATAAAAACAACAAACTAGACGTAAAAATTATCAACGTTTAAAATTACATTCCAAGTAAAAGTAAAAAGTCTATCAACTGAGCGTGGCACATAGATGATCCTATACATAGTACCTAGTTAATCTCAAAATATCAATCTCTATTACCTAGCACTAACCTCATAGGAGACTCCACACATCAACCTTCACTATCTCTGAATATTGTTGGAAAATGTAAAAGTTAAGGATTGCACGTTTGCGCATGCGCACAAAATACTTTCAAATTGGGGTCCTTGATTTTCATAGGGGAAAATCTCCACCCCCAACAGGCATAATTCCTGAAAATGTCATCGAAATCATGGCTGTAACAAGGAAATATATACGTTTGCTCGGGTCAATTGTTTTCATACGGGACCATCTACACAAATTATTATCTATTACCCAATGCATTTTACAATATGGTAAGTAGGTAGGTAATAATAACTTAATAGTTAGTATGTTATTGTTAGTAGGTACCTTTTTACCCTATTAAGTTATTATGATTATAATCATTAAATATTAATAATTATAATCATTAAAAATTAATCAATTGCCCGAATAATCGAACTCAGTAGGCATCGATTAAAAACGTCGATTACCTATTTGACAAATTAATTTGCAATCATTACTTCGATTAATCGATACCCAACGCTACAATACAGTCTGGTGGAAAGTCTGTAGTGTAGTAATCTTAAGAAACGAGCGTCTTGCCTTTTTAATTAACACCCTAAAACCTTTCCAAATTCAACTAAAAGCTTTCAAACTTTAAGTTGGTCTGTTTTTTTTTATTTTTTTTATTTTTTTTTTTTTTTTTTTTAGCACAAACTACAACTTCCTACATACATTGTTCCTCAACTCAATGGGCTATTTTTGCCGTGTGGGACAGGTATTGAGCGGAGCTTGCATAGCAGTAAATTCAAATATCCCATATAAATTCTATCTTGATGAGCTGTCCACGAACAAGTACTGAGTAGAATTTTTACATTATCCTAACCTAAGGCGAACCGACGCAGGAATATCCTGGTACCTCCAGCCGGACTCCTAACCACAACACTTTTATGCTATGATTGGTCAAAATTCAGCATTAAGCCACTACAAACATTCTTTCATACACGGAAATTTAAATAGCAAAAAGAGATCTCGTCTTACAATCTCCGAAGAATCAAATTCATTCTGCCCTCGTCGATAGCCTGATTAAACACACAATTTGCGTCAATAAAGGTTAATATTGAGATTACAGCTACTTGACTTGGTCATCTACTTTAGATTGTTTCTGAGTAGGTATAACAAATGATGGATCATCTCAGTGTAATAAGGAGCGATTAATTACTGGATGGATTTGTTTCGCCCTTTCATGGTCGCCACTTCACTGAATTCTCAATTCATCGGGTTTTCAAGATTCTTTTGACATGGATATGTCTTAGTTCTGGGGGTCATTCCGAAATTTTCGACACACAAAACAGTGCAACATTTTTTTTCTGATGCTGTTGAACGCAGGAAGCTGAAATTTGAGAGGCAGGGTCAATCGATACATACTTCTATACATCATCAAAGTTGATGATCACTGATCAGCTGAGTGAGCTCCAAGGCCATTTCCTCTCCTGTTGAACGCAGGAACCTGAAATTTGAGAGGGCCGGTCAATGGAGAATGCTGAAGGCGCCTGAGTGGTCACTGATCAGCTGAGTGAGCTCATCATTTAAATTGCCATCATAAGCCATATCCATGTAGTACAGATGTATCTGCATGCAGTGTAGATACTCGTTTCTTCTTTTTTCTCTGAACATATTTTATCCGTCACAACCTACCCGGCAAAACACTATCCTTGTTTCAATAACCTCGATGAATGGTTTCAATAAAACAGGTTACCATTTTTCAAAATAATGAGATAATGCTATCCAACACAACGGAGTTACTGAGAGGTCTACCACTGAGGGAACTACCACGAAGATCTCGTTTGAAAGGAGGATTTTACAATATATACTTTTCAGGTGTTTTGTGGCTACAAATGAACACAGCAAATTGTTACATAATGGTTAATTATTTTACTCTACAGATCACCCGTCAGAACAGAACGCGGCTTTTCCATTTAATAGTTACTACCAAAAACATCGCCATCCGGGAGTCGTGGGGAAAAAAACATTTAGGTATATCAAGAGTTTCCGAGCTAAGGAGTTTTGCAACGCTGCAAATTAGTACACAAAGGTTAATTATTTTTCTGTAGATCGTTCGCCTGAAAGAACACAGCTTTGCCATTGCCACTACCTAACAACCATATTTTCACCTTACAATCAAGTATATAGCATTTCCGAATTGAGTTAAACTTTTTCCATTTAGGTTTAGTCCTTTTCCATTTAGATTTAAACCTTTTCCATTTGGATTTAAACCTTTTCTATTTAGATTTAAACCTTTTCCATTTGGATTTAAACTCAGGAAATTATCGTGGAGTTAGAGGTAGAAGTACCCAAGTCACAAATTCAACACGAGGGAAAATCAAATGCAGAACATTATGATTATTTTACTGTTGTTATTATTGGTGATCAATATCAACAAACTATGTATCCAAATTAAGAAAATAATTTATTATCATATTTACCAAACTAACTTTTGAAATGTTGACATTTTAATGTCTTTGCTTTGGCACATAAACTGAAAAATCGTCACGAAAACTAAGCAAGTCTTGCTCACGCGACCAATAAATAAAATAGACTCACTGTGTTGCGTAGAGAACAATCAACAACCTTACATTTTGCTTTGGCACATGAACTGAAAAATCGTCACGAAAACTTTGATGCTTGGGTACATGAACTAACAACCTTACTTCACTACCTTTTTGTGTAGTGGTTGACATGAAAATGTCCCAATGTGTTGCAGACTCGTATGCAAGCATTTCCTAATAAACTTGATTGTGAAGTAGTATGTGGTAGGTAGGTAGTATCTATGTGTGTTTAAAAAAGTTATACCGTTTAGTTTGAATTTACCTCTTCGGTACTTCTACCTCGGAGAATAATATTACTTACTTACTATGATGGAGCTAACTACTGACGTTTTGATGGAGTTTAAATCTAAATGGAAAAGGTTTATATCTAAATGGAAAAGGTTTAAATCTAAATGGAAAAGGTTTAAATCTAAATGGAAAAGGTTTAAATCTAAATGGAAAAGGTTTAAATCTAAATGGAAAAGGTTTAAACGTAAATGGAAAAGGACTAAATCTAAATGGAAAAAGTTCAACTCAATTCGGAAATGCTATATACGAATATTAGAGTAATAAACGTTTCACACTCAGTTCGAAGAAATTAAGAGTTGTGGGTGCCCTCTCAAGGAAATTTGATTACAGGTTGCTAAGGACGCAAAACTGAGCACAAGTCGAAGAAATGAGCAGGGTCGCATTTCGGTCAGCTAAAATTTGAACGGAGATTAGACTTCTTTGGTGATTCACACTCGTGTTTTCGATTTACTGTCAGGTTCTCATGGGGAGCGAACGGTTGGTCCTACAGAGCTCTGGGTAATCTCATTCGATTCTAAAAATTCGATACTATTTTAAATTATAACGATAGGTTTCTACCTTTATAAATAAAGGTATTGTTTTTTTATCATATTAAAATAGGATTGAATTTGACCACCCAGAGCTCTGAAGGACCAACCGTTCTCCCACCATGCGAACTTAGAAGAGGTCTCAGTCAGTCGCGATTTCTTCTTCGTTGCGGTTAGTCTAATCCCTTACAAAACTGCGCTCGGTAGCCCCCCCCCACCCACCCTCCTCGTCTGAAGGAGCTACACTGCCCCCCCCCCCCCATCCGCCAGCTTTCTCATAGCTGGCCAGTTTTTATCAATAGTTTTTCCAGTTTTCTTAAGAAATAATCATCCAATTATCATTTTTCTTGTGGCATTCTTCATATTTTTATAATTTCTACACTCATGCACTTGTTTAATTCCAAAAATAAATAAAAGGTAAAAAGTTGTACCTACCTAAATTTGAAATTTTGAAGGATTTTTGAAATTTTTGAAATCTTTAGTGCATCTAGGTAGGGAATTGAAAACTAAACAAATTGCCACAGGATCAATTGCAATTGACCAATTTTTGGCAAGTGGCAAAAAAAACTTTATTTTCTGACTGAGACCCTCTTAAGGGTTGGACTCATAATAAATCAGAATTGTGAAATCAGGAGCGTGAATCGCAAAGGAGGCCTAATCTCCGATGAAATTATAGCTGACCAAAATGCGATCCTCCTCATTTCTACGACTTGTATTCAGTTTGGTGTCCTTAGCAAATAGTATTCAAATTTCTTAAGAAGGCAAACAACTCTTAATTTTATCCAAATTGAGCGTGAAACGCTTCATCTTCAAAATAAACTTGATTGTGAAGTAAAAATATGATTGGTAGGTGGTGAGTGATCTCTACAGAAAAATAACAAACCTTTGTGTAATAATTTGCATTGTTTTAAATTCGATTTCTACGATACTTCGATTCTACATAGCATGAAACGTAAACCATCAAATTTTGAGAGGAGGCTAAAACTTTTTTTCTTTCTCGATTCGAAGGGTTCATTATTAAAAATAATAAACCAATATCTTGAAATTGAAAATTTTGAAAAAAACAAGGGGTAACAACAAAATTTCTGAGACATTTTCCTTGTTGTGAATACCTTGAGGAATCGACCTCTGGATTTCTGCTCAGCTTTAGTGTAGTCAAGTGTGTCTACTGCCGTGTGAGCGTACACTTAGTGGTTTATTGTTAGTTTTACAACAAAATATCTAACGAACCTGTGAGAAACGTTTTCGCCCATTGGGGTTGTCTCCCCAGTCCCAGAACTCCTTCGACGCTTGTAGTCATTCCATCGATTACCTTTGATGGCGATAAAGGCGTTTGGATTCATGATTGACTCCGCGAAGTAGTCCACTGCTCGTTCGTGACTTCGTTTTCCTGAAAATCGATTTCAAAATTCAAATAAATCACACAAAATACGATGGATGTACAGGTAAAATTCAGTTATGAAAAGCAACCGATTTCGACTGTTCAAGCCAGGAAAAGGTAGGTAAGAGCAGATACACTGTACCAGCAGAGCAACCTCCTGAATCCAATTTTAACCATCTATACTTCCAACACAAGACAGAGATAAGGCAGAGCTGTTTTTTAAACCCTTAACTTCTCACTTGCTCAAAAAATTGTTTTTTTTCCGGATTTGTTAATAAATTTAAATTTAGTTTGACAAATCTGTATAAAATATTTGAGCAGAAGATAGCTCAAAAGCCCTATTACAGTCAGCCAACTCAAGAATGATCTGCGTCTGCAGAATCTGTCTTTAAACCAAATTTTGTAGAAGTAGAAGAAGGAAACTTAGAAAAATCCTTGTTGCAGCCTGCTATTTCTTATAAAGTGCAGAACCAAGGAATAAGGAGGAGAAGGTTCACCTCTTAAGGTCAAACGTCTGACGCGACCTCGAACTTAAATTTACATTATAGCTGTTCCTATTCAATCCAAGACCTTGCAATTTTTATCACTTATTCAGAGGTATATAACACAAAACCAGGTCGGGAACGAAAAAAATTATAATAAGGAACGTGCAAAATATCAATAACGGTGGAGATTGTAGGTACCAACTCTTCACACTAACACATTTTCCTCAATAACTATAAGAGATGTTGACTTTTTTTTTTTTTTTTTTACTTATTCGTCTTGCAAAGCTGTAAAAACGTGCTTGATTGGATTTTATGAAATTTCGTGATCCTGGATGTTGGCTCAGTCAAAAAACTTTTTTCAAATTTCTACCTTGCACTACCCTCATAGGGGACCATCTACACGACAACCTGCACAATCTCTGAATATTGGTGGAAAATGTAGAAGTTATGGTGTTACGAGTACAAGGATTTCACGTTTGCGCATGCGCACAAAATAGGTTCAATTCGGGGGCCAGGATTTTCATAGGGGACCATCTCCACCCCAACTCGCATAATTCCTGAAAATGTCATCGAAATCAGATGGGAAATGTAACAGTTAAGTAAGGCTGGACCTAGGATACTAGGTCCATGTGTAATAAGGAAATACACGTTCCACATGCGCAGTGGCTGCTATCGGTTTGGGAGCAATGATTGTCATAGGGGACCATTTACGACCCAATCCGCATAATCCCTAAGAATTTCATCGAAATCGTATGAGAATTGTAGAAGTAATGGCTGTGGCAAGGAATTCATGACACCGAACCACAATTGTTCAGGAATTTGATTTTGGAGAACATTTTTTTTCAACCTTGAAAAGTGAAAACAAGGTTTCCACTACCTTTTGGTTATTTAATTATAAGCCTTTGGAATCGAGCAGGAAACAAAAATTTTAACCCCCCCTCAAAATTTAGTTTTACGTTTCAAGGTACGTAGAATACGAAAATCGAATAAAAAAATTTCCTTCCGTCCGCCGTACGCGGCACTTTTCTTAGCAACACTGGACCGATTTGGTTCAAATTTGGTATATGGGCTCCATTTGGGGTCTAGTTGTGCCGCGAAGCTTTTGGTTGATGTCAGTCACTTCTAAGGGGTGAAAATTACGGGTTGAAATTTTCAAGAGTGCCCTAGCTCGAAAACTCTCGAAATAAAGGTATCGTTTTTTCACCAATTTTAAATAGTATTGAATTTTTAAAAATTTTTGAGACCACCCGGAGCTCTGTAGGACAAACCGTTCGGTCCCTACGAGTACTTGAAGGTTTTCCTTCGATAAAACAGAATCATGAGTGTGAATCGCAAAAGAGGTCTAATCTCCGTTCAAATTTCATCTGACTAAAATGCGATCACTGTTCATTTCTTCGATTTGTATACAGTTTTGCCTTCTGCGTAACCAGTAATCAAATTTCCATATGAAGCTTTCTATTTTGCTTCCTCACTACCGAAGGTAGGGAAGCTTTGTATTCGTGAAAGAAGTGAAAAAAAAAATGTCCTCCAAAATCAAAATTTCCACTTGCTTTTTGCGTTTTAGAGCTTCCCGAACAATTTTGGTTCCGTGTCTGTCTGTCTGTCTGTCTGTCGGTCTGTCTGTGGTCAATCCTTGTCCCGGGCAAAACTATACTAACCTGTGGTCCGATTTTGATGAAATTTTCAGGGATTGTGCGGGTTAGGTCCTAGACGGTCCCCTATAAATTTCAGCACCTTCGGATCAGCTGAGTGAGCTCCAAGGCCATTTTCTCTCCTGTTGAACGCAGGAAGCTGAAATTTGAGAGGCAGGGTCAATGGAGAATCCTGAAGGTGCCTGAGTGGTCACTGATCAGCTGAGTGAGCTCCAAGGCCATTTCCTCTCCTGTTTTTCGCCAACTGATTCTATACGTCCATGTTACAATGAGTGAGGAAGCTATACTGCCCACCCAACTTGGCAGACGTTTTTTTTTTCGAATCAAGTTCTTTCTAATAAACTTGATTGTGAAGGTGTGAAGCAGTACGGTGTGGTAGGTAGTACCTACCAATAGTTGGTAGGTAAAAAACATTTTGGTAGGTAAAAAACGCTGCAAATCATTGCTCAAAGGTTTATTATTTTATGTATAGATCACCCTTCTGTATAGATCACTGGTTCTCCATCAATAGCACCTACCACCATCTGTATTCTCCCTTGACCTTCCCTCTCAAATTTTAGCTTCCTGCGTTCAATAGGATTGAAAATGGCTTCGGAGCTCACTCAGCTGATCAGTGCTCTTCCAGGCGTCTCCATCATTCGAGAAGATCTTCTTCACTCTTCAGATCACTGATCAGCTGAGTGAGCTCCGAAGCCATTTTCAATCCTATTGAATGGAAGTGCTCTTCCAGGCGTCTCTAGCATTCGAGGAGATCTTCTTCACTCTTTAGATCATAGATCAGCTGAGTGAGCTCCGAAGCCATTTTCAATCCTATTGAACGCAGGAAGCTGAAATTTGAGAGGGAAGGTCAAGGGAGAATACAGATGGTGGAAGGTGCTATTGATATAGAACCAGTGATAGAGTATCATCTATACAGAAAATAATAAACCTTTGAGCAATGATTTGCAGCGTTTTTAGACTCGGAAGCAAAAAAATCATACGAACATTTTCTTCTGGGTGGAGTGGTCTCTAGTTGTACCCACGTACGGTCCCTTTAACCCTTATTAGCCCACGGTATCTTTTTGGAAGACCAACTTTAGAACGCTTTCTCGACGGTACAAAGTGGTTTTCACCCCTACTTTAATGTCCCAATGGCTACTCTGACATCTCTAGAATAGGAGAGAAGAAGAAGAAGTGTCAAAACAGCAACAACGTTGATATGATAATCATAAGAAACGAGGAGGCTCAAAATTGACGTCAACACACTGAAGGTCGGCTTCATACATTAATTTGGACAAGATTTTCATAGTTTTGAGTGATATTACTTATTGAATCTTGTGTAAAAAGTATCTAAGATCAAGTAGGAATTGTAATTTCTACATATTATTAGTTGCTATGCGGGGAAAAGTTGGTTTTTGTGATGGTATCTTTTTGGATACCATGAGCCCAGTAGAGCCAGATACTCGTACATGATGGGGCTTTTGCTTACTTTTATTGATTTTCGCTCTATAACTGACTTTCTTTCCTTTTTTGTTCCTAAATGAAGATTAGAGTAATAAGGAGCAGTGGAAAGTGCACTACCTCCTTGGTTCACAAGGTGTGCGTTGGTTCTGAAGGGGAAGACACGGATAGCAACGCCAACGAGACCTTGATGGACGAAAATAAATTCGAAAAAGAATAAGGAATTTCACCATGTCGGAATTTCCTATTTTTGACCCCAAAATCGGATTTAGCACCTCGAAAAACCTCCTTAGGCAAACTTTCAGCCCGAACTTCCTAATTTACGAATAAACAAAACAGTATAGAAAATACGAACGTTTAAAAAAAACCGGGAAAATGACGTCATCCTGGAATAGTTCATTTATGGCCACTTGAAGCGCTGAGATCGAGAAATCTATAGTCCCCAGATGCAAAATTTCACGAAACAGTAAAGTTCGAAATCGAAAAACTGAAGAAAAAAATAGAAAAAGCAAGATGGGGAAAATTAGGTTTCCCCTGTTTTTGTTTGATAACTTTTCTCTTAGAAAACACGATTTCTTTGTCCCAACGGGCAACACTGGGAGGAGACGGCGATCCAAACAGCCCAATCAGCGAGCGTTCCCGCTCCACGTCCGTTTTCTTGGTTAGTTTTGAAATCAAAAATTTTTATTTTCTCCCAAAAATAACAGGAGATTTATTTTCCGAAATCAGCCCGATTTTCATCTATCCCACACCATTAACTATTCAGGAAAAATGCAAACAGAATTCGGTGAAATTCCTCATTGGCTGAATGTTTTGAAGGAGTGGAGTAATTGTTGTTTGAGGATGTCAATGAGGAGAGAATTGGAGAAGACAATTACCAGCTGGACGAGCTATTCAAATGGATTCGACACGGAATGGAATTCTGTACGGAGGATTCGCATGCGCCAAATTGTGAAAGTGACAAATTTGAAACTGACGAGCCTTCTACTTCGAAGCAAAATCGAACAAGGCAAGTTCATCCTTTCGCCGAGGCAAAGGGAAATGCGAAACAAAAAAAATTCGGGCCTCGGGGATGTTTTTCGCTTAGAGCCTACGGCTAAAATTCAAGAAACATGGAACATGCTGTAGCCGTGCTTTCTTATTCTGTTTAGTTTTATTTTTTTATTTGGAAGAATGCGATCAAACCTATTCTGCTATTTTGATAGCCTTTTAAAAAATCAGTCTTCAGATAGTGACAGGTTACCTACTGCGCCAAGTACCTACCATCTGAGCGCTACACTCAGTAGCTCCGCTGGACATGTGATACTGTCCAACCAATTCATACTGTTCATTTTTATTCTATCTACTATTCACAATTGTAATTTATGAAATATACTTCAATAGTTCTCGTCAAACTTAGCAGTACACTTATTTAGTTTTAGTACTCAAAGTACAAAATTAGAACTGTAACAGATAGGAAGGTATTTTATAGTTGTGTTGAGATTACATCATCATTAAATAATGTTCAAATTTTGAAACAACCCTATAACATGGAAGTATCGCATAGGTTACACCACGTTACACCATCCCGTTCCTAGTTACCGTTTCCGAAAAACTTAACACTTTTTGCAAGTTAGGTTAAGGCTAAAGCATTTTCCATGCTAAAACAGCAAATTATTGACAATAAAAAACCAAAACATGCCAAGAAAAAAAAAAGGTTCCGGTAACATACTTTATCAAATCATGTTGGAAGTGAAAAGATTGTATAGTAATTTATTGATAATTTCCTAGAAATACTTTGTTTGATCTCACAAAAACTTATTAATCATCTTTTCTAATGATTTTTTTCTCATTCCATTTTTTGGTTTATTATTTTCAATAATGATAGCTTTGCCATTGCCACTAACTACCAACCACACTTTTCCTTCACAATCAAGCGTGTTTCTGATTTATCGTAAGTCTTACAGAGCTCTGGGAGGTCTCATTCGATTCTAAAAATTCAGTACTATTTTAAATTGAGGGGAAAACAATACCTTTATATCAAAATGTTTAGAGCTAGGGCGTTTTGAAAAACGCAGCCCTTATTAATCAACCCTTAGACATGACTGACATCATGTAATGATATCAGAAGGGTTTTATTATTTGTTGATGTTTGGGGGATGTTTACCCCGGATGTGTGCCCCTCTTCTTCCTAAGATGACCAGGAGGTAGGTTCACTCTCCTCAAGAGCCCACCGGTTTGGCTCCAGTTCGATTGTAGCCACGCCACGTGCGGATTGTGAGCCATAAACAGAAACTTACCCTTCCTCAGTGGAAAAAAAATTTGATTCTGTTAACATTCATTCAAATTAAAATCTCCCGGATCAACGGATCAACGGATGTGGAGGATCGGCCACTGGAAGACACAAGTCATCCCACTACGCTCACTTCGAGGTGATTTCACAACATTTTTTTTCATCATTTCATCACTCCATCATCCGACAGACATTTCGAAGAAGCTGCTTCGCAGAGAAAATTCCTGAGGGATATTCTAAATTTATTTTATATATATATTTTTTTGCAGCCTCCCGAAGTGCCATCGTTTTAAATTGGAGGCAACATTTCACCCCTGGACGTTCTCCTGCTGAAAATTCCGTTCTACTCGATGAGTATTTAACGATAACTGATATCTCATTAATCTACTGATTGTTAGGTTTGACGAGTAGTAGTAATATTACTAGTCGAGGAGATATTTTTTTTTTGTAAAGGGGTGGCCACTCTGTTAGGGAATCCTAAAGGTACAGAAAAATATAAAGGTATCTAACCCAAAATTTGATATAGGTACATCATAATTAAATTTGTACAAGTAGGTACAAAAGAAATATTAATTTTATTCATAATTTTTTTTTAAACTGGAATTGATTAGGATGGTTTTAATATTCTTCATCAGACCCAACCCTTCTCCAACTTGAGCTGAGGTAACAAATTTTTATTATTAGTAGTCACTAATCTGCTATAATCAACCAAACGCTTCGCGGCACAAATAGACCCCGGGGAGCCTATATACCAAATTCCATCAAAATTGGTCCATGTAACTACGGAAAGTGTTGTTGTTCACCGTGCGGTGTACGGAGAACTGACGGATTTTGGTTTATTATTTTCAATAGCGAACCTTTGGAATCGACCAAGAAATTTTTTAAACCCCCACCACCAACCAAAAAAATTTGTTGGTTTACGTTTCAAGGTCCGTAGAATCCAAAAATCGAATAAGAATTTGGCCGTCCGTCCGCGGCACTTTCCGTAGTTACCATGGACCAATTTTGATGGAATTTGGTATATGCGCACCATTTGGAGTCTAGTTGTGCCGCGAAGCTTTTGGTTGATGTAAGTCACTTCTAAGGCTTGAAATTTTGAAAACGGTTTTTCCATCAATTTAAGATAGTATTGAATTTTTAGAGATCGCGCGGAGCCCTGTAGGACAATCTTTTCGCTCCCTACGAGAACTTGGAGAAGGGTTGGACTTACGATAAATCAGAAACACGAGTGTGAATCGCAAAAGAGGCCTAATCTCCGTTCAAATTTTGGCTGACCGAAATGCGATCGATGTTTTTCCTTACGTTGGTTGCTGATAACAATGGCAAAGCCGTGTTCTTTGCAGACGAGTGATCTGTATAGAAAAATAATAAACCTTTGTGTAATAATTAGCAGTGTTTTTATTCAGTTATCGGATTCTACGTACATTATAATGTAAACCATCAAATTTTGAGGGGAGAGGGTAAAAAAATTGTTCTTGCTCGTTTCCAAAGGTTAATTACTGAAAATAATGGCAATGAAAATGTCATTATTCAGTTCTAATCATGAATTTCTATGATGATACTAACCCGCACTTATTCCACATCCGGGTTGACGTGGCGTTCCCTGGTTGGGGTAGAAGTCGGCGTGACCAAGAGCTTCGTACATCCCCAACCCTTTCCCACAGGTGTGGATGACGTCGACGAAACTCGCCGACGCAGGGCAAAGGCGATCGTCGTCGTCCACGCTGAACATGGGTTTCGCTGGATCCAGACCTGCAGACAGATCACGATTTTCTTTCACTTTTCTACGAATGTAAGTTATTACCAATATTAGCTACGAGAACACTACTGCAACTACATGATGGGACTAATTGCTACAGTCGAGGTTGTTTCATCCTACTTGCGTCATTTTCTCAATACCGTTATCCAGGTTTCGGTTCCCATCGGCTTCCACTACAGTGCTCTGGTTGTTTGTCCAGATAAATGTTGAACAGCGTTAGAATAACAAGTTGAGTTTAGACGAAGGGAAATTCGATGTTTCAACAGGCGAGCGTTCCAATGCTACCTCAGCCACTCCATCAATTGGCTGAAATGTGAAGCTCAACGCTGAGGATTTAGTTTATTCTAAAAGCACTCGCCAATTGAAATTTCAGGTTTTCTTCTCCTTTTAAATCCTAATTAAAAAATACAGCAGGAGTGCTTGTCACGACCAATATAAAAAGTCGTTGAAAGTACCTAAGACACAGTAAACAAAGGCTCATTAAAGTAATTCAATTGTGAGTCTCGGTATCTAGGTTATAAAAGTACGAGTATATGAATGATTTTATCGTAAAAATGAGAGTATCTCTCTAGAATTCAAATCTAGTCATGTTGAGGGTGTGCGGAAGGCAACATTTTTATTCGATTTTTGGATTCTGCGTACCTTGAAAAACTCTGCAATTTATTACACAAAGGTTTATTATTTTTCTACACAGGGTGTAAGCCTAACTGGTCTGCCATACGATACCAGTCGATTCTACAACTAATTTGCAACAAAAAATGTCCCATAGCGATTTCTTTTTAAACCCTTTGTTTTCGAGTTATTTTAACTTTAAACTTTTTTTTCGTGATTTTGACCTTATGTCATTAAATTGGTCATAACTCCGTTAATTAGCTGTGTAAATTACAATTTGAGGATACCGTTGGAAAGAGCATTAAATTTCCTATCGGATAGATGCCTTAACTTTTTTTTAGTCAAGGTTTGAGACATGAAAACGTCCTCTAAAAAGAGAATTTTACGTAATTTTGGTAACCTCGCATTTTTTCAATCTCAAATTGAACTACGAGAACCCATACTTTTTCAAGATGCAAGAACAGTAAAAACTGCGCCAGAATTTCAGCTTTCCAGCGGTATAATCAAAACATATTCTACAACCTTATTTAGAGGAGAAATTTGTGTTTGAACGCGGGAAAACGTGCATTTTTTCAACGAAATCAGCGCTCTGGCCTCCTGTTTCCGGAGGCCTCGCGGTCTACTGCGGCGCCCGCCCACCCGCTGCTATCGTCCGACCCCTCAGATCGACTAGGGAGCGCCGGTTTCGTTGGAAAAATGCACGTTTTTCTGCGTTCAAACCCGAATTTCTCCCCTAAATACGGTTGTAGAATATGTTTTGATTATACCTGTCGTAAATTGTTAATATTTACGAGTTATTTGTTTATCTTGTATTGAAACTAATTAATGCAAGTGGAAAAGATAGACTAATTTGAACTTACCCTTAAAAATGACATATTTTTTACGCTTTTGAAATGTTATTAATTACCAGGCAATTATAAAAAAGGTAGGTATAATTGATTTGATACCCTAAAACTATAGAGGGTAGTTATTCCCTCGTTCCAAAGGGTGTTATTCCCCTACTCCTGAGGGTAGTTATTCCCTCGTCTCTAGGGGTAGTTATTCCCCGACACAAAAGGATAGCTCTTCCCTAAACACTTGGGGTAGTTATTCCCCGAAACCAGAGGGTAGTTCTTCCCTCGACACTTGGGGTAGTTATTCCCCGAAACCAGAGGGTAGCTCTTCCCTCGTCCCTAGGAGTTGGTATTCCACAATACCAGAGGGTAGCTCTTCCCTCGCTCCTAGGGGTAGTTGAATGGGGGTAGTTATTCCCCCATTCCCGGGGGTGTAGTTTTCCCCCAACCAGCCTCCAACCGCCCCTTATAGCTGGCCCGAACCTCGCTAGTTAGTTTTGTTAGCATCAAACCAAGTGCACATTTGCACATCCAAGATGATCCTATTATAGCTTGATCATCATATAGTTAACCAATCAATCCATAAGGTCTGAATAGAAACTAATAGAAACAAAGAACCAACATACAATAGGTAAAACAACAAGGAATTTAGTTATAAATCATTATTAGGTATATAGAACTTACGACCGCCAGGTTAGAGCACAAGTCACTCTCGATACTACGCACTAGACCCTTCTAGCCTCGGAGCACTTCAGCTAGCCTCCCTTGGGCTACCCCCACTCCGACGTTGTACCCTTTCCCTACTTCTAGCTCGCCTTTTGCGACACTCCCCGGGCAGAAAGAAAATACAATTTCATAAACAATAAGTCGAAAGAAGAACGTGTTATTATTATTATGTGATGCGAATATAAAAGAAGAACAAGGAAACAAGATCAATCAATCACAAAAAATTCTGTAGTTTCCATAGGATCCAGATCAGTGAGCAGAAGGGGTGAGACGAGCGATAGCCTTACTGAAGAGGGCGCTTGTCCATCGACGTATATTCTGCCGGGCGACATTGGCACTAGCTCTTTGTGGTCTAGAGCTGGGTGGCGTAGCATGGGAGCCAACGGTTTGGGTTAGAGTAGGGCTATGTGTCGAGACTTGAGTGATTGATGATGAAACTTCAGAATCCTCTGGGCCATTCTTGGGTGTTGGTGTCACAGTATCCAGGGGGTTAGTTTGTACCACTCGGGAATTTTTTGGGAGTTCGGCATGAGAAATGGTATAGTTTGGATCATTGTAAGTGGAGGTGGATGGTATAGTATCCTGAGTAGATCTGGATGGTAGACTATTGTCCTCACAACGTTCTGCCAAGATATCCACAGGGTCTGAAATGTCAAGTTCTAGGGGATAAAGGTGTGCTAGAGACCTAGTCAATTGGGAACCATTCTCCAATGCTACGTGGGCTGCTCGAACCATACCATCTGAGCCATGAAGGAGACCAGTAATTCGTCCAACCCTCCAAGAGTTCCGGTTAGGTACATCCCCTTTCACCTGAACAGCATCACCAATAGTGGGTTGACGATGGCTCAAAATTCGAGGTTGTTTAAGCCGATGGGAATGGCGTTCTCTAAGTCCTGTAAGATACTGGTTAACAAACATCCTCTCAAACTCTTGTCGAATAGCCAGAGTTCTCTTCCAGCTGTCAATGACCTGATAACGAATATCAGAAGAAGTTCCAGAAGAGTGTTCCACATCAGGTTGTATCAGAGCAGAGGGTCCATAGGAAATCAGAAAATGTGCAGGAGTAAGTACTTGTTCTGGTTCACTCCCCACAGTCGTCAGAGGTCGAGAGTTCATTACTGCACTGACCTCCTTAATTACAGTAGATAATTGGCTTTCTTTGAGTAATTTATCACCCAAAGATCTACGTAAACAGTTTTTGATTATTCCAATCAGTCTTTCGTAGAACCCCCCTTGCCATGGAGAGAGTTCAGTTATGAAGTGCCATTTGATTCCATGCCGTACAACATCAGACGAAGAAAGGATGCTGGCTGAGAGTTTAAAATGAGTAGCATTATCCGAGACAATCAGCTTGGGAGCACCGACCATAGCTATGAAACGACGTAGACCCAACAGAAATTCCTCTGTAGATAGGTTTTTTACGACCTCAATATGCACTGCTCTAACAGCCATGCAAGTAAATATGCAGCACCATCTCTTTTCTGTACCTTGGAAGCTGGAAATGGTCAAAGGTCCAAAGTAGTCCAACCCAGTATTAGTAAAGGGTGGCGAATAAGTAACACGTTCAACTGGCAGATCAGGCATGGGAGACATCTGATATGGACCTCCACCATGTTTCACACACTGTTGACAACGCCGTAACACTTGATTCACCAAAGATCTCCCATGTGGAACCCAGAATTTTTCTCTAAGAATGCTAAGTGTGTGTGACACCCCAACGTGATAGTTATCCTCGTGGATCCTTTTAATAAGATTAGATGTCGAGGGGGATTCTTTAGGTAGTAAAATGGGGTAACGTTGAGGTATACTAGCATTTGCAAATCGTCCTCTGCATCTGAGGATAAGATCTACATCCAGGAAGAGACCAAGAGATTTAGTCAATCCAGTTAGTTTTCCTTCTGATTCATGTGGATAATACTTCTTCTGTAATACTCTAATAGGGCCAAGATCTAAATCGGGGGTGTTGTTGATGTCTGGGTCATTGAGTGGTTCAACTGGTAACTGACTAGGTAGTGATTGAGATTCTGTTTGTTCTGAACAATCTGATGTGACTACCACCATCACTTGATCACTTGGAGGGGGACCCGTAGTGTTGATACCATATTGTGGCCATTCACTGACATCGGCGTAGAGAAAAGGCGGTCCATTCAGCCAGAGATCAGGTAAAGTACCATCATTCAGATCACGCGTTGCTACATCAGCTGGATTAAGTTGGGATGGGACATGATGGAATTGTATGAAACCAGACTTTGTTATTTCGTTCACACGTTTGCTTACAAACGGTGGTAGTAACCTTAAGTTTATTGTAGACCATCTTAGATCAAGAGATTCTTTTACATAGTTGATGAGACGCGTTCCAATTAAAACAGCCAGTAGTTCAAGCTTGGGTATAGTGAGCGTTGTTTTTTGTTTTAATGGAGTGAGTCGGGATTTAGATATTATAAGCCGCACAATATTTTGGTTTTGAATTTTGCTTCTAATGTAAATAACTGCCACATAAGCTGCTTTGGATGCGTCCGTGAAACAGTGTATTTCGTTTTCAGATTCGCTCAGTAAAGTGTTTATGGTACCATGTAGGAGGAAACGAGGAACTGAAATAGAAGGAATCAACTTCAAAAGTTTAGTACATGAAACCCATTGTTCTTTCTGAGTAACTGACAATGGGGTGTCCCATTTGACCTTTTCAATCCATAGACTTTGAAGGAAAATTCTTGTTGGTAATGTCAGTGGGGCAGACCATCCACATGGATCAAATATGGAAGCGATGAGTCTTAGAACTTGTCTCTTTGTTAGTACGTTTTGTTCAAGTACATCAGATTTGGTAGCCAAAGTCAAATAATCTTCCGACGTATTCCAGTTTAAGCCTAGTACTGTAGTCATAGTGGTACCGTCAGCTAGATGATCATTGGGAACGTGGTCAAGAAACGCACTGCTGTTAGAATCCCATTCTCGGATATTCATAGATAATTTTCCAAAAAGGTCTCGAGATGTTTCATAAACTTGAAGTGCTTCATCAATATTTGAAGCTCCTGTAATCAGGTTGTCGACATAGATTTGGTTTGCCAATTGTTTCCCTAATAAACTGTTGGAATTATTTAAGTGGAACTTGATGGTAGCGGCTAGTAAGAATGGACTACATAGGATGCCAAACGGCACTCTACAGAAACGAAGATGTATTAAGTTGTCATCTGTTGGGCTGTTGTTGATATCTTTCAACCATAGAAACCTGGTGACATCTCGATCTTCACTATGGAGTCCGACCTGTAGAAATGCCTTCTCTATGTCAGCAGTTATTCCCACACTGTGTATTCGGAATTTCAGAAGAAGAGTGGTCAAGTCTTCTAGCATAGACGGGCCTTTGTAAAGAAGTTCATTAAGGCTATGCTGCCCTTTAACTTTTGCAGACCCATCATAGACAATTCTGAGTTTTGTTGTTTTCTCTTCACGCAATACACAATGGTGTGGAAGGTAATGCACAGGATGAGATTTGGGAAGGTGTCTTTCAGTCACTATTTCAATCATTCCTTGATCGAGTTGTTCTTTTAGAACGGCGTCATACCTTTGTAGAGTATCAATAGGTGAACGTTTTAGTAAAGAGCGTAGCCTACCCAGTGCAAGGCCAAAGTTTATTGGAAGAGCAGGAGGGTATTCCACCCATGGCCATTTGACATGGTATCTATTGTTGTAGAATTTTGTCGTTCTATTAAAGAACTCAACAGCTTCCTCATCCTGTGTAATCTTTGGGGAATCCTTTATACCGATAACTTCTAGTTCCCACAGTGTTTGTAAGTGATCTTCCCTCAAGATGGCGGGGTCTGGAGACACGAATGAGTCTTCTCCACACCGCTTGCATCTATCATCCCCTTGAACATAAGTGAGAACAGATAATTGTCGTTGACAAGACTCTTCAGGTTTGCATCGTCCCGATGGAACCCAGCCAAATTCTGTTTTAACCAAGAAGAGATTAGGGCAAATTTCTATCCTTTCTGGTTTAATGAAGGTATAATAATAATCATTTCCCACTATGATGTCTACGTGAGAATCCTCAGCTGAATCTGCTGCTATGTAAAGGTGAGGATAATTTACTCGTAGGTCTTGTTTTAATTTAAAATGTGATGGCAACTTTCCAGTGGTTGAGGGTACAACATACGCCTGCATTTCGTCAGAACGTTCTTGTAGTTTTATCTCTAGTGATACTAGTTCAGCTTGAATCGTTTTAGGTTCCAATGTTCCAAAAGTGAATACAGTCAAACAAGTATTTTCAATAGGAATTAGCTCAAGTCGTTCAGCCATTGTAGATTTGATGTAGCTTCGTTGGCTGCCAGTGTCAAAAAGTAAGCGCCCAAGAATCACTTGACCATTTTTAGAAATGAATGGGGCTGTGACAGTTTGGAGAAGTGTGTCATATTCAGCGTATTGTGAAAGATAGGTGTTAGTTTTAAGTATGTGTCATTTAGTAAAAACCTTGGGGCATAGACTTCTGTTGTGATGATGTTTGGTTTTACAATGCATGCAAGTGTAGCCTGTCATTTTACATTCCTTAGCAGTGTGACCTCTTTTTAGGCAAATGAAACACCTATCCTTTAGTCTTAGTTTGCGCTCACCCACTGTTTGAAATTTAGAACAATTTTCATGAAGATGTTCATCACCACAAAAGGCGCATCCTGTACTTAGTTTTAGTCGTTTAGGGGGAGTTTCACAAGACAGGATTTGTCTTGTGTCCTTTGTAGAGTCATGATACCGTTTATTATCTTTTCTATCAATTTTCGTACCAGCGATCACGTAAGATCCCGATTTCGGTTTGGGTTTCATTCTAATATGATTCCCTTTTTCCTTTTTAGAATAGTTTGAAGAGCTTGTGTAGAAAGCTTCAGTTGTGAAACTAGATCCCGTAGGTATGAGGTCTTGAGTGATCATTGTTCTTTGCAAGGAAGTTTCTCTTGCTGATATAATTTTTTCGAGATTTGCTCTAATTTCTTCAACTGGTTGATCGTCTGAGGTCATCGTCATTCGTAGATCAAATACTATCTCCTTTGGAAATTTATGAAGAATAGATGCTCGTAACTGCTTATGGTTTACATCTTCTCCCATGGCCTTCAAAGTACGTAAATGTCTTTCAATCTCATCCAAAGTTTTTCGGCACTCTAAGATATTATCCGGACTGGCAGCTGGTATTTGTTGCAATGCAATATAATGAGCATCTATCAAGAAACCTTTTTTCCCAAATCGTTCTTGTAGTCTTTGAACAGCAACATTGTAATTAACACCAGTGATGTCCAGTCCTTCTATTGCCCGTTTTGCTTCTCCTTCAAGCAAGCTTTGTAAATAGGCTAATTTGTCCACGTCATTTATGCCCGGTTTATTAGCAATCATGGAAGAAAATCGGTCCCAAAACTCGTGCCACCGGAGAAGATTGCCGTCATATTTAGATATGTCCAATTTAGGTAGACGACTTGTGAAGTCAGAGTTGGTTTGGACGGTTTGAATCGTTGGAAGTTGGAGTTTTTTCTTTTCTTTCATCCTTCCAAAGCGGACGTCCAATTCAACAATCAAATCCTCAGCTTCTAGTTGTTTCTCAGTATATTCATCTATCAACAATTCCAATTCTGTTGATATCTCTACTCCCTGGAGAGTAGTTTGAATTTCATTCACTAATCGTGTGACTGACATTTTCAGTTTTTCCACTTTAATTCCATCATCTGGCTGTACCGGTTTTTCTTGTTTAAAATTGTCCACTAACTCTCGACACAATTTAAGCCCCTCTTCTACTCTACTGCCCATCAACTTTAACCGTTTACAAATAGATCTTTCCATTTCGTTTTTAGTCTGAAACAGATCCAAATAACTCACTTTGAGTTATCATGTAGGTAGCTAAGCATAGAAATTTGCACCAAGATGAAAGTTTTAGTTTTCGACATTCTTGGGTTTGGGTAGGTGATATTTTAGTCATGGATTTAGGTGGATCATAGTTTAGTTATAGCAACAAGAAAAAACCACCGAACAGGGAATAGTAATTAATAAATAAAAATTGTAACAAAGGGTATATGGTCAGCCGAAATAGATAAGTGAGTACCTAAGTTGGATAAGTGATGAAAGTTGTGGCTCCCAGAAAGCAAAAATTATAAAAGATAAACGAAAGACATCAAACGCCCTTGTGCGAAGAAAATCAGAACTGAGTGGGAATTAAGCAAAGATGGAGAGAAAAAAACGAGAGCGAAGTCATTGGAGGGGTGTTGAATAGAAAGAGTGAGGAAGTGAGGGGCAGGGGAGGACAGCCATTGATCACGTGGAAAAGACCACAAGAGTTCATAACATCAAGGAAATTCCAAACAAGATAAAACAGAAGCATTCACAGAGAAGAGTCAGGACTACCAACTCAATTCAGTAGAAAAATTGTACCTAAGTTATAGATAGATTTTTTGTGTGGATAAGTTGGTTAACCTGCTTCTTATTTTTAAATTGAGAGCTTTTTTCTCTTCACACTGAATGTAGGTAATGTGATTAGCACTCTAAAATATTATACCATAATTCTAGAGTCTTTTGTCAGTATTTACTTGGGATGGACCCAAGTCAAGAAGGTGGAACCTCCTTGATAATTTCAGAAAATTAACTCAGTAAGTTGGTGAATCTGATTCTACAGAAATACGCACCTTCAGATGTGTAAGTTGGCGCTACCAAAGGACAAAGGGACAAAGAACTTGCGTCCAGAGGTTGTTCAAGCCGCCCAATTGTGGTTCCAACAGCGGGATTCGAGTTAATATTGATCACATTATTAGATCGAAATAAAATTCGTCTAAACGATCCCACTTCTGACACCATGTCGTAAATTGTTAATATTTACGAGTTATTTGTTTATCTTGTATTGAAACTAATTAATGCAAGTGGAAAAGATAGACTAATTTGAACTTACCCTTAAAAATGACATATTTTTTACGCTTTTGAAATGTTATTAATTACCAGGCAATTATAAAAAAGGTAGGTATAATTGATTTGATACCCTAAAACTATAGAGGGTAGTTATTCCCTCGTTCCAAAGGGTGTTATTCCCCTACTCCTGAGGGTAGTTATTCCCTCGTCTCTAGGGGTAGTTATTCCCCGATACAAAATGATAGCTCTTCCCTAAACACTTGGGGTAGTTATTCCCCGAAACCAGAGGGTAGTTCTTCCCTCGACACTTGGGGTAGTTATTCCCCGAAACCAGAGGGTAGCTCTTCCCTCGTCCCTAGGAGTTGGTATTCCACAATACCAGAGAGTAGCTCTTCCCTCGCTCCTAGGGGTAGTTGAATGGGGGTAGTTATTCCCCCATTCCCGGGGGTGTAGTTTTCCCCCAACCAGCCTCCAACCGCCCCTTATAGCTGGCCCGAACCTCGCTAGTTAGTTTTGTTAGCATCAAACCAAGTGCACATTTGCACATCCAAGATGATCCTATTATAGCTTGATCATCATATAGTTAACCAATCAATCCATAAGGTCTGAATAGAAACTAATAGAAACAAAGAACCAACATACAATAGGTAAAACAACAAGGAATTTAGTTATAAATCATTATTAGGTATATAGAACTTACGACCGCCAGGTTAGAGCACAAGTCACTCTCGATACTACGCACTAGACCCTTCTAGCCTCGGAGCACTTCAGCTAGCCTCCCTTGGGCTACCCCCACTCCGACGTTGTACCCTTTCCCTACTTCTAGCTCGCCTTTTGCGACAATACCATTGGAAAGCTGAGATTCTGGCGCAGTTTTCACTGTTCTTGCATCTTGAAAAAGTATGGGTTCTCGTAGTTCAATTTGAGATTGAAAGAATGCGAGGTTACCAAAATTACGTAAAATTCTCTTTTTAGAGGACGTTTTCATGTCTCAAACCTTGACTCAAAAAATAAGGCATCTATCCGATAGGAAATTTAATGCTCTTTCCAACGGTATCCTCAAATTGTAATTTACACAGCTAATTAACGGAGTTATGACCAATTTAATGACATAAGATCAAAATCACGAAAAAAAAGTTTAAAGTTATAATAACTCGAAAACGAAGGGTTTAAAAAAAATCGCTAGGGGACATTTTTTGTTGCAAATTAGTTACAGAATCGACTGGTACCGTATGGAAGACCAGTTGGGCTTACACCCTGTATAGATCACTCATCTGCAAAGAACACGGCTTTGGGATTGTTACCACCAACCAACATGAAGAAAACATCGATCGCATTTTCGCGATTCACACTCGTGTTTCTGATTTATCGTAAATCCAACCCTTCTCCAAGTTCTCGTAGGGAGCGAACGGATTGTCCTACAGGGCTCCGCGCGGTCTCCAAAAATTCAATACTATCTTAAATTGATGGAAATACAGTACCTTTATATCAAAATTTTTGGAGTTAGAGCATTTTCAAAATTTCAACCCTTAGAAGTGACTGACATCAACCAAACGCTTCGGGGCACAATTAGACCCCAAATGGAGCCCACATACCAAATTTCATCAAAATCTTCAATGCTAAGTAACTGTGGAAAGTGCCGCGTACGGAGGACGGACGGCCAAATTTTTATTCGATTTTTGGATTCTACGTACCTTGAAACGTAAACCAAAAAATTGTTGTTTGGGGGGGGGGGGGGCAAAAAAATTTTCTTGGTCGATTCCAAGGGTTTATTAATGGAAATAATGAACCAACAAACATTGAAGGGAAAGAAGAAATTTGTTTTCCTTGGTCGATTCCAAAGGTTCAGTATTTCAAATAGTATACCATGGCATGACAGTTATTGTACACCTTGACGTTCAAAAATGCTCAACTTTGTCGAGTGTAATACATTTAAAGGTTTTCTTTGACATCTTCATGTGCTTGTTAAACCTTTCATCTTCCTTCAATTGAGGGGATAACCGGTGATACTATCCTCATTTTTCTCTCAATTAATTGATTGGGTGGGCGATGGAGTTTAGAAGTGAGCCACTCAAAAACCACCGTTTGGTTGCTGCCGATAAGGAAATTTCTTCGTCGCTCTCACTCGAAAACATACCACCTACATCCTACATACGTATCATCACAGCTCGAACACAACTGACGATAGGTGGGTTAAAAACCTCGAAAAGGAGAGACAGAACATCGATGGATAACGGATCCATTATGATAATTGATTGATGGTACGCTGTTGTAAATTGTACATTGGACTATTTAATGTTGTCAGAACTGATCTTCCTTGGTTATGACGTCACAACTTGCACCCAGTGGCCGTTATGTAGTTTCCCCTAAAGTACAAATCAATTCACTAAAACCTGTCTCAATAAAAATGTCTTTATCGCCCGTAGAACGTGTCATCTTTAGGTTATGGGCGTAAGAAGTTATGGATTTTACAAGAAACTTATCTGTAACAAAGTTTGGACAAATTCAACATGACGTCATGCAATCAAGCTCTGACTCCGTCATGTCCTGGAGAAATTTTGAAGAAATCCACGAAACCTGAGATTGAAAAGAGTATGATACAAGCGCCCTATCAAGAAGCTGTTGGGAGCTTGCTATTTGCATTGCAAGTTTCTCGACCTGATATAGCACACGCTGTGAGCAACGTGAGCCGTTTCAACTCTACTCCAACGCCTGAACATTGAACAGCAGTGAAGCGGATACTACGGCATATCAAAGGCACCACGTCGCTGAGGCTGGAATACAATTGGAACAGACCATCTCCAATTCTGGGCTTCTGTGAAGCTGACTGGACGAACGACCTGGAGGATAGAAGGTCTTCAACAGAAGACAGCTTCCTAAAATGTGGACCTATCTCATTGGCAGCCAAACGGTAGCCGACTGTAGCGCTCTCAACTATGGAGGCAGAATATCGTCGCTGCCACAGCAACACTGGATATCTGATTTTTGCCAACTTTTCAGGAGAGCGAAAAAACTGGTTTTAAATAACAGAGGCTAACTACATCAAGAGTGCACAACAGCATAAGCTATCTGCACTAAAAACTTTTATCACCTCAAAATCAAATGTTTCAACCGAATTCAATGAAATCAATGCTCAAATATTGATAATCGAACTTCATTCTTCCCGAAATGAGTGAAAAAGTAGAAATTATTCCATTTAATCATCATGAAAACCAATGGCGTGGTCACACGAGGTAGGAGATTGTAAGGTAAAAACATGTAGATAGCCACTGTTTCCGAACTAAAATCACTTAGTCAGTGTTGCCTTTTTCGTGATAGCGGGGTCAGTGTTGCCAATAGCAAAAAACCGACTTCACCAATCGATCCAGCACGAAAAATTACTTAAGAAACCGTCAAAACCTGAAAATCGCCAAAATGTCACTTAGCCAGTGTTGCTGTGGCAGCGACGATATGTCGGCATCAGCAGCTAAGCGAGAGGCATTGTGGCTCTGTGGACTCTCAGAACTGATCTTCCTTGATTAAGACGTCACACTTTGCGCCTAGAGGCCATTATGTAGTTTCCCCTAATGTACGAATCAATTTACTAAAACGAGTCTCAATAAAAATGTCTTTATTTATTTATTTATAGTAAGCGTCATCCGTTCAAGCTTCTAATTCCTATTGCTCCCTTCATATGCTAATATCGAGGTAAATGGCGAGGGTGTGAGCATCGGTGGTGAACAGCTATGGTGCGCCAATGTGTTTCTACCCTTAGTTTATTCCGATTGCAAGGAGTACTCAGTCTTTGCTGAGTACTTCTTGTTGGTTTATTATTTTCAATAATGAACCTTTGGGATCGACCAAGAAAAAAAAAATTTAACACCCCCTCAAAATTTGATGGTTTCCGTTTCAAGGTACGTAAAATCCAAAAATCGAATACAAATTTGGCCGTCCGCGGCACTTTTGCCACTTAGCATTGATCGATTTTGATGAAATTTGGTATGTAGGCTCCATTTAGGGTCTAGTTGTGCCCCGAAGATTTTGGTTGATGTAGGTCACTTCCAAGGATTCCAAATTGAATTTTGAAAATTTGAAAACGCCCTAACTCAAAATATTTTGATATAAAGGTATTGTTTTTCCTTCAATTTGAGATTCTATAGAATTTTTAGAATTTTTTGAGACCACCCGGAGCTCTGTAGGACAAACCGTTCGCTCACTACGAGAATTTAACGTTTGGACGTACGATAAATCAGAAACACGAGTGTGAATCGCAAAAGAGGCCTAATCTCCGTTCAAATTAAAGCTGACCGAAATGCGATCGATGTTTTTCTTCATGTTGGATGGTTGGTGGCTTCGCAGACGAGTGATCTATGTAGAAAAATAATAAACCATTGTGTAATAATTTGCAGCGTTTTTTCTTGTAACTCTGAATATTATTAATCCGTACAGATAACGTAACCCACCAGTTATTCTTCCGACTCTTCGTTTCGTGTTGAGGCCGACAACGCCGCAAACGTGCGCTCCCAAGCTGTGGCCGATTATGTGGAGTTGACTCATGTCGAATCCTGTTTCTTCCAAGAGTCTGTCGATAAAGTGGGCAGCGATTGCTCCAAGTTCCTTCACAAAACGTCGGTCTTTATTGTACATAACGTGAGATTCGGTAGACCAGTCAACTATGATGACGTTGTAGTCGTGCGCACTGAGATAAGCTGCGGAACAGTGACGAAAATTTGAGCAGTTTCTAAAATTAAAATTCCAAATACGATATTGGATGGAACATTTTCACAGGACATTTCAAAAACACTTTAAATAAACCTGATACCCTCGTTTGGAGTGACTTTCGAAGAATTGAATGCGGGTGTTATTTCAAAGAATTTGTCTACATAAAGTGTGCAAAGAAATTGTCTTATCAAGGCGATGAATGCGCTGAAATGTACTCCAGATCAATTTGGGATAAAAAAAAAACCAAATCAATTGGAGTTATAAGTGGGCCTTATCGTATCTTCCTTTCAAGTCCATTAAATGTCTGAGAAAAAATGTAAATATAGGAGGTATTACACTGGCCTTATCGCTAAAATAAAATGTGAACCACACAATGTGTCACAAATACTGTCCGCCGATGAAAAGAATGAACGCGAGGACCCTACCGAATCCTAAACTGAAAACATCCGTTCAACCTCCTCCGAGTTATCGTCCAGGTCTCATTTTCGGTCACTTCCACTCAAATCCTTTACCTGACTTTTCGGTAGGTAGGCTTGGGTGAGAATTCATAAAGGGAAGGAATACGGGTGGTGATCACTTGAACGCCTTCAGGAATTTACAATGGAAGCTGTGAAATATGGCTGGAAATCCTAAGTGGGCCACATCAAGAAGATTGAGAATGATTATTGGTGGAGTGCCACGCACGGCTCGTGGACGGCAAAATCAATAAAAGTGGCAAGAAGTCTAAAAAATCACCAAAAATCGAAATATTAGTTTGAAAAACGTTGTCTGCCAAACCTACATGTGAACTTTACTCGTTTTTGTTAACGAAAAGAATCGACGAGAATAAATAATATTTTTGTAATGAAAAAACAATATTATTGTAATGAAAATTCAAAGTCGTGCAGCACGGCCGCATGAGCGAATTTTTTTGAAACGTTATTAAAATACAACTTTTGCATGTTTAGCCATTTTCCGACGTTTAGAGCCCTTTTATGCTATGTGAGAAACATTTGCGCATGAAAATGTGAAACAATCCTGTTTACAGCCCACCAACTTATCCACTCATTATGAATTTTGGTAATACATAAGATTCTTAACCAATTTCTAATCACATTTTTCAATGTTTTGAGAACTTTTTTTGCGTACTTTAATATACATTTATTCAATTTATGGACTAGAAACTTTCTCTACAGAGAAATTTGCTTCCATTTGAAATATTTAATCTTTATGGCTAATTTAGCGATTTTGTAAAGCAAATTTTTGAAATTTAATCAATTTTTGGTTTTAAAAATGGTAAAATCTAGGAATCGTTTGAAATGCCCCTAAACGGATTTCTATAGAGTTATTTCTGTGAGTTATTTTATTACTTAATTACTACGGGTACCTAACCCATTCTTTCCCAATCACGAATTCGTAATGTATTTTTCTTGCCCAGTTATCATTGGACAGAAGTGACGGTAGACATTCGAGAAATGACCTAAACGACAATGTGAGAAGGGGGTAACAAGGGGAAAGGAAAAAAGAATGACTCACGGCAGGTTCAGGGGTATTGGATAAGGTCAGTTACCACCTGTGAACGTATATTTGTGGAAAAGAGTGTAGTTCTACGTTGAGGATAGCCAACTCCCTGTCGGGCCTCGCGTTCATTCTTTTCATCGGTGGACAGTATGTCATATTTGTTATCATAAATCGATCTACAAAGTGAACAATCTGAAGGAATTTCGAAGTAACCTCACCAATTAGTGAACACTTAAGCTCTTTGCCCATTGAAAGCTGACTTTGAAGTATATCATATCATATTATCATGGTTTCTAATTTATTAGAATTATTTTTGTGCTTCGTTTTTTTATGGAGGCATGCCATTAGAAAAATGACATTTCTACACTACAATACTGCCGTGTGAAGGAAGAACGACTCAACTCGAAAATGGGGTTTTTACGTATCCCCTCTAATTTCCCCCCCACCTTTCCGATGAACGAGTCAAAATTTCGAAATTCACCCCGGAAGGGGTTGAAATCGTAAGGGGTGTAATTTGAAAATTGCCTAATTTTAAGCAAAAACGTCTCAACTCCATGCTTTTTAGGAAAAACATCTCAACTCCTTGATTGAAACAAAAAAAAAAGCTAGATTTGCTATTTATTTGTGGAGAAAAAAAGATTCAACTCGCTGAAAACACCGTTGAGTTGTTTTTGTTGGCTTCAAGATCGGGTTGAAGCGTCTCGTATGGTTGTCGATATTTGACTCAAATGACACGAATCGATTGAAGGTACGTGTTTAGAGAGGAATAATTGTACCAGTCGATTGAGTTGAACAACATAATAGGTTAATATGACCTCATATTATGAGGTCTGAAAAAAATAGGGTCACGGGAGTGATCTGGAGTGAATTTATGGCGAGTTTTCCAGAAAAACTTCGAAGCTGATTTCTGGGATTTCGAAAATTTTGAGTTGAGTCGTTCTTCCTTCACACGGCAGAATACAGGCACTAACACCACTATAAGCAACTGGAATGGGAACCCGATTTTTTTTTTAATTTTTAATCGAAAGTAGACCTCATCTTGAGAATTTTACACCAGCCGTTCTCTTTTTGGATGAGTAGATCTTTTTCTAAGATTTTTCAAAGTTTCGAATGCTTATGACGTCACGCGCCCCTCCCGCCTGGGGCGGGACCCCCCGCCCACTGTGACGTCATAAACATTCGAAACTTAGAGAAATCATAGAAAAAGATCTTCTCACGTTAGAAGGTCGAGGTTGGTGTCAAAATTCTCAGAATTCTTTCAAGTTTAGATTAAAAATAACAATAAACAGTTTTTCCGACCCATGCGCACACCCCATTGCTCTCCTCGTATTAATCACCTTTCCTCAACTTCTCATCCAAATCGGCAGTTGATTTAGCGAATTTTCAAGGAAACTGAAGCTATTGCAATGAACACAAAATTTTTAACATGGACCTTTTTGATTTTTTTCTCTGAAATCCGTTTTGGTACATTCTAAAACGATTTCTGAAGGTTTTCCAAAAATCATCATGAACATTCTCTCATATAACTAAAATTTCGATTTTCCTAGCCCTCTCTCTTATCTTTAAAAAAATACACCTCTCTCTTTTATCTTCTTTTTCTTGATTTTTTTTCTTCGAAACTCATTAACTCATATTGTATGAATGGACTTTCTATTTTATTACCTGTTCTGATTGTTTTTGTGAAGTATGAGTCAGGATTGCCGTTCCATCCGTGGATAATCATCTTGATTGGTTTGCTGACGTCGATTTGACCGTCGTAGAGCTTCCCAGGCTCTGACGATCTTGCACCAATAGGATCATCCGGGTTGTCCCTGCGTTAATAATCGTGATGCAATAAAAATGACAATGATAATAATGTAATAATAATAATCTTTCATTATTGTACATAATAAAAGATATTCTTCTTTCATCTTGTTTTATGGTACATTATTCATAAGGCATGAATAGGGTGTGCGCATGGGTAGGAAAAACTGTTTATTATTATTTTTGATCTAAACTAGACCTCATTCTGAGAATTTTGACGCCAACCGCGACCTTCTAGCGTGAGAAGACCTTTTTCTATGATTTTTCAAAGTTTCGAATGTTTATGACGTCACAGGGGGGCTGGGAGTCCCGCCCAGGCGAGAGGGGCACCTGACGTCATAAACGGTAGAAACTTTGAAAAATCATAGAAACAGATCTACTCACGCTAGAAGGTCGCGGTTGGTGCCAAAATTCTCAGGATGTTGTCTACTTTCGATTAAAAATCTAAAAAAAATCAAGGCGAATCCCCCATTGTTTTACCTACTGCACAAACTTGTTGAGCTGAAAAACGATTCTTAAAAATGCCTATAAGCTGTCATTGATACATAAATATGTGGGCGCGGGAAACTGGATAGTTCCTACCGATTCCGCCAAGCCTGAGTGCAGCACCTACTTACCTCTTCACGCACTTGCAATGGAGTTTTGTATAGCATCCACGAACATTTCTTTTTGTTTTTTTTTGCATCCACGAACAACACACAAGAACAGTTTAGCTGGAGAGTTCAAGAGAGAAGTTATTATTATGAACGGAAGTTCGGATGGTTGTTGATACCGAAGTATTTGATTGCTAATTATTAAACTAATCTACTCGTTGAAGTCAGTATTGTGTTTGATTACGGAAGACCTTACAAATACTTAAATATAAAATATAAAACAAGGAGTAAGAACAAAAATGTCTGTTATAAAACACATTAGATACAACTTATGTACAAATCCGTCGAGAAATGAAAAAAAGAGTAGAGTACAAAAATTAAAAAAAAACAATGGAGAAATTGAAGAAATGAAATGATGATGAATTAGAAGAGGAAAATAAATAAATTAGTCCGAGTGATAATGGCTCATACTAAATGCTAATGGTCATACTCAATATTTTTATAATGCTTAATAAGCATTATAAGCTTTATAATATGCTCTATTAAGAGCATTTTCAAGGTCCTCGCTCCTGCGATGGACACAGAAGATGCCACAATTTTGCTCCTGAGCTCAGTCACACTGAGTCCTCCCTCTAATCGATCCACCCAGTTTTAATTAATGACGGAATATATCGACAGAGTATGTACCTGCAACACCATTTGTAATGACTCATATACTCAAACCTGTTAGTTCCCCAATAAAGGACACAAGGGAAACCCTGAATGACCTCACCTTACCAGGTAGGTAAGGTGAGGTACGGGGAACAAACACATCACTTGACGTCACCTTCCTCCACTCTCCCCTTACCCTGTTTAAGTAATATAAAAGGAGGACTCAGGGCTTCCCCTTCATGCATTCGTCTTCAAAAACTCGACTTGATTATGTCTCGCTCTACCTCGCCTTCCCTCAGAAGCCCAAAGTTCCTTTGAGGTCTCGGTAGGGGATAAGCTCATCGCACCGGCCTCTGCTCCCATTTCACCTAGAAGTTGTCTGCCCTCAACTAGGCCTAGGTAAATGTGCTGCCTCCCTCCGGTTGGCGAGCAATCGCGCCGAGGATCGTAGCTGAGCTGAAATCCTTAAGCACTCCTGCATGCGGTAGGCGGTGACCCGCGCCGGGCAGAAAGAGCGGTCCCATCCTTCACCTTTGTTGAGTAGGGACCAATATAAATCGACAAGCCGATGTGAAGACCATCGCCTTCACACGACGACACGCCGACATAACACCATTTATGTCCTATTTTTGCAACATTGAAAAAATGTGAACTCCAATTACCAGTTGGGTAACTTTAATTTATATTCACCAGTGGTTATAAATAAGCCTTCACCATCGAACGATCAAAACCACGTAAACCAATGATTCCTGTTCAAATCCTCATAAAATCGTCCTTGGAAATCAAATCATCCCACAATAACCGTATGGGAGCAATCTGCGTATTAGGGAGGAAAAGCTGAGGGTTTAACGCGATTTCAGAGAGTTTGTGAGTTTGGTCGTTTTGGACAAACATTCATACACGGTTTTACTATGGATTCGCTGGATACGCATCATGAAGTCCTCGGAAAATGAAACAAACTTCATTTTCCTTAAATTCATTCATTAAATAGGTCAATACGTCCGAAAGGTAGAGAAGCGTATCCTGAAGTAGTACTGTGCAAGGGGTTCCAGCAGACGAAGTGGGATTTCGGTTGGCATGCGGGTGAAACCTCCCATTTTGGTGAAACCTCCCATTTGCTCGTGAAAAGTTGCCCCACTCTCTACCAAAAAAAATCCACTAACTCGTTAGGATCTATTGATTGTTAAAAAAGTAAAATGATAAATTAGATAAATAATTTGGTATTAAGAAAATAAAATACAATTAATAAGTAGGTGATGATTGAGATGATGTGGTAAAATAAAAACAAAATTATAATAATTAATAAAAATAAATTATCAAATACTAATTATAATTTATTTTTATTAATTATTAAACATTTTCTACTATAAATCTAATTTCTACTAGAAAATCGTTAAAATTATTATGTACGTCGTGTTTGGTTTGAGGGTGTCGAACTCTCCGGCCAGATGAACTGTGGCCAAATGTTTTCTGTGGTATTTGTTAATTAATGAATATTGGCTGTCTAATAAACATATTTTCTATTCTGTTCTATTCCTGTGAATCTTGTGCCTCAAAAGAGACTAAATAGTCGGAAAAAATGAAGAATGGAGGTGTGCAATGTAACCTGCCACACTGTCGTTTCAGTCACTTACATTAATTGTAATCTGTCATATAAATATTACTAATAAGTTGAATTACTTGGTGCAATAAATAATGGGGTGTGCGCCTGGGTCGGAAAAACTGTTTATTGTTATTTTTGATCTAAACTAGACCTCATTCTGAGAATTTTGACACCAACAGCGACCTTCTAGCGTGAGAAGATCTTTTGCTATGATTTTTCAAAGTTTCGAATGTTTATGACGTCACAGTGGGCTGGGGGGTCCCGCTCAGGCGGGAGGGGCGCGTGACGTCATAAACATTCGAAACTTCGAAAAATCATAGAAAAAGATCTACTCATCCAAAAAGAGAACGGCTGGTGTCAGAATTCTCAGGATGAGGTCTACTTTCGATTAATTTTTTTTTTTTTAAATCAGGCGCATAATATTGAGAAAATGAAAAGCTCATTAAATTTCTTCGAGGGAACATAACTTTCCAAGGTTACCACTTAATTCTTGTAAGTACAGAACCAAAAATTTGGTTTAAACTTTGAAAATTTCTAAATTTTCAATTTGTCTTGGAATTAACAAATTGCTCTCTAAACTGAACGGTTTTCACAAAAACTTCCTTGTTTGTGTTCAATTTGTGTTTGCAAATTTTTAAAACGAAATCAACTCTTGCTCAACAATAGACAACTTACTCTATACTTTCGTATACTTACTCTATACTCTATTACCTACTCTATGTTTCGGAATGAGTGCGTTACTGCCACCCCTACCCCCCTTCGTCCAACCATGTCGTCTCATCCCGGAACTTCAATGGGGTATTTCGGTGGGTCAGAAATTCAGGTTTTTAACCTCAAATTTGGATTCAGCACCCTTGAAAACCTATATACTACAACTTTAAGCCCATTGATACTATAACATGTGGTAGAAAAAATTAAATAAAGAGATCACTCGTTTGAAGTATCTACACTGCATGCAGATACATCTGTACATGGATATGTCTTATGATGGCAATTTAAATGATGAGCTCACTCAGCTGATCAATGACCACTCAGACGCCTTCAGCATTCTCCCTTGACCTTCCCTCTCAAATTTCAGCTTCCTGCGTTCAACAGGAGAGAAAATGGCCTTGGAGCTCACTCAGCTGATCATTGACCACTCAGGCGCCTTCAGCATTCACTATTGACCCTGCCTCTCAAATTTCAGCTTCCTACGTTCAACAGCATCAGAAAGAAAACGTTGCATTGTTTGTGTGTCGAAAATTTTGGAATGACCCCCAGAACTAAGACATATCCATGTCAAAACTACAATGCAACGCAAACTTGGTGTTTTCTTTTGGCAAATTTGATACTAAGATACCATTCTGGGAAGCCTCTGTTGGATGGTTACTAATTCCTTACTAGCGTAGTGAGATACGTTGTAGGTAGAATTGGCTAACTTACTTAGTGTAAAGTCGAAATATAACATCTTTTTCTTTGAGATCATACTCTGAGCTTGACTCGAGACGGTACCGTTCTAGATAACCGTCCGCAGGCTCTCTACACCTGGTTAAAAAGTACTGTTTCCTTCTCCATCCTGAAACATACAATATTCCGATCAGAGATCAGTACCTCAATGGTTATACAACGGTATTACTAAACACACATCTAGCATACCTAAATGAAGGGAAAATGGCGAAGCTGAGATCTTTGCAGACGAATGATCAATACGGGAAAATGATTAACCTTGTGACATAATTTGTAGCGTTTTTACCTACCAGGTATCTACTACATAATCACCTTCACAATCAAGTTTATTTGGAAGAAATAAACGCTTCACGCTCGATTCGTAACACTCGTCTGCATAGATAGCTTTTCCATTGTCACTATTTTCGCATGGAACATGCTTTAGCCATCACCTAACTGGGCAAAAACGTGACGAAATCGTGAATGAAAAGCGCGGGATATTGTAATGATTTTCACTAACAACCAACCAGTTTCTAGGAAAATGAACCGCCGTTAGTTTTCATCCCACGAAAATCGTTCGCCACTCGTTGAAAAGCCCTCAGTCTATACGTAAATTATATACTGCCAAAATAGCTCTAAATATGGACGAAACTGAGATTTACGTCTGATGTAAAAGAACAGTAAACAAAATACATGGTAAAAACCAACATCGATTTAGTGGATTATATTGATGTTGTTGGTTGGCTTGGATTTTACGAATGTAACCAAAGGATCTTGAAACCTAGGCGAGATTTTGTTATGAACGAGGGTTTTTAGTGCTTTCAATTTTTTCGATTTCTTAATAATAACAATACCTTTGGGACATCAAGAGGTCAATGAAATGTCGAGCAATTTGAAAAGCAGGCCCTTAAAGAGCTAAATTAAAACAACAGACAACAAATTCCTAGTAAAAGGAAACAGCAAACAAACAAAACACGGCTAAAGCATGTTCCATGTTTTTTGAATTTTAGCCGAAGACTCTACAGTAACCAGCTAGCCCCCTGACGAGGCCCAAGTTTTTAAGTAATGTAGTCATTACCAGTAGTCGACATTCTTGTGAATATTGTTGTATTCTTAAGAGAAGGGATATTCCGGTCAACAACACTGAAGAAACACTGCTGCCAAAAAGTGTCAAGTGCCTTCTCGGAGCAGTTTCTTCAGTTTATCGTTCACCAGAGCCCTAAAGTCGTCCGATAAGGACATCATTTCTCGATAAAGCGGCTATTTATTTGAACTACGTTTGACACATTAATGTTTTTTTTTCTCGATAAAATCTCGTGTGCGGCGGCCAAGCCTTAAAACGATATGGCTTTAGTTGCGCACCTCACCGCGTCAACAGAGAAAATATTGGACCAGGCCTTTGCCCTCAAGTTCGAAGATCGATTATCGGCTGGCTTCGTGAACTCGGCTGTTTATTGGTGAGTTTTGGTCGAATTGAGAAATCTAATTGGGAGTCACAGTCCGGGTTAGTATTTCCGTAAATTACAGGTGCTCAAACTTTAAAAGTTGTACCTAAATTTTAAATTTTCAAGGATTTTAAAAATCCATTAGTGCATCAGTCAAGTAAATTAAGAAAATAAAATATCGCCGCTGGAATCATCAAAATCAAAAAATAATTGCCATAGAAAAATAATTCATTCAAGTTTTTCCCATTTTTCCCTGGCAATTTTTTCCCTTTGTTCGATTTTGATGATTCCAGCGGTAATCTTTTAGTTTATCAATTCCCTAGACTGTTGCACTATTGAATTTCAAAAATCCTTGACAATTACAAATTTGAATGCAACTTTTAAAGTTTAAGCCCCTGCAATTTATGGAAGTACTAACCCGGAACGAGGAACAAGGTTGATATCTAGAAAGTAGCATTGTTTGTTGAGAATTGATAGGTAAACTTTACTGTGAAGGAATTGTTCACTTTATTCATGAAATTGAAGGCCACAAGAAGAAGCCATCGTCAATGAACCTTTTCCACAGCGAAGGTTTTAGCAGGCTGTTACTTGGAAAATTTTGTTCAATGTCCCAAGAAAAGGTTGGCAAAGGAGGTAGCCATTTTGGTTCCCAACAAACAACCCGTTTCTTGGAGATAACATTTAATATTAACTCTAATAGGACCATGGTATCTCCAGAGTCACTGAAAACATCCCAGGAACTCCACAGCTGCCCCGAGGTGTCACCGGAGCAACCAAAATTAAACTGAAATTTTAAATTTAATGAACAGCAGAATTTTTGAGGGCTATCGAAAGTCTAAAAAAACAATTATGACAAACATTTCCAGAGAAATCGATGTAAAAACTTTCAAAATTTTTGTCATCACACTATTTTTTGACTTCTAATAACTTGCAGAAAATTGTTTTTAAAAAATTGAACTTGGAACAGCTGTGGAATTAATAAGATGTTTTCGGCGACACTAGTGACACCATGGTCCAATTAGCGTTAACACCAGGAGTGATAGGAAATGCGTTAGAACATCCAGTCCTTCATCGTGGGGAGATTATGATCGAAGGTGACAAATAATAAGAGGGGGTAATTCAAGTCTAAGGGGATATTGACTGTCTTTATAATTTCCAAAAGTCGAAGCTATCTTTGAAGAACGTGAAGTTAATATTGGCTGATGAAAAATAAACCAAAAAGTCAACGAAGGTGAAATGGTATTAGAAGAATTTAAAATACGTCTCCCAGGGATTAGAGAAGGTTTTGCATCTTCAGGTTTTTCAAATTTATGATTTTTGGGAAGGAGATGAAAAGTGGAAGTGGACCTGGGAGAGGGACTGAGAACTACATGGTGTAGTCCTTCCATCTCAGCATTTTGGGATATGAATTTTACGAATTTTCTATTGAATGGAGGAGGGGTTTGAACAGAGTTGGGTATAGAAAGTATTGGCATTGAGTTGTCTACAGGCTTCATTGTTTCCTTCATGGATGTTTTCATTGCTTTAATTTCCATACTCATCACTCTCATCACTACAGTTGTAGAGCCTTTATCAACTGGAAGGATTATATTTTCAAAGTTTGGTTAGATTTGATAGAAATTAAGTAATGCTTGTTTTTCTTGGAGGGATAAATCAGGAGGAGGATTAACTCAGGTT
Organism: Apolygus lucorum; assembly: GCA_009739505.2. Classification (NCBI taxonomy): domain Eukaryota; kingdom Metazoa; phylum Arthropoda; class Insecta; order Hemiptera; family Miridae; genus Apolygus; species Apolygus lucorum. The sequence continues at coordinate 2,463,171 of CM019179.2, read as the reverse complement.
TAGTTGTTAATTAACTCAGGTTTATTTGTTCCCGCACTTGAACTGTAAAAAAATAATTCAACAGAGTGGTTTGTTGGTAAGGAAGGATGTTCATCTTTGTAAGGGGGTTTGAATGGCACAAGAGCTGTACGAAGTACGAAAGAGTTATTGGAATTGTTATTAGGTAGGAGATTGAGTGAAATTTTGTTGATGCCAATAGTTTTTTCCATTTCAGATTGCTGCAACAGGTTAAAATTCCTTCAGGAGTTGGGGAAAAGCTAAGACCTTTTGAAAGAACCTTAGTCTCTGCTGATTAATTGAGCTGATAGTCTGAAAATTTTGAGTACCTACCTAGGAGAAGGATTTTGCTGAGGTATGGGGAAAATAAGGGGACCTTGAGGGGGTGGAGGAAAATTACAGTTTAATTCACGATACAGGTTGGAGAGTTTGATGTATTTTTCTTTTTTTTCGTGATAACTTCAGTAATGAACCCTGGGGGGAGAAAAGGGTAATGTGAATAGGCTGTAATAGAGAGAAATCAACAGTTTTTCAGAGAGAGTCAGTTTAGAGCTTAAGGGACGCTGTACATCAAGCTATAAAATGAAATGAGCTGCATACTGACGGAGCTGCATGCACGGGCATTTCAAGTGGGGTACCATTAGTACCTAGAAACTCCTATTGCTAGGCAGGACTGTACAAAACTCTACATGAGATCGAAATTGGGCCACTTTTTTAAGTGAAGTTAATTTCGTTTAGCCAAAACGAAACTGCGCGAGTAGTATGAAATGACAAACGTGGGAGGATCGAGAAACATGAACCTAGCAACGAAAATGAACATACCTAACTAGTATGGTGTTTGATTGAGTTTGAGAACTGAAATAATGATGAAATGTACTTAGGTGTGGTGAAATTTTTGGGCGAGAAAGTACCAACTAGGTGATAAGAAACACGAGTCGAGGCGAGGAATAGAAATCCGAGCTAGCAGAAGTATTGGAAACACACTCACGTGGATGTATAATGTGATGAAACGTGAAAACACTCACGAGAATATACTTGGATGTATACTAGGTAGTTGACAGAGGTATAAATCTTGATAGAGAACATGAAAAACACATAATCAGATCACTCAGTCGATCAGTTATAAAACAGCCGTGTCCCAATAACATAAAATAGAAGTGTCGCAGTGTCCTGTAGTCATGAAGATTAGAGATGGGTCGCTCATTAAAGATCCGGCTCTTTGAGCCGGGTCTTTCAGAAGAGCGAGTGAACCACGGGTCAGTAAAAAAGAACCGCGGCTCTTCGGATCTTTTGAGCTCAGTGCTGGTAGTGTTCGGTGAAGATCGGTTCTTCAAAAGAGCGAGTGAACTGCGGATCAGTAAAAATGACAAATGAATCGCGGTTCTTCGATCTTTGGATCTCTTGAGATCCAGTAAAATAAATGAACGGCGGCTCGTCGATCTTCGGTTGTTTTGAGATCGGCAGTGTTCGGGAAAATTAGGACCTTCTTTTCGTCAGCTCACTGTTGCCAACCCGTACGATAATTCCGAGGGAAAATACGATATAAGTCGATCAAACAATACAATTTTGCGGAATTGTATCGTACCACCACATGCATTGTTGTATTTTCGGTCGTAAACTTTACCGTATTTTTCCAGTGTTTTCTGTGACCCACTTTCTGATTCTTTCCGTTGTTTTTTCTCCCTGTTTGATTTTTACATCATGATTTTTTGTGAGGAGCTTTCTGATACTAGTTCAAAAGGCAAGCAAAAGCACAGCCTTATCTTACCAATATTATCAATATTGAAGCTTACGTACTTATTGGTTCGTTTATTCTCTTTCACCTTGGTTACCTTAATTTTCTTTGTTGAATAACACGATATAACATAAAATTGTTATATTATAAAAATGTTATACCTACTAAGAATTTTTTTTTAATTGTGGTTTGTCATAAGAGGCATAAAAAAATGCAGATTTCATATAAATAAATATTTTACCAAAAAACTATATTTTCAAGTCTTACTTATTCATTGCTTTAATCGTGTTCATTTATTAATTTTCGTTGATTTTTGAAGGATTTGTTGAGCATCTTTATTGAACAACAGCGCTTTTTGGGTTATTATTTTCAGTAATGAACCATTGGAATCGAGCAACAGAGAAATTATTCCCTCTCGCCCTCAAAATTTCATGGCTTAGGATTTAAGGTAGTGTAGAATCCAATAATCGAATAAAAATTTCCGGACAGAACTAAAACAAACCGTTGTGTAACAATTTGTAGCGTTTTTCGTCGTATTTTCATCTCTACAATAAATACGAGCTCAAAAGAGCCAAAAAGAGCCACTGATCCGTCGAAAAGATCCGGATCTTTTGAATGAGCGGAGCGCTCAGAGCCGTTCTTCTTGGTGAACCGTTTTGCCCATCTCTAATGAAGATTCCTTATGGATGGCGGTGGTGGTTCTGACGGTTTAGGTTTTCTCAGTGATGGAGGAAGCCAGCAGGGTCGACGTGGGCAGGAACAAGAGAGGGAGTGTATGATTGAGTGAGAGAGTGAAGACATGGAAGAAGATAGGTACACTTCCTTCTTCCATGGAGAAGATTTGGAAGAGGAAGTGGGTTAGTAGGTAGTAAGAAGTAGGTGAGTAACTCACCGTGAGTTGTGAAGGAACTTTTTTGTAGGAATTTTTTGTAGGAACTTGGGTGTGTTGTGTGTTTTGTGTAGAGTATGATTGTGATTTATCGTACAAGTGTGTATGTTTCTGAGTACCAAGATGTGAATGTCTTTGTGTGTGTTTCAATGTGAGATATGGGCAGGAAGAAGAAGAGAGGAAGTGTACGTTCGAGGCAGATAGAGTTGTTGTAATTAATTGGTTGGGAGAGTGATTTAGATTAGAGTAAAATATTTCGTAGGTAGGTGAGCAGTGTGTTTCATGTTGGTAAGTAGTATGTGTTTTGACGGCTTGGTGTGTATATTTGTGAGTATGAGTGTCTGTGTGCATCTGTGTTGACACTTGAGACCCCCGAGTAAACCCGATTGCTAGTGCAGTTGTCTGGATAGTTATGTTCCTTCCAATAAGTGCAAACGCTAATCCTCTGGAAGGTTCAGGAGATTGAAATTTCCATGAGGGCCTCACATCAACCAGCTGAATGTGATGATCACAATCCACTCACCACAATTAAGATGACAAAAGATCGCGCGAAAAAAATTATTGAGTCAGGTCAGTTTTTTAACTTATTAATAAATTGCATTATTAAAGGAAAACCCCCTTTCCCTTACCCCTCATACACTTGATTGTTGATTGATTTCTTTCATACATCACGCACGTGTTAACCTTTGAGTTATATTATAATTCAAAGGTACACCTTTGAGCTAACTCGAGGACCGAACCCCCTCCCCCACTTTACAGGTAAATAATAAACCGTTGTGTAATAATTTGCAGCCTTCTTGTTTTCAGTTTGAACGAGCGTATTTGTGAACAACATTAATTACAACATTTTTTTTTAATTCGCTCTCAGACCTATGCTGCATGACTGAATCGATTCTCTTTCTCATTTTGGCTGCTTATGCATGCAGGTTGTTTTAAAAACTAACGAAATTTCACATGATTGTATCGTTTCTGAGACTGCAAAGATCAAATGACAAATTGTACTCCTCCCTGATCAGCTGAGTGAGCTAAATTCGGTTTGGGAGAATTGGTGGCTGAAGAATGTTCCATGTTTTCCACTTCTAGCCATCAGGATCCAACTTTTCAGGGTTGGTTAACAAATTTGTTTTCTTTCTCAATTCAAAAAGCTCATTAATTATAAAAAATAGTAAACCAAAAACACCAGTTAAAATAAAACGTCTGCCAAGTTGGGTGGGCAGTATAGCTTCCTCACTCATTGTAACATGGACGTATAGAATCAGTTGGCGAAAAAATTATGATTCAAAGAGTTCGCGCATGCGCAGCGGCTATTGCTTGACCAATTTGATTGAAACTTATAGGGTATCTCTTAGAAGTTAGTCCCTAACTAACCTCCAAATTTGAGCAAAATCGGTTCTTCAGAAACCGAGAAACCGAGGTTCCAGGAAATTCATGCGCACTCGCTCCTATTGGTCCGAAGGTGCTGAAATTGATAGGGGACCGTCTAGGACCTAAGCCGCACAATCCCTGAAAATTTCATCAAAATCGGACCACAGGTTAGTATAGTTTTGCCCGGGACAAGGATTGACCACAGACAGACCGACAGACAGACAGACACGGAACCAAAATTGTTCGGGAAGCTCTAAAACGCAAAAAGCAAGTGGAAATTTTGATTTTGGAGGACATTTTTTTTCACTTCTTTCACGAATACAAAGCTTCCCTACCTTCGGTAGTGAGGAAGCAAAAAGGAATTGGTAAATGAACATTTGAGAGAAACTTGATGTTAACATGCTGAACGGAAATGTCTGCTCTCTGCAGCCAAAAAACTCTCAATGGTGGAGAGCGATCAAGAGTCCGGTAAAGAGGTCATAGATTGAGCACCTGGCACCCCGGATGAATGAGTTAAGGTATGGAGGAAACTCACCATGATAATTTTTAACTGCTCAAACAAGTGGTAAGTGGAGGTGTTACATTCGCTGACAGCTTACTGTGGAAAATAGGTATTTTCCACTGTTGAGTTGTAGAGAACCTGTGAGAAAGTTGAGAAACAGACGCACAGTAGAAGAAGTCGGAGGAAAAGGAATGAGTCGAAGGTGAATCTACGATAAATCTATGATGAAGAAAAGGTAGAAAGTCGTCTGGACGGAATGGAGTGAGGCCACGTCTTCTGGGATTATGGTACTCCTAAGTTAACTGTTTATCGAAGAAAACGTCCAAATTCGTAACCTATTGAACGGAAGACGAAACCAAAGGAAATCGTTGCAAATTATTACCCAACGGTTTATTATTTTCCAATAAAGGCCGCGCGTCTGCGAAGAACAGCTTGTTCCGACCCTTCTAGGGACCAGGAGTAGGTGGGATGAGATAGGTGAGGTTCAATTTCATATTCATATCAACATTAACCATGCTTCTTAGTTCGGAGCTCTGGATGGTCTCAGTCACTTATTCAATCAGTAATTACTTATTCAGTGATTAAATAGAAGCGAACGACGGTCCCACATAGCTCTGGGTTGTGTCTCATTCGATTTTTGGATTCTACATACTTTGAGACGTACACCATAAAATATGGGGGGGGGGGAGCAAATTGTTCAGAAAGATCTGAATTTTTAATTTGGAGAATTTTCATTCCGATTTTACCAAGATAGCGGATGCTTTGTTTTCACTTTTCAAGGTTGAAAGAAAAGTCCTCGAAAATCAAAATTTCCACTCGCATTTTACGTTTCAGACCTTCCTGAACAATTTTGGTTCCGTGTCTGTCTGTCTGTGTGTGTCCATGTGTCTGTCGTGAAATCCTTGCCACAGCCATAACTTCTTCATTTTAGTTTATTATTTTCAATAACGAACCTTTGGAATCGACCAAGAAGAAAAAGTTAACCACCCCTCAAAATTTGTTGGTTTACGTTTCAAGGTACGTACCTACCTAGAATCCGAAAATCGAATAGAAATGTGGCCGTCCGTCCGCCGTACAAGGCACTTTCATTAGTGTTTCCTATCATTGGCCGATTTTGATGAAATTTGGTATACAAGCTCCATTTGGAGTCTAGTTGTGCCCCAAGGAATTTTGTTGATGTAGGTCATTTCTAAGTGTTGAAAAATAAGGTTTGAAATTTTGAAACCGCCCTACCTCAAAAAATGTTGATATAAACGTGTTGTTTTTCCATCAATTTAAGATAGTATTGAATTTTAGAATTTTTTGAGACCACGCGGATCCCTGCAGGACAAACTGTTTGCTCCCTACGAGAATTGAAGGGATGGACTTACGATAAATCAGAAACACGAGTGTGAATCGCAAAAGAGGCCTGATCTCCGTTCAAATTTTAGCTGATCGAAATGCGATCAATGTTTTTCTTCATGTTTGTTGATGGTAAAAATGGCAGTCCCCTATGAAAATCATCGCCCATGGACGGATAGTAGCCAGTGCGCTTGAATTTCCTTGTACAGTCATATTTTAAATATTTTCTCGGGTTAAGGATTCGAGGAAGCTATGCACCACACCCACTTGGCAGCCGTTTTTTGGTTTATTATTTTATCCTTGTTCGACTTCAAAGGTTCATTATTGAAAATAATAAAACAAACGGGCCAAACAGACTCTTGGAACATCATGGTGTTTCGTACCCCAAGCGATGGGATGATGAAAGTGACATCCAGTCAAGCTCTGAAAGAGGAATAATTCCTCTTTATTATTTATTAATTATTAATAATGATGCTACAGTTTCCCACTATTGCATTTGGTCTGATTGCATATTTGTACATTCGAACCTGCCCGCACAATAGTATGATTATCGTATGTTTACTACTCAAGGGGTTTCACGATGTACTCACCGCATATTCCTGCGATGAATGCGACACCACAAACTCCCGCTACCTCAATCATTCACCCCAAGTTGATGAAACCGAGGAAACTTCAACGCTACACAAACTCGATAAACTTCACCTTTTTTTTTTTTTTACTAAAAACGATTTTGATTATAATATTATATCGATGCGTTCGATCACGATGAAGTATGGGTTACAATATTGAACGGTGTTTGGAACCAACTGCAACAAATTTGACACTTCACGCCCAAAACCACTTGAATATCCTTCCCTGGCAGGAAACAGACGATTGAGTCACACCTTATCTCAGTGGAACGGCTGGAGATAAAGTCGCCCGTCCCATAAATATCAGGTATTTGTCAACATTATTGAAAGGTATGCCGCTAATATTTTAAGAGATTTATTCTATGGGAATTTCCCCTGCAATGACAACTTCCTGTGATTAATTCAGGTACAGAAATATCTTAGTTAATTGCCTACTTCTGCATGGAAAACGTTGAAATCTTCCCCCTCCTATAAATTCAGTTTTACGTTTCAAGGTTAGCCATCAAAAAAGGAGACAATTATTTTGCCCGAAATGATCGGGTATTTAAGTATTGCAAGAGTAAAAAACGCTGCAAATTATTACACAAAAGGTTTATTGTTTTTCTGTAGGAGATCACCCGCCCGCAAAGAACACAGCTTTGCCATTACCACTATCTACCAACCATATTTTAGCTTCACAATCGAGTTTATTTTGAAGAAATTGTCGCTTCACACTCAATTCGAAGAAATAGGGAATTGCCTGTGCTTTCATTAGGAAATTTGATTACTGGTTGCTAAGAACGCAAAATAGAATACTCCTCAAAACGCTGCAAATTATCTATTTCAGAAAGGTTTATTATTTTCCTGTATAGATCACTCTTCAGCAAAGATCACAGCTTTGCCATGGTCACTATTTATTTATTTTTCACCAACCAACCACAGGTACCTACTAGGGCATTTTTGAAAATTTCAACCCTTAATTTCCATTTGGTTAGTAGTACTAGACCCCAAATGGAGCCCATATACAAACTTTGAACCAAATCGGTCCATGGTAACTTAGGAATTTGTATTCAATTTTTGGATTCTACGTGCCTTGAAACAAATTTTTGGATTGGAGGAGGGGGGGGGGGAGAGAGGGTTACACTTTTTTTTTCTTGGTCGATTCCAAAGGTTCATTATTGAAAATAATAAACCAATATCTTGTCTTACCTACTGGTACTGCTAAGGGAATATAAATCTTGCGGATCACTATTCGAGTTTAAGTAGGTAATATAAAAATAAAAATAATTTTTTATTTGATAAAACGTTTAAGAGCTTATTTTGGTTTGTTATTTTCAATAATGAATCTTTAAATCAACCGAGAAAGAGAATCTCCCGCCCTCTCAAAATTGGTTGGTTAATGTTTCAAGGTACGTTAAATCCGAAAGTCAAATTTTGCCGTCCTTCCGCCGTACGCGGCACTTTTCTTAGCAACCCAGGACCGATTTGGTTGAAATTTGGCGTATGGGCTCCATTTGGGGTCTATTTGTGCTCCAAAGCCTTTTGTTGCTGTCACTCACTTCTAAGGGTAGAACAATTAGGGCTGAGATTTTCAAATGCCCTACTCAAACAATTTTGATATTAAGATATTGTTTTTTCATCAATTTAAAATAGGTAGTATTGAATTTTAAGAATCGAATGAGACCATCCAGAGCTCTGTAGAACCAACCGTTCGCTCCCCATGAGAACTTAAGGGTTGGACTTACGATAAATCTGAAACATGAGTGTGAATCGCAAAGAGGCCTAATCTCCGTTCAAATTTTAGCAAACCAAAATGGGATCGTTATTCGTTTCTTCGAGCTGTACTCAGTTTTGCGTCCCTATTTCTTCGAATTGAGTGTCGAGCGATTATTTCTTCCAAACAAACTTGATTGTGAAATAGGTATGTTCAAATTTCTGCTTGCCAAAATGCGATCGTTGTTCCTTTCTTCGACTTGTACCTACTCAGTTTTGTGTCCTTAGCAACCAGTATTCAAATTTCCTCATGAAGGCACCCACAACTCCATATTCTTTCGAATTAAATACTGACACTTGATTGTGAAGAGAAAGATAGTGACAATGGCAAAACTGTGTTCTTTGCAGGAAAGTGATCTATACAGAAATATAATGAACTGATGTGTAACAATTTGAGCTTTTTCTGAATAGTCCTGAGTGTAGAACGGGCCCCCAGATGCTGAGCTCCTTTTTGATCGTCGTTGGCGCACGATATTTAATTTGTAGAAGCCTGATGATCGTGTTCTCATGATTCAGCTGCTAAACCACAATAAAGGCAAACAATTGAGGATGCGGGTGATGGAAGAACTGGAATAATTGTGGAGAAAAACGACCCGCGACGTTGCTGAAAATAGGGGGATGAGGAAAATATGTTTATTTCTATTCACAATACATCACAATTTTTATGATGAGACACGCTGAATAGAGTTCGACCAGTCTTTTTGCGTCCATTAAGTCTCACAGGCACAAAACACGATGTGATTTGCAAATTTAATTCCACTTAAAAGTGGAGTCATGGCATCTAAACATGACAGAATCAATACAAAAATCACATAATAAAAAAACTACTTATTTTTGAATTTGTTACTACATTATAACTAGATTATGTTCAAGTAATCGTGAGAAATAAATGTAAAAATTAGTGCTTCTCGTAAACCTTGAAACGTTAATTTTCACTCAACTAGATTTAATGAGACCATAAATAATTATTATCGAAGAAATCATAGTCATAATGTCATGATTTAGGTACTCCATAGTGTCATGAAACATTTCTCTTCATTTAGCTGAAATTTTGGAAGTCATGGATATTATCTTAAACCCCTGGTGCGCATGATTTTTTTAAAATTTTTAATCGAAAGTAGAGCTTATTCTGAGAATTTTGATGAATTTTGTTTTTTGAATTTCTCTTTTTTGATGTGTAGATCTTTCTCTATGATTTTTCAAAGTTTCAATTGTTTATGACGTCACGATTGGCTAGGGGGTCCCGCCCAGGCGGGAGGGGCGCGTCCACCGTGACGTCATAAACATTCGAAACGTTGAAAAATCATAGAGAAAGATCTACTCATCCAAAAAGAGAACGGCTGGTGTCAAAATTCTCAGAATAAGGTCTAGTCTAGATTAAAAATAACAAATAAACAGTTTTTTCGAGCCATGCGCACACCCCATTTCGTTTTCTAGCTCGCATGAAGTAGTTCGCCTTTGAACAACTATTTGAAAACTATCGTCTATAGTACAAGACTTGAGGAAAAGAAAGTTCCTATTAAAACCATGAGAAGAACTGAAGAAGTGAACGCTTGACTTCCACTAGCTGCAAATGGCCCAAGAGCGAAAGGAGCAGACTTCCTTGTCCTCAGCCAGTACTTCCCTCGAGAACTGCAAATATGAAATAAACCAGTCAGTTCTGTACGATCATGATGATAATTCAATTGATTAAGATCTGGTAATAAATAGTCGGTTCCGATGTATCTAAGCTGTATTTCCAAATTCAAGTCTTCCCCCCCAAAAAAATACACCTTCGAATCGAACCCAATACCAGCTCTCTTATCCTACGATAATATCGTATTTTGGATACCAATACAATTCGAGCACAAGATTTATATGATCAGCATAAACATAATCGAAGCAGAGCTCTGATACCCTCATTTCAATGAGGGTATCAGAGCTCTGCTTTGATTATGTTTATGCTGATCATATAAATCTTGTGCTCGAATTGTATTGGTATCCAAATTTTCAGGAATATATCCCTGGTACAACCAAGGCGTACTTCCAGATACAGCAATATTGTCGACTCCTTCCATAATTTACTAAATAATTATCGGAAGCACTTTCGAGAAAAAAATCACTTCTTGAACTCGAATTTATAATACGATGTTAGTTTTCAATGTGTTGATTATATGAATATTGGATACTCTCCGCATTCAAGGGGATTTTGTAGTGTTGATGAACGCAAAAATAACACATAATCGGTTTTCAACAACAACTATGTATAATTGTCTATCATCTGTTGCTTCACATATACAGCAGAGAGCTCAGCCAAGAGTACGGATCGTAGCTTTAGATATCCGCTTGATGATGTTCTTCTTCGATCTTGTGATTCTTTCAATTCCTTCTGGGCCTAATGCGAAGGGTCTCTGTTCGGCAGTCCTCATCCAGTATTTCCCTCTGACACTGTGAACGATCAACAAGTCATGCTCAAAAATCCTCTAATCTTAAAGGTAATCCGGTATGCATCCCAAAGCGAATACAGCAAACACGATTTCACGTTCTTTTCGGCGTCTCTTCAATCCAGGAATAAAATATTTCGAAATGAATTTTCCAGTACATCATTAAATCCTCAAACAGGCTTAGGAATCTCCAGATAAGATTGCAGAACTGAAACTTTCCCCCCGCTTAACCTACCTCGAAGCCTCCATAATCCAACAGTTACAATAATGAGGAATTTCACCGAATTCTGTTTGCATTTTTCCTGAATAGTTAATGGTGTGGGATAGATGAAAATCGGGCTGATTTCGGAAAATAAGTCTCCTGTTATTTTTGGGAGACAATCAAAATTTTTGATTTCAAAACTAACCGGGAAAACGGACGTGAAGCGGGAACGCTCGCTGATTGGGCTGTTCGGATCGCCGTCTCCTCCCAGTGTTGCCCATTGGGACGACGAAATCGTGTTTTCTAAGAGAAAAGCTATCAAACAAAAACAGGGGAAACCTAATTTTCCCCATCTTGCTTTTTCTATTTTTTTCTTCAGTTTTTCGGTTTCGAACTTTACTCTTTCGTGAAATTTTGCATCTGGGGACTATAGATTTCTCGATCTCAGCGCTTCAAGCGGCCATAAATGAACTATTCCAGGATGACGTCATTTTCCCGGTTTTTTTAAACATTCATATTTTCTACACTGTTTTGTTTATTCGTAAATTAGGAAGTTCGGGCTGAAAGTTTGCCTTAGGAGGTTTTTCGAGGTGCTGAATCCGATTTTGGGATAAACAATAGGAAATTCCGACATGGTGAAATTCCTCATTGTTAAATCCCAAAGGACAAAATATACGTTTACATTGAATAAGGAGCCATCCAGGCATTGCCGGCATGGTGACAATGGTGGTGACAATGCTGTGTTCTTTGTAGGTGAGTGATCTATACAGAAAAATAATAAACCTTTGTGCAATAGTTTGCAGCGTTTTTCGGTAGGCAGGTGAGAAAATCAACAGGTGGAGTTGTATCTCGTAAGCTGGTGAAGGCTGCTCTCCTCTACTAGCATTGCTGGAAAGAAAAAAAAAAAATGTATAAAATCCTAATACTCACTCGAAACTAACGTATTCTCCCATGAAAGAAGTTGGGTTTCGGTCACATTGTCCAGCTGTGAACTCCTTCCAATGGTCACATTTTCGGCCCATGAATCCATTGGGGGTCGTTAGCGATTCAGCGTAGTACATAACGGCTCTTTGATGACTGCACTTCCCTGAAATGAAGCATTAAATATTATACATAATTAGAATGACCAAAGATAGGACAACATCGTTAATTGAGTCACTTTGTATTGCGTTGTAGGTCACCCCCACCAGCCAGAAGTACCTACCGAGAGATATCGAGCAGCCAGGCTGGCCGGCTGTTCCGTGGTTGGGGTAGAAATCCACGTGCCCCAAATCCCCGTAGAATCCCAGTCCTTTGCCGCAAGTGTGGATGACGTCAACGAAAGAAGCGCTCGACGGTTTCAATCGGTCTTCATCGCTGTAACTGAAAAGAGGCCCAGCGGGGTCCAGTCCTGAAGATAGATAGATTTTGTTTATTTGGTGCCATTTTGTTCAATTTTACAAGAAGGAAAATGCATGAAGGGATGCGGTTTGCTGAGATTTCTTACCCGACGTTAGGCTTAGCCCGTGTTGTAGGGTAGGATCTGTGCAAAATCGCTCTATCTTGGTAAATAAATTAATACCTATACTAATAATTACAATAATAATTAAATTACTAAACAATACATTAAATTTTATGTTGTGTGCATTTGGTTGATGTTAGTCACTTCTAAGGGGTGAAAACGCTGCAAATTATTACACAAAGGTTTATTATTTTTCTATATAGATCACTGTCTGCAAAGAACACGGCTTTGCTATTGTTACCACCAACCAACTTGAAGAGAAACATCGATCGCATCTCGTTCAGCTAACATTTGAACGGAGATTAGGCCTCTTTTGCGAATTCACACTCGCGTTTCTGATTTATTGTAAATCCAACCCTTAAATTCTCATAGGGAACGAACGGTTCGTCCTACAGAGCTCCGCTTGGTCTCAAAAATGTCTATACTATCTTAAATTGAAGGATAAATAATACCTTCATATTGACATTTTTTGAGTTAGGGCGTTTTAAACATTTCAAACCTTATTTTTCACCCCTTAGAAGTAACCTACATCAACCAAAATCTTTGGGGCACAACTAGACCCCAAATGGAGCCTACATACCAAATTTCCGCTACGGCGGACGGACGGCCAAATTTTTATTAGATTTTTGGATTTTTCGTACCTTGAAACTTGAACCAACAAATTTTGAGGGGGAGTTATACAAGTTTTGGTTTATTATTTTCAATAACAAACCTTTGGAATCGACCAAGAAAAAAAAAATTTAACACCCCTCAAAATTTGATGGTTTACGTTTCAAGGTACGTAGAATCCAAAAATCGAATAAAAATTTAAAAAAATCATAAAGAAATTTAAAATCTAGTCAAAATCACCAACCATCGATCACATTTCAGTCAGCTCTAATTTGAACGGAGATTAGGCCTCTTTTGCGATTCACACTCGTGTTTCTGATTTATCGTACGTCCAAACTTCAAATTCTCGTAGTGAGCGAACGGTTTGTCCTACAGAGCTCCGGGTGGTCTCAAAAAATTCTAAAAATTCTATAAAATCTTAAATTGAAGGAAAAACAATACCTTTATATCAAAATTTCTTGAGTTAGGGCGGTTTCAAAATTTCAAAATTGATTTTGGAACCCTTAGGAGTGACCTACATCAACCAAAAGCTTCGGGGCACAACTAGACTCCAAATGGAGCCTACATACCAAATTTCATCAAAATCGGTCAATGTTAAGTGGCAAAAGTGCCGCGTACGGCGTACGGCGGACGGACGGCCAAATTTTTATTTGATTTTTGGATTCTACGTACCTTGAAACGTAAACCATCAAATTTTGAGGAGGTGTTAAACATTTTTTTTTCTTGGTCGATTCCAAAGGTTCATTATTGAAAATAATAAACCAAAATTTGGCCGTCCGTCCGCCGTCCGCGGCACTTGTGCCACTTGGCATTGACCGATTTTGATGAAATTTGGTATGTAGGCTCCATTTGGGGTCTAGTTGTGCCCCGAAGATTTTGGTTGAGGTAGGTCACTTCTAAGGGTTCCAAAATCAATTTTAAAATTTAGAAAACGCCCTAACTCAAAAAATTTTGATATGAAGGTATTGTTTTTCCTTCAATTTAAGATTCCATAGAATTTTTTGAGACCACCCGGAGCTCTGCAGGACAAACCGTTCGCTCACTACGATAATTTAAAGTTTGGAAGTACGATAAATCAGAAACACGAGTGTGAATCGCAAAAGAGGCCCAATCTCCGTTCAAATTAAAGCTGACCGAAATGCGATCGATGTTTTTCTTCATGTTGAATGGTTGGTGGCTTTGCAGACGAGTGATCTATATAGAAAAATAAAAAATAATAAACCATTGTGTAATAATTTGCAACGTTTTTTCTTGGTCGATTCCAAAGGTTCATTATTGAAAATAAACCAAAAACCATGAAGATTGAAAAAAAAGTATTTTCTATCGCCTAAAATAACGATTTTAGAGGTGGGGAGGGGACAACTCGTGAGACACCTTGTATATAAATTTCCTAATCTTATCGTACATAAATTTTTTAATCTTATCGTGTGTATGGGACTTCCATTTGAGCTCTTCATCCAGAACTAGCTCGAGATACTTAAGGCTTGCTAACCTTTCTAACGAGTCGCATATGCATCTGTGATTCACAGTAATCAATAGAACGAACGTCAACAAGACATCTTCTAGTGTTGGCGAGAATTTACTCTTAAATGATATCATCAGAGGGTCAATATGGATCAACCATGACACAGGATCATTAGAAATTAAAAAAAAAAAAAATCATCACAAATTGCAATTATCACCTGTAACTCTCATGATCAATCCGGATTTGACGTTGAGACCTGCAACTCCTGCAACGTGAGCTCCCAGACTGTGACCGAGGACGTGCAGAAGTTCCACCTTCATTCTTGTCTCTTCAACAAGCCTGTCGATGAATAAGGCGACCACTTTGCCCACAGCAGCTACGTCGTTCTTAGCTGTGTTGTACATCGAACGAGCGTCTTTGGACCAATCCACGTTAATGACGTTAATGTCTCCTTTCTTCAAGTACGCTGAAACAAAAATACGTCAGTAGCGTTAAGGTTTATATGGGGCAGAGGGATGAATCAAAATCTAAATAATATTGGTTAGAATAAGACTCAATTTGAAACCTGTGAAATTTGCAAAATATTTATATCCTATCATTATTCATAAATCTACTTGGATCTATATAAGTTGTTATTCTCTATAAGCTGCGAGTCGTTACATTTGTATAATTTTGCTTCCGAGTCTACCAAGGTAGCGGAAGCTTTGTTTTCACTTTTCAAGGACGAAAAAAAAAAGTTCTCCAAAATCAAAATTTTCACTCGCGTTTTGCGTTTTAGACCTTTCTGAACAATTTTGGTTCAGTGTCTGTGTGTCTGTGTGTCTGTCATGAATTCCTTGTAACGCGCATAACTATACGAAGTTATTGTCCGATTTCAATGAAATTTTCATGGATTGTGCGGGTTGGTGTGTAGACAATCCCCTATGAAAATCATCATCCCCGGACTGATAGAAGCGACTGCGCATGCGCAAACGTGAATTCCTTCTAACGGCCATAACTTCCACATTTTCCATCCGATTTCAATGAAATTTTCAGGAATGTTACAGATTGGTATTTAGATGGTCCCCTATGAAAATCATCACCTTCGGATTGGTAGTAGCCACTGCGCATGCGCAAACGTGAATTTCCTTTTAACAGCCATAACTTCCACTTTTTCTACCCGATTTCGATGAAATTTTCAGGGATTATGCGGATTAGGTTGTAGATGGTCCCCAATGAAGATCACCACCTTTGGACTGATAGTAGTCACTGCGCATGCGCAAACGTGAATTTCCTGGTAACGTCCATAATTTCTACATTTGCTATCCGATTTCAATGAAATTTTCAGGGATTGTGCGGGTTGGTGTGTAGATGGTCCCCTATGAAAATCACCACCTTTGGACTGATAGTAGCCACTGCGCATGTGAAAACGTGAATTCCTTGTAACGGCCATAATTTCTACATTTTCCATCCGATTTCAATCCGATACAATCGGGTTATGGATACAAGGAAGCTATGTGCCAAACCCACTTGGCAGACGTTTTTTAAACTGTACCAAAAGCCGGTGTTTTCATTCATTTTGCTTCCGAGTCTACCAAGGTAGCGGAAGCTTTGTTGTCACTTCTCAAGGTTGAAGAAAAGTTTCTCCAAAATCAAAATTTTCAGACCTTCCTGAACAATTTTGCGCAAACGTATTACAGTCATAGCTCCTCGTTACAGTCATAGCTTCTACATTTCCTGTCTGATTTCAATAAATTTTCAGGAATTATGCGAGTTGGGTTGGAGATGGTCCCCTATGAAAATCATGGCCCCCAAATTGTAAGTATTCTGCGCGCATGCGCGAACGTAAAATCCTTGTAACAGCCACAACTTCTACATCTTCCAACAATATTCAAAGATTGTGGAGATTGACATGGTAGATTGATAGTTGTGATAGTGGAAGGTACTTAGATATTGATGTTTTGAAATCAACTACTATGCATCGGATCATCTATACAATCAAGTTATGGATACGAGGAAGCTATGTGCCACACCCACTTGGCAGACGTTTTTCATTTTGCCATAAAATTTTGATTATCTTTAATTAATCAATACCTAATTTCCACCATCTCTTTTTATGTCGACGTTTGGTGTTTCACTAAAACATATTGTTTAGTAATGCATGCATTCCAGGGGACGTCCCATTGGATAAGCATTAGATCAGTTTAACCAGTTGTTAAGTGATAAAACTGTTTCACTCGATGTAATTTATTTATTACTTTAGGCAAGGAATACTGACCCCCCCCCCCCACCATTATCCACCTTAGCATTTCTAGCGGCATGCGAGCCTCGAATCTGAAGAGCATTTTAAAATCCATGATCTACGATACCCAACATGCGAATTAGAGTTCACCCCCCCCCCCTCCTCCAATGGTGCCGGTCTGGCACCAAAGCGGAAATACGTCGTAACATTGAACTTTCATCTGTTAGTTTTGGTAGGCAGTCCGTCAAATTCACATCCGTATTCAAGGTGAAACACAAAAAAAAAAAAAAAAAACACGAAATAAGCGGTTTATGGCATCATGGCACAATGTCCTGGCACCATGGTGGCACCAATATTAGTTCCATGGTGGTACAGAGGATAATTCATGAAAATCCGGAGGTATAATGAGAATTTTTCCTCAATTTCAAAGCTTGGGGACAGTTAGTAAGCAGTAAAGGAACCGAAATATTGAAAAATCGGATGTTTTGTGAATATTATCCCCCCCACTCGCCCCCTCCCCTTGCGAATTTTGGTACTCGGGTGAAATTATGTACAACTCGGAAGTTATTTGAGTCAAACAAAAAAAAGAAACACACAAATCGGTTGGAAATTGAGGCCTGGGCAGATTTTACAAGATTACGCCCACAAATGCACATTTTTTAAGGATTAACCCCCCCTTTCCCCCTCTTAAAAAGCAAAATCCAAAATTCCGGCGCCGTAGTGCACAACTAGATGGTATTCCGCGTCAAACGAATAAAGAACCACGAAAATCGTTTGAGAACTAAGGCCTGGGCAGAGTACACAAGATTATGCCCAAAAACGCATGTTTTTCGAGCATTAACCCCCCCTTTCCCCCCTTTAAAAGGCAAAATTCGAAATTCCGGCGACGTAGTGCACAACTAGATAGTTTTCCGCGACGAACAAAAAAAGAACCACGAAAATCGGTTGAGAACTAAGGCCTGTGCAGAGTACACAAGATTTTGTTACACACACACACACACACACACACATACACACACACATACACACACACACACACACACACACACACACACACACACACACACACACACACACACACACACACAGACATACACCTGTGGTTTTTTCCGCGGATTTGGATTCAGAATGGTCTAAAACGGATTACTGTGTGGTTATTTTTTTTTTCTGTTGAGTGTTGTCCAACTTCACCCCAGATCGATCGCATAAGGACGCCCAAGTCTTACTGTGGGACGTCCTAATAAAAAATCCGTCGAGCTCTGAAGAGGTAATAAATTTACCGAAATCTGGGCGAAGAAGGTGTTGAATTTCCCCTGTCCAAATCAATTAATTGGGTTGGTCTACATAATTTGCTATTATTAATATTATTATGAAACGTATGAGATATACTTTGGGGTTCTCTTTCGACCGACGTTAGAGAAGAAATCAACTTGCTATTCGAGATTTGTTGAAAATTAGTTTCGGACGTGGGGCCTTCCGTAGTTTTGGCTCGAACTAATTCTTCTGTCTTCCTAATCTTGGTTATTTCCGAAGGCCACTGGTTCTATTTATTGTCTTTGATTTAATAGGTAAACCTTGGAGTAAGTTTAGCTTAATACCCAGTTTGGGGTAAGTTTCCCTTAAACGAATATATTAGTTTTGACTGATGCATGAACCTTTGGAATCAAGAATGAAACAATTGTAATTAACCCCTCAAAATGTGATGGTTTATGATTCAAGATAACATAAAATAAAAAAAACGAACACAAATCGAATCGGTTCGCTGTCCAACGTATTTTTTTTTAAGTTACCATGGACCCATTTTGCGTATATTTGTGCCCATTTCAGTTTTGGTTGATGTCAGTCACTTCTAAGAGGTGAAGAATAGGGGGTGTAATTTTCAATAGGCCCAGCTCGAAAACTTTCGGAATAAAGGTATTGTATTGGTTTATTATTTTCAATAATAAGCCTTTGGAATCGAGCAAGAAAAAAAAATGTTAACCCCCCCTCAAAATTTGATGTTTTACGTTTCAAGGTACGTAAAATCCGAAAAACGAATAAAAAAATTTCCGTCCGTCCGCCGTACGCGGCACTTTTCTTAGCAGCACTGGACCGATTTGGTTCAAATTTGGTATATGGGCTCCATTTGGGCTCTAGTTGTGCCGCGAAGCTTTTGGTTGATGTCAGTCACTTCTAAGGGGTGAAAATTAAGGGTTGAAATTTTCAAGAGTGCCGTAGCTCGAAAACTGTCGAAATAAACGTATCGTTTTTTCACCAATTTTAAATTGTATTGAATTTTTTAAAATTGTTGAGACCACCCGGAGCTCTGCAGGACAAACCGTTCGGTCCCTACAAGTACTTGAAGGTTTTCCTTCGATAAAACAGAATCATGAGTGTGAATCGCAAAAGAGGTCTAATCTCCGTTCAAATTTTATCGGACTAAAATGCGATCGCTGTTCATTTCTTCTTTTAATTTATTTTATTTAGGCGCATGCAACCTGTTCTGGTCATGGGCACCAAGTACAAAAGTTAACAATTATTATTTAAATTTCATAATACAAGCGAATTTTTTTTAGTTTTTCAAAAATTGGTATCAAGAAGGTAGAATTGTTTCCTAACAACTGTCCAAGGTTCTGCGGAAGTACTAGTGGAATGCTACAAAAAGCTGGACATTCCGTTAGCAGGTGGCAAACAGTCAGTTGACATCCACAGGTGTCGCAAACAGGAGGAGGAATCCGTATCCTGGACATGAGGTAACCATGTGTCAGTCGTGTGTGACCAATTTGCAGTCTTGTTAAGATGACCTCTTCTTTTCTTGAATGCGTTATCGTTCCATCTTCATTTACTCTTTTTCTGCTCGATGTTGACCATGGTGAGACATCTTTTTTTACTGCCCAAAGCTTTTGATGTTGCATAAAACCCCAGTCCGATTTCCAAGAATTCCAAACAGAAATTCTCAAAGTGGAAATGTGGTCGGAACGGATGTATAAGGGAGATGTTATGCTTTCCTCTGTGGCAGCTCTTGCTTGTCGGTCAGCTATCTCATTTCCAACTATTCCGTTATGGCCAGGCACCCAACAAATAATAACGGAAACGCCTTGAAGCCTAAGTCGCTGGACAGAGAAGAGAATGTTCTTCACCAATGGGTGTGCGCCCACTCCTTTTTTAATTGCTTGAATGGCGCTAAGTGAGTCAGAACACACCAGAACTCGCTCTTCTTCCAAGGTAGCTAGTGTCAATGACTTATGAATTGCATAAAGTTCGGCGGAGAATATGGAGCAGCTTGGAGGCAACGAAAACTTGTGAGCGCCTGAATCAACATAGACAGCACATCCGACCCCAGTGGACGTTTTTGAACCATCACAATATGCAATGGTACAGGGTGACACATTAGCAATGATCTCATAGAAAGATGCGAGGAATTCTGGTGGTAAAGTCGATTTTTTTGGCATATTTCGTGAGTGTCAGACAAAATTGTGGTGGGACTAGGGTCCAAGGTGGGACTGGGCATGTGCTTTCAATGACAAAATCTGGAAGTGTCAAGGAATGAGAAAGCAAGTCCGAGCGGATTGAATCAAGAGATGTATTCAGGTAAGAAGGTGAGCCGAGTGGAAGTGGATGTATTGGAATTTCGTGAAAGGGATGATGGGCAGAAGCTTTAATTTTGGCTGCATATCCCAGGGCCAGTATACTTCGTCTGTAAGAGAGCGGTAATTCGCCAGCATCAACGTTCAAGCTTGGGATCGGGCTCGATCGAAAGGCTCCGGTTGCGAGGCGAATCGCTTGATTATGGACAGGGTCGAGGCATTGTAGAGTTGTTGGGTTTGCAGTTCTGTAAAGAATGGACCCATAATCCATTTTTGCTCTTACGTATGCCCTGTATAATCTGAGCATGCAAACCCGGTCGCTTCCCCATGAAGTATTGGCCAGGGTCTTCAACAAATTTAGCGCCTGTAAAGTGTTTGTTTTTAATTTTGATACGTGTTAGTCCCAGGATAATCGTCTGTCTAGCTCCATTCCCAAATAACGGACATTGTCTGAGAGTTTTATATGGTCGTTTTCTATCGTTAGAATTGGTACGCTTGGATTACGTTTCCGAGAGAAAATCATTGCAGTTGTCTTACGTTTGGAAAAAGATAGACCTGCTGCATGCGTCCACGTGATCAAGTGATCAACAGTAATTTGCATGTGTTCAGTGATATTCGTAATTAGAGGCGCAGTGGTGTAGATCAAAAGGTCATCCGATTTAAGGAAATAAGTCTGTAGCTCTTCCTTCATAGAATCTCGCCCTTTTTTCAAAATTGGGATAGCCATTGCTGATTTCCAGGAGTCAGGGAATAGTTTAGCTGAAAACAAACTGTTGTAGAGGCTGAGAAGGATGTTTTTACTCTGTTCATTTCTTCGATTTGTATACAGTTTTGCCTTCTGCGTAACCAGTAATCAAATTTCCATATGAAGCTTTCTATTTTTCGAATCGAGTGTGAAGCGTTTAGTTCTTTCTAATAAACTTGATTGTGAAGGTGTGAAGCCAGTATGGTGTGGTAGGTAGTACCTAGCTGGTAGGTAAAAAAAAGTTGGTAGGTAAAAAAAATGTTGGTGGGTAAAAAACGCTGCAAATCATTGCTCAAAGGTTTATTATTTCATGTATAGATCACCCTTCTATATAGATCACTGGTTCTCCATCAATAGCACCCACCACCATCCGTATTCTCCCTTGACCTTCCCTCTCAAATTTCAGCTTCCTGCGTTCAATAGGATTGAAAATGGCTTCGGAGCTCACTCAGCTGATCATTGCTCTTCCAGGCGTCTCCAGCATTCGAGGACATCTTCTTCACTCTTCAGATCACTGATCAGCTGAGTGAGCTCCGAAGCCATTTTCAATCCTATTGAACGCAGGAAGCTGAAATTTGAGAGGAAAGGTCAAGGGAGAATACAGATGGTGGTAGGTGCTATTGATGGAGAACCAGTGATCTATACAGAAGGGTGATCTATACAGAAAATAATAAACCTTTGGGCAATGATTTGCAGCTTTTTTTCACTGATTTAAAAAAGAACTAAATTTTTACAATCGAATGAGACCACCAAGAGCTCTACAGACAAACCATCCACTTCCCATGAGGACTTGGGTTGGATGTACAAAATCAGGACACGAGTGTGAATCGCAAACGATTGTTCGTGACGGAAATAGGCCTAATATCCGTATTTTTTTATAGTTTTTTATAACATATTATGTTTTTTATTCGTTCCTGATATCCGCTCAAATTTCAGCTTATAAAATTCTTTAAATAGAGAGCCGGTTTGTTTCTTCGAATAGAGTTTCACATCACTCAGTTGGGTCGTCACTCCTAAGCAACCAAAAACCAAATTTCGAAATAATTTCAGTAATAAAATTTTGCAGTATGATGGAAAAGCAGATCTAGCCAGCCTATTAATAAGCCATTGTGTAATAATTTGCAGCTTTTTTCCATATAACGTCATTGGAAAATTCATTGTAACCAGCATGTCGAGAAGGTCCCTCAGTTTCGTTTGTAATAATTTGACTTTAAATCAAACTAGAAGTACCCACTAATTTGCTGCGTTGAAGACAGAATCAACAAGCAGGATTTTAATAGGTTTTAACCTATTCAATATTGATTGTACAGTGAGTCGTGTTCAACAGGCGAGCGTTTTGATGTAAAGACAGCAGGCCGTCTAGAGTACCCTTCGATGTCCTGATGTCCTTACATCCAAAGCTGTAAGGACTCGACTGTACTCGCCCTGTTGGTTACAACTGCTTTTCCAGGACGGATCGTTAACAACATTAACATAATTTTTGTTTTGATGGGCTTGAGAAAGCACTTTTTGACAGACTTCAAAACACTAAAAAACAGAGAGTGTGTTATGGTTTACTTATTGGCAATTTTGGAAGCAAAAAAAACCAAATGAACCAAATAAGTTCAGGGCTGCTAAAAAAAAGTGCCGCGGACGGCGGACGGACGGACATTTTTTTATTCGATTTTCGGATTTTACGTACCTTGAAACGTAAACCAATTAATTTTTAGGGGGGTTGAATTTTTTTTTCCTTGGTCGATTCCAAAGGTTCATTATTGAAAATAGTAAACCAAAAAGTATCTTGATTGATTTTCGACTTATTGAGCATCGAATATAGATTTACACGGTGAATGACTCACAACGCGAATTTGAACACAATTATTTTAAAAAATGGTACCTATCTACCTACCTCTTCTCTTTACAGACTAGAAAATCCCGAACTTAAATTTTAAAAGTAATAAAATAACAATAAATGTAGGGAAAATAATATTAAAACTAACAAAATAAAAAGTAGGTGGTTAAGAAAATAATGGAAATAGTAAATTTTATCATAGGCACTACCTACACTTACACTATAGTTACTTGTGTTATTTTTTTTTGAACCAACCTTCTCTAATTGTTGATGCGAAAAACTTGTCTTTATTTGACATGTATCCATGGATCAAAATCTTCACCGGCTTCATAACGTTGATTTTTCCATCGAACAGTTGTTTTTTGTCCGTGATTTTTGCTGCGACAGGTGAATTCAACGTACTTCTATTGGAAAGAAAACAATGGTTGCTCATTGGCAAAACCAAAATACGAAACATAAAAGTAATAATTTGAAACCATCTCCAGTTTGATCTAATTTGTCTATCTTCTCTCAGCACAGAAAACCTCTGTTGTGGAATTGAATCATTTCCTTGAAACAAACATTCAGGATTTCAATCTCAATGAGACCACCAGTCATCACCACTCCAGCTTCAACTGGATTAGTTTTGGATTAAAACTTTGGGCAATATGGCCATTAAAACGTGATGTATACTACTTCTTGCATTTCAGGGGGTTTTATTTATATAGAGATAACTTAGGAACGCTGCTGGGTAGGTACCGAATCCTAAAATAATACCTACAGTTATTCTTTTATACATTGAAGATGGTTCTGCAGAGCATCATAAAAGCATGATCAGTAAGCAGCAATCACGATCGTGGAAAGCATTCCGAAATATTAATGATAATTATACTTCACTTCCCTGTAACAAACAGGTAGGGCCTGACAAACATACTGAAATCGCTGAATATTAATATCGTAAAGTATACATAATATGTCATATAAATAATTGGTAATCAATGTCTAAAAAAATCATTGACTTTAAAATTCTTGTTCGATCAGATGACGTTATGACGATGATGTTTGTTAAAAACTGAGAACGTGCAATAAAAATTACACACAATGGGGGGTGCGCCTTTTTTTTAGATTTTTAATCGAAAGTAGACTACATCCTGAGAATTTTGGCACCAACCGCGACCTTCTAGCGTGAGTAGATCTGTTTCTATGATTTTTCAAAGTTTCGACCGTTTATGACGTCATGCGCCTCTCTCGCCTGGGTGGGACCCCCCAGCCCACTGTGACGTCATAAACGGTCGAAACTTTAAAAATTCATAGGAAAAGATTTACACACGCTAGAAGGCCGCGGTTGGTACCAAAATTCTCAGAATGAGGTCTACCTTAGATTAAAAATAACAATAAACAGTTTTTCCTACCCAGGCGCACACCCTACTGTCTGTGATGAACAAAATAGTTGCTGATGGCATTCTAGAGCAGGCTTCGTTTATAAAATTCCATCCTGTTGAAGGCATCCGCGTGAAGTTTTTCTCGTTTCGAATGAAATAATGGTGGTCAAAAGTTTAGTCGGACTAGTAAGCAAGGGCTCTACACCAGGCCAGGCGTGTCCTTACAAGGGAAGGACGTCGAGGTGCGAGATGAATACCCACTCAGGAGGTCTTTCCCTTCAGTCCTTCTTTTTGGTCACCCTGGGGGGGGGGGGGACGACTTTCCCTACCTACCGTTTGAGCGTTTAATTAATTATGAATTATGATTATTCAGTGTAGTTCGCCATAAGGGCTTTTCATGCTATTGAAGCCTCGTAAAGTTTTGAAACTGATAGACCCTCTTCCTTTGAAGTTGATCAAAACACCTTTTACCCCAAATATACTTAGAATTCTTTTTTTTTTGTTTTTTTTCGATATAGGATTAGATCAAAAGTCCGCGATAAGTGCTCCAATATCTTACTGGGTGTAGAGGTAAAATTGAACATCGTCAGCGATGTTTTTGACGTTTGCGTTGACAACGGAATCGTACCAGGATGAACCGGTTGAATTTTTGGATGCCAGCGATCCTGAAAACAGTAAACAAAAGGACTGAAACAATAAGGATCTAAATACACACAAATTCACGAGAAAAGAATTCCAGCAAATGTACGCTGAGCGGGAGATTGATGACGAAGTTCTCAACATTTACCAGTTCATTAGGCAGCTTTTTTACAGGTTAAACTAGCAGTCAAACAGACCATCGTCGTGATTAGTTAGTCAACTTGCCAACTGAACAAACATCGTTGGTGGTTATTAATAATTCAACGTATTCATTTTTATAAAAAGAATGATGTAACCTCAAACGGTTCCTTGGTTGAAAAAAAATAGGTTCGCGTTAAAATAGAGTAAACAGCTCCTGGCTGAAATATTCGACTTTTTTCTCAAGGTACCTGAATTTCAAGAAGAGAGGAAGAAATCTAAAATGTAAAAGAAACAAGAAATCAGCCACGCTGGGTTGTCAGCGTATAGTAACGTATAATAAATTATGGTTATTTGTTACATTTATACAGTATTAAAACCTAGGGAAGGAAAAAGGCTACTGTAGAACATTAGAGAGTTGCGCGTTGTACTCAACATTTAAACGGCTGGACCGATTTTCAAGGGAACATTGGAAACGTGCTCATCACCCTTTGGGGGATCCCAACGTCAGATTCATTTTTCCCACGACTTGCCAAGAGGATGGGCAATGTAAATAATACCAAGAATGAGCACTGTTTAATGGAGTTTGACGGAAACAATCCCGCGAAACTACGATATTTGCCGAGCTGGAGGAGTTGCCTTCGTCTTTCTTGCTCTTCAACCCGTGAGGGGTCAGGGCCACCTATTATCAACTTTTGCCAACCAAGTTGGTTTTGTGCTGTTGTTTTTGGTTCATCATTTTCAATAATAATCTTTCGAATGAACCAAAAAAAAAAAGTTGACCAAAATCCAAGACGACGAAATATTCGGGTTAGAACAAAACATCTTTGAAAGTGTACTCAGAGCTACTCTTGACCCAGAATATCTCGGAGGGTTAGGGAAAACGCCGAGGTGATGGAGCTGTGACAACACATTAGGTTGGTAATTAATTACTCACCTAACTTAATGAATGTTCCATGATGTTTTTTTCATCAATTCAAGATAAATATTCAATTTTGGTTTATTAATTTCAATAATGAACATTTGGAATCGACCGAGAGAACATTTTAGTCCCTCCCCCCCCCCCCCCCCGATCAAAATTTGTTGGTTTACTTTCATGGTAGGTACGTTGAATCCGAAAGTCAAATGAAAATTTTTCCTTAGTTACCGTTGACTGATTTTGATGAAGATTTTAGTTGATGTGAGTCACTTCTAAGGGGTGAAAAATAAGGGCTGACAATTTCAAAACGCCCTAGTTCGAAAACTTTAGATATGAAGTTATTGTTTTTTTTTTTCAATTTAAAGAAGTATTGAATTTTTAGAATCGAATGAGACCACCTAGAGCTCTGTAGGACTAATCGTTTGCTCCCCAAGAGAACTTGCGGTTGGTCTTACGATAAATCAGAAACACGAGTGGGAATCGCAAAAGAGGCCTAATTTCCCTTCAAACAGAGTGAAAAATAAGTGCTGCAATTTTCAAAACCCCCTAGCTCAAAAACTTTCAATATAAAGGTATTGGTTTTTCATCAATTTAAAATAGTATTGCATTTTTATGATAAAATGAGACCACTGAGAGCTCTGTATGACCAACCGTTCACTCCTTTAAGGAGTTGACGTTGAGACGGTTAATAAAGAAGAAACACGAGTGTGAATCGCAAACGCATGTTCACTGAAGCAAATTGGCTGAATCTCCGTTCAAAATCTTGATCGATTCCAAAAGTTCATTATTGAAAATAAAACCAAAAGCTGACCGAATTGCGTTCGTTTGTTTCATTCAGTTTTGCGTCCATAGCAAGCAGCTATCAAATTTCTTAAGAAGGCACCCACAACTCTTTATTTATTTGAATTGAGTGAGAAGCATTTTTTTTCTTCAAAATAAACATGATTGTGAGGTGAAAATATGGTTGGTAGACGGTGACAATGGCAAAGCTGTGTTCTTTGCAGGCGAGTGATCTATCCAGAAAAATAATTCGACCAGCTTTTTTTAGAAACGAATGATACCACACAGAAGATCATAAATTGATCGGTGGGATTATTATGAAATTTATCCTAACAGGCGGGTGCCATCCTTGCTGGGTCCATATCCCCGAATGTCCTAAACACCCTCCTTTCCTAGTCCATAGAAGGTGGTGGACAGTTCTCCAGCAACGTTTGTTAAGTTGTTTTCGTTACTCAACTGGTTAGATGAACGATGAGTCAGAAACTCGAGTGTAAAATCGCACATGAATGTTCTCTGATGGAGGTGAGCCAAATTTCAGCTGATCTAATGCGATATTAACAATTTAAAAAAAAGAGAAACTATTGCAATGGACTCAACATTTTTAAGATGGACTTTTTTGAAAAATTTCACTGAAAACCGGTTTGGAACATTCTAGAACGATTTCTGAAGTTTTTCCAAAAATCATAATATATTATGTGCTACTATGTATAATTACAATAAAACTCTCTCTTTCTCTCGTGTAATCCTGACTGAATAAGCTTCATTGCCTACTTGCTACACTTAAAAAAAAAAAAAAAACACTGCAAATTATTACACGATGGTTTATTATTTTTTATTTTTCTATATAGCCACCAACCATCCAACATGAAGAAAAACATCGATCGCATTTCGGTCAGCTTTAATTTGAACGGAGATTAGGCCTCTTTTGCGATTCACACTCGTGTTTCTGATTTATCGTACGTCCAATTTTTAAATTCTCGTAGCGAGCGAACGGATTGTCCTACAGGGCTCCGCGTGGTCTCAAAAAATTCTATACTATCTTAAATTGAAGGAAAAACAATACCTTTATATCAAAATTTTTTGAGTTAGGGCGTTTTCAAAATTTCAAAATTTATTTTTGAACCCTTAGAAGTGACCTGCATCAACCAAAATCCTCGGGGCACAACTAGACCCCAAATGGAGCCTACAAACCAAATTTCATCAAAATCGGTCAATGCTAAGTGGGGAAAGTGCCGCGTACGGCGTACGGCGGACGGACGGCCAAATTTTGGTTTATTATTTTCAATAATGAACCTTTGGATCGACCAAGAAAAAAATATTTTCAACACCCCCTCAAAATTTGATGGTTTACGTTTCAAGGTACGTAAAATCCAAAAATCGAATAAAAATTTGGCCGTCCGTCCGCCGTACGCGGCACTTTTGCCACTTAGCATTGACCGATTTTGATGAAATTTGGTATGTAGGCTCCATTTGGGGTCTAGTTGTGCCCCAAAGATTTTGGTTGATGTAGGTCAGTTCTAAAGGTTCCAAAATCAATTTTGAAATTTTGAAAACGCCCTAACTCAAAAAATTTTGATATAAAGGTATTGTTTTTCCTTCAATCTAAGATTCTATAGAATTTTTAGAATTTTTTGAGACCACCCGGAGCTCTGTAGGACAAACCGTTCGCTCACTACGAGAATTTAAAGTTTGGACGTACGATAAATCAGAAACTCGAGTGTGCATCGCAAAAGAGGCCTAATCTCCGTTCAAATTAAAGCTGACCGAAATGCGATCGATGTTTTTCTCCCTTTTGGATGGTTGGTGGCTTTGCAGACGAGTGATCTACATAGAAAAATAAAAAATAATAAACCATTGTGTAATAATTTGCAGCGTTTTTATTCGATTTTTGAATTCTACGTACCTTGAAACGTAAACCATCAAATTTTGAGGGGTGTTGAAAGAAAAAAAAAAATTTCTTGGTCGATTCCAAAGGTTATTATTGAAAATAATTATATCATAATATTGCCTATGATTGTGCAATACGAACTAACCTGTCGAGCCATTCATGAAGGGAGTAACTGCACCAATAAGAAGAGTTAAAACTAAACATGCGGAACCAATCATTCTGACGGAAGATGAGACACTAGGTCTTCCTCAGCTGTGAAATCACGCTGACAACGCAAACAGGTGGGGATCACTCACAGGCGACAAAACCAGACCAAGGTTAAGTCCTCAAGCGTTGTGCAGGCGCTGTTGCGGCTCGGAATTTCGATGAACTATTTTCGCCAGTTTTCGAGTATAATCAGGTGGCCGAAAACCAGTCACGCAATGAGAGACTCCCCGTTATCCGGACAAATTGCCGGAGGGAGTTTACCAACCCATCGAGATAACCTCTTCCTGAGATAGCCATTATTCGTAAGGACTCATTGAGTGAATTTATCAGCTTTTATCACTTAGAAAAATCGCTATCAACAACAAGATCCAATCTCGAACATAAATATGTACAACTGCTGGGTGCCATTCAAAATTTTCCTAACGCCAAAAGCGACACGAAAAACCACACGGTCTCCGTCATGCGACGGAAAATGTTCCGGAATTTTACTTCACGCATTATTTTATCTTATCATTCGATAAGAAAACAGCGAAGTTTTAGGCGCCGATAAATTCGCTCTTGGTGGCCCTGGAATTTCAGAGGTAACAAACTCAGCTCCTCTCTGGCCAGCTTGGCGAATAGGTCCACTCCTGGTGACCCTATGAAGCAGAAATCTTTTAGACTGTTGAGTACAAACGACAAACAGTTTAATTTCATGAGCTTTATAGTCACCTCGTCAGAGATGGGTGTTAATCGATTAACGAATTCTTTCACAAATACAAAGGTAACAGTAACAATAAGTAATACTTTTGAAGTATTCGTTACTCGTTGGGGGGAACGATTAACGATTACAAAAGTATTCGTGATTAACGATTAATTTTCCGCGAATACTTTCAAAGTAATTACGATTAATGATTAATTTTTTTGCGAAAAAGATATAAACACAACATCAACGAATATATCAGAGCTTGTATAAAATTTTCCACTCGCGTTTTACGCCCTCCTAAACTATTAAATAGGATTTCATGACAGACAGACACGAAACCAAATTTTGGTTTCGTGTCTGTCTGTCATGAAATCCTTGCATCGCGGGAAACTGTAGAAAGCTATTGTCCTATTTTGATGAAATTTTCAGAGATTGTGCTGATTGGGGTGTAGATGGTGCCCTATGGAAAGCCCCGATCTAGTAGTAGCCTCTCCGTATGTGCATAAGTCAAAACCTTGTAACTGCCACAACTGCTACATTTTCCACCTTATTTCGATGAAATTCTCAGGGATTGTGTGGGTTGTCGTGTGCAAGGTACTCATTGGTATTTTGAGATTAGCTACTAAGCATCGGTTCATTCTCATAATTAAGTTTTGTTTACGAGGCTGACTTTTTGACATGGATATTATGCCTTTTGGCTGGGGGTCAAGGAATTTTTTGCGACACTTTTTGGAAGGTCAAGGGAGAATACAGATGGTGGTAGGTGCTATTGATGGAGAACCAGTGATCTATACAGAAGGATGATCTATACAGAAAATAATAAACCTTTGGGCAATGATTTGCAGCGTTTTCTTTTCTTAATAGCAGTTAAATACTATAGTTCAAGGTTAAACCACGAAGAGAAACTTAATAATTAAGTTTCTCTTCGTGGTTTAACCTTGAACCTTGATTCAAGGTTCACTTAAGAAGCAACACCACCTAATTGACTTTTCCCAGGTTTACAGGAGACACAAAAAACTGTTTTATTGTAATAAATTATTATTACCATGCACCTTTTTGTCATGTTACCACTATGAAGCCCCTCAAAAACTCATTCATATCGAAAAAATCCAAATACCTAATAATTTCATGAAAATCGGTCAATTAGGTGGTGTTGCTGTTTGAAATTTGCAATAAGGTGGTGTTGCGTGGTCAATTAGGTTGTGTTGTCTGAACAAGATTTGTAAGTTAGGGTGTGTTGTAATGTGAACATTAGGCTGAATCTTTTTCTTAATTTAAATTTAAAAAAAAATCCTTATCAGTGTATAGTTTTGGAATGTCAGAATTTAAAATAGGGGAGAATAATAAAACGGTAAACCACAGTGTATCAATAAAAAATATTTTTAATTCATCTTTAAAAGAAGTCTTTATCTTTAGTAAACATTTTCAACTAGAACATTAAACAATTTTGCAAACATTAGAACATACAAATAACTAGAACAAGTAGGTAACTAGATAACAACTACAAAACTAATTCAAATAAGCTTAACTAGAGCAATAAAAAATGAATAGGCTAATGCAAGTAAAATACAACTAGAACAAATGAACTAGATAATTTATACAAATAACTGGAACAATAGAAAATTTAGCAAAAATTATCAACTAGATTTTTTTAATAGTTTTTAATAGTTTACATCTTTCTTCTTCAGAGACAGAACTGCACAGTCGATTCTGTCGCTTTTGGCATGTTTCGGATAAACAAGCCAGTCCCATCATTCGTTGCTTTTTTTTGGAATCGTGAGCAATTTTGTTTGTCGAGCCTTTTACAAGTCTCCTGATCCCCATGTACTCAGTACCTTTTTCCCGCGCTTCCTTGGTTTTGGCTCTATTCCAGTCCCTCATTTTAGGAATAGGGCTCCTTTTCTTTTTTACAATTTGAGGAAGGTTTTCATCGTGGCCGTCATTGATAGGAGAGTTATAATATTGGGGAATATCATTATCAGAGAGTTCAAATCGTCATTGACGAGGTTGTCACTGATGGCACGTTCATACTCATGATTGGTTATATCAATTATTGGAACGTCAATAATGATCCCAGTGAAATCCACAGATTGCCTCGAGTCTTTTACCTTAGATTGCTTCTTCCCGGTAGGCGTACCTTTGGCAAGAGTAATACCAGCAGCCTCAATTATTCCATCAACAGAATATAATTCGCTTGCTGAAGGAACGTTGTCTGAACTGTCGGTGTCAGTGGGTGAGTACTCAGATCCATCGCTCTCCATCCTAAAAACCAAGAACCAAACTTTTTAACGAGATCATAAAAAAAGTTAGTAAGATAGAGAGATAGGTAAAATTAACATCACAACTCTACGAATATTTTTTTGATAAGTCAAAATAGGGTCGGAACGGTAAAAATGGTATGTAAACACACAAGAGAACAGTACCTAGTAGTTATCATTATAGGGTTGGAAGGATTATACTTTGTTTAAAGTTTCTAAAGCATTCGGCACTTTCTATGGCAAATTTAGACTGTATTTTAAATAGTTTACAAACTTACCTTGTACGAATGGCATCACAACTAGATCCAGAACGAAAGAGAACAAACAGAAGCCGGATGTTACTTCGTCACTGGCCCTCACAATACGTAGGTAGGTACCTATACGTAGCAGAAGTTTTACTCATAATTATTATGAGTAAAACTTCTGCTACGTATAGGTACCTACCTACCTAGTAGTTCTCTAATGGTCATTTTCTTCGTTTCAGGTCATGACAAGCAAACAATGTATTGCATTACCTGGTCCCGCTGATCCTTCTATCGTGGGTTATTCCCCCCTTAATCCTACCTGAGGTTTTCCCACTGAATCCTACTGGGATTTTTCCCAATCATTCTTTGTACCTGTTTGGCGTGGACACCGACGACTGTAAATAACGATTGTGTATTGACATAACAGGCATTTGTTGTACTACCTACCATTCATCACTAGAGATCGATTTTTTAAACATCCTCATACCCTCCAATGTACAGCTGTACTTTGGAGCTTTAACAGAAAGATTCAAACAAGGCGGCAATTAGGTGGTGTTGTCAGAGTGTTGCTAGGAAATCAATTAGGTGGTGTTGCGTTTTTCTTTTTTTTCTCCTGTTTTTAGAGTCCTGATCTCGATTTCATGAATGTTACCCTGTCGGCTATGCAAATACGCATCCAACGATGTGCTTAACTCATTTTCGCCAAAAAGTCAATTAGGTGGTGTTGCTTCTTAAGTGACTTGCTACTTTATTATTATTTTTACCATTACTTTGTAACGACACAACACAGTTTGTATGTCATCAATTATTGATGACATACAAACTGTGTTGTGTCGTTACAAAGTAATGGTAAAAATAATAATAAAGTAGCCCTCTACAATTTTAGTAATATATGTCCATCGCCTCTATCTGGAGCCCTGATTCGATGCCTCTACTGTGGCCTTCCTCGATTGGTGTCAAATAAACGAGGAACATGATATATGCAGACACGACGACACTGACGACAACAAACGGAAACGTCCGAACAACAAAGAATAAAAAGAAGCACACGGATGGACCGACCTTCGCACCAGAGATTCGAGCTGTCCCTGTGATAAACACCGGACCCCAATAGTAATGACAATGTCACCTGAGTAATTCATTACTTATTATTCGAAACTCTCAAAGAATCGCATTTGGATTAAAAGGGGGAAAATAATATTAATTTGGCTGTATTGGTTCATTTCACAACCCATTTGCTGTGAACTGAACCACAAAAATTCCCAAAAATGATGGATAAGAGCCACTTTAAAAAAAGAAAAACCTCACAAAACATCATCTAATACTTGTATCAAGCACCCACTTGTTTGAGTTCTTGCAAGTCGGGTAGGTCTTGTATCCACAAACGGTGTGTTTTAACTCTTAATATCCTGAGGTATCTTTTTGGAAGTCCGATTTTTACCTCCAAAAGATGATCCACTTTTAAACCAAAACTGATAGCCATTGGCTACCTTGATACTCCAAATATTGATTGTGTAAGAAAACGTAATAATAAAAACATAAAATTCAAAGAAAAAACAAAATAATTCTCGAGTTGACAGACTGTAATAGGTCTTCCGAGATACCTTCTTCCCTCATTTCTCACTTTTTTGGCTATTAGTTCAATTTCCTGGTCATAGATGGCGCCACTGTCTGAGGCAGCACAGATTCCTCTCTGAAGTGAACCTCTCCACCTTATTCCTTGGTTCTGTATTTCATGAGAAATAACACACCCCAAAATCCCACCAAGAATTTTTACGAGTTTCCTTCTTCTACTCCACTAAATTGGGTTTATAGACAGACTCTGCAGATGCAGATAGCGCTAGTGTAGCCCTAGAAAAAAGCATTCTTGAGTTTACAGTGTGTAATAGGGCCTTTCATGAACCTACTGCTCAAATATTCTAGATTTGTCAAAACATGTCAAAATTTGATTTGAAATTCCGATTTTTTTTAACAAGTGGGAAACTAAGGATTAAAAAGAACAAAAAGTCTGCCAAGTGGGTGTGGCACATTGCCCCCTCGTATCAATAACCCGATTGTATGGATGGTCCGATGCATTGTAATTAATCTCAAAACATTAAATTCTAAGTACCTTCCACTACCCTCATGAGAGATCATCTACACACAACCCCCCACAATCCCTGAAAATTTCATCGAAATCGGACAATAACTTCGTATAGTTTTGACCGTTACAAGGAGTTCATGACAGACACACAGACACACAGACAGACACTGAACAAACATTGTTAAGGAAGGCCTGAAACGTAAAACGCGAGTGGAAATTTTGATTTTGGAGAACTTCTTTTTTCAACCTTGAAAAGTGGAAACAATCCTTCCGCTATCTTGGTAGACCCAAAAGCAAAAAAAATCATGAACGAGTTTTTTTCAAGTCCAAGAGGTTTTTTATTGAACAAGTCAAAATTTTATTGCTTCCGAGTCTACCAAGGTAGTGGAAGCTTTTTTTTCACTTTTCATGGTTGAAAAAAATTGTTCTCCAAAATCAAAATTTTGGGTCCGAGTGTGTCTGTCTGTATGTCGTGAAATCTTTGTTATTCTTGAAAGTTATTGTCCGAAATTTACATAAATAGTGCGGATTGGCGTGTAGATGGTCCCCTATAGAAATAAAAATAAATGAAAATAGTAGCCACTGCGCATGTACAAACGGAAAATCCTTGTAACAGTTTTAACTTCTACATTTTTCATTCAAATTCGATGAAATTTTCCGAGATTGTGAGATTGGAGTCCCCTATAAGGGCGATGGAGATTATTGTTTTGGTATTAGCTCCACATATCCATACAATCGGATAATAGATATGTTTAGGAAGCTATGTGACACACCCACTTGACAGTCGTTTTTACAGGGAGGAGATTAATTAACGTCTTTCGGAAGAATGGGGGTTAGTTCTGTACACTGCTGACTCTAATCTATTTTCCAATCATTTCTTTAGTTGGTCCACTACGAATTTGATCATCATTGCCCCACAGATACCGACCAGTGAGAATAGAGAGAATTACTTCTATACTCAGTGATACCGACAGCGCACGAACACGCATACGTTTTCACAAGGGCATTTATGATGTGTTTTTTCATCTTGAGGAATCAAAAGGATCTCCAGTTTTGGTTTATTATTTTCAATAGTGAAAGAGGAAAATTTGTTTTTTTCCCCCAAAATTGTTGATTTACGATTCAATATACGTAGAATCCGAAAATCTGTATCACTCTTTCACAAATCACCTTCCTTAGTTACCATGGACCGATTTAGATGACATTTGGTATAGGTATGGTCCATTTGGGGTCTAGTTGTGCCGCGAAGCTTTTGGTTGATGTCTGTCACTTCTAAGGGTTGAAATTTTTAAGAGTGCCCTAGCACGAAAACACTCGAAATGAAGGTATCTTTTTTCACCAATTTAAGATAGTGTTGAATTTTAGAATCGAATGAGACCACGCAGAGCTCTGTAGGGCCAACCGTTCGCCCCCTATCGGACTTACGATAAATCAGAAACACGAGTGTGAATCGCAAAAGAGGCCTAATCTCCGTTCAAATTTCAGCTGACTAAAATGGGATCGTTGTCCGTTTCTTCGACTTGTATATAGTTTTGCGTCTAGAATTAGGGCAACCTCAATTTTCTGTTTCTTCGAACTGAGTGTGAAGCGTTCATCTCTTCCAAATAAACTTGATTGTGAAGTAGGTAGGTAGTATCCATGGTTGGTAGGTAGTGACAATGGCAAAGCCGTGTTCTTTGCAGACGAGTGATCTGTATAGAAAAATAATAAACCTTTGTGTAATAATTTGCATAGTTTTTAGATTCCTAGTTTATTTCTCATCTTCCACCACTTGCTATGATTGAGCGCTCATTTTTGCTCACTTTCTCCGATTGATTATCATCCTCTAATAAATCATTATTTCTTTCGAAATTCCAGAACAGGTAAATTGCAGTGCGTTGTTTTACAAGTTTTTTCTTCCAAAACAATTATCTTGGCTTCTTCTGTTTGTTAAAACCTATCTTAGCTTTTTTTATTGGTTGCTCATCTGCCAATAGATGGTACATAATAACCAGAGTTCTACAAATATATACAAGGTTTGTAATTTAAAGTTAACCTTCGAACATATAATTTTATGTTATTGACTTATTATTATGTTTTTATCTTTGATGTATTTCATTCACAGAACGATACCCGCACTTCTCGTAAAAGTTGATATTTTTTTTTATTTTTATTTTTATTTATTTATTTTTTTTTTAACTCCCCTCAAAGACAAAATGTCTTTGGTGACGGAGGGGGCACGCCATTAATGAAAATGAATAAATAAATCAAAAATAATGGGGAGGACGCCCAGGACTCACCCGACGCCGGCCCTAGGGATGAGGGAAGATGAGGAAGGTGGGGGTGGGAGAGAGGGATGAAGGGAAGTGCCTCTATAAAAGGACCTCAAGTTAAGGACACGGGTGGTGATACCACGGAGTACGCCTACCGAGATGCCCAACTCGCGCAACTCCGTGGCACTTTTCCCGCACCACACCCTGCGCCACGACAAGGTTGCAGCCATCACCCTGATGTTGTTGGGTGCCACTCCTTTTAGCTCCGACACCGCTTGCCGTAAATCATCTCTATCATACTTTCTTATCTTAGCCCGCCAAGTCTGCTCCATATCCAAGCTGCCATTGACAATTTCGACATCCAGGATAATGCAAGACTGGTCGGGCTTGACGGCAACGATGTCGGGCTTCTTACCCTGGTCACTTGGCATGTGATACAATCTCTCCCTCTCAATATCCCAGCCGCTAGATGACAAAGCACCTGCTATCTGCTTGGCGACCACATCATGACGTAGAATGCGGCCCCCATGAGTCCGAGGACACTGCTGCACTACAAGATAAAGATGTTCATTTCCACTCCGACAGGCACGGCAAAGGGGTAGGGTTGTCCCGCGACTACCTCTCGAACACCGTACCGCAGTTGGCAGAGCTGTCTGAGGTCGCGTCCTGTTGCCCACTTGAGTATATGAGGAAGACCTTTTAATTTACTGGTATTGTGAGCTCCCGCTCACTGAAACAACATCAACAGTGGCGGAGCTAGGTTAAGTTAGCCTCCCTCCTGAGACTCCCCAGACAAGCGGGACGCCACCTCCATCAGAGCGTCCAACTCCCCGACGAGGGAAGACAGCTGACTCCCTCGTCCAGCCAATCAAAACCCTCCATGAACAACATCTTAGTGGAGGGGTGGGGAGTCATACCGGAATTTCCAGAAGGCTCAACGGCTTCGCTTCATTCCAGTTACAACCGTCTGAGAGATTGGTAGCCGCGAGCCCTGCCCACTACCAAGTCTGCTCTTCCCCCCCTGTTCTACCTTGTGCGCACATTTCAACCACAAAGTCGACTCAAACTTAACTGTTCTCGCCGCGAAGTCCCCTGCTGCTCCAGCAAAGAACGACCCTCAACACCATCGCCACAAATCTGCGCAGAATTCCTTTGGGCCCTGTCAGAGTGAGTGCACAAACCTAACATACTAAATCTTTGGCCAAAGTAGTGCTGTGAATAGAGTAAATGTACTTACTAGTAACAATTTAGATACGAAAACGATACGAAACATTAACTGTAAACTGTACTGCCTTTTGATGATGACATGGAACTTTGATATTGTTGATTGAAATTGGAAACGATATTGTAAAAGATCACACGGAACTTTTGTACAAAAACCATTTATATTTTGTGTCATATTCATGCCTCTTTCGTTCGCCCTTCAGGCTATTTGACCTTTTTGTGCGCTGCACGCTAAATTCGTTCCTTTAATAAAACCAAAGCTATTAGTTGTAAACCTTGTAGTTTTTCTTGACTTTCCCTGGTTCAGATAACTTAGCACGAGGAACGTGCTTCGACACACCTCAGGTTCATTTTGCAAAATCCCTTCAGGATCATCTATTAAGCCCCTCAGGCCAGACACATTTGTGATCTGTTTCAATTTCGTGCGCCCTTTAGGCTAACACAGTTTCGACACAACATAGCCACAGAGCTTCAAAATTGTCTACGCCTCGCCACAGGTAAATATATTCACGCTACCCTTTAACTTAAAACTAGTCATAAGTGTTTTGGTATTTGCCTTTTTCTCTTCCCCCACAGAACTCGTGCCAAAGTTGTTCAACGATTAACAACATAGTCGTCACTCGTTGAACGATACGCTCATACCTTGGTGACAGTGGTAGGTTAACCCCCTCCCTCTGTCCACAACGTGTGAGCACACAACAGCTTACAGGTATGATCGTGCTGTTGCCTTTCCTAGGAATACAAGGGGCAGTCCATTATTTTATGCTGCCTGTTGTCTTCTATTATTATCTTCGCTGAATTCGCAGTTGGGGGAGTCGGTCAGTTTGATTAAGAAACGACCGTCTGATATTAAGAATCAAAATAAAAATCCTTGTCCATACCTTCATACAGAACAATTACTGATTCCGATCCATCTTGAAATACATTTGAACTACAATAGTTTATCACTAACACATTCAAGAATGTTGGAGACTGCAGAGAGATTTCGTGATATTGGTGCTAGTAATATACAAATAAAGCAGAACTCGAAGTGTTTTTCAACAAAACAATAATTTATTGTCCTTCCACGAATTTTATCTCGTATTCGAAGAGATAAACGATCAGCCAAGTCCACCTCCTTGGAGAGACTGAAGTGCAGCCGAAGAAATCCTCTTGGTTCCTCCACTGGCAATACTTGCGGGTCCCAAAGCGTAAGCACTTTGTTTTGCCGTCTTCAGCCAGTATTTTCCTCTCGCACTGTGGAAGACCGAAAAGAAATGTTCAAAAATCCTTCATCTCAATGATAGCCCATTCTAAGACAATTTCTGAGTATGATCTTGAATTCCGTACTTTCTGAATTGAACTTTTGAAATCTTAGATTTGTTTGAAACGTCATTGACTCTTGAGACTGATACCACCTCATATCGCCAATCTAAAATACCAATCCTTCAAAAATCACAGATTGGGTCTTTTTACAATTTGGCCAAACGAATCTTCGCCAAATTTGGAGAGAATCACGTATTGTGCCGTTCCTCGTGTTTTTAGATTCCGAGCGCTTCGATTTAATGGAATATCTTCTGGGATCTTGTTTTACATTGACTTTAAATGAAGGTTTGCTGACTTCCATGTGGGCTACAGGTAGCAAGAGTGGACTCCACTGTGGTGCATTATAAGATTGACTATTTCTCTTAGGAGTTTCACTTTTTATAATTGTTGGTTGAAGGTTTTACTTAAGAAGTACGGGTGGGGGGGGGATGCAAATTATTACATAAAGGTTTATTATTTCTATATAGAACACTCGACTGAAAAGAACACGACTTTGCCAGTGTCACTACCTACCCTCAACATGCCTACTAAACAAACAAGTTTATTTGGAAGAAATGAACGTTTCACACTCAATACGAAGAACAGAGAGTTATGGGTGCCTTCATTACGAAATTTTATTACTGATTGCTAAGGACGCAAAGTTGAGTACAACTCAAAGAAACAAATAACGATCACATTTTGGTTTATTATTAAATAATTAAAGAACCTGTGGAATCCACCAAGAAAAATGTATCCCCCCCACCTAAAAATTTGTTAGTTTCGTTTCAAGGTACGTAGAATCCAGTCACTTCTAAGGGTTGAAAAATAAGAGTTGAAGTTTTCAAAACCCCCCTAGCTCGAAAGATTTTGATTTAGTGTATTGTTTTTTCTTCAATTTAAAATAGTAGTGAATTCTTAGAATTGAATGAGACCAACCACAGCTCTGTAGGACCAACCGTTCGCTCCCAATGAGAACTTACGATAAATCACAAATACGGGTGTGAATCAGCAAAGAGGCATAATCTCCGTTCAAATTTTATCTGACTAAAATGCGATCGCTGTTCGTTTCTTTGATTTGTACTCAGTTTTGCATCCTTAGCAACGAGTAATCAAATTCCCTAATGAAGGCACGCACAACTCCCTATTTCTTCGCATTGAGTGTGAAGTGTTTATTCCTTCAAAATAAACTTGGTGGTGAAGGTAAAATATGGTTGGTAGGTGGTTACAATGGCAAAGCTCGGTTCTTTGCAGGAGTGATCTATGCAGAAAAATAATAAACCTTTGTGTAATAATTTGCAGCAGTTTGGTCAGCTAAAATTAGAACGGAGATTAGGCCTCAGATTAGGTGCAATTCACACTCATGTTTCTGATTTATTGGACGTATATTTGACGTTGCCAAGTACAGGGTTA
The DNA here is from genome assembly GCA_009739505.2 of Apolygus lucorum. Lineage (NCBI taxonomy): Eukaryota > Metazoa > Arthropoda > Insecta > Hemiptera > Miridae > Apolygus > Apolygus lucorum. The sequence goes on along the minus strand of CM019179.2, from coordinate 2,423,025 downwards.
ACTTCTCTTAGGACCGAAAGGTTGGTCCTATGGAGCTCTGGGTGGTCTCTTTCGATTCTAAAAATTCAATACTATTTTAAATTGATGAAAAAAACAACACCTTTATATCAAAAGTGTTTGAGTTAGGGCTTTTTACAAATTTCAGCTCTTAATTTTCATTCCTTAGAAGTGACTGACATCAACAAAAAGCTTCGCGGCCCAACTAGACCCCACATGGAGCCCACATACCAAATTTCATCAAAATCAGTAACTAAGGAAATTGCCGCGTACGGCGGACGGACGGCCACATTTTTATTCGATTTTTGGATTCTACGTACCTTGAAACGTAAACCAACAAATTTAGAGGGTGGTTAAACTTTTTTTCTTGGTCGATTCCAAAGGTTCATTATTCTAAATAATGAAACAACATGTAACAATAGGGTGAGAAAACGCTGCAAATTATTACACTGCATCAAAATTGGGAGACACAATCAGCTTGGTTTTGTTTATTAAACGCTGAAAATGTTGTAGTAAACTATACTCCATAGATGGAATTTGTTATTGTAATTTATGTCGAAAGAAATGAGCTCAAATACTCATCAGTGCATCGTTTGATAAGTTCGTTCATGGCTACTTAGTGTCTTACCCCCATAAGTAGTAACTTATTACCTTACTGATACTTTACTGTACTTTCCTGACTGAGTTCGTTCGTGTTGATGAAATAAATTATGCACACTCACTCGCGTCCGACGTTTTCTCCCATGGCAGTGGTCGGGTTTGTGTCGCATTTTCCCGACGTGAAATTCTTCCAATCGTCACATTTCCTGCTCAAGAACCCATTTGGGTTCGCCAGAGATTCAGCGAAATACTCATTGGCTCTTCTATGACTGCACGTACCTGTGTCAAATCGTTTAGATATAATAAGTAAGCAGAATATATCATCATGGTGAGGTGATCTCTTGTTTATTTATCATTTACAAGATTTAACTTGAGTAGAAAAATTCCATTCATGCAGCATGAGTTAATGAGCGACTTTTCAATGAATTGTTCAAAGCTATAGTTAACAAAATAAAAATGTTAGCTATATGAGAAAGTAGTCAGCCTGGTAGGTGTGGCACGAAGCACGAATCCTGGAAATTATACAGCCAGCCCCTTGGTTATAAAATTTAATATTGAAAAAATTAATATTGTTACAAATTCAATATTTAATATTGAAAAATAGGTACTCTTTTCGTCACCCCGAACTAATAGTTGTACCCTAATTCGAGTACCCACATTATTTCTGAACATTTTTGGTTCCGTGTCTCCCTGAAAACTAGGAAAATTTCATAGGATTTAATCCTCCTAACGGGCAGAACTATACGAAGTTATGGTCCGATTTCGTTGAAATTTTCAGGGATTGTGCGTGTTGGCGTGCAGATGGTCCGCTATGAAAATCACCACCACCATGACTGATAGTAGCGACTGCGCATGCGCAAACGTGGATTACTGTCAACAGTCATAACTTCTGCCATTCCCACGAAAATTTATTCAATTCAGGGTTTACAGTGACATGGAAAACCGGTAAAACTCAGGGAATTGTACTCTACTGGAAAACTCAGGGAATTTCCCCCCAGTTTGAGGGTAAAACGTTTTAGTACGCATAAATACTCACACATGGAAATTTGACTTAGCAGGTAGCAATTTTATTCCACGAAACCAGCCGTATAGATAGGATGTGTCCTCCTACGCAAGATGTAGGCTGTTTCCGAAACGCAGGGAAGAGTGGGGGGATGAGGGTTTTTTGCAAACCCACCCAAGTGGCTGTTTTTTGGTCAAATTTAAAGAATATATACCTACGTTTTCTATCCTAGTTTAATTTTTGACGGTTCAAGTTATCATACAGGAAGGCCAAACACGAGAAAAATATGGTACAACCTAAGTATTTTTTGCTTCCTCACTACCGAAGGTAGGGAAGCTTTGTATTCGTGAAAGAAGTGAAAAAAAAATGTCCTCCAAAATCAAAATTTCCACTTGCTTTTTGCGTTTTAGAGCTTCCCGAACAATTTTGGTGTCTGTCTGTCTGTCGGTCTGTCTGTGGTCAATCCTTGTCCCGGGCAAAACTATACTAACCTGTGGTCCGATTTTGATGAAATTTTCAGGGATTGTGCGGGTTAGGTCCTAGACGGTCCCCTATAAATTTCAGCACCTTCGGACCAATAGGAGCGAGTGCGCATGCGCAAACGTGAATTTCCTGGAACCTCGGTTTCTCGGTTTCTAATGAACCGATTTTGCTCGAATTTGGAGGTTAGTTAGGGACTAACTTCTAAGAGACACCCTATAAGTTTCAATCAAATTGGTCAAGCAATAGCCGCTGCGCATGCGCGAACTTTAAATTTATTGTTACAACCAAAACTCCGCAACTATTCAACCAATTTCGATGAAATTTTCAGGGATTGTGTGGGTTAGGTCCTAGACGGTGGACCTAACCCACCTCAACTCAAATTACGAGTATAATATACATATACTTTTATACTTATACTTATTTATACTTATACTTATTTTATATAATATACTTATACTGTCATAGTTATATTATAACAAATTAATACCCATAATCCTAATACGTACACCTATTATAGTTTTAGTATTGAATAATAATAATCATTATCGTCATAACTTCGTAGTTTTATTTTATACCTACACTCTTTCGTTATTTTATTTCAGTGGTTTATATACCACAACTATTTACAACACTATTATAAACATTAATACCTGCAACCCTATCCCGCATATTATCGCCAATATTTTGGTATTCAATAACTCTTTGAATCATAATTTTTTCGCCAACTGATTCTATACGTCCATGTTACAATGAGTGAGGAAGCTATACTGCCCACCCAACTTGGCAGATGTTTTTTTTTTTCAAATATAGATGTCCCAAATGTAACTATGTCTTATTCTTTATTTACTATGTTGCTTTCAAGTTTGACAACATTGGATTTGTTTTTACTTTTCAAGGTTGAAAAAAAAAGGAGAAAAAAGCCTTTAAAGTTGAAAGACGTTCAGTCGGGACTTTTTCGAACAATCGAAGGTGAAAACAAGCCTTTGAAGTGGTCATTTCTCTCGAGCAAACCAACATGTTTCGATAATTCCAACGTTCAGTCAAGACTTTTTCGAACAATCGAAGGTGAAAACAAGCCTTTGAAGTGGTCATTTCTCTCGAGCAAACCAACATGTTTCGATGATTTCAACGTTCGGTCTAGACTTTTTCGAACAATCGAAGGTGAAAAGAAGCTGTTTTGATGTTTTTATTGTTAATTCTGGACTTCATCCAAGAATCGAAGTCTCTGTTGTGTCTTTCATGAATACTTTGTAACGGGTAAAACTATTCGAAGTTATTCTTCAATTTTGGTTCTTCAGCGAATCGAGCGAATTGGGTTGCAGATGGTCCCCTATGAAAATGGTCACTCTCTGACCGATAGCCACTTCTACAGTTTCCATCCAATTCCGATGAAATTTTTAGGGATTGTGCGGATTGGATGATTTCATGAAATCATCGCCCTCGACTGATAGGTATTTACAGCTTGATTATTTGAGATAAATTACTATATTTCTAGTGCTTTCCCATAGCAAAATGCCCACAAGAACCTGAATTTTGAGAAATTATGAAACTATTCAATAATTTTCAAACGATTTATAACCCTGGAAATAGTCAAAATTTGACGCTGGAAAACCTGGAAAACTCTGGGATTATTTTTGGAATTGCTGGACACCCTTCAATGATTTCAATGAGATTTTCATGGATTGTGCGGATTGGTGTGTAGATGGTCCTGCATGGAAAACATTGCTCCCGGACTGATAGTAGCCGCTGCGCATGCACAAATGAGAAATTCCTTGTAACAGCCATAACTTCTATATTTTCCTTACAGTACCTGTTATTGTGGTTTGAGAATTTACGTTCTCTGAAAACTTCTCGAATATAAATGGGTGGAATTGACGTAAATTTGATCAATTCTTCTTTCTGGATAAATTTCAAAGTAAATTTAATGCCGTATTGCAGTAAAGTTGCTGATATTGGAAACAACCGGCTGACAGAAAATTGATAATTAAACTCAAAGAAATTCACCAAAAGATAAATTGCAGCCAGGCTGGCCGGCCTTTCCATCGTTGGGGTAGAAATCCACGTGTCCTAATTCGCCGTAGAATCCCAGTCCATTGCCGCAAGTGTGGATGACGTCAACGAATGCAGCACTCTCTGGTTTCAGTCGCTCTTCGTCTTTGTAGTCAAAAAGAGGCCCAGCGGGGTCCAGCCCTGAAAAAAAAAAACATCGTCACGACCTCTTAGGTAAATGTAGTACTGGCGAGAAACGCAATGAGATTTGAATTGCGCCCTTATCGAGCTGCTTTCCGTATATAAGACTTTCGCACCAGTGATTCTCGGGAGACGTCCGGTCTTGACGTTGAGGCCTGCGACTCCTGCAATGTGGGCTCCCAGACTGTGACCAAGGACGTGAATACGATCCATCCTGACTTTCTCTTCGGTCACGAGCCTGTCAATAAATTTGGCAACCACTTTGCCCACAGCAGGCACGTCGTTCCTTGCGGTGTTGTACATCGCCTTGGCATCTTTAGACCAATCCACGTTGATGACGTTGACATTTCCTTTCTTCAAGTACGCTAAAATGGAAACGTAAATAGTCTTGTGAATGAATTATCACTAAGCAATCAATCTAAAGAAAAATAAATAATTTCACACAATCTCGATAAATATTCTAATTTTTATCACAATATCAATCCCTTGGTCTCTAAATGAATGATAATGTAAATAAATATTTTTTGCGATAAGCAATTTCAACACCTCATACACAGCAAGTGATTTTACAAATTTAGGAGTACCACCATCATTGTTAATTGATGTCATTACTACTTTAATGAAGACTAAACAGGCTTCAGTTCGGTCGCCCCCATTGCTGACAGGAACTTCAAGAGTTTTGATCCAGACTTTGTCAAAACATCCTTAGTTGGCATGTATGTGTGTATATGTAGGGGAGAATGAGGACACTCAGTTCTATAAATAGAGGATACCAAAATTTGAGTCCTTTATCAACCCAAGTGGATGAAGAAGTGTGAAGAAGAGCAGAAGTAGGGACGGCACGACACTCCAAAATGTCGATTACCAATCCTTACTTATCAGAAATTATCGATACCAGATTTCTTTTCAATACCAATATCATTAGATACCGATATTGCAAAGTACTACCTACCCACCCATGTTAAAGAAAATCAAATAAAAACCTCTTTAATTAAGATATAAAAAAGTAAATATTAGGTAATTTTTACGGTTGGTCGTACAAATATGTAAGTACAACATTTTTCTTTGTGACAATGAATTGTATTCACTGTGTTAGGTAAATTATGTAATGACTTACTAAAAAAAAGTGCAGATTACTATAATGAAACCAGACAAGGCAATTCATATTGAATCCAGTCCAGCAGTAGAAACATGCTATTTTCTGTTAGATCTTACCTTCTCTTACCATTAGAGCGAAACCCTTGTCCTTGTGTGACAAGTAACCGTGGATCAAAATTTTCACTGGCTTCGATACGTCAATTATACCACCGAAGAGCTTTCTGTCCGTGATTTTCGAAGTGACAAATGCATTCCTGTTGGAAAACCCCATAAAAATTATTAACTCAAGTCGTAGGTTGTATTCTGGTACCGAGAAGTCAACATACGGTCTTGTAAAGATACAGAAGGGTTTCAAATGTTTTTGGCAAGGTATGGACCACGACAAGTTTTGGTACAACTTCATTTTACCCCTTAAGAAGCCTCAAACCTAACATCCGATTCGAAAACGAAAGAAAAACGCTGCAAATCATTGCTCAAAGGTTTATTATTTTCTGTATAGATCACCTTTCTGTATAGATCACTGGTTCTCCATCAATAGCACCTACCACCATCTGTATTCTCCCTTGACCTTCCCTCTCAAATTTCAGCTTCCTGCGTTCAATAGGATTGAAAATGGCTTCGGAGCTCACTCTGCTGATCTGTGATCTGAAGAGTGAAGAAGATCTCCTCGAATGCTGGAGACGCCTGGAAGAGAACTTCCATTCAATAGGATTAAATATGGCTTCGGAGCTCACTCTGCTGATCTGTGATCTGAAGAGTGAAGAAGATCTCCTCGAATGCTGGAGACGCCTGGAAGAGCACTGATCAGCTGAGTGAGCTCCGAAGCCATTTTCAATCCTATTGAACGCAGGAAGCTGAAATTTGAGAGGGAAGGTCAAGGGAGAATACAGATGGTGGTAGGTGCTATTGATGGAGAACCAGTGATCTATACAGAAGGGTGATCTATACAGAAAATAATAAACCTTTGAGCAATGATTTGCAGCGTTTTTTACCTACCAACATTTCTGTTACCTACCAACTATTGGTAGGTACTACCTACCACACCATACTTAATTTTTAATACCCTTAATTTTCACCCCTTAGAAGTGACTTACATCAACCAAAAGCTTCGCGGCACAACTAGACCCCAAATGGAGCCCGTATATCAAATTTGAACCAAATCGGTCCAGGGTTGCTAAGAAAAGTGCCGCGTACGGCGGACGGACGGAAATTTTTTTATTCGATTTTCGTATTCTACGTACCTTGAAACGTAAAACATCAAATTTTGAGGGGGGGGGGGGGGGTAAAATTTGTTTTTCTTGCTCGATTCCAAAGGCTTATTATTGAAAATAATAAACCAAAAGTCTATCAAGTTGATAGTGATTAATAAAGCTGCCTCACAAAGAATACCAGGAACACATGGAATCTGTTGGTTCAAAAATGATTGCGTTGTTCAGAGCTTAAAAATGCATCTAAATTTTGCTTCCGTGTCTGCGATGCGGAACCTCTGTTTTCACTTTTCTAGGTTGAAAGAAAAAAGTTCTCCAAAATCAAAACTTCAGTTTGCGTTTTACGTTTTAGGCCTTCCTGAACCATTTTGATTCTGAGGCTGTCTGTTGGCGTTTCTGCCACGAAATCTTTCTAACGGGCTACATCATTCAAAGTTATTGTCCTATTTCGATGGAATATTCAGAGATTGTGAGGGTTGCTGTATAGATGGTCCCTTAAGAGAGTAGTGCAAGGTACTAATGAGATTAATGTTTTGACATAAGCTATATACTATGCTTCGGATCATTCATACAACCGAATTATGGATACGAAGAAGCTATGTGCCACACCCTCTTGGCAGACTTTTTTTGTTAAGAAACACGAATTTTAAGATCAGTGAGGCCCCGGACGTACGGCCAAATTTTTATTCGATTTTTGGATACTACGTACCTTGAAACATAAACCAACAAATTTTTAGGAGGGGTTAAATAAAATTTTTCCTAGGTCGATTCCAAAGGTTCATTATTGAAAATAATAAACCAAAATACGCTCTGAAAAAACGCTCTAAAAAATGTTGGTTTTTGAAAACCCAAATTTTTTGACCAATAAAGCTCCACGGTCTTCCATAGTGAAGAAGCTAAACAATAGATATGAACGAATTTACAATTTTGCTGGGATGTGGGAGGTTCTGATATCTCATTTTGGTAGATTTTCTCGATCACCGTCCGAATGAGCATTCTTAAATAAATTTGAAACTTTGGAATTTGTTCCTCATTACAAGCGTAACCAAAATTGGTGATAAAAAAAAGTGGTTTTGCCTCAAGGAATTCGATAAGTGTTTTTCACCAAGAAAATAATCGTCAGGATCGATAATAATATTATTATTAACGTTTTTGAAACCTTCCCAGAGAATTATTTTTCCAGATCAACGAAATTATGTTTTATTTGCCTTTCCTCGCTGATGGTTCAATAAAAACCTAGGAGTTTTGTTTCTTACTGATTATACAGGAAAAAGTCCACATTGTCAGTGACGTCTTTGACGGCGTATGCGTTGATGGCGATTGAATCTTTCCCAGCTGCGTCTGATGCCAGCGATCCGGAAAAAAAGGCAAACAAAAGGATTATGATACAAGGGCGATTTAAATAAACACATTTCAAACGTTTCCACATTTTTTTCACTGGGGATGACGTAGAAAATATTTACTCGTTCATTAGGCAGTTTAAAAAAATACAGAACAGCAATTAAAAGCACCATTGTCTCGATGTAATAATATCCTTGATTGCCAAACATGTTCAGCTTATTCACTATAGTAATATAAAATGTTCCTACATTTGAAACCAATTTTTTCATGATTTTCATCAAAACAATGTAGCTAATGGTGAAATAATTGGACCCAACGTTTTTCTGGAGACCATAACATATTTTTCAATTTTACTGCCGTTTTGTAATAATTTACAGCGTTTTGTTTAGATACTTTAAAGGAAAATACGAGATACTAATGTTATGATAATTCACAGCAAAATCCTAGAAAACATCTATATTGACGTATTTTAAGAACGCTGCAAATTATTACACAAAGGTTTATTATTTAAAAGGTTTATTATTTGTCTATGTAAGATCAGTCGTCTGCAAATTTGTAGAAAAAGATTAGGCCTCTTTTGCGATTCACACTCGTGTTTCTGATTTATCGTACGTCCAAACTTTAAATTCTCGTAGGGAGCGAACGGTTTGTCCTGCAGGGCTCCGCGTGGTCTCAAAAAATTATAAAAATTCTACAGAATCTTAAATTGAAGGAAAAACAATACCTTTATATCAAAATTATTTGAGTTAGGGCGTTTTCAAAATTTAAAAATTGATTTTTGAAACCTTAGAAGTGACCTACATCAACCAAAATCTTCGGGGCACAACTAGACCCCAAATTGAGCTTACATACCAAATTTCATCAAAATCGGTCAATGCTAAGTGGCAAAAGTGCCGCGTACGACGGACGGACGGCCAAATTTGTATTAGATTTTTGGATTCTACGTACCTTGAAACTTAAACCATCAAATTTTGAGGGGGTGTTAAAAAATTTTTTTCTTGGTCGATTCCAAAGTTTTATTATTGAAAATAATAAACCAAAAGTTGGCAGGTAAAAAAAAAGTTGGTAGGTAGAAAAAACGTTGCAAATAATCGCCCAACAGTTTATTATTTTCTGTATAGATCACCCTTCTGTATAGATCCCTCCCTACCAACCGTTGGTACCTACTACCACACCTACTAACATTTCAACCCCAAGCACCAACCAAATGGAAATGAAGGGATGAAATTTTCAAAAATGCCCTAGTTGGTAGTAGGTACCTACGGTTGGTAGGGGGGGATCTATACAGAAGGGTGATCTATACAGAAAATAATAAACTTTTGGGCAATGATTTGCAGCGTTTTGGATTCTACGTACCTTGAAACATAATCCAACAAATTTTGAGGGGAGGATTACAAAATTTTCCTACGTCGATTGCAATGGTTCAAAATTGAAAATAATAAACCAAAATGAAATTGGACCGCTTAGTCAAATTGGAAATATTGGAAGTTTGGCCAACGAACTCAGTTTTCAATGATAATTCCAAAATTTTATCACCAAAATAGTTAATACAGTTTTTAACTGTTGACTACCTTAAATTATTGTATGGAGTGACACGACAATCGTACATCGATATACTCGCAGGGTGGTTTTGTCAACCGCTAATTTGTAGGTTAAGGAATAGCAGATCTCGTTATCAATTTGTGGTGAGAATAGAATCCATCACGTCCCAACGGTTCTACGTTTCATTTCGTCAATATCGAGGGACCTCATCTCACCACAGCTCACATGCCCGTGATAATGACGAAACAAAGCGCCGAAACGTTGGTGCTTTTCATTCTGAGCAAAACTCGATACCCAGAAAAGCTTTTGCTGAAACCTCAAATTGGATATTATGCAGGGAGTTCCTCTGTATAACTTCAGGAGTCGTTCCTAACTTTATGTAAGAAAGTATCCTATAACTTTTGGTTTATTATTTTCAATAATAAGCCATTGGAATCGAGCAAGAAACAAAAACAAACACAAACCCCCCTCAAAATTTCTTGTTTTACATTTCAAGGTACGTAGAATCCGAAAATCGAATAAAAAATTTTCCGTCCGTCCGCCGCACGCGGCACTTTTCTTAGCAACACTGGACCGATTTGGTTCAAATTTGGTATATGGGCTCCATTTGGGGTCTAGTTGTGCCGCGAAGCTTTTGGTTGATGTCAGTCACTTCTAAGGGGTGATATTTTCAAGAGTGCTCTAGCTCGAAAACTCTCAAAATAAAGGTACTTATCGTTTTTTCACCGATTTTAAATAGTATTGAATTTTAAAAATTTTTTGAGACCACCCGGAGCTCTGTAGGACAAACCGTTCGGTCCCTACGAGTACTTGAAGGTTTTCCTTCGATAAAACAAAATCATGAGTGTGAATCGCAAAAGAGGTCTAATCTCCGTTCAAATTTTATCGGACTAAAATGCGATCGCTGTTCATTTCTTCGATTTGTATACAGTTTTGCCTTCTGCGTAACCAGTAATCAAATTTCCATATGAAGCTTTCTATTTTTCGAATCGAGTGTGCAGCGTTTAGTTCTTTCTAATAAACTTGATTGTGAAGGTGTGAAGCAGTGTGGTGTGGTAGGTAGTACCTAGCTGGTAGGTAAAAAAAGTTGGTAGGTAAAAAAAATGTTGGTAGGTAAAAAACGCTGCAAATCATTGCTCACTGATCAGATCACTGATCAGCTGAGTGAGCTAAGCCATTTTCAATCCTATTGAATGGAAGTGCTCTTCCAGGTGTCTCCAGCATTCGAGGAAATCTTCTTCACTCCTCAGATCACTAATCAGCTGAGTGAGCTCCGAAGCCATTTCCAGCTTTTGATTGATGTCAGTTACTTCTAAGGGGTGATATTTTCAAGAGTGCCCTAGCTCGAAAACTCTCAAAATAAAGGTACTTACAGTTTTTTCACAGATTTTAAATAGTATTGAATTTTTGAGACCACGCGGAGCTCTGCAGGACAAACCGTTCGCTCCCTACGAGTACCTGAAGGTTCCTTCGATAAAACAGAATCATGAGTGTCACCACAAAAGAGGTCCAATCTCCGTTGAATTTTTAGCTAACCAAAACTCGATTGCTGTTCGTTTCTTCGAGTTGTATTCAGTTCCATCCAATCAGCAAGCAACCAGCAATCAAAAATTCCTTAGCAATCAGTATTAAAATGTCCATATGAATCTCCCTTGATAAGAAAAAACCCTTCTAGTTTAAGGCTTTATTCGGCAAGAACTCGACAAGGAATGAATTTTGGTAATTATGTAAAATCAGCTAAACAATTGGTTACTAAGGAGATCACATGATAATAAAAGATGTAGTAATGTTCACCACATTCTCCCCTCCCTTATTTGGTCACGTAGTCCTTCAGGTAACTCGGTGGGCCACGAACTCTTGAGGAACGTCGGAGCTCATTTTCTGTTACAACTTCAGGAGGAACTGATGACGAGGGTGTTGATGAAAAAGGAGCAGGTGGAAGCGCAGGGGCTTTGAATATCTGGCTCAAAATCTGCCGCTGGGTACGTGCCTGTAGGTTTACAATATCGAGGCGCCACCTCATTATTTTTTCATTTTTGATTTTGCTGGAATGGTGTAGGTTGAACATGAAGGACACATGAAGGAACATGAATCGGTGAGAATGCAAAAATGCCTTCCTAGCAGGTAGTGGCTCCAGTGCCTAACTGATTCTATGATGGCGTATGCCTCCTTCTCAACAGATGAGTGTCTCTGTTCACTCTCAGACAGGGTTCGAGAAAAGAATGCCACTGGCTGGCCCGCTTGGCTAAGTGTTGCAGCGATAGCAAATTCAGAGGCATCTGTTTCTACTTGGAAAGGAATGGTATGATCAATGGCTGAGACAACTGAGTTTGCAATGTCCAGTTTTAGGTTTTCGAATGCATCATGCAGGGGAAACATCTGTACTGTATCAGTGGCCGGATTTTCTCTTAATAGTGAGAGATCCATCGCGAGTGATGGGCGAAAATACCAACAGCCCGTTGTAGTGCTTGGGTAGAATCTGGGACTGGGAGGGCTATTAACGACTTGATACGGTCTGGATCAGGTCGCACAGAACCATTTGAAATCGAGTGTGAATCGTTTCGTTCTTTCTAATAAACTTGATTGTGAAGGTGTGAAGGCAGTGTGGTGTGGTAGGTAGTACCTACCAATGGTTCGTAGGTAAAAAAAAAAACCTGCAAATCATTGCCCTAAGGTTTATTATATTCTGTATAGATCCCTCCTTACCAACCATAGGTACCTACTAGGGCATTTTAGCGAATTTTCGAAGAAAATGAAGCTATTGCGATGGCCTCAAAATTTTTTAAATTGACTTTTTCGAAAAAAATTTTCACTGAAATCCGTTTTGGAACATTATGAAACGATCCCTGATTTGCCAAAAATCATATGTATATATATGTCATTCCGCACGATATCTTGAGTAATTATTTTAAAATTTTCTTTTAGTTTTCGCCAAAATGTTTGTAACAACAAACAATAGGTCAATTTCGTTAGCCAGAAATTTTGGTCAATCCAAAATGGTCCAAATTTCAAAAAAAGTAAAAAAATATTCCAAAAAAACCGTTTTTTTCCCCGTTTTTTGTGGTTAATACCTTCACATACATCATATTACATGGTATATTCGGATTCAGCACAAAATTTCTGATATAATGCGTTTTTCAAAAATGAAAATTGTCCAAAAATTAAGAAAATGATGTATATATTTATGTATATAATGAAAACGCGCGTATATTTGTCGTACCCAGAAATACAGTAGCCATGTGGGTACTCTTTGAGTTCGTAGAGACGAGTAGAACATGAATATGGACTCCTAAGATCTTCAACGCATACCCAGTGCATACAGTATGTTGGTATGGTATACTGAAAATAGAAAATAATGAAAACGCGCGTATATTTGTTGTACCCAGAAATGCAGTAGCCGTGTGGGTACTCTATGAGTTCGTAGAGACGAGTAGAACATGAATATGGACTCCTAAGATCTTCAAAGCATACCCAATGCATACAGTATGTTGGTACCTATGGTATACTGAAAATAGAAAAAAAACAATAGCCGTGTGGGTACATACTCTAAGAGTTTGTCGAGACGAGTAGAACATGAATATGGACTCCTTTCATCTTCAAAGCATACTCAGTACATACAGTATGTTGGTATGGTATACTGAAAATAGAAAAAACCAACTATAGCCATGTGGGTACTCTATGAGTTCGTCGAGACGAGTAGAACATGAATATGAACATGGAGTGGAGTGGTCAATGCAGTGGTTAAGATCTTAACCATAGCTTTAAGTGAAAGATTTCTTTGAAAATTCGCTCATTAATTCATGTTTGAAAATGACAACCCTTCATTCTATTTGGTTGGTGGTTGGGGTTGAAATTTTCAAGTACCTATTAGTACTTGATTAAATACAAGGCAGTAGGTACCTATGGTTGGTAGGGAGGGATCTATACAGAAGGATGATCTATACAGAAATAATAAACCTTTGGGCAATGATTTGCAACTTTTGCTTCCGAGTCTGCGAAAGTAGCGGAAATATTGTTTCCACTTTTCAAGGTTGAACAAAAATGTTCTCCAAAATCAAAATTTTTACTATGAAACTTTTTAAAAAATATGAACGAGTTAGATGTGCTGAAGTACGTACTTACCTGACAGGTTATCGGTAGAACTAACCGTACTGATGAGTACAGTTATAACTAGGGGAGCGAAACCAATCATCCTGATGGAAGATATGAAACCCCACATTTTCGACTTCAGCTATTTATGAAATCACGTCGACAACGCAAACACGTGAGCTGCAGGAGGGGAGTCAATGTCTGACGACTAAAGCCACACCAAGGTTAGACGTTCATCGAATTGTTTATTAAATAATCTAAATCTGGAGCCAATTCCCGAACGGCTCAACCGAGATTAGCGGAATTTGGTTCATTACATTTGAACAATACTTATTCCTAAATAGCTGGGCAGATTTTAATGATCGATTTTGCCGATTTTGATATCCTGACTTCAGAACAAACGTTTACCAGTAAAACTTCCGCGGTCTGCGATGCTTGGTTAAATTTTTTGAAGATCTGCGGTAGCCTCTCTTTTAAATTTCGATAAACCCATTTTGATAAATTTCCAACAAATACTCGAACGGGTTGAAATTTTCATTTTCCGTCAACTGGGAAGGAACAGTGGTGTAACATGAGGCAGGCAGACAAGTAGTTGTCGTATCACGGCGCTTTGGTTATATCCTACCAGCAAGACTCAGCGGCATTGATGGTTAAATAGCTCTTCTGTGCCGTCGATTTCAACTTTTCCTTCTGGTTATTCCGAACTTTCAATGATCAAATCATGTTTGTACATATCGTTCCGTAAGATGCCACATGTGCTATCCAATTTTTAGCAACTTTACAGGAGAGTCATAAAGTCTCATTATCGCCCTATAAACTTTACGAGTATTATTTTTACTTGATGAAAGTTATCTCGTTTCATTTTTTTGATTTATTATTTTCAATAATAAGCCTTTGGAATCGAGCAAGAAGAAAAAAATGTTCCCCCCCTCAAAATTTGATGTTTTACGTTTCAAGGTACGTGGAATTTGAAAATCGAATAAAAAAATTTCCGTCCGTCCGCCGTACGCCGTACGCGGCACTTTTCTTAACAACACTGGACCGATTTGGTTCAAATTTGGTATATGGGCTCCATTTGGGGTCTAGTTGTGCCGCGAAGCTTTTGGTTGATGTCAGTCACTTCTAAGGGGTGAAAATTAAGGGTTGAAATTTTCAAGAGTGCCCTAGCTCGAAAACTCTCGAAATAAAGGTATCGTTTTTTCACCAATTTTAAATAGTATTGAATTTTTAAAAATTTTTGAGACCACCCGGAGCTCTGTAGGACAAACCGTTCGGTCCCTACGAGTACTTAAAGGTTTTCCTTCGATAAAACAGAATCATGAGCGTGAATCGCAAAAGAGGTCTAATCTCCGTTCAAATTGTATCTGACTGAAATGCGATCGCTGTTCATTTCTTCGATTTGTATACAGTTTTGCCTTCTGCGTAACCAGTAATCAAATTTCCAAATGAAGCTTTCTATTTTTCGAATCGAGTTTGAAGCGTTTAGTTCTTTCTAATAAACTTGATTGTGAAGGTGTGAAGCAGTATGGTGTGGTAGGTAGTACCTACCAATAGTTGGTAGGTAAAAAATGTTGGTAGGTAAAAAACGCTGTAAATCATTGCCCAAAGGTTTATTATTTTCTGTATAGATCACCCTTCTGTATAGATCACTGGTTCTCCAACAATAGCACCTACCACCATCTGTATTCTCCCTTGACCTTCCCTCTCAAATTTCAGCTTCCTGCGTTCAATAGGATTGAAAATGGCTTCGGAGCTCACTCAGCTGATCAGTGCTCTTCCAGGCGTCTCCAGCATTCGAGGAGATCTTCTTCACTCTTCAGATCACTGTTCGAAAATATAAATTTGTCAGGGGTTGAAAGAAACAACTAGTTTCGGGGCTGCCCCTTTCTGTAACTCTTTTGGATGAATATTCATATTAAAATGAAGCTGGTGGAACGTGAATCCTTTTTGAAAGACTACTGTGTACAAATTTCGGTATTTATGAATTACTATTTTTGCCAAACCTAAATCGACTTTAGGAGGTTTTACACTTTTACTATCAATGTGTGACATCTTGAGGAACGATTTATTCTTACAGTATATTATAATACTATTGGCGTCAGTAATAGTGCAGTGTAACCACCGGTGCATTTTCGCTAATAGCAACAGACCTATTTACAATACGATATTCTTTAATTTATTGTTGGAGTATATTGAATTTTTGTAGAGCTCGTTTTGATAAGTTATTTGAGTACGGTCTCAATAAGAAATACCTTTCGATATCGAATATTTTGAAAGATTAACGGCTTAGCGGATCTTGTTCGACGAACTGAAGTTTCAGGCACGGAGGTGGACATGCACTGCGGGCAATTAGTTTTAGAACTACTCGTGAGTATCGTCTTTTAGGGTGGAATTCATAGTCGACCCTTGGCTTCAAGGGATGCCCTCAATGGGGCCTTCAAGGGACAGTATCCCTTAGGCAATGAATCGACTATGAATTCCGCCCTTAGTGTGATTCTCAAAAAATAGGTGGCATTGGAGGGTCGAAGATTTTAATTTCCCCCGAATGTAATGAACTTTTCTTCAATCTGAAAACGCGAATTTGTAGAATCTTTCTAATCAGTTTCTTCGAAATTGAGTTTCAGCTCTTCGAATTGAGAGTGAATTGTTTATTTTTTTCAAAATAAACTTGATTATGACGTGAAAATTTGTTTGGTTGGTAGTGATGTTGAATCATCAAAAATTAACTTCCCTCGACCGGGGATCGATCTCCTATCATTCCGATTCCGAATCGGAGCTCCTACCACATGAGCTAAGGAAGTGAATGGACAGAAATGCGAAGAGGTCGCTGATCACAACAGTGACAAGGTCTTCTTACAGGAGAGTGTTATGAACAGAACAATTATAAACCGTTGAGAAAATAATTTGCAGCGGTTTTAAATTCCTCTTCAATTTCTGTATTATAAGGTAAATCAAAAGGTACCACTCAAGTAAAAACTCAATACCTCCATATCTACAGTTTTTTGAAACCTTGGTTCGCGGATTCTTTACTGGGGCAAAATTCCCATAGTGAAGATTCCCATAAATAATTGTCGATGATTGACCCCTGTGATTTTCTTGATCAATTATGAATTAGATGCTTGGAGGTTTGGTTATACAATCGATATATGCCTTAATCGAAGATCCGGACATTTTGGAGGACGGCTCACCCAGCCCGTACGATTATAAGAGCGGTGGAGGTGTTTTTAAAGAGGCTTATTATGGCTACATGGAAAACGAAGAGTTGGAGACTCACAATATTACGATTCCGCAAGTCGATGAGGTAAGACTACTACTATAATTATAATGTAAACTAGAAATTGTATTAGTTTTGTATAGTCATTGAATACATGCCTACGTAATACAGCATCTTTAGGAAGATTGACTGTATATTACAGGCTGAGAAATACGGGCATTGTACAGAATGTACCTACAACACAAGCTCTTCGTAGGCAGCTTATGAAGCATCTTGCATTTTCTGTAAAATTGTATAGGTACCTACATGGTCTAAGAATTGCATGACAATACTGATCTTGATACGGTGTCCAACTGACTGTAACCCAATCCAGGTATTAATTCTATCTCCCTAAACATTATATGTTATATTATTAATTTTAAGGGCACACTGACTTGTTGAAGCTTAGAAGGGCCCCATGGCATTTCGAATTACATTGTACAGCCCTTGTGCCTGCAGTGGTATTATTATTCCACGACGGTGCTACAGTGCGCAGCGCTAATCCTTTCTGAAGAACATTTCCCAGATTCAGTTGCCTTTTAGACAAGGTACTTGGTGAATTGAAATCCTGAGAACGGAAAAAAGGAAAAAAGTGAAATTTTGCGTTTTATGAAGGAGGCTATGAAGGGCCCTACTGAAGACAAAACTGAACCTGTTTCAATCTTATTCAACAATTATCCACTTTGTACTTGGAGGTATAGGGTGTAAGCCTAGCCATTCTGCCATACTGCACGGGTCAATTCTACAACTAATTGGGAACAAAAAGTTCCTCTATGAAACTTTCATTTTGAGGCTTCTTTTCCGAGTTATTTCAATTTTAAAATGTTTTTCATGATTTTGACCTTATGTCATTAAATCGGTCATAACTAATTTAATTTGATGTGAAAATTACAATTAGAGGATACCATTAGAAAGAGTACTGAATTTTCTATCGGATAGATGCCTTACCTTTTTTTGAGTCAGGGTTTGAGACAGGAAAAAGCCCACTGGAAAGAAAATTTTACGTAATTTGCGAAATCTGGAATTTTTCAATCGGAAATTGAACAACAATTTTTTTTAAGATGCATTTTTTATTTTTAAAGAGGGTCTTCTTACAGAAATTTGTGTTTGAACGCGAAAACATAAATTTTTTCAACGAAATCAGCGGGTTTCCGGAGGTCCAGCCGTCTACTGGGGCGCCCGCTCTCCCAAACCCACCAACGGACATCAACCGGTGCGCTGATTTCGTTGAAAAATTTCTCGTTTTCCCGCGTTCAAATACAAATTTCTGTATGAAGCCTCAATTTAAAAATAAAAATGGTTAGACCGTTGGAAAGCTGAGATTTCGGCGCAGTTTTTAATGTTCTTGCATACTGAAAAAATTTTTTTGAAAATGTTCTTGCATACTGAAAAAAAAACTTTTGCCACTTAGCATTGACCGATTTTGATGAAATTCGGTACGTAGGCTCCATTTGGGGTCTAGTTGTGCCCCGAAGCTTTTGGTTGATGTAGGTCACTTCTAAGGGTTCCAAAATCAATTTTGAAATTTTGAAAACGCCCTAACTCAAAAATTTTGATATAAAGGTATTGTTTTTCCTTCAATTTAAGATTCTATAGAATTTTTTGAGACCACGCGGAGCTCTGTTGGACAAACCGTTCGCTCCCTACGAAAATTTAAGGGTTTATATTGAAATATACCTACATATATAAATCAAAAGTGTGAGTGTGAATCGCAAAAGAGGCCTATTCTCCGTTCAAATTAGAGCTGATCGAAATGCGATCAATGGTTGGTGATTTTTTTATATTGGATGGTTGGTGATTTTGTAGACGAGTGATCTACATAGAAACATAATAAACCATTGTGTAATAATTTGCAGCGTTTTTACAGCAAATTAAGTTACGACCAATTTAATGACGTAAGGTCCAAATCACGAGAAAAAAATTAAAATTAAATAACTCGGAAATTAAGCCTTTAAACATTTTAACTAGGAACTTTTTGTCGCAAATTAGTTGTAGAAATCACTCGTAAAATGTATAAGCAGAGTAAAAAAAAGGAAATTATTTCACAAAGGTTTATTATTTTTCTGTATAGATCACTCGTCTGCAAGAGTCATAGCATTGCCATTGTCACTTCCTACCAACCATAGGTACTACCTACCTACAACCCATACCTACTTCACAATCTAATTTATTTGGAAGAAATAAATGTTTCCAACTCAATTCGAAGAAATAGGGGGTTGTAGGTGCCTTCATTATTAAATTTGAATACTGGCTGCTGAAGACGCAAAGCTAAGAACAACATCAGGTAAAATTTGAACGGAGATTAGGCCTCTATCTCGAATCACACTCGTGTTTCTGATTTCGTAAGACCAACCTCTAAGTTTTTATAGGAACCGAACGTGGTGCCAGGACACCTGGGTTCCTCTACGGTCAACTGACCAAAATCAACAAATGAACTACTTCCTCGGCATTCAAACTAAATTATATTGCATGAAACTGTTTCATCAAGTAGAAAGGTAAAAAGTCTGCCAAGTGGGTGTGGCACATAGCTTTCTCGTACCCATAACTCGATAATTTAGATGAGTCGATGCATAGAAGCTATTGCTAATCTCTAAGTAGGTACCTTGCACTATCCTCATAGGGGACCATCCTCACATCAACCCGCACAATCTCTGAATGTTTCTTCGTAATTGGATGGAGAATGTGGAAGTTACGGCTGTGACAAGGAATTTACATTTGCGCATGCGCAGTGGCTTCTATCAGTTCCGGGCGATGATTTTCTTAGGGATTATCAATCTTGAAACACGTCATCAAATTCGCAAGGAAAATTTTAAAAAAATGATGAAATGAATGATTTCGCAAGGAAATGTCGGTGTTATGGCTGTTACAAGGATTTTACGTTTGCGCATGCGCAGTGGCTACTGTCAATTTGAGGGCCATGATTTTCGTAGGGAACCATCTTTACGTCAATTCGTACAGTTCCTGAAAATGTCATCAAAATCGGATTAAAAGTGTAAAAGTTTTGCCTGTTACAAGGATTTCATGACAGACAGACACGGAACCAAAATTGTTCAGGAAGGCCTAAAACGGAAATTTTGACTTTGGAGACATTTTTTTCCAACCTTGAAAAGTGAAAATAATGCTTCCGCTACTTTGGTTGACGCGAAAAAGTGTTATCGTTTACTGATTGATTTTGAAAGTACTACTCACTCCTTATCTTATGAGACGTCCCCTGGACGTATTGAACAATATGTTTGTTTTTCAGCCTAAGAAAAACCTTAAGACTGTTGAGAACGCCAGGAACAAGAGCTCCCAGGTAAATATTAATAACACCTACACAACCACGTTACTTCCATAAAGCTGACACACCAAACCCCATCTAGGTGTACTCTCGCCTGAACTATCTTAGTCAACCGTTGATTGCCAAGATCCGTCCTTCACTTTCCACCGCCTTTTATTTGAAAAATGCGAATTCATCAAAATTTTAAAATATTTAAACCACTTGTTAAATTTTTTTATGTGCAAGTAGGTACCAGCTATAAGAGGTCCCTAAGCCTGGGAGGTCTTAGGTGCTAAAATCCTATTATATGGTGAAAAGTATAAGGGTATAATGAAATACTCTTCTTCTTTCCAAGTCGATGCATTTCGAGCGGTGGTCTCCACTCTTCATCAGGATATGTATTAGAAAGAGATACAAGGCGGGGTGGTTCGTTCTTAGGATATAGTGGGTACTTAAGTTGCAAATCAATGTTGCATACACAGGTGCTGATCGCAGGCAGTGAAACAAATTGTAGGTACAATGGTGGGTAAGTGCAGGCAGCATACCAAAAAATTCGGACAGAAGGGATTACCCTTGGAGAAACTTCTGGTTAATTTGCCGCTGCAAAATTTTTTTTGACTGGCGTTATTAATACAATTATATAAGTGATATGGTATTGACAGGCTCTCATTTCAAGGATAAAAGTAGGCATCTTCAGTTGGCATCCATTTCCAGGGCATGGGATGGTATTTTGTGGATTTCAAAAGTTTTTTCCAGAACGAAGCAGAGGTTTCCTGAGTATCCTCACTGCCTATTGTTGTTCGTAATTTTTCGATTGAGATGAAATAATCATGCGAAATCCAATAAAGGTTATAGTGGTGGGGGCTGGTCATCCCGTGGGAGCCAGCGACCATACCTATTTGTGAGATGTAAAATTCTCGATCTCCACTGGATTCAAAAGAACAAACGAATATATGCGTTAAATTTTGAAAAGCTGATGTGGAAATGCACAATATGAATCGCGTTTTTTTTGGAAGAGAAGATTTTTCAATACAGGATGCTAAGACGAAAAAGAAGACTTGCTTGGGACTCGCAAGTCATCTTACCCACCATTGTACCTACAATTTGTTTCACTGCCTGCGATCAGCACCTGTGTATGCAACATTGATTTGCAACTTAAGTACCCACTATATCTTAAGAACGAACCACCCCGCCTTGTATCTCTTTCTAATACATATCCTGATGAAGAGTGGAGACCACCGCTCGAAATGCATCGACTTGGAAAGAAGAAGAGTATTTCATTATACCCTTATACTTTTCACCATATTATGGTATAATGAAATCTATATATTATAATAGGATTTTAGCACCTAAGACCTCCCAGGCTTAGGGACCTCTTATAGCTGGTACCTACTTGCACATACAAATATTATACTTACCCAGCTTTTAAAAATATCATTTTGAACTTGTTAAATGTTAACTTGGCTAGTTACAGAAGGGGGCTTTAGAAGCGAGAGGAGGACTAGAGATTAATAAAAAGCATTAACATTCATGTAACCTATGATTCAAATACTGTAATGTATTGTTTAGTAATTTACTTATTACTGTAATGTATAGTAGGTAACCATTTATTTACCGAGTTGGAGCGATTTTGCAAAGCTCTTCCCCTACAACACGGGCCAAGCCTAACGTCGGGTAGGAAATTTGAGCAAATCGCATCCCTTCATTCATTTATCTTCTCGTAAAAGTGTACAAAATGACGCCAAATAAACATATATCTATTTATATTTTCCCAACAAATTTCATATATCTTTGACATGAAACATGAACTTCACGATCAAGTTGGTTTCCTTCATTTGGAAACAACACAACATAGAATTGAGCTATTTTATCATAATCACATTGATGTTTGGATTACTAATAAATTCATCAGCAACTGTATTAGAAATTAATTTTTTGGAACTGAAAAATCTGTTTATAGGAAATCACGTGTACGCATGCGCTCAATCAACTTTGGTCTCATAGGGAACCGACTAAAGGCTAATACGCACATTTTCTGATTATACTCGTAATACTAGTAGGTATCATATGGCTTTGTCTGAATAACTCTGAACCAAACTTGATCCTAAAGATCTGAAATGCAAAAAGCGAGTGAATGTTTTGGGTGTTTTAGGGGACCCGAATTTTTAGGTTATACTTAGATGTCTTACTAATGCGACTATTCTCGAACAACACGGTACATATTCCTACTTAATTTCCGCTTGAAATTCTGTGAAATTTTATTGAAGTTTTCAAGATATTGCCTCGTGATTGAAGTAGTAGAGATGTTTTATACTCGTGCAGCAGTTCAAACAATTTGATTGCGTCGTAAAACGTCTGCCAAGTGGGTGTGGCACATAGCTTCCTCGTATCCATAACCCGATTGTATAGATGATCCGATGCATAGTAGTTAATCTCAAAACATCAAAACAAGTTAATCAGTAACGTCCCTGAAAATTTCAGTCTACTATCGGTTTACTATCAGTTTTTTCAGTTTACTATCAGTCCGAAGGTAGTGATTTTCATAGAGAACCATTCAAATACCAATCTGTAACATCCCTGAAAATTGAATTGAAATCGGATGGAAAATGTGGAAGTTATGGCCGTTACAAGGAATTCACGTTTGCGCATGCGCAGTCGCTTCTACCAGTCCGAGGATGATGATTTTCATAGGGGACCGTCTACACACCAACCCGCACAATCCCTGAAAATTTCATAGAAATCGGACAATAACTTCGTATAGTTACGCCCGTCACAAGGAATTCATGACAGACGGACAGACACACAGACAGACAGACACACAGACACGGAACCAAAATTGTTCAGGAAGGTCTGAAACGTGAAACGCGAGTGGAAATTTTGATTTTGGAGAACTTTTTTTTTCATCCTTGAAAAGTGAAATCAAAGCTTCCGCTACCTTGGTAGACTCAGAAGCAAAAAGATTGCATTTCGACGCTTTTTGAAACATTTTGGTGTCATACTAGACTTTAGTAAATTCCTTGTTCCAGGAATAAATGTATGAAACAATGAACTTACTGTCCACCTAAACTGTTAGATATAATATATCTATATTATTATATCTATATATCCATGATATATCTATATATCTATATATATTTTCATATTATGAAAACTTAGGATTGAGAACATAGAATAAACAAATTCTTCAATGTAGAGGGCGAGTTTACTTTTTTTATTCATTTATCTCCAAAGGTTGTCACAGAAAATTCAACGGACTCCGTCTCCTTCGAAGAGTATTATCAGGATGGATATGGTAAGAGGTATTATTAATTAATTTATATTTGTTATCAAATTTGTTTTAATTTATATTAATTAATAATTTATATTTGTTTAACTTTCAACCATTAGAATGTCTCTGGAAAGTTATTATTCTTTATCAACACGAGACAGTATTATAGTTTGAGCCGAGGCATCAATATAAGAACCTACCAAGATGAGGAAAAGTGCTCTAATACGACGTAGCGCCCTACAAAGCCACTTTGGGGTTGTGGAAGGCACTAATTATACTCGAATCGATTCAATCGTATTTCTTGATGTCCTGCAGTCGTTGGGGCTCTGCGAATACAGTTAGAGGCGATTTGAACTTTTAAACATCTTATAATTTTGAGCGTTTCAATAAGCCTTGCAAAATCATCCTACCGGTAGTTACCCGATACCTCTTAGCAATCAAATAACAAAAAATTTTGGAACCCTTCAAGTTTCTAAAACGGCAGCTTTGAAATTAACTGTTATGGATGATGCTTATTTGTACTATTTGGCTGGTGCATATGCAATCCGTATGTTCATACAGCGTTACTCCTTCTAAAACAGTTGAGTTCAGTGGCCGCCATTTCTTAGAGCGCTCGAGTGGTACAAATTTCTATACCGTTTCCGTCTCTGAAACCAAAAAAAAATCTTTAAAATCAAAATAGGTCGTGACAAAAACAAAGGAATAACAAAAACGCTGCAAATTATTACACAATGGTTTATTATTTTTTATTTTTCTTTATACATCACTCGTCTGCAAAGCCACCAACCATCCAAATGAAGAAAAACATCGATCGCATTTCGGTCAGCTTTAATTTGAACGGAGATTAGGCCTCTTTTGCGATTCACACTCGTGTTTCTGATTTATCGTACGTCCAAACTTCAAATTCTCGTAGTGAGCGAACGGTTTGTCCTACAGAGCTCCGGGTTGTCTCAAAAAATTCTGAAAATTCTATAGAATCTTAAATTGAAGGAAAAACAATACCTTTATATCAACATTTTTTGAGTTAGGGCGTTTTCAAAATTTCAAAATTGATTTTGGAACCCTTAGAAGTGACCTACATCAACCAAAATCTTCGGGGCACAACTAGACCCCAGAAGGAGCCTACATACCAAATTTCATCAAAATCGGTCAATGCTAAGTGGCAAAAGTGCCGCGGACGGCGGACGGACGGCCAAATTTTTATTCGTTTTTTGGATTCTACGTACCTTGAAACGTAAACCATCGAATTTTGAGGGGGTGTTAAAAAAAAAATTTTCTTGGTCGATTCCAAAGGTTCATAATTGAAAATAATAAACCAAAATTAGAAGAATTGTAGAATGGATAACTTGAAGGTTCGACACATGGGTGTTGTCTGCCAAGTACACAATAAGGTGCGCAGTGCACCTTAAAATTACCTCACATAAAACGCACCTTCCAATAAATAAGTACCTCGTAGAGTTTTTGCTTCCTCACTACCGAAGGTAGGGAAGCTTTGTATTCGTGAAAGAAGTGAAAAAATAAAATGTCCTCCAAAATCAAAATTTCCACTTGCTTTTTGCGTTTTAGAGCTTCCCGAACAATTTTGGTTCCGTGTCTGTCTGTCTGTCGGTCTGTCGGTCTGTCTGTCTGTCGGTCTGTCTGTCTGTCGGTCTGTCTGTGGTCAATCCTTGTCCCGGGCAAAACTATACTAACCTGTGGTCCGATTTTGATGAAATTTTCAGGGATTGTGCGGGTTAGGTCCTAGACGCTCCCCTATCAATTTCAGCACCTTCGGACCAATAGGAGCGAGTGCGCATGCGCAAACGTGAATTTCCTGGAACCTCGGTTTCTCGGTTTCTAATGAACCGATTTTGCTCAAATTTGGAGGTTAGTTAGGGACTAACTTCTAAGAGACACCCTATAAGTTTCAATCAAATTGGTCAAGCAATAGCTGCTGCGCATGCGCGAACTTTAAATTTATTGTTACAACCAAAACTCCGCAACTATTCAACCAATTTCGCTGAAATTTTCAGGGATTGTGTGGTTTAGGTCCTAGACGGTGGACCGCTAAATAAAATTCTACGTTGAAAATACAAAATATTATAAAGTATAATACCTTATAAAAATTATAGAAATATTATAAAAATTAATACCTGCAACCCTATCCTGCATATTATCGCCAATATTTTGGTGTTCAATAACTCTTTGAATCATAATTTTTTCGCCAACTGATTCTATACGTCCATGTTACAATGAGTGAGGAAGCTATACTGCCCACCCAACGTTTTTTTTTTTTTTTACTCAACTAAAAATCCGAATTATTTCCCTTCTAACCATTTGTTCCGTGTTTTCGACCATGTATCAGTTAAACGACTCTAAATACCTCAATTAAAGAATTAACTTCAAATTTAAATATACCGTTGGAAAGAGCGTTAAATTTCCTATCTGTTTAATAGTGCCAAACCAAATTTTGTTGCCCACATTGAGTTGGCGAGGAATCACTTTACAGAGCAAAATTTACTAATTTTTAAAAAATTACTGTTTTTTAAACGTTCATTGAGTCTCACCAATCCAGCGTATGATTACATGCGAATAGCCCAAAAAACGCTGCAAATTATTACACAATGGTTTATTATTTTTTATTTTTCTATATAGATCACTCGTCTGCAAAGCCACCAACCATCCAACATGAAGAATAACATCGATCGCATTTCGGTCAGCTTTAATTTGAACGGTGATTAGGCGTCTTTTGCGATTCATACTCGTGTTTCTGATTTATCGCACGTCCAAACTTTAAATTCTCGTAGTGAGCGAACGGTTTGTCTTACAGAGCTCCGGGTGGTCTCAAAAATTTCTAAAAATTCTATAGAATCTTAAATTGAAGGAAAAACAATACCTTTATATCAAAATTTTTTGAGTTAGGGCGTTTTCAAAATTTCAAAATTGATTTTGGAACCCTTAGAAGTGACCTACCTCAACCAAAATCTTCGGGGCACAACTAGACCCCAGAAGGAGCTTACATACCAAATTTCATCAAAATCGGTCAATGCTAAGTGGCAAAAGTGCCGCGTACGGCGGACGGCGGACGGACGGCCAAATTTTTATTCGATTTTTGGATTCTACGTACCTTGAAACGTAAACCATCAAATTTTGAGGGGGTGTTAAAAATTTTTTTTGCTTGGTCGATTCCAAAGGTTCATTATTGAAAATAATAAACCAAAATGCCCCAGAATGTCAGCTTTCGAATGGTATCAAAATAACATAAAAGTCTGTCGAACGGGTGGCACATAGCTCCCTCGTATCCATAACCTGATTTAATAAACGATCCGCTGCGTAGTGGTTGATCTCAAAACATCAATCTCTAAGTACCTTTTACTACCCTCATAGGGGACCATCTACACGTCAACCTGCACAATCTCTGAATGTTTCTTTGAAATCAGATGGAAAATGTAGATGTTATGTCTGTAGAAAGGAATTCACGTTTGCTCATCATTATTCCGATGGTGAAAAATTATATCATATGATTAAAGTACAACAATTAGTTCGTGTTCTTAACATGGTATATATAGACATACTTATTATACACTATGTAGTAGGTACTAGAGCAAAACTGAACGCCTTGAAGCTCATAATGCGTTCGGTGGTATTTTTCAGATGATGACTATTATAAATATGATGAAGACGAAAACAGTCTATACGCCGAGGAAGATGAATATTCAGAATACGATTTGAACGAACAATCTAAAACTGGGAACGTGTCAGGTAGCTATCTACTGTAAGATGTTGTCGAATGTTGGTTACAACTGTGCCACAATGTGTATGAAAAACATCCTACCAAATAGGTAGTGGAAAGCGTGTTCACAAAAATATTTTTTTATAGTCTGGCAGGTGGGTGTGGCGCATAGACTCCCCATTTACCCTATCGTATAGATGATTCGATGTATAGCAGCTAATCTCAAAACATTAATATAGTACCTCCTTCTTAGGGGACCATCTGTTCGCCATCCCGCACAAAACACAAAAATGTCATCGAATTCGGGTGGAAAATGCGCAGAGGCCACTATAATTTTGAGGACTGTGATTTTCATGGGGGAGCATCTACACGTCAATCTGAATAATCTGAAAAATGTAAAAGTTATTGCTGTTATGATCAGTTTACGTTTGTGCATTTCCAGTGGATACTATCAGTTCGGGGGGGGGGGGGGGATGATATTATCCCTACAATTTTCATCAAAATCAGACGTGTAGTTTCGCCCGTTGCTAGCATTTCATGACAGACAGTGGCGTCTCCTCCAGGCAAACATAGCAAACACTGTTTGCCCTACTAAAAATATACAAAATGAACAAATTAAGTTTTGTTGAGATTCTCCTATATTTACATTTTTTGAAAGTAATATTTAACCGATTTTGGAAAATTTAATTAAAATTTAGGGACTATTTCATGATAACCAAGGAAGTTAGATGAAATAGGAGAATGGAATTAGTACGTACTTTTCCTAGAATACTAGCCCGCAACACACCAGAGGTTCGTAGAGATTGGTAACTACCATGGATTGTGGATGGTATGTGAACTAGCGCGGGGACCGGCGAAGCAAGGCAAGCAGTTCAAAGAAATAAATTTTGCGAGACTGTTTTGGATGAGAAAAGACGATCGGCGGGGTGGCGGGGGGTCAGTGCGGGGTCTAGTATTCGTATACCTCCACTATTATAATAATAGCATAAGCAAAGGCAAACAATCGACTAGCTGTTTCGTGACCTTGAAAGCAGAGAAAATTGAAAGATGAGCCATGGATACTAAGCCATGGGTTACGCTTCCTTAGCAAGCAGTAATCAAGTTTAATGAAGGAATTCTTAATTTCTTTGAATGAAGTGTGAAGCGTTTATTTCATCTAAATAAACTCGATTATGAAGCGAAAACATGATTGGAAGATAGGTACTGACAATGGCAAGCTGTTTTCTTTGCTGGCGCTTGATCTATAAAAAATAAACCGTTGTGTAATAATTTGCTACGTTTTTCATTATTAGTTATTCCTCAAAGACTGGTCAAGGTGTTTGCCTGACGAATATTCTCACCTGACGCCACTGATGACAGACAGACAGACACACGAAACCAAAATTGTTCAGGAAGGTCTAAAACTTAAAACGCTAGTGGAAATTTTGATTTTTGAGAACTTTTTTTTCAACCTTGAAAAGTGAAAACAATTTTTCCGCCAAGTACCTTGGTGGAGTCCGAAGCAATATAAAATATGGTTATCAGCTTGCCTCTGTGCCTATTTCGAGGAACTTAATGCTACTGAACTAATATGAGTGACTCTAGATTCGTGAAAACAACGAATACAACCTGTTCTAACCAAGAGGAAGAACAGGAACATTCAACACGCGTCTCTGAGTGAGATCAATGCGAATGCGAATTATGAAAGAAATACAACATGAAAAAATGTAAAAAGATAAAATAAGTGTCACCTTGTGACTGGACTCTAATATAAAGACAACAGTGGCAAAATATGTTACTTTATACAAAATGCTGCAAATTATTACCCAAAGGTTTATTATTTCTCTACATAGATCACACCAGAGATGGGCGAATTCTTATTCATAAATACGATTATGAATACAAATCATATCTGCGATTTTATGATTATGAATACGAATACAGGTATGAATATGAATATGAATACAAATACAATCGTATTCACACTTTGAATACAATTTTCCCCCTTATTCGTATTTTGAATACAATTTTATGGTTTTTTCTATGATTTTCCTGAAAATCGATTTTTTTAAAATTTTCCCTGAAAATCATACTTTTTTTATGATTTTCTCCCGAACTCTGGACATATTTATGGCCTAACAATGTTAAAGTAATCAATCAAAATTCGAAACGTTCACCAATTCTTATAGGATTTTTCACGCAGAATCGAATGAGACCACCCCCAGGTCGCTACGACCAACCGTATAGAAACTACGACGCAATTTACAATGAAAATCGTATTTTTTTACGATTTCCACTTTCCAAGAATTAGTGAGCGTTTCGAATTTTGATTGATTATTTTGACAATCTTGGGGAATAAATAAGACCGAAATTCCGGTAAAAATCACAATTTTTTAAAATAATTTTCAGTGGAAATCGTAAAAAAATACGATTTTCATTGTAAATTGCGTCGTAGTTTCTATACGGTTAGTCGTAGCGACCTGGGGGTTTGTCTCATTCGATTCTGCGTGAAAAATCCTATAAGAATTGGTGAGCGTTTCGAATTTTGATTGATTATTTTGACAATTTTGGAGAGAGAGAGAGAGAGAGAGAGAGAAAGTATATTTGTGGAAATACATTGCATATCACAATTGTCAACAATTCAGATAAAGGAATAACAAAAACGTCTGCCAAGTTGGGTGGGCAGTATAGCTTCCTCACTCATTGTAACATGGACGTATAGAATCAGTTAGCGAAAAACAGGAGAGGAAATGGCCTTGGAGCTCACTCAGCTGATCAGTGACCACTCAGGCACCTTCAGCATTCTCCATTGACCCTGCCTCTCAAATTTCAGCTTCCTGCGTTCAACAGGAGAGAAAATGGCCTTGGAGCTCACTCAGCTGATCCGAAGGTGCTGAAATTTATAGGGGACCGTCTAGGACCTAACCCGCACAATCCCTGAAAATTTCATCAAAATCGGACCACAGGTTAGTATAGTTTTGCCCGGGACAAGGATTGACCACAGACAGACAGACAGACCGACAGACCGACAGACCGACAGACAGAAAGACAGACAGACAGACAGACACGGAACCAAAATTGTTCGGGAAGCTCTAAAACGCAAAAAGCAAGTGGAAATTTTGATTTTGGAGGACATTTTTTTTTCACTTCTTTCACGAATACAAAGCTTCCCTACCTTCGGTAGTGAGGAAGCAAAAATAAACAATGGACAGAAATGATAAATAGCAAAACAATGTA
Organism: Apolygus lucorum; assembly: GCA_009739505.2. Taxonomy (NCBI): domain Eukaryota; kingdom Metazoa; phylum Arthropoda; class Insecta; order Hemiptera; family Miridae; genus Apolygus; species Apolygus lucorum. The sequence continues at coordinate 2,392,766 of CM019179.2, read as the reverse complement.
ACAGTTGTATATAATAAAATGTCACTGTGCATATTGCTATGCGTGCCAGGTGTGAAGGGGCACCTAGGACTCCCCCCTGTGCCGGCCGGTGGCCACCCGACCGCCCACGGGCCCCACCCACCATGGCGGCTTCCCGACACCAGACCGCCGTCGCTAGAATGAACGGCCACAAACGGCCACCCATCCCACCGACAAAGGCCAGCACCTCGCAAAAGCGAATTCGAGAGCCGCCGCCCGCTGGGGAATAAATAAGACCGAATTCCGGTAAAAATCATAATTTTTTTATGATTTCTAGTGGAAATCGTTAAAAAAAATACGATTTTCATTGTAAATTGCGTCGTAGTTTCTATACGGTTGGTCGTAGCGACCTGGGGGTGGTCTCATTCGATTCTGCGTGAAAAATCCTATAAGAATTTGTGAGCGGTTCGAATTTTGATTGATTATTTTGACAATGTTAGGCCATAAATATGCCCAGAGTTCGGGAGAAAATCATTTAAAACATATTGTTTAGTAATGCATGCATTCCAGGGGACGTCCCATTGGATAAGCATTAGATCAGTTTAACCAGTTGTTAAGTGATAAAACTGTTTCACTCGATGTAATTTATTTATTACTTTAGGCAAGAAATACTGACCCCCCCCCCCCATCATTATCCACCTTAACATTTCTAGCGGCATGGGAGCCTCGAATATGAAGAGCATTTTAAAATCCATGCTCTACGATACCCAACATGCGAATTCGAGTTCACCCCCCCCCCCCCCCCAACCACCTCCCAACGCCAACAATGGTGCCAGTCTGGCACCAAAGCTGAAATACGTCGTAACATTGAACTTTCATCTGTTAGTTTTGGTAGGCAGTCCGTCGAAGTTCACATCCGTATTCAAGGTGAACCACAAAAAAAAAAAAAAAAAAACACGAAATAAGCGGTTTATGGCATCATGGCACCATGCCCTGGCAGTTCCATGGTGGTACAGAGAATAATTCATGAAAATCCGGAGGTATAATGAGAATTTTTCCTCAATTTCAAAGCTTGGGTACAATTAGTAAGCAGTAAAGGAACCGAAATATTGAAAAGTCGGATATTTTGTGAATATTATTCCCCACTCACCCCCTCCCCTTGCGAATTTTGGTACTCTGGTAAAATCATGTACAACTCGGAAGTTATTTGAGTCAAACAAAAAAAGAAACACGCAAATTGGTTGGAAATTGAGGCCTGGGCAGAGTTTACAAGATTACGCACGCAAACGCACGTTTTTTAAGCATTAACCCCCCCTTTCCCCCTCTTAAAAAGCAAAATCCAAAATTCCGGCGCCGTAGTGCACAACTAGATAGTATTCCGCGTCAAACGAAAAAAGAACCACGAAAATCTTTTGAGAACTAAGGCCTGGGCAGAGTACACAAGATTATGCCCAAAAACGCACGTTTTTCGAACATTAACCCCCCCTTTCCCCCCCTTAAAAGGCAAAATTCGAAATTCCGGCGACGTAGTGCACAACTAGATAGTTTTCCGCGACGAACAAAAAAAGAACCAGGAAAATCGGTTGAGAACTAAGGCCTGTGCAGAGTACACAAGATTTTGTTACACACACACATACACACACACACACACACAGACATACACCTATGGTTTTTTTCGCGGATTTGGATTCAGAATGGTCTAAAACGGATTACTGTGTGGTTATTTTTTTTTCTGTTGAGTCTTGTCCTCCTTCACCCCAGATCGATCGCATAAGGACGCCCAAGTCTTACTGTGGGACGTCCTAAAAAGTATGATTTTCAGGGAAAATCGTAAAAAAAATCGATTTTTAATCGAATCGAGAAAATCTTATTCAAAGTGTGAATACGATTGTATTCGTATTCATATTTATATTCATACCTGTATTCGTATTCATAATTATAAAATCGCAGATATGATTTGTATTCATAATCGTATTTATGAATAAGAATTCGCCCATCTCTGGATCACACTTCTGCAAAGAACATGGCTTTGCCATTATCATCTTTTTTTTTCTATCTCCCCTCAAAGACAAATTTTTTTTATGACGGAGTAATTAATTTATTATAATTTATGATAAATTATTTTATTTACAAAATAAATAAATAAATACAATATTTATGAGGAGGACACCCAGGACTTACCCGACGCCGGCCGGATGAGGGAAGATGAGGAAGGTGGGGGTGGGAGAGAGGGATGATGGGAAGTGCCTCAACCAACCATAAGATACTACCTACCATACCACATACCAACTTCACAATCAAGTTAATTTGAAATAAATAAACGCTTCACACTCAGTAACTTTTTGCTTCCTCACTACCGAAGGTAGGGAAGCTTTGTATTCGTGAAAGAAGTGAAAAAAAAATTTCCTCCAAAATCAAAATTTCCACTTGCTTTTTGCGTTTTAGAGCTTCCCGAACAATTTTGGTTCCGTGTCTGTCTGTCGGTCTGTCTGTGGTCAATCCTTGTCCCGGGCAAAACTATACTAACCTGTGGTCCGATTTTGATGAAATTTTCAGGGATTGTGCGGGTTAGGTCCTAGACGGTCCCCTATCAATTTCAGCACCTTCGGACCAATAGGAGCGAGTGCGCATGCGCAAACGTGAATTTCCTGTAACCTCGGTTTCTAATGAACCGATTTTGCTCAAATTTGGAGGTTAGTTAGGGACTAACTTCTAAGAGACACCCTATAAGTTTCAATCAAATTGGTCAAGCAATAGCCGCTGCGCATGCGCGAACTTTAAATTTATTGTTACAACCAAAACTCCGCAACTATTCAACCAATTTCGATGAAATTTTCAGGGATTGTGTGTGTTAGGTCCTAGACGGTGGACCGCTAAATAAAGAATCATAATTTTTTCGCCAACTGATTCTATACGTCCACGTTATTTTTAATACGATAATTTCACGTTCAATTTACAACTATTTTTGTTTGAATGGGAGTATTCTTACTGATTCAGCTCAGAGGAACAAAACAAGAAACACGGTAATACAAAATCATATTCAAAACATTTTGAAGCAATATGAAACGCCTTTGAACGGATTGGATTCCAATATCAAAAAACCATTACCATGGATGCTCGACCTCATCTCCAAGATACATGCAGCTATAATAAAGAGGAAAAACGATTATCTACGTGAAAAGAGAAACTTAGTTCAAATGGTAAGTCGACAGCCTACGTGTTCATAAAAAATGTGTAGAGATTTTCTACAACAACGAATACACGAGCCATGTCCTACGTTTCCAGTTACTGTTGTCAAGCATTACTTTCAGTGCACTACCCAGCACTTCTGCAGCAGGGACTGAAGAACAAGAAACTCATAACTGTTCAGGGAAAAGTTTGTCCGGACTTCTCATTGAAACCATTCAAATGATGCGAAAGTAAGTGAGTTGGGATCTTTAAGTACTCGTAGATCTCGGTTCGTCTCCGAAAAAAATTTGCCTTTGTGCTATTACGTGCTATTATTTGAATCAATACTCAATTATACTCGTAATATGGGGCGATACATTTAAATACCTAATAGAAAAACGCTGCAAATCATTGCTCAAAGGTTTATTATTTTCTGTATAGATCACCCTTCTGTATAGATCACTGGTTCTCCATCAATAGCATCTACCACCATCTGTATTCTCCCTTGACCTTCCCTCTCAAATTTCAGCTTCCAGCGTTCAATAGGATTGAAAATGGCTTCGGAGCTCACTCAGCTGATCAGTGATCTGAAGAGTGAAGAAGATCTCCTCGAATGCTGGAGACGCCTGGAAGAGCACTTCTATTCAATAGGAGTAAAAATGGCTTTGGATCTCACTCAGCTGATCAGTGATCTGAGGAGTGAAGAAGATCTCCTCGAATGCTGGAGACGCCTGGAAGAGCACTTCCATTCAAAAGGATTGAAAATGGCTTTGGAGCTCACTCAGCTGATCAGTGATCTGAAGAGTGAAGAAGATCTCCTCGAATGCTGGAGACGCCTGGAAGAGCACTTCCATTCAAAAGGATTGAAAATGGCTTCGGAGCTCACTCAGCTGATCAGTGATCTGAACAGTGAAGAAGCCTTTGAGCAATGATTTGCAGCGTTTTTTACCCACCAACATTTTTTTTTACCTACCAACTTTTTTTTACCTACCAGCTAGGTACTACCTACCACACCATACTGGCTTCACACCTTCACAATCAAGTTTATTAGAAAGAACTAAACGCTTCACACTTTATTGGAAAAATAGAAAGCTTCGTATGGAAATTTGATTACTGGTTACGCAGAAGGCAAAACTGTATACAAATCGAAGAAATGAACAGCGATCGCATTTTAGTCCGATAAAATTTGAATGGACATTAGACCTCTTTTGCGATTCACACTCATGATTCTGTTTTATCGAAGGAAAACCTTCAAGTACTCGTAGGGACCGAACGGTTTGTCCTACAGAGCTCCGGGTGGTCTCAAAAATTTTTAAAAATTCAATACTATTTAAAATTGGTGAAAAAACGATACCTTTATTTCGAGAGTTTTCGAGCTAGGGCACTCTTGAAATTTTCAACCCTTAATTTTCACCCCTTAGAAGTGACCTACATCAACCAAAAGCTTCGCGGCACAACTAGACCCCAAATGGAGCCCATATACCAAATTTGAACCAAATCGGTCCAGTGTTGCTAAGAAAAGTGCCGCGTACGGCGTACGGCGGACGGACGGAAATTTTTTTATTCGATTTTCGGATTCTACGTACCTTGAAACGTAAAACATCAAATTTTGAGGGGGGGTTAAAATTTTTTTTTTCTTGCTCGATTCCAAAGGCTTATTATTGAAAATAATAAACCAAAATATTGAAAATCCAAATAATGACCCTAAAGTTCCATTTATTAAAACCAATTCAAACGTCATGTCACCAAGGATCTTTTCACGATCTCTTCAAATTTTCAAAATTCATGTCTTGAAATAATTTTTTGACTTTTAATAAATTACAAAACATTTTTATTTCGAGAGTTTCCAAGCTCTCTTGAAAATTGCAACCCTTAATTTTCACCCCTTAGAATTTACTGACATCAACCCAAAGCTTCGCGGCACAACTAGACCCCAAATGGAGCCCATATGCCAAATTTGAACCAAATCGGTCCAGAGTTGCTAAGAAAAGTGCCGCGTACTGCGGACGGACGGACAATTTTTTATTCGATTTTCGGATTCTACTTCAAATTCAAATGGGGTGTGCGCCTTCAAACAAAAATCCGGGAAAGAACACATGAATCATGTTCTTAGGAACCCTCTGATTCAGAAAAGCCAGAGAGAAGAACCTACAATGTTTTCTTTCCTTTATTCCTTCACCTTTACATAAGGTATGGGTACGTCAAAATCAATTTCTACAAACAAACAATAATTAAGCAAGGATACAGCACATATGGATACAATACTGAAACTAAATTTACGAACAAAGAGAAACGCATCAAACACTGAAAAAATCAAATTGTGATTTTTTTCCCTTACTAAAAGCTATGTTAAATATAACTTAATCAAGTAAAATAATATGTATAATACAAAAGGATGGTTCATTCATGAGACCATCACTTATTGCCAGTTATGCTCGTAAAATTCTTGCAGATTATAAAATGGATTCTCCTTCAGGAATTTCCTCAGGACGCGTCGAAATGTTCCCTCTGGTAGATTTTTGTAATTTGTGGGCAAGTTATTGAACAGCTTCACTGATGTATGGGGAAATTGGCGTTGCGTTGTTGAGAGGCGATTCATCGGGAGATTGTAGTCATTCTGGTATCTAGTATTGTAGGAATGGGCTTCCGCTCTTCGGGGGAGTTTACTATTCAACACATAGCAACAGCATAGCCAAACATATTCATTTATTATGGTCATGATCCCCATTTGCTTAAATAATGGCTTGCAGTGGTCATCATATTTTGCATGGCATATGATTCGGATAGCCTTTTCTGCATTTTGAGTACTGATATGACTGTTGTTGACTTACCTTGAAACGTAAAATATCAAATTTTGATGTATATAATTCATTATTGAAAATAATAAACCAAAAAAAAAAAATAAAAATGCAGCTCTGTCCACTAGTTATTAAATTGCAATTTAAATCTAATTAATTTGGTGATACCTTCGGACAGCTGTGGAATTCCCAGGGTGTTTTCGGTGACACTAGTGACACCATGGTCCAATTAGGGTTAAGTAACCTTGATTTAGCTTATGGACATTAAGTTAGACTATCTCGTCAATTCCTAAAACGGACGAAATTTTTTAAGAAAGTGTATCGGTAAATTCATACATTATTTTAATAAAATGTATTGACGTAAAATAAATACCCAACTCCGAGCTGGGCCGCAGTTTACTAGACTATCCAGCACGGTCATAAAATCATAAAATTGTCTTCTATTTTTTCTTATCAGACATAAGTTAAGATGTAATACTCTGTTTTTTGTAAAGATGAAAAATGTACACATAAAATAAATAAATAAATCTGATCTAACTGTATTTAAGTAGGTAGGTACATAATATCAACACAGTACCTACGAGATGTGGTGCCAACGGAGTTTGCCCATACCTTAAAGCACAAAGGAGCTATGTCCAAAAAGGGAGTTTTGTGAAAAACGCAAAAGAAATTATCACCAATGCACAATTCCTAGAATAATGGCTTATTACACTAAACTCTTTAATTTCCTCAATAAATTTTCAAGTTATTATCGTCAAGAAAACTCAATAATAGTTTTGTTGAATTTGATTTTTTCTGAAATTGAAACAAATAAAGAATGTGGAAGGTGGATGGACATAGCTCCTTTGTGCTTTAAGGTATCGACATGATTCAACCGGTAACCAGAATCTGCGAGGTTAACTACGTCCTACTAGCGTCCGGTTAGCTTTAATGATTTCAATCAAAATTAGTGCTGTCAAATTTAGTTATTAATTAGTGATGTCAAATTTCTTGGCGTCGTTCTCGACCCAGAGCTCAGCTGGAAGCCTCACTGTGCTCAACTTCGGTCATGTCTCGGCAGCACATCTTTCTTTTGAGGCGCCTATCCGAGAGGCTGACAAGGTCAGCCGTTCTGGCAGCTTTTCATGCCTGCTTCCAGAGCAGAGCTGTATATGCCATCCTCAGTTGGGGGCATTCTGCAGCTTCCTTCACCATTTTTTCTAGCCAAAGGAAGGCTGTGCGAGTCGTAGCTGGTATGAGTTACCAGGAGGATTGTAGATCAGCTTATAAAGAACTGGAAATTCTAACTATCCCCGCTGTCTACATCCTTGAAAGCCTATGTTATGTAAGGAAGAATATTGGGTCTTTTCATACTCCAGATCACGGTTACTCCACTCGTAGCAAAAATAATCTTTGTATCCCGTTCCATCGACTTGCTACTACATGTAATGGTACCACCTGGTGGGGTTTTAAATTTTTCAACGCCCTTCCCATGAATTGGCGCAATGCTCCGATCGGAATTTTTAAGGCACGCATTAGCAAGTACCTCGTCAGTCTGGCTCCTTATAATGAGGAATTTCACCGATTTCTGTTTGCATTTTTCCTGAATAGTTAATGGTGTGGGATAGATGAAAATCGGGCTGATTTCGGAAAATAAATCTCCAGTTATTTTTGGGAGACAATCAAAATTTTTGATTTCAAAACTAACCGGGAAAACGGACGTGCAGCGGGAACGCTCGCTGATTGGGCTGTTCGGATCGCCGTTTCCTCCCAGTGTTGCCCATTGGGACGACGAAATCGTGTTTTCTAAGAGAAAAGTTATCAAACAAAAACAGAGGAAACCTAATTTTCCCCATCTCGCTTTTTCTATTTTTTTCTTCAGTTTTTCGATTTCGAACTTTACTGTTTCATGAAATTTTGCATCTGGGGACTTCAAGCGGCCATAAATGAACGATTCCAGCATGACGTCATTTTCCCGGTTTTTTTAAACATTCGTATTTTCTACACTGTTTTGTTTATTCGTAAATTAGGAAGTTCGGGCTGAAAGTTTGCTATAGGTGGTTTTTAGAGGAGCTGAATCCGATTTTGGGGTCAAAAATAGGAAATTCCGACATGGTGAAATTCCTCATTTCTACGAATTTCTTAGTGATCTGGAGCACACTGACGCTGTGTTGATATCCTAGGTGTTTTTTTATGTTTTATTGTTATACCTACCTAGTCATTTGATACCATTGTTGTAATTTTTTTTTTTTTTTATGTGACCAAATGTTTAATTTTACTTGTAAGAATGCTGACCATTGCTCATACACTACGTGTTTTTGGCAAATAAAATATATTGATTGATTAGTGCGTTATTGGTAAGTAAAGTTGGATAATATGTACTCAGGTCCTGGTATCCTGTCTTGTTGTAAGAAATGAGAGAAGCTGTAAGAAAAGACTCGTACGAACTTGACATTCGTGTTTTGCGAACGATCGACCGTCATTTTGTCAGAAACACGACTTGGAAAACCTTACAGTTGCCCTTCTCGGCAGAAAAATGATTACCATATAAAGGCTCTAAACTATAAAAGAAATCGAATTCAACGCTGCGATGAAAGTTACCTACAATAAACGTTGGTTTTCTTGGTGGTAGTGGAGAGGAAGCAGAGGACGTCAATATAGGCTCATTTCAATACTTATTTGGCATTGTTTGTGTGAGTATTGTTCGGTTCTTGGGTGCTTATATTCTTATTAGTTTTTTTAGACGATGAAGAATAGGTTTAATCTTGGTGGCTCATATTATTTAATGGTTTTTAATGAAAATTAATTATTAAGTGATAATGTTTTTTGACATTAAAAAAAATTTTTTTTTGACTGGTTGGTTATACTAACTGTGATTTCATGTTAGAGGTTAATTTTGTAGTCTTCAATTATTTGTTTTTTCTTGTAGGCTTGAGAAAGGGGCCATAGTTTGCCCCGAAAGCGCTAAAAAAAAAGGCCAAATAAATGTTGAAATGAGTATATTGACGTCCTCCGCTTCCTCTCCACTACAACCAAGAAAATGACTACAGCAGGAGTACAGAACAATAAACGTTGGTGTAGATAGTGAATATTTAATCAGTCAGGTACCTACGCATACCTTATGTTCACGTGAGAAGTCCACTTTACGTTCTTCATCTCTGTGATCAAACATATTCAAATTTCCACGAAAAGGCTATATGCTATAAAATAAATGTTACTAAGAATGTTATCATGTAGTGAATATTTAGGTGTGTGGAGATCATCGAAGCTCGCTAGATAAGTTCTCGAATTCGTTCACTTTTCATTTCCCCACCTTCCGTTTCAACAATATCCTGAATATTGGCACAAACACTGAAAAATCGATAAATGGAACCGCTGTTGAGCGGGCTACGGGCAGAACACGCGACTTCAGCAGCTCGACCTCCCAGCTGTTTCTTTCGCATCTCTCCCGTGTGTATGTCTTCTTCTTCTGCGTGATTCTCTCCTGTTACATGAGCTGACTCTATTCTAAACAGATACTTTAATGAAAGCAACGAACCAATACTTGGGGCCGTATTCACGAAACGCACTTAGTGGGGCTTTTCACTAAGTGAAGCCTGAAATCTCCACTTAGAGCCGTACTTTAGAGAAAACGCTATTCACAAACTGAACTTTAGAAGAATCGTCACTTCAGCTCCACTTTACCGAAGCTGAACTTTCGTCAAGTTACACTCTCCGGGTAAGTTTGGCTCCTACCACACTTTACTGGCCCTTAGTACAGCTTTTGACAAGAAGTGCGTCTATTTTGCTTGCTTCGACAGCCGTTTTACGAAGTTTTTCCGTTCGGATTTAAATGGAAAACGACTACATGGAATATTTGCAGTATCTACGGAAAGGAGACGTGTACAAATTGTGCCAAGAAGGCGAAGAGAAAGCGAAAATGGATTTGCATGCTGGTCAGAAGACCTTCCGCGCACGTCACGTAAACAATTTCCTACTTTTCCTTTTTACAGCTACCTTTGAGCACGTATAATTGTGCTCAGTTCATTTCAATTTGAGGACATTATTGTTCAAGTGTCCAAAATGTAGTCAGATTTATGTGAATTCTATTACAAAGAACCAGTAGGTAAGCCCAAATTAACCTTTCATGTCGGCCTTTCCTCAGTTTTCCATCTTTCTTCCTTGGGTCTTCCACAACTTGTCTTCTGGTCTTCAAATTAGTCCGACCCGGACAATCGTTTGTTGATCACCAGCCGGTTATCATTGTTATCACTGAATATTCCCATTGGTCAATAGGAGCGAGTTGCCCTTTCGGAAGTTCAACTTCCTTATCAGTTGAACTTAAAGCTGACCTAAGAGCAGCTACACTAAAAACGATAGCGATTTCTCCTCAAGTTTCACTTTGGCCTGAAGTCTCACTTTCGGAAGTGCGACTTCAAGTTTCACTTTGGCGATTTTTGTGAATACGGGCCTTAATCAATGTGCTCTCCGGTAAGTAGGAAAAACTGATTTCTGTGATTTCAACAAAAACATATTGTTTAGTAATGCATGCATTCCAGGGGACGTCCCATTGGATAAGCATTAGATCAGTTTAACCAGTTGGTAAGCGATTAAACTGTTTCACTCGATGTAATTTATTTATTACTTTGGGCAAGAAATAGTGATCCCCCCCACCATTATCCACCATAACATTTCTAGCGGCATGGGAGCCTCGAATCTAAAGAGCATTTTAAAATCCATGCTCTACGACACCCAACATGCGAATTCGAGTCCCCCCACCGCCACCTCCCCAACGCCACCAATGGTGCCCGTCTGACACCAAAGCGGAAATACGTCGTAACATTGAACTTTCATCTGTTAGTTTTAGTAGGCGGTCCGTCGAGGTTCACATCCGTATTCAAGGTGAAACACAATAAAAAACCACGCAATATGCGGTTTATGGTGTCCTGGCACCATGGTGGCACCACTATTAGTTCCATGGTGGTACAGAAAATAATTCATGAAAATCCGGAGGTATAATGAGAATTTTTCCTCAATTTCAAAGGTTGGGTAAAATTAGTAAGCAATAATGGAGCCAAAATATTGAAAAATCGGATATTTTGTGAATATTATCCCCCCACTCATCCCCTCCCCTTGCGAATTTTGGTACTCTGGCGAAATCGTGTACAACTCGGAAGTTATTTGAGTCAAACGAAAAAAGAAACACGCAAATCGGTTGGAAATTGAGGCCTGGGCAGAGTTTACAAGATTACGTCCGCAAACGCACGTTTTTTAAGCATTAACCCCCCCTTTCCCCCTCTTAAAAAGCAAAATTCGAAATTCCGACGCCGTAGTGCACAACTAGATAGTTTTCCGCGTCGAACAAAAAGGAACCACGAAAATCGGTTGAGAACTGAGGCCTGGGCAGAGTACACAAGATTTGTCACACACACTCACACACATACACACACAGACATACACCTATGGTTTTTTTTTTTCGCGGATTTGGTTTCAGAATGGTCTAAAACGGATTACTGTGTGGTTATTTTTTTTTTTTCTGTTGAGTGTTGTCCAACTTCACCCCAGATCGATCGCATAAGGACGCCCAAGTCTTACTGTGGGACGTCCTAAAAACCACGAAATATGCGGTTTATGGCATCATGGCACCATGGTGGCACCACTATTAGTTCCATGGTGGTACAGAGAATAATTCATGAAAATCCGGAGGTATAATGAGAATTTTTCCTCAATTTCAAAGCTTGGGTACAATTAGTAAGCTATAACGGAGCCAAAATATTGAAAAATCGGATATTTTGTGAAAATTATCCCCCCACTCATCCCTTCCCCTTGCGAATTTTGGTACTCTGGCGAAATCGTTTACAACTCGGAAGTTATTTGAGTCAAACGAAAAAAGAAACACGCAAATCGGTTGGAAATTGAGGCCTGGGCAGAGTTTACAAGATTACGTCCGCAAACGCACGTTTAAGCATTAACCCCCCCTTTCCCCCCCTTAAAAAGCAAAATTCGAAATTCCGACGCCGTAGTGCACAACTAGATAGTTTTCCACGTCGAAGAAAAAAAGAACCAGGAAAATCGGTTGAGAACTGAGGCCTGGGCAGAGTACACAAGATTTGTCACACACACAGACATTCACCTATGGTTTTTTCGCGGATTTGGATTCAGAATGGTCTAAAACGGATTACTGTCTGGTCATTTTTTTCTGTTGAGTGTTGTCCTCCTTCACCCCAGATCGACCGCATAAGGACGCCCAAGTCTTACTGTGGGACGTCCTAAAAATGAATTTTTTGAGTTTTTATCCCCGATAAAGCGGCTCCCCCCCTTTCTGATGTGGTGTGTGAGAAAGATAATATTATTATCCTAGTATCCTAGATAATATTATTATCTAGGACTTGAGCCACATACTGTTCCACTGGAACCGAAACGTTTACCATTAATCCTAATCATAAAGATGAATGGAAAATCTGATCAGATGTTCATCAAAATCCACCTACTTAATTAATCTGCTTTTCATGAAATCTAATTCCACAGATTCCTCTTTGAAGGTGGTTCGAAAAAAGTGAATATGGAATTATTCGCATTTTTTGTTTTTAATGTATATTTTGCTTGGTCAAAATTCGACCACTTCTAAACTTTACATTCTTATTTGATGCATACTTACTACCACGTCTTTCATCTGTGTTTATTTTCCATCTAATTTTGTAGTTTTTTTCGTTTACATAACCGTATAAAGGCGAATTATGTCTCATTTCATGAGCGGTTTCGCTTACATCTTATGAAGACCTGAGCATTAGACCTGTAGCTATTAGTAAACTATTTTTGCCAATAAACTTCATCTATCTTTTTATTTTCATATACATTGAAAAACCACCCCTCGATTATAGGACGCCAGACAAAACAGAAAAATTGGCCAATATCTTGAGAAAGGTACTTTACCACCATCTTCACTCCTTCGGGCCGTGGACCGAGCAGAACGGTGCAGATTTGTTTGCGCTCTTCACACTGATGAGGAACTCCACAACGTCTTTCGATGCCGTGGCCAACATCATGGAGAGTAAATGGAATATACATTTTGAGTAAGGACATCGTTATTCATCACAGATTATTTATTTAATTAAAGCTTTCGCTGTTTCAAAGTTGTTGTACAGCAACACAATATAAACGCTGCAAATTATTACACAATGGTTTATTATTTTTTATTTTTCTATATAGATCACTCGTCTGCAAAGCCACCAACCATCCAACATGAAGAAAAACATCGATCGCATTTCGGTCAGCTTTAATTTGAACGGAGATTAGGCCTCTTTTGCGATTCACACTCGTGTTTCTGATTTATCGTACGTCCAAACTTCTCGTAGTGAGCGAACGGTTTGTCCTACAGAGCTCCGGGTGGTCTCAAAAAATTCTAAAAATTCCATAGAATCTTGAATTGAAGGGAAAAAATACCTTTATATCAAAATTTTTTGAGTTAGGGCGTTTTCAATATTTCAAAATTGATTTTGGAACCCTTAGAAGTGACCTACATCAACCAAAATCTTCGGGGCACAACTAGACCCCAAATGGAGCCTACATACCAAATTTCATCAAAATCGGTCAATGCTAAGTGGCAAAAGTGCCGCGGACGGCGGACGGACGGCCAAATTTTTATTTGTTTTTTGGATTCTACGTACCTTGAAACGTAACCAGGGGCGTGGCGTCCATTAGGCCACTTTGGGTCTAGCCCCGGCAAAATTTCTCTCACTGTAACCTAGATTTTTTACCCCAAAGTTGGAAAAACTCCCTTCAAAAAGTGTTCTCCACAAAGTAGAAAAAAATCCCTAGCAGAAAGTTTTTTCCTCAAAACTCACTCATGATCCATGGAAGCATGGAGCTTTTACAAGTAAAAAATAATTCTACACTGACATGCAGTTATTATGTCAAATTTCCATGGTAAAACCCGAGGCCATGGAGCTAGGTTCCATGCCTCCTACTAGGTCCATGCCCAAGGCTGTCTCCATGGCCTGCTACGAGAGAGAAGATGCAAGATGGAATCGATAGGTATCCAACAATCGATTTGTATCAAACAATCGATTCTCCACTCCCGAATTCCCAAGATCTGGGGCTAGACCCCGGCGTCGTCATGCCAACGTGTTGTTTATTTTTAGTTTTTCTCCTTCTGCACATGCGCAGTAGTGTTATTTTAGTTTATCCCCTCCCTTTCTCGGCCCCTGCCCTGGAAGACAATCGATTTTTTATTCTTTCTGATGACTTGTTTTGATTCAACTAGATGGATGGATACTCTGTTCAGGTTGCCATGAAAGTTCATTGTATAACAATGGACTCATCATAGGATGTAAACGCATGGAGTACTTCTGATATCAGTTATAGATGGGTTAAAAATTGAATGGATACTCCCTACTTTTACAGATTTTCACAGTATGTTGCCCAGACTGCACGATTAGGTGTTTAGTGTGTTTACACAGTACATAACATAGAACAGTACTGGAAACAACCGACAAGAGATAAAGTTTATCTGATAAACAGGAGGGTGGTTACATCTTGACATGATACAATTTTGCTGATTGACAGCAAAATTATGATTTTTGGAGTGTTATCATTGTTGTGGATGGCGTTTGCTACACAGAGATTTCATCACATAGGTATGAAAGTAAGTTAAAACTATTGTAAGTTGAAACGAAGTTTTAAAATATTGTTGAAGTTGTTATCTTCAGGGGTTTTTCTCCGAAATGACTAGTCTCTCTGGAGCTCTTTACCTACTGTGTTCCCTAAAGTGTCTTGAAACAATGACAGTTTACGTTCCTGGTCCTCTTATCATTTTCGGTTTTCCATTCCATTTTCCCTGCATTTCAAGTCGTCTTGGTGTTTGTTGTAATACGATCTGATGGAGTTGACCACTGATTAGACTTACCTACCTACTTATCGTATTTTTTCGTTTCTGTTCAACATTTCGGTATGGGGAAATACAATAGGCAGCCTGGTGCTCTTCAGTTCCACAACTTGTCATATATAAATGCTACGTAGGCCTTGCAAAAGACAATTAAAAGTCATCAAAGGGAATATGACCCTCGAAAAGCCTTATAGACATTTCGACTAATATGTAGAATTTGTTAAGACACTTTTTTTCATGATCTCGTCTTTATGATTAAGAAATTATGTGCTTTTCGTTTTAAAAAAAAATTGAATATTTAATGTTTTAGTAACAAATTAACATTTTTATCTTTTCGAGTCCCAGAAATGATTTTTTTTGTTTCATCATTAACTGGAATGAAGTTGAGATGTGATGTTTCCCCACTGGGTCCTCTGTTTGACGCAAAAGTATGTAGGTATGTGTGATCCTAGGGTCAAGTTCATGTATTTTCTGGTTTGGTGCCCCACCACTTTCAGAGGTCACCCAACGCCCCTGAACGTAACCCATCAAATTTTGAGGGGGTGTTGAAAATTTTTTTCTTGGTCAATTCCAAAGGTTCATTATTGAAAATAATAAACCAAAACGTCGGTCCTCCAACTTGGGTAAATCATCACTTGCTGACAGTGACTTATAGTCCACCTGGTCTGCTGGTACGTGTAAGTTATAAGCGAGGAAATTCAAAACTTATGCACCTCGTTGAACGGAGACCAGATGGGGCAAGCATGTTCCATGACACGTCGCACCAGGGAAGCGAAGTCGCGCGAACACCTTTTCAGAAAGCCCTTCTTCTAGTTCGTTGAATGACAATTTTGGATCCAAGAGTATACCCCGAGAAACTGTTCCCTTTGAATCATACCTAGTTTCATCATATAACTGATTAGGTAGCTACCTAATATCGGACTGAAGTTAGCAATATTCCTCGGCATTATTCAGAAAAAATTAAGAGTAAAACCAAATTTGGGCTCTTCCGCACGGGATGAAGCAGGGGTTGGAGATGGAAAATTTTTCAAATTCAACATCTTAGCGTGAAAAAATCGTAAGGTGCTACTTATCCGAAATGCCCCAAATTTGGGGGTTAGATTACCCTGAGTTATGCGCACGAGATAGAGGTGGAAGCAGTTGAACCAAAGTACAACATCTAACGTAAAAAAATCGTAAAAACCTGATGTTGAGTTTAGGAAAATTTCCTTTTCCACTCTTCTACCTCCCTTTCTGCTCCATCTTCTTCTTCTTTATTGGCGCTACAATCCTCGCGGGATCATGGCCTCCTTCAACAGTTTCTTCCAAGCGTCTCGGTTCTGCGCAGTCGTCTTCCAGTCGCGTACGCCCAGCATCCTGTGCCACGCCATCGAGCCATCTTAACCTCGGCCTTCCCAACCGTCGAGTCCGATGAAGCTCCTCGTTCATTATTCTTTTAGGAATCTGCTGTTGGTCCATACGAACCACATACCCGGCCCAACGAAGCCGACCAATCCGAATAAAGTGAACCACGTCTCTTTCCCCGTATAACAGCATTATTTCGCGGTTGGTTCGTTTCCTCCAGATCGGTCCATCTCGTACGGCTCCAAAAATCCTTCGCAGAACACTACGCTCAAACCGCTGCCTCGTCATGCATGGAGAGTGTCCAGCACTCTGATCCGTATGTTAACACAGGTCTAATTAGCGTTTTGTACAGTCGCAGCTTAGTACAACGAGTGAGGAGTCTGCTCTTCATGTGCTTCAGGAGACCAAAATATGCTCGGTTTGCTGCAAGGATTCTTCTTCTTATTTCGGGTTTCATTCGATTATCTGCATTGATTTGGGTTCCCAGATATATGAATTCGTCGACCCACTCAAATCTGTGTTCACCGATGCTAATACTTTGGTCATGGTTTACTGGAGCACTGGTTCGCATGTACTTTGTCTTGTGCCGGTTTATTTCAAGTCCCATGGCAGTTGCTTCTCTGACCAAATCCCCATATGCCTCTCTTATCGCTCCTAGTGAACGACCCACAAGTTCTATATCGTCTGCATAGGTCAGCAGTTGCACTGACCGGTTGGCAATTGTGCCGCCAACCTGTATTTTGGACTTTTTTACTGCCCTCTCCAATGCCATGTTGAAGAGAAGGCACGCCAATCCATCCCCCTGCCTGAGGCCTCTATGTGTGCTAAACTGATCGGAGCAGTCAGACTGCACCCGCACGACACAGGTTATTTCCTTCATGGTCATCCTGATTAGGCTTACTAATTTAGGTGGGACTTCCATCTCTAGGAGACCTTTGTAGAGCTCTTCTCTCAGGACATTGTCATAAGCGGACTTGAAGTCTATAAACAAGTGATGCGTCTGCAGTTTATATTCCCTTGCCCTTTCAAGCAGCATCCGCAAAGAGAATATCTGGTCGATGGTACTTTTGCCCTTCATGAACCCCGCCTGATGAACACCTATGATCCGATTAGCATGGGGTAGGAGTATTTGAAATAAAATGTTTGAGAGGATTTTATATGCACTGGAAAGTAGCGAGATGCCTCTACAGTTGGCGCAACTGAGCTCATCACCCTTCTTGTGGATGGGGCAAACAACAGTACGCGACCAGTCAGTTGGCATAGTTTCTGTCTTCCATATCTCAACTATCATACTGTGGAGGAATTTTGACATTCCCTCTCCTCCTTTCTTGAACAGCTCACCTGGTAGTCCATCTGAACCGGGGGATTTATTGTTTTTTAGCCTGGCAATTGCATTTTTAACTTCCGTATGGCTTGGAGGTTCTTGGCTGTCAGCCGGTATTTCGAGTGGTAGCTCTTGTCCAACTTCCTCATTCCCATTCAGAAGACAACTGAAATGATTTTTCCATCTATCGAGTATGTCCTCTTTATTATTCAGGAGAGTTCCATCTTCATCCTTGACAGCACTGGTTTGTGGTACTGATGTTGAGTTTAGGAAAATTTCCCCTTCCACTCTTCTACCTCCCTTTCTGCTCCATCTGGTGCCCAAATGAGGCCCAGTTTGGATCAGTAGGATTTTAAGGCATTTTCTGCCGGCGTTTTTTTTCTGAATATTGCTTAATTCAGTTCGGTCTACCTAATGTATGTTACAACAATTTTACAGGTCAGCCGCGGCCATGATCAACAAAGGATGCCGCCCGGGAGTATCTGGAGTCAGAGTGTACGACCAGATAGCTTGGGCCTGGCCAAAATTAACTGTCAAAAATGACGAAGCAATAGACGAAGAAGAGCTTTTCAAAGGGTATTTCCCTGAAGACCCCCCAGCAGTCGCTGCACAAATTCAGAAACGTCTAAAGCAACTGGAAGAAATACCCAAGGTCCCTATGAACGTTTCCTTTCTGTCGAAAAAAACCATGACAACATCAAATTACGTCAAAACCACGATAACATCAAATCACGTTAAACATCAAAATTAAAATAAATGAGATTAAAAGAAATAGTTATTTCGGAATTAATGTACGAGAGGAGATAGAGAGAGATTGAATGGGGATCGAGTCGATTCAGCCATGATTGAAAGCTCTTTTGGTTTATAATTTTCCGCACGGACCGAAATAGAATTTATTAATTTGATAGCAGTTTTTTTAAAGTACTTTCGGTTTATTATTTTCAATAATGAACCTTTGAAATCGACTGTCGAGTCCGTCCGAGACATAAATAAGGTTTACAACTAACCAACCGCAACAGCAACCTCCTTCTCTGTTACCTATATTATATTACAGTCTTTCCAAATGAGCCATGCCGTGAAATTCCTATTTTCTACCCCGACATACCTCTTCTAAAGACATAATATCGACCAAGAAACAAAAACTTTAACCCCCCCCCCCTCAAAACTTGTTGGTTTACTGCCATTCCTGGCTTCGCAGACGTCATCAGCTGTCTTCTTAAGGGAAGATCAGAATTTGTTCTGATGATTTCGCTCATGGCTTCCCAAACATCACCGCCCTGGGTTGGAACGAGGGGAACTGCGACCGACTTGCCCGAAAATATGCTCCCAAGGCAAGTCCAGAACTCACGGCATCTGCAACTGGTCCGAGTCTCGTCTCCAGAGACACATGCCGTAGCTCACTAGGTCACAGCTGACCTGAAGTTATGCGGACTCAGTTGCGCCACCCTGTATATTAGAATGGGCATAATGGTTACCTTTTTGCGTATTAGGTTCCACCCTTACTGTTCTGGGTAGGTAAATATAGATTCCATTAACCTGTTATAATAGGTTATCTCAGGGACCTTCTCACTGGCTCATTCCGACATCCCATTCCAAAGTATCGTTTCTAGGATTTCCATTTTACGTTCCCTACCTACGTTCCTTTTTTTTCCATCGTTATTCCATTCCAAAGTATCATTTCGTTGATTTCTAGTTTTCGTTTCTTTCCTAAGCTGGTTTTTCCTTCATGTTATTACTGATATCATTACGTCATAGCCTATTTTCACTCTTTTTCGAGAGAAAAAAATAAAAACAAAAACAAAAATATGTTGTTGACGAGTGCAAATTTTAGTTGGCCTTCGTTACTTCTGTAACGTTACTTAATAACATTATTAGGTTATTTTGGTAATAGATTCCAAGCTGTTACGTTAAATAGGTACCGCCTGTCTCTACTGTATTGATACTTCCCACATCACAAAGTCCATGGTATCAAAGTGAGATAGTTCTAGCGATTGGCGCTGGGAGTGCCTTTGTAAACTCCTGCCCCCCTCCCAGTATATGAAGGCAGTTCAAATCCAAACACTGTTCGGGTCTCTTCTAATTTCCTGTAATTATTCATAAAAAAATTCTCGAAGTACTAAGTGACGAAACAGCGTGTGGGGTAATGTCAGTATTTTCGGCACCAACATGAAAATTCTTAGGAAATGGTGACTAGTGAACTTGGTTTGAATGAAAATGTTCAAACAATCAACGAACTTCTATTTAATTACAATAACAATAATTAGAACTCGACAGAAACTAATGACATAGAATCCTCTTAGGTATTAACAATAACGAGACTGAAACCTGAAATAACTTAACAAAATATAAATATAGGAAGGTTACAACCATCTAAATAATTACCATTAAAACTAACCATTTCATTCTTGTCATTTTTAAAAAACTAAAAACAGACAACTCGAAGTAAAAAAAAAGGAAAAAACTATGATAAAAAGGTACTCAAGGTAGGTAGGGAGACTACGTTGAGGTGTTTCATCATCAATAAAGTTTTCAACAAGCTTCTGATTGTCTGATCGACTGATCAGGAAAGTCTGGTAATAGAGAGGCGAACGTTTATAACTTATTTGTACCAACTCACTTACTACAAAATGTACGATTATTATCTACGTACCGTATTGGAGAATCCGTCATAACCAGCAAGTCGAGTACAGGAGGATTTGGCGGACGTATAATAAACAAAAACCTGCTTGACACTACCTCAGACACTATATTCAAACCACTGGACAAACTCATTCAAAAACGAAAAACACCCACAGACGGATTACTGACAACCTGAACAACAAAAGACAACGAACAGAACACACTAGGTACCATATCTCCTTACAAACGCAAACAGCACCCTCACGACTCCACTAACTTCCAGACAACCAAACGACCTAGGATATCATAATTTCTAACAATAAATAAAAATGTCAAGTGGGTGTGGCACATAGCTTCCTCGTATCCATAACCCGATTATATAGATGATCAGATGCATAGTTGTTAATCTCAAAACACCAATCTCTAAGTACCTTTCACTACCCTCATAGGGGACCATCTACACGCTAATCTGGACAATCCTAGAAAATTTCATCAAATTCGGATGAAAAATTAAGTGAGTAGATGTATGTGATTGGATCAAAAAAATACTTAGCCTCGGCTGGGATTCGAACCCGCGACCCCTGGGGGACAGTTGAAGTTACGGCTGTTACAAGGAATTCACGTTTGCGCATGCGCAGTCGCTTCTATCAATCCGGGGATGATGATTTTCATAGGGGACTATCCGCAACCTAATCCACATAATCTCTGAAAATTTCATCGAAATCGGGTGGTAAATGTGGAAGTTATGGCCGTTACAAGGAATTCACGTTTGCGCATGCGCAGTGGCTACTATCAGTCCGAATGTGATGATTTTCATAGAGGACCATCTAAATACTAATCTGTAACATCCCTGAAAATTTCTTTGAAATCGGATGGGAAATGTAGAAGTTATGGCCGTTACAAGGAATTCACGTTTGCGCATGCGCAGTCGCTTCTATCAGTCCGGGGATGATGATTTTCATAGGGGACCGTCTACACACCAACCCGCACAATCCCTGAAAATTTCATCGAAATCGGACAATAACTTCGTATAGTTATGCGCGTTACAAGGAATTCATGACAGACAGACAGACACACAGACAGACAGACAGACAGACAGACAGACAGACAGACAGACAGACAGACACGGAACCAAAATTGTTCAGAAAGGTCTAAAACGCAAAACGCGAGTGGAAATTTTGATTTTGGAGAACTTTTTTTTTTCGTCCTTGAAAAGTGAAAACAAAGCTTCCGCTACCTTGGTAGACTCGGAAGCAATAATCAACTAACCAAAAATAAAAAAAATAAAAATAAAAAAATATAAAAAATAAATAAAAAAAATAAAAATTAAAAAAAAGTTAGAAATAGATATAGATATACTTAAGTTAGTAATTTTAGCAATAAGTTAGTTATGTAAGCTAGTTTATAATAATTTAAAAAAGAAGACCACGTGGTCGCCATGTGGTCATTATGTGGTGAATGTACAATTAGCTAATAGGATTAGTTTTATCTCTCCCTTTCACTTGACATGACAGACAAACAACCTTTCACCACGTGGTCTCGTTACTAGGTGGTCCCCTTTCCTTTCTAATCCTTTCACCTACCTCCCTTTCACCTAGACTAGATAAACAGAACGACGGACTGACGGGCGATGGCTCCAGTGCTCCCGTGCGGACCATTAGGTGAAAGCTCTGTCACCTGAATGTTCCCATTCACTTTTCCTCTCATTGATAAGAGTAGCCGCGATGTTCCGATCGCCTACGAGCTGGTTGGTCTCAGTGCTCCGAGAATGTCGCACGTTCAATTTGTAACTGGTGGTAGCCGACAGGAAACTGATGTCGTTTTCGTGGATGGCTACAAATTTACTTTCCATAAAATACTGTCGGGTGGTGTTCGACGTTGGTTGTGTTCGGCAAGAGGTGGCCAAATTAAGTGCCGTTCCTATTTAAAAACTGACAGAAACGAAGTGATACACAACGCGGTCAGAAATGTGTGGCCAAAAGGTCTGGAAATCACCGGATGTAAATTTCACCTTGCCCAATCGTGGTAACTTAACAAGCATACCTATTTATTATATATTTTTTTTAATTCGCTCTTTAAGTCATGCTGCATGAATGGATTTTTTCTCTTTTCTCAGGTTCAGGAAGATTCAGTTCTTAGACCTAGTCCCTCAGTACAAAACAGGCTCTGATGTTTCGAGGTGGCTACGTTGGGAGTTGGATTTCCTCTTTTGCCTAGTAGTCGGGTTGGTGATACGTTTTGCGAATGATCTCAACTATCTCTGGTAGCACAGGTAACGGGAACACTCAGGTTACTCGGAGCATCGAGGCCTGAATCGTAAGGCACCGCTAGGGGAGCACTCGGGTGACCCGGGAACATGTAGACCAACTTTCTAGGGGAGCACTGGGGTGCTTTTTCGAGCCTCTGGGAACATCGAGGTGGTCTCCCGGACTGACATACTTTAGTACTCTCTCGACAGCCTGAAGATGATGTCTTTACATCGAAAGCGCTCGCCTCCAGGAGGCTCGCCTACAGGACCTGTACTCGACTTGCTGGTTACGACGGATTCTCCAATACGGTACGTAGATAATAATTGTATTCTTATAACTTGCGGAACTAACCCCATTCATTTAATACAAAATGTACGGATTCGTCTTGACTAAAACCCATTCAACCCCTAAGAATCCTTGAACGTCGTACATCCACCAAAATTCGTACCATAACACCAACATAAATATAATAAATTGTACAAAATTAAACCCATTACCCTGACTGAATAACGTCTTGCGGTCTAGTAGGTTTTCGTTCCCCTCATCTTTCCATTAATTTCTCGAATTAGTAGGGCAGGTGTGTATCTGCATCTACCGATGAAATTGGTTCGGCGCACCAAAGAATCTCTGATGCGGAGAAAATGGAAAATGAGTCCGGTATTGAAATCGACAACATCAAAGGCATCTTCAGGAGTCGAAATGTTTTCTAATCCAATCAATTCACAAGAAGTCGTGTTCCCAAAGCTTACTATTTGTTTTCAGTGCATCTTTATCTTCTCTTTAATGCCCTGGAGCATCCAAGTTGGACAAAGTTGAGCACCTACAATTAAGAATGCAGGTAGATACCTAAAAGAACCTGGATGTTGGGCACATATCTGAGCATCAAATTCCAATGAGACGTACAACCGGTGATTTTTCGTGAGAAGAGTGAGTCCCTACATGATTTTGACAAGTTCTCACGCCTGATTTCTTCACCATTTTCAGTTTTCTCCAACTTGAATGTCCTCAAATTTTCATATTTCCCCCAGCCACCCTCAACAATAGGAAAACTATACCTCATAGGAATGTAATAAAATAATTTAAATACAATAACGGGAAGTAAAATAGGTATGTATGTAGCACAACCCTAGCAGCTGGACAAGGGATTGGAGGAGCACCTCAACCTCATTTTTTGGGTTTGGACTTGTCTTTGTTCCGATGGCGCTCGTATTTGTCCAAAAGTTCCGTTATTTCGTTGGACAGTTGCACTTCCTGGAACAATAAACAGCTTTACCAGACGTAGGCATCATCAACTTAACATTCTTAAAAACGAAAATAATTTGTTTTGACCTCCGCTTACAAGTACATATTTTACAAATAAAACGACGACATTATTTCACAAGGGTTTATTATTTTTCTGTATAGATCACTCGACTTCAAAGAACATAGCTTTCCCATTGCCACCACCCACCAACCATACCGATACCTCAAAGCACAAAGGCGCTATGTCCATCCATCTTCCACATTTTTTATTTTCTTCAAATATCAGAAAAACTCAAATTCAGCGAAACTGGTATTGACCTTCTTGACGATTATACCTTGAAAATTTATTGAAGAAATTAAAGAGTTAAGTGTAAAAAGCCATTATTTTAGGGATGTGCACTCCGTTTTCGGACATAGCGCCTTTGTGCTTCAGGATTTTCGATATTTTCGCTTCACAATCAAGTTCTTTTAGAAAAAATGAACGCTTCACACTCAATGCGGTCGCGAGCGTGATCACCTGATAAGATTTCAGAAATGGTAGTTCGTTGAAGTGGCGGTAGGTAGTGCTGAAACCCGACAATACTTTCTGGGGGCTAGACTCTCCTAGAAAAGGAACAGAGGCGTCTGGATCTCCAGCGGCTCGTCCTCGACACAAGCGCTCACAGCGGCCTTCCTGCTAACTCTCTTATCTCATTCTCACGCTCAATTTGAGTTTGTAATAATAATAATAGATGATGCATGATGAACTTCGTTGAGGTCTCATCAATGGTTGGAGGTAGGTAGGCCAGGTCAATAAAAAACCTTTTTCTTTCCTAAGTATCTACCTAAAAAAAATAGGTAATTGTTTTTACAAGACAAGCTTCATTCTTCGGTAACTGAAGGCACTTGTAGAGAATTTTCCAAAAAAATGAAGCTATTGCAGTCGTCTAGAAAAAACCGGGGTGAAGTTAGCAATAGATTCTAGCAACAGAAAAACGTCTGCTTAGTGGGTGTGGCTCATAGCTTCCTCGTATCCATAACCCGATTATATAGATGATCCGATGCATAGTAGTTAACCTCAAAACACCAATCTCTAAGTACCTTCCACTACCCTCATAGGGGACCATCTAAACGCTAATCTGGACAATCCTAGAAAATTTCATCAAATTCGGATGAAAAGTTAAGTGAGTAGATGTATGTGATTAGATCAAAAAAACAAGTGGGTGTGGCACATAGCTTCCTCGTATCCATAACCCGATTGTATAGATGATCCGATGCATAGTAATTAATCTCAAAACATCAAAACAAGTTAATTTGTAACATCCCTGAAAATTTCATTGAAATCGGATGGATAATGTAGAAGTTATGGCCGTTACAAGGAATTCACGTTTGCGCATGCGCAGTGGCTACTATCAGTCCGAAGGTGGTGATTTTCATAGGGGACCATCTAAATACTAATCTGTAACATCCCTGAAATTTTCATTGAAATCGGATAGAAAATGTAGAAATCATGGACGTTACAAGGAAATTCACGTTTGCGCATGCGCAGTGGCTACTATCAGTCCGAAGGTGATGATTTTCATAGGAGACCGTCTACAACCTAATACGCATAATCCCTGAAAATTTCATCGAAATCGGGTAGAAAAAGTGGAAGTTATGGCCGTTACAAGGAAATTCACGTTTGCGCATGCGCAGTAGCTACTATCAGTCCGAAGGTAATGAATTTCATAGGGGACCGTCTACACACCAACCCGCACAATCCCTGAAAATTTCATTGAAATCGGATGGAAAATGTAGAAGTTATGGCCGCTACAAGGAATTCACGTTTGCGCATGCGCAGTCGCTTCTATCAGTCCGAGGATGATGATCTTCATAGGGGATCGTCTACACACCAACCCGCACAATCCCTGAAAATTTCATTGAAATCGGACAATAACTTCGTATAGTTATGCGCGTTACAAGGAATTCATGACAGACACACAGACAGACAGACAGACAGACAGACAGACAGACAGACAGACACACAGACACCGAACCAAAATTGTTCAGAAAGGTCTAAAACGCAAAACGCGAGTGAAAATTTTGATTTTGGAGAACTTTTTTTTTCGACCTTGAAAAGTGAAAACAAAGCTTCCGCTACCTTGGTAGACTCGGAAGCAATACTTAGCCTCGGCTGGGGTTCGAACCTGGGACAGTTCTATGCGCTACCTCTGAGCTGTTGAGGCCTAGTAACGTAATGAATAGGATTTGAGATTCTCACAGGGGACCATCCCTCTATGAATGAATCCCTCTATGAAGAACCATTCTCTATGATTCTCATAGGGGACCATCTAAACACTACTCTGTAACATCCCTGAAAATTTCATTGAAATCGGATGGAAAATGTAGAAGTTATGGCCGTTATAAGGAAATTCACGTTTGCTCATGCGCAGTAACTACTATCAGTCCGAAGGTAATGATTTTCATAGGGGACTATCTAAATACTAATCTGTGACATCCCTGAAAATTTCATTGAAATCG
Source organism: Apolygus lucorum (assembly GCA_009739505.2). NCBI lineage: Eukaryota > Metazoa > Arthropoda > Insecta > Hemiptera > Miridae > Apolygus > Apolygus lucorum. The sequence continues at coordinate 2,366,723 of CM019179.2, read as the reverse complement.
GATGGAAAATGTAGAAGTTATGGCCGTTACAAGGAATTCACGTTTGCGCATGCGCAGTAACTACTATCAGTCCGAAGGTAATGATTTTCATAGGGGACTATCTAAATACTAATCTGTGACATCCCTGAAAATTTCATTGAAATCGGATGGAAAATGTAGAAGTTATGGCCGTTACAAGGAATTCACGTTTGCGCATGCGCAGTAACTACTATCAGTCCGAAGGTAATGATTTTCATAGGGGACCATATAAATACTAATCTGTGACATCCCTGAAAATTTCATTGAAATCGGATGGAAAATGTAGAAGTTATGGCCGTTACAAGGAATTCACGTTTGCGCATGCGCAGTCGCTTCTATCAGTCCGGGGATGATTATTTTCATAGGGGACCATCTACACACCAACTCGCACAATCCCTGAAAATTTCATAGAAATCGGACATTAACTTCGTATAGTTGTGCGCGTTACAAGGAGTTCATGACTGACGGACAGACAGACAGACACGGAACCAAAATTGTTCAGAAAGGTCTAAAACGCAAAACGCGAGTGAAAATTTTGATTTTGGAGAACTTTTTCTTTCGTTCTTGAGAAGTGAAAACAAAGCTTCCGCTACCTTGGTAGACTCGGAAGCAAAATTGATGGGGAACCTAGCAATAGATTCTGGCAATAACTTTTTTTCTGTTCTGATGGATTGCTTTTATGAAAAACATTTTGTTTTTACAACAATATGAATCATTCCCGACCTAAAATTGATTTGCAAAGACAGAAAAGTCGAGAATGGTTTTCTCCCGAAAACGTCAAAGTCCCACCGCCTTCCGAGGTTAGTATGGGCGAACGCTGTTTTAATTTGATATTTCCTGAACCACTTGCTCTCTCACCTTGGAACTTGGTGAGGGTGTTGGGTATGTAGAGAGGAATGGATTCCAATTTCCCCGGGCGGCCGTCAGGGACGGAGGGGAGGGGGCAATGTTTTTCTCCATTATCAGGTTTCCGGAAAAGTGGCAAAAATGGGTCAAGGAGGGGGTCCCTCACTTTGCAACTATTTTTCCTAGATTCCTAGATCAAATCCCCCCCACCCCACCCCCCTGACGGCCGCCCGACCAAATCTGGCTTTGCTATCCCCCAGAGAAAGTACCCAGGAATTTAGGAAAAATAGTTGCAAAGTGAGAGACCCCCTCCTTGACCCATTTTTGCCACTTTTCCCGGAAACCTGATAATCGCGAAACACATTTACCCCTCCCCTCCGTCCCTGACAGCCGCCCGGGGAAATTGGAATTCATTTCTCTCTACATACCCAACATCCTCACCAAGTTTTTAAGGTGAGAGAGCAAGTGGTCCAGGAGATATAAAATTAAAATTGCGATTGCTAAACTAAACTCGGAAGGCGGTGGGACGTTTTCGGGAAAAAACATTCTCGACTTTTCTGTCTTTGCAAATCAATTTTAGGTCGAGAATGATTCATATTGTTGTCAAAAACAATGTTTTTCATAAAAGCAATCTATCCGAAAAGAAAAAAAAGTTAATGCTAAACCGGATGGAAGTGGAGTTGAGGAAAAAGGGAGAAACAGACATGAAGATCTCTAGTAGGATACTCTAGTAGGATAGGTACTAGGACCCTGGAAACAGAGGAGATAAGAGAGTTAGCAGGAAGGCCGCTGGGAGCGCTTGGGTCGAGGACGAGCCACTGGAGATCCAGACACCTCTGAAAAAGAACAGCCATCGCTGAGCTAAAATGAGAACGGAGATCAGGCCTCTCCGGGTGGTCTCAAAAAATTATGAAAATTCAATGTTAAATTGGTGAAAAAACGATACCTTTATTTCGAGTTTTCGAGCTAGGGCACTATTGAAAATTTCAACCCTTAATTTTCAGCCCTTAGAAGTGACTGACATCAACCAACAGCTTTGCGGCACAACTAGACCCCAAATGGAGCTCATATACCAAGTTTAATCAAAATCTAACCTTGAAACGTAAACCAACAAATTTTGAAGGGGGGTTAAAGATTTTTTCTTGGTCGATTCCAAAGGTAGGTAAATTATTGAAAACAATAAACCAAAATGCAGGTGTGAGGACACCTCGAGCAGATCCAGGTGCTTGCAACTGTCAAGATAAGAAGTACCGGTCTCCCTTCGTCTTTTGCCCACCACAGTTGAATCTAGGGTAGATTGAGGTACCACCAGAACCCATTCCAAAGTCCACTTTCCTAGTCCTCTATTATGATACCGCTATGGTCCAGTATGGCTTTGAACTGTTGTTCACATCCTAACGGAGGGGTGGGGACCGATTTTGTCTTCAGTATGCGACCAACAGGTACTCAGTGCAGTTTTTCCCTAGCAGCTTCAATCACGAGCGGTCACCCAGAATTCATAGTTGATGGGTAAGTACCTATTCATTTTTTATTTTTATTTCGGCGTTGATATTCTATTGTTCCTACTCTCTACTAAGGGCATGACATGTTATGGATGTAATTTTGCCATTTTCGTCTCCATTATTACCACTTTTCACGTCGATCCTTCTGGAAGGACGTCAGTAGAATACACATTCAAAATCGTTCCGTCCCTATATTTTTTCATTTGCTGATTTTTTTTTGGATTTCTCGCTTTTCTGCGAGAAGTTGCTTCCTTTACATCAAATAATATATTGTTATATTGGAATGATGATGCAATGGGTCAAGGGGAAGTCGATATAACTGTATTACCTCAACAAATGCCTTTCATGACCTCACCGGATGAGAGCCCTCTTATTGATAATTTGCCACGCAGTCAACTTTTTGCTCCTGCAATTTTGAATAGCATTCCTTCTCATGATAAAGATGATGAAAGCGATGATGATCCCCAACCATCAACTTCCAATGAAAATATTTCTAACAAGAAGAGGTGGAAACATCGAGTCCGTAAACCAAAACCGCCCAAAAAATTGTACAAGTTGACAAAAAACCAGTCTCTTTCAACTGCACTTAGAGAGTAGTCACCAATGCATGGTCCCAAACAAAAGTTGTCATCCCTTGAGTTGTTTTTTTTTCGATAAAAATAGCCAAGATTGACTGTCGGTGAGTGAAAATCAAATACTTGGACACATGCATCGTACAGTTTGCAGCCTTTCAATCATTTTCAATGATAATTTATTATTGAATTTATTTATCTTTTTTTTAGATTCGATAAGAAAGAACACTACGGTGGAGATACGGGAGTAGACGAGAAGATAGGAGAAAGGGAGGCAGCTGCACTGCAGACTTTCCAAGACAAAGGCGACAACCGTATGCTTGAAATGTGACAAATTTCCACACTTTTTCGTTTTCTATCGTTCCACACAAAATAAATTTTGTCAATTTTAAATAATAAATGGTTTTATATGCAGTTTTGATTGAATAAAAAAGTGTATTTTCAATCTTGAGTCTCATTTGTTATCTCATAAGAATAAGGAATATGCGAGAGAGGTTGCTTGCATATTCTACTGACGTCCTTCTGGAACGATGCCCATTTATGACCTCATTAAAATGGGAAAAAATTGCAAGAGTGCCAAATTTGTCTTCAGTCAACCCCTTTGACACTAAACATACGAAAAAATTCAAAAAATTAGTACAAAAAATTCAGGGTTATCTTGGTTAAATTGACAAGTCTTCACTGAGTTAACCTCACCATCCACAGTTTTGGGCCCAGTGAACCATCCTACCTACCACACACACGCCATTCAATGGTTTCAAGCTGGTAACAGTAAAATTTACCCTCTCCCTCGCCTACGTTATGTTAACGGTTCACGGCCACTATCTGGATTAAGGGAGGGTCGACCTTACAGGACAAGCAGGCGGACAAACCTCACAACACTCAAGTGAGAAGTGGAGGGAGCGGAAGGAATTCACTACTCGGGAGCCCCAGGAGAGTTTGTCTACCCCCCCCCCCCCCCGCGGGACCTTCTACAGATCCTGTATAGATCACTCGTCTGCAAAGATCACAGCTTTGCCATTGACACTTTTTTTATACCTACCATCCAGTACCTACTACATATCACTACACACCTTCACAATCAAGTTTATTTGGAAGAACTAAACGCTTCACACTCGATTCGAAGAAATAGGGAGCTTCATATGGAAATTTGATTACTTGTTACTAAGGAAGCAAAACTGAATACAAAGCGAAGAATCGAACAGCGATCACATTTTGGTTAGCTAAATTTCAACGGAGATTAGACCTCTTTTGTGATTCACACTCATGATTCTGCTTTATCGAACGAAACCACTCAAGTACTCGTAGGGAGCAAACGGTTTGTCCTACAGAGCTCCGAGTGGTCTCAAACAGTTTTTAAAAGTCTATACTATTTTAAATTGGTGAAAAAACAATACCATTATTTCGATAGTTTTCGAGCTAGGGCACTCTTGAACATTGCAGCCTTAATTTTCACCTCTTTGCACTGACTGACATCAAGCGAAACGTTCGCGGCACAACTAGACCCCAAATGGAGCCCATATACCAAATTTGAACCAAATCGGTCCAGTGTTGCTAAGAAAAGTGCCGCGGACGGACGGACAATTTTTTAATCGATTTTCGGATTCTACGTACCTTGAAACGTAAAACTTCAAATTTTGAGGGGAGAGAGAAAAGTGCCGCGTATGGCCAAAAGGGAAAAATTTGTTTTTTGGGAATACATTTTTTTCAAACAGTAAAAATTTGTTTTTACGTTTTAAGGTTGAAGATAGAATGTTCTTGAAAATCAAAATTTCCACTCGCGTTTTACGTTTCAGACCTTCCTGAACAATTTTGGTTCCCTGTCTGTCATGAAATCCTCGTAAAGGGGAAAACTAAACGAAGTTATTATCCGATTTCGATAGAATTTCCAGGGATTGTGTGGGTTGGCGTGTAGATGGTCCCCTATGAAAATCTTCACCACCGGACTGACAGTAGCCGCTTGCGCAAATGTGACTTCCTTGTAATAGCTACATTTTTACTCCGATTTTGATAAAATTTCCAGAAATTGAACAAAGTGGCGTGTAAGTGGTGGCTTCAGATCATCCAAACAATCGGGTTATGAATACGAGGAAGCTATGTGTCTCAACCATTTGGCAGTCTGTTTTAGCATGGAACATACTTTAGCTTTGGACTAACTACCCGCAAATGTTACGCAGGAGGGGTGACGTGAAGAGGGTAACGCGGAGAGAGTGATGGGCGAGTGTCACGCGGGAGTCCACCCATTCACCCCATCCCTACTCCGCCGAAAAGTGCGACTGAAGCATGTTCCATGTTTCTTGAATTTCAACCAAAGGCTGTAAGCAGTAAGGCAAGGCCTAAAGGATTGAGTTTTTTTTTTCATTCATTATTGTCTATTGCCGCTGAATTCGAACTTACTTCTAAGGAACGAGGCTCAATTGTAGATGCCTTGTCGAGCCAAGCCAGGGCTTCCTTGAAGTCCCCCATGTTGATGTAGCACTTGGCCACCATCAGCCGGTTTTCCATCCACGGCTCTTTATTCAGCTCTTCAACTCGTAGCAACGCGTCAAGCGCTTCTGGGAATGTGGAGAAGGGCACCTCTCCAAAAACGGCGCTAGCTACTTTCCTCTCGACCCAAGAAAGCGTGGCAACCTGGTGGACAAACATTAGGCATGTTGGGTTGAAAAGATAGAACAGATAATTGACAGAATATCAACAATGAATGTTGACAGGGATGACTCAACTTTCGACGTCACCAGCGCAGGAGTCAAATCAAATTTCCTTATTGGTCGATAATAGGTTTGTCCGGAGAAGCAGTCCCGAACCAGAACCAAGAGACTGAAAAGGGGAGTGGGGTAGAGGCATCCAGAACTTTGCCTCTGAAAAATTATTTCTTCCAGGCTTTCATTCAATTATTTTTAGGCTTCGTTTCCGAGATACATCACTTTTCAAGTGGTCAGTTAGGGATTTTTTTCTTTTGATTTGTGCAGGAAATTGCCTTTGTCAAAACAAATTTTCATTTCGGTAGGAAACTAATTTTCATTTCGGTCGGGAACAAAACTCTCATTTCTAGACCCTTTCAGAAAATTTCAACCCTTAATTTTCACCCCTTAGAAGTGACTGACATCAACCAAAAGCTTCGCGGCACAACTAGACCCCAAATGGAGCCCATATACCAAATTTGAACCAAATCGGTCCAGTGTTGCTAAGAAAAGTGCCGCGTACGGCGGACGGACGGAAATTTTTTTATTCGATTTTCGGATTCTACGTACCTTGAAACGTAAAACATCAAATTTTGAGGGGGGATTAAAATTGTTCTCTTGCTCGATTCCAAAGGCTTATTATTGAAAATAATAAACCAAAACTTGAAAAATACCCTAAGGTAAAGGATTTTGGAAAAAAAAGCAAAAAAACTCGAGTGAATTTTTATGAAATATGAAAGCTATTATCATAAATATAACCGCCCTACACCTGCAAGAACTCTCATAGTACTAACGTTGTTTGTGTAAAAAGCAAGAAGATGCTGGAGAGGTTTCCAGCGAAACTGTCGCTAGAAGAACCTGAGTAGAATCGAACAAATAGAACAACGTAGAAAACTTTAGAGAAGTATCAAAGTGAACAAAATTCCGTGAAGTACCTGATTTTGAAGTGTCTTATCCTAATTTCAAAATGATATTGTTAATAAGTTATTACTTGGTGCGATACAAATTTTCAAAAAGTATGTCTAGACCCGGGAACAAAACGGCAAACTCCCATCAACAAGAGCAAGCCTGCCAATATAAGAACGCTGTGATAGAAAAACCGTCTCACCTCATACCTAAATCTACCGATAAGGTGGAGTAGGGTGGGGTCGTTAGGCGATATTTTCAGCGCTTCTTCTATGTGTTCCTTGAATACGAAGCCGTCCTTTATTTTGTTCTTTGTCGGTTGAAACTCTCCCCGAGATCCAACAGTAATCGCGTACCACTTGTGAGCTTCGGCTGACCTCGGTGCGCGGTCGAGGCAGTTCGTGGCGTGCGTCACAGCTGAAAACGAAAATCTGTATATTAGAAGGCGCTAGGGTGGAGTGGGGCAATTGCGATCCAAAATGTCAATAGTTCAACTTTGTTCCTCTGTAACTTTCCTTTGAAAACGCTATTTTCACCTTTTTTTTCTAAATGAGTAGCTTATTTTACGTAAATTACGATGCACTCCTCAAATTGTACAAAAGATTTACTTCTCATGGTCCAAACTGTGTTTTTTTAAATTCCGACCGACTTCTGCATTTGCCCCACTAATCGGGGCAAATGCGGAAACGGCCTGCGAATCCCATAAAAACATTTAGTTGCATTAATGGGGTAAATGCAAACAAAGCCAATTTCAATACGAACAGAACGCTATATTCAATTTTTTTCTCCTCCACTTTTTTATGACCAATGAGCCCGCCTTTTCCGACAGGTAAGGGTTACCAACATAACTGGGTACACATTGAGAAGGTTTCTTAGGCAAGGCGCTCAAATGGCGCCATTTTCAAAACCATTCCGCATTTGCCCCACTCCACCCTAATGAAAACTATCAACTCTTTCATTTTCATCAAGCTGTTGTGATCAGCTACCTCTTCGCATTTCTGTCCATCCAAATTTTTGATAGGGATGGCAACGATATATCAAAATATGAAATATATCGATACATTACGCTTGATATATCGATATAGAGAACCGATATTATCGATCAATATCGATGTATTTACCGATATATCGCGACTTGTTTTCAACAACTAAAAATTAAATGTTAAAATGAATAGATGAGAAGGGACGCCTGTAAGTACCTGTAAAAACATCAAGTAGGTAATTTTATTCCAAATTTTGTAGGTACCTAACTAGGTGATAGGTTGATTTCAGACTGTTGACTTCAGCTCAGCCACTACAGTGGCGCTCAGTCTCAATTACTTGACTTGAGCCAAAAGTAATGGAGGCGCGTCCAGATTGAAACTACCTACTACTAATACGAGTTGAAGCAATTTATAAATAATTAATGAAACATTGCGATGGTGAGAGTATCTAGAGAATCGGGAGTATTGAGAGTATGTTTTAGGGGTAGTTTGTCCCCAAATTGGCAAACCCAAAAACCCTGTGCTACTGACGTTGTGCTCTGACAACCATGGCTTTTTCGTACTTTTTCCCAGTAACTTTTTAAAGCAGGTTAGATATTTACTTCAACCGTTTTTCCAAGTAGATCTTCCGATATGTCGAGTATATCGATGTATTTCTTCCAAGATGATATTAGTAACTGTAATGACTCATACTCTTAACTATTTAGTTCTCCAATAAAGGTCGAGGGAAACCCTGAGTGACTCACCATGCAAGGTGGGTAAGGTGAGGTACGGGGAACAGTGACATCACTTGACGTCACCTTTTCCACTCTCCCCTTGCCTTTTTTACCTAGTATAAAAGGAGGACTCAGGGCTTCCCTTGTATGCACTCGTCTTCGAAAACTCGACTTGATTATTTCTCGCTCTACCTCGCCTTCTCTCTGAAACCCACAGTTCCTCAGAAGGTCTCGGTATGCGATAAATCTCATCGCGCCGGCTTCTGCTCCCATTTACCCTAGTAGTTGTCTGCCTCCCAACTAGGTATAGGTAAATGTGGTGCATTCCCCGGGTCGGCGAGCAATCGCGCCTAGGTATGTATCCGAGCTGGCGATCTTAACACTCTTGCACACGGTCTGCGGTAACCCGCGCCGGGCATCGAGTGTTGTCCCGTCCTTTGTCTTCGTTGAGTAGGGACCAATCAAACCGACAAGCCGAAGTGAAGCCGATCGCCTTCACGCTCCGACACGCAGTCATAACAGTAACGTTTCAATCAGGGGCGTCGCGTGATAATATTCGTCAGGCAAACAGCTAGGCTGCAAATTATTACACAAAGGTTCATTTTTTTCTGTATTGATCATGTCCCAGCAAAAAACTCAGCTTTGCTATTGTCACCACCAACCAACCATGTTTTACCTTCACAATCAAGTTTATTTGGAAGAATTAAACGCTTCACTTTCCACTGGAAGAAATAAAGAATTCCTTCGTTTAGAAATTTGATTACTAGTTGCTAAGGAAGCAAAACCGAGTACATCCCAAAGAAACGATCGGTGAACGCATTTTGGTTAACTAAAATTTGAAAGGCGATCACGCCTCTTTTGCGATTCACACTCGTTTTTCTGGTTTATCGTAGGTCCAACCCTTAAGTTCTCGTAGGGAGCGAACAGTTTGTCCTACAAAGCTATGAGTAGTCTCATTCGATTCTAAAAATTCAATGGTACAATCTTAAATTTGTGAAAAAACATTACCTTCATATCGAGAGTTTTTGAGCGAGGGTGCCTTTGGAAAGTTTCAGTTTCAGTTTGGAAGTTTCAGCCCTTCCGTTTCACCGCTTAGAAGTGACTTACATCAACCAAAAGCACAACTAGACCCCAAATGGAGCCCACATACCAAATTTCATCAAAATCGATCCATGATAATTTAGGAGAGATCCGCGGACAGACGGATTTTTTTCATACATTCGATTTTCAAAATGTACACGTACTTACCTACCACAAACGTAAACCATCAAATTTGAGGGTGGTCAAACCTTTTTTCTTGAAAACAATTAACAAAAAAGGGAGACTCTGAATTTAGACCTAATAAGATGTGAAACCTTCATTCTATAATGTTTTGCAATTATTTCCTAGTGTCTATCAACAAGAAAAACGATTAGGTACAGTGAAATACAGTAAAATTGGGAACGGGACACCAGTCAACGTCAAACAGCTGCTATTTGCGGCGGCGAAAAAACGAAGTGCCTTCCTTCCTTGAGATAATGTGGGTGAATGGATATGCTATGTCTTCATGCGTGGGCTAATTAGTATCCATGACTCATCTTCCAAGTTTCTCTGCATTCAAGGTCACGAAACAGTTTTCTGACTGTTTGCTATGGTGGTAGTGGGGGTATGGCAATACTTGATACCGCGCTGACCCCCCGCCACCCCGCCGATCGTCGCCTCTCACTCTAAACAGTCCCGAAAAATTCATTTGTTTGAACTGCTTGCCTTGCATCCAGCGATGCAAGGAGGACCAGCCCCCGCGCTAGTTCGCTTATCATCCGCAACATCTACATTACCGACCTCTCCAAGTCTCTGGTGTGTTGCGGGTTAGTATCCAAGGCAAAATACGTACTTTCTTATTCCATTCTCCTATTTAATCTAACTTCCTTGATAATAATGAAATAGTCCCTAAATATTATAAAAGTTTAAAAATCAGCTAAATATTACTTACAAAAATGGAAATGTAGGAGAATGTCAACAAAAATTAATTAATTTATTTTGCATATTTGTAGTAAGGCAAACAGTGTTTGCTATGTTTGCCTCGAGGAGGCGCCACTGGTTTCAATTCAACTACCTACTTACTTAGATAAGATTTTCCAAATAGACGTTCCTATACTATATATATTTTCACTCGATTTGCTATCCCTACATACCTTGAACCTAAACCATCAAACTTGTAAGAGGATTAAATACTAACTTCAAAGAGTTTTTCCAAGTAAATCTTCTGATATATCGAGTTTAACGATAAATTTCTTCCAAAATGATGTTTATATTGCTTTAAAACGTTTTAACTCACGTACCTATCTACTTCAACAAGTTTTTCCAAGCAGGATCTTCCGATATATCGAAATATTGATATATTTTCTCCGATATATCGTAGGTATCGATATCTCATTGCCGATATATCATTTGATCAGTATATCGATACATTTCATTCGATATGCCATCCCTAATTTTTGATGATTCAACAAAGCATATTAGAGGAAAGGAGCAAGGGAATTCGAGTTGTCGGTTATGGGCTCTGAAGTAGTTAGATCTACGTTTCAGTTTCGATACGAAAATATTAGAGAATAGAGAGTTTTCGCCACGTCTTTTGTGACGACCGTCCGCGTGTAATATCCATGCAACCGTCCGAAAATGGTGACTGCGCATGCGTGACGACTCTGATGGCGAGCTCGGTCGTCTTGGACGCCGCCAAATGCCGGCTTTTGGCGGCGTCGGGAACGACGGCTTTCTTGACGACTGTGTCCTTCATAACCTCGCACTTTTATAACCAGTTTCAATTTAGATCGGATGTAGCAGGATTTTGTGTTGTTTCCGACGTTCGACTCCCGTGTTTTGGTTCTCAATTTTAGCTTTCACAACAGTTTTCATTTTCCCGGGAATTATCAAGTTTTTCATCTCTCGAAACAAACTACTCGTCACCAGAATTCTGTTATCTTCGCATCAAGATCAAGTGAATCCATCGTAGGTATACTATTGTTGACTCTGTGCGAATTTTACATTGTTTGAATGTCAATGAAATTTCTGAATAAATGCGCCCTTGTTTTTCATTTAATGTTGCATATTATTTATTCATCTACCAACACACCTAACTACAGATCTACAATAAACAGGCGACGAGAGTCAGTTCACGTAAGTAGGTACCATTTAAGATTTCAACTGATAGTTCCGCTTGCTGTGATCATCGTACTTGTAAGTTGCATGACAAATTGGAAAAAATGCTCTTACAACAGTTATCAAGTTTATTACCTTTGAAAAAATACCTTCTTTTCACACATTAGTAGGTATTTGGTTAATTATGGATATCTGCATTTAGGTGTTACGTCTATAAGTTCGCACATCTATCCTAGTTTGATGGATCTATACTTTCGTTTTTGTAATAGTCCGCACGTCCTGGTAGGTAGAAACGAAGTACCTAGCTACTCTAAATTATCTATAGATATGTTACAGACGTGTTGTTAGACAAACAAGAAACAAGTAGAAAGGTAGCTACTGCAAAATCGGTAGTAAAGTACTATAGACCCAAAAAAAATGCAGTAAGAGGTCTGGAAAAGCTAGTGTTGTTCACTACTTTCTACAGGTAAAAACGATCAAAATCATCAGTAAGTATGTTTATATATCGCAATGTAGGGTTCGAAAGGGATGTAAATAGGTACCTACCTACCTATCCAAGTAGTAATAAATTTATTGCTTTTTCAATACGGCGAATATTCTAATTTTCGATCTGAAAAACTCATTTTGGGACCCCCGGAGTCTGAATCAGCTGTTCGCTATCGGCCATTTTCTAGTGACTTCACAGGTCGGTAGCTGTTTAGCGTCACTTCCAGAGTCCGCACCTTATTTTGTGATGACTCGAAATCCACCAAAAAAAGTTAGCATCTGCGTCTGCTGGCCCCATCTGTCTCTAGTCATCACGATTTCAAGTCGTCCGCCTGACGTGGCGAAAACTCTCTAATTTATGCAGCCTGAAGGTTTGTAGAATTTCAGTTCACAGCCTTCTAAATCGCCATTCAAAACTGTTGAACAACCTCGCTTCCTGCCATCCGGTTACTTAACGTTACACAAACTGAAGCTCGTGTTACTCTCACTTTCATGAGTCGTCTTTGATATTGATGGTGATTTCTTTCTCCTCAGATAAGGCACGAATTGGTTCTATGTCCTCTTCAATAGAGAAGGGGAAATCTTTCATTATCAAATCGAAAAGGAAAAAACTGCTGAATCCACATCCAAAAAAACAAAACTTTCTATAAGCAAAAGAGGATCAAAGATCGAACTAAATACAAAAAACGTCTGCCAAGTGGGTGTGGCACTTAGCTTCCTCGTATCCATAACCCGATTGCACAGATGATCCGATGCATAGTAGTTAATCTCAAAATATCAACACGCTAATCTGAACAATCCTAGAAATTTCGTCTAAGCAGGATGGAAAATGTAGAATTTATGGCTGTTACTGTTAATACAAACATTTCACGAACAGATATATTAAATTATATTTAATATATCCTCATATTATTCATATCTTCATATCTTCATATATTTCATATTATGAAAGTTGTAATAGAAATGAAACATTAAATATGAAACAAAGAAAAAACGTCTGCTTAGTGGGTGTGGCACATAGCTTCCTCGTATCCATAACCCGATCGTATAGATGATCCGATACATAGTAGTTAATCTCAAAACACCAATCTCTAAGTACCTTTCACTACCCTCATAGGGGACCATCTACACGCCAATTTGAACAATCCTAGAAAATTTCATCAAATTCCGATGAAAAATGTAAGTGTTATAGCCGTTACAAGGATTTTACGTAAGCGCATGCACAGAGGCTACTGTCAATTTTAAGGCATTGATTTTCATTGGGGACCATCTACGACCTAATCCCTGACAATGTCATCGAAATTGGATAGAAAATGTGGAAGTTATGGATGATAACAAGGAGCGCATATTCACGCATGCGCAGCCACTACTATCAGTCCGGAGGTAATGATTTTCATAGGGGGCCATCTACACGCCAACCCACACAATCCCTGAAATTTTCATCGAATTCGGATGAGAATTATAGAAGTTATGGCTGTGGCAAGGAATTCATGACAGACACACAGACAGACAGACACAGAACCAAAATTGTTTGGAAAGGCCTGAAACGTAAAATGCGAGTGGAAATTTCGATTTTGGAGAACTTTGTTTTCCACCTTGAAAAGTGAAAACAAAGCTTCCGCTACCTTGGTAGAGTCGGAAGCAAAAACTGAACCCGATTGGTTTGAAGGTGAACAATACAAGATCAATTTTAGAATGAGCAGGTTATGAAAGAGGTTTCACATAGAAAGGTTTCCTTATCAACAGCAGCCCTTGGAGCTGTCAACTTCTGTTCGACTGCAGTTCAATGGTTAATTGAATCATCCTGGTGGTTGATTTGAATAGGTTGATTTGATCCATTGGACTGTTTTTCCCTAAGGAACAGGCTTACTCTGTATGCGCTGGTGGGTTTCTGTTTGACTGCAGTCGCTGTTACAGTCCCCATTAGGAGGAGACTAACGCAAGCAACTAGGATGCTACCCAGTTGAAGGATGAGGCTCGTTTAGCTATGGACCGGAGGGGTGTTTGGTGCTAGTCGATGCTATGGCCACTCAGAACAGGGGACTCTCAGGAGAACCCTTTTATCATCTCCCACTGTTGACATCAGACCAAGTAATGGTTCCCCGAGTTTTGTGAGGAGGTTCCACAGCCCTGGTAGTGGCATGCAAAAACTCCCTATTGAATGGAAGATGACTACTTTTTGAATTTTCGATTGAAACATTTCAATTCCTGTTGAACTCAGAAGCAACTTGCCTTCATCGATGTAGGTTTTCTTCACTTCCAAGCCATCCGTGATTCCTTTGATGACGGCGATGCCATGACACACTTTTGCAAGCCTCCAGAGTACGTCAGGATCGTTCTGATGGCAAGATTTGGTACATAAGTAAAAACCCTTGCCAAGTTGAGTGGATTTTACAAATGAGTGTACATAAAAGTACTCATTCATGTGTAGGAATAGTACCTCTACCTTTAGTACCTTTTGGAAAATTCAACCCATATTTTTCACTCCAAATAAAAAAACATTTCTCTTTCAAGTTGATAAGTATGTTATCTTTTGTTAGATTGCTCCTCGCAATAGATTTTAAAAACATTACTAACTGATAAAAAAAAGTTTATCTACAAAAAATCTTTTGTGTAATACGGATAAAATCACTCGCGACGAGATTGTGGAAACCCACTTTAATAAAAAACGGAGTAAAGAAACACGTAGTCATCATCACTTCTTGTTTGTTGCCGATGATGATCTAACCGATTTTCTTAACTTCGTTGTTTATTTTGTGTAATAATTTTCAACGTTTTGGATTCCATCGAAGTAACTTTCTTACATTGTTAAGTTTTTTCAGCTCGTCGTAGACTTCCAGCTTAACAGCAAGGTCGGGGTTGCTCAATCTATCGTCGATGTGTTTATACAGTTTGTTGTCAGGTCCTTCGCGCTTCATTTCATGCCAGTCTCTGGAGACTACAGTTCTGAAAGAGAAAACGGAATTTGAGCAGCGAACAGACGGAGTACAAACTGCAAAACCATACTAACTGCAATATCGAATAGTGATTACCGAGGAATTATAAGATCTCTAGAAACATTAACGATCGTACAGATTCTATCAAGAATCATTGCAAACCAATCCATCTTTAGAAGGAAATCAAAAGTGTAATATTAGTGAGTTTGGAGCTCCAATAAGAAAATTAAACAAATTTTGTCTTCTTCATCTCACATTGTTTACAGGATACTAATTTTGTTTACAGTAATGCTAAGATACGGAAGGTTTTTCATGAAAACAGTGACCAACTCAACGAACGTGAAATCGAAGTCAATACGTGAGGGTTTTTAGAGGGGAAGATTTGTTTGTGGTGATTGTAGCGGTCTACAGTTGGTTTTTATTTTCAATAAATTTGGTTTTTCTAAATGTTGATACCTGTTAATTAATAATAGAATTCGAGTCGGTTTAAGGGAGATCTGCCTGACAGCTGATTCGAGAAAAACCTAGTCTCCAGCGATGATATACTTGAGCTGGATGTGCAAGGGGCAGTCTGGATGGGGGAACCAGGGGAGGGGGTCGAGGAATCGCGTGTTCACATGGGCGGTCTCCGTGGTGGACAGAATAACCTTCCTGCAGAAGCCTCTCTCATCGTTTATAATAATCACAAAGCAATAATCATTCTTTTGACTACTTAATATAGCTTTTCCGAATTGAATGATGCATTCTCGAAATTGAATGAAACATTTTACAAACAGAAATAAACCTTTTACACATAAAAATTGTCTGCCAAGTGGGTGTGGCACATAGCATCCTCGTATCCATTACCTGATTATACAGATGATCCGATGCATAGTAGTTAATCTCAAAACACCAATCTCTAAGTACCTTCCACTACCCTCATAGTGGACCATCTACACGCTAATCTGAACAATCCTGGAAAATTTCATCAAATTCGGATGAAAAATGTAAGTGTTATGGCTGTTACAAGGATTTTACGTATGCGCAAGCGCAGAGGCTTCTGTAAATTTTTAGGTCTTGATTTTCATTGGGGACCATCTACAACCTAATCCGCGTAATCCCTAAAAATGTCATCGAAATGGAGTAGAAAATGTGGGAGTTATGGCCGCTACAAGGAATTCACGTTTGCGCATGCGCAGCGGCTACTATCAGTCTGAGGGTGGTGATTTCATTGGGGACCATCTACAACCTAATCCGCGTAATCCCTAAAAATGTCATCGAAATGGGGTAGAAAATGTGGGAGTTATGGCCGCTACAAGGAAATTCACGTTTGCGCATGCGGTCGCTTCTATCAGTCCGAGGATAATGATTTTCATATCAGACAAGGATTTCATGACAGACACACCACGGTAGCGGAAGCTTTGTTTTCACTTTTCAAGGATGAAAAAAAAGTTCTCCAAAATCAAAATTTCCACTCGAGTTCTGCTTTTTAGACCTTTCTGAGCAATTTTGGTTCCGTGTCTGCCCGTCTGTCTGTCATGAATTCCTTGTAACGCGCATATCTATACGAAGTTATTGTCCGATTTCCATGAAATTTTCAGGGATTGTGCGGGTTGGTGTGTAGATGGTCCCCTATGAAAATCACCACTTTCGGACTGATGGTAGCCACAGCGCAAGCGCAAATGTTTTTTAATTGCTTCCGAGTCTACCAAGGTAGCGGATGCTTTGTTTTCATTTTTCAAGGTTGAAAATAAAAAGTTCTCCAAAATCGAAATTTCCACTCGCGTTTTACGTTTCAGACCTTCCTGAACAATTTGGTTCCGTGTCTGTCTGTCTGTGTGTCTGTCATGAAATCCATGTAATGCGCATAACTATACGAATTTATTGTCCGATTGCGATGACATCTTCAGGGATTGTGTGGGTTGGCGTGTAGATGGCCCCCTATGAAAATCTTCATCCCCGGACTGATAGAAGCTACTGCGCATGCGCAAACGTGAATTCCTTGTAACGGCCATGACTTCCACATTTTCTACCCGGTTTCCACGACATTTTCAGGGGTTAAACGGATTAGGTTGTAGATGGTCCCCAATGAAAATCATGGCCTTAAAATTCCCAGTAGCCGCGGCGCATGCGCATACGTAAAATCCTTGTAACAGCCATAACACTTAAATTTTTCATCCGAATTTGATGAAGTTTTCTAGGATAGTCCAGATTAGCGTGTAGATGGTCCCCTATGAGGGTAGTGAACTTAGGGATTGGTGTTTTGAGATTAACTACTATGCATCGGATCATCGGATACGAGGAAGCTATGTGCCACACCCACAGTGCCCATTCTACAGTCTTTCATGTTATTTTGATACTATTTATATATTTATATCAAAATTTGATATTTAATATTGATTTTAATAAGTAGTGGGTTAATTCTTTCAAAAAAAAAACGTGCGTTTTAAAAATGCTCTTAAAATTTGAGGCTCCTCTGCCGCTAGAAATGTTATGATGGTGGGGGGGGGGATACCACTATTTCTTGCCTAAAATGCCAAATAAATTAGATCGAGTGAAACATTCTTTGCTGCTTACCAACTGGTTTAAATTGACCTCATGCTTATTCAATGGGACGTCCCCTGGAATGCATGCATTACTCAACAATATGTTTGTCTCTCTATCTTTTCCAGAGTTGGTTCTCGTTTGACGGTAACTGACATTCTCCTATGTTCCTTAGACAGATTTTTTTTAAATGCATTTTTCTCTTAAATATAGATTTTTCATTTAACTCTTTAACGCCCGAAACTTTTTTTTCCTATATATTTTGAAAATGAATCTGAATGAATCTGATACCTATTCCGACTCCAAATATAGTTTTTAGAACACGAAAAAGTAATTTCAAAATCTCCTGATCGAATTTCATATAAATAATTTCAAAAATCTTCTGATCGAATTTCATGGGTTTACTTGCCATAAGAACTGATATTTTTCTTTCGAAACTGAGATGTAAGTAGATCGTGGAATATTGGATGCGGAATACATCCAAAGTTAAGTGAGTAATTCACAAACTTATTTTCACATTCATAATCAGTCAAAAAATATCACTAAAGGGAGTATTAGATAAAGTATCGTTGCCATGATGATGACGCATGGGTAGATGGTAGGGTACTTGTCAGTGGCGTCTCCTCCAGGCAAACATAGCAAACACTGTTTGCCTTACTACAAATATGCAAATAAAAAATTAATTTTAGTTGAGATTCTCCTATATTTCCATTTTTGCAAGTAATATTTAGCCGATTTTGGAAAACTTTTATAATATTTAGGGACTATTTCGTTATTATCAAGGAAGTTAGATTAAATAAGAGAATGGAATAAGAAAGTACGTATTTTGCCCTGGATACTAGCCCGCAACACACCAGAGAGTTGATAAGGTCGGTAACTACGACGGTTGCGGATGATACGCAAACTAGCGCGGGCGGTGCAAGGCTTGTCTCCAGTACTCTGTGATGCAAGGCAAGCAGTTCGAAAAAATGAATTTTTCGGGACCGTTTAGAGTGAGAGGCGACGATCGGCGGGTAGGCGGGGGGTCAGTGGGGGTCTAGTATTACCATACCTCCACTACCTCACTATCAGCCACAGCAAACAGTCGGAAAACTGTTTCGTGACCTTGAAAGCAGAGAAACTTGGAAGATGAGCCATGGATACTAAAAAAACCATGCATGGCAATACATAACATATCCATCCAACCACATTATCTCAAGGAAGGAAAGCAGTTCGTTCTTTCGCCACCGCAAATAGCAGCTGTTTGACGTTGGCTGGTGTCTCATTCCCGATTTTATTGTATTTTACTGTTCCTAATCGTTTTTTTAGTTGATACACTTGAAAATAATTGCATAACATTGTATAATGAAGGTTTCACGTCTTATTAGGTCTAGATTCAGAGTCTCTCTTTTTATGGTTTATTATTTTCAAGAAAAAAAGTTTGACCACCCTAAAAATCCGATGGTTTACGTTTGAGGTAGGTACGTGTAGATTTTGAAAATCGAATATAAAAAAAATCCGTCCGTTTCTTAATTATCATATCTAGTTGTGCCCTAAAGCTTTTGGTTGATGTCAGTTACTTCTAAGCGTTGAAATGGAAGGGATGTAACTTCCAAAGGCGCCCTATATCGAAAACTCTCGATATGAAGGTATTGTTTTTTCACAAATTAAAGATAGGTACCTACCATTGAATTTTTAGAATCGAACCCATAGCTTTTGAGGACAAACTGTTCGTTCCCTACGAGAACTTAAGGGTTGAACTTACGATAAATCAGAAAAACGATTATTAATCGCAAAAGAGGCCTGATTATCTTTCAAATTTTAGCTAACCAAAATGCGATCACCAATCGTTTCTTTGGGTTGTACTCGGTTTTGCTTCCTTTTTCAATCAGTAATACAATTTCTAAACGAAGGAATTCTTTAGTTCTTCGAATGGAGTGTGATGCGTCCCACACAAGCGTTCCAAATAAACTTGATTGTGAAGATAAAACATGGTTGGTAGTTGGTGACAATGGCAAAGCTGAGTTCTTTGCTGGCTCATGATCTATACAGAAAAAATGAATCGTTGTGTTATAATTTGCAGCCTAGCTGTTTGCCTGACGAATATTTTCACCCGACGCCCCTGGTACTTGTTAGTTCCTACAACCTCTAGCCAGGCCAAGTACCCATCAACTTGAAGATGACGCATCGTGCTTTGTGACCATCGAATGAGCTATGTGCAACACCCATTTAGCAGACCACTTTGAGTAAACTAACGTTTATTTGGTAGGATAATCAGTAGTTCTGATGACATCGAATCAGGCCATTTACCCATTGAATTTGTAGATGAAGCTTCGTGCTTAGTGCAACGCCCTCATGGCTGGAGATAAAACCTCTTACATCACTAGGATCAGACAGATTTGGAGAAAAGGACCCCCAGGTCTTTTCAATGACTCTGGAAGGTCCCCAGTAGCCTCCAAACAGAAAGGGCTTTTATGAGTATGTTGCCATACGGCAACACTGGGCGTTAATAGGTTAAAACGGTCAATGCCATTGAAAAATTTGTTCAAAATGGCCTTTGGTTGAAATTTTTTGAATAGCCTTGAAAATGACAGAATAGCCTTGAAAATGGCGGACTAGCCTAAGGTTGAAAATGGTTATAACTGACAAAGGTTCTGACGTCACAGGCTTCACGAGCGTAGCATCCATGAAAATGATTTTACAAGGATCGATAGTGGTTTGCTAACCTATCAGGTTTGTTCCTACAGCGACGGCAGTTGGAAGGAAACCGACTGGTGCATGCGCAGTAGCCTAACTGCTGTTCCTACAGGACGAACCGTCCAACGGATCAAACCAACCGCTGTTCCAACAGAATAATCCGTTCAACTGCAGTTGGAATGCATTCCAACGGAAGTGGACGGCTCGAAGGGGTCCCGTCGAAAAGGAAACCTTTCCCATTTGAAACCTTTTTCATAACCTGCTCATTCTAAAATTGAATTCGTGGAGTTCACTTCGCATCTCCTCCAAACAAATCGGGTTTAGTGTTGTTTTTGTGTTCGTATTTAGTTCGTTCTTCGGCCCTCTTCTCGTTATAACTTTCGTTTCATTTTTTGGATATCGGTCCACTAGGTTTTTCCTTTAATGTGCTGTGTTACTTGTAAGCTATACATTAATGAATTTAAAGTAATACTGTGACTGTGAAAGTATGGATAAAGTAGGAAAAATGTTCTATGTTTAATAAATGCGTTAATGCAACACGGACTTCTCAATTACAACTACCCCAAAAATCAATTATTACTCCACTGCTCAAATCATTTTTATTAGTGAGTTATGCAGTTATTGGTGTATTTTTTGAGAGTTTACCCCACCCTCTAGCCAATGGTCGTCCATACACAGCATTTGTTACTTCAAATCTTCCTGTTCTATTTATTCATTTAATTTAATCCTGATAGAAAAAAACACTATTGAACATTGTCGAAGTTAATCAGGTGGACAAGGACTCCAGCAGTTGCCGAAATATAGGGGATTTGCCAAAAGTTCAAATTGGTATGCCTAAAGTTTTTATCATTTCGAAAAAACAATTAACTTTAATTTTTACGTTTTCAGGGAAAGTCTATAAAAATTGCGAAATAGTACGCGACGTTTTCTTACAAACTGTAATGGCCCATAGTTGTAAAATTTCTAGCGTTTTTTTTTATTTCCAAACGCAGGAGAGGTATTGAATTTAAAATTAAAAGAGCGTTTGAGTAAACAACTTTAATGGAGATGAAAAAAGCATTTTACAACAGAATACATAGATGAAAACAAATAATAATGGATTGTAAATGTAGGAAGGAATCAACCAAAATCACCTAGGTAAACGAGTGGTAAGTAACATTGATTTGAATTTAGGAAAGCAAATTTAGTAAGAGTTGTACCAAATGTAAAATCGTTTTACAAATTTACCACACAATTTCATTTAGGTAAACAAAACATGGCTAGTAATTTTAGCAAGAGGTGAAATGACTCGTGAAACTGGAAGTAACGTGAGCTCCAGTTTGTGTAACGTTAAATAAGGGGACGGCAAAAAGCGTTCCTACAGAGAAGTGAAACAGTTCGACAGTTTTGGAATGCGATTAAGAAGGCTGTGAACTGCGGTTCGATTGCCTTCCAAATGCATTCCTCTGTTGGAACAAACCTGATGTCTAATAGAATCGAAACAACAACTTACGAGAGAGTGCGCATCCTTCCGACGCCCCTGATAGTCCCCATGCTCACTGTTTTCGTGGCTCTGATTGAACCACCTGTGACAGTCGACATGGTGGTCATCCTCCTACTTTTTACATCTTTTTTGGAACATCTCGCTTTTGGCTTTTTAGGTGCACCTCCTGATGTCTCTGGGTCGGGTTTCTTAGTCGGGGTCCCGTCGGCTACACCAGTTAACGACTTCGCGCTCGTTTCAACTTTGGGTTTTTTCCATTTTTTTCTATGAAAACAAAACAGTTGATTCATGACCGATCTAAACCCGGATGTCTTCTTCGCACTACAATCCGTTTCAGGTAAAACATCAACGTTTTGTGGAGTCGACGTTTTGGTGATATGTCAAGTGAACCTGAATGCGACCGAGTCTCCCGAAATATACCCAAATATTTCATACTCAGAAACGATGAAACGGTGTTGTTTTCACTAAATACCCGATAGGTACCTAGATCTAACTATCTGTCCTCTGGATACCAGCTATTTGAAAACATAGCAACGTCGTAGTGCCAGGTGAGGTACAACGTAGAAGGGGTTAAACAAATTCCACCTATAGGCCAGTCATCTTTGACATCAAAGAAACGAGTAAATGAGGTAAACTTCGTTTTTCAGTATGTTGCTAGGGTTCGCCCAGATAGTTAAATTCTAATTTTCAACCTTCAAAAATGTCGGAAACATTGTGAAATAGCCGAAAAACCGCTGATTTTTTAAAAACTTGTTTCTGTTTTTCATCAAAAAATTAGCAGAGGAAGGGATTGACGATAAGAAAAGCAGCAAATTATTACACAAAGGTTTATCATTTTCTGTGCAGATCACTCGCCTGCGAAGAACACAGCTTTGCCACTATACTATTAAAAAAAAAAAAAAAAAAAAAAAAAAAAACTCCCCTCAAAGACAGAGGGGGCACGCCATAAAAAAATAACCAAAAATCAGATATTAATGGGGAGGACGCCCAGAACTCTAAAATTTCCCAAGTCTTTTGGCTTTTCTTTGAGAGGAGTTGAAGAAGAGAGAGAGAAGAATGGTTTAGATTTTGTCGTTGGTGAGACCCCGACGGGGAAATATACAGGGTGTTTCACGATAAGGTTACAACCCCCTTCATTTTCGCAAAATACAGCGTAAAAAATTCCGACCAACGCAATTCTTCATGATTTTGGTTTATTATTTTCAATAATGAACCTTTGGAATCGACCAAGAAAAAAAATTTTAACACCCCTCAAAATTTGATGGTTTACGTTTCAAGGTACGTAGAATCCAAAAATCGAATAAAAATTTGGCCGTCTGTCCGCCGTACGCGGCACTTTTGCCACTTAGCATTGAACTCAAAAAATTTTGATATAAAGGTATTGTTTTTCCTTCATTTTAAGACTCTATAGAATTTTTAGAATTTTTTGAGACCACGCGGAGCTCTGTAGGACAAACCGTTCGCTCCCTACGAAAATTTAAGGGTTTATATTGAAATATATAAATATATAAATCAAAACACGAGTGTGAATCGCAAAAGAGGCCTAATCTCCGTTGAAATTAGAGCTGACCGAAATGCAATCAATGTTTGGTGATTTTGATTTTTTTTTAATTTTATTTTTTGATTTTTTTTCTTTTTTTTCTTTATATTGGATGGTTGGTGATTTCGTAGACGAGTGATCTATATAGAAAAATAATAAACCATTGTGTAATAATTTGCAGCGTTTTTGTGAGGATCTCAGGAAAAATACTTTCGCGCAAAAAAGTTGAGCGCAATCGTGCGCAATTGACACTAACTTCATTTTTTCAAATGGAACCCCCCTTTTTTATTACAGATTCGGATTCTACGTCAAATTTTATGAAAAATTCATACCCACATCGATTTGTTTTATTGCGCGCAACCTGGCTTTTTGAACGCTCTAAGTTGCGCAACTCCACAATTATACAAAAATTAGATTTTGGAGAACCCTTAGTGTGGCACATGTTTTTTCGTCATTTTTTAACGCTAAATCACATGGTGACATCCGTTTTTCAATTTGACTGGAATTTTTCACAATAGCGGCCAAACATTCTGTTGTTTTTAGTGAAAAAATCGCTCTTTTTAAATCGTTATGAGTTTTTAGGTAATTTTATTCAGTTCAAGCATGATCGTGCTGTCAGTTTTTATTTTTAACTCCACCGTAGACGGCCCCAAGCCCGTGGTTCGAAAGGAGGTGAGAAAATAAAAAATAAACATGATTTCGACCTCAAAACTGATGTTTTCGTGAAAAAAATGTTAATTTTTCCTCTTAAATCTTGGTTTTTCTCAAAACGGATGACACCCTGTGATTCAGCGTTAAAAAATGATGAAAAAACATGTGCCACACTAAGGGTTCTCCAAAACCTAATTTTGGTTTATTATTTTCAATAATGAACCTTTGGAATCGACCAAGAAAAAAAAAATTTTAACACCCCCTCAAAATTTGATGGTTTACGTTTCAAGGTACGTAGAATCCAAAAATCGAATAAAAATTTGGCCGTCCGTCCGCCGTACGCCGTACGCCGTACGCCGTACGCGGCACTTTTGCCACTTAGCATTGACCGATTTTGATGAAATTTGGTATGTAGGCTCCATTTGGGGTCTAGTTGTGCCCCGAAGCTTTTGGTTGATGTAGGTCACTCCTAAGGGTTCCAAAATCAATTTTGAAATTTTGAAAACGCCCTAACTCAAAAAATTTTGATATAAAGGTATTGTTTTTCCTTCAATTTAAGATTCTATAGAATTTTTAGAATTTTTTGAGACCACGCGGAGCTCTGTAGGACAAACCGTTCGCTCCCTACGAAAATTTAAGGGTTTATATTGAAATATATATATATATAAATCCAAACACGAGTGTGAATCGCAAAAGAGGCCTAATCTCCGTTCAAATTAGAGCTGACCGAAATGCGATCAATGGTTGGTGATTTTGATTTTTTTTTTTGATTTTTTTTTTTTTTTTGATTTTTTTTTTTTTTTTTTTCCTCTTCATCTTGGATGGTTGGTGATTTTGTAGACGAGTGATCTATATAAAAATAATAAACCGTTGTGTAATAATTTGCAGCGTTTGCCACTTAGCATTGACCGATTTTTTGTATAATTGTGGAGTTGCGCAACTTAGAGCGTTCAAAAAGCCAGGTTGCGCGCAATAAAACAAATCGATGTGGGTATGAATTTTTCATACAATTTGACGTAGAATCCGAATCTGTAATAAAAAAGGGGGGTTCCATTTGAAAAAATGAAGTTAGTGTCAATTGCGCACGATTGCGCGCAACTTTTTTGCGCGAAAGTATTTTTCCTGAGATCCTCACAAAAAATCATGAAGAATTGCGTTGGTCGGCATTTTTTACGCTGTATTTTGCGAAAATGATGGGGGGTGTAACCTTTTCGTGAAACACCCTGTATATTTCCCTGTCGGGGTCTCACCAACGACAAAATCTAAACCATTCTTCTCTCTCTCTTCTTCAACTCCTCTCAGAGAAAAGCCAAAAGACTTGGGAAATTTTAGAGTTCTGGGCGTCCTCCCCATTTTTTGCCTCAATTTTAGATTCTGGAATTTCAAGTCAAATCCTACAATAGGGCCCTAGAATAACGTTCAACACTAGGAATAACCAAGGGGAAAAAATTACCGTAGGAGAAAATGCCTAAACAAGTGAAGCCTCTGTTACAAAACACCGCGAAAATCGAGGAATATTGTTGACGTCATACGAAAAAAAAAAAAACGACGCGAAAACAACTCTGACAACAGACAGAGTTCTAGCACTGCCACACAAAACGATCCAGTGAAATGGCTACTCGAATAATGTGATTCAAATCTTCTTCTTCTTCACTTCAAGGAGTAGGCTTGCAGCCTGTTCCGTCTTCACAATGAATACCTAACAAACAATAACAAACCAAACCTATACCCATCTTTGTCTTGGTCGGCCTCTATCCCGGTACCCTCGTGGTCTATACTGGAGCACCTGTTTGACCAACCGGGAGTCATCCATCCGGTCGATGTGTTGCAACCACTTTGCCCTGCCTTCCGCAATCTTTTCATTCACCGAATAGACTCCCAGCTCCTCCCTAATATATTCATTGCGTATTTGGTCTCGCAGAGTGCAACCCTTCACTCGCCGGAGAAACTTCATCTCTGCAGTCTGAATTTTCTGCTTGTCTCGCTGCGTAATCGTCCAGGATTCACTCCCATAGGATAAAACCGGGGTTGCCATCACTTTGTAAAATTTGAGTTCGGTTTCTTTCCTTACTTTTTTACCGAGAGTACTGTGAATGGTGCCGCACATACGCTGGTATCTTCCAATCTTATTGGCGATGTCATTCTCGCGTTCAAAACTCAGGTCACATCCCAAAAACGTAAAATTAGTTACTTGTTCCAGTATTTTATTGTCCACTACTATTTTTGACCGTACTGGGTATTTTCCATGAAAGGCCATTATTTTAGTTTTGCTGGGCGATATCTTCAGGTCATATTGCCTACAAACTTGGGACAACAGAAATACGGACCGCTGCAGTTCGTCCTCAGTACCCCCAATTACTACCTGATCATCTGCAAACAATAACGTACTGAGAGCTGAGCCTATTGGTTGCAAGATAATGCCTGGAGTCGTAAGCTGGTGTTTCCACTGCCGGACCACGTCATCGATATAAATATTAAAAAGAGCAGGTGATAAACAGCACCCTTGTCGAACTCCCTTATTGATCTCTATTGGTCCGACTAGTTTCCGCCCAGTGTTAATAAGGATCTCCGTTTTATCATAGAGGCTCTTGATCACTCTAATGAGCTGTCTAGGATATCCTCTTCGCTCTAGTATGCTCCATAAAGTGGATCTATTGACTCTATCAAAGGCTTTTTCGTAGTCAATGAAAGCAATGTGCGTTTCCAGGTTGAACTCCCTTCTTTTCTCGATCAACTGCCTCATTATTGTAACATTATCACTGCAAGATCTGCCTTTCCTGAATCCAGACTGCTCTTCAACCAGTAGTACTTCTGAAATATTTTTCAGGCGGTTGCTTATTATTCTAGCATATAACTTGTAGGAGCCGTTGAGAATACTTATTCCCCGGTAATTGGAACACTGATCTCGAGCGCCTTTCTTAAATAAGGAAATGACTTCTGCTCTCCTCCAAGAGTCCGGGATTGTACCCATCTCCCAGCACCTGTTAAATAAGTGCAAAAGTCTCAACTTCAGAAATATTCCACCATACTTCCAAAGTTCGGTGCCTAGGCCATCTGGGCCTGCTGCTTTTCTATTTTTTAATTGACCCAGTGCGTTATCCAGTTCAGTCATATCTATACCGTCACCGTGATACGATCCAAAACTACTATCAAAACTACCTGAGGAGATACTACTCATGTTCTGTTCATCTTGCGCCTCTTCCGTCCACAGCGTTTTATAGTGCTCAATCCAAGACTGGTCATCAATTATGTGTAAGCACGCTGTGTCCTTCTCAGTTCGATTAATTTGCTTCAACACCTTATATGCCATATCCTGTCTCCCATGCACGTCCGTCTCAATATTGGATATGAACACATCCCACGAGTCTTGGTGAGCTCTTCTAGACAGCGATTTAGCAAGATTCCGCTTTCTATGATAAAATTGTTTACTTTCAACAGAGCGATGTTGTAGGTCTAAAAGCCATGCTTTGATCTTTTCTTTAATTGCTTCCTCGATTTCATCATTCCAAATTCGAAGACCTCTACGTCTCCTCCACTTTTTCTTTTTACCCAGTGCTTCTATTGCAGCTCGATTTACACATCGTTCTATGATCTTCCATTCATCATTTAAGTCTTCCTCTGTTCTTGCATCTTCCAGATATTTATTCAGTCTCTGCTGGTACAAGAGCCTTATACTTGGGTCCTGGAGCAAGTACAGCTTATACACCTCTTGACATGGATGGGGGTCTCGTCTGGCTTTCAAATTCTTCCATCTAGCCATCAGTGCTATCTTTCCAATCACCAAAAAATGATCGGAGTAGATATCACTTCCTCTATTCACTTTGACATCCTGAATACATGCTGTTAGTTTCCTGTTGATAAGGATATAATCTATAATAGACCTACTCCCTCTAGCACTCCAAGTGTACTTATGAATGTCCTTCTTCCTGTAGAAGCTATTCGCAATTTTTAAACTGTTGTGCGAAGCAAAGTGCCTCAGCTCCTCACCATTGACATTAATAGTGTCCTCTCCATAAGGCCCAACAATACCTTCCAGGGGTATACTACCAATTCTCGCATTGAGGTCACCACAGATAGTCATGTAATCATTGGGATTGATTCTGCTAACTTGCTTCTGCAACTCTTCATAGAATTCATTTGTGTCATCTCGCCGGCCTTCTTCTGGTGCATACACTCCTACTACTGTTAAATATCCTCTATCTATTTTAAATCTTGCACTCACTATTCGCTCGTTAATGTATGTATAACTCTGCAGCTTATTTCTCCATTTTCTATCCACCATTATTGCCACACCGCTCTGAGCCCTTCGCTCAGCACTGACTCCACTGTAAATCAGCAAATAATTCGCCAAATCTTTAGTACCTTTCAGTTTTATCTTTGTCTCGCTGATAACGGCTATGTTAACTGATCGTTCACTAAGTGCTCTATCCAGCTCGTCTTCTTTATTTCTCAGCCCCCTAACATTCCATGTAGCCAATTTTAACCTATCCGAAATTCCCAGGTTTTTATCCTTGACGCGCCGATGTCGTAAGCCATTTAATCCGTCCGGTTTCTTTTTCTTGTGAAGATTTTGAGTTTTTAAGTATTTCCCTAGTAGAGTGATTCAAATCTTGAAACTAAATAAGAGAAGATGAAGACTAATAATGCTTGATAAACTAGTAGGTAGAATCGTATTGTAAAAAAGTTAGTAATATTGTTTCTTTTGGTCACTTTTGTGTCTGAGTTCTTCCTGCCAGTTCGCGGCGCACTCTTGTGCGCACTACTTGTAAGCTAAAAGTTCGTGTTCCGCTTCTGTGGTAAGCGCCACAGAACCTCCTTTGAAGTCAGATTGGTAGTGTAGAATAAGTAGAAACGTAAATTCGGAACGGTGAAAACGATTTATTAAACTCCGAAAGAATTACAAGACAACCCGGCGTCGGGCGTTTCCAACAACGACCACAAAATACAACACCTGCGAAACATATGATTATAGCACATCCTCCCTCACAAGTCAAGGCGTTGTGGAGGCCTGATGATCCTTCGAGGTCTCCTCTCCGAAGACCACTGTAGGTTTCCAGGAGGTGCAAGTTGGGGAGCGACTGGAAAATTTTCAGTGGGCTTTTCGAAGGGAAGAGGTGCGAGGTGAACCCTATTCCGCCTTATTTGCTTTGAGTCTTCAGTCTGGACGATGTAGGACCTTGGGGCTGCATGTTTAGCAGCGACCACTCCTGGCATATCTTTATCCTTCACGTAGACCTTCTGCCCTACCACCAAGTCCTGTTTTTCTTTATTCGCTCCAAACCTGCGATCAAAATATTCCTTCCTCCTCCGACGTATGGTAGCTTCCCGGGACCTCAATTTGGCTTCATCGGGTAGATGAGGTCTTAGATTAGCTGTAGACGTAGGAACAAGAGTCCTCAACCGCCGTCCCATTAGCAATTCAGCCGGGGAATAGCCATTTTCTAGAGGAGTAGACCGATACGATAGCAGGCCAGTTTCCAAGTCTTCGCATTTTAAAATGATTTGTTTCGCCATGTCCACGGCTGACTCTGCAAGCCCATTAGACTGAGGGTATCGTGGGCTACTAAATGAAATCCGGAAGCCCCATTGTTCTGCGAACCGAGAAAACTCTTCAGATCTAAATTGTGGACCATTGTCACATCTCAAGCACTGAGGAACCCCATGACGAGCGAAAATCTTCTTCATTTCTACGATCAGCATCGAAGAGCTTGTTGAGGTCATGCGAGTTACTTCCAGGAATCGTGAATAGTAGTCCCGGACCACCAAAAAAGTTTTCCCGTTGACCTCGCCAAAATCCGCTCCAACCAGAGACCAAGGCAAGTCAGGGAAAGTAGTAGAAATGAGAGGATCCTTATGTTGTGTTCTGTTCATGGAACAGATGTGACAATTGGTGACTTGAGCAGCAATATCTTCTGAAATTCCTGGCCACCAAACGGATCCTTGGGCCAGGCGCCTACACTTTGTGATGCCCAAATGACCAGAGTGAAGTTTATGCAATACGGAGGTGTGCAGAACCCGCGGAACGACTATCCTGTCTATCATGAACAACAGACCGTCGACATATGCCAGAGAATCGCGAAACTTGTAGAATGGGGAACACTTGGGGTTGATTTCCTTATTGACAGTCCATCCATTAATGAGGCAGTTGCGAACAAGTTGTAGAACAGGATCTGATGCTGTAGCTGATCGTATTTGTTCATGCAGCTTATCAGAGAGGGGTACGTTATCAGAAAAATTTTCCATTGCTGTCTCCATAATTGAACATTTTTTGAAATCTTCCCGCTGACACTCAAGGTTTTGAATCCGTGAAAGGGTGTCTGGAACATAAAACTTACTGCCTGCCACGTGAGCTATATCAAAGTCAAAGTTCAATAGCCTCAGACGAAAGCGTTGTATCCGAGGTGAAAGGTCATGTATGGCCTTAGAACCAAGTAATGATACTAATGGCTTGTGGTCCGTCAGTACGGTAAAGTTGAGTCCCACAAGATACATTGAAAGGCGCTCACAAGCCCAAGAGACTGCTAGAGCCTCTTTTTCAATTTGTGCGTATCCTGCTTCAGATGGGGTTAACGCTCTAGAAATGTAGACAATGGGGTGAAACTTATCATCAAATTTCTGTTCTAGAACGGCCCCAAGAGCGTACGAAGAGGAATCTGCAGACAGCCTAGTTTCTGCCTTCGGGTCAAATGTTTTGAGAATAGGTGGTGACGTTAAAACTCTTTTCATATTTTCAAATGCTACCTTTTGCTCTTTACCCCAGACATATTCTACATCTCCCTTTAGCAATTGGCGAAGAGGGTATGAAATCGTTGCAGCATTGTTTATGAACTTGGACAAGTAGGTATACATCCTACATATACATATACGAGCGAAATGTTCATCGGATTCGTCGGAATCATCACAAACATTGTCCTTGAGAATAGACCGCGTCTTTACTTGTTTCGAACTCCTAGGCATGGTTCTTTGTAAATTCTGACACCATGTAGAATAAGTAGAAACGTAAATTCGGAACGGTGAAAACGATTTATTAAACTCCGAAAGAATTACAAGACAACCCGGCGTCGGGCGTTTCCAACAACGACCACAAAATACAACACCTGCGAAACATATGATTATAGCACAGGTAGAATATCCGTTACGTTTCAAACATGGCTGCCTCTTACACATTGCCACCACATTTAAAATTTCCATCTCCCTTAAATTCTCTAAATTTTTTGGATGCGTTTTCGAGCAGCTCACTATGGTTTTATTCCATAAAAATAAACCCTCATTCGAAAAAAAAAAAAAAAAAAAAAGTGAGGCAAATTCCCCATTTTGGAGTTGAACTTAGAGCGTTCAAAAAGCCAGGTTGCGCGCAATAAAACAAATCGATGTGAGTATGAATTTTTCATGAAATTTGACGTATAATCCGAATTTGTCATTAAAAGGGGGGTTCCATTTGAAAAAATGAAGTTAGTGTCAGTTGCGCACAATTTTTCTGCGCAAACGTATTTTTCCTGAGATCCTCACAAAAAATCATGAAGAATAGCGTTGGTCGGAATTTTTTACGTTGTATTTTGCGGAAATGAAGGAAGTGTAACCTTTTCGTGAAACACCCTGTATAGTATTCCCCTTCTCCTTCCCAAATACCGAATTTCCTGTAGGGCCCCGTAGAGGTGGAGAAGGGTTGGCTTCAGCCACAGAGTAACGGAGACAAGTTAACAGAGAAGAAAGTCAACGTTAAAATTGTGTGCAAGCATTTTTGAGGCTGCCTCAGTTGCGCTATCTGCTTTCAGCTAAGATTGAACTACTACGGAAGCGGTGGGGAGGGGGAGGCCACACTTCATACCGCTTCCTTTCAAATCCTTTCGAATGACCAGAAATTGATAACTTTTTGTTTCATCATCATTTAGATTTGCAAAAATTACTTGGAAAAACCAATCGAGGCGAAAGGTATTTTCAGAGTTCCTCATGCAATTGTTGTTGTCCCTATCCCCAGTAGTTCAAATATTCAATTGACATCTCCCACCCAAAGAAACGTTTGAAACCCAGCGTATTATTGAAAATCGCTCGATTTTTTCGTACATATCGCGAATATAACTGAATGTTATCAAATTAATTACTTTGATCCAGCCGGTAACGCACCAAGGAAAAAAATATGTGATAAACAAGGTGACTTGTTGTGATGAGGTTGGGAACAAGCGATCATGAACGCTATCTGTTGCTTTCTGATATAACTACGTCCTGGAGCTTCACCAATCAGAACGCTTCTCGGGCTCCCACATTCAGCTTTCAGCCCAGTGGCTTCAGCTTGACGGGAAAGTGACCGTTATGGGACGACGGTTACCTTGTCGGAGTCGCAACTGCTCCTGACCATGTGTGTATTTGATAATACAAAGTATCAGACATGTCGAATACACGCTGGTGTACATTCGATTTCCCAGTGTTCCCATATTCGGACCTTTGCAATACATTCAACCGACAACTCATAAAAGCATGGGAGAGTTTCCATAAGAATCACCCGTATGTCAGCGCCTGGTTCAAAGCTATCGCTATTAAACCCAAGGTATTCTTCTCCACTATCTCCCGTCTAAGAACAAATCACCTCCTCACTAACCAGTACCTCAACAAGATTGGATTGTCCAATAACGACGAACGCTCTGCTTGCCCTGGTATAACAGAAACGGCAGAGCACATTGTTCTTCGCTGCCCATGCTATGACGAAGCCAGATCACGCCTTCTGGAGGGAATAGCGAATCTCGACATTCAGAAGCCATTCAATCTGATCGGCTTCAGATGAAACAGACGTGTTTGTCAATATCTTCCAATTTTTCAAAGACATTGACCGTCATATATGAAAAACGCTGCAAATCATTGCTCACAGGTTTATTATTTTCTGTATAGATCACCCTTCTGTATAGATCACTGGTTCTCCATCAATATATTGGTTCTCCATCAATATATATTCTACATCAATATGGTATATATATATACCATCTGTATTCTCCCTTAACCTTCCCTCTCAAATTTCAGCTTCCTGCGTTCAATAGGATTGAAAATGGCTTCAGAGCTCACTCAGCTGATCAGTGATCTGAAGAGTGAAGAAGATCTTCTCGAATGCTGGAGACGCCTGGAAGAGCACTTCCATTCAATAGGATTGAAAATGGCTTCGGAGCTCACTCAGCTGATCAGTGATCTGAGTAGTGAAGAAGATTTCCTCGAATGCTGGAGACGCCTGGAAGAGCACTTCCATTCAATAGGATTGAAAATGGCTTCGGAGCTCACTCAGCTGATCAGTGATCTGATCAGTGAGCAATGATTTGCAGCGTTTTTTACCTACCAACATTTTTTTTACCTACCAGCTAGGTACTACCTACCACACCATACTGCTTCACACCTTCACAATCAAGTTTATTAGAAAGAACTAAACGCTTCACACTCGATTCGAATAATAGAAAGCTTCATATGGAAATTTGATTACTGGTTACGCAGAAGGCAAAACTGTATACAAATCGAAGAAATCAACAGCGATCGCATTTTAGTCAGATTAAATTTGAACGGCGATTAGACCTCTTTTGCGATTCACACTCATGATTCTGTTTTATCGAAGGAAAACCTTCAAGTATTCGTAGGGACCGAACGGTTTGTCCTACAGAGCTCCGGGTGGTCTCAAATTTTTTTTAAATTCAATACTATTTAAAATTGGTGAAAAACGATACCTTTATTTCGAGAGTTTTCGAGCTAGGGCACTCTTGAAAATTTCAACCCTTAATTTTCACCCCTTAGAAGTGACCTACACCAACCAAAAGCTTCGCGGCACAACTACACCCCAAATGGAGCCCATATACCAAATTTGAACCAAATCGGTCTAGTGTTGCTAAGAAAAGTACCGCGTACGGCGGACGGACGGAAATTTTTTGACATTTTCATGTCTTTCATATGGCACATAAAAAAAAACGCTGCAAATCATTGCTCAAAGGTTTATTATTTTCTGTATAGATCACCCTTCTGTATAGATCACTGGTTCTCCATCAATAGCACCTACCATCATCTGTATTCTCCCTTGACCTTCCCTCTCAAATTTCAGCTTCCTGCATTCAATAGGATTGAAAATGGCTTCGGAGCTCACTCAGCTGATCAGTGATCTGAAGAGTGAAGAAGATCTCCTCGAATGCTGGAGACGCCTGGAAGAGCACTTCCATTCAATAGGATTAAAAATGGATTTGGAGCTCACTCAGCTGATCAGTGATCTGAAGAGTGAAGAAGATCTTCTCGAATGCTGGAGACGCCTGGAAGAGCACTTCCATTCAATAGGATAGAAAATGGCTTCGGAGCTCACTCAGCTGAACAGTGATCTGAAGAGTGAAGAAGCCTTTGAGCAATGATTTGCAGCGTTTTTTACCCACCAACATTTTTTTTACCTACCAACTTCTTTTTACCTATCAGCTAGGTACTACCTACCACACCATACTGGCTTCACACCTTCACAATCAAGTTTATTAGAAAGAACTCAACGCTTCACACTCGATTGGAAAAATAGAAAGCTTCATATTGAAATTTGATTACTGGTTACGCAGAAGGCAAAACTGTATACAAATCGAAGAAATGAACAGCGATCGCATTTTAGTCCGATAAAATTTGAATGGAGATTAGACCTCTTTTGCGATTCACACTCATGATTCTGTTTTATCGACGGAAAACCTCCAAGTACTCGTAGGGACCGAACGGTTTGTCCTACAGAGCTCCGGGTGGTCTCAAAAATTTTTAAAAATTCAATACTATTCAAAATTGGTGAAAACCCCCCCCCCCCCCCTTTATTTCGAGAGTTTTCGAGCTAGGGCACTCTTGAAAATTTCAACCCTTAATTTTCACCCCTTAGAAGTGACCTACATCAACCAAAAGCTTCGCGGCACAACTAGACCCCAAATGGAGCCCATATACCAAATTTGAACCAAATCGGTCTAGTGTTGCTAAGAAAAGTGCCGCGTACGGCGGACGGCGGACGGACGGAAATTTTTTTATTCGATTTTCGTATTCTACGTACCTTGAAACGTAAAACATCAAATTTTGAGGGGGGGTTAAATTTTTTTTTCTTGCTCGATTCCAAAGGCTTATTATTGAAAATAATAAACCAAAATCGTCACGAAATTTGATGCAACGAAATTTGTTGCAACGAAATTTGTTGCAACGAAATTTGATGCGACGAAATTTGTCCCAAGTCGCCACAATGATGATTATGACCATCAGAAGTGAAGTTGTTAGGTACTTTACAGGTAGGTACTTTACAGTTAGGTAGGTACTTTACAGTTTGATATTACCAGATCAGCTGAGTCGAAAATTGAGCTCCCAGATCAGCTGAGTCGAAAATCTGGGAATTTTTCGACTTTTTTGTCACGAAAAATTCCTTGACCAAACGACCAGCCAAAAGCAATTCCTTGACCAAAAGACATATCCACGTATAAAAAAAAAGTTCAGTCCGAAAAAGTGTAAAGCGAGACCGATAAACAAATTTATTCGATTTTCGAATTCTACGTACCTTGAAACGTAAAACATCAAATTTTGAGGGGGGTTAAAATTTTTTTTCTTGCTCGATTCCAAAGGCTTATTATTGAAAATAATAAACCAAAATGTATTTCAGAAGACAAAATTTGTCTTCATACATTTAATGTATTTTTAAATATCTGTCTAAAGTATTAAATAATGTTAAGCTTACTAATAAAAATAAAGTATGTACAAAATAGAATGCCAGTTATCGTGAAACGAGAACCAACTCTTAGAAAAGAAGGGGGAAAAACAGAGAGCTGGTGATTAAAAACAAGGACGACTCTGATAAAAATAATTAAAAAAAAAAAAAGAGTGCCGGTTTTTAGAAACAAAGACCGATTCTTTGGAAACAAAGAACGATTCTACAACAACAAAAAAAGATTTACCTAAAATAATGTGTTTTGTTGGATCGATCTGCATAATATTTTTTGCTGTTGATTAAATTGTAAAACTGTAATAAATTATGTAATTAATACCAACTTATTGGGATAAAATGGGGGACATAACGAAAACATCAGTGGGATATTTTCTAGTTTTCAATTCTATTCGGTTTTTTGATGGGTCTACCTACCTAATAACACGGAAGTGAACTAGAAGCTTCCAACCTAGTTTATTCATTACAGACCACAAAATTACATATTTTCACCTGAGTGGAAGGAAGGTTTTTTTTCGTGCGCCCTTTTGCAAGTATAAGTGCCATTGGAAGAGAGACCAATCGAAACCCATCCGAACTATCCACAAGTAACAACAAACTCAAAAAAATCAACAATATGAAAATTATCATTCACACTGTGCTTCCCGACTTCATCTCTTTTTTGTCGGTATATACCGTAAAACAAAATCGAGCAAGAAAAAAACGCTTGCATACGAGTCTGCAACGCATTGGGACATTTTCATGTCTTTACCTATTGCTTTTTACCTCACTAGAGCATTTTATAACCCACCCTCCGTTGTTGTCAGAATGTGAAACGAATCATTAACATAATAACTATCTATAGCTATTTGTTGTATTTTTCAAACCTCACAATGCGTTGCTGTTGTTACATATTATGTTACAAATTGACACAATTATTAATATTAATATTTAAAGAGGTAGGTACCTAATTTCAATAAAATAGACGATTCCGGATTAATTATCTTCTACACTCACGATCATTAGTTTGTAAACAAAATATGAGAACAGTTATGCCCATAGCTCCGCTATTCGTATAGTCAATATGTTATGGAGAACATGAAAATGTTCGTTAAATCGAGAGCTTCCAACGAGTGGTGAACGATTTTTGTGGGTTAAAAAGTGTAGAAAAGGAACAAACCTAACAACGGGGTCGTTGTAAGCGGAAATCATTATAAAGGCACTGTAACACAATTTCGTTACGCAATTTCGTGACAGTTTTTTGTGCTATGTGCCAGGGCAAAGACATGAAAATGTCAAAAATTAAAATAAATAAGAGTGTCGGTTGTCCAGAAACGAGAATTGTCTAAATTTTGTATTTAAAAAAATTGAACTAAATAAAATAGAATAAAAATTATAAATGTGTATTTTAAAATACACATATTTTATATATTTTGTATGTGCAATTTTCTAGTATAGGTAATATGTTAGCCTAAAGTAAATATTTTATGAGGTATAATCATATCTTTCCTTCCAACACGAATGTATCATAATATCTGCTTAAATCGCGGCACAACTAGACCCCAAATGGAGCCCATATACCAAATTTCAACCAAATCGGTCCGTGGGAACTAAGGAAAGTGTCGCGTGCGGCGGACGGATGTAACATTTTGGTTCATTATTTTCAATAACAAGCCTTTTGAATCGAGCAAGAAAAAAAAATTGTAACCCCCCCTCAAAATTTGATGTTTTACGTTTCAAGGTACGTATAATACGAAAATCGAATAAAAAAATTTCCGTCCGTCCGCCGTACGCGGCACTTTTCTTAGCAACACTGGACCGATTTGGTTCAAATTTGGTATATGGGCTCCATTCGGGGTCTAGTTGTGCCGCGAAGCTTTTGGTTGGTGTAGGTCACTTCTAAGGGGTGAAAATTAAGGGTTGAAATTTTCAAGAGTGCCCTAGCTCGAAAACTCTCGAAATAAAGGTATCGTTTTTTCACCAATTTTAAATAGTATTGAATTTTTAAAAAATTTTGAGACCACCCGGAGCTCTGTAGGACAAACCGTTCGGTCCCTACGAGTACTTGAAGGTTTTCCTTCGATAAAACAGAATCATGAGTGTGAATCGCAAAAGAGGTCTAATCTCCATTCAAATTTTATCGGACTAAAATGCGATCGCTGTTGATTTCTTCGATTTGTATACAGTTTTGCCTTCTGCGTAACCAGTAATCAAATTTCCATATGAAGCTTTCTATTTTTCCCAACGAGTGTGAAGCGTTTAGTTCTTTCTGATAAACTTGATTGTGAAGGTGTGAAGCCAGTATGGTGTGGTAGGTAGTACCTAGCTGATAGGTAAAAAAAAGTTGGTAGGTAAAAAAAATGTTGGTGGGTAAAAAAACTCTGCAAATCATTGCTCAAAGGCTTCTTCACTCCTCAGATCACTGATCAGCTGAGTGAGCTCCGAAGCCATTTTCAATCCTATTGAATGGAAGTGCTATTTCAGGCGTCTCCAGCATTCGAGGAGATCTTCTTCACACCTCAGATCACTGTTCAGCCGAGTGAGCTCCGAAGCCATTTTCAATCCTATTGAACGCAGGAAGCTGAAATTTGAGAGGGAAGGTCAAGGGAGAATACAGATGGTGGTAGGTGCTATTGATGGAGAACCAGTGATCTATACAGAAGGGTGATCTATACAGAAAATAATAAACCTTTGAGCAATGATTTGCAGCGTTTTTTTCTTGTTCGATTCCAAAGGCTTATTATTGAAAATAATAAACCAAAAGGGGTCTTTTCGACATTATCTCATATCAGACAGAAGACATAATCATCCAACCAGCAACATCATTAACTAATGTTGAAAATTATCAATAATTGATAATTTACGTAGAAATTGATAATAGTGTAATTATTACACTATGACACTCGTAAAAAGTTGATGTGATCTCTCCAAGGTAATTTTGATCAGAGCAATATTGGAGGTACAAGAAACTACTTTTACCACCAGCGCGCCTAGCGGGAGTTGCC
The DNA here is from genome assembly GCA_009739505.2 of Apolygus lucorum. Classification (NCBI taxonomy): domain Eukaryota; kingdom Metazoa; phylum Arthropoda; class Insecta; order Hemiptera; family Miridae; genus Apolygus; species Apolygus lucorum. The sequence continues at coordinate 2,328,405 of CM019179.2, read as the reverse complement.
ACTTCCTCTAGTGATTTTCAGATTCCACGTGCCTTGAAACGTAAACCATCAAATTTTGAGAGAGGGGGGGGGGGGGGGGGTAAATTTGTTTTTCTTGATCGATTCCTAAGGTTCATTATTGAAAATAATAAACCAAAAACTGACATTTGGAGACTCGACACTTATTAATCTAGCGGATATAAAGATTAATTATACTATAATTAATAAAAAATTCTTACGGGTAATCTTCTGCATCGGAGAAGTCGAAAAATTCATCATCGTCGTCGACCATTGACATCATATCTACTTCAGATTCAGACGCAGATGCAGTAGAGTTAAACTCTTCCCGGGCCGCACGTCTCGATCTTCGCCTAGCCAATTGAGCCTCCCTACGAACAGCAGACAAAACATAGTTGTGGCTCAACAAAATTTAAATACGTCCCCCAACCAACAAATAAGAAAATTGCACGGATTTATCAAAAGTAACTTGGCAGTAAGAATAAGGAGCGGTTCTAGGACGTCTTCATGGATGATGAGATAATGAACATTCCGAGTTCATGGAGTAGGTGGGTAGAGAGAGAGGGGAGAGAGAGAGGGGGGGAAAGGGGGGGGGGGGGGAGAGAGAGAGAGAGAGCATGCTTTATTAAGAATAATGAATAAAGTTCAACTATTACAAGCAAGCAGACGAACAATTTACACAATTCTTCGATAAATAATTAACACTTAACGTTATACATTACATAATACATAAATACCTACCCTACAAACTAAAGACTAATACTCTGCAATGGCTCTTACCCGGAGTTGCCATGCTACCCTCCAAAATCTAGCGAGGTTAACATCTGCCCTCCAAGAGATACATAATATATTCCTCCCTGTAAATCACCGCTGTTCCAAGCCATTTACGCCTAACCAGGGTGTATGATGTGCGCTGCGCAGTGAAATGAAACGCATTTTCAAGGGCATTATCACTACACATGGAACATGACTGATCTTCCATCTCATTAGGGCGGCTACTAAGTGCCAATATGTCGCCTGTCAGAGTCTGAATCAGTTTTCATTTTTCTAACAACGAAACGCAGTTACAATGGTCAATTACATAATTATACATGTATATACTTGAATTTATCCAAGTTCTTTATTGCTTAAGTGTGAGGGGAAACCTAACTCCAGTGTGCCGGCCGGGAGCCACACCCAAACACGCCAATGGGGGCTGCTGCCAAATCCCTAAAGCAGGGTTCACAAGCATCCGACTCTGCGATTCCAACTTGCTTTTCTGCCCGCTGATTGGCCAGAAAAAGTTGGAGAGAGGAGGGTAATCTTGCAGGAGAGGCACCAACAATACCGCACCCAAAATGTCGATTTAGCCACTTGTTGGTTTTCGGAAAAAAGGCGCGAGACGCGAGATGGTTCGAAATGATAACGCAAAGATAAGCGCGTCGGAAACCGGACGCCTGTGAACACCCAACTGGAATCTCGGAAAGAGTCGCAGGGTCAGACGCTTGTGAACCCACCTTTAGGGACGAACTATACAATCACATTCATTCATAATAATTTACATACACACTCCATAACAAAACACTATCAACACGCAAACAAACAAATTAAAATAATTATAATAATAGTGACCAAAACAGGTATCACAGTCCAAAAATTGCAAGCTAGAGTACTCGTATAAATCAGCTTAAATTATTATTATTAGCTTATTAGCTTAAATAACCATTTTGTCGTCCAAATTGGCCCGCACCCCAAGATCCGAGCCACCACTGTCGGGCCGGACCGGAGTTCTCGGTACTGATGATGCCTTCCAGATACTAACACTCTACTCATGAAATGTTCGTGAATTTTATCAGCGTTTTATCCAGCGCTTCAACAGAATCCCGACTCCACAACTGAACGTCTCCACTTTTATTTGGCGCTAAACCGCATCTATCGATCAGCAAGTCCCAATCCATAACTCGAAAGACCTAAGACATTTATTCCCCAATATTTCTGGCAATCTGCTATCGAGCAATTTGAACACCTTCATGATGAATTCAAAGTGTGTCTTCAACCAGTGGCGGTTCCTGCCCCGAAACTCAGGGGGTGCACAGAGATCAGGAGAGGCTATCGAGAAGGGACAGAATAGGTGATTTTCTTTTCTGCCAAATAGAAATTTCAACGATATGCAAATGGGATAAATCTTTGTAACTTTTTCATCTTAAAATTGCAAACGGTACTAAATACGTAGGTGCAATAGACACGAAAAATAATGTTCTCTAGTGGATAACAGAAATTCTGAAATACTTAATCATCAAAGGTTTAAGCCCAAGAAATTCATCCATCTATTTGCAATAACTGAAATGTATATTTGCCCGTTACAATTCAAAACATCGTCCAATTCGGAAGAAAATTAACGAGCCCCTTGAAAACTCCGAGATTCAAAGAATCTTCCCTCTCATCATGCCCACGCACGGCTAGCTCGAAAACATCACAGAACTTGATACAAGCCAATGCGTTTTTCAATTTTTTGGCTAAATGGGAGATCACTTATGCAGTCTTTAACTCGAGCCTCATTTCGGTTGGTGAACAAAGTAGGCGAAATTGTCAGTTAGTCACTTCACACCCACAAAGCCAATCTACCTTCTTATAATAGTCGACATTAAAACTTACGGTACATATCTGCACCGTTTTTAAATTTCAACGTCTGCTGGAGTCCAGGTAGAGACAGCAAGGGGCTGCCAGTTTCTCGAATGTCGTACTTTTCCACAATCGACAAACGCAAATAGTTTACTTTACTTTAATGTAAACTATTCATCGTACCTACAACACTCCTAAGTAATCACAATACTAAGAACAAAACGGTGTGTACCGAAACGGTAGTAAACCAAAAACATAAAACGGAATTCCCTTATCAGGTTTGTTTGTTTACTTATGGGTGGATGGATGGATGCTCTATTTACCAAGGAAATCCGTGATAGGCAATAACGAGAGGGGGGAGTCCCTTGTAGGTTTCTCTATAAGGAAATCCGGATTGCAGAGCTCTCTGACGGGGGAGCAACGAACCAATTCTGCACAAGACGAGAAAATGTCCTGCTCTCTGATTGGTCAATCTCACGTGCCTGCCTCCCTCGAAAGATGTCAAGATGACGTCACTTTCCCCAGAAATGGTGCAGAGGAAAGGTGATGCTCCAAACGGGTGTGATTGGTCAGAAAAGAGGGGGCTCCCCGCCTCTGTTTTCGCGCGTAGATTCAACTAGCACAGTACCTACGATCATGTCTTCTGTCCTAGCCAACTTACTCTTCATACGAAGAGGAACGAACTTTGAATTTTTTTCTTTTTTAATTGGCTAGGGGTGCACATGCGCGTATGCTCCTATCAGTAGCCGCCCCTGTCTTCAACGTATAAAGGAATAAGGGTTTAAGGTCAGTTTCCAAAAACAGCATATACGTTGACATTTTTCGTGGAAGTGAAAAAACCAACTTTGACAAAATATCTTAAAGTAGACTCCACAGCATTACTTCTAGGACCCCAACAGTAGTGGTAGAACAGTTCAAACAGACATCAATATAAACACTTTCCAATAGCCGAAGGAAGACTCATCTCTGAGCACACACTGGCTGTTTGGCACAACTTGCACACTGTATCGCTGAACCTGTTCACACATAAAGATAAAATGAATCACCTGAGTTCTTCCAGTTCACGACGTAACTCTGTCACAGACATTCCGAGCCTCATGACGTCCTGCTGGAGGATGAGTCTTCTCTTTTCCTTGATCAAATGCTCGTACAAGAACACTCCTGCAGCTCCAATCATGACCCCCGCTCCAACAGCCACAGTGAGAAGAGTGGGAGTTTTCAGGAAACTTGAATTCATCTGAGGAACATTATTCGTGTTATCACAGGTAGATAAATTAAATATGTAGAGATAAATTAAAATGGCCGACGTGAATTGAAGTCAAAAAAGAGAAAGTAACATGAATGATGAAAAAAAAGGCCTGAACAAGTGAATGAATGTATGAAAAGTCCTATTCCTATGATTTTAAATACACAAATCTTGCAAGTGATGAAGAATTGTAGAGAACTTGGGCTACCAAGTGAGGATAGGCGTAGCTCCTACTCCCCCCCCCCCCCGTAACCTACGACCAGATCAACAGTACCACTGGCAGGCACCAGGCAGCAGCACCATCGTGATACTGTATCAACTCAACCATGAGTCTCACCCATTTTAACATTAGCTTTCTTCTACTTATGTATAATAAGTTGCCTCTTTTACTTTGTGGGAAGGGGAGCTGTCGGATCGGAGACTCAGAACAGAAGTGCTTCCCTGTGGTTAAAGTGCTAACTTGTCTCCTCGAGGAAGATGAGTTATTCATATTTTCGATTTTGAGAAGAGTTCATTAGGCACTATCTCTCAGAACCAAACCATCGTCTGAATAACCAATACTTTAAAGAGTATTTTCTAGTATACTTATTACATATCTTGCCTTGTATATTGATGAGTTGTCACGATCTCTTGCTTTTTGTACACAGTACTATCACGTCAAGTTGCTTGATAGAGCCTGGTTCAAGTGAGTGGTGTTAGAGCTGCTGCTTCTAAAGATGCTTCTTTGATCTCCATCTGAAAATCAACTCATGTTAATATGAGAACAGAAATAGATAAAAATTTCTTTAAAAACAAGTACGGACCTATACATTCACTTAGATCGAGTTTTGTGTTTTTTTGTTTATCAGATTCAATAATGAACCATTGTAATCGAGTAAGGAAAAAATCCCCCCCCCCCTCCCCGTTCCCTCCCGGGGGGGGGGGGGGTGATTGCCTTCAAACTTAGGCGGAAAATGTCCTAAAACCAGATCATTTTGTCCAGTAGAAGTTACTCAGCAAAGTCTGGCTTTACAAAAAATAAATAAACAGAAAATCCGTAGGTATGATAATGGGGTAGTTGCATGGGTCGAAATTTCGTGTTTTTGACTTCAGATTCGAATTTAGCGCACTTAAAAACGTATATGGACCAGTTTTCAGTTCGAAATTCCATTTAGTTTAGCCGTATTTCAATAAAGAAGTACCATCCTTTTTAGTGTTGGCGGGCCACTCCTCTTACGTCATCCCTAAACGAGAATCTCACGATAGAGTGCGTTGAGATCACTGCAATCGAGGACAACTCGAGTCAGAAACATTGAAATATACTTGCAAAATGATAGTGATGATTAAAAAAACTTTGAAATATATTTTTCAGGTTTTTTATGTTTGAATTAATCGTTTAAATTGAACATTTTGAAGCATAATTTTGGCTGTTTTTCTTTTTGTTGTGTTGGCGCTAAAACCTCACGTTACTTTTACGGTCATAGTTATCACATTATCAGTTTTTCGGGTGGCCTTTTCTCGTAGTGCGGTCCGAGTTGTTACCATATTATAGTTTACACCAGTCTTCTTCTTCTTCTTTGGCTCTACAGTCCAATGTGAACCTTGGCCGCCTCCACAATGTTCCGCCAGACTGTTCTATCTCTAGCCAACGTTCTCCATCCTCTGTGCCCCAAGTTCTGTAGGTCATCCTCGACTCCCTCCAACCACCTAACCTTCGGTCTACCTCGCCCTCTTCGCCCACCTGGTTGTTCATGGAGCAGCTTCCTGGGAATGGCTGTTTCTTCCATCCGGATGACATGGCCAGCCCATCTGAGCCGGCTTGACTTCACAACGCGTGAGACAGGAGGGTCATCGTATATCTCATATAGTTCCGCATTGAAGTGACGCCTCCATCTTCCTCTCTCGCACACAGGGCCAATGATCCTACGTAGAACTTTTCTCTCGAATCTATTGAGCATTTCGGCGTCATTCCTTGTTAATTGCCAAGTTTCAGAGGCATAGGTCAGCACGGGACGCACGAGCACCTTGTATAGCGTGAACTTAGTCGCACGTGAGAGAAGCCTGGACCTGAAGAGAGTGATCATGGCAAAGTACGCCCTGTTAGCAGCCATCAGCCTCAGTTTGATCTCTGTGGACGGGTCGTTTTTGCACGTTACCGTTGAGCCGAGATATTTGAAGCCACACACGGTTTCAAATTGGTACCCAGCCAGGGTTATATGCGAGGGCATGCCACCCTTGTGGGCTGGTCCAGCAGGCATGTACTTGGTTTTGGACTGGTTAATAACCAATCCCATGTCCTTGCTTGCTTTTTCAAGCGCCATGAATGCTCTCTCCAGGTCCGGCCTCGTCCTAGCAATGACATCAATATCGTCCGCGAAAGCTAGGACCTGCACACTTCTTTGGAAAATAGTTCCTCTGGATTGCAAGCCTGCATCGCGGACAACTTTCTCAAGTGCCACGGTAAACATCAGGCACGCAAGAGCATCACCCTGACGAAGACCATTTCCAATCTCAAGTGGATCGGACAGGACTCCTTTCACTCTAATGCAGCTCTTCACTTCAGCCATGGTCACTCTGACCATCCTAATCAACTTTCCTGGAATCCCAAGCTCCTCCATTGCCAGATACAAGCGCTTCCTGTTCACACTGTCATACGCTGCCTTGTAGTCTATGAACAGGTGGTGCGTGCCAATGCTAAACTCATTAGTTTTTTCCAATATCTGGCGTAGGCTGAATATCTGATCTGTGGTTGATCTTCCAGGCAGGAACCCAGCTTGGTATCCCCCAACCGCACTCTGAACAAAGTTTACACCAGTATTTACCATAATTTATTAGTTGATTGGTTTGGAAGAGATAATGTTCACTGTAAACTTTCAAGAAGCTTTTAATAAACGCTTGCATACGAGTCTGCAACACATGTCTTCATTTTTTCCCGCTACCTACCCAATCTGGTTTCGAATGTTGTTGATAGTTCTTTTAACTCAGGGGTATATCTCAGTTTCTTCCGTAAGTACAACGGTTTTGGCAGTATATCATTTATGCGTAAATGTAGAGCTTTCCAACGAATGGTGAACGATTTTTCTACGAACACGAATGACGAAGATAAAGTTCGGTAGGAACGACTTGGCTGTAAGTAGAAATCATCAGAAAAACAACCGTAACTTTTTTTTCGTTGATGTGCCAAAGTATTGAAATAAAATGTCAATATGCCAAAAAGGGGAGCCGTCGACTAGAGTTTCGAGGTAGCTTCCCTGGAAAATATTCCGTACATAAATATTGGCATGTTGTACGATTTTTACGTCAATAACAACAAGTTCGTCAGCGCCGAAATAAAAGGAGCCAATAATGTGAGGTAAGTTGACACTTTATAGTAAAAGGTCAGTTGTAATTGTGATTTCTTGTGTGTAGTACTTCTTCATCCAAATGGTTGCTCATTTATTGGAAGTTTCATTGTAGTGTCATTATCCTGTACAACGTAGTACCAATGAGTGTTAGTAAATTGTTAAATAAAACGATGTTGGTTATGTCCAACTTAGAAGAATCTAGCAAATTTGCGAGGTTGTGGCTCGAGTATCACCAGAACACCGCGTTTCCTCACAACCATGTACAATTTCAGTTACAGTGGAGGGAATGCCAGAAGGAAACAAAATCTTTGATGCAACATGTTTCGATTGCGCAGCTAGCAAAATTCAGTATGAAAGCACCACGAAGTGTGAGTGATTCTCCAATTTTATTGCCACAAACGAACGTAAACAAACAGAGGGTTGCTATCAAAGGAACCCCCGGCACAGTACCCCTAACCTTGCGTCAGGGTAACAGTGGTGTAGGGGTGTCTTGGCCCCCTTCACACCCGTGACATAGCCCCCACCCCGCAGTGTCAAAGCCGTGTGTAGGTTTTCCCGCCTGAATCCGAAATCCCGTTTTTCGAATAAATCTCTAAATTTTTATGAAGCGTTTCCGGGAGTTTTATTTGCAGATACGTACTTCAATAGAGATTCTCTACACAGAAAAAATACAAAAAAATATCATGCAACTACCCCATTCAAACATAGGAAGCGATAAACCTAAAACCTAGTGTAGTTGTGTCAATAATTGGGGGGGGGGGGTTTACCTGCAGATCTACAACAGAAAGTCTACAACCGTGGCGCCCTCTGGGTGGTGGATCCGCGAACTAACGGTCGAGTCTACCTTTAATGGTGAAATATTTACAGGGAAATTGGACTGGTGGGAAAGTCGCGAACGAAATCTTCTGCATTTCACGAAGTTAGCAGGGATTTTTTTAGCCCTCCTACTCCTTCTCAGCATATCACGAAACAATCTTCAAAATAAAACGTAAAATTCACGTTTATAATGAAAAGAGGCGAGAGGATTTTGAACAAGTTGTTATAAAACGCAATGAAGCAAAAAAGGGGAAGAAAACTACTCACCTATCTCCACAATTGGACAGTTAATATTTGTCAGAAGTAGGACGAATTGTAACCTACATTAGGTCTATTATGAGGTACATTCCATCAATGCATAGCAGGTATTAATATAAGCAGTATCTCACAACATTATCACGGTAGGTACACACCTTGGTACAGGGAGGTACGTACTAATCTGTGAATGACATGCATAAAATTCAGGTTCGGCATCTCAGTTCACCTTAACTCCAAGGTCATAATCGGTGTAGATGTTACAAATTACCGTGATAACTACATTTCTAGAAACTATGCCACGTAACACATACCTGCCTGCTCGAGAAAACCTACATTTTCACTAGAGAAAGTTGAAGACGTTAGACATTAAAATCTAGACAGTTCTGCGGGGATTCCTTTGGATCACGAATCTAGTTTCATTCAAGATAAAAGCCTCGAGATATGTTAGCAAGGTTGATAGGTAGGTTCTCACAATAAATTATTATCAAGAAGTGGAAACTAGAGATTTAACAATACAATGCCGATCCAAATCTAGATCTCACTCCCGCTTTCCAACTTCCAAATAGGTGAACAATTAAAACGATGCTCACCGTTTGGAATAAAAAGCCACGGCTTTTTATACGAATATGGACTTTATAAATTGTATCGTGACGGACGTAAATGCGATTCTTTTAAAATACTTAAGTAGGACGCTGGATTAAAATCCTAATTAATTTGAAGATGTGAACACAAACCAAAGAATCACAACACTATTATCAGTCAGCTGCACCTTATCAGTGGTTGTTGTGGGTTGCATTGTAGGATCCATGAAAGCATGGAAGTGGTGGTAAAGTCCTTCCATGTATACGAACTTGTCTCCAGTACTCTGTGATACGAACTAGGTTAATCCACATTAATCCACATACGTGCATGTATGTATCGTGTTGACCCTATTATCTATCTAATGGTCCAATTTCTCTCAAACTAGGGCCTAACATCCCTAAAATATTTGAGTTAGGTAGGGACCCACTTTTAAAATTCAAAATTTGAATTTTAAAAGTGGGTCCCTACCTAACTCAAATATTTAATTATTTAATTATTAAATAAGATAATAATTTAATAATTATCTTGTATTTCTTGTTATAGGTAGTATTTCTTAGCTTCCGGCTCTATTGCTTCCGAGACTATCAAGGTAACAGAAGCATTATTTTCTCTTTTTGAAAAAAAAATGTTCTCAAAAATCGATTTAATAGCGGTTTAGTAGGTCCTGAACCTGTTTTGTATCTGTCTGTCGTGAAATTCTTGTTGTCCGATTTCGATGAAATTCTCAGGGATTGTGAAGGTTGGCGTAGGATGGTCCCCTAAGAATAGACCAGCCCTAAGACCTATCATTGCCTCAGAGTCTAAAAAGTGCTTACCTCATAAAGTGACTTTGATACTTAACAAGTTTTAGGAATTTTTGTGCACTTGTACCAATTTAATATTGGTACAATATTTAATATTGAATTTACTACAGTCGACGATGGCCGAATTCATTAAGTGGTGGTCGCTAATTGAGTAACTTTCACTGATTAGTAGAACTATTTGTCAAATAAATTAAACTTCCGAATTAGGAATAAAATCACTCTTGACGAGATTGTGGTAATTTGTTTAAACGGAGTTTTTTATTCCAAATGAGACATTGTTAGCAAATTTTGCGCCTTTTCCTACCTACTGGAAGTGGCATTTTATTGCTTTATGTAGGTAAGTGAATCGGTATCACCTTGAATGGGAGCAGGGTGAAATTATTTGAGGGCTGCATTATGCTCTAAGTGGCAGATTTTTTAAGCTTCATACTTGAATACATACACAGCTCCTGTCAGATTCCTCAAGGACCTTCATAAAAATATTGTGATTCAAACTAATTTTTTTGTTGACGTAACCTTTAGGTATCAGAACCTATCGTAGCTCTGGAAGGCAGACAAGTCTGAGTGGCATCAATAGGTTTGGAGTACGTGCGGATACACACACCAACTTAGGGTCAATGTTCAGTGAAAGTTCCACGGAGTTGGGTATCTCGGCAGGAGTACTCCGTTGAATCACCACCCCCGTTCTTCTTGGCTCTTATCTAAATCGATGATCGTTCTGAAGGTGCACTTCAACACTTGACTTACCTACGAGGATATACTTGATAGGCACTTGACTTACCTAACAGAGATATTGGCTCATTTTCTCTTTGTTTTTCTTGGAAGACCAACTATTCAGACTAAGACCAACTGGCCAGGAACCCTCTGGGAGTGTTGTGAGGGTTTTGATAATTGAGGATAATTAAAGTGACGCACCATAAAAACAGGACAAAATGAACATAATTTATTTTCCATTTCAAACATAGTGTACAATACAAACACAATTAATTTAATACAAGCTTTTACAAAAATCTTAATTAAAATCAAAGTAGGTGACATCAAAATAAGGTAAGTATTCAGAACTTCCACCCATATTGTCATTCAGTCGCGAGGAATAATTAGATTATTTCTTAGGTAAGTACCTACCTAGCCAGTACCTAGGAAGTAGGTCTGGTACCCAAACGGCATTGTTTTCTGATGTTTACGATATTACTATCTTTGTCACTTCGAAAGCCTCTTCACAAACAAATTTACACACAATACATGCAACAGTTGAAATTTCCTCAAAGTTCTCCAATTTTCCATTTGTTTGCGTAATTTCGTCTAGAATTACAATATAGCAAGTTATTCAATGCACAATAATAACTATATTAATAGATTATCAGGTTCTCACCTAGATCTTCTCACGCTTGTATGATTTTGCCTATTGGAAGATGTACCCAGGACAGAAAAATGTTCTCGTGGCTATTTGGGCTCACATTTTTCAGCAGTACCTAGTAAGAAACAGTTCAATGGAGCTAGAATCCTAGGTCTATCCATCAGTAAGTCCATTTAGCTAGAATCCTAACTATTTCTAGCTTCAAGGATCTAGAATCCTAGGTTTTTAAGTCCATAGAGCTAGAATAGTGGGTCTTTTTAGATCGATGGAGATAGAATCCTAGTTCTTTCTATGTCGATGGTGCTGAATCCTAGGTCCTTACAAGTCCATGAAGCTAGAATCCCAGGGTGTAAGCCCATTGAGCTGCAACTCGCAAAGTTTCTGATATTATTCCTAAATTTTTTTCGAATTCCTACATCCATTTTTTAAAATGACTATTTGTAGGTAGCACTAACCAGATACCGATTTTTTCCCGCATCAAAGCCTTCAAAAGTATATCATTATTGAACGATAATAATTCACCCTTTTCGTGTAGTAGGTATTGACTGCCAGCATTCTGCACAGCTACTTAAGAGAGAAAGCGTAATTTCGTAGAATTTAACAACCCAACCATAATTTTTTGTAGGTACTCAAAATAAAACGTGTTTGTTAAACACGAAACAAAGGTGAAAGGCAAAAAGATCAACAACATTTCGACGTTATCCTAAGGTTCCTAAGCGATGAGTTGACCAAAATTAAGTAAACGCAATGAGGAATTTCACCGATTTCTGTTGGCATTTTTCCTGAATAGTTATTGGTGTGGGATAGATGAAAATCGGGCTGATTTCGGAAAATAAGTCTCCTGTTATTTTTGGGAGACAATCAAAATTTTTAATTTCAAAACTAACCGGGAAAAGAGACGTGAAGCGGGAACGCTCGCTGATTGGGCTGTTCGGATCGCCGTCTCCTCCCAGTGTTGCCCATTGGGACGACGAAATCGTGTTTTCTAAGAGAAAAGTTATCGAACAAAAACAGAGGAAACCTAATTTTCCCCATCTCGCTTTTTCTATTTTTTTTTTCTTCAGTTTTTCGATTTCGAACTTTACTGTTTCATGAAATTTTGCATCTGGGGACTATGGATTTCTCGATCTCAGCGCTTCAAGCGGCCATAAATGAACTATTCCAGGATGACGTCATTTTCCCGGTTTTTTTAAACATTCGTATTTTCTACACTGTTTTGTTTATTCGTAAATTAGGAAGTTCGGACTGAAAGTTTGCCTTAGGGGGTTTTTAGAGGTGCTGAATCCGATTTTGGGGTCAAAAATAGGAAATTCCGACATGGTGAAATTCCTCATTAACATCCAGTCAGTATACAGTTTAAGTATTATTATATCTATAATAGTTGTACAACGCACGATTGTGTAGTTACATTAAGCAACCAACAACGATTTCTGTACGTTTCCTATGTCATCTACTTTCACTTTTATATCGAATTAATACTAATGCTATTTGCTATACTGTGTTTATTGCGAAGAAAATAGCCGACAGGGTGCTACAATAGTACCTACACCTACACTACTTACCTTTGTACAAACAATGCCTACAACTCTAAAGCAGGAACAGAAATTTTGGAGTACATAAATTTTTAAAACGTTATTTTCATACAAAAAGTTGAATAATGGCCCTACAAAAAGGTAGATAAATCAAAATAGTTACATACCTCCCTAATTAACATTATTTCTAGCGCGATTGACACGGGTGTGTACGATGATTTCATTTTAATACAATTATAACAAATACATTTTTTACTAAATATAGATATTTTGCATCATTTTGATAACGACAATACAAACTCACTAAAAATTACGTAATGATAATTTAAACAAATTGATGTACGACATTACGAACTTCCGAAAAATGATTTCATCTTAGACGGTTTTTGCTTTCTCACGAACTTTTGTGGTGAAAGTTTTTTCACCCTATCCTCAACTTTCATCCCTACGTTGGATGTATGTAGTATACAAATTACGACAATAATCTGTTATATTTTAAATAGCAACAATAATATACATTTTACTTACAATAAAGAAAACTATTTACACGTTTGTTAAGGTAAAAAAAACCCTAGAAGTACTCGGTCGTTCTTTAGTTTAAGGGAGATGTTACGTCGGCAAATACTGATAGAAAAAAGTTCTGCCAAGTAGGGTGGGCAGTTTAGTTTCAATACAAAGAATAACATGGACATTGGACATATGGGATACAATATAGACATAAATATAGTTAGTGCGATATTGACTGATTCAAATACTTCGAAATGAAACAAAAACTTCACGATCAAGTTGGTAGTTTTCCAAAATAAGAAACAGTAACTCGATTAAGAACTTATTGATCCTTCTCAGGTACATTTTTTCACAATTTGCCGTGGCTCCTCCCGATGGAATTTCAAACAGTAAATTACTGTATTTTACCAATTTTAAAAATCTGCCGAGCAGTTACATTGTAGGCTGTTGATAGTTCAGAACATTCAAGTTCATAAATTTTTCTTAAATGATGTTTTTATTTATTAAATATCAATAACACAACTGAGCACAAGAGCCCATCTAGTTAATTTACTCAATTAAAGTTCATATTAGAACAATTAACATATTAGAAGAGCACGAGAGAAAGCGAAAAAATCATCGACATAATTAGGAACAACTTGTTGATCGAGTAGATGTTTGTTAATCTACAAAACTATGAATATGATCGTGAAAATCATGTTACATGTAAGGGGATTTGTCAGTTGTTACCTACTGCTCTACAATCTACACTCGATCGTTTTTACACAAACGTATTTCGTCATGTCCCTGTTAGACTATGTGAAGAAGCTATGCTAACAAAATCTGCTTTTTTTTAACAAAAATATAATACAGTACATTCAATTTAAATCAACAATAACGACAACTACAAAATAATAATGAAACAGAAGAGGGTGGTTGAGGAGTTGAAGCTCACTTGTTCGGTGGAAGTTTGGCGGGCGGGAGAAGCGTCTGTAGTGAAACGTACCTGAAATCCATCAAAAATTCCCTGCTGATTATCAGTGCTCTAACAATGTTAAATAGAAAACTTGGACCGCAATTTAGAAGTTCATCGCAGGCACAAATTTTTTCGATTTCGATAAAGATTTTCGAACAAATCTCGACCGATTCTAAAGCTCTTATTGAAAATAATAAACCGAATAACAAACTCCAAATTCCTATATTCACTCTGATACATAATGTTAAAGTTTTAATGCAATATGTTTAAGAACTATTCATCAGTTGCACAAAAATAGTGATTAAGGGGGTCTCAGTCGGTCGTCGACGATCACTCGTCTGCAAAGAACACGACTTTGCCATTGTTACCACTAACCAACATGAAGAAAAACATCGATCGCATTTCGGTCAGCTAAAATTTGAACGGAGATTAGGCCTCTTTCGCGATTCACACTCGTGTTTCTGATTTATCGTACGTCCAAACTTTAAATTCGCGTAGGGAGCGAACGGTTTGTCCTACAGAGCTCCACGTGGTCTCTAAAAATTCTATACTATCTTAAATTGATGAAAAAACAATACCTATATCAAAATTTTTTGAGTTAGGGCGTTTTCAAAATTTCAAAATTTATTTTTCGACCCTTAGAAGTGACCTACATCAACCAAAATCTTCAGGGCACAACTACAAATGTTTATTCGAATTTTGGATTCTACGTAGGTACCTTGAAACGTAAACCAACAAATTTTGAGGGGGGATTAAACAATTTTTTTCTTGGTCGGTTCCAAAGGTTCATTATTGAAAATAATAAACCAAAATGGGAAAACCCATTTATTCAGTTATGTTTTTCCCATATTTTTCTGGCAATTATTGTTCGATTTTGATGATTCCAGTGGCAATCTTTCAGTTTTTCAATTCCCTAGACCCATGCACTAATGATTTTCTTGAATCCTTGAACAATTCAAATTTAGCTACAAATTTTAAAGTTTTTGCCTCTACAATTTAGGGAAATACTAACCCGGAACGGGGATCGAAAGGCGACGGACTGAGACCCCCTTAACAACCACCATTCACGATGTACCAGCTGTGGTGCAGTATAAATGAATTAATAGATTCAAATTTATAAATACTATGTTTTTCATTGTATAAATTAAAGTTTTTAAATAGGAATTGATATTTTATCTCACGATTTTCAGACATATTTCAAGTCCTAGTTACTCAGTTTTTTTTTAACTTTTCACTTAACATCTAGCTGAGATTATAAATTTGTGGTATATTTTAACATCCTAGTTCCTGCATTAACGTGAATGGATGCCCATTTAAGTAGTAGGTAGGTAGCAGGTACCTATTGTTGGCAGGTAAAAAATAAATAAATAGTGACAATGGCAAAGCTGTGATCTTTGCAGGCGAGTGATCTATACAGGAAAATAATAAACCTTTGTGAAATAATTTGCAGCGTTTTTTTTATCTACCAACTATTGGTAGGTACTACCTACCACGCCTTCACAATCAAGTTTATTAGAAAGAACTGAACGCTTCACACTCGATTCGAAAAATAGGGAGCTTCATATAGAAATTTGATTACTGGTTGCTAAGGAAGCAAAACTGAATACATCTCGAAGAAACGAACAGCGATCGAGTTTTGGTTAGCTAAAAATTCAACGGAGATTAGACCTCTTTTGTGATTCACACTCGTGATTCTGTTTTATCGAAGGAAAACCTTCAAGTACTTGTAGAGAGCGAATGGCTTGTCCTGCAAAGCTCCTGGTGGTTTCAAACAATTTTTTAAATTCTATAGGTACTATTTACTATTGGTAAAAAAAGATACATTAATTTTGAGAGTTTTCGAGCTAGGGCACTCTTGAAAATTTCAACCCTCAATTTTCACCCCTTAGAAGTGACTGACATCAACCAAAAGCTTTGCGGCACAACTAGACCCCAAATGGAGCCCATATACCAAACTTTGAACCAAATCGGTCCAGTGTTGTCCAAATTCGGTCTAAATTGTCCAAATTTTCGGATTCTACGTACCTTGAAACGTAAAACATCAAATTTTGAGGGGAGCTAAAATTTTTGTTTTACTTGCTCGATTCCAATGGTTCATAATTGAAAATTATAAACCAAAACAGACATTATTCAAATTATAAACCAAAACAGACATTAAACGAGCATTTCTGCCACTCAAAGCTGTTGCATGTGTCACAAGGGTTCTGAAACCTGTCCAAACATTTGTTTCTGAGTAACGAGAGGTCATTCTTACAAGTGAATTCCAGAGTAAAACACATTTTCAACTCTTTCAAACACTGAAGAACATACCGAATGAATGTAATATGCCTTCAAAACGTAATACTGCAAATTTCGGGGGAGGGATTACCTTCATTTCCAGCTTGATTCTAAAGGTTCTACATTGAAAATAATACAGCAAAAGGTACCTGTTTTTGTCTGTCTGCCCAACGCTGGTGATGTGTTGGAAGCAGCAGGGCTGTGAGATGTGTGACTTGGTAGGGAGAGGCGTCCTCGGCGCGGACTTCCGGGCCGTTTTTCGGGATCCGGGCACCGACAGACTGATGTTCTCCGGGCAGCTCGTCAACCTGCGAGACACAAGGATATTTCAGTCACAGCAGAGAAACTAATTTATTAACTAAAGCAGTGGAGTAGGCTGCAGTTCACATGAAAGCTGTGTTTTGGTGGATACCATGTAAACCAAAGTTGAATCGCTGAATGTTGGAAGGGCGTAACTACAAAATGTTCATTTTTGTTCATGTTTTTTTTTTTCTCCTATTGGCAGGACCAGCTTGAGGTAGGTCAGAATTGCCAACTAGTCACCCAATGAATTTAGAAAGGGCCGAACCCTGAAGTTTCAACCTTTCTTCGTGCAAGAGAAAATTGAACCAAATATGAGCAACGTACTCCCCCGAGCTATGCACACCAGACAAGGGTGGCAAAGGATGGTTGAAGAGAGGAGGTTAAACATTTCCTAAATTCAACATCTTAACATTAAAAAACGCTGCAAATCATTGCTCAAAGGTTTATTATTTTCTGTATAGATCACCCTTCTGTATAGATCACTGGTTCTCCATCAATAGCACCTACCACCATCTGTATTCTCCCTTGACCTTCCCTCTATTTTTCGAATTGTATGTACCTTGAAACGCGAAACATAAAATTTTTGGTTTGCTTTGAGCAATGGCTTCGGAGCTCACTCAACTGATCAGTGATCTGAGGAGTGAAGAAGATATCCTCGAATGCTGGAGACGCCTGGAAGAGCACTTCCATTCAATAGGATTGAAAATGGCTTCGGAGCTCACTCAGCTGATCAGTGATCTGAGGAGTGAAGAAGATATCCTCGAATGCTGGAGACGCCTGGAAGAGCACTTCCATTCAATAGGATTGAAAATGGCTTCGGAGCTCACTCAGCTGATCAGTGATCTGAGGAGTGAAGAAGATATCCTCGAATGCTGGAGACGCCTGGAAGAGCACTTCCATTCAATAGGATTGAAAATGGCTTTGGAGCTCACTCAGCTGATCTGTGATCTGAGGAGTGAAGAAGATCTCCTCGAATGCTGGAGACGCCTGGAAGCGCACTTCCATTCAATAGGATTGAAAATGGCTTCGAAGCTCACTCAGCTGATCTGTGATCTGAGGAGTGAAGAAGATCTCCTCGAATGCTGGAGACGCCTGGAAGAGCACTTCCATTCAATAGGATTGAAAATGGCTTCGGAGCTCACTCAGCTGATCAGTGATCTGAAGAGTGAAGAAGCCTTTGAGCAATGATTTGCAGCGTTTTTTACCCACCAACATTTTTGTTTTATTATTTTCAATAATAAGCCTTGGGAATCGAGCAAAAAGAAAAAAATTTTAACCCCAACTCAAAATTTGATGTTTTACGTTTCAAGGTACGTAGAATCCGAAAATCGAATAAAAAAATTTCCGTCCGTCCGCCGTACGCCGTACGCCGTCCGCCGTCCGCCGTACGCCGTACGCGGCACTTTTCTTAGCAACACTGGACCGATTTGGTTCAAATTTGGTATATGGGCTCCATTTGGGGTCTAGTTGTGCCGCGAAGCTTTTGGTTGATGTAGGTCACTTCTAAGGGGTGAAAATTAAGGGTTGAAATTTTCAAGAGTGCCCTAGCTCGAAAACTCTCGAAATAAAGGTATCGTTTTTTCACCAATTTTAAATAGTACAGAATTTTTAAAAATGTTTGAGACCACCCGGAGCTCTCTAGAACAAACCGTTCGGTCCCTACGAGTATTTGAAGGTTTTCCTTCGATAAAACAGAATCATGAGTGTGAATCGCAAAAGAGGTCTAATCGCCGTTCAAATTTTATCTGACTAAAATGCGATCGCTGTTCATTTCTTCGAGTTGTATTCAGTTTTGCCTTCTGCGTAACCAGTAATCAAATTTCCATATCAAGCTTTCTATTTTTCGAATCGAGTGTGAAGCGTTTAGTTCTTTCTAATAAACTTGATTGTGAAGGTGTGAAGCCATTATAGTGTGGTAGGTAGTACCTACCAATAGTTAGTAGGTAAAAAAAAAATTGGTAGGTAAAACAATGTTTGTAGGTAAAAAACGCTGCAATTCATTGCTCACTGATCAGATCACTGATCAGCTGAGTGAGCTCCGAAGCCATTTTCAATGCTATTGAATGGAAGTGCTCTTCCAGGCGTCTCCAGCATTCGAGGAGATCTTCTTCACTCCTCACATCACTGATCAGCTGAGTGAGCTCCGAAGCCATTTTCAATCCTATTGAATGGAGGTGCTCTTCCAGGCGTCTCCAGCATTCGAGGAGATCTTCTTCACTCCTCACATCACTGATCAGCTGAGTGAGCTCGAAAGCCATTTTCAATCTTATTGAATGGAAGTGCTCTTCCAGGCGTCTCCAGCATTCGAGGAGATCTTCTTCACTCTTCTGATCATTGATCAGCTGAGTGAGCTCCGAAGCCAAATCTTATTGAACGCAGGAGCTGAAATTTGAGAGCGAAGGTCAAGGGAGAATACAGATGGTGGTAGGTGCTATTGATGGAGAACCAGTGATCTATACAGAAGGATGATCTATACATAAAATAATAAACCTTTGAGCAATGATTTGCAGCGTTTTTTACCTACCACCTTTTTTTACCTACCAACTATTGGTAGGTACTACCTACCACACCATACTGCCTGGCTTCACACCTTCACAATCAAGTTTATTAGAAAGAACTAAACGCTTCACACTCGATTGGAAAAATAGAAAGCTTCATATGGAAATTTGATTACTGGTTACGCAGAAGGCAAAACTGTATACAAATCGAAGAAATGAACAGCGATCGCAGTTTAGTCCGATAAAATTTGAATGGAGATTAGACCTCTTTTGCGATTCACACTCATGATTCTGTTTTATCGAAGGAAAACCTTCAAGTACTCGTAGGGACCGAACGGTTTGTCCTACAGAGCTCCGGGTGGTCTCAAAAATTTTAAAAAATTCAATGCTATCTAAAATTGGTGAAAAAACGATACCTTTATTTCGAGAGTTTTCGAGCTAGGGCACTCTTGAAAATTTCAACCCTTAATTTTCACCCCTTAGAAGTGACCTACATCAACCAAAAGCTTCGTGGCACAACTAGACCCCAAATGGAGACCATATACCAAGTTTGAACCAAATCGGTCCAGTGTTGCTAAGAAAAGTGCCGCGTACGGCGGACGGACGGAAATTTTTTTATTCGATTTTCGTATTCT
The DNA here is from genome assembly GCA_009739505.2 of Apolygus lucorum. Lineage (NCBI taxonomy): Eukaryota > Metazoa > Arthropoda > Insecta > Hemiptera > Miridae > Apolygus > Apolygus lucorum. The sequence continues at coordinate 2,308,715 of CM019179.2, read as the reverse complement.
ACGTACCTTGAAACGTAAAACACCAAATTTTGAGGGGGGGTTAAAATTTTTTTTTCTTGCTCGATTCCAAAGGCTTATTATTGAAAATAATAAACCAATATCTACGGCTGGCGTCAAAATTCTCAGGATGAGGACTACTTTCGATTAAAAATTTAAAAAGAAGTGAGGCGCACCCCCCTTTATTATTATTCCTAATTCATCCACCGTTATAATATTATAGATTTTTGGTTTTGGTTTATTATTTTCAATAATGAACCTTTGTAATCGACCAAGAAAAATTTTTTTTAACACCCCCTCAAAATTTGATGGTTTACGTTTCAAGGTACGTAGAATCCAAAAATCGAATAAAAATTTGGCCGTCCGTCCGCCGTACGCGGCACTTTCCCCACTTAGCATTGACCGATTTTGATGAAATTCAGTATGTAGGCTCCATTTGGTGTCTAGTTGTGCCCCGAAGATTTTGGTTGATGTAGGTCAATTCTGAAGGTTCAAAAATGAACTTTGAAATTTTGAAAACGCCCTAACTCAAAAAATTTTGATATAAAGGTATTGTTCCTTCAATTTAAGATTCTATAGAATTTTTAGAATTTTTTGAGACCACGCGGAGCCCTGTACGACAAACTGTTCGCTCCCTACGAGAATTTAAGGGTTTTACGTACGATAAATCAGAAACACGAGTGTGAATCGAAAAAGAGGCCTAATCTCCGTTCAAATTAAAGCTGACCGAAATGCTCGGTGTTTTTCTTCATGTTGGATGAAAAAAAAGCCGTTTTTCAGCCTTAAAAGCCGTTTTTCATAAACACGGATAACTAGTTGGAAACCTTAAAATTGAAAACAATGATGATATTCCTGAAAATCCCTGTCCGAAAGTAGGAACAGCACGAGGCAAACTTTCGGATCTCACCACTTCCCTATTGATAAAAACGAGGTTATTGCTTCCAACGAGTACAATGACTTAGTAGGAATATTTATTGGATGAAACAAACCTTTCGATGTGTTCCCACATCTCCTTTGCAGCTTGTTCGCAGTCGAAGCTGAGCCCAATGAATGTTGTGTGGTCTGTCGACAGGCACATCGTGTGGAACGAAACACTGAAAGAATAACATCATAACAGTACAGCAATAATGAATTGATCAATAATTTTCTGATACATGAGATACCTAATATTCTGGTTACCACTGGCTTCTAGATGCAGGTGTATTGGGGAAGGTGGCGGTACCAAAGGGAAATCGAGAAAACAAAGCAACATAATTGGGAACGATTTTTGATCGTGTTGATGTTTGCCAAGTCCAGGAATGACATTCGGACGAAAATCCAACCTGAAATTGTTGTTTTCTTTACTACTACTACTACTACTACTACTATTAGTGCTCTAGATTTTTTAAAATTAGAGTTTGACATTATTTATTAGTTTTAGTTGTATTTATATAATAACTGAGTTGCATCTGCCCTTAAATTAAGTTTTATTTTGACTATTTTAATACCATTTGAATCTTGGTTCTGCAATAAAAAATGTTCAGTTTTATTCTATTCATGTTTCAAATTTGATATCTTTAGACAGCAATAGGGATGTGCGCATGTATTTTTTTTTCTTAAAGAAAATGCCTTGGAAAAAAAAGGCTCCCATACAAAAACAGAGCTCTTAAAAAATGATAGATTATAAGAAAATCATCAGTTTACTAATCCCACCAAATGCCACGTCAAAATATCTCGAGAACTGTGATTGGCCGGATGTTGGGTGGCCAACATCATGAAAATCCTTCTCAACTAAAACTCTGGTCATTACCGTATGCCAACAAAAACATTTCCTTCCCAAAGATAACTGCGAGGAAGGCTTCTCATCCCCCCCCCCCCCATCAATGCAATCAACACACACAATTCCCACATTTGCTGGCGTGTGCATTTACCCTCAAACTTTCCGACTTCAATCTCTTATTCATGAAAACGTGTCAGGTTATTGTTTCTGGCTTTTCCAAATCAGAGGGTTCCTTAGAGCTTGATTCATGTGTTTTCCCCTCATTTTCGTTTCATAGCGCTCTCCCACCTCTCACGATATTCTGTCCGCAAATTTTCATGTTCACAATCATATCTAATTCAATATGTTCAGGGCCCATCAAGGATGCAGTAGAGAGATCCTCTTGACATGTCATTTCAAAATAAAACCACACAAACTGTTGTGATTATGACTGTAACAACAATTCATGCTCAAAACCATCTCAGGAGATGGACGGCTCTTTATCAAAATGCAATCCAGTGTTTATTTATGTAAGGCGTGGTTCACTCAATACCGATGGTAGGGAACATTTGTGTTCGACCAGTAAGTCATCAAAATTTGGCCATCCATCGTCAAAATATTTGCTCTCATTTTGCGTTCCTAAGCCTCATGAACTGATTTGGTTTCGAATCTGGCTGTGTCCCTGGCAAATAATTTTGTTAAAATTTTCAGCGAAATTTGGTCTTAGGTTAGTCTCTGGACGGACCCTTGTGAATTGCATCGCCAAAGGACTAGCTGATCACAATTTAAACGATTGATTTTTCAAAACTGAAGAGTAATTGGTAACTAACTCGTAGTTCTAGGAAGAACTCGTATGAATTTCATAGAGATCCAATTTGTAGGAGCACCACTGGAAACAAATTCTTAAATGCCGAGAGTACTGAGATTCGAGTTTACTAACCTGCTCTCCTTGTAGGCGGAAAGGTTGTCTATTTTGTCGGACCACAGAGAGAAGGAAGAACCGCGCTCGGCCAGCACGATGCGAATCCCTCTGATGGTTCTGGACCTCGCCTCGCCTGTGTCCAGGAGGACGACTGGGACCCCGGTGTGTTGGAGAATCCACCTCTTCTCAGCGCCTTTGCTAGAGTACAGGTTGGCCATGGAAGCGCACACGAAAACCTGCAAACGATAATATATTATATTAAAAACAAGTCCCCTAGGCCTGTTAGTATTGTGTTACAGTGCTACGATTGAAAGAAAGCGGCCGGCCGATTTCCGGCAGGGTATACCTCCTAACATAGACGACTACCTGTTCCAAAATCTTTGGTAGCCTGGTGAGTTAGACTGTGAAAGGTCCGAGCCTCCGTACTTATAATCCGTTCAAGGATTTTAATAAGAATAACTCCAAGATCATGTTTTCACTCAGATTTTACGTTTGAGACCTTCTTGAACAATTTTGGATCCGTTTCTGTTTATCAAACAGGTCTGTGTGTCTGCAAATCCTTCTAAAATGCAAAAGTAATACGAAGGTACTGTCCTATTTTGGTGAAATTTTCAGTGATTATTCGGGCTGGAGTAATGCGAAGGTAATCCTTGAAAATCAAAGTCCAAGTATAATGTTAAAGTCAAATTTAAACATTTTACAGGTTTTTTAAACCACCATTTTTTAGGTTTATCTTTGCCCATGAGAATATCGCACGAGGGGCTCAACAGAAAAATACTACCCCTTGGGGTAGTATTGAAATGTGATGATCAAATGATCACATCTTCACATGATCACCTCTTTTCAGGGGTAATAATCAGTTTTTCGTTAAATATGGATAAACTTCACAAAATAACTCTTTGAAACAGAAAAATAAGGATTTTCATTTTTTTAAACCTTAAAAACTGACACCGTTGGCAAGCTCAGATCTTGGGGTAATTTTTGCCGTTGAGTGCACCTCGATAGCGCTATGTAATACGAGAGAATCATTATCTTGAAATAATCATTATAAAATGAAGGTTTTCGAAAATAATGGGGGTGCGCCTCATTTTGTTTTAAATTTTTAATCTAAACAAGATCTCATTCTGAGAATTTTGGCACCGACCGCGACCTTCTAGCGTGAGAAGACCTTTTTCTACGATTTTTCAGTTTCGGATGTTTATGACGTCACAGAGGACTGGGGGGTCCCGCCCTGGCGAGAGGGGCGCGTGACGTCATAAACATTCGAAAATTTAATATTCGTAGAAAAATTTCTTCTCTCGCTAGAAGGTCGCGGTTGGTGCCAAAATTCTCAGAATGAAATCTTGTTTAGATTAAAAGTAACAATAAACAGTTTTTCCGACCCACGCACACACTCCATTATAAATTTTGACTAACTTTTTTTTTCACTTTCACAAATGGCTTCCAAAAATTGGGGTTTCGACTAAACGGATAAGAAATTCAACGCTCTTTCCAACGGTGTAATCAGATTGGAATTTGCATGAGAAATAAGGGAGTTATGACTTGAGGAGTTATGAGTGCCACAAGATCGAAAACACGAAAAAAGTTCATTTGCAGAAATAAGGAGTTGATGAGGATTCATTGGGAAATTTGAATGCTGGTTGCTAATGAAAAACGGATAGGAAATTTACCACTGTTTTTCAACGTTGTAATCAGGTTTGAATTTGCATGAGAAATAAGGGAGTTATGTAAATTGGTAAGAGGCATTTTTTTTTAAAAGTAGTTGTAGAGCTGACACTTGAAGTGTGTTCCATCTCAATAGGAGATATTCTGTATATAATTGGGCACCACTGCCTGGAAGTCAATCCCGAAACCCTGGCCGACCACGAACGGTCTCTAATAAACACACCTTCCACTTCGTCATTGGTCGGTAGTCAACACCCTCGGTCTCATTTTTCCCTGGCGCGAGTGACAGGTAGAAGAAGGACGACGTTTTTGGGACTGTAATACACATGGACACCTGACCAAGCCAGCCGCTTTCTTTCAATCGTAACACTGTGCATTGGTCAGCGGAATTTTTGTACTATTATCCATCAGTTTGATTCAGAGTGACTTCAGTTTAGGCAGTTGTTGAGGCACAAAAATCAATTTTGGTTTATTATTTTTAATAATAAACCTTTGGAATCGAACAAGAAAAAAATGTTAGCCCTCCTCAAAATTTGATAGTTTAAATTTCAATGTATGTAGAATCTGAAAATCGAATTTAAAACATTTAAATCGAATTTAAAAATCCGTCCGTCCGCCGTGATGGTACAGAAAAATGATAAACCTACGTGTAATAATTTGCAGTTCAATTTGCAGTTGTAATTTGCTTGCGTTCCTGAAGTCAATAAACACCGATTTCTCACAATCATCATTCATTTTTTCTCATTTTTCTCATTTTGAGATCCAATTCGGACGAATTTTTTCACTTTTAGTACAATCCTTAATCGTACTAGAAATGTTTGATTTTGGCAACTGCTAACTTGATAGTAAATATCATAATAAAAATATCATTGAAAAACCCATTATTTTGCATGTTTTGAGAATTTATAAATGTAGTGAAACCTGCAGGTAGTGAAGTACCTACTTAAGAAATGATTTCAAATAATGATAATCCTTCCACGTCATGCACGTAGTCTTTCACCGACCGAACCGGAACTGAATCGCTGATTTGCTTCGATTTCTACACCGGGTGGTCTTGGTATGCATGCAGTGTCCAATTTGTACAAATTTTGACTAACATTCAAGTAGGCATAGTTCTATGGTAGGCATTGCGTAGAGCAATCTCCTAGAGCAATTTGAGTAATTATGTGATTATTTTGAGTACCTACGTTTTAATCTTAACATTACACGGGTCATCGCGTTAATTGGTAGTTGTTAAATAATTATATTAAGATATTGAACTAATTTTATTATGTAAATAAATACTGGTTGTTTAAAAGAAGGAAATAAATGTAATCTAATTCCGTTAATTACATTTTGATTTCATTATTCTTGTTTATATTTTATTTCAATGATAATTTATTAGACCTTTTAGGAAAATAGGGGTTATTGGAGGAGGTTTACTAAGTGGTATTGAGAGCACAAAGAGTAGTTGACAGAGGTAATAGTTGTCTCAAAAGGGGATGTAATTTATGGATCAGAAGGAGCCATTAAGTGGTAATTGATGTGTCGTGAGAGGTCAGTAGAGGAGGATTAATAGGTTATAAGGAGTTAATATATATATAAGTAATTGATAGAATATGGTTATTTCAGCAATATGGGTGGAGTATACATATAGATTAGGTGAGCCATACTTCTTGTATAGCCAACAAATGGAAATAATATTACTTTTGGTGAATATAATTATGTATTATACCTACTATGACTATATAAATATCCTACTATCATTAAGAAATTGCATTGTTAAATTGAGATTTTAAACGTGGCCATTGTGGTAGTTTATGATAAAATAATACTCGTAAGTAGACAGTTATTGTGAAAATGGTTCACCAAGTCAGTAGGTATCAATACTTCTATTCAATATTATCTTATCAATACTTCACAAACTTTTCACCCTTCAACCCCGTGTATGATTACGATCAACTTCGGTAACTACGTGAATCGCATAGAGTACCTATTTTTACGACCTATAAATAAATTTATGCAGAAATAACGAATCCTAACCATTGAGTTTTGCAAATAATTCATGATTCAAACCATCTGATAAGCACCATCTTCAAGAGAAAATATTTATGAATGTTGTATAACCGTGTCAAATTAACTCAAATAAGTAACATAAATTCAGCTTTCTCAAATTCTGTACCTTCATGTCAAATTAGTCCGCACATCGCTCACCCGGCGCTCCCTCGTGAGTCACACTCCTGGCGGCGCTTTGAGCCCTGAGGCCACCTGTTCATGATATAAATCACCCCTAGACAATCAACAACTTTCTCTAACCCGATCAAAAATTATGCATCTACCTGCGGAATTATATAAAACCAAGAATACCTTACCAGGTTGTATACTTCGATCAGTGGTCGCATCGGATAACAAAATAAAAGTGAGTTGCGTAATGCTAGAGAAAGAAGATGGACAAAAGTTGACGATGATATTCGCCATCAGCATCCTCGGTTGAGGATCAGATCAGTAAGTACCTGGTATAGGGATGGGAATCGATACTCGATATTTCAAAATATCGATACTTTTGTACCGATACTCGATATTTTAGTATCGATACTGCACTATCCGATATTTTTGGATATCGATACTTTGGATCCGATATTTCTGACTATCGAATATCGATACTGTTCTCGCGGAAAATTCAACATAATGGCCCCAAAAATGGAGAAAGTAGAGAGGCTTTTGGGTCATTACTCTTTGGTTGCACAAATAACAATAATATCATGGAGAAAATCACCCTGCTTGGACTCTTGATAGTGAATAATGAATAAAAATTGTTCAAAAAATTATTTTTCTTGAGAATATTGGATAATATTGATAGTTTGTGACACTAAAGTATTGATACTCGATACTTTAAAATATCGGTACTCATGCCCAACGATATTTGTGATATCGATACTCGGATACGATACTGCATCGATACAAAATATCGATACTTATATAACGATACCCATCTTTAACCTGGTAAGTAGTACAGTACCTAGTACTAGAATAGTAAGAATTGACATACTACAAACAACCAAACTTGATTAGACTGATAAGATGATAAGGGTCGTACACGTAACTAGCGAATAATCGAGGTAGGTACTCGATTAATTTGTAAAATAATCGATGACAACTTGGTTCGATTAATCGAGTAATCGATTAATTTATAACGATTTATATTTATATATTTATAACGATTAGTTAGTTGTTATCTTTAAGTACCTACTTTACCTCATTAGTTATTGCAGAAATAGTTTTGACATTTTCATGTCTTTGCCCTGGCACATAGCACAAAAAACTGTCACGAAATTGCGTTACGAAATTGTGTTACAGTGCCTTTATAATGATTTCCGCTTACAACGACCCCGTTGTTAGGTTTGTTCCTTTTCTACACTTTAACCCACAAAAATCGTTCACCACTCGTTGGAAAGCTCTCGATTTAACGAACATTTTCATGTTCTCCATAACATATTGACTCTACGAATAGCGGAGCTATGGGCATAACTGTTCTCATATTTTGTTTACAAACTAATGATCGTGAGTGTAGAAGATAATTAATCCGGAATCGTCTATTTTATTGAAATTAGGTACCTACCTCTTAATATTAATAATTGTGTCAATTTGTAACATAATATATCTACACTCTTTCGTAGTACCTACCTCTTTACATTAGAGTAGACAACAGCAACGCATTGTGAGGTTTGAAAAATACAACAAATAGCTATAGATAGTTATTATGTTAATGATTCGTTTCACATTCTGACAACAACGGAGGGTGGGTTATAAAATCCTATAGTGAGGTAAAAAGCAATAGGTGAAGACATGAAAATGTCCCAATGCGTTGCAGACTCGTATGCAAGCGTTTTGTTTTCATCAATATCACTGATTTTTATTATTTATTTGATTATTTGTTAGTTTCATTGTCCCTCCATTGTCACAGGGAACAGCAATCTGAACAGCCAATCAGCGAGCGTTTCTGCTTCACGTTGAAGAGGTCCGTTTTCCCGGTTATTTTTTGAAATAATAAATTTTTAATGTCTCCCAAAAATAAAAGGGGACTTATTTTCCAAAATCAAACCAATTTTCATATATCCCACACCATTCTATTTTTACGGTGAATTTTATCCAATTTGTTGTTTTGATATAATCGATTTACAATCGAATCCAGATGAAATAATCGTTGATTTCATTTGATTAATTGACATTGTTGGTCGATACCCATCCCAGCGTAACCGTTAGGTATCGATCAAACTATCGATACTTAGGTACCTACCCATACTCGACATTTTAGCATCTATTTTGCATCGATTTTTGGGGTATCGTGCCCAAGTAACTTGTCTCCGTTACTCTGTGATCGTGCCTTTTGGTTCGATGTTTCTAAATATCGAATATCGCTACTTGAAGTTCTCGCGGAATATTCTACGTAATGGCTAAAAAATTTAAGAGATGAAGGAGGTAGGGAGGCACCTCGACCCACCAACAAAATTTGTTTAATAATTAATTTAATAATTTTAATTAATTTAATAAGCCCTGATTTCGTTAGATAATGTTCATACTAGCTACGAATAGAATTCATGTATATCTTCAATAATATATTCACATTTATTAATAATTAAACGGTATGCTGTGTAAATACACTCTGCTTGGACGTTTGATAGTGAGTAGTGAGAAATGAATAAAATATTTTTGAAAAAGATATTTTCCAAGAGATATTGGGTAGGTATGTTGATATTTCCTGACTTCAAAGTAGAACAGTAGGTACCTATCCAGGTTCTGATATAAATCCATTCATCAATGATCAGCCGATTAGATTTCATTGCTTTGAGTTCTGAGCGTGCACTTTTAAATGTTTTAATTTTCATTAGTGATGGGTCGTTATAAAAGTATCGATATTTTGTATCGATACTGTATTTTATCTGAGTATTGATATCCCAAGTATCGTTAGCCATGAGTATCGATATTTTAAAATATCGAGTAACGATACTTTAGTGTCACAAACTATCAAAATTATCCAATTTTCTCAAGAAAAATATTTTTTTCAACAACTTTTATTCATTTTTCATTATTAAGAGTCCAAGCAGAGTGGTATTTTTCATGATACAAACGTTATTCGTGCAATCAAAGAGTAATGACCCAAAAGCCCCTCTATCTTCATTATTTTTGAGCCATAATGTTGAATTTTCCGCGAGAACAGTATCGATATTCGATATTTAGAAATATCGGATCAAAAGTATCGATATCCAAAAATATCGGATAGTGCAGTATCGATACTAAAATATCGAGTATCGGTACAAAAGTATCGATATTTTGAAATATCGAGTATCGATACCCATCCCTAATTTTCATTAAGTAGATAAGTATATTAAGAATTAACCAATATTAAGCTTTTCTGTAATGTGTCTCTTTATAAAATAGAAGTTTTAAAATGTGAATTGGTATCAATATTCAAGTCTTATTGTCACAGTGTGTGTCAAGTCAAAGTGACAAAACAAATTGTTGATATAGTCGTTTTGAATGAATTCCATCAACAGATTGATACAATGTTTCATTTTCAACATCACATGTTACTGTCGTATCTACTTGTAAAATTCGTTCATTAACTCATGCTATACAACTGAAGTTTATAATTATATTGGCGGTAAGTGTTATAAAAGTTAGCGAGTTTTAAAGCGTTCTATAATACAACAAAAACCGGATCAAACGTCGCACGTGTACCTATGAAGAATCGATTGGACACCTCATTTTGTCTATGAACCGAAAAACCTCGAGTGGTCCGTAAAATCGAATTATGTCGCGGAGTTTTTAACTTAGGTTGCGATAATATTGATCTTGAGATTAGGTAATTGGGAGCGGGGCGAGAAATTAAGTTAATCCAGTCAAGGCCACCTGCCATGTTTTGAAATTTCTGAAAGTTCTTCCATGGGGAGAGGTCACATAAAAATTGTTCAAGTTAGGTAGTAGATAATAAAAAAAGTCTATCAAGTGGGTGTGCCGCATAGCTCCTCCTAGAAAACAGCGTAATGGAATCGAGAGAGAAAGAATTCTTGTCTTGGCTTGTAATCTATACAACAAAACCGTATAAATCAAAAGCAAATGAACGGTGCAATCAGATTATTTGAAGTGTTAGCAAGGAAGATTTCAAGTAGATTGAGCTTATTATCTGTCCTGAAAGGTAACTACAGTAACTGATGACCTCCAATGACACAATACTTGGCCTCTAGACGGTCAATTCGCCCATAACTGATTAAGAAGTCGAACGAGGCAGGTCCACCGTAGAAACACGACTGCCGATTGCTTGATAAACACCACTTTCGCTTTCTTTCTGAGTGTCTCAAATACTGAAGGAGATTCGGCCACCTCGTCCGACCTGACTGTTGACTTTCTCGCCACTGAGAACTGCATGATTTCTATGCTATTCGTTTCGAAGGAGGAAATATTTCTACCGGTGACGGGACAGGTAAGAAAGAAAATTGCTTAGGGAGAGTTCGAAATTTATCTTCACAACAGAAGACTTACTGCACAGTGCACACACTATTTCTCCTATTTAAAGAACATTAACCTCAGTGAAAAGTTTTCATAATTTCCAAATTATTATAAAGTTATTTGAAAGACTTGGAAAAGTTAAGTTTTCTCCAACAATACTCCCTGTCACTTTGAAAATGGGAACCCTCATTCTTGATTGCAAATTCGGATTCCACGAGAAAACGCTGCAAATCATTGCTCAAAGGTTTGTTATTTTCTGTATAGATCACCCTTCTGTATAGATCACTGGTTCTCCATCAATAGCACCTACCACCATCTGTATTCTCCCTTGACCTTCCCTCTCAAATTTCAGCTTCCTGCGTTCAATAGGATTGAAAATGACTTCGGAGCTCACTCAGCTGATCAGTGATCTGAAGAGTGAAGAAGATCTCCACGAATGCTGGAGACGCCTGGAAGAGTACTTCCATTCAATAGGATTAAAAATGGCTTCGGAGCTCACTCAGCTGATCAGTGATCTGAAGAGTGAAGAAGATCTCTTCGAATGCTGGAGACGCCTGGAAGAGCACTTCCATTCAATAGGATTGAAAATGGCTTCGGAGCTCACTCAGCTGATCAGTGATCTGAAGAGTGAAGAAGATCTCCTCGAATGCTGGAGACGCTTGGAAGAGCACTTCCATTCAATAGGATTGAAAATGGCTTCGGAGCTCACTCAGCTGATCAGTGATCTGAAGAGTGAAGAAGCCTTTGAGCAATGATTTGCAGCGTTTTTTACCCACCAACATTGTTTTTACCTACCAACTATTTTTTACCTACCAGCCAGGTACTACCTACCACACCATACTGGCTTCACACCTTCACAATCAAGTTTATTAGAAAGAACTAAACGCTTCACACTCGATTGGAAAAATAGAAAGCTTCATATGGAAATTTGAATGGAGATTAGACCTCTTTTGCGATTCACACTCATGATTCTGTTTTATCGAAGGAAAACCTTCAAGTACTCGTAGGGACCGAACGGTTTGTCCTACAGAGCTCCGGGTGGTCTCAAAAATTTTTAAAAATTCAATACTATTTAAAATTGGTGGAAAAACGTTACCTTTATTTCGAGAGTTTTCGAGCTAGGGCACTCTTGAAAATTTCAACCCTTAATTTTCACCCCTTAGAAGTGACCTACATCAACCAAAAGCTTCGCGGCACAACTAGACCCCAAATGGAGCCCATATACCAAATTTGAACCAAATCGGTCCAGTGTTGCTAAGAAAAGTGCCGCGTACGGCGGACGGACGGAAATTTTTTTATTCGATTTTCGTATTCTACGTACCTTGAAACGTAAAACATCAAATTTTGAGGGGGGGTTAACTTTTTTTTTTCTTGCTCGATTCCAAAGGCTTATTATTGAAAATAATAAACCAAAATTTGGATGTTTTGTACTATTGAAATAAATTGTATAAATGTGTTTCAAGCTGAATAGCACGATGATTACATTTCGTCGCTTAAGGGTCATCGTGACATACCTCTTTTTCCCCAGCTTTTCAGGAGACAAAAAAACCGTTTCCCTGTAAACAAGAAACATCTCTCTCTACGCTATGATGGCAAAACTGGCGGTTGTGGCGCACTGAGCGGTTTTTTCGCAAAACTGATCACTCCAGGCGATTCGGCGTGAAATTTTGAATCGAAATTGACGTATAACTCAAAAGGCCAAAAATTGAGATATGCCATAATGCCCGATATGCATAGTGACGATTTTTATCATCAATAAAGCAACATTTCAATGATTCTTCATTCAATTTAAAGAGAAGAAAAATGTTGAACTTATGGTTGTTACAAGAAAATACACGTTTGCGCATGCGCAGTCGCTATCAGTCCGGGGGTAATGGTTTTCATAGGTGACCATCTACATACCAACTCGCACAATTCCTGAAAAATTCATCGAGTTTTGCCCGTTACAAGGATTTCAAGATAGACACACAGAAACACAGACAGGCAATGAACTGAAACTTTTTAAAATAATTATTAATTTTTAAAATAATTATTACCTCCCATAATTTATTGGTAGAATTTAATTTTGAGACTATCAACGAGTTTCCAAGAAACAGTAGGTACTAGAAGAAATGTTTTGAAAATGTTCGTTAGTAGTCTACCAGATTCTACCTATCAGATTCTTCACCGTAGACTTTCCCTATCTCGAGATACTCAAGGGAATCAGTTTAAATTTAAAACGCTGCAAATTATTACACAAAGAATTATTATTTTTTTGTAGATCACTAGCCCGCAAAAAACACAGCTTTTGAGCACTTAATAGGTCATCTAAAATTTGCTCGGAGATTAGGCATTTTTTGCGATTCACACTCGCGTTTCCGATTGATCGTAAGTCCAACGCTCAAGTTCTCATGGGGAGCGAACGGTTGGTCCTATGGAGCTCTGGGTAGTCTCATTCGATTCTGAAAATTCAATACTATTTTTAATTGAAGAAAAAACAATACCTTTATAACTATCTAATGTTTTTGAACTAGGGCGTTTTGAAAATTTCAGCCCTTATTTTTTAGCCCTTAGAAGTGACTGACATCAACCAAAAGCTTGGGGGCACAACTAGACCCCCAATGGAGCCCTTTTACCAAATTTCATGGAAATGATAAACCAAAAAACTAGGTCAAACACTTCCCCCTTGCAATAAGTTCCACAAAAGTCGCATGAAAATTCCGGCTGTAGAGTTGTCCAAAATTTCTGGTTAGCAAACTCGTCTTCTACGTTGTTACAAATGTTCTTGAATAGCTACCTATACGGTTACCTACATTTTACCTATATGTTATTTATTTAAATACTTATACACATATTTTTTAAATCTACAGGTACCTATATTGTTCCTACATGTGAGTTTTGCAAAATTTTGACGCATTCATGTCCGTGTTAATTTGACAACGAATAAAGAGATTATCTATCTATCTAACAAATTGAAATTGTTCCTCAATTATTGCTCTAGTTATCATCCACTGTGGATTTGGAAAAGCGGATTTTTTTTTAATTTTCATTAAATTTGAACATTTTAAAGAGTTTTCAAAATTTTCCAAATTAATATTCATCAAAATTTAAAAAATAGTACTCTTGAAATAGCTTAGTTTTGCCGAAAAAGCCGCTGAAATTACTGAAAAATAATATGCTCATAATAGTATGCTCACTCATACTGTACGGATGGGGCTTATTGTCAACAGTGATTCTTACATGATAATGCTCATAGATAGGGCGAACAGTATTGTTTCAAACGAAAGATGAAGTAGCGATGAACACAAACAAAAGAAAGAATTAGTTGGAGGGTCGCAAGATGGTCCTTCCTGGAAACCTAGCTTTCAGCTACCACGAAAACGTGCCCCGCGCATGCTTGAAAACATCGATATCGGTAATAACGTAAGATAAAACATCGATTTTTTCCGCAAGCGGGAAATATTCTAACTAGTCAACGAAATAGAATCAAGGGAGAAATTCTGAAGAGGCTGATCTTCCTCCATTGAATAGAAGAGGATGTTTTCTCGTAACGGGAGTTTTTTTTTTACTGGATAACTTGCTCCATTGGATTTTTTTTTCATTTATGATACATTTTTCCGGATTTTTATACACTTCTTTTTTCATTTCTCCCGTACTTTTCCTAATTCAATTATTCTTTCATGCATAAAGAAATGTTTACCTTTTATTTTCCAATAATTATCTTGTTATATAAAAAAAAAACTTTTTAACAAAAAAATGGACCGACCTCAAAACTGATGATGGCATCCCACTAAAAAGGAAAAAATAATAACGACAACTTATTCAGTTAGGTTGGTAGGTAGGTACGCAGTGAAGTCGCCGCCGTGCCCATCTGCAGAAACAAACATACACAAGTAGATTCCACTTCCATCTGGTTAGTATTACAACATGGGTCGATAGCGCAATACAAAACATGAATGAGAGTGGGTACCTATCATTGAGGTAATGCATGTGTTCCAAAACTATTAGGTAGTACGTCACTGCTGTCGTATGAAGGAGGATGAGAGAGTGACAATAAGTGTGAATCCCCGTACGAAATGTTGGGATTCGAACAAACCATCTCTTGATTAGATAGTATCTAATAGTTATTTATCTAATTATACATGACCAATCTTTGATTACATAATATCTAATTAATCTTATATTCCATGTACGGCATATTGAATGTAGAATTGTCTAGATCATGATGTGGGTTTGTGATATGAGTTCATACTCAAATGAACCAGTTAGTGTTACAACATGCGTCGATAGTGCAATACAAAACAGAAGTAAGGGTAGGTAAGTAAGTAAACAACCTTCTCATGTTCAATTTTTATCCAACTGCCATTTTTGGTGACGCAGACGTCTTCAGCTGTTATCAAAGGAAATATTCTTACTGAGATTCACACTTATTGTCACTCTCTCATCCTCCTTCATACGACAGCAGTGACGTACTACCTAATCGTTTTGGAACACATGCATTACCTCAATGATAGGTACCCACTCTCATTCATGTTTTGTATTGCACTATCGACCCATGTTGTAATACTAACCAGATGGAAGTGGAATCTACTTGTGTATGTTTGTTTCTGCAGATGGGCACGGCGGCGACTTCACTGCGTACCTACCTACCAACCTAACTGAATAAGTTGTCGTTATTATTTTTTCCTTTTTAGTGGGATGCCATCATCAGTTTTGAGGTCGGTCCATTTTTTTGTTAAAAAGTTTTTTATTTTACTATTTTTGTATTTTCATAATTTTTTTATTGTTTACTTTTTAGTGATTGTTTAAATTTATTTTTAAAATTTAATTTTTTAAATCATTTGTTTTAATTTTTAACTTATTAATTTTTCGACTTTAATTATTTTAATTTTACATAACTTACCTACTACCAAGTACTTTTGTTTAAATTTTTAAATCATTCGTTTTAATTTTTAACTCATTAATTTTTTCGACTTTTATTATATAATTTTTTTTTAATTTTACATAATTTACCTTCTACCAAGTACGTTTGTTTAAAGTCGGTATTCTTTGAGTTACCGACCGTTAACCTTTTTTCGCTATTTTTCTTTTTTAAATCTTTTACTTGTATTTTTTAATCACTAATGGTTTTTTTAATGTGGAATTAATTATTACTTTTTGAGGTTTTTTTTATGAAGGTAGTAGGTAACATTATTGTTTAATTTTTACATTTTATTTTAGTACCTATACCTACAGTATTATTGTTTAAAGTAGTTATTAGTGAGTCCAAAAAATTGTTAAACATATTGTTTAGTAATGCATGCATTCCAGGGGACGTCCCTTTGGATAAGCATTAAGTCAATTAGAACCTGTTGGTGAGCGAAAAAACACGCATTATTATTTCCCTTCCTCCTGCACCAAACTGTTTCACTCAACGTAAGTAAAATGGGGGCGATGATGTCCGTAGAGGAGTATCTACACTCAAATCCGCGCAATCCCAGAAAATACCATCGAAATCAGATGGAAAATGTAGAAAGTATAGCTCTTACAGGGAATTCACGTTTGCGCATGCGCAGTGGCTATTATCAGTTCCTTGGCAATGCTTTTCATCGGGGACCATCTATATGCCAATTTGCATGATCTCTGAGAATTTTATTGAAATCGGATGGAAAATGTGGAAATGATGGCTGCTACAAGGAAATTATCGTTTGCACTTGCGCAGCGGCTATCAGTCCGGGGGCGATGATTTTCATAGGGGACCACCATCTACACGCCAACTCGTACACTCTCTGAAAATTTCATCGGAATCGGACTAGAACTTCATATTTTAGCCCGCTGCAACATGTTTTGGATGATGAGAAGGCTATGTGCTAGACCCACTTGGTAGTCTACCGAAATTTGATGGTTATCGGAAACCCCCTCATAAAGCATCTCATTTTTTGTGAAGCTTAGAATCGGACCTTAAATTTGAATGTACACGTAAACATGTACAAAAAATGTACAATCAGTCGGGAAACTCGTCTTTCAATGAAATGTTAAAGTTTATTTCAAAATTGAGTTCAATATCATTTTATGAAATTAAAATTTTGCTTCACAATCCACTTTATCTTGAAGAAATAAGCGTTTCACTCTAAATAGGGAGGATGGTCCCCAATGAATGAGAGGGTGGTCCCCCTTGAATTTGTTGAGGGGCGGCAGGCGTCCGAGAATATGCCGGAGGGGAAGGGCGGGTGGGTGGAGGTGGGCGGGGGGAGAGGATGCGGAACAATCTTCCGAAAAAACACGTTTTTTGAACTATTTTCACAAAATTTCGATACTTTTAACAAAGCAAAATGAAATCTGATTAAAACGGGACCACTATGGATACTTGTAGAACACTTTTCGAAAAGAATCAGGCAGATTGGTGGCCGAATAAGAAACTGCTAGTGGTACAAACATACAGAAAAAAAAAAAACAAAAAATCGTCGTCCCATGACACACCGAACTGTATACCTCCTTCCTTCGGCGCGGCTTCGCCGCGCATGAAGTCGGTCAATGATGAATGGTATGCTGGAGGTGTTCTTCTAATTACAAGTATATTCAACGAAGTTATCTGGTCTGGAATTTGGATTTTTCGGGTTTCCTTGCAGTACCCAATAGTTCAAATTTATCTAACGATATTATCAGACCAACTCCTCGAGATATCGATAATATCGGACCAAGTCATCGATGAATCAAAAATATCGAGAGCAAACATCGATGTTTCGATATTATCGATATCTATGTCCCATCCAACTTGTCTCCAGTGCTCTGTGGTCCCATCCCTAATCAGTAGGTCAGTGTTGCCAAGTTGGGGGTTTCCCCCCCAAATTTGGGGTTTTTTTCTTGACGGGGGGATTTTGGGGGGAGAAATCTTTTGGGTTTTTTTTGGGGGGTTTTAACGACGAGTCGGGGGGATTTGGGTAGAATAAAAATGAATCAGCAATTAAAATAACAGCAGGTAATATATATATTCAATGGAGTGAGAAACTTCACCGAATTTACCAATGTCTATCGTGGGCTCAATGGGACTATAATTTTGGAGTTTTGGAGGACAAACTTTTTTCGATCTTTGATCTTTCGCAAGCACACTCTTTGATAAATTCTTGAAGTTTATTCGTCCGTGCACGCTCGTTATATTAGCAAACTTGAAGTTTTGAAGAACTTGAGAAGGTTTTGGAGATGGGGGTCGAATGCGACCTCACTGTTTGACATTTTGATTTTTTGTACAAAAAAGTACCCTACCTGAAGAAACTAGTTTATTTTTTAAAATGTTTTTAATGTTTTTTTTTTAAACCTTCATGACCTGAAACATATATTGCTAATACAATAATTGCATTGTCTTCAAGATTCACTCCGCCCTCAAATCATTAATAAATTACAATCTACTACTAAAACAAAAAAAAATTGCATTGTATTCATTGATATTTTTATTTCATCCTAAACTTTTAGGGTTTTTCTTTTTGGGGGGATTTGGGGGTTTTTCGAGGTTGGCTCAGGGGGTTTTGGTAGCCGCTTGTTGGCAGCAATGCAACTTGTCTCCAGTGCTCTTTGGTCCCATCCCTTATCAGTAGGTATTTCAGTTATGTCTTCTTAGGCCGGGCTGGAGGTGATAGGTTCTAGGTTGTGGTTCCAGAATTCTTTCTTCTTTCTGAATCAGTGAATTCTCAAGTGCGACGTTTCTTTTGATTAGGTCCGTCGATTTTCTATGCGGGTTGTGCATGGCCTTTTCGAAACAGCGGTCGGAGTGGAAGTGTTGGTGAAGTGATAAGAAGACCAACTCCATCGTCCCATGAATCGACAAATCTACGCCAGTCGTACTTCTCAACAGGTATCTAGGGTGACCTCTAGTTTTTATTCCTGTATTTGATCCAATTGTACTCGTATTTACGTCGTATCCTTCGAACACGAGTGTTGAAAAAAACCCTTGAAAGGTTCTGAAGGCTTCCTCTTGGATCGAAATTTCGTTAGAATCCCGTCGACCTTTTGAACGGAAAAGGGAGAACCAACCTCATATTCCGAGCTCATAATCGTATTAACCAGCTCGTCGTTAGGAGCCTTTTGGGTGTTGGATATCGCTGGTGCCGATCTGTCACTCCAGAAATCGGATTCCTTCTCTGATCATTCTGAGGTATCTCGTTGCGACATTGATCGGTCGAACCACTTGTTGATGCAACAAGCCCGTCGGACTGTATGTAGTTTAATTTTGCTTGCCGTTTCTCAGATAATGAAATTTTGACTAGATAATGCATTTTTTTCTGGATGAAAAATGAATAAATGCTGGTTTAATGATAATGTTGAAACTAGAGCTGTTCGGGTTTTCGAATACATCGGGAATGAGTTCACCTCGACTTCTCGTCTTCTTCAAGTTTTACACAACCTGAAGACTCACAAAATGAGGGACTTGCTAGTGGGATTATAAAACATACGATATCTTCTACCTTGAAGTTAAAAACATTAATCTATTTCGCTGAAATCTGAAGGGAGAACATATCGTCCCCGTTCAGCCAGAAGGGCGTATACAGCACAACCCAAATTTTTGGGAAATCGCGATTTTCTCTAGCGACTCTCAATTCTAAACCAACTAGTATGTTTTTGGTAAGAATAAAACCTATATTCTATGCAGATTCTACTGATATGCTTGCATTTATTCTAACACCAATTCAAAATAAGTTATGCCTCAAAAACAAAATTTGTATGCCATATTCGCCCTTTTGCTGTAAACTGGCTCCATACCTCTAGTCATATTCGCCCTTTCGCTGTAACATCGTTCCATTTTATAGTCGTATTCGCCCGTGAAGTTATTTATTGTTCTGAACCCCTATTCCCCTGTCCCCTGTCCCCATTTATTTCCATTACTTACTCAAAGCTGGAAACTAAACACAATCATGGACATCCTCAAATTTTAAATTTTACTACCGAACCACAGCGTATTCCAAATCTAATGAAGTTATTGAGTCGCTAAGCCCATCAGTGTTGTTCTGATAGGTTTCAACAACAGCCACTGCAGAAGAAAGGAAAAACAAAATTAATGAATTTTTGGCGATCATAACACGACTAGAACTTAATTTCTTAATCATGGCCATTTATAGCTTCAGTTACTGAGCTCATCCCCCTCTACGAAACACCCACGCTGTAATCTTCACTTTACTATAGATCCGAGATTGAAACAAATAAACAATTAGTCACAAACCTTGAGTATTAGGGTCTAGCTGTTCTGCAGAGAAAAGCTGTTCAGTAAAACACTGCACAAGACACCCGTCGACAATATCGTAGACCTCAACTGCTACCTCTTTATCCATTTTAAGCAAAGAAAGAGGAATAAAACAGGAAATTCGGAAAAAATTAAAGTTTTACTTTCGGCAACTGGCTGCTAGAAGTGACGGCAACTACCGGTAAAAAGGTGACACGATAACACTGAGAGCGTTAATAACCTTCTCACATTATTCCGCTTGTCTTTTCCGATAGTGTTCAGGATGTGAACCACTTTTTCGGTGGTCTGGGCTACAAATAAGAGTGGACAGCAACGTTTTTAAGGCTACTTCGAAGGGGTTTGTCCTAGATTTCAGTCATATTCGCCCTTCTGGCTGTCAACTTGTCATATTCGCCCCAAACGTTTCCTCTTTGACTTCAAATATCTTCTTCCTGGTTGGTTGGATCTTCGCGCGCTTTTCAAATTTGAATAGAGGAGAAAAAAACGAAAAATCCATATCTAAAACTCGAGAAGTGCGTTTTTGCTATATTCGCCCTTCTGGCTGGAAGGGGACGATATGTGGAGTCTAAATTTGAATACATATCGCCTTTTGTTGTTCGGGTTCTCATGATTAATCTGTATCTAATAAAATTTAATGAACTTTTAAATTTGTATCGTCTTGGTAGATAGCAAGGAAGCTACTAAAATCACCAACAATTTATGACACTAAAATAATTTTATTATTATAAAGAATATTGACGATTTTTTAAAGGATATGGTAGTAGTAGACTAATTCATAAATGGTTTATTTAAACATTTTAGTTCGGAACGTTTTAGTTTAGTTTCGTTTTGTTTAGTTCGGAATGTTATTTACCCTTATTTTCCATATCGTTTCCGGCGACTATTAGTTTATGGTGCAGTGTTGCCAACAAGCGGCTACCAAAACCCCCTGAGCCAACCTCGAAAAACCCCCAAATCCCCCCAAAAAAGAAAAACCCTAAAACTTAAGGATGAAATAACAATATCAATGAATACAATGCAATTTTTTTTTTTAGTAGTAGATTGTAATTCATTGATGATTTGAGGGCGGAGTGGATCTTGAAGACAATGCAATTATTGTATTAGCGATATACGTTTCAGGTCATACAAGTTTTGAAAAAACATTAAAAAGATTTTTAAAAATAAACTAGTTTTTTCAGGTAGGGTACTTTTTTGTACAAAAAATCAAAATGTCAAACAGTGAGGTCGCATTCGACCCCCATCTCCAAAACCTTCTCAATTTCTTCAAAACTTCAAGTTTGCTAATAGTAACGAGCGTGAACGGACGAATAAACTTCAAGAATTTATCAAAGTGTGTGCTTGCGAAAGATCAAAGATCGAAAAAAGTTTGTCCTCCAAAACTCCAAAATTATAGTCCCATTGAGCCCACGATAGACATTGGTAAATTCGGTGAAGTTTTTCACTCCATTGAATATACATATTACCTGCTGCTATTTTAATTTCTGATTCATTTTTATTCTACCCAAATCCCCCCGACTCGTCGGTAAAAACCCCCAAAAAAAACCCCAAAAGATTTCTCCCCCCAAAATCCCCCCGTCAAGAAAAAAACCCCCCAAATTTGGGGGGGGGGGGAAACCCCCAACTTGGCAACACTGTTATGGTGGTGTGTATTAGTCTCAATGGTCGCTTCGTCATTGCTGACTAATGTATCGATAGTGAACTTGCAAAACCATGTAAGTCGTTTTCCAGAAATTTTACAGGAAACGAGAAAAACTTGCTTCAAAGTGGACTTAACATGTCATTGTTGGTTCATATTTGTTGCTTTTGCCGCATAGAGAAGAGATAGTCGAGTTTTTGCCAGTTTGGCTCCGTTTGATGGATCAAGGGGGTCTCATTCTATCCAAATAGCAAATAACCTTATTTTCGAAAAAAATCGGACTTACATGGTTTTGCAAGTTCACTGTCGGTATAGTGGTTTATTTCCACTGGTGATTTATTATGGTGGTATCTTTGATGCGGTGCATTATTTATGCAGGAATATCAAACACTGTGTCTAACTCTATACAAGCAACATGCATTTAGATTCCGGGACCTATATTAATAAACTTGGGTATTTCAGTTAAATTTAGCCAAATCGGCGAGGTTAATGGTTAATGTGAAGGTACGGCGGTCTTTTTTCGGTCTGAGGAAAAAGACGAGGTATTTTGCTTCCTCACTACCGAAGGTAGGGAAGCTTTGTATTCGTGAAAGAAGTGAAAAAAAAATGTCCTCCAAAATCAAAATTTCTACTTGCTTTTTGCGTTTTAGAGCTTCCCGAACAATTTTGGTTCCGTGTCTGTCTGTCTGTCGGTCTGTCTGTGGTCAATCCTTGTCCCGGGCAAAACTATACTAACCTGTGGTCCGATTTTGATGAAATTTTCAGGGATTGTGCGGGTTAGGTCCTAGACGGTCCCCTATCAATTTCAGCACCTTCGGACCAATAGGAGCGAGTGCGCATGCGCAAACGTGAATTTCCTGGAACCTCGGTTTCTCGGTTTCTAATGAACCGATTTTGCTCAAATTTGGAGGTTAGTTAGGGACTAACTTCTAAGAGACACCCTATAAGTTTCAATCAAATTGGTCAAGCAATAGCCGCTGCGTATGCGCGAACTTTAAATTTATTGTTACAACCAAAACTCCGCAACTATTCAACCAATTTCGATGAAATTTTCAGGGATTGTGTGGGTTAGGTCCTAGACGGTGGACCGCTAAATAAAATAATAAAATTCTACGTTTAATTTTGAACAAAACTCAAATTACGAGTATATAACAAATTAATACCCATAATCCTAATACGTACACCTATTATAGTTTTAGTATTGAATAATAATAATCATTATCGTCATAACTTCGTAGTTTTATTTTATACCTACACTCTTTCGTTCTTTTATTTCAGTGGTTTATATACCACAACTATTTAGAACACTATTATAAACATTAATACCTGCAACCCTATCCCGCATATTATCGCCAATATTTTGGTATTCAATAACTCTTTGAATCATAATTTTTTCGCCAACTGATTCTATACGTCCATGTTACAATGAGTGAGGAAGCTATACTGCCCACCCAACTTGGGAGACGTTTTTTCTACGTCTTACATTGTCAGGAAAGTACTTCTTACCTAGTTTATGTGAGCTTTCCATTCAAGTTTCGAACCTGGGTAGACACACGAGTTTCCAGTGGGTATTTCTGGTGGTATTCGTGTTCCATAAAAGTGAGGTTTTTCTCAACTAGGACAGAATATTTGGTGGATGGATTTTGGTGGTTTGGATATGCGCTAATCGTAGCCCCCTTATGCGATCCGGTCGAGAGGAGTTCACCTTTGACAATATTCTGCTCAGTTCTACTTGCTTAAGACAGATAAATTCACAAGTAAATGGAAGATCACGAATTTAAGAAAAGGGTCCAATGGGTTTCCACTTGTTTATGAGATGGTTGGTTCGTGTGGACATCACGAACATCGATGGAATACAGGAATGGCCCTTACACACTGCTGTAAGATGTAGGCAGAAGTGGACTCTCATTCCACTCTGTACGTACGGATGTACCAAGTGCATGTCTCTGTGCGCGAGCTTCGTGGAAGAAAGTTTGACGAACGGGTTAAGGCTATCCTCCTAGATGCGAAACTTTATGATTCTTCGGAATTTTTTTCGGTTGTTTTTTGAATTTTACATCATGATAATATTATATAATGACTCGCTGACGGAGGAATATTTTTGTTAAGTACTCCAGTCATGCGTATTTATTTAATTAATTTAGTACACTACTTTGAATTGCCGTGATATTTTCTGTGATAGTGAAACCATAGTGTGATATTAGGATTAGAGTATGTAGGTGCATTATTTGTTTTACTGTTATTTGTTGAGTGTTTATTATTTTTGGTGTTTCATGTGTTCATTGTTTTCTGTGGTCTTTTATAAGTTAGTATATTCGTAGTTATACCACTCAAAGTCCCACTAAATGTACCTGCCTACCTATACCTGCTCGAACGTTGTTGCACTAGTTTTTTTTTCACGTCAAATCTTCTATTTTATTGCTAGTACTTCGACTATTGTATTACCACCATGTGGCTGCTACAATAAAAAACTCATTCATTCATTCTGGCAGGTGTGGTTCTATGCCTACAACCTAAGACCACATAAAAATCTCGGAAAATTCACGTTTCCTAATTTTGGTTTATTATTTTCATTAATGAACCTTTGGAATCGACCAAGAACAAAAACAAGTGGGTGTGGCACATAGCTTCCTCGTATCCATAACCCAATTGTATAGATGATCCGATGCATAGTAGTTAATCTCAAAACACCAATCTCTAAGTACCTTTCACTACCCTCATAGGGGACCATCTACACGCTAATCCTAGAAAATTTCATCAAATTCGGATGAAAAATTAAGTGAGTAGGTGTATGTGATTGGATCAAAAAAATACATAGCCTCGGCTGGGTTTCGAACCCGCGACCTTAGGAGCTCAAATCGAGACTTTATCCTCTGAGCTACCGATAACCTGCAATTAATGGGATTTGAGATTCTCACAGGAGACCATCCCTCTATGAATGAATCCCTCTATGAGAACCAATTCTCTGTGATTTTCATAGGGGACAATCTAAACCCTACTCAGTAACATCCCTGAAAATTTAATTGAAATCGGATGGAAAATGTAGAAATTATGGCCGTTACAAGGAAATTCATGTTTGCGCATGCGCAATGGCCACTATCAGTCCGAAGGTGGTGATTTTCATAGGGGATCATCTACATAATAATCTGTAACATCCCTGAAAATTTCATTGAAATCGGATTGAAAATGTGGAAGTTATGGCCGTTACAAGGAATTCACGTTTGCGCATGCGCAGTCGCTTCTATCAGTCCGGAAACGATGATTTTCATAGGGGACCATCTACAACCTAATCCACATAATCCCTGAAAATTTCATTGAAATCGGATGGAAAACGTAGAAGTTATGGCCGTTACAAGGAATTCACGTTTGCGCATGCGCAGTCGCTCCTATCAGTCCGGGGATGATGATTTTCATAGGGGACCGTCTACACACCAACCCTCACAATCCCTGAAAATTTCATAGAAATCGGACAATAACTTCGTATAGTTATGCGCGTTACAAGGAAATCATGACAGACGGACAGACACACAGACAGACAGACACACAGACACACAGACACGGAACCAAAATTGTTCAGAAAGGTCTAAAACGCGAAACGCGAGTGGAAATTTTGATTTTGGAGAACTTTTTTTTTCGTCCTTGAAAAGTGAAAACAAAGCTTCCGCTACCTTGATAGACTCGGAAGCAAAATTCTAACACCCCCTCAAAATTTGATGGTTTACGTTTCAAGGTACGTAGAATCCAAAAATCGAATGAAAATTTGGCCGTCCGTCCGCCGTACGCCGTACGCGGCACTTTTGCCACTTAGCATTGACCGATTTTGATGAAATTTGGTATGTGGGCTCCATTCGGGGTCTAGTTGTGCCCCGAAGATTTTGGTTGATGTAGGTCACTTCTAAGGGTTCCAAAATCAATTTTGAAATTTTGAAAACGCCCTAACTCAAAAAATTTTGATATAAAGGTATTTTTTTCCTTCAATTTAAGATTCTATAGAGTTTTTAGAATTTTTTGAGACCACCCGGAGCTTTGTAGGACAAACCGTTCGCTCACTACGAGAATTTAAAGTTTGGACGTACGATAAATCAGAAACACGAGTGTGAATCGCAAAAGAGGCCTAATCTCCGTTCAAATTAAAGCTGACCAAAATGCGATCGATGTTTTTCTTCATGTTGGATGGTTGGTGGCTTTGCAGACGAGTGATCTATATAGAAAAATTAAAATAATAAACCATTGTGTAATAATTTGCAGCGTTTTTGTCAACTAGTGTTCACGCAGCAACGAAATTGACTTCTTGGATGAAGAGGACCGGGGAGTCAATATTTATTCCGAATTTTAATTTTCTCGAACGATCCAACTTGAGTCTATCAATAGAAGAGCATCTCGAGAGAAAGGGCTAAACGATACTGATGACATTTAAAAAATAATAATGATCCAGGGAAGCCGTCACCTTGACAGAATAGCGATGGAGCGTTAAATTTAGCTTAGCCGTGTCACGGCCGAGGGCGCTCGTAGACTTTTGCCCTGTCCTCGTAACCTTCAGGATCGACCTGCCCTCCGGAACTATGGGAAATTGAGTAGATTTTCCGTTCTATTCTTAGAGAGAGGCATTTCGGAGCTTATTATTAGTGTAGCGGGTAACAATGGAGATTGGATAAACTCTGGAATACCTATGAAACATCCCATTTTGTGCAGTAAGAGAGCTTGAGCAGTGTCAATTTTTATATTTCAAAACCCTCAAAAACCCTCCCTGGATCTCATAGAGTACCTACACGTAAATCATAGATTAATAGGTGGTTTCCATTATTTTTACGAACGTAACTTTTGACCGTTACGTGACGGCCAAAAAAAAAAAAAAAATGTTTTGGTGGAGAAAAAAAATTCGTAAAATGAATTATTATTAATGATCTGTCTATAGAACCGTAGGTCTACCGTCCGTAGTTTTTTTTCTTCAGTACATGGTACTACCCCACAGTATGCAAAGAGTAGGTGGGTCATTTCAAAATTTGGGGTTATTTTGTCCTCGAACTTTTCCATAAATTATTGTTGAAGTTTTTATGTTTTTTCTCCCGTAAACGTCCTTTGTTTTGGCCACTGAGGCAGATCCTGAAGTGGGCGCACACTTTATCAAGTAGTTTCAAATTTATAGAATTTTGAATTTTTTTCCATAATTTCGACTTCGTAGGGAGAGAGAAAACCAAGTGTGAGTTGAACTCATGAAACCTTTTTATTCCTTCAAAATACGAGAATCTTAGTTTAGGAATCTCTTTTACTTATCGCAATCACAGTCCAAAGCTATAATCTAGGTACATCAGAATTATCAGATTCTTCAAGTCTTTCAATCAGTCTAATCTTTCGTAAAATGTGGGTTAATGAAAAGTCAGAATTATATGACCCAGCGGTGTAAATAGTTCAGGTAACTCTTAAAAATGTAAACGGCTTTGAAAAAAAAAACTTCTCTCCCTGCAATTCCATCTCTCTTCCTACAAACCAGCCTCTTCCCAGAAGTTGTAGGGAGAGAGGTTGTAGGGAGAGAAATTTGTGAGGTTATCACTCTCTACTGGCCTCACCATTATTGATTCTGAACGTTAGAAAAAATACATAACACTATGGCATTCATAATTGTAATTTGAGTTTAATTAAACTTAGTTGAACACTTACCCTGATGAGTGAGGTGGTTGTAGGGAGAGAGAAAGTATTTACCTACTCTCAAAGCTTCAACACTTCCACAACATAACCCACACAACTGGGAGCTTGGAAATTCAACAAACTTCAGTAGCTTCGGAAGCCATCTTGCAGTAGTGTTCACTTTTGTTTTTCATGACACAAAATAATCGTTATCCAGGAGTGGGCAGGCATTTCAAAAAAATTGTAGGGAGAGAGAATAAAACCTTGTGACAGCATCAAAACATAGCAAAAACCCTTCCAATTCATGGAATATTCGTTCGTTTCTAATTTATTCCTGAAGAGGAGAGTATTCTGGACCAATAACGTTTTTTACTTAAATTAAAATATGAATATAGAGTTCTCCAAAAATTTTCAAAGTTCCCAACCTACCCTCTGTGACAGGTGTAGGGAGAGAGAATTGGGATCATTAATGATTTTTAATTATCTGAGTTAATTGATTAGTGAAATTCATTCTATGTGATCTTTGTAGACACCAACCTGCTGTATCTCCCTGAAAAAATTCTGAATTTCCAAGACAAATAGAGTGTTCACAAAAGCACAAGTGACAAGAAATAACCCCAAATTTTGAAATGACCCAGGTATGTCCTGACATCCTTGGGCTGGTGTCCTGTACCTACCTGGCGGGACGTGACAGCCAAGAACAAGGTTGTACACGGAATCGGGAGAATACAAACTGCCTGATTTCTTCCTTTCGTGCTCAACTTTTCCAGCGAATTAGATGGGGTGGAATTTATGTTCATTATGAAGGAAATCCCTCAAACGCTGCTGGAAGTCTGATTTGAAAAACTCTGCCAATTTCATCAAAATGCGCGTGACCAAAATTTGAGGGTGGAAAAAAATCGCTCACTTTTGATTTAAATCATACCAAGTTTATGAAAACACTCAGAACAATACAGAAGTAGAACGACTTCTAGAATTCATCTGTTCACGGTTTTCTCTCTTCAAGAAATTCGACCTCCGCACTTCTTGACCGCGTCTCATTTCCTCTCAGGCAATCGCAACTTGAGGATCTCGCCTCATTTATGAAATCTACTTCTAGTCTTCATTGAGATTTACTCTCCCTTTCAAAAGTTGGTTCCCAAGATTATTTCAAAAGTGGGTTATGCCCTTGAGAACTTGTCTGGTTTTTCCTCATTCCTTACTCGGAAAAAAAATACGAAGTTTCTGCGTAAAATACAACGAACGATGCTTAGTTAGAAATCAAAAATTTACAGAATAGTTAGAATTTTCATGAAAATTTAAATCTGATCACACCGTTGAAAAGAGCGTAAAATTTCCTACCTCCTTGATGGAAAAAATATCTTTTTGAATTGGGAAAACGGGTAAAAATTGGACCTGAAACAAAAATTTGTTCAAAACTTGGAAATCTCATTTTTTTTCAAACGCTCGTAGGTTCTATAATCTGGCATGTTAATAGGGTGTGCGCCTGGGTAGGAAAAACTGTTTATTGTTATTTTTAATCTAAGGTAGACCTCATTCTGAGAATTTTGGGACCAACCGCGACCTTATAGCGTGTGTACATCTTTTCCTATGAATTTTCAAAGTTTCGACCGTTTATGACGTCATAGTGGGCTGGGGGGTCCCTCCCAGGCGAGAGGGGCGCGTGACGTCATAAACGGTCGAAACTCGAAAAATCATAGAAACAGATCTACATACGCTAGAAGGTCGCGGTTGGTGCCAAAAATCTCAGGATGTAGTCTACTTTCGAATAAAAATCTTAAAAAAATCAAGGCGCACCCCCTATTGTTACCTGTAGGCCTAAAACATGCGCAAAAATCTCAGCTTTTCAACTATGGTCATTTCTATTTCTATTTGAAAGTGAAGCTTATCACAGAAATTTGTGTCTGAACGTGGAAAAACATTGATTTTTCAACGGAACTCCTGCTAAGACGATTTGAGTGATTGGACGATGGGAGGGGGTGGCAGAGTTGGGCAAAATCCTACTCATGAGTATAATTAAGATTTGTCATGACAAAAATATGTTTTTCTATGGCTAAAAACATGATTAAATTTGTATCCACTCATAAGAGTATGATTGAAATCATAATCAGTGTATGAATAAGATTAAATTCTTGATCACAGGAAATGTGTAATTAATTACATTTAATTACATTAATTAAATGATTAATCACTGAAGACGGTGATTAGTCACAGAAATTGGTGATCAATCACAGGAAATGTATGATCATGGAAAAATTATGATGAATCACAAGAACCAAGGTTTAATCATAGATTAATCACACATTTCCTGTGATCAAGAATTTAATCTTATTAAAATATTGATTATGATTGTAATCATACTCTTTCGATTGAATAAAAATTTAATCATGTTTTTAGCCATGGAAAAACATATTTTTGTTATTACAAATCTCAATTATACTCATGAGTAGGATTTTGCCCTACTCTGCCCCCCCCTCCCATCGTCCAATCTCTTAGATCGTCTTAGCCAGAGCAATGATTTCGTTGAAAAAATTCTCGTTTTTCAGTTCTCAAACACAAATTTTTGTGACAAGCCCCACTTTCAAAATACAAATGACCATCGTTGGAAAGCTGAGATTTTTGCGCATCTTTTAGGCCTACAGGTAAAAATTCACGTGCCGGATTACGGAACCTATGAGATTTTGAAAAGTTGAAATTTCCAAGACATTGCCAATTTTTCGTTCTTTAAAAAACAATTGCTGCGCCCGAAAGGGTGACACTCTATATACATTTCGCAGTTTCATCCCACAGAGAAACAAGCCATTTCTGTGACTTGGTAGAGAGTCTGGATTGACTCTTTTCTCCATCGTACGCATACGTGTAGGATGCAATAACAGACAAGCTTAAGACATCACTCTCAAGTTGACTCGATTTTCTGAGCTCTGTTGACCCATTCTCAATACTGACCTCATAGGAATTTTCACTCAATGGAAAATCCCTTCTGAAATTAACATAAGTGAACAAAATTTAAATAGCTTGCTGGACCAGTAACATATACATATAAAACTTGCATTGAAATTAATTGTACATGAAAAACTTACGTGAAAAACGAAAATTCATAGTTCCAACGTTAAAAAAACGCTGCAAATCATTGCTCAAAGGTTTATTATTTTCTGTATAGATCACCCTTCTGTATAGATCACTGGTTCTCCATCAATAGCACCTACCACCATCTGTATTCTCCCTTGACCTTCCCTCTCAAATTTCAGCTTCCTGCGTTCAATAGGATTGAAAATGACTTCGGAGCTCACTCAGCTGATCAGTGATCTGAAGAGTGAAGAAGATCTCCTCGAATGCTGAAGACACCTGGAAGAGCACTTCCATTCAATAGGATTGAAAATGGCTTCGGAGCTCACTCAGCTGATCAGTGATCTGAAGAGTGAAGAAGATCTCCTCGAATGCTGAAGACGCCTGGAAGAGCACTTCCATTCAATAGGATTCAAAATGGCTTCGGAGCTCACTCAGCTGATCAGTGATCTGAAGAGTGAAGAAGATCTCCTCGAATGCTGAAGACGCCTGGAAGAGCACTTCCATTCAATAGGATTCAAAATGGCTTTGGAGCTCACTCAGCTGATCAGTGATCTGAGGAGTGAAGAAGCCTTTGAGCAATGATTTGCAGCGTTTTTTACCCACCAACATTTTTTTTACCTACCAACTTTTTTTTATCTACCAGCTAGGTACTACCTACCACACCATACTGGCTTCACACCTTCACAATCAAGTTTATTAGAAAGAACTAAACGCTTCACACTCGATTGGAAAAATAGAAAGCTTCATATGGAAATTTGATTACTATTTAATAAATAAAGGTTACTATTAAAATAAAGGTTACGCAGAAGGCAAAACTGTATACAAATCAAAGAAATGAACAGCGATCGCATTTTAGTCCGATAAAATTTGAATGGAGATTAGACCTCTTTTGCGATTCACACTCATGATTCTGTTTTATCGAAGGAAAATCTTCAAGTACTCGTAGGGACCGAACGGTTTGTCCTACAGAGCTCCGGGTGGTCTCAAAAATTTTTAAAAATTCAATAGGTACTATTTAAAATTGGTGAAAAAACGATACCTTTATTTCGAGAGTTTTCGAGCTAGGGCACTCTTGAAAATTTCAACCCTTAATTTCCACCCCTTAGAAGTGACCTACATGAACCAAAAGCTTCGCGGCACAAGTAGACCCCAAATGGAGCCCACATACCAAATTTGAACCAAATCGGTCCAGTGTTGCTAAGAAAAGTGCCGCGTACGGCGGACGGACGGAAATTTTTGTTATTCGATTTTCTTATTCTACGTACCTTGAAACGTAAAACATCAAATTTTGAGGGAGGGTTAAAAATTTTTTTTTCTTGCTCGATTCCAAAGGCTTATTATTGAAAATAATAAACCAAAATCTTCATCATGGTCTCATGTCGAAATTCCAAAATGTAAAATGATGGTTAGAGAAACATACTTCCTTACTAGCTAGCTGCAGTACCAAACCACCTGACTGTGAACCATCACTGCCTTATACATAATTGGCTTAAGAAAATCAGTCTTCGTCACTAGAAGGCTACGCCGTACTCAGGAATCACAGCAACATCAGTTTTACCAGCTTAAAAGGCTTATTATTTTGTCAAATTTGTGACTGTACGTTATTGGACCCTTAGATCTCCTCGATTTTCTGCTGATTTCGATGCCATATCATGCAATTGTACAACTTGAGCACCGAAAATCCCTCTGGTAAAGTCACGGCGGTCAGATCAACTGCCTCCACTGTGCAAATTGATATTTCACACTCAATATGTGATTACCTACCTAATTTCCTGATTCAGCTCAAACTTGTACCGTGAACGGACTTTATTAAGATCGTTTCATTTTTATTGCGAAATCTTGAATTTTGTTGATTCCGAATACGCGCCCCATCTGTTGTAACCGCTGACTTCATTCTCCGTGGATCTTTTAATTCCTATCTGAATATTGTTGGCGCCATAACTTTATTTTTCTCAACACATGTACTTGAAATTTACCGAAACCATGTGAATTTCGACAGTGAAATACTGTAGTAGTCAGACAAAAAATTTAGGAAATTATTTAGAATCCTTACAATTGGGTGTGCGCCTGGGTAGGAAAAGCTGTTTATTGTTATTTTTAATCTAAACTAGACCTCATTCTGAGAATTTTGGTACCAACCGCGACGTTATAGCTTGTGTAAATCTGTTCCTATGAATTTTTAAAGTTTCGACCGTTTATGATGTCCCGCCCAGGCGAGAGGGGCGCGTGACGTCATAAAAGGTCGAAACTTTGAAAAATCATAGAAAAAGATCTACTCACGCTAGAAGGTCGCGGTTGGTGCCAAAATTCTCAGGATGTAGTCTACATTCGTTTAAAAATCTAAAAAAATCAAGGCGCACCCCCCATTCTTGCAGTTGCGACACCTTCCTCGAAAAAATCCCATTTTCGATGACAAAAGTCAGGTTGAAGTGTCACTACCTTTGCTCTTCAATTCTACCCTTGTTTGTGATTTTAACACAGAATGTGTTTTTGCGATGACCTACCGAAAAAAAATCGTCACGAAAAAGCGACAGAAAAAACCGTTACGCGCCTTTTATAATGATTTTCACGTGCAACCAAGCCGTTGGTAAGGAAATAGAACTCCCGCAGTGTTCATTTCACCATTCGTTGGTAATTTGAGAGGGTCAATGGAGAATGCTGAAGGCGCCTGAGTGGTCACTGATCAGCTGAGTGAGCTCCAAGGCCATTTTCTCTCCTGTTGAACGCAGGAACCTGAAATTTGAGAGGGCGGGTCAATGGAGAATGTTGAAGGCGCCTGAGTGGTCACTGATCAGCTGAGTGAGCTCCAACGCCATTTTCTCTCCTGTTGAACGCAGGAAGCTGAAATTTTAGAGGGCGGGTCAATGGAGAATGCTGAAGGCGCCTGAGTGGTCACTGATCAGTTGAGTGAGCTCCAAGGCCATTTCCTCTCCTGGTGAATGCAGGAACCTGAAATTTGAGAGGCAGGGTCGAAGGAGAATGCTGAAGGCGCCTGAGTGGTCACTGATCAGCTGAGTGTGCTCCAAGGCCATTTCCTCTCCTGTTGAACGCAGGAACCTGAAATTTGAGAGGGCGGGTCATTGGAGAATGCTGAAGGCGCCTGAGTGGTCACTGATCAGCTGAGTGAGCTCCAAGGCCATTTTCTCTCCTGTTGAACGCAGGAAGCTGAAATTTGAGAGGGCGGGTCAATGGAGAATGCTGAAGGCGCCTGAGTGGATTGAAAATAAAATAAATAATTGTTAGACATTCAATTTGGTCTAAAACCCTATAAATGTGCGCATCCACAAAGCAGGATATCCCTTTTATTATAACTTTTATTATAAAATCCCTTTTATTATAACTCTTCATTTTCATCTTCTTGGTTAGATGGAGCTCTTCTCTTGAAAGAAGGAAGGGAGGTTCTCCTTTTTGGACGAGGTGTCATCTGTTCATACAGCATAAACTGGAGGTTCATATCAATTGAAAAGCCACTGCTTGTAATTTTAAACCCGTTGCATTGAACGATAAAAGCAGAATGGAAATATTTGGCATTTAATAGACGATCAAAAGTTCTGTCAGACACATCAACCAATGAGTTACAAACGCTACATAACGTTTTTGGCCTACATTTAATATCTACTCCCCCACTTACATTTTCTTTATTTTCTTTTGAAGGAATGGGGGTTTGTTTTGTATGAGCTTTACTCCTAAGGTGCGTGGGATATCCTGCTTTGTGGATGCGCACATTTATAGGGTTTTAGACCAAATTAAATGTCTAACAATTATTTATTTTATTATTGCCAAAGACTCCACATTTATTATTGTTGTTTTTTATTTAACGGATGACTAGCATCGCAAAAACACATTCTGTGTTCCTATGATTTCATACAGAGTATGGAAAAAGATATAAACCGGGGGGTGCAGGGGGGCGGAGCCCCCCGCCGAGGCGCAAAGCGCCGAGTTTTCAATCGCGTATTCCTCGGGATTAACCTCCTGTATATTTATGACTCATCTACTCGCTATTATCGGTTCGCTGCACCCACTGAAGTGAGCGTTGCTTGGTAATCAATCGTGTCACAACGGCTCATCGGATGAGAAGATGAGCCAACAGATTTTGAGGTGAAGGTAAAACTTGATCGAAATGGTAAATTAGACGATGGCGAGAAGATTCGCTTTGAAATAGGACGCGACATGGCCCTGAAGATTTGAAGTCAGATATGTAGTACTCGCTGCTTTTATAACCTAGATCACGATAAATTGTGAGTAGGTACCTAATGAATCTTAAATCAAAATCTTATAGTTTTACCAAAGACAGGGAATTGGATTGGCGGGTGTGCGATGTATCCCACTCATGTGTCCACAAACATAAAGAGCTATTTCGCTAAACTTTTCAATTTATGTATTACTGACACCATTTAGTTTGTTATCAATAATGAACTTTGGAATCAAGCAAGAAAAAAATAGTTAACCCCCTCGTCAAATTTTGATGGTATTCATCTCAAGGTACCTACGTGAAATCCAAAATCTAATTAAAAAAAAAAAATAAATAAAAAAATCCGTCCGTCCGCCGTACAGATTTATCTAAGAAATGTTCAAAACGCCCGAGCTCAAAAACTCTCGATAAGTGTGAAGGTACTACCTATTGTTTTGGTTTATTATTTTCAATAATAAGCCTTTGGAATCGAGCAAGAAAAAAAAAGTTAACCCCCCCCCCCCCCCCTCAAAATTTGATGTTTTACGTTTCAAGGTACGTAGAATCCGAAAATCGAAAGTTTTCCTACAGTATACCCCAGTCAATTTATAAATCGAACATTGCAATAGTGAGGGTATTTACGATATTTTATTTGTTAGCACACCTGAGGATAGTTTTCCCCTAAAACCCGGTGCTTCTGACATAGTGTTCTGAAACCATGACATTTTCGAACTTTTTCAGTTTTCAAACTATGATTCTTCTTAGGTACCAAGTATAAATTTTAAAAGTAGGTTAAATACTACTTCAACCGTATTTTCTAAGTAGGAATTCCGATATGTCGAGTTCATTGATATATTTCTTACAAAATCATGCTAGTAACTTTTCAATTCACCTACCTACTAACTTCGACAAGTTTTTCCAAGTAGATCTTCCGATTTGTCGATAAATGCCTGAAATTAACCGGATGTGACAAAAACTCGACTCACTGGTATTTGATTTAAGAAACTTTTATTAACCGACCGCACAACTTGACTTACTGAATAGAACTGAAACTTGACTGGGACAGATGATCCATCTACCTAGCCAAGGCAGAAACCTATAAGCTAACTCAACACCCCCTCCCAAGTGGGCAAACATTGCAATAAAAACATAATACATTGTTCAAAAACACATGATTGAAAAAAGTGTAACAGGAGACTGAATTAAGGCAGGGCAAGTCCCAATTCACCTCTAAGCATAGCAAACCGACTACATGACAATGACTTAGTCATAATATCAGCAATTTGAAGCTCCGAACAGACATAAAGAACCTTAAAGAATCCGCTTTGAACAATGTCTTTAAAAAAGTAATGCTTGACTTCAATATGTTTTGACCTTTTCGTTTCACTTGCTTGTGACATCTTTATGCAACCCTGATTGTCCTCAAATACAACAATAGGTTGCACAAATTTTGAAATCTCGGACAGCAAGCTTCGAATGAAAAGATATTCAGTTATACAAGCTGAAAGGCCTACGTATTCAGCTACGGTGCTGCTCAAGGCTACTACGTCCTGTTTTTTCAAGTCCACAAGTGATCTTCATCAGTTCAAAACTTTGTGAAAGGAAAGAATTGAGTAACCGACCACACAACTTGACTTACTGAATAGAACTGAAACTTGACTGGGACAGATGATCCATCTACCTAGCCTAGGCAGAAACCTAGAAGCTGACTCAACAATGCCTTCCTAAATTATGTTTGTATTGTTTTAAAACCATTAAATTCCCCTACCTACTTCAGCACGTTTTTCCAAGTAGATCTTCCGATATATCGAAATATCGATATATTTTCCCCGATATATCGAAGGCATCGATATGCCATCCCTAGCAGGAGGGAAATACGCAGAAGAAGAAGAAGAAGAAGAAATACACACGGAAGAGATTCGTAAGAAACAGCTGGGAGGTCGAGCTGCTGAGGTCCCGCAGCCCGCTCTAAAGCCATTTATATTTCCGGTGCCGTTTTTCGGGTTTTCTGTGTTTTATTTTTCAGTTTCATTCCAATATTTTGGTTATTATTGAAACGGAAGGAGGTATTAAATAGTGACTATTTACGAGTACGTGAACATAAGGTTGAACATTGGTTATTGAATACCTGACTTAGGTATTCAATATTGACTATTTGCGAGTATATCAACGTGTGTTGTAACTTTTATTACAGCGTTGAACTCAATTTCTATTATAGTTTAGAGCCTTTACGTGGGAATCAGTTTTCTTCGGTGAAGGGCAACTTGAAGGTTTTTCAAGTCCGCGTTTCTGACAAAATGACGGTGGATTTTTTTTGTAAATCAATCCCATTGCCATCTTATCAAGTAAGTATAAATTATGAGTTAATGAACCGTTGCGTAGTAATGTGCGTTTCTACATCTTCAATGTCAATCGTAATACATTTTTTCTGAACAGAAAATACATTTATGATGACCCAACGATAAAGTCTTACGTAAAGTCGTGGTAAAAAGTCATTACTTCCCTATTTCGATGAAATTCAGTGACATTCCTAAACCATTTTGGTTTCGTTCTGTCAGTAAGTAAAACCTTGTATGAGGTAAAACTCTACGAATGTATTGGACTATTTTGATGGAATTTTCAGGGATTTTAAAGGTTGGGAAGTAGATGGTTCCTTATCAAATCGCTAGTGCATGGGTATGCAGAAACTCATAACTCTTGTAAATAATAACTTCTACATTTTCCATCCGAGTTCAATGAAATTTTAAGGGATTATGCTGATTAGAGTATGTCTCCTATAAAATTCATTGTGATTGAACAATAATTGATAGTGAATATAAAAAACATAACCTGATACCAGCCTCCGCGCATGCGCAAACTTTCTAAAATTCCTTGTACTAGCTCCCACTATTTTCTTTCCATTTCAACTTCAGACTTGTAGGGCCACAAACAATGAATGAGGATGAATATACAACTACCTAGATACATTGAAAATTATACAATAGGGATTCCTACAGACATATTCGAACCTCGTTAGTTAACTTATTTCACGACCGAGGATCAAATTACCACAAATGGCTGCGGTAAAATGGTTCTAATAGCCTTCTCCATTGCTCCCTTGCAATGACAACCTATAAACCTTATTTTCTCGTTTTATGATTTTGGTTTATTATTTTCAATAATGAACCTTTGGAATCGACCAAGAAAAAAAAAATTCTAACACCCCCTCAAAATTTGATGGTTTACGTTTCAAGGTACGTAGAATCCAAAAATCGAATAAAAATTTGGCCGTCCGTCCGCCGTACGCCGTACGCGGCACTTTTGCCACTTAGCATTGACCGATTTTGATGAAATTTGGTATGTAGGCTCCATTTGGGGTCTAGTTGTGCCCCGAAGCTTTTGGTTGATGTAGGTCACTCCTAAGGGTTCCAAAATCAATTTTGAAATTTTGAAAACGCCCTAACTCAAAAAATTTCGATATGAAGGTATTGTTTTCCTTCAATTTATGATTCTATAGAATTTTTAGAATTTTTTGAGACCACGCGGAGCTCTGTAGGACAAACCGTTCGCTCCCTACGAAAATTTAAAGGTTTATATTGAAATATATATATATATATATATATATATAAATCAAAACACGAGAGTGAATCGCAAAAGAGGCCTAATCTCCGTTCAAATTAGAGCTGACCGAAATGCGATCGATGGTTTGTGATTTTGATTTTTTTTTTGATATTTTTATTTTTTTTTTTTATTTTTTTATTTTTTTTTTTTTTTTGATTTTTTTTTCTTTTTCTCTTTATATTGGATGGTTGGTGATTTTGTAGACGAGTGATCTATATAAAAATAATAAACCGTTGTGTAATAATTTGCAGCGTTTTTTAGTTCCGTAGTAAATTGGAGAGGGTTACATGTTTCTACTGATGCTTCATCGCAGACCATACCCAAGTGGGAGAACAAAAAATAAACCGCTATGCAGGTACTCAAATGCTTCACTATCGTGAAGAGGGGCCGAATGAAATGACGTATAATTTACTCTAAGAAAGGTATGATATATGCCAATGTGGGACACCTCGAGAATGGAAAGAAAGTCGTTTAGCTATGGGAACGGCTGCAATGTTAACAGTAAACAGTTTACTGGACACAATGGTGAGGTATTGCAGACCGCAATGCACGGTGCTGGGAGGAAAAAAAAAATCCGTTCCTCGACCCTTCTATGATGTATCATCTCGATCCAGAGGAAAACCTTAACGATGGATAGGAAAACCTACTGATACTCTGACGCTACTCAACAGCTCACCAAATGCTACATTAGATCAGTGAAATTTCGAAGAAACAGAAAATGCTGTATTGATCAATAATTTGGGTGGGGAAGATAATGGTTAGACCATGGAAATCCATATAAAAGTGTTCTAAATCAGATCTCGACGTTCAATATTTTGTTTTCATTTAATCAAAGGTAAGAGAGAATTGCAGCAGGCCAAGGAAATTTCTGCCAAGTTGTACCACTGACAAATCCCCAACCGTGAAACAAGATTATCACGTTCATGTTATTAATTTTCTGAATACTAACATAATAAACACGACTGAGAAGCGTCATACACACGTGAAATAAGAGTGGAAAATTGATTTTGTAGAACATTTCTATCTTCGAAAAGTGGAACCAGTGCTTCCGGTAGTTTTCAAGACTCACGGGCAAAAATGAGAGTATAACCACATTCTACTTACCGACACGTATATTGTTGCTTTTTTTCCATTCTACCATACTGAAAAAGCTGCAAATTATTACACAGAGGTTTATTAGTTTTATTAGTTTATTAGTTTATTAGTGTTTATTAGTTTTCTGTACACTCGATTGCAAAGAACATGGTTTTGCCAGTGTCACTACTAACCAACATGAAGAAAAACATCGATCGCATTTCGGTCAGCTAACGTTTGAACGGAGATTAGGCCTTTTTAGCGATTCACACTCGTGTTTCTGATTAAATCAGCAACACGATTGTGAATCGCAAAAAAGGCCCTACGCGAACTTAAGATTTGGCCTTACAATAAATTTTACTGTAAGGCCAAATCTTAAGTTCGCGTAGGGAGCGAACAGTTTGTCCTACAGAGATCCGAGTGGTCTCTGAAAATTCTAAAAATTCAATACTATCTTGAATTGATGGAAAAACAATACCTTTATGTCAAAATGTTTTGAGCTAGGGCGTACTAAAAATTTCACAAATTTTCAAATTTAACCCTTATTTTTTAACCCTTAGAAGACTTACATCAACCAAAATCTTCGGGGCACAACTAGACCCCAAATGGAGCCCACATACCAAATTTCATCAAAATCGGTCAATGCTAACTGAAGAAAGTGCCGCGCAAGGCGGACGGACGGCCAAATTTTTATTCGATTTTTGGATTCTACGTAAGTACCTTGAAACCTAAACCAACAAATTTTGAAGGGGGTTAACATTTTTTTTTCTTGGTCGATTCCAAAGGTTCATTATTGAAAATAATAAACCATAACTGCACAACTAGACCCCAAATGAAGCCTATTTACCGAAATTGAGCAAGAAAAAAAATCCGATATATCAGAAACAAGAGTGTGAATGGCAAAAGAGGCCTAATCTCCGTCCAAATTTTAGATGACCGAAATGCGATCGCTGTTCGTTTATTTGAGTTGTACTTATAAGTTTTGCGTCTTTAGCAACCAGTATTCAAATTTCCTAATGAAGGCACCCTCAACATCTTCGAATTGAGTGTGAAGCGAAAATATGGTTGGTAGGTATTTAGTGGCAATGGCAAAGTTGTGTTCTTTGCTGGCGAGTGATCTACAGAAAAATAGAAAACCTTCGTAATATAATAATTTACAGCGTTTTTTTATTTACTTTTTGGGTAGTTTGAAAAAGTTTTATTTGATTGAAAATGATCGGAATTAGGTTTTATTTGCTCTTTATTTATTTATTCTTTATATTATCGGTTTATTTATTTGGAAGAAGGTTTTATTTGATCGAAAAAATGTTTCTTTTCATCGAAAAATGCTGCAGGTACCTACTTAGATGGAAAGATAAAATAAAAAATAGAAAAACTCCCGGAATATTCTTTGAAAATTTTCTAAAATATAATCCTGGGTTCAATGCCTCCTGAGGATCGCTCCTTCAACGCATCTTGGAGGGCAAATAGGAAGGTAAACGGCCGTTCGGCAGCGCATCCCAGGCGGCTTGCGGGCCTCTATGGGAGTTGCATCGTAAATCCACCAGTCAGTGTCTGGTCGACCAATGAGAGTCCTGGGTTGAGCAGGGAGAAGAGGACTCCAGACCTTGACTCGCCGATCCTGGGGTCATGGGATCCTCGCCTATAGCCAAGGCCTCACCCTCGAACTTCTTCCCTTGCGGCGAGATAATCATTTTCTCCGCCATCTGCGTAACACCTCAGAACGATCAGCTCGCGGTTGAGAAGCGCCGATTGCATTCAAATTGATTTTCTGCGAGAGAAAATTCTACAACGTCCAAACCTGGAAATTTGTTCGTTGGTTTGTTGGGTCTCCTTTTTGTCAGGTCCTGCTGACCATTTTTTGCTGAGAAAAATTCAAAATTCCATCAACCTGGACTCTTGGCTCCGTCGGTTCCAAACATTGACGTACCATCCCAAGCCAAAATCAGTCGTAGGAAGATGATTGTCTCCACAAATTTCTGAACGTAAACCTCATTTTTCCTGTTCTTCGTCTAAATGTACTTCGTTCGGCTTCTTGCTGTATCTACAATCTAAATGACGACATTCATGTCACTTCATGTGCAGAGCTCCTTGTCACAGTGGAATTATACACTTAGTGCGGTTGATTTTAATGATATTTATATTTTACAAAATTTTCATACGACAATTACGATTTCAAACACACAACACAATGTACCAGATCGAAACATTCCACAGGTTGTTCCGGCCACATGACATCCAGTATCGCAGTCACTATACTGCAGTCACATTATAATATCACTCAGTTGTGCTTCCCTATTAACCGAAAACCAAATTTTTTTATGATTATAATGAGGGCACCCACAACTCTCGGTTGATGATGTTTTGCTGATTATGTACCTTCTGTCTAAGAAGAGGGGATAGTGAAATTGCGCGATAATTATGGTTGGCTGGAACCTACTAAAAACGCTGCAAATTATTACACATTAGTTTGTTTTTTTTCTGTATAGATCACTAACAAGTTAATTTTGACAAAAAGACGCCTACCAACGAAACACTCATTACCCTTTGTGCCCTCATATTCATAACGACATTTTTGTTCTTGGTTGCTATAAGGAAGCACAATCAGGAAACTCTTCTCGAAGAAAGGAAAAATATCGAATTTTATCAGGTAT
The DNA here is from genome assembly GCA_009739505.2 of Apolygus lucorum. Lineage (NCBI taxonomy): Eukaryota > Metazoa > Arthropoda > Insecta > Hemiptera > Miridae > Apolygus > Apolygus lucorum. The sequence continues at coordinate 2,266,888 of CM019179.2, read as the reverse complement.
ACTTTGAACGGAGATTTGGCCTACATCTATTTGCGATTTCCACTCGTGTTTCTGCTTTATTGTCCCTCCCAACTTTGATTCGATTGATTTTCTACCAGTAAACCTGGAATTCGTTATCGTTAAACCTATGGTTGAACACAGATGTTTCGTCCCTCTCAGCCTCCACCAATATTACCTTTGACATGAAATGTTGCGAAGTGGACGGTTTATTTCATTTTCGATAGGACTGAATTCTTTTCAGGTTACCGAATTTTTTAGATAAACTGTATAATTATTTAATTTTCAATAGGAATTTTGACGGATTGGACTTTTAATGCTTGAAGGATGATAGTTGAGAGCATACAGGGGCGTCAGGTGATAATATTCGTCAGGCAAACAGCTTGGCCAGTCATAAAGAAATAAAAAGTATTGAAAAACGCTATTACACAATGGTTCATTATTTTTCTGTATAGATCAAGCGCCAGCAGAAAACACAGCTTAGCCATCGCCACCACCTACCAACCATGTTATCGCTTCATAATTGAGTTTATTTAGATGAAATAAACTCTTCACACTCCATTCGAAGAAACAAAGAATTCCTTCGATTAGAAATTTGATTACTGGTTTCTAAGGAAGCAAAACCGAGTACAGCCCAAAGAAACGATTGGCGGTCGCATTTTGGTTAGCTAAAATTTGAACGGTGATCAGGTGATTCACACCCGTTTTTCTGATTTAGCGTAAGTCCAACCCTCAAGTTCTCAGGAATGAACAATATGTCCTACAAAGCTCTTCTAAAAATTCAATGGTAGGTACCTATCTTAAATTTGTGAAAAAAAATACCTTCTTATCGAGAGTTTTCGAGATAGGGCGCCTTTGGAAGTAATTGTAGTAGTAATTGACATCAACCAAAATCTTCGGGCACAACTAGACCCCAAATGGAGTCCCCTAAACCAAATTTCATCAAAATCGGTCCATGATAATTAAGGAAAAACAATTTTCAAAATCTACACGTACCTACCTCAAACGTAACAAATCATCGAATTTTGAGAGTGGTCAAAATTGTTTTCTTGAAAATAAGTAACCCTAAAAGGGAGACTCTGAATTTAAACCTAACAAGATGTGAAACCTTCATTCTAAAATGTTATGCAATTATTTCCTAGTGTCTATCAACAAGAAAAACGATTAGGTACAGTGAAATACAGTAAAATCGGGAACGGGACACCAGTCAATGTCAAACAGCTGCTATTTGCGGCGGCGAAAAAACTTTCCTTCCTTGAGATAATGTGGGTCGATGGATATTTCATGTCTTGCCATGCTGGGGTAATAAGTATCCATGGCTCATCTTCCAAGTTTCTATGCTTCCAAGGTCACGGAACAGTTCTTCAATTGTTTGCCATGGATGATGGTGTGGTAGTGGGGGTATGGTAATACTTGACACCGCGATGACCTCCCGCCACTCCACCAATAATCGCCTCTCACTCCTCAAAGTCCCGAAAAATTCATTTTTGCTTCCGAGTCTACCAAGGCAGCGGAAGTTTTGTTTACACTTTTGAAGGTTGAAAATAAAAGTTCTCCAAAATCAAAATTTCCACTTGCGTTTTACGTATCAGACCTTCCTGAACAATTTTGGTTCCGTGTCTGTTTGTCTGTCTGTCAGTAATGAAATTTTTGCCACAGCCATAAATTCTACATTTCTCATCCGATTTCGATGAAGTTTTCAGGGATTGTGCGAATTGGCGTGTAGATGGTTTCCTATGAAAATCAACACCGCCGGACTGATAGTAGCCGCTGCGCATGCGCAAACGTGAAATCTTTGCCACAGTCATAACTTCTACAATTCTCACCCGATTTCGATGAAATTCTCAAGGATTGTTTGGGTTGGCGTGCAGATGGTCCCATATGAAAATCATTACCACTGGACTAATAATAGCTGCATGCGCAAACGTGAAATCCTTGCCACCGCCATAACTTGCACATTTTCTACCTGATTTCGATGAAATTTTCAGGGATTGTGTGGATTGGCGTGTAGATGGTCCCCTTTGAAAATCATCGCCCTCGGGTAGATAGTAGCCTATGCGCATGCAAACGCGCAAATGTGTAACCTTGTAAAAGTGTGTATTCTTTTCCAGTTAATTTGAACCCACTTTTCAATCTGTAACCATATGTTCTTGCTTCCCCCTACCATCTTCTTATAAGTATTATAATTTAATTTAATTTTCTGTAATAGTTAAGTAGTTCTCTTATTCAAATGATGTACTACTTTGATTGTAAATTGAGTAGTACACAGAGATTGGTGTTTTGAGATTAACTACTAGGCATCGGATCATCCATACAATCGGGTTATGGATACGAGGAAGCTATGTGCCTCACCCACTTGGCAGACGTTTTTGAACTGCTTGCCTTGCATTGCCGGGCCCCGCACTAGTCCGCGAATCATCCAACGTAGTTACCGACCTTTTCAACTCTCTGGTGTGTTGCGGATCCAAGACAAAATACGTACTTATTCCATTCTCCTATTTAATAATGAAATATACCCTAAACATTATAAAAGTTTTCCAAAATCGGCTAAAATTACTTGCAAAATTGGAAATATAGGGGAATCTCAACAAAAATTTATTTATTTATTTTGCATATTTGTTGTAAGACACACAGTGTTTGCTATGTTTGCCTGGAGGGGACGCCACTAAGAGCATAACTACAACAGTAATATTTCAAACAATAGTAATATCAAAAACTAGTGACAAACTTAAATTTGCTTTTTTTGGCATGAGTAAATATTTTGATCATTTTCTGTGACATTTCCAGGGATTGAGCCGGTTATTACCCAGAGGATTCTCTACGACATATTTCATTACCGCTGCCATTACTCGAACTGCAAACAAGATTTATGTTGTCAATGTGTCAGGTAAACACAACTTTCTGAAACATGAGAGAGGTATACCTCTATCTACTACCTTCCCACTTTGGACGTTTCTCCTGGGAATTATACCCTAACCGAAAATTCAATGGTGGGAGCTGCAAAGTTGTTCAGACTATCTCACAACGCGCTGTGGAGGCGGCTAGTAATTGGAAATGACGTAAGAACCAATATCCAATTTGACACGTTCGCCGCTCCATCTTCTTTTTGACGCGGTCCGGTCGAAAATCGCCTTTTTCTCTCCCACCAGAGTTAGAACCGAGTTATGACCTGGTTTCGAAGTTGATTGCTTCTCACTGTGGCCGACTCTTCATCTCTGGGGTACTGTAGGTACCTACACACGCTTTACACCGCTCTAATTTCGACTTCAAAGAGAAATAGTGTATTATTACGATACGTATACAATACGTACAGGGTGGAAAAAGGTATACCAACTACGTTCTACCCAGTGATGATAGATAATATCCCTTTGGCTTGATCATATACATTTTTTCGTCCTTTTCTTTTAAAACATTCTACAACCAATTATTCCAGTTGAACCCTCCAATTAGTTCAATTGCCAGAGACATTGCAATGACGAATTAATTAATGTCACTTCTAGGAGGTGAAAAAAAGAGTTGTACTTTTCAAAACGCCCTAGCTCGTATGCTCTCGATATAAAGATGTTTGTATCGATATAAAGGTATGACACGGTGTCCAGCGACCTGGGAAACCGGGAATACGCAGGGAAATTTTTTTGGGGAATCGCTGGACACCCTGTATGAGTACTCAAGGATTGGAATTACAATCATAAACACGAGTGTGAATCGCTAAAGACTGCTCACTGACGGAAATTGGCCCAATATCCGTTCAAATTTCAGCTGATCAAATCCGATATTTGTTCTTTTCTTTGAACAGAGTTTCGTTTTGTACACAGTTGTACATCCTTTCCTATCAAGAAGTTCGTAATGAAGGCACCCAAAGTTCTCAGATAGCGATGTTATTGCTGGTAGTGGCATCAATGGAAAAACGCATTCTATGCAGATGAGTGAAATGTACAGTGAAATATTAAACCATTGTGTAATAATTTGCTGCGTTTTAATATCGAAAATTGGCCCATTCAAGGTCTTAATCGTAAAAAACTCACAAAAACTCATTTCCTGGATTTACCTTTGGGTTTTTATAGGTTCCTTGTAATACGAAAGATCTTAAGAATGTAAATAATAAACTTCATATTCATAGCTGGAAATTATGTTTTAAATCCCCATGTTTAAATTTAAAAAACTACTATGTTGATAGTTGAAGCTGATGTGGTGTTCACTCGGTAACACATCCTTCGAGCCCTGAGGAAGGTGATAAATTTACCGAAAGCTCAGCAATGGAGGAGTTCTATTCCTGAGGACCTCATTCTCAATCAATTTGACAGAGTAAAGAGAGAGATGTATTCACCATTGAGGTGAGCTGGAGATGTTCACTGCTTCATGTATGCCTTTTACTACCAGAAAATGTTCTCGTAATAACAAAGACCTATCCGGTGTTGTTGATAAATAACTCGAATGCCCGCCGTTCGAAGACTTCCAAGGTCTGCGAACTTTCGTGGCGAACCCTCGACCCGACCCGAGCGCGGAAGTGAAGGTTGAAACCGCACGAATTCACGACAGCAGCACACCTTCCTGCAGTTCGGTTAACTATTCCCAGTCACAGCCCTCTGTCCGGAAATAGCGATTCATTATTCAGGTCTTTGACAGCGAAGGAGTGTCAGAATGCTTTCTAAATTCGAGCTCATTAGGAAGTGTACCTATATCGACTCAAACCTCAATAAAAGTACGGTAACTACCTGTTAACTTCGTGCATTATTTAATTTAAAGCTACCAGCAATGCAAGTTTCATTATGCTTTGAATAAGAAAATGTCTAAAAACGACTGCCAAGTTTAGTGGCCTTCCTCTCATACTATATATATACTACATGTATGAGATTTTGTAAGTGGAAAAAAGTCCTAATAAATTCCCTAATATACTCTTGCCTTTATTTAAAGAGCTCTGGGATTTTTGAAGGCCCCGAAGGTTCGGCATCGCTGCAAGAATCCGAGAGCCCCAGCGGAAGGTCGAGGTATACCTGCGCGACCCCTGCGCCCGTGAACCCCCCCCCCCCCCAACAGTTTACCCTCTTCTGCAAATGCACACTTGATTCACAAATTATTTCGATCATCCCATCACCAAAATCGTGATCAGCGAGAAAAATTGAACATATCGAGTATATACTCGAGGCAGTTACGATTAAAAAAGAGTGATGAGGAACATTCAAGTAAATTGTCTTACAGCAGAGATTTTTAACCTACCTATATCTTGATTCCAGGTATTTCCAAAATATAAGTTATACATTTAATAATAATTTTTTCTGAGCTTTGTTTACCGTATTATTGTTACAGTTGCGATTAAAAATATTGATTTGTAAGATATTTTTGGGTTGATAAATAATCTATTACGAGAGGTTATTGAATCTCCTAGTAGATTATAAATAAATAAGGCTACAATGGCACAACAAATTGAAATTTTGAGTTGACATTAGTAAATGATGTAAGGGAGAACTCAAGAAAATAGGCATTTTCACTTTACTGTTAAATTATCATAAATTTATACTCATAAACTAGTATTTTAATAACAAAGCAATATAATAATTCATAGAAAAATAATCCATTTTAGATAAGAAAGTATAGCATTCATAGTTCCGGTAACAGTGGCACTACACCTATATCAGAAAAATTTCCGTTCGGTACATACGAATCGTCGTAGTCTTCATCCATGTCGCTGTCTTCTTCCCACGAGCTTTCATCAGAAGAATCTCCAGACAAAGAAATTACGAATTGTTCTATTTCTTCATCTGTCAAACCCTCCTTCTCCCATGCTTCGTCAATAATCCCTCGCGCATGTTTAACATAGGACTTCCAATGCTCGGGCGTAATGTTCTCTACCGCAGTATGAACCAGCGCTTTGACGTCATTCAATTTGAAAGTGGTGTTCCTCTTGCCCACGAAATCTTTCAGCCACGACCATACTAACTCTATAGGGTTGAAGTGGCAATGATAAGGAGGAAGTCTAATAACTGTATGTCCACGTTCTGATGCTTTCTGGTCTAACAAGTAAGTAGGATGCAGGGGCTTCCTCATTTTGACTAAACTCAAAAGTTCTACTTTCAGCATGTCACTGGAACAGGGCACTGAATGATTTACGCCCTCTTCGCCAAATTACAGGAAATTTGGACTCATTTCCATCAGAATAATTAGTACGTTACGAATTTAAATTACAAAAAATGTTCACCGAACGATAAATAATTAAATTGTATGTTGATAGAAGAGGAAGAAGGAAGAGGGATGATGGGTTTTGACCGCGAAGGGTTGTGACCACGAAGGGTTGAGACCCCAAGGTGAGCACCTTGCAACGTTGCCACCTCTTGGCAGGGAAGGGGTTTTGGAACCCGCGGTCCAGAGCTCTTTAAATAAAGGCAAGAGTATAGGTGACAATGCTATTATACATTGTCATCTCATAATAATTGTATTTTCATTCGCAATTCAGGAGGCAGTACTTGATAAGCACACTTACTTTTGCCATCTTCTTCAAAGACTTAACTAAGTATACAGACTATTTGACAGAAAGCTTTATGTGTACTAACTTTATTGTGCCACCTTATAAAATTAATAAATGAGCATCCCTCGAATTTTAATCGATCATCAATCTCCTAGTACACCTAAAACATTTTGCCAACATTCAACAAAAGCCGACAGAAGTTTCGCCTGTTGTTTTCAGTCTAGTATTTAGACTTTTAGTTATTCCCGCTACCTGTAATATAGGCAGAAAATAATATTATATTAATTTATTATCTTCCGTTCTACCTGTACCGGACAGGGTAAACGTCCTTTAGCAATTTTAACCACAACTAAAAGGACGCGAAACTGCAAAAACATGTGTTCCGATAAAAATATGACTTGTCGACTTTTGCCTGATCCAGGACATCAGATCGATGATGTCAGTGATCAGAAATGAACGTCACAATTACAGTTTTCCAAATTCAGAAACACTAAATGGGAAGTTTCTACCACACCATTTGTTTAAGTTGTTAAGAATCAGAGCGGATCTTACCACAACTTAGTATTGATGAGCAATCGTCCTGGAACCAACAAACCTCGAGTTATGAAATTTAAGGGGGATCACCGAGGACCAATTTGTGCATGAAAATGTGTTGAAAGTCGAACAACTATTTCTTATAGTTTTTTGTGGAAGTAAAAAATGGATCATTTTCCGTTTTTTTTTTCCGTGATGAAATTGATGCATTCTACATCCTAGTAACCTCCAAATTTGGCCAATTATGGACACGGCGACGTTCAGTAGTGATCAAGACGTTGGCAACCGATAGAGATGGATAGAGATGGCCTTCCTGAATGACCCACGCTCCCCGAAGGACTAAGGAAAAGAAGAAGGAGAAGGATGAGGAGGTGAGAAATTCGAAACTCGATAAACTAAATTTTACGCCTGCTCCAACGCTATCATTGGTCAGATGGCTTCAAAAAATGACCAAAGAGACTAATCTCCATATTTCCTACCCATTTCATCGAAATCTTATCGTAATTTTGTAAAGTTTTCTTTCTCAAAAAGTGGTTTTCTTTCTCAAAGATGATAGACAGACTGGCAAGAAGACCAGCTTCGTACCAAAATTGTTCTGATACCTACGAGATAACTTACTGATGGTAACGTAGACGACTTCTGAGGAAATACAACTTTCCTCAGAAGAAGTGAAGCTTTCCACTGGACGCAAAAGTTCGCGAGCGCAGTTGTAGGTAATTTTCGGTTGGGATGGAATAGTGGAATTCTCTTCTTGGAAACCAAGGAGATGGTAAGTATAAATAATGGCTCTGCTCTATAAGAAGAAATGTCTAGTGGGCGAGCAGGCCAGGAGAAATGATCGGATAGGTAATTTACTACTGAACTGATGAGCACAGTTTATTGCTGTCGGTATGTAATTACCTACGCTACCTTATTTTCGTTCTGTACCTTCTCGAGACGACTTCTCGAGAAAGCTGTCATGAAACGAAAAGTTGTAAGGAAAAAAGCCAACCTCTTTGACCCAAAGGGGAAATTATAAGGAAAAACTGCGCTGTTTTGGCATTTTTACGTTGGTTGTTAAATCCTAAGGTTTCAGAACAGGTTATCCTAACACGCACTGGTTAAGGTTAAGGTCTCTGTAAAACCAAAAACAAGGTTGTTTTGTCAAAATTCTATCCACTGGATCATCATGAAATACGATCAAAGACTGATTTTTCATTTTAAAAAAGTGCAGATACGAAAAGTCTGTTGGTGAAAACTGTGATTTAACAGAGTGAACTCCGACTTTGTTCCTCAAGAGACGAAAAGTTTATACAGCGCTGTACACCTCACCCTGGATTATCGGATTAGTGTCGAAATAAAAGGCGTAAGAATAAAGTGGAGGATGAAAAGCCGTTTTATTCGAACACATCGGACTCCGGATTGGGTTTATGCTAAAGCGATGGCCGTCGGAATCACATCTCGCGCGGGATTCTTTGAATAAATTTATCTGAGTCTCCGAGAGACTCGGTGTCCCCTGATAAATATTCAGCTTCCTCGGGCAGCCCCATGGAAATGATAATGCACTCGTGACTTCCCCGAAGGAACGACCAGGAGATGTGAACGATGACGATTTCACGGTTGAGAGTGTTTGATGCGGTCGTTTCGACGAAATATCTCGAATACAACAACGATGATACAGAAGTTGGGGTTTGTGAGGATTCGTTTCAAAATAAACGGCCGAGATGTTCTACTGTTCACTGAACAGTAGAGGCACGTTTCTTCGCAAAATGCTCAAGAAATGTTTTAGTATTTCAGTATTTTGATGGAGAGCAGTGTCGACGTTTATAGTACCCGGACGACAATATTTATCTAATTTGTTTTGCTTCCTCACAAGAGTGGTAAGGAAGCTCTGTAGCAAAAAAAAAGAAAATATTTTTTATTTTTATATACTTAAAATTCCGATCCTTAGTGATAAGCGAACATTATCTCAGTTAATTACAAGACATTTGCGGTCATTGCAATACTTATATCAATATTCTCCAAAATTTTCTTAAATTTTTGTACTTATTAAAATACGCAGTATAAAATAAAACTTTTTTTAAAAATATTTATTTGGCTTAAGTGGTATAAACCCATTTGCCATCAATATATTCTTTATATGTCACACATTAGTTGGCACAGATACGTATTATAACAGTGTGTAGATAACTCATTGAATTGGTCATAACATAGTTGTTACCTATTTCACAATACAATGAAATAGGTGAAATACGCTCTGTGCTCTCTACGAGGAGGAGCGTAGAATTTGTTTGGGGAAAAAAATATAAAAATTGATTTTTGGGGTAGTTGTAATTGAGAAGTTCGTGTTGCATTAACGCTTTAATTAAACATTTAATTTTAATTTATTAAACATAGAACATTTTTCCTACTTTATCCATACTTTCCCAGTCATAGTCACAGTATTACATTAAATTCATTAATGTATAGCTTACAAGTAACACAGCACATTAAAGTAAAAACCTGGTGGACCGATATCCAAAAAATGAAACGAAAGTTATAACGAGAAGAGGGCCGAAGAACGAACTAAATACGAACACAAAATTGAAAAAACGCTTGCATACGAGTCTGCAACGCATTGGGACATTTTCATGTCTTTACCTATTGCTTTTTACCTCACTATAGGATTTTATAACCCACCCTCCGTTGTTGTCAGAATGTCAAACGAATCATTAACATAATAACTATCTATAGCTATTTGTTGCATTTTTCAAACCTCACAATGCGTTGCTGTTGTAAACAAAATATGAGAACAGTTATGCCCATAGCTCCGCTATTCGTATAGTCAATATGTTATGGAGAACATGAAAATGTTCGTTAAATCAAGAGCTTTCCAACGAGTGGTGAACGATTTTTGTGGGTTAAAAAGTGTAGAAAAGGAACAAACCTAACAACGGGGTCGTTGTAAGCGGAAATCATTATAAAGGCACTGTAACACAATTTCGTTACGCAATTTCGTGACAGTTTTTTGTGCTATGTGCCAGGGCAAAGACATGAAAATGTCAAAAGTAAAGTAAACAACTACTACAAGTTGTATTTTCGTTCGACTGTCATTCCTGGCGTCGCGGACTTCATCAGCTTTCTTTCAAAGGAAAAATCAGAATTGGTTTTAATGATTTTGCTCATGACTTCTTACTCCCTCACTCATGACAACTTACTTAATCTCCAACTCCCTTAAGTGGAGAGGGGTTCACCAACTACTCGACTCAAACAATTATTGCAACATGCGATCTCGCACGCGAGCGGTCACAAATCCAAACAATAACCGGAGCCTACTGGCCCTAACTTCGGTATAATAGCCTCGAGACGGTTTCCAAAGAATTTAGTCAACATTCAACAAACAGGATTTAGTACGCACGTTATTTCGCTGAAAACTTCAATCTCTCACGATCTGATCACTCGATTTTGCTAAAATTTCGATGGATATTATATACTTAAGTGGAAAAGTGGAAAATCAGTCACAAAATCGCGAACCATTTCACAATCGAGTTGATGTGTACAAAGAAACAACAACATGTTCGTGAAAATAATATCTTGTATTTCACAATTTATCTGCTCAGTAATGATTCATTTGAAACCAACTACGTAATTTCTAATATTTTCCATGTGAGGAAGCTATTGTGGCCTCCCAACTTGACAGACTTCCACTTTACTGAGCTTTCTGAGCAATTTTGTTTTCGTGTTTGTCTGTCGGGTAAAATAATCCTAATACATAAAACCCCAACCGTATGTATGTATGTACGTATGCACGTCGCCGATCGCGAGGTTAGAGGAGTCGGAGGAATCGATGGCGGGAGGAGTCGGAGGGAGTGGGTGGCGGGGAGAGTCGGAGGAATCGTTTGCTTGCTTTCAGTAGGCTTTTCAGCTAGTACTACAATAAAAAATAATCTTACAATAACAATATTGTACGATTTTGATGAAATTCTCTAAAATAATGAAAGCTGAACCTGAATACTGAACAGCTTCTGCGAGTTTCATGGCCCTTAGACACTCATGCGTGAAACTACCATTCCTTAGTTCCTAAATATCATAAAATCGTCCAAAATCCGATGGTAAGTGAGTACGGGCGCATCATTTTCATTGCTTTTTTATTTGTAAAATTCATTGCTACGCAAAATAATATGCTTAGAAAATTAAAATTGCCAATTGGTACATTCTACGTGACCAGCTAAAATCACATTTGCTTGCGGCATTAAATAATCGCGAGTGTAATTAAGAGGAGGTGTGTAGCTAATGATGCAAAAGTACCTAATTGATTCAAAGGAGGCAAACAATGCAATAAAACTGAAGCCGATATCTTTGTACTAAGTTTCTGCAGCTTCGGGGTAATGTGTAAAAACAATTGTTGTGTATTGTTTAGTAATTTACTTATTAGGTACTGTAATGTATAATAGGAATAAATTTATTTTGAGATGGGGCTCCTACCCCACAACACGGGCCAAGCCTAACGTCGGGCAGGAAATCCGAGCAAATCGCCTCCCTTCATGCATTTTTCTTCTTGTAAAATTGTACCGATTCTCAATGCTCCACTGTGAACAACACTGATCTATTTCCCGATCACCATCAGTGGTTCTTTAGAGCACCACATAAAATTCACCATGGACATTCATTGGGTGGGCTGTTCAGATTCCTGACAAAGAAAACGACAAAAATAAGGGGTTATTTTATTCAAATTTTGATACCCACAGAGTTTCAAGTGTTGCATCATCTTCACTGTTATTCAACCATTTTACCTGCTATAAAAAGATAAAGAGAACGTTCTATCTATCCATTAACATAACAAAAGTATTTGGGAAGCCCGTCACAGGTATGTCTTTATCTATTAATGACTACTATTTTTATAATGCCATCCTATCAACTAGAAAGCGGATTCTGTTGAATCCGAGTGAATCAAGTGGGTAGGGTCAAAAAACGGTGCAGGTAATCTTATCTCGTTGGGAAGAGGATGATGCGATGACTCACCAGATTTCTGTAAGTTATATCCTCAGTCACATTTAATATTTATCTTGGAGGAAGCGACAAGTTGACGTTGCAGTGATATGCTAATGAATTTCTCTTCCCAGTTCCCTTCAATACCATCTTCTCGAGCTGCATTCATACCGGAGGTTCATGAGGCATATTTATCACCTGGTCCCTATTACGTCATGGTTTTTACTTGGATGATTTGGCCCAACAATTTTTGACAATGACGATGATTATTTTCAAGATCCACTATAAAGTGCGTTTTGGGTTCATGTTCTTTCTGCTGATTTCTTCGTGTCTGCTAGAAGTGTCCACTGTTTTCCTTCCTTTCTTTTTTATTTCATGTTCTTTCAATCCTACAAATCCTTATGATAAACCAAGTATATACTTGGTTTATCATAAGGATTTGTAGGATTGAAAGAACATGAAATAAAAAAAATGTATATCTACTTTCAAATTTATACTAGGTACTATTTAATTTTTTTAATCGTATTTGAAGTTTTCTCGTGATAAATAAACATTTGATAAATAGGTTTTTTGAATGGCTCGAATGTGGAGTTCAAGTCACTCGAGCTAGGTTCGAAGAATGGTTCGAGATAAGTTCCCATATTTTGGTTAAGTTACACCAAAAATAAAAATTAAAGAAAAATGCTTTAGGCCGTTTGTTTTATTTTTCTATCGTCTGGTCGAGTGAAATAGTGAAAATGTCTGCCAAGTTAGATGGGCGGTATTAGCTTCCTCGCATTAGCTCTTCTTGGAGTCCACTACCCTTCAAATTCGAGCAGAATCGGCGCAATGAATTATGAGGAATGGAAATTACTAGGAAAACTATTGGTCCAATTGAATTTGAACATGAGACCAGCTTGAGATCAGTTCCAAACTTCAGTGAAATCTGGTGATGAATCGGAGAAAATTTTTATCCACGAAAATCACGTTTGCGCTTCCACAATAGCTACTAAAGGCTATGAGATTTAATGGGGACCATTCAGGCACGTCTAACCGGCACGAACCTTGAAAATTTGATCGAACTTAGACCGTTATTTCAAAATGCATGTCCCGAACAAGGAATTGACCTCAGACAGACGGAATTCAAATTTATCAAAAAGCTGCAGAAACACAAAGTTTCAGTAAAAATTGTATTTTGAAGGATCTTTACATCTTATATTTTGAGAACATTTTCAGCGGCCTGAGATTGAATTGGCTTCTGCCCGAGTTGAAGAAGGGAAAATTGTGTCTCTTCTGGCTGTCAACTGACGCTTCCCTCCCCAGGAGGTTTGAGTTCAGCTCCAAGTCCCACAGGGGACATTTTCTGAAGCCGTCGCACGTCTTTGAGTAGAAACTACATTATGTGACAGCAATAAGGAAATCGATTTCTTCAATGTATAGAAAAGCCAAGCAAATATATAGTAAATGATGTTCCATTCAGGACTCAGCCGAGCCCCGGACAACAAGCTGGGAAGCTCGCTCGTACCTGATCCTTAGATGACCTGCAATGCTATGTCCCACGCCAGGATCGTTGCCCCAATCACGTTTATTTGACTGGAGAATGTTGGCAAACGCCGCTGTCGCCTCTAACAGTTCGTCAACTTCATATTTCTGAATTTTGGCAGCATTTATGTCTGGAATATATATAATATGAAGAGTTCAGGGGAAGAATGGTTTTTGTCCACTTTTTACGAAAAATGAGATAAGACCGCCACGGGTTGCCTATTCAACGTAGCTAGCAGCTAGTAATATTGTCACAGGGGAAAAGTGTTCTTTTCCGAAGATATTACACGGAGAAGGTTTGCCGTACTGGGGAAGAATAGTTCCATCTCGCGCGCCAGGGAAAGAATGGTTCTTGTCCTGCGCTCCCTCCCACCACAAGGAGGTGGCGTCTCACGGCTTCTGTGATTTAAGTTTCATTTTCTGTTTTTCCCATGAAATTCTCCAACTGGACTGAGCACCTATCGGCGTTTTACATTATGAAATGTCCATTCCCTACTCGGCCTGTTAAAATCATCCATATAAACAAAGAAATACCAAAAATTTCCGTTAAAAAAACTGATTTTGGAAACTTCAACATTTCATCATTGACCCCTCTCCAACCAAAGAGTTTCTTCAGCCTAGCCTTCACAGGGAGAAACAAAGAAGAAAACGTCTGCCAAGTGGGTGTGGCACATAGCTTCCTCGTATCCATAACCCGATTGTATAGATGATCCGATGCATAGTAGTTAATCTCAAGACACCAATCTCTAAGTACCTTGTACTATCACAACAATCAATCTGCACAAAATCTCTGAATATTGTTGGAAAATATAGAAGTTATGGATGTGGCAAGGATTTCACGTTTGCGCATGGGCAGCGGCTACTATCAGACTGGCGGTGGTGATTATCATACGGGACCATCTATACACCAACCCACACAATTCCTGAAAATTTCAAAGAAATCGGATGTGAAATGTGGAAGTTATGGCTGTGGCAAGGAATTCATGACAGACACGGAACCGAAATTGTTCAGAAAGGTCTAAAACGTAAAACTCGAGGGGAAATTTTGATTTTGGAGGACTTTTTTTTCAAGCTCGAAAAGCGAAAACAAAGCTTCCGCTACCTTGGTAGACTCGGTAGCAAAAAATCCCCCCAAAACAGCCAATCATCCCCATGAAGAAGATTTACAACACGTAGCTTCCCATACAAGTAGCGAAACACGGAAATTTGCAGTTTCTTAAACATTTTTTTCAAGAAAACAGCATCTCAACAATTTTTTTCAAACCTTGAGAAAATAGAAGAACCAAAAAGTAAAGAGCCGAAGAACAAGAAAAAAAAAAGAGAGTACGACATGGAAAGCGAAGAGGACGTGATCAGTGATTGGTGACAAAATGTAGGAAACAATGGTTGCTGTCCGATCCTTCCGTTCATTTCTTATTTTTTTCAGTAAGACAGATAGTTATTTTTGATTTTCCATTCTGTAATACAGATCAATAAGAGTATTAAAGCATGCTTGTATTTTTTATTTTTTGAATTTTGATCAGACCCTTGCCTCAAAACGTTTTGAAACCTTAAAAATGGTTTTTCTCGAAATCTGGTTTTATGGACATGTATCATTCTTCCCCTGTACTCTTCATATATCTGAGATATTATCTCAGTTCTGAGTTTAGAGACTACTGAGACATCAATAATGAAGGCTTTAGTCCGAGACCATACCAAGAGTCATCAGTTGACGTGCAGCTCAATCCATAGTATCCTCAATCCTTTACGAAGAACTTAGCCGTCTAATAGGTCAAGGGCAGAGTTACAGCAGGCACACCTCGGTCGCACCACGGAAATACACAGTTTCACTTCCTTTGGGAATGAGGATACACAATTCAAAAGTCCTTTTGGGACAATTGTTGGACCAGCTACTGCGGGGAAGTCGTGTGTTCGGATCTCGCCGCGGGGGCGTATTTTCGTGCGTCCCGGGCTCAGC
Source organism: Apolygus lucorum (assembly GCA_009739505.2). Classification (NCBI taxonomy): domain Eukaryota; kingdom Metazoa; phylum Arthropoda; class Insecta; order Hemiptera; family Miridae; genus Apolygus; species Apolygus lucorum. The sequence goes on along the minus strand of CM019179.2, from coordinate 2,251,469 downwards.
CCCCCCCCCCCTCGTCACAACCCATGGCGGTGAGGCAATGGGAAGTCATGAGCGAAATCATCAGAACAAATCCTGATCTTCCGTTTGGAAGACAGCTGATGACGTCCGCCACGCCAGGAATGACAGTCGGACGAAAATCCAATCTGAAATGGTTGATTACTTTACTTTACGCAACTCAAATGGCAACAATAACAGGTAGGTTTACCACGAAATATTTCAAGAACACCGGAAGATTTTCAGCGGACTTCCACCGGACAATTGTTTTTATGATAGTTGCAACAGGAAAGCGCGAGAATGAGTCTCAAGTATTGGAAGTTTGAAATTCCGTGACCAACTCAACCTTCGAGCGTCCTCACAAGGTTCAACACGCAGGAAATCAAACGAGATTCCGCTCAGGATAATGGATCCTTCTAATACGAGTCGGTATTCCAAACATCCCTGAATGTGGAATACGAGGCTCGGGCGATGTAACATCATCATCTTTGTTGGTCGTGATGCAACAGGGTCGCGGTATTCTAATCAAACAGTCATCCGACAGTTCTGACGGTGTGATTTCATAATAAGTAATTTCAGGTATATTACCTTGTTTGCTAAAGTGGCACAACGCGAACCTTGGTTTGATGTCTCCATATTACTCAAATCTTGACTCACAAGATGGTATTCGGGCAACTGCTCTACACATGATTGAATTTATTGTAGTCAAGCTCTCCAACGGTACCAACTCCTGATTATAAACGTACCAGTTTATCAGTTTTAAAATAATTATTTGTAATCATCGACCTTTCTCAACGACAAGATTTCTTCAGACATGGATAGTTAGGACGACTGATCATTTCAAAGTGGTTTTTCCTGCTTAATTATACGAAGCTCCCGGACAGATATGTTAGATAGTGAGTAGTGAATAAATACAATACCTTTATGCTGACTTATCGCTCATAAAAATCAGTTTCTTTACTAATAATACTAATACTAATTATGACAATAAAAACGCTTAATACTGCGGCAATTTGGATTGACACCTGTGAAAAGACATATACATGTCAAATGCAGTGATAATTGCAATAAATTATTACTTTTTCCTTATGTAATTGAAAAAAGTAATGGTAAATGCAATAACTTTCTTCCAAATGTAATTGAATAAAATAATGGTAGTTGCAATTATCACTTACTTCTAATGCAATCGGAAATAATATCAGGGGCAATTATAAGGTTGTTTAAACAGACCGGACCCCAAACAACTAATTGTTGATTCGATATTTCTAGAATTTAACTTTGTTTACGGAAATTTTCTGACGATGACTGAGAATGTCTTGAAAGAGGAAGTATACCGCTGAACCAGCCGTCCCAAAATAATCAAGTGCACTCCTCTAAATCTTCCCTATTTATTTGGGCGACCTGCAGAAATAGCCCTAAGGAAGGGCAGAAGCTGAGCCTATTCATTTGACTCGTATTGTTTACGTTTTCATCGGTTGGATTCAGGTGTTTCTCTTCCCGGAATAACCTAGAAGGTACGTGTAGAGGCGTGTGATATTGTTTGATAGTTGAAATTCATTCATAACTTGTTATGATTTTGAACATATTATTGTTGGAAATAGTTTTATGTAATGAATAGTTATCAGCTAATAGGTCATATTACATAAATATACAGGGTGTAAGCCTAACTGGCCTGCCATACGGTACCAGTCGATTCTACAACTAATTTGCAACAAAAAATGTCCCTTAGCAATTTTTTTTAAAACCCTTCGTTTTCGGGTTATTTTCACTTTAAACTTTTTTTCGTGATTTTGACCTTATGTCATTAAATTGGTCATAACTCCTTTAATTTGCTGTGTAAATAACAATTTGAGGATACCGTTGGAAAGAGCATTAAATTTCCTATTGGATGGATGCCTTAACTTCTTTTTAAGTCAAGGTTTGAGACATGAAAACGTCCTCTAAAAAGAGAATTTTACGTAATTTTGGAAACCTTGCATTTTTTCAATCTCAAATTGAACTACGAGAACCCATACTTTTTCAAGATGCAAGAACAGTGAAAACTGCGCCAGAATCTCAGCTTTCCAATGGTATAATCAAAACATATTCTACAACCGTATTTGAGGGAGAAATTCATGTTTGAACGCGGAAAAACGTGCATTTTTTCAACGAAATCGGCGCACCGTCTAGTCGATTTGAGGGGTCGGACGACAGCAGTGGGTGGGCGGGCGCCGCAGAAGACCGCGAGGCCTCCGAAACAGGAGGCCAGAGCGCCGATTTCGTTGAAAAAGTGCACGTTTTTCCGCGTTCAAACACGAATTTCTCCCTCAAATACGGTTGTAGAATATGTTTTGATTATACCATTGGAAAGCTGAGATTCTGGCGCAGTTTTCACTGTTCTTGCATCTTGAAAAAGTATGGTTCTCGTAGTTCAATTTGGGATTGAAAAAATGCAAGGTTTCCAAAATTACGTGAAATTCTCTTTTTAGAGGACGTTTTCATGTCTCAAACCTTGACTTAAAAAGAAGTTGAGGCATCTATCCGATAGAAAATTTAATGCTCTTTCCAACGGTACCCTCAAATTGTAATTTACGCAGCAAATTAAAGGAGTTATTACCAATTTAATGACATAAGGTCGAAATCACGGAAAAAAGTTTAAAGTAAAAATAACTCGAAAACGAAGGGTTTTAAAAAAAATTGCTAGAGGACATTTTTTGTTGCAAATTAGTGGTAGAATCGACTGGTACCGTATGGCAGACCAGTTAGGCTTACACCCTGTATAGTCGATAGCTTTGTTTGAGAAAACAAATTTAGTCCTAAGTCAATAATTTTGGGTGTATTTTATATTGTATCCCTCTTGTTCCTTATCAATTTAGGTTTCATGTCAGACTGTCGGTACGATAATCCTACACTTATCATAAACCGATTACCTACAGTTTTTTCAGAGGTTTAGCAGGGCGTGCTCAAGATAGTCCTTAATGTTGGCATAGATCTCGGGAACTTGCAACTTCCCTCTCAATCATCGTCCGAACCTAACGCGAGTTTGCTTTTTTAGCGGATGGAACTACAGTAGTTGTTTTCTTCTGTTTTGTTTTCCAATTTATTATTTGCTATTGTAGGTAGCTAATGATGTTGTCCCATCATCATTGTCAGCTCATTGTACTTTGAGAGAACCATGCTTCAGAATGGTTTGGCTTTACTGGGAAGCCTGCTGAGCGTAAAAGGAATGAAATAGAGATGCTGAAGAATCTCGGGAAACTCTGGTAGCAGAGCCTCAAGCATTCCATTTAGCATATTTTGCATCACATGTGAGACATCTTCAGGACCTGCTAATGTTACTTATACTGTACTCTCACAATGCCATATACGAGGACAACGTATCCGGGAGATCAGACAAGCGATTCTCTGTCAATGATTTCATAAGATCTGAGGAAGGCAACCGATGATTCAGTTGCCCGCCCAAGTCCAGCCTTCTTTATCTGGGCCAAAATCCCACGGGTATAAAACCTATACGATCTACAGAACCACTTTATGATAGATAAATCTATGTGCTACAACCACTATCCCGACTTTTAAACTAAACAGCCCACGTTACGCATTGAATTGCCAAACTGTATAAACAGAATGTTGAAACTTGAGGATGTTCGTAGTCTTGTCATCAAAAAGCACGCTAAAAGTGAAGATGACATTACTTCGGCATTGCGAGCCGTGTGATTACTCAACGGTGGGCGTGGCGTGACAAGCGAGAAACAAACAGGAGTGAGGAGTATAATGGGACTTCCTACCTTCAAAGAGTCTAACTGACTGAACCGGGGCACGAGGACAAGGATAAGACCTAATTGGCCCTATAAACGAACCGATAAAATAAATAGTAAACGAGAGTGGGTACCTAATACTCGATGAAGTCATTACTTCCTGAATGACATGAATTACGCCATTGTTTGACACAATATTTCTGATCGTGGCTGAATTAATTGGAAAAGGTATAAAAAAACGTTCCCGAATCACTTTATGACCCACATGCTATATCATTGTAAATATAGTCATTAAAACTCCATCTTAATAAGTATTAACATGATTATTCTGTAATTTGCTGAGAATAAGAATACGATCTATATCCTTAGTATCGGTGTGTTAAAGAGCCTTAATTTGTTGCGAAAACGCTATGCATCTATTATGCCTGTGTTGCTCTTGAACCACGGGAACTCGTTTTCGTCAAATGGCGGGGATTTATCAGTGAGTATCTGACCATTTCAGTTTGAATTTGGTTTTTGAGCATACCAGTGTAGACTTCTTGGAGGAAACTGCGTGTACTCCTTCATTAATAACACTGTAGGGAGACAAAAGCACCAATTCAAGACGCTTTGGAGTTTCTCAATCATAATTGGGGTTGCAGAAAAAAATAGAGGTATTGAGTACTTAGCTGATTCTGGTAGGAAAGCCGGTCTGACTCATTCCCCAATGGAGTTTCTATGCAGAAGTTTTAACAAGGAGAACAAACTAATCTGATAATGCAGACTCATCGTAATTCTCCGTTATTGACGATAGATTTCTCATACTCACTGCAGCAGCAGAATTTTTGCAGCTACTCACAACTTGTTCTGGGATTTTACATATCCAACGACATCAGCTTCAGGATCCGTATACCAGCATAGTAATTGTAGGCATCTAATCATTTTTTTTATGAACATTTGAATGTTTAAATTTAATTTGGACTGTATCTCACAGAATCAACTTGCCTTTCAACGACGCCGTCATCAAAGTTCACCACCAACAAATCTCGTAAAAACCCTTGTCTCAGCCTATGAGACCCTAAATATTTCCGATTATCGACTTTAAGCAAGATAATTTAGAGTTGAGTTTGACTTACCTGTGTGTTGAGTGCGCGAAAGCAAGAGTCGACTTGGAGCCTCTCATTTTCTGTGAGTTCTGTGGAGTTGTCTGAGCCTGCACTGCTGGCGGCTGAGCTCTCGCCGTCCTCGGGGGACCCCGTCCGTTGTCCCGTCCAATCAGGCATTCCGCCCCTGAAACCCAAATTAAACATCCGTCGATAAAGTTTGACAAATTACTTTACAGACTATATATGTTGACAAAGATATATTAAATTGACAATTAGAGGTATAATGAAATTCATACAACTTTATCTCAGTGACAAAACCGGTCATTCCTGAGGAAATATCATTGCAGATTAGTTATATGGTTGAAATAACATCTACAACATGTTATGGATCAGATGAAAGATCTGGCATTTATAGGCATTAAGGGCCCCTCGGCCAGCCTAGTAAAGTCTCTTGGGACAAATGCCACAATATTTCAGGCGGAGGTGAACACGCATCTCAACTGTGCCAAAGTATTACATAGTATCCGACAGCCAGGCAGCTGAAAGCTTCATACACTTCGAAGTTGCTCTGGGAATGTTTAAGTTCCCGTAAAACATCAGGTCATTGTTTTCTGGATTCCCGGGGGTGAAGGTCATGAGGACAATGAAATTGCTGATCGTCTAACCAAAAGAGAATCAGAGTCCATGCCAACAAGGCCAGAAACAATCCTGGAAACCTCCAAAAGCAATCTACAGAACTTAGTTAACAAATAAGAAAGACATGAGCGAGTGAGGTGCTGGCAAAACCTCCCAGGCCTAAGACAGGTATAACTATGTTTGTGACGTTTTCAGAAAAACGGGCTAATGAACTCAGTGCCATGCCTATTATTATAAGGACGTCAGGATGCTTGTGGGTCTGCTAGTCCCCTGAAGAAAATTGGCAAACTAACAAAGGACATATGCCGCTTCTGGGAAATGGTACATACAGTAACATATCGCGTGTTACTGTGAAGCGCTAGGTCGAACTAAATAGGCATCCTCGGAAGTGATGGCCTACCTCTTGACACTGTGTATAATGTGTCATACGCCGATCTTCTCTGCGTTGCTATCAAGTGGGATAAAACGAGTTTCTGATAAACCCTTCTAGTAGGCTAATGCAGCCTGAAATAATTCAACAATAGGAAGGTCACAGTAGAGGAGTCTGACAATCAGTTCTCACAGACTGTTACAATAGTTTTATGGACTCGCACATGAATTGTCATGAACACATCATTGTAAAGAACAGTACAAGTCGTGATCTTGTACTCGCCGATTCATTAATTTCTCTATAACGGAGACATGTTATAACCACGATGTATGATAATTCGTGGCACGAACAAGAAGTGAGCAATCTTGTATGTATATAAGCGATTCGTGAATGTTTTATTTGTGTATTTGTTGTGTTTTGTACCGGAAGATCCGCCGATAGAAGACGACGGATTGGCTCTTTCGGTCGACCAGAACCGGTTGCGTGACTCGAAGCGTTGAGGATTTAAAATCACCCTGGTAAGACCGTCTAGAGAAGGCCAGGATTAATCTCTGTGTCGTCACTGTTGGATACGATACTTTGATGATAGGCACTTGCTGAAACCAGCCAAGATATGAGTTTGACTGTCGATTTCAATCAAAAAGAAGAAGACAGCCTCAGAAATCTGGCTATGAATCTGCATTGGTAGACAAAAATTACCGAAAATTACCTTTTGTGGCCAATGTCATTTCTGAGTATTCCATCGACGACCAAGTGATGAAGCTTCAGATGTTGCTGTCCAAATTAACCGCTTCGATTGTTTTGAGACCTTAATACTTCAAGATACTGCAAGACTCCGTCTCTCTTTGAGTAGAGGCTTAAAACACCGTCTTTTTCGTGATATTAGGATCAATCGTAGGTCCGGAGAAATAAATTTTTTTTTCTTACGTATAAGGAATGGTTCCAAATGCGAAATTCCATGTGATGGTGGGTACCTATTTGCCACACCTTCCTGTGAACAACCATTTGTGCAGGTTCGAGGTTCCCAGTTGGGTGTCATTCAACTGAATAACAGTCGACTGCCTGTTCTATGGTTCCAACCCATATGGTTTTGTATGGCATTTTGTTGTCTCTTCAACTTACACGTTTTCCTTGACAAGGTTTTGGAAGGCCTTATTTGCTCTCATTCATGTATGAGAACTGCATAGCTACCACTGACTTCCAGTTATTTGGTAGAATCTGAATAAGAGTCAGGTATAGATTTTAAACAAATTCTATCGCAAAAGTAAATGACAGGTACCTATTGATAGATAGATAGATAGATAGATAGATAGATAGATAGATAGATATGTTTATTTCGCCAGTTTGTACACTTTTACAATAATATAAATGCATGAAGGGATGCAATTTGCTCAGATTTCCTACCCGACATTAGGCTTGGCCCGTGTTGTAGGGTAGGATCTTTGCAAAATCGCTCCATATCGGTAAATATATTGATGTCTACTTTACAATTACAGTAATAAGTAAATTAATAAACAATACATGATTGGACAGAATTAAGGACGCATTTTGATAAACTCCTACATATACTAACTTACTTTAATATTTTCTAACTTTAATAATCTCTAAAATTAAATAGTCTCCTATACATATATGCTGTTTAATAGCCTTTCGCATCTAAAGCCCCCTTCTGTAACTAGCCAACTTAACACTTGCTTTTTGTATTTTGGTCTAGTAAACTTCTGGGGACTTTTCATGCTAGAAACAATTTCTCGGTGTATCAAATGTAGAATGAAGATCGGGCTGTGCGTTGTCAGAGTCAGTCTAGGTCTAGGGCCAATTACATTCCCTGCGGCGGCATATCTAGTATCGTATTTCGGATCCCTTCGAGAAACTTCAATTATGTTGGGTGTCCTAAAGTATTGCAATAGTAGATTTTTCAGATAAAGTTGTCTAATAGTAAATACCTTAGCAATATCAAATAGATCTACGGAAGGGGTCCTACGCGGTAATGACAACATCATTTTTATGATAATTTTCTGCCGAACATGTAACTTATTTATATGGGTGGAATACGTTCCTCCCCATGCTATTATGCCATACTGCAGTACAGATTGCAACATGGTATAATATATAAGTTTTATTGTTTGCTTCGGGAGCGTGTGTCTAACATTGTAGAATATATATATATATTTCCTAATCTTATCATGGATATAGTCTATATGGGGCTTCCACTTAAGCTCTTCATCCAGAACTAGCCCCAGATACTTATGCCTTGCAACTCTTTCTATCGAATCACATGAGCATATTTGATCTTCTACACAAGAGTGCAGGATGATTTTCAAGTGTTTTTCCTCAATTTGTGACTTATTTCCTCCGTAAACTATCAGTTTGGTCTTGTTAGCATTCAATGTGAGATAACTCTTGTGAAACCATTTCCCTACTTGATTTATAACCTGATTGGCGTTGCTGAAAACGTTTTCCCAAGTGTCACCTTCACAGAGTACTGCTGTGTCATCAGCGAATAAATATAATTTCGAGTTAGGTAAATCTAAATGTGCTACTTCATTTATATATATTAAAAATAGTATTGGTCCTAATGTACTTCCTTGAACGACCCCAAAATCATTAATGGATTCCTCACTGGTACAGTCGCCAATTGAGACTATCTGCCTTCTGTCAGTCAAGTAGCTTCTGAACCATTTCAGGGTAGGCCCCACGATTCCAAGACTCTCCAATTTGTACATTAGTGATTCCCTAGGAATTGCGTCAAAAGCTTTTGCTATATCAAGCAGTATTAGTACACCTTTCTGGTTGTTGTCCCTTATTTTGTAGAGGTCAGTAGTTAGGGAAAATAGTGCATCATTTACTCCCATATTTTTGCGGAAACCGAATTGATTGGGGTTTAATAATTTATTTCCTTCAAGGTATGAATACAACTGGTTTTTGACAAATTTTTCTAATATTTTTGATAGCGTGCTCAACATGGAGATGGGTCTGTAATTCCCAAAATCACCCAATTCTCCCCCTTTGAAGAGAGGGATTACTTTTGCTGCTTTGAAGGCTTCGGGAAATGTGGATGTTGAAAGACTAAGATTGTATATGTGAAGGAGAGGTTCTTTAAGAATACTAATATGGTTTTTTATCAGCCCCAACTGGATTCCATCTATTCCGGGAGCTGAATTTCCCTTCATAGATTGTAAGATTTTTTCTAGGTCAGTGTCCGTCATGCTATCCAAGACGAGAGCGAAATCTGTTGTTTTTTGAATGGGAGGTTTTGTTTTTTGGTGCATACATGGAAAGTTAGCAAAGAGCTTCTTTCCAACTTGAGAGAAAAACGTATTTAGTGAGTCGCAGGCTTCTTTTTGTGCTTCTTTGTGGGGGATATTTTTGTTTTTCATTATTTCTTTGACTAGTGGGCATTCAATCCTATTTGTTCGATTTGTGCCTTGAATGGCTGATTTCACCGCATCCCATGTTTTTTTCGAGTTTCCTTCAGCTTTCTCTATAATTCCAGCATAGTAGCTCTTTTTGGCAGCTCTGGTTAATTCCTTAATTCTATTCCTATATTGGTTGAATTTTGTTTTCAGCTCTTGGTTAGATGGGTTCCGTACGGAGAGTTTTTTTAGTTTGTCTCTTGTCCTTATTGATTTTATCAGTCCTTGTGTAATCCAAGGGGTTAGTTTGACTTCCCTGGTGGGGATCTTTTTAAGTTCTGTTGCAGCAGAGACTGCAGTATCCAATATTTGTATAAATTGAGTTGCCGTATAGTTTACATTGCTACTATCTAATATAGATGTCCAGTCAATATCGGAGAGTAATAATCCAAGTTTATCTTGGTCTATTTTTTTCACGATCTCGGATCTCTTCCTATTTAAACGATTATTGGTGGGTATGAAAAGAGCCGTTGAAAAATGATCTGTAATCGAGCTCTTAATTATTGCTGGTGCCAGATCAAGTAATTTGGAGTTTGCAAATATATGGTCTATTGCTGTTTTTGAGGATCCCTGAATACGTGTAGGTTCATTTATTAAACCTATGTATCCCAACGATAATAGTGTGTCTATATAACTGTCAATACTGTCATTTTTACTTAGCAGATCCAAATTGAAGTCACCAAAAATAAATGTATGATTACTCGTCAGATTCTCAAGGTTGGATTTTAGCTGCGAGATGAAAAGGAAGATTTCGCTCTGTATTAGAGAAGGAGTTCTATAAATTCCAATTATGTTGAAGGTTTCGGAGCCAACTTGAAAGCTAACGTTAAGTCCTGTAGCTCCAGTCATAGTTAATGTAATGGCGTTACAATTTATAATTTCGTTTGCATATATAACTACTCCATCATTACGATTCCGAGAAAACGCTGAGCAAAAGGTGGTAAAGCCAGGAATGTTAACTGTAGTATTCGAAGAGGAACTAAACGTTTCTGTAAAAATTAAAAAGTCCGGTTTAGATCTCTCTGACTCTAGCCAGCCCAAAACTTCATCCAAGTTTCTGTTTAAGCTACGAATATTCATGTGGAATATAAACAAATTATTTGCTATACTATATTTACTTACATAATCACTAAGGGTATCATAGGTAGTAGAAGAGGTGTTCAGATCCACATCAAAGTTTCCTGGTTCGTCGCTGGCGTGGGGTTCTTCGGAGTCCATTCTAATCATCTTGATGGTGAAGCCTCCTCCAGGGCACCATTTACGTTTATCTGTCTGACGAACCTCCTTATGGCCCATTCATACGCTGGGCATTCTTTGTCTGTTGCCGGATGGTTGTGTGTTAGGCCAGCTCGCTTACAGTTTATGCACTTCATTAACTCGCTTGAACACTGGCTCGTTTTGTGAGGTTCGGCACATCTCGCGCAAGTGTCCTCCTCATCCCTGCATCTGCTCGCCGAGTGTCCGAAAGCTTGGCATTTGTAACATCTGCTAACATCAATGAAATCACTTACGTTGCATCTAGAGAAACCTATGTTAAGGTATCGAGCCCCCAACAATAAGTCACGGACTTTAGGAGACACCTTAACGACCCAAGTAACTTCTTCTAAGTCCTTTGGTCCTTTCCTGAATGCTGGGACAAAGCCTTCAGCCATCTCCTCGCCAGTCATCAGATCTCTGAGGAACGAATTCTGGTTCCATACTGCTCTACTTAATTGGGTTCCTTCTAGGGAACTATCAATCTTATTTATCCTCAGTAATAAGGGTCTCCACGGTTTTACTGGGTTTGTCACATTGAAGCCCTTATCTTTTAGCGCTCGTGAGAGTATCACCTTGTCTTCATGGTTTCTTGGGTCAAGCAGGAGTTTATCCCGGCCTTTTCTGCAGGAATTTATCCCCACCCCAAGTGAGATGACATCTATTTCTCTGTTTATCGCTTTTTTAATAGATCCCGGTGACAAAGGGCATCCTTGCGCCTGGTCTTTGGTGACCATAATGGGATCTGGTTTGCTTGGGTTTGTCCATTTTCTAGACCGAGACAAAAACATCGGCGTATAGCTTCTTGGGCTGAATTTTACGTTCCTCGCTATGACGCTCACTCGAACGAGCCCTTGACGTTGGTAGATTCCCTCTTTGGAGATTATCTTGCTTATTTTCGCTAGCAAGTTTCCGAGTTATTTTTCTCCTTCTAGAGACACGAGTAAAGGAGCCCCCATCCGTGTCGGTATCCCCTGTAGAAGCTATTGAATCAGACGGGGGTAGTTGAACAGTGAGTGTCTTTTTCGAAGCTTCCTGTTTCTCGATTCGCTCATTCGAAATTTCTTTGACGTGTCGATTTGTAACGTCGACCTTCCGTCCCAGTGCTATGAGGTCCTCGCGCCTCAGACGTTCGAACTCACCTTTAATTGATGAGACCTTGCCTCCTAAAACACCTATCGCCTCATTCATTTCGCTCCTAAGGGTTGTAACCTCGTTTCTTATTATTGCTTCCAACATTGATAGCCCTTGTGGTAACCCCTGGAGGATTTTCTCGTCGTCCTCTCCTCTGAATGATTCTTCCTGAGGTTTGTCTGCTATTCTCTCTTCGAGTGCAACCACGGCTTGATGTTGCATGTCGAGCTTCTGTGCAACTATATCTCTGAGGTACTTTAATTCTCGGTTTTGGTCTCTAACTGTAGAGTACAAGGTACTCGTCGCATTAAAAACCTTCTCAATAAATTTAGATGTTGCCTGATGCCTTGATTTCGCTACGTTGTTGGTGTCAAGGCTCCATGTACCCCATTCGGCGAAAGTTTCATTGGCACAACGCCACGCTTTGGCAGCCCCATCTGGCACTTCCATGGTGGACTGACTGTTCCACGGATTTCTAGGCACCTCCAACGGATAAGTCCTCTGATTCGTGAATTGTGGGATGAATCGTTCGAAAGAGGTCAGCTCTTTAGCCAAGAGGTTTAAGGTTGGCGTAATTGGTCTGGAGGGTGGTGGCGTGTGAAGGGCCTTCTCACACTCCTCCAGAATTTGCTTACGCTGTTCCAAACTTAATGGCTTACTCCAGTCATCGTCTTGAGTCGACGTAGTTGTGTCGGATTCGCTTGCTGTGATACATCCTGGTCTACCACATGATGCTGGTACAATTTTTTTCTTCGATTCTGGGATAGGTTTCTTCTTTATGATATCAACATTTACTAGCTTACAGGACCTCACGTTGCGCTTCTTGTCTTCGTGCACTGAACTTCTGGGTTTACACGGTTCCTTTTTTCCAGACTTATGAAACCAACTCCAATCCTCCGGGAGGTTTGATCCCTCAGTCCACGTGTCTTTGTCTTTGTATCCTAGCGGCTTGTTGTAGGGATAGTAGGTTAATTCATTGCTTCTGTTCAATGTCAATGAAGTGGGGTTTTCTGTCGTAGTCACCTGGGTTCGTCTTCCATGTTTTGTCAACAGAGAGGTATTTTGTCCACTTAGGTACTCTGATCGTGATTGATTGTTTGTTATCCCTGTAATTTCTGTTTTACAATTTTGTCTGTTCTCTTCCTCTGCCTCCTGTATTGAGTCTAACTTATTGTGGTATATATGAATGTCCCTGCAAGTTTCTTGTTTTTTCTTGGTAAATCTGTTGAGTCCAGTTGGGTAGATCACTCCGGTAGCTGTTTCAACACAGTACTTAGCACCAATCCCAACTAGTCCTATTAACGCATAGGGGCTCTTGTTTACAACTAGATCCCCGGCAAAGCCGGCTAGAGCTCGTCGGTCTGCTTTTCTGACGTCACTAGCACTAGTTGCGTAGTTGTAGTCAAAATCGTGCTCTTTAGCAATTTGGTCAGAATGACACGTTGGTGGTGGTGCGTCCAAAGGATTAAAAGGTCCAAGCCAATTGCATCCAGGTGCAGTAAGACCTCTCTCCTGAATTCTTTTGAACATCAAATTTGATGAGAAATAATTTGACACCCCGACCAAATAGCGATTATGTTCTTCGGAATGAGAGAAAAACAAGAAGAATAAAAGGCAATTAGGTCACCTGTAGTTCGAAGCTGTCTGCTGACTTGACGATTTCACTCGTTCGCGGCCCGCTTGTTAATCGGCATTCGCTTGCATAGCACTGATTGAATTGCATAGCACTGATTGAAACAACATTCCATCTGTATCACTCCTGATATTTCAAACAGATGACATTTGTCACTCAATATTGACGTCATTCTGTACGTTCGCGGCCTCAATGTTGGGGCATTGCTTCTAAAGGACCGTAGACCTGCTGGGTGAGTCAGAGTTGAAACTGGCCTCCTCGCTTCCTCACCTTCCACTCATTACAGCGTCAGTCCATCTCACTGATAGCCTGAGGAGATAACGTGTGCACTTCTCTCTCTCCGCCGCATTCCTGAAGCTTCACCTGGAGGTTCCACCCAGTTATTATTGTTTCGAGTTGGTCGGTGCATCTTCAGCTCTTTCAAGGACAATATGTGGAATGTTTTGGTTCTAAATAAATGCTGAACATTATGCAGGTTTTTGAAAAGTAGGTAGGACCTACCTACCTATTTTATATCTTAAATATTCTCGGCAAATTCACAAAGTTTAAAAAGCCTTATAGCTACTCTCCTTGCCACCCCAATCTCATACAGTATGGCCTCACGTGGATAGTTGATTTTTTCGCATTTCAGTATACCATACTCCTACCATACTGTATGTACATGGTATGTATTAAAAATTATAGAAGTCCATGTTCATGCTCTCCATGAATTCATAGCGTACTCGTTCGGCTATTGCGTTTTTGGTACAACAAATACACGCAGGTATTCATTACATACACAATTTTTATTCATTCTACATTCAATTTTTGGATAATTTTAAATTTCTGAAATTGCACCTTCGTCAGAAATTGTGTGCTGATTCCGAACATACCATATAGGTATCCATTATTATGCTCATGTTGGTAATGTTCACATAAATCCTTAAAACCCGTTTTTCCTTTTGAAAAATCCTGTTTTTGAAATGTTGACCCATTTGAGCTGTTTAAAACCCCTGAATAACGAACTTGTCATATCGTTATCTAATTATTATGAACATTTTGACAATAGCTTTGAAAATTCGCTAAATGTGTTAATTTTGAATGGATGGTTTTTAGTAGGTAACATTGAAACTCTTCCAACAGAAACTTAATCTATCAATTCAGAGTGCAGATTGGCAGGTAATGGCTTGTTGATTGTTTCAGAGAAACCAGAGAGATAACTTCCAAGCTCCTTGAGGGATGGCGCTCAATAACTGTATCTCGATACACAATCCGACTAGGTCACGGCTGTAACTGATAACCAAATTCGTTTCGTTCGTCCGTTCCAGCAACGCAAAACACCAGTTCTGAAGGCGAAATATAATCGCTGAGATAAGCTTAGAAGATGGAAGTTGAATCATCAATGAAGTCATCCCTCCTTTTCTGTTCCATCGTAGTCCGAACGGGTTGTAGAGTTAGCTCTCATATTTATGCATATCAATCTCGCTTCAGGCCGTACTGTAATTTCTAACCGAACGTTGATTTTCCCTGGAAGAATCTTCTGTTTGGTGTTTGAGGCTTCTATCCTGGGTTATATTGGTTGGTCGATGGGAGGAAATTTCATTCCTGCTACAAGAATACCTACTATAGGTACAAAATTTGTACAATATACCTATCGGAATAATCAATATTATTTGTACCTATGTTATTTGAATCAATAATTATTTAATAATTATTGATTCAAATAATATAGGTACAAATAATATTGATTATTCCGATAGGTATATTGTTCTAAGGTATAATTACTACCGCCATTATTATTATAATAATTTATTATTATTATTTATCCTCCTTATTAAGAGTATTATATCGCAAATTCTAATTCTAATGGAATGAAAATTTCACAATCACTAGTGCTCAAAAATTGAGTTTAAAAAAAGAAAAACTGTACTAATTTTGATACAAGATATTACGTTCATACACGCGGAATCTGGAGGTGGAAAAAGAATTTTTAATATCGAGAAAACTTTTGATTTAATATTCTCTCTTTGATTTAATGAGGGAGAAATAAGTCCCTGAGAACTTAATAGCTCCTTTTCATCGACTAATTTCCAGCATCTCCCCACGAACGACGAAGCTGCTCGCTGATGATGGATATGCTTATGATCGCAGAGCTTTAGTGAGTCGTCAAATCCTCTTTTCCTTGCTTATTAAAATAATCCAAATGTTACTCTTTATTTTCAAAGTACAGTACTCTTTCTAAATTGAACTTTTAACTACTAATAATTGAGTACCAACGAATGGACTGAAGAAGTTGGCAGTCTATATATTACCGAAAATTATTGAAATAATAAGACAATCACTAAATGCAGTCAATTTTCACAGAAATGAGTGGAGGATGAAATTTGCCTCCCTTTTCAATAAATAATTTTGGATCCAACAATGTACACATTCATGTAAATTTTTTTCAGATCATTAATATTGAAATAAATCATGGATTTCAACGAATCACTCGGATATTAAATCGTAGCCTCCAAGACACGTTAATCTCAAGAGAAAGTCTTTCGCCAATTCGTAACACGCAAATGATTGGTTCAGCGAAATTCGCATCCTGTCGTTCAACCAAAGAGATCTGCTACGTCCGCTTCTAAAACTCGAAGAAAAGACCGCAGAAAAGAAAAGAGTTACGACCCAGTTATGATTTTCTTCCGTCGCCCCTGACCCTCGACGCAGGCAATTCACTGCGGCTCATCAGCTGGAACAAGTCAAGACGTCGCACGTAGCAGGCAGACCACATTCCTCCACCGCAACCCTAACCTACAGACCGACTGAGTCGCTATTACCTACAACTGTTATAACTGTAGCGTAGATAACAGTATTTGTCTTGTTACCCGAAGCAGCAACTCTCACTCGACATCGAGATGAATGAACATTTCACCAAACTGATGCTGGTTATTGAGTTCGAACTGCTGTTTCCTCCACCACTCCTGCTAGTAGATGTGGTAGAATCGTTCCGGCACCAAACCACCTTGACCGATAATAATATTTTTCGGAGCACTCTCGAATTAATTCGATTCAGTCTTCGACTTCCGAATCTACCAAGGTAGCGGAACTACCTTTAGAGGATGAAGAAAAAACATCTACCAAGATGGGCTATTTATCAAATAATAACAGAGTAATGGAATTTTTTAATCGAAAATAACTGATTGTATTGAAAAACGCTGCAAATCATTGCTCAAAGGTTTATTATTTTCTGTATAGATCATCCTTCTGTATAGATCACTGGTTCTCCATCAATAGCACCTACCACCATCTGTATTCTCCCTTGACCTTCCCTCTCAAATTTCAGCTTCATGCGTTCAATAGGATTGAAAATGGCTTTGGAGCTCACTCAGCTGAACAGTAATGTGAGGAGTGAAGAAGATCTCCTCGAATGCTGGAGACGCCTGGAAGAGCACTTCCATTCAATAGGATTGAAAATGGCTTCGGAGCTCACTCAGCTGATCAGTGATCTGAGGAGTGAAGAAGATCTCCTCGAATGCTGGAGACGCCTGGAAGAGCACTTCCATTCAATAGGATTGAAAATGGCTTTGGAGCTCACTCAGCTGAACAATGATATGAGGAGTGAAGAAGATCTCCTCGAATGCTGGAGACGCCTGGAAGAGCACTTCCATTCAATAGGATTGAAAATGGCTTTGGAGCTCACTCAGCTGAACAATGATATGAGGAGTGAAGAAGATCTCCTCGAATGCTGGAGACGCCTGGAAGAGCACTTCCATTCAATAGGATTGAAAATGGCTTTGGAGCTCACTCAGCTGATCAGTGATCTGAGGAGTGAAGAAGATCTCCTCGAATGCTGGAGACGCCTGGAAGAGCACTTCCATTCAATAGGATTGAAAATGGCTTCGGAGCTCACTCAGCTAATCAGTGATCTGAAGAGTGAAGAAGCCTTTGAGCAATGATTTGCAGCGTTTTTTACTCACCAACATTTTTTTTACCTACCAACTTTTTTTACCTACCAGCTAGGTACTACCTACCACACCATACTGGCTTCACACCTTCACAATCAGGTTTATTAGAAAGAACTAAACGCTTCACACTCGATTGGAAAAATAGAAAGCTTCATATGGAAATTTGATTACTGGTTACGCAGAAGGCAAAACTGTATACAAATCGAAGAAATGAACAGCGATCGCATTATAGTCCGATAAAATTTGAATGGAGATTAGACCTCTTTTGCTAACAACTAGACCCCAAATGGAGCCCATATACCAAATTTGAACCAAATCGGTCCAGTGTTGCTAAGAAAAGTGCCGCGTACGGCGTACGGCGGACGGACGGAAATTTTTTTATTCGATTTTCGTATTCTACGTACCTTGAAACGTAAAACATCAAATTTTGAGGGGGGGTTAAAATTTTGCTTCCGAGTCTACCAAGGTAGCGGAAGCTTTGTTTTCACTTTTCAAGGTCGAAAAAAAATTTCTCCAAAATCAAAATTTTCACTCGCGTTTTGCGTTTTAGACCTTTCTGAACAATTTTGGTTCCGTGTCTGTGTGTCTGTCTGTCATGAATTCCTTGTAACGCGCATAACTATACGAAGTTATTGTCCGATTTCAATGAAATTTTCAGGGATTGTGCGGGTTGGTGTGTAGACGGTCCCCTATGAAAATCATCATCCCCGGACTGATAGAAGCGACTGCGCATGCGCAAACGTGAATTCCTTGTAACGGCCATAACATCTACATTATTCATCCGATTTCAATGAAATTTTCAGAGATTGTGCGGGTTGGTGTGTAGACGGTCCCCTATGAAAATCATCACCTTCGGACTGATAGTAGCCACTGCGCATGCGCAAACATGAATTTCCTTGTAACGTCCATAATTTCTACATTTTCTATCCGATTTCAATGAAATTTTAAGGGATGTTACAGATTAGTATTTAGATGGTCCCCTATGAAAATCACCACCTTCGGACTGTTAGTAGCCACTGCGCATGCGCGAACGTGAATTCCTTGTAACGGCCATAACTTCTACATTTTTCATCCGATTTCAATGAAATTTTCAGGGATGTTACAGATTAACTTGTTTTGATGTTTTGAGATTAACTACTATGCATCGGATCATCTATACAATCGGGTTATGGATACGAGGAAGCTATGTGCCACACCCACTTGGCAGACGTTTTTTTTTTCTTGCTCGATTCCAAAGGCTTATTATTGAAAATAATAAACCAAAATTAATTGATTGATTGAAAGTTATGTTTACAATTAATTTTTTATTTTTATTAAATAACAGATATCAACATCAAAGATCAGAAATCCGCCAATCCAAAAGCGAGGTGGGAATCAGCGGCAATATGACGACCACACAACGATGTTATCCGGAAGGTTCGTGTTCATTGTTTTCAGCATTGACAAATATCAAAACGATCGAGATACTGTTAGCAATTATGTTGATAAGTGCCCGCTTTTGCTTCCAGAACTTTGTTTGGTTCCGTGACTGTCTGCCAGTTTGAGGTCAATCCTTGTTCAGGGCATAAGTGCCTACTCGAAATCATTGTCCGATTTCGATGAAATTTTCAGGGTTGATCCATGTTTGCCTCGAGATAATCCCTCACGATTTTCTTTGAAAAACAAAGTGTAACTTTCTCGGGAAACACTGTAGGTACCACAACAGAGTCGAGAAGGGAAAGGTCATTGATTTTAATGATAACCTTAGTGAATGTAGTTTATTTTGGGGCACAAAATAAATGGATTCGCCACTTCCATTCGCCCGAAAACATTTAAATTCAGTAAAATTGCAAATCATATTAATAAGGTGCACACATTAATAATAAATCACCATTATTATTCATATAATTAAAAAAATATCATTATTGTTTAGTGAAATATGTGAATCAAAATAAAACTCGGCGCTGCGCGCCTCGGCGGGGGCTTCGCCCCCTGCACCCCCGGATGATTTCCGCTTAGAGCCTAATGGCTAAAATGTGACATACCTTGAAAAGGTTTTTGCTCCCTCTCCCTCTTTATCTTTCTTCCACTGTTAATAATTTAGTAGGTAGACTCACCAATTAACGGCTTCATAATAACATGTCAAGCATGTTGTCATAATGTGTTGTCAAGCATATTTGTCGTCAAGCATTTTGATAAATCATAGCGCTACTTTCCTGTCGCTTTTTCCTGTCGCTTTTCACTGTCGCTTTTTCCTGTCGCTTTTTACTGTCGCTTTTTCCTGTCGTTTTTCGGCGGGGGGTCCCATCGCTAAAACCTTTTCAAGGTTAAAACCACAGCCCAGGATATCGGTCATTGGCTACCACTTTTATTTATCCTGCTTAGAATTATAGCTTTGCAAACAACAGCTATACTCTTGCCTTTATTTAAAGAGCTCTGGACCGCGGGTTCCAAAACCCCTTCCCTGCCAAGAGGTGGCAACGTTGCAAGGTGCTCACCTTGCGGTGAAAACCCTTGCGGTGAAACCTTGCGGTGAAAACGGTCACAACCCTTCGCGGTCAAAACCCATCATCCCTCTTCCTTCTTCCTCTTCTATCAACATACAATTTAATTATTTATCGTTCGGTGAACATTTTTTGTAATTTAAATTCGTAACGTACTAATTATTCTGATGAAAATGATTCCAAATTTCCTGTAATTCGGCGAAGAGGGCGTAATTCGTTTGGGTGGATTGGCCGGGAGAGGGCTGCTGAGTTTTAATCGTACCTGCCTCGAGTTTATACTCGATATGTTCAATTTTTCTCACTGATCACAATTTTGGTGATGGGATGATCGAAATAATTTGTGAATCAAGTGTGCATTTGCAGAAGAGGGTAAACTGTTGGGATGGCTGGGGGGGGTTCACGGGTGGAGGGGTCGCGCAGGTATAGCTTGACCTTCCGCTGGGGCTCGGATTCTTGCAGCGATGCCGAACCTTCGGGGCCTTCAAAAATCCCAGAGCTCTTTAAATAAAGGCAAGAGTATAGGTATATGTTTTGACATTTTATGTCTTTACTATGGCACATAAATGTAAAATCGTTTCGCGGGGAGCGTCACGCGGGGAGCGTTACGCGGAAATTTCTGATGATTTTCACGTACAACCAATCGTTCCTAGGGAAAACTAACTTCCTCATTTTCCACCCCACAAAAATCGTTCACCACTCATTGGAAAGCTCTCAATTTATTAAACATAAGACATAAAATGTCTCTCGTGGTTGCGTACTTGTACGAAAGCTGTATCCACCGTTTGTGTTTTCTTACCATCAGAAATTGACGTCATAGTAAACATAATCCACAAACACTTAAACCAGTTTTGAGGTTTGGTTCCTCTTTTGGATTATTATTTTCAATAATTTTAATTTTAAAATTTTTAAACTTTAATTTTTAAAATTTTCAAAATTGTTTGTCTACGTAACGAGTTTTTGAAACTCCATTTAAATAAAAAACAATAAAAATTACTATGGGGTGTAATGTACATGTCACTACCGGTTTTATTAATCGGGCTCATTAATCACATTTCAAATTACACACCTGCGTGCTGAGCGCTGAATAGCTTAGAAATTTGTGGTTTTTGACTCAAATGTAGGCTGATGCTTGATTAACCTTAGCTGCACACCTATTGTCCCAGCGAGTCTCAGCCTCTAATGGGTTGGGGAAATTCCTCTCACTCCTTCCATTGTTTCAAGTATTATAAAGACGCTTTAACCACCTCATTGTTCCTCTCCAATTACCCGCACGGTGAAAACTATACTCACGAATAACCAACTATTCGCAAAAACAATCATGGAGGCAATCACTAATCAGTCGACCACCGAGAGAAAGAGAAAGAGCCGACACTCAGAGGTCGAGGCGGTTTCAATGTTATTATTGTCCCTGCAAATCTCATTATACCTATCAAGGTCAGGCTAACTGGTCAAATAAACCATTTTTGGGAAGGTAAATTTTTTATTTTATAGGATAAAAATAATGTTAAGTCTTGTATTTGAGGAGGACGGAATCTGGATGACGGATAATCCTCATCGTAACTTCGTGAGGCTATAACTTTTTGTAAACTCTCTTTTCACGACTTTCTCGAATGTCTCTTCTTTCTCATAAATATCCAAACTTTACGGCATTTGGAGAATTTCTGCGGACATTTTTTTTTATTGAGCATTACCTATAGGTTTTATTGAGCAATTCGTTACATTTCTCTCTCGCTGGATCAGCTGTATGTAGTTTTAACCGATCTCGTAAGTCGGCTTAGCTTCTTTGATTCGTAATAGCTGGGCGATAATTTGATTGGGGCGCTGCCGGTTGCCTACCCGTTCCTACAACTTCATCCTCTAGAAGGGTCTATCGTCCGACCACTTTCCTTTTTTCGTCGAGGAATGTTGACGAGCTCACATGGAGGCGGGTTGAAATCGAAATTTTACTCTTGCAAACCAGCTCTAGTTCAGCGAGAAATTATGAAAGGAGTTCGATGACCTAACGCTTGTCAGGGGCTTCAAGTTTGATCTGTGGCAAGTAAAGACGAGAAATAGGCACTGACTATTAGCAAGTATTATCAGATTATTGTACCGAATCGTCCATCAATCAAATTCTCATAAATATTATTGTCTTTTGGTTCCATAATAAATTACTCCGTGTTGGTTTTTTGACCTGCTAATTTGGCAGTAGACTCCGCAAGCTCCTAGACCTTGCTAAACTGTGCCAAATGTCTCGAAATTCATTCGAAAAACGCTGCAAATTATTACACAATGGTTTAATATTTTTCTATATAGATCACTCGTCTACAAAATCACCAACCATCCAATATGAAGAGAAGAAAAAAGAATCGATCGCATTTCGGTCAGCTCTAATTTGAACGGAGATTAGGCCTCTTTCGCGATTCACACCCGTGTTTTGATTTATATATATATATATATTTCAATATAAACCCTTAAATTTTCGTAGGGAGCGAACGGTTAGTCCTACAGAGCTCCGCGTGGTCTCAAAAAATCCAAAAAATTCTATAGAATCTTCAATTTAAGGAAAAACAATACCTTTATATCAAAATTTTTTGAGTTAGGGCGTTTTCAACATTTCAAAATTGATTTTGGAACCCTTAGAAGTGACCTACATCAACCAAAAGCTTCGGGGCACAACTAGACCCCAAATGGAGCCTACATACCAAATTTCATCAAAATCGGTCAATGCTAAGTGGCAAAAGTGCCGCGTACGGCGGACGGACGGAAATTTTTTTATTCGATTTTCGTATTCTGCGTACCTTGAAACGTAAACCATCAAATTTTGAGGGGGAGTTAAAATTTTTTTTTCTTGGTCGATTCCAAAGGTTCATTATTGAAAATAATAAACCAAAATACGATATCCACCAAAGTCACCTCTAGGTAACGTAAAATCAATCCCAGTCGTAAATCAATTCCAGGTTGGTTTCTTCTTACAAAAAACCCCACTAAGATTTGTCTCAAAAAATTTGAACCAAATTGGTCCAGTGTGTGCCGCTTACGGCGGACGGATGGCCAATTTTTTATTCGATTTTCGGATTCTACGTACTTACCTTGAAACGTAAACCAAACAATTGTGAGGGGGGGGGGGGGGGGTAATTTTTTTTTCTTGGTCGATTCCAATGTTTCATTATTGAAAATAATAAACCAATTAGGTTTGTGATGTCATTGCTTGGGCACCTCTGGTAGAGGAAATTATTCTCTCAAACTACCTTCTAAGGACTGTTCATTTGGGAATTCAGAACAGTTGAGAGCAGCAAAAGAACGAAGTACGAACTGGAAGAACGACACCACGAGAAGTAGTTCAAGGGAATAACTAATTCGCCACAACTATGAACAGAGCATTGATTGAACATCCCGTACTTCCAATAACTTTTATTAATCGAACCCAGTCAAATTTGAGAGTAAAGGGGTAGACGAGCAGGTGTGGTCCTCTTTTTCAATTCTTCAAGACTACCAAGAAACCTCAATCCAAGATATTCTGAAAAATCACCAAGAGAGAGGAGTTCGAAAAACATTTTCGCTTTCGTTATCTCCTACGGCACGCATTCTTGAAAAGATTTAACTGAACTTAGAGCAACTTTATTCATAGCAAACTTCAATAAGAATTACCAGTGAGTAGTACTATTATTATTGTGCAGTACATGACGAATCAACACCAACGTACGACCCACTCCAGAAAGAAAAACACCGCAATTCCTCCCTCATGGGGAAAAACATTGGAATTTCTGGCAATTTTAGGCTAGGAACTGTCATATTACAGAGCCTGCATACCGTAGTTGAAATTTATTGGAAAAGTGTCGAAATCGTATGCAGTTTGATAAATCGTGTACGTCGCAAGTTTCTTTGCATACATGAGTTCCAGTTTCAACCTGAAGAATTCCGTGCTCAGACGACAATCATCATAATGAGACCTTTTGGTCGGGAGCAGCAAAAAAATCCAGTGGTTTACCTCAATCAAATTATGGGACTTCAACCTGTTTTGAGCAAGTATGGAGAGCCGACTGCAGGTCACCTTGGAGTTCTGATCCAGATAATGTTATAGTCATGGACTTCAACTTTCGCAATTTCCTTTGATACTCATAACGGATGTAAACTATTAGCAAGATCAGATTTGTACCGATTGTGGTTGCAATTTAGTCGTAGAATGTTACCAGCCAAGCTTTAATACAACTGAGAACGAATACTTAATACTCGTTGGCAGTTCAAAGAGGTATTCAATGAATCAGAGTTAGAATCTATTGGAACTTTGCAGGGGCTGAGTGCAGGTTCATTTACACAAGTTAAAATCAAAATAGCTAGTGAATCGCTTAAAATGGGGTACTATGTGGTGAGTGAAAAGACTCGTCAAGGTCAATGTCATAATACAATGACATATTCAGTCGATGTGGTCCGCATGCAACCTAAGTTCTTGACTGCAGTGGAGCGGATCAACAACATTTGGAATCCTTAGTCCTATTTTCTTAGTCTGACCCGTAAAACCTCCCCCAGGAAACATCCCAGCGCATGCTGTAGTTCCAATTTTTGGTAAATTATGGTCTGCAAGACTTTAAAAGAGAGCGTTGAGAGAGTCATCCGAACATCAGCAACTTGGAAGTTTCATGCTGGGTCAGACGAGCCTGAAAGCCTTTGTTTGAAGGTTCGTACCACCCTTTCGGTAGCCCATTTGTTCTTGGGTGGTTTGCAGGGGCGTTGGGTGACCTACAAACCTGGTGGGGCACCAAACGACAAAATACACGAACTTGACCCTAGGATCAAACATACATACTTTTGTGTCAAACAGAGGACCCACTGGGGAACAATCACACCTCAACTTCATGCCAGTTAATAAAATACATATTCGGGGATCATTTTCAATCAAAAATGTAAGTGGAAAACGAGTTGTGGGTTGATTTCCACCTCAGTGTGACTTCCTACGGTGATAGTCGAGCATTACCAACAACTATTTCATCGAACAAGAAGTCCTCTGATAAGAAATGGGTGAGGCATAATTTTTGCATAACGGTTTGTGCCCCAGTGTTTCCTTGGCAACGTGTTTTTTTTTCTTTTTCAAAAAAATTGTTCAAGAGTAGACAATCGATTGCTGGATACTTATTGATTCCCAACGACTTCTTCGTCTTCTTCTTCTCTCTAGGTCCTAGGTCTAGGTGCTGGTCGTGGGGACAGCTTCTGGTGACTAACTTCCACTTTCTATTTTCACCAAGCATCCTTGACATTATAATTACTTGTAATTTTACACTTGTAAAAGATCCATGCTTCCATGGATCATCAGTGAGTTTTGAGGAAAAAACTTCCAACTAGGGATTTTTTTCTACTTTGGGGAGAACACTTTTCGTAGTGAGTTTTTTCAACTTTGAGGCAAAAATCTAACTTTTTTGGGAAATTCTGCCGGGGCAGAACCCTGAGTGGCCTTATGGACGCCACGCCCCTGGTGGTTTGAAGTGGACTTCACATTGCTTGACATTATTTCTTATACAGTAGTATGTGGGGTCTGGTTGTGCGGCGATTTACATTAGTATTTCAGCAATATCTTCCCCTAGTGAAGATAGCAATCATAGCTGTGTACTCTGTAACGGTGAGTAGTGTAGTGAACGTAGAATTGTAATTGGTGATGACTAAACGAAATCTTGGGAGATTGTGTGGGTTCGACGTGTAGATTGTATCTAGTGCAAGATTCTTAGAGATTGATGTTGGTTATGGATACGAGGAAGCTATGTGCCACACCCACGTGGCAGACTTTTTCTGTTGTCACAAGTATCTCTTTCTTAAGCAAATCTAAAGATTGAAATAGTACATCAATCAATTCGCGATTCGCCTTATTTCGCCTAAAGGGAAAAACATGATCAAAACAACCGGCGGAGCGCAATGTCGATCTCTCACTCAAAACGAAAAGTGAAAAGAGAAGGCGAGGCGGATTACGCAAATCCCGTCATTACTGCCTCCGGTGTCGCAGTCGGTCATTCGTCTCAAATTCGTGACGGGGTTGATTATTTGGTGTCACAACTTACTTTC
The DNA here is from genome assembly GCA_009739505.2 of Apolygus lucorum. Lineage (NCBI taxonomy): Eukaryota > Metazoa > Arthropoda > Insecta > Hemiptera > Miridae > Apolygus > Apolygus lucorum. The sequence continues at coordinate 2,225,771 of CM019179.2, read as the reverse complement.
AACTGGGGATTTCGTTCCGAATGTAGATACTATTTTCAAAACTAGTTCACACCCCGTCAAATTACTGATTTTCACCAAAATAAAGGAAAAACAACTAGGTACAAAGTCGATGAAACCACCCAACACATGAACATGAAACGCTGCAAGTGGTTAATTACAATGGTTAGTTTCAATGGTTAATTTTTCTTACGCATGAAAAGTAGTGAAACCAAGCATTTCTCTACAATGTGGTTTCGGAGTTTCGAACCTTGAAAAATTCAACTGCATAATTATTCCGAAGAGAGGTAAATATAAATATTGAATTGTTATTTTGAATAATGAACCTTTGGAATCGAGCAAGAAAAAATTCTAACCCCCCATCAACATTTGATAGTTCACGTGTCAAAGTAGGTACTACGTAGAATTCGAAAACACGAAACAATCCATACGCGTCATTTTCCTTGTTTACCATGGACCGATTTTGATGACATTTGGTCCAGTTTTGCCGCCAAGCTTTTGGTTGATGGAGACACCGTTGTTTTAAATTTTTCCTTAGTTTGTTGTTCCTGTTGTTTTCCTTTGTTTTTTGCAATTCCTTTGTTGTTTAAAAAAAAAAATTCCAATTATCAAAACGTTCTACATAAGAGGAAAAATGTAATGAAGAGAACAGTGTGTCGACAGTTGTTATAAGAAAGATTATTATCCAGATAAATTGTTTTCAAAGTTTATTCTCTTTCCAGGTAGTAAGCGGAATTTCAATCTTGATAATTCGAACCGTGAGAGCCCTTGAAGAGAGAGGAAATCTTTCCGATTCGGCACTAGGGGTGCCGGCCGGAATACTGACTGTATTAGCAGCAGGTATTTACCTATATGCATAATTTATTTCGAACCATCTGTTTACTCCAAGAACCAAATGTCAACTAGAACCTAAGACACCCGTTTGGGTAATGGACGCCATGGGTTGATGAACTTGCGAAACTAGTCTATTCCCAATTCAATATTTTTTAGCGATTTTGGTTTGTTGTTTTCAATAAACAACCTTTGGAATCGAGTAAGACAAATTTTTCAACCACCCCCTCCACGTTCAAGGTTTGTAAAATCCAAAAATTGAATGAAAATCCGATACTCGGCACCCCAAAAATCGAATGAAAATCCAAAAATCGAATGAAATTCCGCCGTACGATTTCAGAGTGAAAGTTTCAAGTTTGGATCTAACATTACAGAAATAATGAACTCTAAGATTAAATTCAACGTACTCGTATCTCATTAATAATTAATTATTCCTCAATTAATCCTCAATTATTGAGGAGTGAAAATTAAAACTAATAATGTACTTTGTACTTGTAGGTACTCTGATTTTTCACAAATAAATCATAAGTTGTATAGCATTAGTTTGATTAATTTTTTTACTTATTTTAGTTCTTTTGAGGTAACTTTAGATAGTGGGGGTCCTCGTCATTGTAGTACCTTGATGAAGGGGTCCTTGGAAAAATTTAGTTGGGAACCGCTGATCTATACAAAAATAAACCTTTGAGTAATAATTTGCTGCGTCTTGGTGATTGATTCCAAAGGTTAAACTTTTTGGAAAACTGAATCGAAATGTTCCTCACTCACCAGACAACTTTTTCTGCGAGCACGACCACCGACGGAAACATGAAGAGAACTCACAGAAAACTCCCGCGCAACGTCCTGAGAAACACTGGGAGGTCGAGGAGTGTAAAAACCGAGGCGAACGTAGCGACTTATCTCGTAGCATTTCGACTTTATTTACTTTTAGTGATAATATTCAGACGGGATGATCGACGGCAACAGATACCTGACGAGAAAACCTTCCTCCATTGGCGTCGAGCGGGACAGTTTTCGTGCTACACATTCTTTCATCTTTATCACTCCATAATGCATCGATAAGAGATACTGGTGGGGAATAAATGATAATGGACTGTAAAGGGTGATTCGAAATTTGAATAACTTACAAAAAAAGTAACTCACCGTGATCTCGGGAAACCGTGATTTTCCGCCGCTTACCTTTATGAAAACGTGGTTGGTTTGAGAGGTTGAGGAAGTATGGAAAAGGAAGATCCCTACCTAGTACAAATAAGACCGACAGGGCGGAATTTGATTAACTGAATTACGGGGCACAAACTTTTACGACGGCACTATTTTTTGGGAGGACGCAAGGGCGACGCTTCGTACGAACTTCAAGATACAACTGGTCAAGTAAGTGAGCGAACTGCTGGGAAAAAGGGGGAGCGGGGACACCTTCGCGTCTTATCTACGAGGAGATGCCGTCCGTTGTTTTTAACGTACAGGCCGAAACAAGTCGCCCAAACATTTCCCCCCACCCTGAAAGGACCGTTCAGCCTTTCAGCAGTTTTACAAAATGCTGCTAAAAAATATATATGCACGAGAAAACAATTCAAAAAAACAAGCAAGACTAAGTTAGTAGGAGCATAATCATGTTATACTCAAAACGTATTTCCAACAAAACAAATTTCAAAAACAACAAAACTAACCTACAAGAATAAGGTAACCAAAAAAAATGAGAGTAAGGTTGATGCTTCACTGGGTTGGTAGAACACACAGTTTCACTACAGGCCGGGTCAACGAACCAGAAGCAGTGCGGACTCGAGCGACGCGCACCTCATGATCCTTAGAAGGGTAGATCTCCTCAACCAATGCCAGTGGCCAATGGAGGGGGGGTGTGTTCTCCTTCTTGATGAGAACAAGGTTGCCCACAGCAACAGGTAGGTCACCTTCGCCCCATTTCATTCTTTGTTGAAGGGTATGGAGGTACTCCTGACTCCATCTGGTCCAGTAGTGCTGCACAATTTGGTCAACTCGCCTGTAGTGATCAAGGCGCTGTAGAGGGACGTCCACCAGGTCCTCAGCAGGAAGGTGATTCAACGTTGAACCCAAAGTTAAAAAATGAGCTGGCGTCAATGCCTCTGGTGCCTGTGGGTCCTCTCCCAAAGGACAGAGAGGACGGCTATTCATCAAGGCTTCAATTTGGGCCAGAACAGTTGTCATCTCCTCATAGGTGAGAATTTGACTCCCAATCACCTTATATAGATGAGACTTTGCGCTTTTGACATTGGCCTCCCAAATTCCCCCGAAATGTGGCGCAGCGGGGGGGTTCAATTGCCAAGTGATGGAGCGTTGGGACATCTCTCTGTCCAGAGTCTCAGTGTATTCGTGTGAATTAACAAAGGAATACAACTCTCGGAAGATTGAACGGGCTCCCACAAAGTTAGTCCCCCTATCAGAATACATTACAGACACCGGCCCACGACGGGACAAAAATCTCTTGAAGGCAGCCAGGAAACACGGTGTGGATAGGTCCGAAGCAAGTTCAAGGTGAACAGCCTTTGTACTCAGACATACAAAGAGGCATAGGTATGCCTTTTGGGTCCTTCCTCCTCTCCGACGAGCCACAGTGATGGTCAGGGGACCAGCGTAGTCCACCCCACAGTGAGTGAAGGCTTTGGCTTGTTGCAGACGAGCAGCTGGAAGTGAAGCCATTTTTGTTTGTAATGTCTTGGGACTATTACGAAAGCAGGTATTACATCTGTGAACTCGGCTCCTGACGAGATTACGAGCAGATAAAATCCAAAATCGGGTGCGCAGAAGGGAAGACAGCAAGTATGCTCCAGTATGCAGATGGTCCTGATGCCATTGATCCACAAGGAGCTCCACAAAATGGTCAGCCTTAGGAAGCAACACAGGGTGTTGATGCTCATAGGAGAGGTTCGAATTATGCAGTCGACCCCCCACCCTGAGGAGCCCATCATGAACAAAAAGGCTGAGCCGCTGGATAAGAGGAATCTTGCGACGTCGCCTCTTAGATGGCTGTAGACAGTCTAATACCTCAAAAATCGCCGAAAAATGCTTCCTCTGAATATGCCTCAACCAGAACTTCTCAGCAAGTTGCAGCTCTGAACTCTGAAGGCCACCAGTTCTGATGGGCGAAATCCGGGAATATCGAAGAACCCAGGCTGTTGAGCGATACAATCGATGCAACGAGGAGACTCGACTGAGAAGGGGTGCCAGACACCATTCTGGAGAATTGACCGAGATCAGGACAGCAACTTTTTCTTCCTGTATGGGAGGAGATTCTCTCAGGTCTGAAACCCTGAGCAAAGGCCAACTTTCTTCCTCTTCAGCCAGCCATGGTGGCCCAGAAAACCAAAGAGGATGATTCATTAAAGTCTGAGCAGTAACCCCTCGACTGAGGCAGTCAGCAGGGTTGGTCTCGCCTCGAACATGTCGCCAGTAGGACATATCGAGATTTTCTTGGATCTGGGAGACCCGGTTTGCTACGAACATTTTCCACCTCGAGGGAGAGGAACTAATCCATTGAAGGGTAACTGTGGAGTCACTACAGGCATAAACTCCATCAAACACATGTTGGTCACGATAGGTTGTCATCACAGATTTCATCAACTTGGAAAGAAGTAGAGAAGCACATAACTCCAGACGTGGAATCGTGAGTGCCTTCATGGGGGCCACTCGTGACTTGGCACACAATAAGCGCACCTCAAAAGGTCCGTCAACTCCCAACCGCGTCCTGATGTATACAACAGCTCCATATGCTGATTTAGAAGCATCAGCAAAACCAATCAGGCTGGAATGAGAGTTAGGAACAATTCCAGTATGCCGCGGAATTGACCAAGATGCAAGGCCAAACAAATCTGCAGCAAATCCACTCCATTCCTCTTGGATGTCAGCAGGAGGCTGCTGATCCCAATCTACCTTCAAACACCATAACTTCTTGATGAGGATCTTAGCCACGATGATGACAGGAGACAGTAGACCCAAGGGGTCAAAAAACCGGGCAATTGCTGAAAGAATGCTGCGCTTTGTGCAAGCAGTATCCAACTTGTTCAACTGAAAGGCAAAACAATCCTTCTTAGGGTCCCAACATAACCCCAAAATTTTTGTAGAGGTGTCAGCATCTTCCTCAAACGTACGAATCTCATTCAGGCGAAGTTCAGAGGGAACCTGTTCCAAAACTGCAGAAGAGTTTGAGCACCACTTAGCCAGGGTAAAACACCCTGCTCCAAAAAGTCCAACCAACTCATGGTAGAGCGCACCAGCTGCATCCTCAGAAGGTACTGAGGTTGCCACATCATCCATGTAAACATCTCTCCCTATGACTGCTGCAGCTGAAGGGAATCGATGGTTCTCAAGGGTTGCAAGATGCCTCAAAACTCGCTGGGCGAGGTATGGAGATGACGACATTCCAAAAACAACGGTGTTACTTTGAAACACCTGCAGGTCATCCTTTGGGTTAGACCTCCACAAAAACCTTTGAAACTTACGGTCTCGAGGCTCCACCAAGATCTGGAGATACATCTGGCGCACATCCGCCGACAGGGCAACCCTGAACAACCTGAAGTTGAGAAGGATTGTGAATATGTCCGCTTGCAATTTCGGACCAATGTGCAACAAATCATTCAGAGAATAGCCAGTGCTCGTGGGAGCGCTCATATTCCATACAATACGGAGTGGAGTACTAGAACTGCCTGGTTTCATCACAGCGTGATGCGGAACATAGTAGGCCAATGGAGCATCACTCGCAGCCTCTTCCACTTTACCAACGAATCCAGCAGTCATATGGCAATATTGCCGACCAAGATCAGGATTGCGCAAAAATCTCCTCTCGAGGGACAGGAATCTATGGGTACTAGTCTGGAGAGAATCTCCCAATAATGATGATGGCTCTCTAAACGGAAGTGACACAACAAATCGACCATCGTCCTGACGTCGCACAGTTTCCAAAAACTGCTTCTCACAGGCCTCATCATCAGGGCCCACAGAAGAATCCGAAGGCAGCTCTTCAATAGTCCAAAACTTTTCCAAGAGTGTCTCCAAGGAGGAGTCGGTGATGGACAGGAAACTCTTGGAAGCGGAACAGGGCCGAAGGTGGGTTTCACCTATTACTATCCAACCAAGTTTTGACTCAATAGCAGTGGGACTGCCAATTGGACCCAATTTCTTACGAGTCCCCACAATCCTTGGCCAAAGGGCCGCACTGATCAACAAGTCAATGGGACCAGGAATGTTGAACTGCTGGTCAGCCAACTCCAATCCCTGGAGATGCGGCAATCCCTCCATGGATATAGACACACTTGGAAGCTGATTTGTGATCTCATCCAGAACGCAGGCATCAACGGAGAAGTGAACGTCAGGGCTCTTCACCGACGAAAATGTGAATGAAACCCGTTCAGAACTACCAATAGACTCATTTCCAAGACAATCCACAATAGATTTAGAGGGAGTAGTTTTCAAATTCAGCCTCTGACAACACTCTTTTGTGATGAAGTGCGACTGGCTTCCGCTATCCAACAGAGCTCGAACCAAATGACGATTGCCTAAAGAATCAACCACCGAAACCTGTGCTGTAGACAAAAGCACCATAGAAGGCACAGGGGTACTGGAAATGTAAGCTGAAGAGCGCTGGGGCACTTCAGACGTTGCGACTTCACCAGAGGGGGAGGATGTTGGGGAATCACCAAGTCGTCCAGAAGCACACGAATTTTCAAAGTGCAATAAGGAGTGGTGTCTCTGCGAACACTCACCACAAACTCCCGAGTTAGAGCAAAATCGTGTAAAATGATTTTGGAAACAATTGTAACACAACTTGGAGCGTTTCACCAGATTAAACCGTTCCTGTACTGAAAGAGCTTTGAACACATCACATCGATACAAGGGATGAGGCGGCTTATCAACTTTACAAGCAACACAAAACTTTGATAATTTCGATGACGAATGAGAAGGCTGATTCGTTCTACTTGAGTTCTGCGCAACAAAAGTTTGGGTCTTTTTTATTGCACCACTGGTATGATGGTTCATAGAGGGAGAAATCTTGTTGTGATGAACTAAAGGTTTCTGGTGGCGGGCCACAATTTTAACTTGACTGCGAACAAAATTTTCCAAATCACTGAACGTTGGTAGGTCTTTATCGCGCACCGAGTGCTCAAATTCCCTACAAGTGTCTCTGTCTAATTTTTTGACAGCAAAATAAACCATAACAAAATCGAAAAATTTATCCAATTTCAATTCACGTAATGCCGTGGCAGGCTCAATAAACAAATTCAAAAAACAATTCAAATCCTTTTCGGATTCTTGAGCTAAAGGCTTGAAATTTATGACCTTATCTAAATAATGAGTAGCCAATAAACGTCGATCCTCAAATCTCTTAACCAACGTTTCAAATAAATTTTCGTAATTTTCCTCAGTGGGAGGAATGCCAGCACAAATGGATTTTGCTGCACCATCTAAATGAGTAAACAAATAATTAACTTTTTCTAAATTATTAAGTTCATTATTTTCATGAATTAACTTTTTAAATGTCTGGTAAAAATTAGTCCAGTTTTCAAATTTACCATCAAAAACAGGCAATGTTGGTCTAGGCAGCTTTACTGACCGAACAACACTCTGGGAAGCGTCTACGACTCTAGCTGATGCTTTAGCCGCTAATGTTGCTGCTATTCTTTCCTCTAATGTTTTCGCTACAGCCAAAATGTTATCGGAAATTTCATCAAACTCTAGCATTTTACTAAAATCTAGAACATGATCCTTTTTAATTTCAAGTAAAATATTCTGCTCCGTATTCAATAATTCCCTGAATTCAGCTCGGAAGTCACGGATCTTGTTAGCTTTCACGAGGAATACTTGAGAGTTCTCAGATGTTATCCTTTGAGAAAACACCTGAATAGCTTTGAGTCGGGAGAGTTCTTCATTTAAACGTGCCCTAGTGAACAATAACTCTTTTTCACTCATTGTTCCTAGGTCAATATGCTCGAAACTATAAACAAACGGAGTTCTAAACGTAGGTAGGTACAATCAGAGACCAACGAAAGGTGAAAAGTGCGTGGGCACCCAGATAACAACTCCAAATCAATTACACTAATGACAACCTGTACAAACAGGAACACTTATGATGGCAATGTGCAGCAAAAATTCTTATAATTAATTACCAACCTATAAGACTGAACGATCCCTTCAGGGAGGGAATGAATCAAGTGAATGAAGTTATGCAGGGAATAGAATACAGACACTAAATTTATTACGTATTCACAAATCTAGCCAATCGATCACGGCAAGTACCTACTTTGATTGTTGGAATAAGTGAATTTTATAGGTATCACTTATCTCGGCTCGAAGTACCAAAAAAAATGGTGGGGAATAAATGATAATGGACTGTAAAGGGTGATTCGAAATTTGAATAACTTACAAAAAAAGTAACTCACCGTGATCTCGGGAAACCGTGATTTTCCGCCGCTTACCTTTATGAAAACGTGGTTGGTTTGAGAGGTTGAGGAAGTATGGAAAAGGAAGATCCCTACCTAGTACAAATAAGACCGACAGGGCGGAATTTGATTAACTGAATTACGGGGCACAAACTTTTACGACGGCACTATTTTTTGGGAGGACGCAAGGGCGACGCTTCGTACGAACTTCAAGATACAACTGGTCAAGTAAGTGAGCGAACTGCTGGGAAAAAGGGGGAGCGGGGACACCTTCGCGTCTTATCTACGAGGAGATGCCGTCCGTTGTTTTTAACGTACAGGCCGAAACAAGTCGCCCAAACAGATACCCTGCACAATCGTTATCGTTGCAGCGGTTATTCTGTATACTTAAGCGGAAAACATTCTCTTCGCGGTAAGAATTGACAAGAGTGGGAGATAATTATTCGTACTTATGTAATATACTGCAAAATTTGCAGTAAAATTTAATGATTACACAATGAATACACAAATGTGCACAACTGGAAACTCTATTATAAGAAACTGACGACGTTCGCATTTGATTGTGTTTCTGATATAAAGTAAGTCCAACCCTTAAGCCATCTAAGGATCAAACGGTCCTACTGAGCTCTGGGTGGTCTCATTCGATTTTAAAAATATATAAATATTTTAAAAAATATTTAAATTGATGACTATTTTAAATTGATTAAAAAAATCCTTTATATTGCAAGATTTTTATCCATCAGAGCGTTTTGAAGATTTCAACCTCCATTTTTCACGCCTTGGAAGTGACTGTAACCAAAAGCTTTGGGGCACAACTACCAAATCTCGGTCTATGGTAACTAAGAAACAACGGCCGGACGGAAAATTACTTATTCGATTTCCGGATTCTACGTACTTTGAAATAGGTTGATGAGCTGAATGAGGGCGAGTGTTGTGAAACAAGGATGCAGTTTTTGTCAATTTTGCTCGTGAAAAAGTTTCAGTGAGATGTTTTCGGGCATCTACCAAATCCTCCAGATCTGGCTTCTACAGATGTTTACAGATGTTTACTTGTACCTACCTCTTCCACCTAAAAGAAAATGGATTTTGAGGGGCGACGTTTTTCTACAGATGATGAGTTGAAAAGTGCTGTGATTGCGTGGGTAGCTGGAATGCCGGGAAACCAGTATGATGTGAGAATAAAAACAATTTATTCAAAGTGCTAGAAGTGCTTGGAAGTTGAAATACACCTAATATGTGTTAGAAACACAATCATTTCTTTTCAAATAATATTTTTATTCGATTTGATTTGATTCATTCGAAGTAGGCTGAAAGTCGGAAATTGAGAAAATGCTACTAACAGGTGAATTGGGACGTATAGCCCGAGTAGCTGTATTCTACTCTTGACATGCGACGTTGCCAATTCCCTACTGCTGAAGGCCTTCTTCTGAAGCCGTCCGTGTTTGTTGTACTAAACTGTCCACCCAAAATGGCTATTGGTTTATTATTGACATTTTCATGTCTTTGCCCTGGCACATAGCACAAAAAACTGTCACGAAATTGCGTAACGAAATTGTGTTACAGTGCCTTTATAATGATTTCCGCTTACAACGACCCCGTTGTTAGGTTTGTTCCTTTTCTACACTTTTTAACCCACAAAAATCGTTCACCACTCGTTGGAAAGCTCTCGATTTAACGAACATTTTCATGTTCTCCATAACATATTGACTATACGAATAGCGGAGCTATGGGCATAACTGTTCTCATATTTTGTTTACAAACTAATGATCGTGAGTGTAGAAGATAATTAATCCGGAATCGTCTATTTTATTGAAATTAGGTACCTACCTCCTAATATTAATAATTGTGTCAATTTGTAACATAATAATATTATTACATTATGTAACAACAGCAACGCATTGTGAGGTTTGAAAAATACAGCAAATAGCTATAGATTGTTATTATGTTAATGATTCGTTTCACATTCTGACAACAACGGAGGGTGGGTTATAAAATCCTATAGTGAGGTAAAAAGCAATAGGTGAAGACATGAAAATGTCCCAATGCGTTGCAGACTCGTATGCAAGCGTTTTTTTTTTATTCCAGAAACAAAATCTCAGTTCGCACGGGACGATCCAGCCTTTTTTTTTCATTTCTAGTGCTGTTATATTCCAAAATCTCCTTAAAAACTTGAATTTTGAGAAATTATGATCACATTCATTTATATTTTAATTAATTCAAAACCCTGGAAAAAGTCGATAATTGACCCTGGAAAACCTGGAAAATTCAGGGAATTTTTCAATAATTTTGTTCTAAAATACCGAGACAACGTAAAATAAGTGATATTTTGATTTATTAGTACTCTAGGTAGAAAAATATTGTATTCATGAAGCAGATCAGTAATAAACGCTGCAAATCATTGCTCAAAGGTTTATTATTTTCTGTATAGATCACCCTTCTGTATAGATCCCTCCCTACCAACCGTAGGTACCTACTACCTACTAGGGAATTTTTGAAAATTTCAACCCCATCCACCAATCAAATTGAAATGAAGGATTGAAATTTTCAAAAATGCCCTAGTTGGTAGTAGGTACCTACGGTTGGTAGGGAGGGATCTGTACAGAAGGGTGATCTATACAGAAAATAATAAACCTTCCGGCAATGATTTGCAGTTTTTTTTATCTACCAACTTTTTAAACAAAGAATGTGTTTTAGCCATGGATTAACTAGAAAAAAAAGCTAACGAAATCTGGGACGACAACGTGGATACCGATGATACGGAACTAAGGATCGTGTAACCTGGTGATTCTGATTGAGATTCCGATTTAGTGGGAGGAAAGTAGCGAAATTATTTTGAAACTCGTGAGCTAAAACACATTCTGTGTTCCAATAATTTCGTCCGAAGTATGTAAATATAGGTAAAGGGGGGTCCAGGGGGCTTGCCGGAGCGCCGAGTTTCGCGTATTTTTTTTACCTATCAAATTTTTTTACCTACCAACCATTGGTTGGTACTACCTACCACACCATACTGCCTTCAAACCTTCGCAATGAACTTTATTGAAAAGAACTAAACGCTTCACACTCGATTTGAAAAATAGGGATCTTCATATGGAAATTTTGATTACTGGTTGCTCAGAAAGCAAAACCGAATGCAAATCGAAGAAACGAACAGCAATCGCGTTTTGGTTAGCTAGAAATTCAATGGAGATTAGACCTATTTTGTGATTCACACTCGTGTTTCTGTTTTATCGAAGGAAAACTCTTAGGGAGCGAACGGTTTGTCCTGCAGAGCTCCGGGTGGTCTCAAAAATTTTTGAAAATTCAATACTATCTAAAATTTGTGAAAAAACAATACCTTTATTTCGAGAGTTTTCAAGCTAGGGCACTCTTGAAAATTTCAACCCTCAATTTTCACCCCTTAGAAGTGACTGACATCAACCAAAAGCTTCGCGGCACAACTAGACCCCAAATGGAGCCCATATATCAAATTTGAACCAAATCGGTCAAGTGTTGCTAAGAAAACTGCCGCGTACGGCGTACGGTAAATTTTTCATTCAATTTTCGGATTCTACGTACCTTGAAACGTAAAACATAAAATTTTGAGGGGGGGTTAAATTTTTTTTCTTGCACGATTCCAAAGGCTTATTATTGAAAATGATTAACCAAATTGTGGTTTCTCTAATATCATAATTTTCTCTCACGCTTATCGTTCTAGAGCACTTTTAATGAACTATAAGAAGCACACGATGGTGAATAATTCAAATTTAACTTACCAGGAGAAATAGAATAACTGAGCGGGAGGTCGTTCGTCGTTGGTCGTATCGGATCGCATCGCGGATGTGACGCTACCATGTGGATGAGGTATCGAAATCACTAACGACGAGTTGCTACACCGGTTGCAAGCGACTTACGACTTGTGACCGCCGCAGGTCGCTGAGGGCGAGGTGGACGCTAATGAGCGATGTAGCTCGCGTAAACGAGTGGGACCTTGAAAGCCCATTGAGGGAACACGCGACTCGTGTTTTTCTTGAGCCTTTTAAAAACCTGTTTCCGGCCTATTGATGGGAAACATTAGAGCGAGGTGCCGTTGATGGGTTAACTGTCCCTTCTTTCACTCAACAATGCCAATTGAGTAAATGCAACGTCCCCCGACCAGTAATTTTGATAAGGAAATTCAAGTGTCCAACAATATTTTTAGAATTACAAATAATTTTCATTGGAGGTCTAGAGAAAAGTTGAACAGCTGATCAATCAGATATTCATCCCCTCTACAAAAGTAGAGTGAAGTAAACAACCATTTCAGGTTGGATTTTCGTTCGACTGCCATTCAGGCTAATTATCCCGTTTTTATCCCCTCTAAATAAAACAGTATTTACTGCTGTTTAGAAGAAATTACTAATAGAACTCCTCCACGATCAGCGGGGTCGGCTATATTTGCTCATAATGGCTTAGGTAACCAGGTAGCAGATTTTAATTTTACAAAAAAAGTGCCAAGTGGGTGTGATACATAGGTAGCTTCCTCGTTTGTGTAGATGATTCATAACCCGATTGTGTAGATGATCCGATGCATTGTAGCTAATCTCAAATCATTAATCTCTACTACCTTGCATCGGATCATCTATGGAATCGGGTTTTGGATAAGAGGAGGCTATGTGCCACACCCACTTGTTTTTTAGTTTGCTAAATTAAGATCCGTTACTTAGTAGGACAGATGGAAAAGGTGGAAGTTACGGCTGTGGTAAGGAATTCTCATTTGCGCATCTGCACTGACTATCAGATCCGGGCGATGATTTTCATAGGGGACCGTCTACACGCCCACCCGTACAATCCCTGAAAATTTCATCGAAATCAGATGGAAAATGTAGAAATTATGGCTCTTACAAGGAAATACACGTTTGCTCAGTTCTGTTTTATGTTTATCATCTTTCCCTCAAAATTGAATGATTTACGTTTCAAGCTATGAGGAATCCGAAAATCGATTAAAAATTTGACCATCCGTCTGCCGTACGCGGCACTTTTCTTAGTTTAGATTGATTAAATAATTTATTATGTTTATTACTTTACTATATGTGGGCACGGTGTTAACGTATATTATTAGTAACTATTATAGTGTCTCAAGTTTATCCAGCAGAGGAATATACCGAGTACTCTTGCGATGATTCTTATTATTTCATGTGTAGTTTTGTAGTAAATCAATCTGTGATATCTTTGCCGATGATGTGATTTTATTTGACTGTGATAATGGGAATGTCTGTGATCGTGTTTAATTGTATATATGTGTGTGATTAGTGTGTTGCGTGTTTTGAGCGTTGGACCGGGGTTCTTGGCCGGCCTGGGGGCGGCCCCCTTGGCGCTTTCATTGAGGTGTGCGGTTTGCCTCTGCGGTAGACCGCACAGTTCGTAGGGCTACCTCTCCAGTAATGGATTGGTGGCTCCGGGAGCCGCCATGGTGGGTGGGTCCGGGCCGGCCGGGACGCCCCGGCCGGCACGGTAGCGCCCCACACACACCTTATTCCTGGGAGTACCGACCACTCTAGTTCCTATTACACTTAGTTCCTGTTCTTCATCGTTTTTTATAGTTGTAGCTCTTCATTGTTAACTTTTTTGCCTAATTATAATTGTTGTTGATGCCTTGCCCTACATGTTAGATTTAGATAGTAAGTTAAGTAGCAATATTTGTATCGACTTATACTATGTACATATATGTACCTACAGTATGAATAATAAAATATCAATATCAATAGTTCCATGGACCAATTTTGTTGACATTTGGTATGTGGGCTGGGTTGATGTCATTCACTTCCAAGTGGTGAAAAATAGGGGCTGAAATTTTCAAAACGCCCTAGCTCGAAAACTCGCGATATAAAGGTTTTGTTTTTTTCACCTATTCAGAAAAGAATTGAATTTTTGGAATCCAATGAGACCTTTGTAGGTCTTTCGGTCCCTATGAGGTCACACGAGTGTGATTCACAAAATAGGCCTGATCTCCGTTCAAATTCTAGCTGACCAAAATATGATTGTTGTTCGTTTCTTCGAATAATTCGAGTACAATTATTGTACTCAGTTTTGAGTCAATCGGTAATCAAATTATCTAATGAAGCCACCCACAACTTTTTATTTCTTCGAATTGAGTGTGAAAAGAAAATATGGATGGTAGGTAGTGGCAATAGAAGAGCTGTGTTCTTTGCAGGCGAGTGATATATACAGATGTATAAATAATAAACTGTTTTTAAATTTATTTCACAAGTTATTGGTTGGTTGCTAATTTATCTCAGCTAAATGAGATAATAGTCCAACTATTCTGAACGTGCTACCTTTCTTTCTTCCGGATTTCTCATTGATTAAATTTATTCCTGACCAAATTCATGAAAAACAAAATAGTTTATCAGTTCCGTGGAAAAACACTTGTCTTGTAAGTTATATGTGCCCGATATCAGTCTTGGTCATTCACACTTAGGTCTTGTCATAATCCATTAAAACCAGTCAGTGACGTTAATAGCTCGGCGTCCACACACGGTTTACTGTGTTATCTAGCCCTCAGACGGGGCTTGATGGCGGCTAATAGCCGGCAATATTGAGTAGTCACGGCGCCCGACTGAAGACTCTCGTCCTTTCAAAACGCCCGTGAAACAAGAACTACTCCTTACGATGAGGTCAGTAAACTCCAATGATTACCTTCGAGGTTTTCCCCGACCCTTCGTGTTCCACGATGTAACGTTACTTTGGTACCAAGTTTGTCTGGCTACGGAGATTTCGAGTCGGTTCAACGCCACAGGGCTGTTCCCTCGACGAAGGGCTGTCTCGAACTAAGTGCTTGTATAATGTAACCTCTTCAACTATTATAAGGGGAGACCGAAGAAAAACAAAACAAGAGCTCCAGCCTTTCCAACCCGCAAGGCATCTGTCGATACCCGATCGTCACGTGTTTTACTCCATTTTGAATGGAAAGAGAATTACATAATAAAAGGAGAAAATATGGAAATTTACTTTGAAATAAAACAAGGAAGAACGATGCCTTAACTTTATTTTCCTCTCTTCCTGCCCGGATTGTAATACAAACAACATTTTTCTGTGTTAGTTGAACAATTTACTCATCAATGAAACAAGTTGAGGTCAAATTGCTGTCTCTCTGCGGCATTCATATTTTGGGAAGATGCCAGGAGCACACTAATAGTTCGAATAGTGTGCTGTCTGGTCATAGCAATCAATAATTTATTGGAAGCTTGCGTAACAATATTCGTCTGCAAAAATGCTGACAAAATTGTTTTTTTTTTTTTTGTTTTTTTTTTCAAAATATGTAATTTCTGTTATGACTACCTACCCATTTTGATAAATTTTTGTATTAAATAAAACGGTGACATAAATCAAAATTTCAAACTTTGACTGCTAGTTTATGCAACAATTCTGCAGAATGAGAAGTAAACTTGCAATAATTTACAATGCTTTCGCCACAAAATTCGATTGCTGAGGAAGCTCATGGCAGTGAAATTGTGTCAAAATTATGACAAAACTTCACCAGGAACAAGAATTAATTCGCATTGAGTCCAAAAGTGTCATAATTATAAACGCTGCAAATTATTACAAAAAGATTAATTTTTTCTGTATAGATCACCTGCCAACCTTTCTTCTTCTACCTACCTGCTTTACTATCAAGTTTATTTGAAAGAAAACGAGAAATAGGTAGAAAGGGATTCCTTCATATGGAAATTTGAATACTGGTTGCTAAGGATGCAAAACTAAGTACAGCTCGAATTAACAACAGCGATCACATTTTGGTCAGCTAAAATTTCAACGAAGATCACACCCGTGATTTTATCGTACGTCCAACCCTCAAGTTCTCGTAGGGAACGAACGGTTGGTCCTACAGAGCTCTGAGTGGTCTCATGAGATTCTAAAGATTCAGCACTATTTCAAATTGATGAAAAAAAAAACGCTGCCAATCATTACACAATGGTTTATTATTTTTTATTTTTCTATAAAGATCACTCGTCTGCAAGCCACCAACCATCCAAAATGAAGAGAAACATCGATCGCATTTCAATCAGCTTTAATTTGAACGGAGATTAGGCCTCTTTTGCGATTCATACTCGTGTTTCTGATTTATCGTACGTCCAAACATTAAATTCTCGTAAATGAGCGATCGGTTTGTCCTACAGAGCTCCGCGTGGTCTCAAAAAAATTATAAAAATTCTATAGAATCTTAAATTGAAGGAGAAACAATACCTTTATATCAAAATTTTTTGTTTTAGGGCGTTTTTAAATTTTAAAATCGAATTTGGAACCCTTAGAAGTGACTTACTTCAACCAAAATCTCCGGGGCACAACCAACAAGTTTCGACGATTTCAACGTTCAAATTCGACTTTTTCAAACAATCGGAGGTGAAAAGAAGCCTTTGAAGTGGTTGTTTCTCTCGAGTAAATCAACAAGTTTCGACGATTTCAACGTTCAAATTCGACTTTTTCAAACAATTGGAGGTGAAAACAAGCCTTTGAAGTGGTTGTTTCTCCCGAGTAAACCAACAAGATTCGACGATTTCAACGTTCAAATTCGACTTTTTCAAACAATCGGAGGTGAAAACAAGCCTTTGAAGTGGTTGTTTCTCTCGAGTAAATCAACAAGTTTCGACGATTTCAACGTTCAAATTCGACTTTTTCAAACAATCGGAGGTGAAAAGAAGCCTTTGAAGTGGTTGTTTCTCTCGAGTAAACCAACAAGTTTCGACGATTTCAACGTTCAAATTCGACTTTTTCAAACAATCGGAGGTGAAAACAAGCCTTTGAAGTGGTTGTTTCTCTCGAGTGAACCAACAAGTTTCGACGATTTTCACGTTCAAATTCGACTTTTTCAAACAATCGAAGGTGAAAACAAGCCTTTGAAGTGGTCATTTCTCTCGAGTAAACCAACAAGTTTCGGTGATTTCAACGTTTTCGGTGATTTCAATTCGACTTTTTCAAACATTCAGAGGTGAAAACAAGCCTTTGAAGTGGTAGTTTCTCACAAGTAAACCAACGAGTTAAAAATGTGGAAGATTGGTGGAAATAGCACCTTTGTATTTACAAGGGTATATTGAGAAGTATATTATCTAAGATTTGTTTGCCTGCTAAATGCAGGCTTTTCAGCTAGTTGAAAATATTAAATCAACAATACCTTCATATAGAAATTTTTTGAGGCGTTTTGATAATTTCAACCCTTATTTTTTAACTCTTGGAACTGACTGACATCAACCAAAAGCTTCTTGGCACAACTAGAGCCCCAAATGGAGCCCAAATACCGAATTTCATCAAGGTTCTTTATTGAAAATAATGTACCAAAATTGAAACTTCGATAGGTTGGTAATTTAAGATCTTTTATATTCTGCAGAACGGGAAATGGAACAGAGGATGACTCAATGTCGTTGGCAAGGGTATCAAAAACTGCTTCCAAGTGATCGTTCTTTGAAAGAGTTGGTTTAATGTGGATTCCCCTCCTCAGCAGGTGCCCTTCAAAGGGCGTAATTGTTGAGATTTTGTCCCGCTCTTCGTGTCCCATTACTCATCTATATATACCTGCTCCCCGTGGAGCCGTAGGAATGAGTTGAGACGGGACTTCCTTCAAAAATAGAGCGTAGGCGTCGTTGCGATGAAAAGCCGACCCATCAATCGGGTGAAGGTGTGACGTAGAGGGCATCACGCGCCCACAAAAGACGTCATCAAGAAACGAGGATGAGAACTGGGATGCCCGCAGGTGCTGAGATAGCGGAAAAAAACTTTCTCCATTCTGCAGGGGTCGGCATTCATTCGCAACTAAGCGAGCGAGCAGATCAAGATACAAAGCAGAAAGCTCTTAACCAGGTAGGAGATTTGTGATGTAGTCCAGCATGGTCTGCCTCATCAGCACAACTTCCAACTATATTGTTCAGTTGGTCATCAAATCAACGCTCGCACGATAAAATCTGGGTCTGCACTGCTTGATGCTCATAATTTTGTGTTTAGTTTGTTGGGGGATGAGTGGAATGTCATGACGCTTCAAGTACCTTCTTTCTAAGTTTTGCTACACCGCTGGAAGGAACAGGAACCCTCTGGGAGGAAAGTGGACCATCATATTTCCTTGTTGACGTTTTGAAAAACTTTGTCTGTATTGTCAGACACTCAGTTATCTAATATTCATCGACTAAATCTGATGAGTTTTTTGGGTTAAAGACTGCTAATTTTCGAGCTTTGCCATGTGTCTCGTCAGACTGTAGCGAGAGGTTTTGCATGAATTAGAGATTTTGATTATTAATTTTCTATGATGAATCTTTGGAATTAGCGAGAAAAAAATTAAATCCTCCCCCCCCCTCCCCTCAAGACACGATGGCTTACGTTTCAAAGCACTTAGAATCCGGAAGTTGAATTAAAAAAAAACCTTTTGTTCGCAGCCTGCCGTTTGGGCTTTCCTAGGATGGACCGAGTTTGACCGAATTTGAGAAACCGGCTCCATTTAGGGCCTAGTTGTTCCTGAAAGCTTTTCGTTGGTGTCAGTCACTTCTAAAATAGTGGTTGAAATTATCAAGACAACCTAGCTCGAAAATCATCGATATAAACCTTTACCTTTACCTTTTGTTCTTTTACAAATTTAAAATTGAATTGGATTTTCATAATTGAATGAGACCACCCGGAGCTATGATAAATCTGAAACACGAGTGTGAATCGCAAAAGAGGCTTAATCTCCGTTCAAATTTTAACGAACCAAAATGCAATCGTTGTTCATTTCTTTGAGTTATACTCAGTTTCGCGTCCTTAGCATCCAAAAATCAAATTTCCTCACTCACAACTCGTTATTTCTTCGAGTTGAGTGTGAAACGTTTATTTCTTCAAAATAAACTTGATTGTGAAGCAAAAATATGGTTGGTAGGTAGTGGTAATGGCAAAGCTGGGTTCTTTGCTGGCGATTGATCTATGAAAAAAAATAACCCTTTGCGTAAAAATTCGCACAGTTTATAGATCCACAATAGTAAGTCCCCTTAGTAGGTCCCCTTAGAAGTGACTGACATCAACCAAAAGCTTCGCGGCACAACTAGACTCAAATGGAGCCCAAATATTAACTAAATCGGTCCTTGGTAACTAAGGAAAGTACCTCGGACGGACGGAAAAAATGTTACCTAATAAATTTTTGGATTCAACTTACCTACCATGAAACGTAAAACATCAAATTTTGAGGGCGATTACATTTTTTTTCTTGGTCAATTCCAAAGGTTTATTTTTGAAAATAATAAACCAAAACTGTCCTTTTTTGTTCCTGAAATTTAATACTGAAAGTAATAGGTAAATCAGTTTTGTGGAGAGAGTAAGCGTTGATTTGAAAGAGCACATACTCGAATATATGGGGTCAGCAGATCGCCCGATATGTGAGAGAATGTGAAGGGCGGACTTCACTATAAAGGGGTAGGTCGGCAGGGATTGTATACTCGTCCAGGAATAGATATGAGGGTGTATGAATGGGCCCTGCCTCTCTTGACCCCATCGCCTGTAGCCTGTAATCTGCAGCTTTTGCCCTCCAGGGCGTGGGTTGGTACAGACAAATTGACCATCTACCCGCCGTTTCGAGCTTTTATCGTGTAACCTTGCTCCACATAGCTGATAACTAGGTACCCCATAAGAACCGTAGATATGTCACTCTGTAGGTGATGAAAATAAGTATTTGTGAAAGTTATCAGTGAAGAAAGCAGTCCTAAATTATTTATCGACAACCCTATCATTGAATATAGCAAATTCCTGATACATATTGACCACAGACATGGAAACAACAATAAACTCCTAAATGTAAAATGCACATGGACCGATTTTGCTGAAATTTGGTATTTGGGCTCCATTTGGTCAGTCACTTTCAAGAGTTGAAAAATAAGGGAGGAAATTTTCAAAACGCCCTATCTCAAAAACTTTAAATGTAAAGGTATTGTTTTTTTCTTCAATTTGAAATAGTATTGAATTTTTAGAATCGAGTGAGACCACCCGGAGCTCTGTAGGACCAACCGTTCGCTCTCTATGACAACTTAAGGGTTGGTATAAGGATAAATCAGAAACACGAGTGTGAATTGCAAAACAGGTTCATTTCTTCGAGTTCAGTTTCTTCGAGGGGCTTGTTGGTCCAGAAGTTGCGCGGTCTAGGGGTGAGTGGTCGGCTCTTCTCCCTGATACGCTCCTTTTTGGCACAAAGGTACATCCGAATCCGATATCAGGACTCTAGATCATCATACAAGCAAACTAAACAGGGAGTCCCGCAGGGGTCGGTTTTGAGCCCAATCCTGTTTAACGTCATGATTAACGATGCGCTATCTGCAGTCAAGCAGGTTCACGGCGTAAATGCACTATTGTATGCGGATGACCTCGTGATATGGGCGACCTCCAGCAGCATCCCTGCACTAGAATGTGCCATCAATAAAGCACTGGAGAGGCTGGCAGGCTGGTCGGAACTGAATGAGATGGAAATTAATGTTATGAAAACCGAGTCTCAACTATTCACTCTTTCCACAAGGAATCATCAGTTCTCGCTTAAACTGAACGGGAGCCTCATAAAGCAGTCCCATTGCGCAACCTATCTTGGAGTCCAACTTGACTCCCGTCTCACCTGGGCAGCCCAGACTGAGAGAATGGCTGAGAAAGGCTCGACAAGACTAACCCTGCTAAAGAGACTGGCGGGCAGCATGTGGGGCGCCACCCAGGATGTCCTGAACCTGGCATTTGTGAGTTATGTGCGGCCTGCCATGGAGTATGGCAATGAACTGCTGGTGACCGCCTCGGATTCAGTAGTTCGGAAGCTGGATGCCGCCCAGCACCAAGCCCTCCGCGTGATCACCGGAGCGCCCAAATCAACACCGATCGTGGCTATGGAGCTACAAACTGGCATTGAGCCCCAGAAATTCCGGAGGGAGGCTGCAGCGTTGGCTCTTTCAGAGCGACTGCAGAGGAATGGTGTTGATTATTGGGCGGATTACATCCCGGCATCACCACGTTTGAGAACACAGGGTGCCTTTTTGTCCCGGGTCTGTGAGCTCCGTGAGGATTATGGTCTTGAGGAAAGTCTTGCCAACCGTGACAATTTTCCATCCTTGAACCAGCTGACGCCAATGGATGCGCCCGCCGGTTTTACAGCTTTACTCACCCCAGTAACAAAGGGTTTGACGCCTCCTGAGGAACTGAAAGCAGCTGCACTGGAGACCTTGCATGCCCGCTTCCCCGAGCCCGAGTGGCTGAGAGTGTACACGGATGGGTCAGCGGTGGGGGCTACGAGTAATGGCGGTGCGGGGGTGTATTCGACAGTTGGCGCTATTGCTGCCCCCGTTGGAAGGCTGGCAAATAGCTTTGACGGGGAAATTAGAGCTGTGTTGCTGGCACTGGAAATGATCCGGACCCAGTCACATCGCAAAGTTGCTATCATCATTGATTCCCAAGCAGCTATTACCGCGCTGTCTTCTGGCACCTATACAGAGTCCCATGACGTCCTCAGCGGTAGAGAGGCTATTCAGGCCTTGCTGCGAGAGGGTGCCACTTTAGCACTGCAGTGGATCCCCTCACACTGTGGTATCTGGGGAAATGACCGTGCTGATGCACTAGCCAAGGAAGGCTCCCGCATGGAAATGCCTGAGGCTCGCATTGGGTACAGAGCAGCCAAAAAATGCATCCAGGACAAACTAAAGGAAAGACAGCTGGAAAACCATCGGATGGCAGCTGAGGGAAGGAGATGGGCCAGACTTTTGGAGGAGAGGAACCGTGTCCCCGCAAATCTACCCCGACATATAACAGTGGCAGGGTTCAGGTCTATTACAGGACACGATTATCTGAACGCCCACCTTCATAGGATCCGAGTGAAGGATAACTCGGGCTGTTCTCTATGCCTCTCAACCCTGCCAATGACCTCGGACCACTTATTGGACTGTCCTCAACTCGAGGGCATTAGACAATCTTTCACACCAGACGAGACCAACTGGTCGAAAATATCGCTATTGTATTGGGCTGCGCGAGGTCAAATGATGGCGGAAACGCCAACGACCTAGTACTGGCGTTGGGTAAAAAAAAAAAAAAAAAAAAATTTCTTCGAGTTGTACTAAGTTTTGCGTCCTTAGCAACAGTAATCGTATTTCCTAATGAAGCAAAATTTGCTTTATATGTATTTGCTTTATATTTAATATGGTTGGTTGGTACTGACAATGGCGAAGCTGTACTCTTTGCAGAAGAGTGATCTACACAGAAAAATAATAAACCTTTGTGTAATAATTTGCATTGTTTTCCTTGTATATCTGTCAGGTGAAGGTTTGTTTGAATTCCTTCAAAAATACAAGCTTTCCTGCCCCTGGTTGTGAAGAATCTTTGAACCGAGTGTATGGAATCGATTCATAGAACCACTCACACACGGTACTAAATGTGAACAGGGAGTACATAACACCAAACGCTTGGTAAATTCTTCGATTTTATAGGAAATGACCTCTTCAAAGAGATGAGAGTGAAATACCTACTTAAAAGATAGCGAAATCGCGCATTCCGTTGAAGTTGTTCTCAATGAATTTAGTGTGTTATACGAGTACGTTCATTTTATGAATAACTCACTGATTCTTTGATACGATACAAGTATTTACTAAAGTCAAATCTCTTCTGAAACTATTCTTGATATTGCGCTTCAAGAGGTTTGGTCGCTGTCTTGTCTGAACCTCGGTCTTACTGTGAACATTGGCGCAGCACCGTAACTCATCCCTGCACCATAACTCTCGCGTTTACTATCCTCTGCTTCCGTGATCTCCAAGTTCCTTCCTCCATGTGGTTGCGGGATAATAACACATGTGGAGCCACTAACATCTCACACCATATGTCGAGTGAAGTCAGACGCCCCAGTCGGGATCCTTTCTCTGGGATCTAATAGGCCACCATAACTCCCCAACTATTTCATTCTTCTGTGTGAACTCAGAATCTCTTCTTCACAAATATTTAGTTATGAATGGAGGTGTGTTGTTGGGTGTCTGCCACCTGCTCCCCTCACATTGCTTTTATTAAATATCAGAAACAACAATAACAATCTCTATTGAACCTTCTATTGTTTGTGCCGCTCATTATACTTCTGTCCTTCTGAGCTTATCAAAAATGTCTTGAAGTTTTGAATCACGGATTTGAAGTACGTCTACGATTTGAAGCTACATTTTCGGGGATGATAAGAAAGTAAGTAAAATCTTTTGAGTGTGAGTTGGAGTTGGGAGTGGGTGAATTGCTTGAGAGGAGTGTTGGTGCTCCTTCTCTTCCTGCAGGCTTTTTCGTGTGTATGTGAATGAGTGGGAATAAAAAGAGTTTTTCAAAGGAGAAGTGAGTGGAAGAGCTGTTCAAGAAATATGAGTTCTAGTGAGAGGAAGAGCTGTGTACCCTAAACGCTCCTCCCTTTCGTATTAGTTCTGGGAAGTCTCAGATAGTATTTCATCTTGCAGACCAGAGGCCTAGTTTGACGAGTACAAGATTTGGCAGTGGAAGGTGTAGAAGTGAGTGGAATTGTTTGCAATGAGGTCTAGAATGGCTGATAAATCCTCACAGTCATGTTTCTGCTCTTCTTTTGGATAGACCGTGACAGTCTCTTTAGATCCATCGGGACTTGTGGGGAAAACGTGTAAATACACACAAATGTGCCCCTCTAGGCCCCCGAAGCCCGCGAGCTCGTGCCATTTGTGCAAAATGTGCTAATGCTAATTGTGCAATATTTGCTATGCAACCAAACGTTAACTTTATGGAGGAGGTTCAATGAGGAACCAATTTCATGTTAATAATTAGTTTCCACAATTCATTATTAAATTAGTGTGTCCTGCGCCCTGGAAAACCGGGAAAACCTGAAGTAGGTACTCAGGGAATTTTACTCTAACGGAAAACTCAAGGAATTTCATTTTTCTCCCGAAAAAACCTGGAAAAAGCCAGAGTACCAAACATTTTCGTGCAAAGTCCCGGCAGTCTGAAGGAGAAGAGTTTACGGTTTTAATGGTATTTTTCAATTATAGATGTTCCCAGTGTGAACAAATTTCTCAACTATAGTACTTATTTCAAATATTTCCACAAAGTTCCATAAGAATAACACTCATTACATTTTTGTTATTACAATTTATTTTTTAAAACGCAATTGCTTAATTTTTTCTAAAAAATTCGCGGAAAGTGTTCATAAGGGCACACCTGCACCTAATGGATGCTAACCAGCACCTCGCCTTTCATAATGAGATTTTGCCTTGTTTTCACGTCCCAAGGTTGAAAATAAATGTTCTCCAAAATCGAAATTACCACTCGCGTTTTAGGCTTTCCTGAACAATTTTAGTTCGGTGTCTGTCTGTCATGATATCCTTGCAACGGGCAAATCTACACGAAGTTATTGTCCGATATTGACGGAATTTTCAGGGATTGTGCGGGTTGGCGTTTTGATGGCCCCCTTTGAAAATCATCGCCCATGAATTGTATCCTCTGCGATTGCGCAAACATAAAAGCCATGTAACAGCCACAATTTTTCTTCCGAATTTGATGAAGTTTTCAAGAATAATTGTGCGGTTCGGCGGGTAGATGGTTCCCTTTGAAAATCATCGTCCCTGATTTGACAGTAGTATTTACTCACGCGCAAACGTAAAAACCTTGTAACAGCCACCTGATTTCTAAGGAATTTTGCGGGTTGACTTGTAGATGATTACCTATTAGGGTAGTGCAAGGTACTTAGAGATTTTAGTTTTGTGATTAACTACTATGCATCTTATCATCTTATTATACAATCGGTTTGTAGATACGAAGAAGCTATGTGACACACCCACTTGCCTTACGTTTTCTAGTGCTTTTTGACATTTTATGTCTTTACTATGGCACATAAATGAAAAATCGTCACGCGGGGAGCGTTATGAGGGGAGCGTTACGCGGAAATTTCTGATGATTTTCACGTACAACCAATCGTTCCTTGGGAAAACTAACTTCCTCATTTTCCACCCCACAAAAATCGTTCACCACTCATTGGAAAGCTCTCAATTTATTAAACATAAGACATGAAATGTTTCTCGTGGTTGCGTACTTGTACGAAAGCTGTATCCACCGTTTATTTAAAAATGTCCTTGAAAACATGAATTTCAAGATATGATCACGTTTATTTATATCTTAGTTCATCCATTTATAACCTTAGAAAAAGACAAATATTGACCCTGGAAAACCTGGAACTCAGAGAATAATAATATATACACCCTGTAAATACAACGAACCATAATTTTAAAGAGTTTTGTATGGAAGGATCACACTGCATAAATAAGAAAGTACACGACATGCCAACCTATGATTTATGTATTCATACCTTTGTTGAAATCAATTGGACCACCGTAGTGTCGTATTTTCTCTTTATTGCGTATTAACGTAACATAACGTTTTTTAAAATGAAAGATGTCAAATAATGACAGTTTCAGCGCAATTTGATTCATCCATTTCTTTTCTTTTATTATTATTATTTTTTTCATCAATCTTCTGGAGTAATATTTTGTATTTCCCAACTTGGAGTTTCTCCATCAATAATAATAATAATAATAATAATAATATATACACACCCTGTAAATACAACGAACCATAATTTTAAAGAGTTTAGTATGGAAGGATCACACTGCATAAATAAGAAAGTACACGACATGCCAACCTATGATTTATGTATTCATGCCTATGTTGAAATCAATTGGACCACCGTAGTGTCGTATTTTCTCTTTATTGCGTATTAACGTAACATAACCTTTTTTAAAATGAAAGATGTCAAATAATGACAGTTTCAGCGCAATTTGATTCATCCATTTCTTTTCTTTTATTATTATTATTTTTTTCAGCAATCTTCTGGAGTAATATTTTGTATTTCCCAACTTGGAGTTTCTCCATCAAAATCAGAGCGTAGCAGGGAGAGAGAAAAGCATGCTGAAAAAGTGTTATCAACTTGAAACAACCAACAAAAGATTGGGCAAGGATATGTTACAATCTGCAGGTTACTTTTTTACATTCGCTGACACCTCCGCACTGTTACGCCCAACTTCACTTTCGTACGAGTTCAGAGTTGCGGGAAAGTAGATGTCTTCGGGCCATTTCATACACTTGGAGGACAAGGTGGAGTACAAGAGGCGTGACAGATCCTACAATGGTCAGGCCGAAACACGGGCACTGACTGACACAGTTCACAGGCCTGGTATCAGAGGTGTCGTGTCCCTGCGATGGTTTTCTCCTTTTCACGCCCGTGTCACCCATAGCTCACAATTTACGAGAAAAAAAAGGGTCGACTCTTTTCATATCAGCACTTCTAGTTCCACTTTCTCCCCCACTCTTTTGTTCTGAAAAAAATTCTTCCGTGTGTTAGAGAATGAGTTGCCCACCTGTACCTACTTTTATCTACACCACTTTTATGCGTCGTTAATATTTCAACTTTCTTATTGTTTCTGGAGCCAATTTTCGGAACTCCAACTTACATTAGGTAGAAATTAGGCACTTCTACAATAAGTTGTATTGTTTAATGTAAAGACACATACGTACCTACTCATATTGGAATGACCCAGATTTAAGGCGTTATCATTAATTCCGAGAAAAATCGATTTTAAGGTGAAAAAATGCTACAAATTATTATGAAATAGTTACATCATTTTTCTGTATAGATCACTCGCCTGCAAAGAGTGCGGCTTTTCTATTATTAGTACCTTCCAATCATAATTTCGACGTGAGTGTTATCTATCAGCAAAACATCGTTACTCGAGAGTTGTGCCCTCATATTCGTAACGAAATTTGATTCTTGGTTGTTATGGAAACTCTTAAAAAAGAAAGGATGAATATAACATTTGATTAGCTGATCTTTGAACGGAGATTTGGCCTACTTCCGTCTGTGAACATTCATTTGCGATTCATTTTCAACAAAGTACCTAATATTCCAAAAAGAAATAAAAAGCGATTCACCCTCGTGTTTCTGTTTTATCAATCGACCCAACTTGAAGACCTCATAGGGATTGAACGGTTGGTCCTACAGAGCTCAGGGTGGTCTCATTTGATTCTAAAAATTAAATCCTGTTTTATATTGATGAAAAAGAAACTTTATTTAGAAAATTTTCGAGTTAAGGCATTTTGAAAATTTAACCCTTATTTTTCACCCTTTAAAAGTGATTGGCAATAAACAAAAGCCTTGAGGCACAACTAGACCCCAAAAGGAGCTCATATACCAAATTTCATCAAAATCGGTCCATGAGAACTAAGGAAAGTGTCGCGTATATACACGAACTGTGACAGATATAAAACTTGTGGCATAGTGAGATTGCCGCCCAGTTAATAAGCAAAGTATTTTTTATTGGTGAATTCCAAATCAACCTACAATGCTAATATTTGAAACGGGACTTCTGTGGTACTGAGAGAATGGCGAAGTTTGGAGAAGTATGGAAGTATGGCTATGGCATCACGCTATTGTGTAAGAGCGCTCAAGTTAAGCGCTTATATAGATTACTCCTTCATTTAACCTATGATGCTAAAATTTGTGACTTTTGTTTTGTAGAACTACTGTCTCCCTAGAAAGACTCTCATAACAAATTATTTAATTCCTGTTCAACTCGCGTTGCTGAAATAATCATAATAATAATAATAATAATTTCTTTATTTGCCAAAAACACAAGCATTACAGGCATGTAGGGCAATTGTCAAGGTCAGGTAATTTAAATATCATATAGAGAAAAACTCGTCAACAGCGTACAGTTCCCTCTCCACCAGATACCTCTTAATAGATCTCTCGAAGGTAGGTCCTGGGGCGTCCACAGTGCAAACCGAAGATTCCAGTCGCAACACGTAGAAGTTCCAAAGCCAAACTGCATTAAACTCCACGCTTCTCCAATAGAACTCCTGACGATGGTCAGGGACTTGCAGTAAGTGCGGTATTCGGGTGCTATAACCATGCGTAAATGCATGCATCCGCCGAAGCTCGGGGTCTTGGTGAATGAACAGCAATGCCTCCAAAACAAACAGCGATGGCAATGTAAGCAAGCCTTCCTGGCGAAATTTTCCTCTGCAGGATGAGCGTGGTGCCACACCCAGAATTATTCGCAAGGCGCGCTTCTGCATTCCGAAGACCTTAGTCATGTTGGATGGGATGTTCCAAAACAAAATCCCGTACGATGCTTTGGACAGGAACAGTCCAAAGTAGACCGATCGTAGGGTCCGCCTAGATGATAATGGCCGAAGCTTTCGGATGCAGAAGAGTGTGCTGCTGAGCCTATGCAACAGCTCTGCCACGTGTGGGCGGAAAGATAAGGTTGCGTCAAGGTCAAACCCCAAAAATTTAGTCTGACTGCATGAAACTATTTGCTGTTGGCCCAGATGAAAAGTGGCAATGGTCTCTTTGCCTCGACCAGTATGGAAGACGATACACTTCGTCTTGCTTTCATCGAGTATGAGACCATTTTGATCCAGCCAGCTCTTCAGGACTAAAAACTTGTCCAGCATGATGGAGATGCATTCGCTCAGTGTGGAGCCTTTAATAAGAAAGTTAGTGCCATCAGCATAATTGATGACCATACAGTTGGCATCCTGGAGTACAAGAGGCAGGGTATTCACCAGAACCAAGAAAAGCAGCGGTCCCAGCAGGCTGCCCTGAGGTACTCCTCTATCGCTGAAGTATGTCGCGGATCTATGCACCCCATGTCAATCATCCATGCACTTGTTTAATTAAAGAAGTAAAACAATTGTACCTAAATTTTCAATTTTCGATGATTTTCGAAATTCATTAGTGCATCTACCTAGGGAATTGAAAAACTAAAAGATTGCCGCTGGAATCATCAAAATCAAACAATAATTGCCAGAGAACGGGGAAACCCCGTTTATTCACTGACTGAGACCTCCTTAATAGGGAAAAAACTCTCATTATGATAGGCAAAAAAACATACACTATCAAAATCAAATGATATCAATTCCACATCATATTATCTTTCGTGGGTTTCTTCGGATTCGTAATTCAATCTGAATGACCGAATACCACAAGTTATGAATCAATGAGTTCATCACTTCCTATTCCTGCTACGTCAAACAGATGTCGTATTCATTTTCTCCGCTGAGAAGAGAAAGCCAATCTACGCCTGAATAAGCAGATGAAATGCTATCTGAGGCATTCTTTAGTGATCGAGTTGATTAGATGTCTTCGCGGTAGTGGATTTTCACTATCGGGGTTATTGAGAGCTGACTGTGGGTTCCCTCAAGAAGAAACAAGCTAGACAAATAAGTCTGCCAAGAGGGCACATAGTTTCCTCTTATTGATAGCGAATTCTAATAGCTTCATTGTGATCATTGATACTGCGAAGTCTATCGCAGCAGAACTGTGACTGAAGTCTGAGACTATGACTATCTTAGGAGTTATGAGTACTATTTTAATAAATTTATTCGGGAGGATAGTAGATGCAGTTTATTTTAATGAATCTGTGACAATAAACGTTGATTATGATATTCGTGTTTTGTTAGTTATACAGTTTATTTATTAATTATTTCTCATACAAGTATGAGCTAGTTGGGGACGTGTGGGCAGTCTAGTCGGGTCGGTCTGGAGGCGGCTCGCCCGGTTTGCTTCGCGAAGTTTAGAAACGTTAGGGCTGTCTACCAAATATTAGGAGGCAGCCCCGGGAGCCGCCATGGTGGGTGGGTCCGGGTTACCCGGCTGGATTTCGTACATCAACACCACATTGTCAAAGATATGGTGAATATACCGAACACCTACTACACCTACCAATATGAAATAAGATGAAATACCTATAATTGACGCATTCATGTACATGCATAATCTATAAAGAGTAAAGAATTATTGAATTAAATAGGGAAGCGAGAAAATGCTTGGTTTATTTGGCGTTTGTTCGTGCTTTGAAGTTGATTTGAATCCGACAACGATAAAACAAATAGGGGACCATCTTCCGGTTGTGCAGTTTGGAATTTGAATGGATGTTCAAATGAGATGTACGTGTTTCCATCAGATTTGGTAATTTCAATCTGGGCAATATGAGGATTATTTTGATCCGCCTTTGTATCTTGATTTGGAACCGTTAAAATGTAAGTGAAGCCTTAACATCGGTTCTCCGAATATTACTATTACTTCTTGAATTGTCTGAGACGTAGAAATATACTCTCTTTAACAACGAGAACGGCAATGTTTTTCGAGTACCCAGGATTTGCCTACACAAAAACGGAAATACAAACAACAAAATCCGGTAGGAGCAATGCGAGATTTAGAAGAGGTTACTTTTGATCTTTGGAAGAAATTAGTTTTCTCCCTCCCCAATGTTGAGTAACCTATCTATAATAATAACCTATCTATGTTTTCATACAGCACAATATACCATGCAATTCACGCAGAAAACATTTTCCGAAACAATCTCGACAGGTGGTTCCATATGTTCAGTTGTTCATATCCAGTTCTGTCTGTCTGTCGCCACCTTACCTACCCAGTTCAATTCGCTCTCCGCTCATGTGGTCTAGGTAAGCTTTTCCGCTCAGTTTTCAATCTAATGTTTATTATGAATAAGCATCGAAGAAGGTCTTAAATTTTAGTTAGGTACAGCTAAAACGCTCTTATCTTAAAGTACATCCAAATAACACATCCTTCCCGCTTCGTGGTATCAGCAGCAGCATCAGCCTTACATCACACCTTGAGCTACCCCAGACCATCAGGTACTGCTCAGTACATTGAATTCTAAACTGTTACCCTATCTTTTAAAAATTCCCATTTCTTGTTGGCCAACCTCAACTCTCACAGCCAACGAACGAACGCCTGCATTCTTTACTTTTTCCTCACTAATCCACAAAAACACCCTTTCTCTCTCGTAAACCCGCATTTCAGATATGGAAGTGATGAAGTCTGATTTCAAGAATCTTCACCTTAAATAACTTGCACAAATTTCATATGATTTTTTCCAATTCATATCATCTATAAGAAAACATTGAATCCCACCTATTACACAAAGCCTCTCATCATTCAACAATAACCTAGAACTAGTACAACATGTTATAGTATATATTAGTACAGTACATAATTTAAGACAGTGAAAGGATCAGTTCCACTGTAGAAAATGATAGAAAATCACAACCTGGAGGGTTTTTTTCGTCTGTTTGAAGATCTCTGCCTTAAAAAATCTCGGATGGAAGTGAAAATCAGGTTTTTGTTCTCCTCTTCCAACCTGTCATTAGCGCGGAAGGGTGCGTCCAGGGGACGTTTCTTGCACCTCCTCATCAGCCTCAAGCTCTTGGTAATAAAAACCGCTCCAGTTTCCCTTTTAGTCCGGGTTTCTTCTTTTTGGTTTATTGTTTTCAGCAGTGAACGTTGTGTGTAGCCGTTTTCTTTGGACTTCAATTGATTGAGAATAAATTATTTACATTAGTATAAATTTATCGCCATTTTGGCCGTATCGTCATGGCTGTGGAACACGAAATGTATTAGTTCAACTGTGAACAGCTTCTGAGGGATCGCGTTCCTGATTTCCAAGAAAAACCTTCATTTCCGAACTTCTGAAATTACTCCTTGTACCTATCTACATCTAAGTATAGCTTATTCAACTTACTGAGTTGTGTGTTCAGAAGGAAACAAGCAATAAGCAAGGAATCCTACGTCATTTCAATGCAATCGAAAGTGAGGCGAGCTTCATTCAGGGAAGTTCTCAGCGCTCAGGCTTTAAAGTGTGACTCGTGAAATCACGTTCATGTTGTGAGATAAGGAAGGGTTGCCGGTGTGAATGTGCGATGACGTAATCATATTTCAAAGTTGCAATCCCTTAACAATGGAGTTGAATAATAACATTTCTTATCTGCGATGGGACATGCGAAGAGTGACGGTTGCCTCCTTCTCGACCAATCATTCATCCCGTCACAACAGATGTGCGTCTGATTCTCGATTAGCGATGTGTTCAGGTGCCACTTGAGCACCACAGGTCGTGAGACAGAAGAAAAGTTTACCTACGCATCTTGAAAGGATGGCCTCATGCCTAGGAGGTGTACCCAATTTGAAAGTTGAATAGTAGACTAATGATATTGCCCAATGGTCTTCTAAAGACTAGAGATGGGATATCGACAGAAAATATAGATTTTGATGAAATTTGGTGTATGAGCTCCATTTAGGGTCTAGTTGAGCCCCGAAGCTTTTGGTTGATTTTAGTCAATTCTAAGGGGTGAAAAATAAGGGCTGGAAGTTTCAGAAAGCCTAGCTCAAAAAATGTTTATGTAAAGGTATTGTTTTTTCATCAAATTAAAACAGTATTGGATTCTCTGAATCGAATGACACCACCCACAGCTCTGTAGGACCAACCGTTCGCTACCTATCAGAACTTTAGGATTGGTCTTACGATGATTCAGAAACACGAGTGTGAATCGCAATTCGAGTACAGCGAGCGTTTTCGATGTAAGGACATCATCGTCAGGCCGCCGAGAGGGTGTGTCAGTCCTTCGTTCTATTTATATAGTCTAGGTGAAAGGGAGGTGAAAGGATCAGAAAGGGAAGGGGGCCACGTGGTAGCGAGACCATATGGTGAAAGGTTGTTTGTCTGTCATGTCAAGTGAAAGGGAGACATAGAACAAAATAGTAGGTATTAGTTTTATCTCTCCCTTTCACTTGACATGACAGACAAACAACCTTTCACCACGTGGTCTCGCTACCACGTGGCCCCCTCTCCTATCTGATACTTTCACCTCCCTTTCACCCAGACTATATATATATAGCATTTCCAAATCCAATTCAACATTTTCCAAACCAAATTCAACATTTTACAAACCAAATTCAACAATTTCCAAAACAAATTCAACATTTTACAAAACAAATTCAACATTTTACAAGCCAAATTCAACATTTTACAAACCAAATTCAACATTTTACAAACAAAATTAAACATTTTACAAAAACAAATTCAACATTTATTACATTTTTAACAAAATTTAGTACTAGTGTAAAGGTTCGCCAGTCTCAGTTGGATGGTTCGCTGACAGTTCATTCGTTCCAATTCGATAGAGGCTTTTTTGAGCGTTATCCTCAACTTCCGAAGGCCATTGTCGACTGAGGATGTACTTAGGGTAATACCTTGTTCCGAAAGTTTCTCAGCAATTTTCTTCAGAGTTATGCTTGGTTGTTCCTCAAATATTGCTTCTATAGCTGCAAGAACGTTTGACGTAAGTTTGGTAGGCAGGGGAATAATTCATCGAAGACTTACAAGCCGCTTCTTTAATAGTAAACTCTTCTTCGTACAGTGCTAGGAATAGTTTCTTTTTCTCTTGAGAAACGGTCTGATATTTCCTTCGCGGACCTGATCTTCTATTCCTCCTCATTTCAACATCTGCAACAATGTCATCTTCATCTGTACTACTCACCAACGCTTCATTTCTTCGCCGGTTTGCCCTCCTCCTGACATCATCACTGGAAGAGTCATAGTAGTCACTCATATCACCACTTTGCCATACACAACTCAGAACTCTGATGTACCTGGACGGATGATCAGTCGTATCCATTGAGGAGACAATAGGAGAGCGTCGAGACGCATAAAAAAGGAACAGGCGGAGCATCTCTTCTCTATGACGTTTTCTCTCCAGATTGTGGATAATGCCCAATTCATCTTCTTTTCAATGCTGGTTGATTTAATAAAATGTTTAATTTGTTTTGTAAAATGTTTAATTTGGTTTGTAAAATGTTTAATTTGTTTTGTAAAATGTTGAATTTGGTTTGTAAAATGTTGAATTTGGTTTGGAAAATGTTGAATTTGGTTTGGAAAATGTTGAATTAGATTTGGAAAATGTTGAATTAGATTTGGAAATGCTATAGAACGATGGACTGACACACTTTAGTACTCTCTCGACGGCCTGAAGATGATGTCCTTACATCGAAAGCGCTCGCCTCCTGTACTCGACTTGCTGGTTACGACGAATTCTCCAATACGGTACCTAAATAATAATTGTATTCTTATAACTAGCGGAATTAACCCCATAATTTAATACCAATTGGATTTAAAATCGGACAGTAACTTTGTCTTGTGTAGAATACCATGAATCTCCTAAAAAACATCCTTGAGCTTTCAAAAATCCCTCAGAGGTAAGAGTTTTTGATATTATTTAAATTTATCATATTCACGAGAAGTTTCCTTATTTGTGCAGTATTTATTCCACGCTAAAGCGTTCGAATCAGTGCCTGTATTGCTACGTATTGAGAATACGCAAGCTGAAACATGTATGTACTGTACTATGAACCTCAATCATTTTTCAAAATCTGTCTCACCATCTAGTTCGGCAACTTAGTGCTAAAGTTATTGAATTTCGTTCGTAATTCTTTGAAGAAACTTACGAGGGAAGATTTTCGGGTCGAGAAAGCGATCGGAATTCAGCAGCTGATAGAGGAAAGTGCCTTAAAATCCATCACATCACGTTAGAGTTTGTCGAGCCAACTCTCAGGCATCTCATTTGCATTCTGAGGTGTCCCCTCGGCCGTATAATATTCTTCGAGACGGGGCAAAGACCTTTTCCCTCCGACTTTCTTTCGGGTTGCGTGATTTGACATAAAAGTGACCTCAGGGACGTAAGACTGGTCAGAGCTGGCCGTGAGCCACAGCCCACTCCTTGCTCTCAGACTGGTAGGTTTCCGGCAATACAACTACTTCACGAATAACGATTTGATATTTTAATTTACGAGTATCTGTGTGGATTCTGGAGTCTGTTAGTTGTCTAGTTGGTTGCTCATGGAAGGCACTCTAGGCAAGGTTGACATTCTAGACCCATAATTACAGATTGGTTGGTAAGAAAAAGAAATTTTATGGGCTGAAATTTGAACTGAGTTCATCCTAATTTTGTCAGCAAAAACTGGTTTGTCATTTACACTCGTGTTTCTGATTTATTTTTCTCTCCGACCGTAAAGTCCTCACAGTAAAGGATTGATTGGTCTTTCAGAGCTCTGGATGGTCTCATTCGATTATAAATGAACCCGTTTTTTTGAAAGGGGTTATGTGTCATTCGTGAAACTTTCGGGAAAACGCAAAACACTGTCCCATGTCGTCAAAACGATCAAAACATCCAATTTTTTGAAATATTCCAATACAGTTTAATACTCTACAATCCGCCAGAATTTTTCAGTTTTTTTCAGCAAGGGGAAGTGTATCAAATTGCAATTTGAAATGCTCTCACATATACCCCCTTTCAAAAAAATCGATTTTTCAGGACTGAAATCATTTAAATAAACAGCTTTATTCATTGAAAGAAACATATTTTGATGACAATATGTACATAAAACATCATAACATAAAATATGTATATGATGAGTTTATTATTTGGCCAACATGAAATGTTAAAAATGTTCTTCAGCAATGTAATTCTTCAACCTCTCTAGGTCAGCTAACGGAAATGAATGGGTTGATGGGAGTCCGGCAATTCACAGAATGGATTTTTGAGCATTGCTGCAGGTCGTAACAATTTTGGGGAGGATTTTTGGGGTGAAAGATATGTAGCCGATCTACTAAGCGCACTTTTCTTTTGATGAGAGCGGAATCACGATAGCACGGGAGAAATCTATGCCTCTCACATGAAAAAATTGTCTGTTTTTGTCGAATTTTGCTTCCGAATCTACCAAGATAGAGGACGCTTTGTTTTCACTTTTCAAGATTGAAAAAATTGTTCTCCAAAATCAAAATTTCCACTCGCGTTATACGTTTCAGACCTTACTGAACAATTTTGGTTTCGTGTTTGTCTGTATGTCTGTCATGAAATCCTTACCACAGCCTTAACTTCTACATTTCTCATCCTATTTTGATGAAATTTTCAGGGATTGTG
Organism: Apolygus lucorum; assembly: GCA_009739505.2. NCBI lineage: Eukaryota > Metazoa > Arthropoda > Insecta > Hemiptera > Miridae > Apolygus > Apolygus lucorum. The sequence goes on along the minus strand of CM019179.2, from coordinate 2,189,796 downwards.
CGGGTGGGAGTGTAGATGGTCCCCTATGAAAATCACCACCCCCGGACTGATAGTAGCCGCTGCACGTGCGCAAACGTGAAATCCTCACCACGGCCATAACTTCTATATTTCCCATCTAATTTGATAAAATTTTTAGGAATAATGTGAGTTGGGATGATGATGGTCCCCTATGAAAATCATGGTCCCCAAATGGAAAGTATCTTATGCGCATGCGTAAACGTGAAATCCTTCTAACAGCCATAACTTCTACATTTTGCAACAATATTCAGATATTGTGCGGGTTGACGTCTAGTCGGTCTTCTGTGAGGGTTGTGGAAGGTACTTAGAGATTGATATTTTGAGATTAACTACTATGCATCTGGTCATCTATACAGTTGGGTTATAGATACGAGGAAGCTACGTGCCACACCCACTTGGAATTGTTGCCTTAGTTAGGGCGAGGTGGAGATTCAAAAGGAAGTGATTTCGGTTGAATGTTTTCAATAACAAAGCTTAGGAATCGACCAAGAAACAAAAATTAACCCCTCTCCCTTTACCGACGTATTAATTATTATATACCAACCTGACAGTTTATTATTTGAGTCTCGAAACTCCTCGTCGACCACATAGCGAGTGAGTAAGTTCTTTTTTGAAAGGGGTTATGTGGCTCACATAGCCCCTTTCAAAAGACATCGAAAATTTCAACCTGTTTTTTCTATGGGTAGCGTCAATGATACGAGGTTCCTTTTAAACGCAATCGATGCAACCAAGTATGGAGACCCAGAAAATAAAAAAGTGAAAATGGCCGATAATGTCACATAGCCCCTTTCAATAAAAACGGATCCAAATATCCTATTCTATTTTTAAAAGATTAAAAAAAACCTTCAAGTTGGATGTTTTTGAGCTAGGGCAAAACTGGACTTCAAGTGGGGCTCTCATATAAAATTTCATAACTATCGGTTCATGGAAAATTTTAGGTAGACTCAGAATTTTTTTTCTATCGATTATAACAGTTTATTATTCTAAATAATGAACCAAAGTGAGAGTAAAATAAGAACAAAAAGAGCGTTCAAAGGCTATGAACCATATTTCTTTTATGGGTGTGAGTCGTGTTGTGATACGACACACCCGTAATATGAGTATGAGTATTATGACATGTTCATTTAAGGCTATTGATCTCTCAGTATCAAAGAAAGCTTTATATTCGTGTAGCATAAATTTGTTAAATGAATTATTACACGAAATTACTATTCGATTTTGTGGAGATTTTTAATTTTTTGTGGCTGGTTGGCTCTGAGACAGATTTCTTATGAATTTCTTCAGAGGAGATACAGATAAACATTTGCTCAAATGCCCATTGAGTTCATCATGATCAGATCAGTAGGAACAGGTTCGACACATGAGTAAAGTTAAAAATCATCAAAAATTATATTATGTTCAGTATTATGTATTATGTATTATGTATTATGATTGATTTTATCCCTGTTCTCTGATTCTATCTGACCCCTCTCCCTTCCTTTTCCACCACCAACAAGAATAAAACTTAGAAGAAAATACAGCCAAATACAATTTTACTAAGTTAACTAATTAATCTTTCTTTTAGCTATAATTGAAACGCTCATGTATTCATCAACTCGATGAAGAAAGACCTGTAGAGAAAATTAATCATTGTATTTTTCCCCTACCACGCAACAACCAAGCGATATCATCTCCAATGGGGTATTTCAGTCAATTTTTTTTTTTCAAAAGGGTATGGCTCAGGAATAACGGTAATCGGGTCAGTTCGTCGAGAAAATGTTTTTAAAAAATCAGAGAAGCTAAGGAAAGTTGAAGATTTGAATGGTGTGACGTAGCTAGCCAATCGTGTCGTAGGTCTTTGAAAAAGTATCCATGCATAGAAACCCTTGGGGGACCTCTTGGATACTACAAAACACCACTCACACAGGCGCGCGGCGTAGTCCGTGAGGTAGTCCTTGCCTAGTGTGTGTGCATTTATAGCGGCCCGCCTTTTTCAAACGTGTGATCTCTTTAATTAATTTTTCTACCACATGTTATAGTATCATTCATCGTGCTGAATCCAAATTTGAGGTCAAATACCTGAATTTCCGACCCACCGAAATACCCCATTACCCCAGCTATCCACACAGATGTTCAGGAAGTTGAATATTCGCTCTCACAAGGAGGATTTGAGTCGGGTTGTATTCGGCCGTGTGACGAAACTCGACGTAGTCAGGGTTCTCAAGTCAAGAGGTCGTGGCAGTAAAGCCCAAGTGCCCTACAAGACCGTATAACCCTGTTACGGCGCTGTCCTGCCCTCACGCGGTAGTTTCACGGGTAGTTACGGTCGACATGAAACCCTTAGCTTGACTCGCTTTGAAAACCCTCGGAGCCCACACTAGGACTCCACAGATAAGGATTATGTGCGACAGTCAGACGTGGTACCGAAATAGATTTCATTTTAATTCATCGAACTTTCCATTGTTATTCATTATAGAGTTCGTATTTGACGAAGCAAATTGACCATAAAACTTCAAAGACATATTCGGGGAAAATTTGGATTCAATAATTTAGTTACGAAGCTATGGTCGTCATTATTGAGTAAAGACTAAGACGAGAGAAATAACCACTTCAAAGGCTTATTTCACCATAGTTCGTTCGAGAGTGAAGTTGAACGTTGAAATCATCGAAAATTGTTGGTTTACTGGAGGGAAATGACCACTTCAAAGGTTTGTTTTCACCTTCGATTGTTTGAAGAAGTCCAAAATGAACGTTGAAATTTTTGAATCATCAAAAATTAACTTCCCGCGACCGGAAGTCTCCGGATCCCGGGATCTCCTATCTTTCCGATTCTGAATCGGAGCTCCTACCACTTGAGCCAAGGAAGTGGATGGACAGAAATGCGATGAGGTAGCTGATCACAACAAAATCATCGAAACTTGTTGGTTTACTCGACAGAAATGACCAGTTCAGAGGCTTGTTTTCACCTTCGATTGTTTGAAGAAGTCGCGAATGAACGTTGAAATCATCGAAACTTGTTGGTTTACTCGAGGGAAACGACCAGTTCAGAGGCTGCCCTTATAAAAACTTCTAGCAAATTTTCGAAAAAAATTGAGCAATTTCAGTGGCATAATTTAAATAACAAAAGTATAAAAAAAGTCTTGTTTTTATAGAAATCAATTTTGGTTTATTATTATCAATAATAAGCCTTTGGAATCGAGCAAAAAAAACGTCTGCCAAGTGGGTGTGGCACATAGCTTCCTCGTATCCATAACCCGATTAAATAGATGATCAGATGCATTGTTGTTAATCTCAAAACACCAATATCTTAGTACCTTCCACTACCCTCATAGGGGACCATCTACACGCTAATCTGGACAATCCTAGAAAATTTCATCAAATTTGGATGAAAAAATAAGTGAGTAGATGTAGGTGATTGGATCAAAAAAATACTTAGCCTCGGCTGGGATTCGAACCCGCGACCCCTGGGGGACAGTTGAAGTTACGGCTGTTACAAGGAATTCACGTTTGCGCATGCGCAGTCGCTTCTATCAGTCCGGGGATAATGATTTTCATAGGGGACTATCTACAACCTAATCCACATAATCTCTGAAAATTTCATCGAAATCGGGTGGAAAATGTGGGAGTTATGGCCGTTACAAGGAATTCACGTTTGCGCATGCGCAGTGGCTACTATCAGTCCTAAGGTGATGATTTTCATAGGGGACCGTCTAAATACTAGTCTGTAACATCCCTGAAAATTTCATTGAAATCGAATGGAAAATGTAGAAGTTATGGCCGTTACAAGGAATTCACGTTTGCGCATGCGCAGTTGCTTCTATCAGTCCGGGGATGATGATTTTCATAGGGGACCGTCTACACACCAACCCGCACAATCCCTGAAAATTTCATAGAAATCGGACTATAACTTCGTATAGTTATGCGCGTTACAAGGAATTCATGACAGACACACAGACAGACAGACACACAGACAGACAGACACACAGACAGACAGACAGACAGACACGGAACCAAAATTGTTCAGAAAGGTCTAAAACGCAAAACGCGAGTGGAAATTTTGATTTTGGAGAACTTTTTTTTTTCGTCCTTGAAAAGTGAAAACAAAGCTTCCGCTACCTTGGTAGACTCGGAAGCAAAAAATTTTAACCCCCCCTCAAAATTTGATGTTTTACGTTTCAAGGTACGCAGAATACGAAAATCTAATAAAAAAATTTCCGTCCGTCCGCCGTACGCGGCACTTTTCTTAGCAACACTGGACCGATTTGGTTCAAATTTGGTATATGGGCTCCATTTGGGGTCTAGTTGTGCCGCGAAGCTTTTGGTTGATGTAGGTCACTTCTAAGGGGTGAAAATTAAGGGTTGAAATTTTCAAGAGTGCCCTAGCTCAAAAACTCTCGAAATAAAGCTATCGTTTTTTCACCAATTTTAAATAGTATTGAATCTTTAAAAATTTTTGAGACCACCCGGAGCTCTGTAGGACAAACCGTTCGGTCCCTACGAGTATTTGAAGGTTTTCCTTCGATAAAACAGAATCATGAGTGTGAATCGCAAAAGAGGTCTAATCTCCATTCAAATTTTATCGGACTAAAATGCGATCGCTGTTCATTTCTTCGATTTGTATACAGTTTTGCCTTCTGCGTAACCAGTAATCAAATTTCCATATGAAGCTTTCTATTTTTCCAATCGAGTGTGAAGCGTTTAGTTCTTTCTAATAAACTTGATTGTGAAGGTGTGAAGCCAGTATGGTGTGGTAGGTAGTACCTAGCTGGTAGGTAAAAAAAAGTTGGTAGGTAAAAAAAATGTTGGTGGGTGAAAAACGCTGCAAATCATTGCTCACTGATCAGATCACTGATCAGCTGAGTGAGCTCCGAAGCCATTTTCAATCCTATTGAATGGAAGTGCTCTTCCAGGCGTCTCCAGCATTCGAGGAGATCTTCTTCACTCTTCAGATCACTGATCAGCTGAGTGAGCTCCAAAGCCATTTTCAATCCTATTGAATGGAAGTGCTCTTCCAGGCGTCTCCAGCATTCGAGGAGATCTTCTTCACTCCTCAGATCACTGATCAGCTGAGTGAGCTCCAAATCCATTTTCAATCCTATTGAATGGAAGTGCTCTTCCAGGTGTCTCCAGCATTCTAGGAAATCTTCTTCACTCCTCAGATCACTGATCAGCTGAGTGAGCTCCAAAGCCATTTTCAATCCTATTGAATGGAAGTGCTCTTCCAGGTGTCTCCAGCATTCTAGGAAATCTTCTTCACTCTTCAGATCACTGATCAGCTGATTGAGCTCCGAAGCCATTTTCAATCCTATTGAACGCAGGTAGCTGAAATTTGAGAGGGAAGGTCAAGGGAGAATACAGATGGTGGTTGGTGCTATTGATGGAGAACCAGTGATCTATACAGAAGGGTGATCTATACAGAAAATAGTAAACCTTTGAGCAATGATTTGCAGCGTTTTTATTTAATTATAGTTGATCAATTATAGTTGACCAACAAGTCAACCATCAGAGGAGGACGATCAGACGAGACAGATGCCTGGGTATTTGGAACCTACCAAAAATGCGTTTATCAATTCTCACTCCACTCGTTTCACCAAGGTCAATAATAAGTACCTACCTACGAAACTACATGCAAGATAACATAAGTCTGAGGATGATCACAGATCCATTCTCATATTCTGATTCTATCTTCAATTTGTATGTAAAATAAGCCAGAAGTTCTGACGATGCTAACATAGCGAAAGTGCACTCAACTTCTAAATGAATCACGGGGACTTTGTACGTTTTTTGATGCTTTGTGTTTACTTTATTCTTGGTCAAGTAGCTATAAAGCTGCCAGGAAAACCTTTGTTTTTTATAGGTTTTAGTCCTATCTCAAGACTAGTAAACCTCAAAATGAAATCTATTAATTGTTAAGAATTATCAAGAGTACACGCGCCCTACCAAAAACCCCTGTTGAGAATAGGTTGATGAACTAGGAAGTAGGAAGTGATGGGATGGTGCTAAATGAAGCTCCACAACATTCAGAGATACGTCACGGGCGATTTATTCATCAACTCCACCACAGCCCACCTAACCCTCATGTAACTGAGGTGAGCATCCCACGAGAAGGCGTTGCGCAACTTAATATGCGTAACTAATAATCTCGGTGGATATCGTTAGACGCGGACCCCCGCAGCTCCCCTCAGAGATTCTGCTTACAAATCTTGGTGGATGATAAAAGTCAGCCCACCTACTGGTTGGACCGTCAGGTTTGTAGAGATCAGCGTTTGTCTTTGTTATAAGATGTCTCTCAAATGGATGGACAGTCAAAGCAAAGGTGTCAGGAACGATATACAGTGGTTCTTTTCTTTTACAAAACGCTGCAAATCATGACCCAAAGGTTTATTATTCTCTATATAGATCACTGGTTTCCCATCAATTGCACCTACCACCATCTGTATTCTCCATTGATCCTCCCTCTCAAATTTAAGCTTCCTGCGTTCAATAGGATTGAAAATGGCTTCGGAGCTCACTCAGCTGATCAGTGATCTCCCAGGCGTCTTCAGTATTCGAGCTCCGAAGCCACTTTCAATCCTATTGAACGCAGGAAGCTGAAATTTGAGAAGGAAGGTCAAGGGAGAATACAGATGGTGGTAGGTGCTATTGATGGAGAACCAGTGATCTATACAGAAGGGTGATCTATATAGAGAATAATAAACCTTTGGGCAATGATTTGCAGCGTTTTGTAAAAAAAAAGAACCACTGTATATCGTTCCTGACACTTTATCTTTGACTGTCCATCATTTGAGAGACTTCTTATAACAAAGACAAACACTGATCTATTTATTGATGGAGAACCATTGATCTACACAGAAGAGTGATCTATACAGAAAATAATAAACCTTTGGGCAATGATCTGCAGCGTTTTTTTTTACCTATTTTTGTCAACCTACTATTTATTTTATTTTATTTTGTACTACTATTTTTTTTAACCTACCACACCGTACTGCCTTCACACCTTCACAATCAAGTTTATTAGAAAGAACTAAACGCTTCACACTCGATTCGAAAAATAGAAAGCTTCATATGGAAATTTGATTACTGGTTACGCATAAGGCAAAACTGTATACAAATCGAAGAAATGAACAGCGATCGAGTTTTGGTTAGCTAAATATTCAACGGAGATTAGACCTCTTTTTGTGATTCACACTCTTGACACTGTTTTATCGAAGGAAAACCCTTAAGTACTCGTAGGGAGCGAACGGTGTGTCCTGCAGAGCTCCGGGTGGTCTCAAAAATGATTTTAAATTCAATACCTACTGTTTAAATTGGTGAAAAAACGATACCTTCATTTCGAGAGTTTTCGAGCTAGGGCACTCTTGAAAATTTCAACCCTCAATTTTCACCCCTTAGAAGTGACTGACATCAACCAAAAACTTCGCGGCACAACTAGACCCCAAATGGTGCCCATATACCAAATTTGAGCCAAATCGGTCCAGTGTTGCTAAGAAAAGTGTCGCGTACGGCGGACGGACGGAAAATTTTTTATTCGATTTTCGGATTCTACGTACCTTGAAAAGTAAAACATCAAATTTTGAGTGAGGGTTAAATTTTCCTTCTTTTTCTTGCTCGATTCCAAAGACTTATTATTGAAAATGATAAACCAAAATCGGTCTGAGAGAATAGAATTTATTGTTGTTCGTTTTGAAACACAACTTGTAGACGATTTGTGATACTAAACACAGGACCTTAAGGTGGCCCCTAAAATATCTACACCTCTACATAAAATTTGAATCTCTTGGAGAACTTGTTGATCAGAATAGAAATTTTGAACGTAAAAAAGCGAAGGGTCACGAAGGTTATGAAAGTACACAATTTCAACGATCGACGAAAGAAGAAACGATGTTACGGATGAGGGATGACAATGGAGGAAACTTCCTTTATGAACTCCGCAGCGTTGTGGACTGGTGTCCATTGTGTAACTCTGGTTGATACGTAGGTACCTCACTAATCGATGCGAGATGAAATACGATCTCCAAATGAAAGAGAAGATTCAGTACCAACGAAGTGGGTTTCTGTTGACGGATCTTCGTCATTCATCACTTCATCGTCAACATTAATCACCTCTCGTATGAGCGGCAGTAGTGGAACTCAGATGGAATTACCGGCTGCGATCAAGTTACCGTACGTTGCCGCGAAGATGTAGCTGTTACGAAGATTCCTTACGTAAAAAGTTATCGGGAGCAATAAATAATTATGTAATACATAAATGTATTTTGATCTGCACTGATTATCCTGCCACAATAAGTTGGCTCTCTATGTGATCCACCCGACAACGATCATTCCTAAAGTTAGAGGATCTAGAAGGAGTGGACTCGTTGGAAAGACCTCCAATTCAAGTGAGTGCTGAGAAATATGCGGGTGGTGACGCCACGGAATACCCCTGCAAATATTATTGAATCACGAAAATCCATGTCATTTCTCCCACACTACACTCCGCGTCAGGACACATCTGCAACTAAATGGTGTACCAGGTACACAAATAATAGCAGAACCCAGTTCAGAAGGTAGGTGCCTGTAAAGTGCATAACAAACCTTTTTAAACAATCTTCAAATTATATTAAACATTAATTAATAGTGCAATTTTGATTGTGGAGAGTACTATTTCCTCATCTTCCAAGAATGAAAACAATTCGAACTGCTCCTTGCTAGAGTCGGAAACAGTTCGCGCGAGGTATAAACTTTCTGTAGTTGAGTTGTTTACCTGTTGTATCAAAGATTTTCTCTTCAGAACGGCTGTTTTATCAACTCGATCCTGAAACAAACGAAGATGGTTAGATTATAAATGCTTGCATGCGAGTCTGCAACACATTGGGACATTTTCATGTCAACCACTACACAACAAGGTAGTGAAGTAAAGTTGTTATTTCATGTACCCAAGCATCAAAATAAGAGAACAGTTGATCTACGCAACACAGTGTTTATTGGTCGCGTGAGCAAGTTTTCGTGACGATTTTTCTGTTTATGTGCCAAAGCAAAGACATGAAAATGTCAAAACGTACGCATTTGACTATATGGTTTTATGAATTAAAGTCAATCAATAAACTAACAAGGCAATCTTTTTGTTGCACGAGAATCATAATCGTGTTTTCATTTCTTAATGGTATACTTATACTAAGCCCTCCAAATAATTTTACCAAATCCTCAGTGAAATTTGACGTTGTAACATGGGAAATGTAGATTGTGAACAACAAAGTAATTTCACCTTTTGAAAATCCTGACATCTCGAGTGAATCCCTGGATCCTACAGAGGATCTAAGTGTCGATTACCTACTCACCTACAGAGGAAGAGAAAAAAGCCAGCACTGGAAGCATTGATTTTGATTCCTAAACATTTGATCATAAGATCTTGAAGATGCAGCTTGTCTCAATACGACGAATATTAGTCCCTGTAGACGAAAACAACAAAAACTAATATATTTCTTTTCACATAGGGACATTTCTGCTATCAATCGTGCGTACAAAATACGTTCTTACGTTTGGGGGACGACAAGTGTGCGAATGAGAGGGAGGATGCCAATAGTTCTCTCAATTTATATCAGCTAAGGGCTGTCCGATCTTAAAATTTCAGAGTGATCTGAGATCATCTTAACCAAATAGACTGGGATTGCCAATTTTGCAGAAAAAAATTAATTGATTAAATTTAAATTTTTAATTTTTTGGAATTAATCAAATTTTTGACCAATACATGTCCTGTAAGACATGACTTGTTTATTACAAGACACTTATTAATTAAGTGTCTTGTAATAACGTATTTATTAAGATATTTATTAATCCAGGCTTTTGCTTCATGAGCACGTGAAAACATTGATCAGCCGAAGCGTCTGTTGGTTTTTTATTGTAATATTACTGAATTAGGCAAGTAGGAAGGGGTGACTCAGCCAGTAGAGGACATGGGAGGAAGGTTGGGTCCCAAGTAGGTCAACAGGTAAAATTACTACCTAACTTCAAAGACTCGTACACCACAGAACTAGAGAGAACCTACTTCCTACAGGTCTGAGATGTTGCTCTGTCTTGGAGGAAAATCAATATTCTTGTTCAAGTTGACAAAGTTATGAGAGCATCGAAAGAAACCAGCTGATGGCAGACCTGGAGTTAGCTCCCCAGAGTTGAACACCAGAGACTGTTGTCAGCAGGATGGCGGAAGGCGAAAGGAGCTGGACTGCTGTGGCAGAGTACACAGAAAGCATCCTGACAAGGAAGATAGTCTCAGAACGAGAAAGAGAGAGGAGGGAGATCTGGTCCGCCCCCTCACACAGAACTGATTAAACAGCCCCAGGACACAGCCCGAAGTAATGTGTTAAACGGATCCAGGCAGAGTTCCAACGCGGGAGAAAAGGAGGTGTTTTTTAGTGAGTTTGAATCCAGGGGCGTCGCGTGATAATATTCGTCAGGCAAACAGCTAGGCTGCAAATTATTACACAAAGGTTCATTTTTTCTGTATTGATCACGTGCCAGCAAAGAACTCAGCTTTGTCATTATCACCACCTACCAACCATGTTTTACCTTCACAATCAAGTTTATTTGGAAGAATTAAACGCTCCACACTCCACTGGAAGAAATAGAGAATTCCTTCGTTTAGAAATTTGATCAGGTACATCCCAAAGAAACGACCGGCGAAAGCATTTTGGTTAACTAAAATTTGAAGGGCGATCACGCCTCTTTTGCGATTCATACTCGTTTTTCTAACTTCTCGTAGGGAGCGAACAGTTTGTCCTACAAAGCTATGGGTAGTCTCATTCGATTCCGAAAATTCAATGGTACAATCTTAAATTTCTGATAAAACAATACCTTTATATCGAGAGTTTTCGAGAGAGGGTGCCTTTGGAAGTTTCAGCCCTTCCGTTTCACCGCTTAGAAGTGACTTACATCAACCAAAAGCTTTGCGGCACAACTAGACCCCAAGTGGAGCCCACATACCAAATTTCATCATAATCGGTCCATGATAATTAAGGAAAGATCCGCGGACGGACGGATTTATGTTATATTCGATTTTCAATATCTACACGTAGGTACTTACCTACCACAAACGTGAACCATCAAATTTGAGGGTGGTCAAACTTTTTTCTTGAAAATAATTAACCAAAAAGGGAGACTCTGAATTTAGACCCAATAAGATGTGAAACCTTCATTCTACAATGTTTTGCAATTATTTCCTAGTGTCTATCAAAAAGAAAAACGATTAGGTACAGTGAAATACAGTAAAATCGGGAATGGGACACCAGTCAACGTCATACAGATTTGCGGCGGCGAAAAAACGAACTGCTTTCCTTCTTTGAGATAATGTGGGTGGATGGATATATATATCTTTTCCAACCAGATGATGTCTTCATGCGTGAGCTAATTAGTATCCATGGCTCATATTCCAAGTATTCAAGGTCACGAAACAGTTTTCCTACTGTTTGCAACAGCTGAGAGTATGGTAGTGGTGGTATGGCAATACTGGACCCCGCGCTGACCCCCCGCCACCCCGCCGATCGTCGCCTCTCACTCTAAACAGTCCCGAAAAATTCATTTTTTTGAACTGCTTGCCTTGCATCCAGCGATGCAAGGAGGACCAGCCCCCGCGTTAGTACGCTTATCATCCGCAATCATCTACATTACCGACCTCTCCAAGTCTCTGGTGTGTTGCGGGCTAGTATCCAAGGCAAAATACGTACTTTCTTATTCCATTCTCTTATTTAATCTAAATTCCTTGATAATAATGAAATAGTCCCTAAATATTATAAAAGTTGTCCAAAATCAGATTAATTTTACTTACAAAAAATGGAAATATAGGAGAATCTCAACAAAAATTTATTTATTTATTTTGCATATTTGTAGTAAGGCAAACAGTGTTTGCTATGTTTGCCTGGAGGAGACGCCACTGTTTGAATCCCACATAACCGGAAGACGCGGAACCTTCCAGGTATCTTACGAGATCCAACTCCTCCTATGAATCTTAAAGATTTTCTCACCTGCCTGCTGAAAAAAACCCTCTACCATGCCTCCAAATTATACCTAGTCACAACACGTGTCACAACACCTAGTCATCTTCACACGTGTTTAGAGTGAAGATGAGCGGGCTTTACGAAATCTCACTGAAGTAACACAGCCGATTCAAAACGACAATGAGATCTTATTCGAGACTTATTGTAAGCCTAATCCGAGCCGTGTTTCTGCTCAACTATCCAAACCTACCAGTTTTGTAAGTGAGTGAATGGGTAATGAGCTTTCCACTTCCTCCTTTGTACTGAGTAATTGAAGGTACACCTTGAAACCTTGATAATATTATTACGACGTTCATAACTTGACGGTCGAGAGAGTGCGATCTCGTCAGGCGGCGGTCGGGTGGGTCAGGGCGTTCAGATTTCACGGTTGCATGACACCGCGGATGCTGCTCTCCGGTCGTCGAGCTCTGAAGGTTGAACCCTTCCTCAGTCCACACAAAGAAACCTTTACATGAAAATCTAAGAACTATAATAGTTCTCTAGTACTAATAATCAATAATTGATTATTAGAATTCTGTTGTACGGATGACAATAACTGTCGGAGTTACGCATTGCTATAATTTATTAACCAAGTCCCAAGAATGGTTACCAATCCCGGGCTAATGAAAGCGCTGCAAATTATTATTCAAAGGTTTATTTTTCTCTGTGTAGACCACTTGCCTGCGAAGCACACAGCTTAGCCATTGCCACTACCTACCGACCATATTTTACCTTCACAATCAAGTTTATTTTGAAGAATAATCACTTCACATTCAATGAAATAGGGAGTTGTGGGTGCCTCCATTAGGAAATGTGATTACTGGTTGCTAGGGACGCAAAACAGTGCAACTCGAAGAAACGAACAACGATCGCATTTTGGTCAGATAAAATTTGAACGGAGATTAGACCTGTTTTGCGATTCACACTCGTGTTTCTGATTTATCTTAAGATCAACTCTCAAGTTCTCATAGGGAGCAAACGGTTGGCCCACTGAGCTCTGGGTGGTCTCATTCAATTCTAAAATGTCTGCCAAGTGGGTGTGGCACATAGCTTCCTCGTATCCATAACCCAATAGTATAGATGATCCGATGCATAGTACTTAATCTCAAAACATCGAAACAAGTTAATCTGTAACATCCCTGAAAATTTCATTGAAATCGGATGGAAAATGTAGAAGTTATGGCTGTTACAAGGAAATTCACGTTTGCGCATGCGCAGTGGCTGCTATCGGTCCGAAGGTGGTGATTTTCATAGGAAACCATCTAAATACTAATCTGTAACATCCCTGAATGTCATTGAAATCGGATGGAAAATGTAGGAATTATGGCTATTACAAGGAAATTCACGTTTGCGCATGCGCAGTGGCTGCTATATGTCCGAAGGTGGTGATTTTCATAGGGGACCATCTAAATACTAATTTGTAACACCCCTGAAAATGTCATTGAAATCGGATGGTAAATGTAGAAGTTATGGCCGTTACAAGGAATTCACGTTTGCGCATGCGCAGTCGCTTCTGTCAGTCTGGGGATGATGATTTTCATAGGGGGCCGTCTACACACCAACCCTCACAATCTCTGAGAATTTCATGGAAATTGGACAATAACTTCGTATAGTTATGCGCGTTACAAGGAATTCATGACAGACACACAGACAGACAGACAGACACGGAACCAAAATTGTTCAGGAAGATCTGAAACGTAAAACAAGAGTGGAAATTTTGATTTTGGAGAACTTTTTTTTTCATCCTTGAAAAGTGAAAACAAAGCTTCTGCTACCTTGGTAGACAAGGAAGCAAAATTCACTACCATTTGAAACTGAAGAAAAAACAATACCTTAATTTCTAAATTTTTGGAGCTAGGGCATTTTCAAAATTTCAACCCTTATTTTTCTACCCTTACAAGTGACCTACATCAACCAAAAGCTTCGGGGCACAACTTGACCTCAAAAATGGGGCTCATATACCAAATTTCATTAAAATCGGTCCATGGGAACTAAGGACGGCCGGAAAATTTTTTGTTCGATTTTTTGATTCTACGTACCATGAAATGTAAACCAACAAATTTAGAGGGGTGGTTCAAATTGTTTTTCTTGGTCGATTCCAAAGGTTCATTATTGAAAATAATAAACCATAATGAGTAGAAAATTCGAAAAATGCTTGAATTTGAGTGCGCTTATTTGCTCATGACCCTGAGGGCCATCATAACAACACATCATTAAATGATCGCTATAATGAGCAGTAGGATTAGAGAACTGATAAGCCTCCAGGGGATACGTGATTCTGATCCTGCCAGCGAAGACCTCACGCCGCCGGCCAGTCGACCCTGGGAATCACATGAAGGAGAACACCAGCGCTTACTTCCGGAGCGGAAGCGTAGTAAACTTAGCGTCGGCTCTATCGACGGGAGAAGCCGCGCTTATGGTTGATTCACAAGGTGAGCGAGGTTCCGATTGTTCCTGGGATAATAATTCACCTATTAGGTAGTCACAAGTATAAATAGACAACACCACGTGGAATCACACTCGCGTATTTAAAGACCGGGAATTTTCCTGTACTCATCTCATCTCCTGAACACTTTTTCTACTATCTGCCTTACATTTCAACAGAAACATAAATAAATACAGACCGTGAATAATGGGAGTGGGATTCTTCTTCCAATGTAACCTTACTTTCTTAATAAAAATTTAAATGGGCGATTATCTGGAATTGTGGAATGGTATTCTATTATCATTTACAGAACTACATGAATATTATAAAGGAGACCATTGGAAATGATTGAACACAATTCAGATCAGCTGCGAGGGGACTAAAGTAGACTTCTCTTCCAATCATCTCAGAGCTCTGAAATTGAGCACCACAACCTCTTGAAAAACAGAAAATTAGGTTTAAATCTGTGCAGTTGAGCGAATTGAGACGGTACCCGAGTGTCAATTACTGTTTTCTGATTTTGGTTAATTATTATCGATAATGAACCATTGGAATCGAGCAAGAAAAAACATTTTAACCCCCTCAAAATTCAATGGTTTACGTTTCAAGGTACGTAGAATCCAAACATTTATTAACATTTTTTCCGTCGTCCGCCGTACCATGGACATTTAGTTACCATGGACCGAATTCGTTGAAATTTGGTATATAGGCTCCATTTGGGGTCTAGTTGTGCCGCGAAGCTTTTGGTTGATGTAGGTCACTTCTAAGGGATCGAAAATGAATTTTGAAATTTTTTTAATAGTGCCCTAGCTCGAAAACTCTCGAAATAAAGGTATCGTTTTTTCACCAATCTTAAATTGTATTGAATTTTTAAAACGCTGCAAATCATTGCCCAAAGGTTTATTATTTTCTGTATGGATCACCCTTCTGTATAGATCACTGGTTCTCCATCAATAGCACCTACCACCATCTGTATTCTCTCATGACCTTCCCTCTCAAATTTCAGCTTCCTGCGTTCAATAGGATTGAAAATGGCTTCGGAGCTCACTCAGCTGATCAGTGCTCATCCAGGCGTCTCCAGCATTCGAGGAGATCTTCTTCGCTCTTCAGATCACTGATCAGCTGAGTGAGCTCCGAAGCCATTTTCACTCCTATTGAACGCAGGAAGCTGAAATTTGAGAGGGAAGGTCAAGGGAGAATACAGATGGTGGTAGGTGCTATTGATGGAGAACCAGTGATCTATACAGAAGGGTGATCTATACAGAAAATAATAAACCTTTGGGCAATGATTTGCAGCGTTTTTTACCTACCAACATTTTTTTTACCTACCAACTATTGGTAGGTACTGCCTACCACACCATGCTGCTTGGCTTCACACCTTCACAATCAAGTTTATTAGAAAGAACTAAACGCTTCACACTCGATTCGAAAAATAGAAAGCTTCATATGGAAATTTGATTACTGGTTACGCAGAAGGCAAAACTGTATACAAATCGAAGAAATGAACAGCGATCGCATTTTAGTCAGATAAAATTTGAACGGAGATTAGACCTCTTTTGCGATTCACACTCATGATTCTGTTTTATCGAAGGAAAACCTTCAAGTACTCGTAGGGACCGAACGGTTTGTCCTACAGAGCTCCGGGTGGTCTCAAAAATTTTAAAAAATTCAGTAATATTTTAAATTGGTGAAAAAACGATACCTTTATTTCGAGGGTTTTCGAGCTAGGGCACTCTTGAAAATTTCAACCCTTAATTTTCACCCCTTAGAAGTGACTGACATCAACCAAAAGCTTCGTGGCACAACTAGACCCCAAATGGAGCCCATATACCAAATTTGAACCAAATCGGTCCAGTGTTGCTAAGAAAAGTGCCGCGTACGGCGACGGACGGAAATTTTTTTATTCGATTTTCGGATTCTACGTACCTTGAAACGTAAAACATCAAATTTTTAGGGGGGTTAAAATTTTTTTTTCTTGCTCGATTCCAAAGGCTTATTATTGAAAATAATGAACCAAAAATGTTTGAGACCTCCTGGAGCTCTGAAGGACAAACCGTTCGCGCCCTACTTGTACTTAAGGGTCGGATTTGGGATAAATCAGAATCGCGAGTGTGAATTACCAAAGAGGTCTAATCTCCGTTCAAATTTTAGCTGAGCAAAATCGGATTGTGGTCCGTATCTTCGAGTTGTGCTCAGTTTTGCGTCCTTGGAACCACTTGATGTCGACCTCGGAATCGAGTGTGAAGTCGAAATAGTCAATCTGTGGGTAATAATTTGCAGCGTTTTGTCACTTTAATGTTCTGAGAGCAGAGCTGCAAATAGGGTGTGCGCCTGGGTAGGAAAAACTGTTTTTTGTTATTTTTAATATAAGGTAGACCTCATTCTGAGAATTTTGGTACCAACCGCGACCTTCTAGCGTGGGTAAATCTTTTCCTATGAATTTTTAAAGTTTCGACCGCTTATGACGTCACAGTTGGCTGGGGGGGTCCGGCCCAGGCGAGAGGGGCGAGTGACGTCATAAACGGTTGAAACTTTGAAAAATCATAGAAAAAGATCTACTCACGCGAGAAGGTCGCGGTTGGTGCCAAAATTCTCAGGATGTAGTCTACTTTTGATTAAAAATCAAGGCGCACCCCATTACATACCTACACTCCCTTATCTATTTAAATACAGCTGAGTATCTTATTTCTTAGGAAATAGCACAAAGTACGGCAGAAAGAAAGTAACCTTAGAAGTTACATGGAATCATGACCGTTTTATCAAAATCAATAGGGAGGTAAGCCTGAGTGAATGCGATGGTAACAAGTGATCCACACACAACTCAAAAGACCTCCCCTGAAATGCATGCATTACTTGAAAATGTTTCCACCTGCAGTTCAACCCGTACAAATCATGGTTATCCCTTTGAAAACACAAGAACACTAGTAGAAACTGAGAGATAGAAGTTTACTCAATCATTCATGAACAACTACGCCTTATTTCCACAGTTTTGCTTCCGAGTATTTACTTATCTATTTTATAGGTTGTATTGAGTTTCCGACAACCCCCCCCCCCTCCCCCTTCGAGGAATTTGCCGTCCTCAGTGAAGATGATAGAGTGAACAGATTCGTAAACCTTTGCGTCTTTCAACTAAATCTTACAACCGATTCAATCGCGATATTATTCGTCGAATATAATTTATAATATAAATATAAATTATAAATATTAATTATAAATTATTAAATATAAATTATTATAATATAAATTATAATAAGGATATAAATATTCGTGAGAGTTCAGCTGTTCAAATTCTGTGTATCGTGGTGGATAATTGCTGGTATTGGTAGTAACGTTGGTAGTTACCTGCAACGCACGGTTAACCAGCTTTTTTGAATTATAATTTGCATCTCTCGAACGAAAGAGTGTCTGAATGCAGGATGACTTGTTTCGGGGTGATTAATGTTCCTCGTCACGATGCCGACTTGACTGGGTGAGTCAGTATTGACTCGACAACTTCATCCTGTGGAATGTTGTTCTTTATTGTAAATATCGGCAACCCAACTAACTTACCGACACTCCTCGAAACCCCAAACAAAACATCAATGGCGTTAACGACCACGACGACTCTTGAGAAAACTGGGTTCAGTGTTTTTCTCAGAATTACGAAGAATTTCAGAGAACGGCAGTGAGGCAAGGAGTCGAGGTTTTATGATAATTTCGAGAGAGGAAAAAATACGGCTGCCTGCGAAGTAACACAACAGGGCTTTGTCATAATATATTACTGGCGAGGTTACGATTATGACCCTTCCAGCGGTAACTATCTTTCTCGAGTTTTTACAAGGTTTGAAAGGGCTTTGCTAATGTACCCGTGTGACGTTGAGGTATACGAGTGTACGACGAGGGTGCAGAGGGATGTTGGCTATTGAGAAAACTTTTCTTACAATTTTTACGTGCTCTTGATGGAATCGTGTCTCAATATCTCCCTGTTCGTGGGGCAATTGGACAATTGAGATGCTCCAGAATTACAATTTTTTGTGAAATTTCGGTTCCAAGTGTGGCACATAGCTCTAAACTTGCTCGCAATGCACAAAGAGTCATCTTCATCTCGATTAGATAAATGACTCGATTAGAGGTCGTCAGAACTACCAAGTACCTACCCAACCAATTACGAGACAATGGGGTATTTCGGTGGGTCGGAAATTCAGGTTTTTGACCTCAAATTTGGATTCAGCACCCTTGAAAACCGATATACTCCAACTTTAAGCCCAATGATACTGTAACATGTGGTAGAAAAATTAATTAAAGAGATCACACGTTTGAAAAAAAGGCGGGCCGCCATAAATTCACACACACTTATGCCGCGCGCGTGTGTGAGTAATATTTTGTAGTATCCAAAAGCTCCTCCAAGGGTTTCATCTCTTCTCTGTGCATGGATACTTTTTTCAAAGACAGTTGGCTAGCTACGTCACGATTGGCTAGCTACGTCACACCATTCAAATCTTCAACTTTCCTTAGCTTTTCTGATTTTTAGGACGTCCCATAGTAAGACTTGGGCGTCCTTATGCGATCGATCTGGGGTGAAGTTGGATAACACTCAACAGAAAAAAAAATAACCACAAGCAATCTGTTTTAGACCATTCTGAATCCAAATCCGCGGAAAAAACCGTAGGTGTATGTCTGTGTGTGTGTGTATGTGTGTGTGACAAATCTTGTGTCGTCTGCACAGGCCTTAGTTCTCAATCGATTTTCCTGGTTCTTTTTTTGTTCGACGCGAAAAACTATCTAGTTGTGCACTACGTCGCCGGAATTTCGAATTTTGCCTTTTGAGGGGGGTAAAGGGGGGGTTCATGCTCAAAAAACGTGCGTTTTTGGGCATTATCTTGTGTATTCTGCCCAGGCCTCAATTTCCAACCGATTTCCGTGGTTCTTTTTTTATTCGACGTGGAAAACTATCTAGTTGTGCACTACGGCGCCGGAATTTCGAATTTTGCTTTTTAAGGGGGGGAAAGGGGGGGTTAATGCTTAAAAAACGTGCGTTTGCGGGCATAATCTTGTAAACTCTGCCCAGGCCTTAATTTCCAACCGATTTGCGTGTTTCTTTTTTTATTTGACTAAAATAACTTCTGAATTGTACATAATTTCACCAGAGTACCAAAATTCGCAAGGGGAGGGGATGGGTGGGGGATAATATTCACAAAATATCCACTTTTTCAATATTTCGGTTCCTTTACTGCTTACTAATTGTACCCAAGCTTTGAAATTGAGGAAAATTTTTTATTATACCTCCGGATTTTCATGAATTATTCTCTGTATCACCATGGAACTAATAATGGTGCCACCATGGTGCCAGGGCACCAAAACTAGCATATTTCGTTGGTTTCTTTCGTGTTTCACCTTGAATACGGATGTGAACCTCGACAGACCGCCTACTAAAACTAATAGATGAAAGTTCAGTGTTACGACGTATTTCTGCTTCGGTGCCAGACTGGCACCATTGGTGGTGGTGGTGATGGTGATGGGGGGGGGGGGGACTTGAATTCGCATGTTGGGTATCGTAGATCATGGATTTTAAAATGCTCTTCAGATTCGAGGCTCCCATGCTATTTCTTGCCTAAAGTAATGAATATCGCTCACCAACTGGTTAAACTGATCTAATGCTTATCCAATGAGACGTCCCCTGGAATGCATGCATTACTAAACAATATGTTTTAAAAACATTTTCTCGACGAACAGACCCGATTACAGTTATTCCTGAGCCATACTCTTTTGAATTTTTTTTTTTTTTTTTCATTGACTGAAATACCCCATTTGTGGTGATTATGTGATGAGAGAGTAGTCTGTCAGGTGGGAGTGGCACATAGCACAAAGCGTCATCTTCAGCTTTGATCAAATTGAAACGCCCGAACCAATTACCGTAAAAATCAAAATGTTAGGTATATGAGAAAGTAGTTTGTCGAGTGTGTGTGGCACATAGCTCATAGCTAGCTAACATAACAGATAACATTATGTTGCGATTTTGGACTTTCTCCTTCATTCAAGTAAGAGGGTTTTTTAAACAATAAAAGTCCCACGTAGTTTCCAATCCACATGTTTGTATTTACCAGCAGCTTCTGGATGAGTCCTGAAGTGGGGGGGGGGGGGCAATGGCGACCCTGAAGGTGACAACAAACCTCCATTTTGTTAGATATCTGCAGTAGTGGCTACTTGTTCACGTCTTATCCTCTCGCTGTTGGTAAGTTCTGAATCTTCTTTTCACCCATTCACCATCGTTTAGAAAAGCCATTTCTCACTTTAGCATTCGATTCCATAGCTTCAAAATACTACCTGTTACCATTGTTTCCTTATTTTTCTTTTTTTCCATTTTTCCGAAAAAGGAACAAGAAATACACGAATATTTCTTTCCATCATGTTGTTTAGGATTGTTAATAACAACCAGAGGGTTGTTGACAGCTCTCTACGAATAAAAGTGATTGGAAACCACATGGGACTTTTATTGTACAAAAACCCCATTGTTAGAGAACAGACAACGTCATATTTCTCTAAATTGGGTAAATAACGCGATTGGAGGTCGTCAGAACTACCAAGTACCCCACCAAGAAAAATTGTATGAGAAAAATCGTGCTGATTATGAGATGAGAGAGTAGTCTGTCAGGTGGGTGTGGCACATAGCACGAAGCGTCATCTTCAGCTTGATTGGGTAAATTATCTGATTGGATGTTGTCAGAACTACCAAGTGTCTTACCAAATACAATGAAAATCGAAACTTTACGTATATAAGTTAGTAATCTGCTGAGTGGTTGGCAATTCCCAATAAGTTTCATCGATGTGAGCATAATTGTTACTAATGTCTTGAAATTACGGTTTCTCACTTCCGTAGTCCGAAACCGCTTAAATTTTGAAGGTATTTAGAAGGACAATATCAGCATTTGAGAGAAGTTTGCTTTAGATCACAATCATGACCTATGACTCTTTCAATTTTCTTCAGAGGTTTGCATTTGAAAGATTCTGATAATATTTACAGAACGAGGTTGAAGAATGAATTGAAAACAAGTTTTCTTACGTAGAAAATTCAGGCATATTGGTCCCTCGATCCTCGTATGTTATAAGAAGCTTCGTAGGGCATTTAAGACCTTAATTAAACAAAACAATTATAATTCCCTTATAACTTATGACATAGTCAAATCTGTAGGTAGAATGCCAGTTTGAGTGGCATTAAATTCCACGTCCGTTTATAATTCCAATGACGTTTTTATCTGGAAGTCTTCAATCCTGAATGACTCAAGGAGTTCCAGCAGAACAGATATCCGTTCCACTTAATCAAGCTAGTTCATTGGAATCGCTTCGTTCGATTTTACACGGCTTTCTTATTCCATTCGGTTCGCCAATCTCATTCAGCGTGTACAACATGGTAAACTTATATATGTTGAAAATTATGTACATAAGTAGGTCATTTTTTTAAAAGAAGTCTGCCGAAATGGACATTATTGCTTCCTCGCTTAAAGTAAAGTTGATTCGGTCAAATGTCTTGAAATGAGTGATTATTACACTCAAGCCCCAACCCAGTTACCCAAAAAGTGCTATATTGTACCGATTTCCGTACGTTACAATCCATTTTGAACAGTTGGATGACGGGTCCCATTATTGAACATTACCACCAATGAATCCCCCAATACGAAACTCGGTCTTCACGATCACGTTGACAAAAAGCAACATGGTTGTAATGTCGTTCGCAGTAACATTGTTGATTCGTAGCAGTTGAAAACAAAAACTTGTATTCGCATTTAGCGTTTTAGGTTTTTGTACACATTATTTGTCAGTTTTTCTACGTACATGTCGGTATTTATGCTGTCGATTCTTTGTTTCGGACACATCTGCTATGTATATTATAATATGTAGGTACATAATCATACATATATCATTCGTACATAATCTGTATCCGATTTTGAAGAAATGACCCACAGATGGTCTTTTAAAAATTGACCCTCAGAAGAATAGTGGTGACTGCGTGATTTTCCCTTAAAAAACAGCTCCTCAATATCAAGTGACCTGATCTTCCACAACTTTGGTGAGTAACTGAATGCCTATTGGTTTCATCATGATTTGATCTGTACGAGCAGTAAAATGCGCCAAAACAAGGTCGAACAACTTCTTGATCATGTTGCTGTTTTTGACATGAAAAGCGACAGAAATGTGTGGTTCAATGTTGGGAAATCTATCAGCGTTATTGTTCAATCATTCTAACAGTAATAAAATGAATCATTTTCACGTATTCTGTGGGAGGAAGCTGTACTGCCCGCCTAACTTGGTGTCGCAACTGCGAGAATATAGTATGGAGTAAATAATTTCCTAAATTAGTCGATTGACTACTTCAGTATTTCACTGTCCAAATTTACTTGGTTACGGTAAATTTCAGGTAGGTATACAGGGTGTCCAAGTAACTACGCTCCCCCCACTTATTTTCACTAATAGTGTAAGAAAAAGAATCGGATTAACGCTATTCTTCATAATTTTTTGCGTAGAATTCAAAAATGACAAAATTGCGCAGTGCGCAATCGCGCAACCATGCGCAATCATGATCAATTTTGTTTTTTCAAATGAGAACCCTTTTTTATTGCAGATTCGGATTCTACGTCAAATTTTATGAACATTTTACTTGGACAACTTTTTTTTTGGACGCGCACAGCCCGCTCAGCGAGCGCTTAAAGATGCGCAACCCAGAAATTGCGCCAAAGTTGAGATGAAGA
Source organism: Apolygus lucorum (assembly GCA_009739505.2). Taxonomy (NCBI): domain Eukaryota; kingdom Metazoa; phylum Arthropoda; class Insecta; order Hemiptera; family Miridae; genus Apolygus; species Apolygus lucorum. The sequence goes on along the minus strand of CM019179.2, from coordinate 2,166,643 downwards.
TAAACCTCAAGTGCGACACATCACTTAGCACTGTTTTTCTACGCTGAATCTCGTGGTGATATCCCTTTCTTGATTTGATCTCATTTTACCGCATTTACAGCCGAAAAAGTCACTTTTTGAAGGAGGAAATCGTCGATTTTCTTACAAAGGGTAATAAATCATCCTAATAAAATGTAGAAAAAATTAAATTTTTACAATTGTATAATAACGAGAAACTTCAAAATAATTATCACAAAATTATTATTATTATAAAAAAATTGATGCAAAATTATTGCAAAATAATTTTCAGTCTTCTGAAAACATGATTGGATGAACAAGAATTGAAACAATTAAGCGATAAACTCTTGATAATAACTCTTAATAAATTAGGAACTCTTAAATAAACTCTTGATAAATAATAACTCTTAATGTAAACTGTATTGTCTACCTGCACAAAGAAGTAATAATTCGAGAAGAAAACAATACTCGGAAAAGATTCCACGGAAAATCGATGATTTCCTCCTCAAAAAGTGACTTTTTCGGCTGTAGATACGGTAAAATGAAATCAAATCAAGAAAGGGACATCACCACGCGATTCAGCGTGGAAAAACAGTGCTAAGTGATCTGCCGCACTCGAGGTTTACCTTCATCTCAACTTTGGCGCAATTTCTGGGTTGCGCATCTTTGAGCGCTCGCTGAGCGGGCTGTGCGCGTCCTAAAAAAAAGTTGTCGAAGTAAAATGTTCATAAAATTTGACGTAGGATCTGAATCTGCAATAAAAAATGGGAGTTCTTATTTGAAAAAACGAATTTGACCATAATTGCGCATGGTTGCGCGATTGCGCACTGCGCAATTTTGTCATTTTTGAATTCTACGCAAAAAATTATGAAGAATAGCGTTAATCCGATTCTTTTTCTTACGCTATTAGAGAAAATAAGTGGGGGGAGCGTAGTTACTTGGACACCCTGTATATTGAGAAAAACAAAAGGGATCTAGTCTGTAAACTTCAATGGAATTTTCTGCTTGGTATTGTTAAAGTCAAATTTGGTACCAAAAATATTCGGATAGGACTTGGAAAAATCCACGTATAAAGAATTTATCAGTTACAACACTTGGCCTACCTTTATTTTCGTGCTCAATACCGAAAATTTTATCTATGAAGAAGGAGCCAAAATGACGTAAATCTCACATTCCTGGAGCGTTTATTATGTTGTGAAAATTGAAATAGAATTGAGAAATATTTGGATTGCGAGCTCCTCTATTATTATTTCATTTCCCCACCGATTTTCGCACGCCTGGGTAAATGAAATTCGGCCGGACCCCGTTGCAGGGGCAGTTCCCACTGGCTTGGAAAATTGGCGGAACGGGTCTAACTGGAAAAAGAATAACGCGGTAACGGCTTTATATTGTGAAGTTGGAGTGTGAGTGTTCCCATAATAATTAGAGGAGGCTTCAAGCTCGAGACAATGAGGATTCCCGCATGTTGAATGAGACTCGACGCGCTCGATGGAGATTCTGGATCTCAAAGTCATAATTGTGTGAAGCGAATTGCACTGACACGTGGTCTACCATACTTATACTGCAGTTGCATAATTTCGGCATCGTTCTAGTAATAATTTTGAGATATCCATCTAGTTATGTTTGGTTTGATGTGTAAGTATTGGGAAATCTATCATTCCTAGAATTTTTGGATGAAACTCGTGCAACCACTGATACATCAGGGGTCAGCTGTGACCGAGCGAGCTACGGCATGTGTCTCTGGAGATGAGACTCGGACCGGTTGCATGGGCCGTGAGTTCGAGGCTCGCCTCGGGAGCATATTTTCGGGCAAGTCGGTCGTAGTTCCCCCTCGTCACAACCCAGGGCGGTGAGGCCAATGGGAAGCCATGAGCGAAATCATCACAACAAATTCTGATTTTCCCTTTGGAAGACAGCTGATGACGTCCGCGACGCCAGGAATGACAGTCGAACGAAAATCCAACCTGAAATGGTTGTTTACTTTACTTAACTTTTTAGGACGTCCCACAGTAAGACTTGGGCGTCCTTATGCAATCGATCTGGGGTGAAGTTGGACAACACTCAACTGAAAAAAAAATAACCACACAGTAATCCGTTTTAGACCATTCTGAATCCAAATCTACGAAAAAAACCATAGGCGTATGTCTGTGTGTGTGTGTGTGTGTGTGTAACAAAATCTTGTGTACTCTGCACAGGCCTTAGTTCTCAACCGATTTTCCTGGTTCTTTTTTTGTTCGTCGCGGAAAACTATCTAGTTGTGCACTACGTCGCCGGAATTTCGAATTTTGCCTTTTAAGGGGAGGAAAGGGGGGGTTAATGCTCGAAAAACGTGCGTTTTTGGGCATAATCTTGTAAACTCTGCCCAGGCCTCAATTTCCAACCGATTTGCGTGTTTATTTTGTTTGACTCAAATAACTTCCGAGTTGTACATGATTTCACCAGAGTACCAAAATTCGCAAGGGGAGGGGGTAAGTGGGGGGATAATATTCACAAAATATCCGATTTTTCAATATTTCGGTTCCTTTACTACTTACTAATTGTACCCAACCTTTGAAATTTAGGAAAAATTCTCATTATACCTCCGGCTTTTCATGAATTATTCTCTGTACCACCATGGAACTAATAGTGGTGCCAACATGGTGCCAGGACATGGTGCCATGATGCCATAAACCGCTTATTTCGTGGTTTTTTTTTTTTGTGTGTTTCATCTTGAATACGGATGTGAACTTCGACGGACTGCCTACCAAAACTAAGAGATGAAAGTTCAATGTTATGACGTATTTCCGCTTTGGTGCCAGACTGGCACCATTGTTGGGGAGGTGGTGGGGGGTGAACTCGAATTCGCATGTTGGGTATCGTAGATCATGGATTTTAAAATGCTCTTCAGATTCGAGGCTCTCATGCCGCTAGAAATGTTAAGGTGGATAATGGTGGGGGGGGGGTCAGTATTTCTTGCCTAAAGTAATAAATAAATTACATCGAGTGAAACAGTTTTATTACTTAACAACTGGGTAAACTGATCTAATGCTTATCCAATGGGACGTCCCCTGGAATGCATGCATTACTAAACAATATGTTTTTTTACTGATACATCAATCGAGCTGCTTTGATATTGGCAAATAATTAATTTTTTGAGGGGGGGTTAACATTTTTTTCTTGCTCGATTCCAAAGGCTTATTAATTGAAAATAATAAACCAAAAGTGAGAAAGCATGTGCAAATACCACCCTCTAGTTGAGGAGGTAAAACTGACTTGACCCCCCAATATGCCAGAGCAGCTGGAGGATGGATGGGAAAATACCGTATCCCTGAAGAATTTAGCAACCAATAGCTCTACTGCAACCAGTCATCTGATATTTGATGACATACGGTTAAATTCTTCTGAAGTGCCATGATAACTTATTATTTATTATTACTAATTATTGTGATAACTTATTGTTATTGTATCATTTTCTTAACCCATTTCAAGTCAAGGGTAGAAATAACTGAATACTGAGGAGAGGAGGATGAACTTTTTTTACATAATGCTGGCCGAAATGAAGCATCATTTGCTCACCAATCGAGAGCAAAAACGCTGCAAATTATTACACTCGTCTGCAAAGCCACCAACCATCCAACATGAAGAAAAACATCAATCGCATTTCGGTCAGCTTTAATTTGAACGGAGATTAGGCCTCTTTTGCGATTCACACTCGTGTTTCTGATTTATCGTACGTCCAAACTTCAAATTCTCGTAGTGAGCGAACGGTTTGTCCTACAGAGCTCCGGGTGGTCTCAAAAAATGCTAAAAATTCTATAGAATCTTAAATTGAAGGAAAAACAATACTTTTGTATCAAAATTTTTTGAGTTAGGGCGTTTTCAAAATTGATTTTGGAACCCTTAGAAGTGACCTACATCAACCAAAAGCTTCGGGGCACAACTAGACCCCAAAAGCCTACATACCAAATTTCATCAAAATCGGTCAATGCTAAGTGGCAAAAGTGCCGCGTACGGCGTACGGCGGACGGACGGCCAAATTTTTATTCGATTTTTGGATTCTACGTACCTTGAAACGTAAACCATCAAATTTTGAGGGGGTGTTAAAATTTTTTTTCTTGGTCGATTCCAAAGGTTCATTATTGAAAATAATAAACCAAAATACTTGATATTTTATGAATTTAACTTTTTAATGAGATTTGACAATTTCCCAAATCGATATGATTTATTCAGTTCATTGTTTTTGGTAAAATATAGAATTCTAAGGACCGGAATCTGTTCGAACTCATGGCCCACAACGCTTACTCGCCCAGAATTAAATTTGAGCCACCATAATCATGCCTTCGCCAAAAGACCTCTTTTTCAAAAAATTTCCAAAATCGCATTGAGCTCCCGAACGTCAATGAAAATTTTTGTTGAAAAGTTTAGGAGCATCATGAACGATAAAAAATTCTTCTGCAAAGATTTTCCAATATTTTCAATATTTAAAAAAATCATAAATTATGACGATGCGAAAACGCATCAGTGGCCGGAAACGGGTTAATGTCATCAATTAAGATGAATAACGTCTTGCTTTCCATATAAAGGGTTTCATCACAGTAGGTATTATTATCACTCCTCGAGTTGGGGATAAAACCCGTACTCGGACTTCATTATAGAATGGGTTGAGGGATCGGTTCAGTATCGACGTCCATGAACTGGATATGAATCTGAGCTGCCGCTGGGTGACGTTGGCCTGAAATGGAGCGCGATTCCCGCAGTGAGGCTCCGTTACAAATGAGAGGGAATCATCTCGGGCGCCTCGTCTGTCTGCTCGTGTATTTTAGCTGATCCAGACGATATGCGGTTGTGGATATCAAGCGGAAGGCCGGCCTTCCCCGTCAGCCATGTAGGTAATTGCCAGCTTCGCATTGTTCCCCTCTAGTCCGTATTACTTGAAATTTCAACTACTCTGTTGTTTAGTGCTTTTTATTATTAATTCTGTACAAGAGATTAGAAAACACGTGTACATCAGCCGTATACTCGCAATTGCCAGTTTTGCATTGTAGCCAAATAGCCCATCAGACGGTATAACTTGATATTTCAAAAACTATTTTGTTTATTGTATTTTATTCATAATTCTGTTAAAGAGATAAGAGACATATAATAACATACAGCCATATAATAACCAGCTTTGTATTGAACCCCCATAGCCCTCCATAGAGGGATGGCAACGATATGTCGATATATTGAATAAAATATATCAATGTTTTACGTTTGCTATATCGAAATAGCGAATCGACATAATCGGTCAATATCGATTATATTTACCAATAATATCGCGACTTGTTTCCAAAACGCTGCAAATCATTGCTCAAAGGTTTATTATTTTCTGTATAGATCACCCTTCTGTATAGATCACTGGTTCTCCATCAATAGCACCTACCACCATCTGTATTCTCCCTTGACCTTCCCTCTATTTTTCGAATTGTATGTACCTTGAAACGCGAAACATAAAATTTTTGGTTTGCTTTGAGCAATGGCTTCGGAGCTCACTCAGATGATCAGTGATCTGAGGAGTGAAGAAGATCTTCTCGAATGCTGGAGACGCCTGGAAGAGCACTTCCATTCAATAGGATTGAAAATGGCTTCGGAGCTCACTCCGCTGATCAGTGATCTGAGGAGTGAAGAACATCTCCTCGAATGCTGGAGACGCCTGGAAAAGCACTTCCATTCAATAGGATTGAAAATTGCTTTGGAGCTCACTCAGCTGATCAGTGATCTGAGGAGTGAAGAAGATCTTCTCGAATGCTGGAGACGCCTGGAAAAGCACTTCCATTCAATAGGATTGAAAATTGCTTTGGAGCTCACTCAGCTGATCAGTGATCTGAGGAGTGAAGAAGATCTTCTCGAATGCTGGAGACGCCTGGAAGAGCACTTCCATTCAATAGGATTGAAAATGGCTTCGGAGCTCACTCAGCTGATCAGTGATCTGAAGAGTGAAGAAGCCTTTGAGCAATGATTTGCAGCGTTTTTTACCCACCAACATTTTTTTTACCTACCAACTTTTTTTATCTACCAGCTAGGTACTACCTAACACACCATACTGGCTTCACACCTTCACAATCAAGTTTATTAGAAAGAACTAAACGCTTCACACTCGATTCGAAAAATAGAAAGCTTGATATGGAAATTTGATTACTGGTTACGCAGAAGGCAAAACTGTATACAAATCGAAGAAATGAACAGCGATCGCATTTTAGTCCGATGAAATTTGAATGGAGATTAGACCTCTTTTGCGATTCACACTCATGATTCTGTTTTATCGAAGGAAAACCTTCAAGTACTCGTAGGGACCGAACGGTTTGTCCTACAGAGCTCCGGGTGTTCTCAAAAATTTTTTAAAATTCGATACTATTTAAAATTGATGAAAAAACGATACCTTTATTTCAAGAGTTTTCGAGCTAGGGCACTCTTGAAAATTTCAACCCTTAATTTTCGCCCCTTAGAAGTGACTGACATCAACCAAAAGCTTCGCGGCACAACTAGACCCCAAATGGAGCCCAAATACCAAATTTGAACCAAATCGGTCCAGTGTTGCTAAGAAAAGTGCCGCGTACGGCGTACGGCGGACGGACGGAAATTTTTTTATTCGATTTTCGTATTCTACGTACCTTGAAACGTAAAACATCAAATTTTGAGGGGGGGTTAAAAATTTTTTTTCTTGCTCGATTCCAAAGGCTTATTATTGAAAATAATAAACGAAACGTACACGCTGCAAATTATTACTCAAAGGATTAGGTATATTTTGGTTTATTATTTTGAATAATAAGCCTTTGGAATCGAGCAAGAAAAAAAAACGTCTGCCAAGTTGGGTGGGCAGTATAGCTTCCTCACTCATTGTAACATGGACGTATAGAATCAGTTGGCGAAAAAATTATGATTCTTTATTTAGCGGTCCACCGTCTAGGACCTAACCCACACAATCCCTGAAAATTTCATCGAAATTGGTTGAATAGTTGAGGAGTTTTGGTTGTAACAATAAATTTAAAGTTCGCGCATGCGCAGCGGCTATTGCTTGACCAATTTGATTGAAACTTATAGGGTGTCTCTTAGAAGTTAGTCCCTAACTAACCTCCAAATTTGAGCAAAATCGGTTCATTAGAAACCGAGAAACCGAGGTTCCAGGAAATTCACGTTTGCGCATGTGCACTCGCTCCTATTAGTCCGACGGTGCTGAAATTTATAGGGGACCGTCTAAGACCTAACCCGCACAATCCCTGAAAATTTCATCAAAATCGGACCACAGGTTGGTATAGTTTTGCCCGGGACAAGGATTGACCACAGACAGACAGACAGACCGACAGACCGACAGACAGACAGACAGACAGACACGGAACCAAAATTGTTGGGGAAGCTCTAAAACGCAAAAAGCAAGTGGAAATTTTGATTTTGGAGGACATTTTTTTTTTCACTTCTTTCACGAATACAAAGCTTCCCTACCTTCGGTAGTGAGGAAGCAAAATTTTAACCCCCCCTCAAAATTTGATGTTTTACGTTTCAAGGTACGTAGAATCCGAAAATCGAATAAAAAAATTTCCGTCCGTCCGCCGTACGCGGCACTTTTCTTAGCAACACTGGACCGATTTGGTTCAAATTTGGTATATGGGCTCCATTTGGGGTCTAGTTGTGCCGCGAAGCTTTTGGTTGATGTAGGTCACTTCTAAGGGGTGAAAATTAAGGGTTGAAATTTTCAAGAGTGCCCTAGCTCGATAACTCTCGAAATAAAGGTATCGTTTTTTCACCAATTTTAAATAGTACAGAATTTTTAAAAATTTTTGAGACCACCCGGAGCTCTGTAGGACAAACCGTTCGGTCCCTACGAGTATTTGAAGGTTTTCCTTCGATAAAACAGAATCATGAGTGTGAATCGCAAAAGAGGTCTAATCGCCGTTCAAATTTTATCTGACTAAAATGCGATCGCTGTTCATTTCTTCGATTTGTATACAGTTTTGCCTTCTGCGTAACCAGTAATCAAATTTCCATATCAAGCTTTCTATTTTTCGAATCGAGTGTGAAGCGTTTAGTTCTTTCTAATAAACTTGATTGTGAAGGTGTGAAGCCATCATAGTGTGGTAGGTAGTACCTACCAATAGTTGGTAGGTAAAAAAAATTGGTAGGTAAAAACAATGTTTGTAGGTAAAAAACGCTGCAAATCATTGCTCACTGATCAGATCACTGATCAGATCACTGATCAGCTGAGTGAGCTCCGAAGCCATTTTCAATGCTATTGAATGGAAGTGCTCTTCCAGGCGTCACCAGCATTCGAGGATATCTTCTTCACTCCTCACATCACTGATCAGCTGAGTGAGCTCCAAAGCCATTTTCAATCCTATTGAATGGAGGTGCTCTTCCAGGCGTCTCCAGCATTCGAGGAGATCTTCTTCACTCTTCTGATCACTGATCAGCTGAGTGAGCTCCGAAGCCATTTTCAATCCTATTGAACGCAGGAGCTGAAATTTGAGAGGGAAGGTCAAGGGAGAATACAGATGGTGGTAGGTGCTATTGATGGAGAACAAGTGATCTATACAGAAGGATGATCTATACAGAAAATAATAAACCATTGAGCAATGATTTGCAGCGTTTTTCTTTATAGATCACTCGATGAGAACTTGAGGGTTGGCCCTACGATAAATCATAGACCTGAGTGTGAATTGCAAGAGCCTTAATCTCCGTTCAAATTTCAGCTGACCAAAATGAGATCATTGTTCGTTTCTTCAAGTTGTACTCAGTTTTGCGTCCTTAGTAACCAATATTAAAATTCTCTAATGAAGAACTCCCTATTTTTATGAATCGAGTGTGAAGCTTTATTTTGTCAAAATAAACTTGATTGTGAAACGAAAATTAAATAACATGGTTGATAGGTAGTGACATTGGCAGAGCTTCTTCGCAGGCGAGTAATCTATACAGAAAAATAATAAAACTTTGTGTAATAATTTGCAGCGTTTTTAACCATGAGTATAACTTCTAAACCTTGAAGCAACAATGCCTTTTAAACAATTTCGACAATTCACACCCAGTAACTTTCAAAAGTAGGTTAAATACTATTTTCAACCAGTTTTTCTTCTTATACAGCAAGTGTATCGATATCGTAAAGCACAAAGGCGATATGCCCAAAAACGAAGTTCTCACCGGTCCACAATTCCTAAAATAATTACTTATTGCATGAACTCTTTAATTTCTTCAAGAAATTTTCAAACTTTAATCATCAAGAAGGTCAATAATAGTTTGCTGAATTTGAGTTTCTCTGAAATAAAAAAAAAAAATAATAATAATAAATAAATAAAAAATGTGGAAGATGGAGGGGCCTTCCTAGCTCCTTTGTGCTTTGAGGTATTGATTTGCTTAAATTTCTTACAAAAATGGAGTTTGTATTGTTTTAAAACCAATTTTATTTATTTATTTATTTATTTATTATTATTATTATTATTATTATTATTATTATTATTATTATTATTATTATTTATTTTTATTTTTATTTTTATTTTTATTTTTTATTATTTTTATTTATTATTTTGATTATTTTATTATTTATTATTTTTTATTATTTTGTTTTGTTTTGTTTGTTTGTTTTTTTTTTGTTTTTTTTACCTACGTCAACAAGTTTTTATTCAATACATCCAGTATACGGATATGTTTCTTCCGGTATATCGGAGGTATCGATACATCATCATCAATATATCATTTGATCAATATATCGATAAATTTTTCGATTTGTCATCCCTACTTCAGACCGTATAAGTTTAAAACCCAACAACTCTTTTGTTTATTGCATTTTACTATTTATTCTGTGCAAGAGATTAGATAACACGTCCCCATCAGCCATATAATAATCAGCTTTGAATTGTTGTAGCCCCATAGCCCTCCAGACCGTCTATTAAATCGAAATTTCAACTGCTATTTTGTTCATTGATTTTATTATTTATTGTTTCCAAAGGATTAGAAATGACAAAATGCATTTACAAACAATTTCAAAACATTACATGGAATACAACAATCATGTTCCATTTGAACCCCCAGCTGAGCCCCTTGTTTGGCCTGCTCGCAATTATTCCTCCATTCTTTCCAAAACTGTTTCCTTACAGAAAAACTACAATTGAAGTATTTCCAGACCAAAACGACAACAACTTGAAGAAGGTTGAGGCAGTTGATTGTTTCTCCCCCGGAGACAATCGCTTCCCAGGGCGTCGAGCTTTTTTTTTCAGTTGCCTTAACTCGACGGCGATTCTCACGGAAAACAAAGTGCTCACGAAGTTATTGCTTCTTTGACTGACCGAGATTTGGCGAACAGATTATTTGAAGGGTCTCATTAGGTAAACGACCGGAAAGACGCGAAACAAGTTTGCGAGGCCGTGGAAGAAGGGGTCAGCGTAAATAGTCTTGAGTCGACTTCCTTGTGATTACAGTGATTGACATGAGGATGAATCTCCACCTTGACTAGACTACATGGTCGAAGACCGCAAAATTCTGTTTTAGACCACAAAATTGTCGTCGTTTAGATTAGCAACTCTTCATCATTTCCATCCGCTTTTATTTGTAGAATTCTATAAATTCTTTAATTCCATATTCCTTCCGAGTCTACCAAGGTAGCGCAAGCATTGTTTTATTATTTACAATAATGAACCTTTGGAATGGATCAAGAAGAAAAATTAACCCCCCCTCGAAATTTGTTGGTTTACGTTTCAAGCTACCAACCATAGGTACAACCTACCTTCATAATTAAGTTTATTTGGAAGAATAATTCTTCTGAGAAGTATATAATTATTATATACTTCTCACTCAATTCGTCAGAAACAAGGAGTTCTGGGTTCCTTCAATTGGAAATTTGAATACTGGTTGCTAAGGACGCAAAACTGAGTACAACTCAAAGAACGCTACAAATTATTACACAAAGGTTTATTATTTTTATAAGTAGGTATATCACTATATTTATAGTATATATTTATACTATATTTATTTATATCTATATATTTATAGTATAGATCACTAGTCTGCAACTAACACAGCTTTGCCATTGTCAGTAGCACCAACCTTAGATACTTCCTACCTAATACTTACCTACTTCACAATCAAGTTTAGTTGGAAGCATTATATGCTTCACACACAATTTGAAGAAATATGGAGTTGTGTATTCAAGGTATGTAGAATCCGAAAATCGAATTAAAATTTTGCCGTACGTCCGCCGTATTTGATGTTGAGGTTTGTTTTTTTTGTTTGGTTCCTTGAACTTTCTGCGGTTCCTTTGCAAGTTCACAGCCTCTATAGTTGGCTGGGTGGTGTTTTCCACAGTTTACCCATTTTGGGGTTGTGTCTGATGTTACCTCACACTAGCTGGAGTCATGTTTCCCTGCACTTTTAACGCAATTGGTCTCTTTCTCAAAAGGATTTTGTGTGGTGGCGAGTGTTGAGATTCGGAATCAAAACAGAGCACCAGATTGGTTGACTTACGTGATGGCCTGAGTTGAAGTAGATGGATATAACTCACACGCAAACCGGCGTAGGTTGCATTGGTTCGATCCGAAGCGGGAAATCTCGTTTACAATGGAGATCTGTTCCACCAATGTTTGGCATTCGGTTCCGATCGGGTTCGTTCATTCGTGTGCCGCCATTGTGTGCTGTTACTCCAGGTAAGTAGTTGTTGTCGTTCTACTGTCGAGTTTGACATGAAAGGTAAACTACCGCTCCCCACGTATGCAGGTGTTTGTACGTCGCATAACGTAATGGTGGCTCCGGCTTTTCAGATCCTGAACGCTGACATGTTTGCAAACTGTGTAGCAACTTCCTCCTCCTATATTACCTACAAACGTCGAAAATTGAATTGCTGTTATATATTTACAAATGACTAAAAAGAAGCTTTCCAAATCACTTGGCCCTCATATCGTAAATTGGTAGGTACCATCAAATTACATTAAAATTTTAGACGAGCTCCAGAAAGAAAATCTGGGCTGGAGTGTTGGACGAGTGCTGGACGTCATTATCAACCCCTGATCATAACTACAAATGACATTTAAGCTTGAGTTCAAATTAAGCCCTATTCTTTTAGACTTTGGTTTATTATGGACTCCCTTCGTGCAGGGATATTGTGCCATGTAGAAGGCACTCAGTAAATTTATATAGATACTTTAAAGCACAAAGGCGCTATGTCCATCCATCTTCCAAATTTTTTATTTTCTTTAATTTCAGAAAAACTCGAATTTAACTAACTTTTATTGATCTTCTTGACTATTATAGCTTGAAAATTTGTTGAAGAAATAAAAGAGTTTAGTGGAACAAGTCATTATTTTAGGAATTGTGCATTGTTGAAAACTTCTTTTGTGTTTTTCTGAAAATTCCGTTTTTGGACATAGCGCCTTTGTGCTTTAAGGTATCGATATGGTTCACAACGGTGTTTCTGCACTTGTCAATGCAAATAGTGACATTATAACAGCGATTCCAGAACAAAGTACTATTCATCCAACAAGGTATTCAACCAACGATGAAATCCCCAAGGACCTTAAGACATTAAGGCGACATTTAAGGACCTTAATAGATGAAGTCATAAAAAATCAAGATTTAGTCCATCATCAGAGGCTACAAGGACATTTTTGTCGTTGGCAACATAAATTTCTCTTTGCTTCATTCCTTTACCTGTACCAACTTTCTAATTTTCATCTTCAATCATATAACACAACTTCCAAATTCTCATTCCATTCCAGCTCATTCGTTACTCATCCTTTCCATTCCAGTATTTCTCAAAATGTTTGTTGCCCAAACTCGTCTTTCTCGTAAAAGTTGACAGAATTTATAAATTTATTTTTAAACCAAAAAGTATTTTAAAATCTCGAATTTAAACATTTGTTTGAAAATAAATAATATTGTGTAAAAATATAAATTATAAATCAAATCAAAACTTCGAATCTGGCGACCGACATAATGGGGTGTGCGCACGGGTCGGAAAAACTGTTTATTGTTATTTTTAATCTAAACTAGACCTCATCCTGAGAATTTTTACACCAGCCACGACCTTCTAGTGTGAGAAGACCTTTCTCTACGATTTTTCAAAGTTTCGAATGTTTATGACGTCACAGTGGGCTGAGGGTTCCCGCCCAGGGAGGGGCGCGTGACGTCATAAACATTCGAAACTTTGAAAAATCATAGAAGAAGATCTACTCGTCCAAAAAGAGAACAGCTGGTGTCAAAATTCTCAGGATGAGGTCTACTTTTGATTGAATAGTTTTAAAAAATGGCAATGGGCAATGGCCTCAAGATTTTCAGTAAGTATAAATAAAATTTCCTTCCTCGATTCCAAAGGTTTATTTTTCAAAATAATAAACCAAAATGTGGATCATCAATGTCGTAGTTTTCATAGTGAGGAATCAGAGAATAGGAATCACTTTCTTTTGATTTTATTCACATTCACGTTGAAACAATCACGATGTCTGTTAGTTGGTAGCTCAGCAAGCACGCGAGACCCTCAATAGAGTTCCTCAGGCTTTCTCGTACCGCCGCGCCTTTCGAACCTAATCATCGACAATTCGCGGTGTTTAGACGTATAAACGCCGGCGATTAAACTGTTCTCATTGTATGCAGATGATCGGATCCGGACTTCCGATTTCACAGTCTCTCCGAAATAGATTTCTCTTCAATGCGCTCGTAGGAAGTCGCGGCGTGTGAAGGCTGATTCCTTCTTTCCCCTCGTCGACGGGTTTCAGGGACGAGTCGACGGCCGTCGTTATCGTTGCTTAGAAATGATCGATTCGCCATTGAGTGGCGATTTCAAAGTCAAGTTCAACTGATCCGTCTGATAGCAGAGCTCGCCTTGGCTGGCACCACAGAACTGCCATGTTGCACTCTATATTTGCTTTTCATTGAGGGAAAACACCAGACAAACTTCTCATGTACCTACAGTTTCAATCCAATGTGGGTAAATTATCTCTTGGAAACTAAGAAGATGAACCAAACACATCTTTACAACATTCTTACTATCATAATGGAAAATCACTCTTTATATTCTCAAACGCTTCCTGACCCTCACTTTTGTAAAAATTATTTGATAGACCTTCACATTTAGAGGATGAAGATGATTTTGTCAACTCACTAACAGAGACCAGATTTAACCTACGATGTTCATTCTCAGTCCAAGATAGACATTGCTCAAGGTCATACTCATGCCTTAAAGGTATTGAATGGAGTGGATGTAGGTATGTATGTGTGTATATGTGTGTGTGTTCACCACAGCTATGCTTGTAGGTAATACCCAGCAGATCTCTACCCTCAAAAGAAGTATCCACAATTCAGCACCATATGTGAAAGTCCAAGTTTTCTTCTTTCATGAGTCTGTCATATCCTTCATGGATCAAGTTCCACCGCGATCCAAGTACCACCATGGAACTGGCTTGTCAGTCAAAAAAGAATTTTGAAAATCCCATTCAAGCACCATGAGTGAATGAGCGAGTTCCAAAGAAATATTTCAAGCGATTTTGAGTCATTTTGATTTATTATTTTCAATAAAGAGTCATTGGAATTGAGCAAGAAAAAAAAAAGTTAACTCCCCCCCACAAAAACCGAGAAGAATGGCGAAATTTTATTACGGCCCTATGCTCCTTTTCCGAGTTACATGAAACAAGTCAAGTCAAGTCACAAAATTTGATGTTTTACGTTTCAAGGTACATAGTAACCAGTAATCATTTCCATATGAAGCTCCCTATTTTTCGAATCGAGTGTGAAGCGTTTAGTTCTATCTAATAAACTTGATTGTGAAGGTGTGAAGGCAGTATGGTGAGGTAGGTAGTACCTACATGGTTGGTCGGTAAAAAAAAATGCTGCAAATTATTTCACAAAGGTTTATTATTTTTCTGTATAGATCACTCTTCTGCGATGATCACAGCAGCTGTGATGATCACAAAGCTGCTTTGCCATTGTTTTCATTTTATGGGTGGATATTCTGACAGAAAATTTCACATAGATTTCGAATATACAAGGATAAAACCAACCAAGATACTTAAAAGTAAGTTTAATAGGGTTCTAAAAAACGCAGCAAATTATTTCACAAAGGTTTATTATTTTATGTATACCGGGTGTCCCAGAAGTTATGGTCCACCCTTTTTATCTCCGTTGTTTTGAGGGGTAGACAAAAACTTCAAGCGATAACCCCCCTTAATTTTTTACGAGGAATTCAACTATCACACTTTCGCGCATTTCGCACCTGCGCAATCGTGCGCAACGCACACCAACTTTGTTATTTCAAATGAGAACCCCTAATTTTTATTGCAGATTCGGATTCTACGCAAAATTTCATGAATTTTAGCCCCATCAATCGAGTTTTTTGGTTGCGCACAACCCGTCCAGTGAGCGTGCAAACATGCGCAACCCCTGGATTGCGCCAAAATTGAGATGGAGGTAGACCCCAAGTGTGATACAAGTTTTTTCATTAATTTTCGACGTTGAATCACGTGGTGGTATCCATTTCCGGATTTTACTCAAATTTCTCGAAACGGCGGCCAAAAAATGAGTAGTTTTTAATACAGGGTGTCCGCAAATTCGTGCACAACGCACACCAACTTTGTTATTTCAAATGGAAACCACATTTGTTTGTTGCAAATTCGAATTCTGCGTCAAATTTCATAAACAATTCACCCCTTGAACGAATTTTTTCATCGCGCGCAACATGCTTCGGCGCTATTTTTCAACCCCGAATTCGGGCATGATATCCGTTTTATTATTGAACTTGATTTTATGGCGACTATTGCCGGAATAATAAATTTTTCTAATCAAAACTCACCATTTATCGGTCATTTAACTCTCAATGTGGATCGAGTTATAATTTTAAAATAATTAGTAATTGAAAATGGTTACTCAAAGAAATCGCGACTTAAATCATATGAGAGCAAGTAGGCATTCAGGGGGGTTCCTTGATTTCTTGTTTACATTGTTTACTTTGGAATAAGTGGATAGTTGCCTAATACAAATGAGATACTTTGAAGATTGTATTGACTTGTCATCCCTCCGCCAGTCAGATTCTGACGATAAAACAGGCTCAACTACCTATTTTTCAGCCGCCGTTTCGAGAAATTTTAGTAAAATCCGAAAATGGATACCACCACGTGATTCGGCGTCGAAAATTAATGAAAAAACATGTATCACACTTGGGGTCTACCTCCATCTCAATTTTGGCGCAATCCAGGGGTTGCGCATGTTTGCGCGCTCACTGGTCGGGTTGTGCGCAACCAAAATACTCGATTGATGGGTCTAAAATTCATGAAATTTTGCGTAGAATCCGAATGTGCAATAAAAATTAGGTGTTCTCATTTGAAATAACAAAGTTGGTGTGCGTTGCGCACGATTGCGCAGGTGCGCAATGCGCGAAAGTGTGATAGTTGAATTCCTCGTAAAAAATTAAGGGGGGTTATTGCTTGAAGTTTTTGTCTACCCCTCAAAACAACGGAGATAAAAAGGGTGGACCATAACTTCTGGGACACCCGGTAGATCACTCGCCTGCGAAGAACCTACTAAATACCTACCTACTTCACAATCAAGTTTATCTGGAAGAAATAAATGCTTCACACTCGATTCGAAGAAATAAGGAGTTCCTTCATGTGGAAATTTGATTACTAGTTGCTAAGGACGCAAAACTGAGTAGTTAAAGAAACATTAAAGAAACGACTTAAAGAAAGTTTAAGAAACAAAGTTAAAGAAACAACTTAAAGAAAAGAACAATGATCGCATTTTGGTCATCCAAAATTTGAACGGAGATTAGGCCTCTTTTGCGATTTTAACTCGTGTTCTGGTATATTATAAGTAACTAAGGAAAGTGCCGCGTACGGCGGACGGACGACCAAATTTTTATTAGATTTTTGGATTCTACGTATCTTGAAACGTAAACCAACTAACTTTTAGGGGGCTTTAAACATTTTTTTTTTCGTGGTTGATTTCAAAGGTTCATTATTGAAAATAATAAACCAAAAAAGTATTTACATACAATATTAGTTACAATGTGGTGGATATTCTCTCTCAGAACATTCTCTACGCCGCCTAAAAATTTGCAATATTAAGTTTCAAGTTATCTACATAGAATACGAAAATCGAATAACAAACTAAATCCGTCATCACATTTTCGCGGTTATTTAAGATTTTTGGAGGTTTGGAGCAGCGCAAAATGTAGGGTGCAGGCTACATCGTCCGTGCTAAGTTTCTACGTCCGACCTCATTTTATTTGCTTACAAACGGACGCCTTCATACGGTGACCGTCAAGGATTCATCTGTATGGAGGAAACGGCGAAGACGTCAGGTTTGTTTACTGGGGCAGATCACCGGCACCCGATAAACGTCATAGTCGGAGAACGCCAGCAGTGTCTCACTCTCAGTAACTGAGATCTTCCGTGGCGGCCTACAACTTTCTTCTGAGGAAACTTCCTTCCGTTATCCTGAGGAAACGAGAAATAAGGTAATCGACGTGTGTGTGAACAAACAGCTGTTGCTACGAAATCCACGAGTAACTATTCAGGTTGTACACGCAACAGGTATGCCGAACTTCAGGGATCGATTCTACGACTAATTTCTTATCATAGTTACCCTAAAAACACGCCACTTCTTTCACTTTTAAGATTTTATGGTGGTTCCGACCTTACTACTCTAACACGGCCTTAACCTCCTTAATCATTTGAGTGAAATCAAATCTGTGGATACCGTTAAAAAGAGCGGTAAATTTTCAGAAACGTGCCTAACCTTCCTTCAAAACTCAAGTTCAAGTCTCAAAAAACTCCCTAAAAGGTAAAGTTTACGAAATTTGGGAAATTTTCTTGTATGGTGTGAATTTACTTTTGTGTGGTTCTTGCAAAGTGTGACGTCCATTCTCGTGGGATTCTCTCCTTAAATATGTCTATAATACAACTGTCAACTAGAGTCAGGTTCATTCAGGCTGTCATCATTTCGTCATTTCCAGGGCAACGCGCGAGTGAACAAAGTCAGATATTGTTTCCCTAGCCAGTGGGCGAGTAGGCAACTATTCAGAGAAACGAACAATGATCGCCTCTCATTCGCTGAAATTTGAAAGGATACCTATTAGGCCAATTTTCGTCAGTGAACAGACTTTCGGGAATCACACTCGTGTTTCCTCTTAAGTCCAACAAGTCCTCATAGGGAGCGACCGGTTTGTCCTACAGAGCTCTGAGTGGTATCGATTATAAAAATTCAATTTTATTTTAAATTGAAAACAAAAACAAAAGGTACCTCTCTATCCAAAGTTTTCGAGGTAGGGCGTTTTTAAAATTACTGACAGTGAGTGACTGACACAAATCAAAAGCTTCGTGGCACAACTAGGTTCCAAATTTTATAGTTCACTAAATTTGAACTTCTGCTTTTTCGAGGCCCACTCTCCCCCCCCCCCCCTTCCACCTCTTCACCCAACCTTGAAATTTGAACCATCATGTTTCGGAAGGGCGTTTATTTTTTTCATGCTTGGTTCCGAAGGTTTTTTTTAATTTATCTTTTTTTTAATTCTTTATTGGTATGGTTTTCAACATACAGGAACTTGTTTTATAACATCTTATCGACTAATGTTATGTTCTAATCATACAATTTTCTTCTAAAAATTCGAACAGTAATTGAAAAATATTTACATATTCTTCTTTTAGTATACACTTATGATTAAAAGGTGTCTCCGAGAGTGCCTTGATCTTTTTAAACAACATTTCTCTAGAGACAATGTACTGCACTGCATCACTATTTGTGTTGTACACTTCTTTCTCCATCACAAAGGGCACACGAATCATCATTCATTTCTTCGCCATTGATCTTATTCACTCTGGCCAAGTTCGACGGACACAAAGCATGGTTACTCCTCATTGTACGTACCGCTAGAACAAATTTCTTGTTTGATTCCGTCTGTTTGAAACATGGGTCGCTTTTAAGTTGTGGGTGGATGTCTTTGAAGAATCAACCTTTACCACACTACATACCTATTTCGCCATTACATTCTTACTTTTTTCTCAAACGTACTATAAAAATCTTCCTTAGGCAAATGGCATTTCACCACATCACTTATCACTGCAGCAGTTTTCGCAGCCCTGTCCACTCTCTCATTACATAATAAAGAACTATGTGCCCGACAAAATGATCGTCAATATTCCCAACTTTACTAAACTTTGCTAATTCTTAATCTTGGCAATAATGTGAGTGTTGAATTTACTTTGCTTATCGCTGGAAATAGCTCTTATCGCATTTTCGTAATAACAAAAGGTCTATTATTGAAAATAATAAATCAAATACAAATGTGTCAAGTTTGAGAGAGAAATTGTATTGGAAAAGATTTTATTTATTTTTATGGAAGAGACTGGAGAGAGAAAAGAGAAGAGATAAAACCCAGAGACGACTCTCCATTTATTTTTCCACAATCAAGCTCTAAAATCATGGAAGAGAATGGAGGGTTGTGTCATGTACTTCCATCAGACCTCGTGTGTTGCCAACGAATTTTGATATCATTGTCTGCATGCAACCTCCTCCAATGCTGAACCTGGAGAGACAACTAAAGAACGCAAAAAATGCCATATTCATTTGCTTTCCCTTCAAATTCCTTCTGTGAGCCTGACGGGACAGACACATCTAGCCAACCAGCCGTGAAGTCGTTGTCCATCTGGGTCACAAGGGGAGGAAATAGACAGGTGACTGACCATTTCGCTCCAGGTCACTTGTCTCCTACAAAGTCACGCGATGAAGAAAAACATAAAAAATTAACTTCAGGTTTTATGGAGGTTCCCAGTGCAGTCTTCAGAACATGTATTTTCTAGTGCATAAGTTATGCGTTCAAATTGTCATGTGAAGGCTCGGTTTGAATCAGTGCAACTACAAGGATACTTAGAACCTACTGTTGTTGGTTTTGCAGAACTTGTCTCGTTTATTTAGTGAAGTTGTTTATTTAGTGAATAACATTATTCCGATACCTGCTGATATTGCTTGCTAATGTACTACTTACAATGGTTGACGACCTGCACACAAAGCGACCGTCGCATTTTGTTTTTGAAAATTTGCATACCTGTAACAAATAATGATGAATAATAATTAATTAGCTAATAAAAATTAAGTTAATGGAGGTAAAGTCAACAATAATTAATAATAAGCTGTAGTATAACCAGATTTCTTCTCATGGTTCACGGAGTTTCAAAGAAGCGTTTTGGTCTATTGAATGACAACAAACGCCCCTGATCTTGTGTCGCCCCTGTGTCGAATCTTGAACCTTTTACGCTGACCTTCAAAGGGATCAGAATTCGCTCAAATAATTTCACTCTTGGCCTCATCCTGTTGAGGAAACAATAGATAATAATTATCCCTTAGAACATGACGATATGAGTGATCAAAGTCCTCAACGAGCAATATCAGGGTCATTCCTGTAACCTTATCCTGGCGCGAGGAAAGTGCCACGAAGTTGACATACCGGTAGGCGAACCTCGTGGTATCACCACTCGCATTCTGCTCGGCTCATACCTGAACTGGCGGTCGTTTTATAGGGGCATTTCCCTTCATCCACATCTCCACCACCACCACCCACATCTTCCCTCATCCCAAGAGCCAAAGTCGACCTGGGCCTAGGCCTTTTGCTATTGCAATTTGATGATCTTCCTCAATTCCCATCCCTTCCTTATGCAAATATATACCAACGAAATTTGTAGATGCCTTCCTCGCCTCGAGGATTTGCATATTTCAAGTTTTGGGAGGAATTTCTCCAATACTATTGAGCTCACAATATTCAAATTGGGAAGAGCGCATTATTTTGTACCATGAATCTGTTGTAATGCAGCAGTATGCAGTAATTTTACCCTGTGAGATAGTATAGTACTCGTAGGGAGCGAACTGTTTCTCCTGCAGAGCTCCGGGTGGTTTCAAACATTTTTTAAAATTCAATACTATTTAAAATTGGTTAAAAAACGATACCTTTATTTCGATAGTTTTCGAGCTAGGGCACTCTTGAAAATTTCAACCCTCAATTTTCACCCCTTAGAAGTGACTGACGTCAACCAAAAGCTTCGCGGCACAACTAGACCCCAAATGGAGCCCATATACCAAATTTCGGTATATGGTTGCTAAGAAAAGTGCCGCGACGGCGGACGGACGGAAAATTTTTATTTCGATTCTCGGATTCAACGTGCCTTGAAACGTAAAACATCAAATTTAGAGAGGGGGGGGGGTTAAAATTTATATTTTTTTTGCTCGATCCAATAGCTTACTATTGAAAATAATAAACCAAAAATGATTGCATTCGATTATTTGAATTTTGAACGGGAATTAGCTCTATTTCAATTAGTGAACAACCATTTGCGATTCACACTCGTGTTCCTGACTGATCGTAAGTCCGAATGGGGAGCGAATGGTTGGTCCTACAGAGGCCCGGGTAGTCTCATTTGATTTAAAAAATTCAATGCTATCATAAATTTATGAAAAAACAATATTTTCACAATGACGACTGTTATGACTGCGTGTCGGAGCGTGAAGGCGATCGGCTTCCTTCGGTTTGTCGATTTGATTGGTTCCTACTCAACGAAGACAAAGGACGGGACAACACTCGATGCCCGGCGCGGGTAACCGCAGACCGTGTGCAGGAGTGTTAAGATCGCCAGCTCGGATACATTCCTAGGCGCGATTGCTCGCCGACCCGGGGGATGCACCACATTTACCTATACCTAGTTGGAGGCAGACGACGACTAGGGTAAATGGGAGCAGAAGCCGGCGCGATGAGCTTTATCGCATACCGAGACCCTCTGATGAACTGTGGGCTTCAGAGAAGAGGCGAGGTAGATCGAGAAATAAACAAGTCGAGTTTTCGAAGACGAATGCATGAAGGGGAAGCCCTGAGTCCTCCTTTTATATGGACTTGACAAGGTAAGGAGAGGGTGGAAAAAGGTGACGTCAACTGATGTCACTGTTCCCCGTACCTCACCTTACCTACCTTGCATGGTGAGTCACTCAGGGTTTCCCTCGACCTTTATTGGAGAACTACACAGTTAAGAGTATGAGTCATTACATAGGTCCCCCTAGTTCGAATAATAAAGGGAAAAAAAATTGAAATAATTTGAGAATTATAGATAAGGAATATTGGAACAATATGGTGGATAACATTTAACAGAACGTGTCAAAGAACAATGAAAATATAAATTTGAATAATATCGAGAGAATACGAGAAGTCTTGAACTGATGCGAAGACGCGGAGGCTCGAGAGTTCGTTGAATTGTATGGAGAAAACCAGCGCGCCGAAGGTCGGGGCGCCACGCCGTCTGTGAGCGTAGCGTGCAGCCCAGCGGGGCCGTGTCGGTAGGCTCCGACGCATCCTCCGTTTGGAGAATGTAAGTTCAATCAGTGAAAATTGCCCGGACCGAAGTTTGAGGAGTCTCGCTCGGGCTTGACGCCCTTTACGACGGCGAGGCTTCGGCCCGGGTCTTTGAGGAATGGAATGAGGAGAAACGGAAGGTTTGGAATTAATAATATTGTCGATCGTTTTGTCGACGAGCGATTTGAAATTGTCGATTTCGCTCATGTTATTGCTGTGCGGGATATATTTTTCATATTCATTGGAATTTTTCGCGTTGTAAAATTCGATGATCGTTCTGGCACGTGGTTTGAAGGTCGGACGATCGATTTTATTTACTGTCCAGGCCCCATCGCCGTTGTTAGCTCGGGCCGTAGAAGTCGTTGAAGAGTTCATCATCGTTGCAACTGAAAGTTGATTGTGCCTTTGTTTGATGAGAACCCGCCGATGTTGCGGGTTATTTCCTCCTGGTGACGTCAGCGTAGGATCGACGGAACATTGTAGGGGTTGATTGGCGGAGAGAGAATGGTCCGGCCTGGGTGGTTTCCGTGAATGCAGCTGGAGCGGAATCGGCGATGATTGATTGCGACGCAGGGTTGGCGTCTGGTGCTGACGGGTTGGCCGTGAATTCGTGTTTGAAATTCGATGCTTGGGACCGGCTGGGCGGAATATTTCCGCAGGTTCGTCTTGTGTGAACAAGAGGTTCATGTTTTTCCGCGGGCTCCACTGTGGTTTTGAGGAGATCCGTGTCGGACAAGTAGCAGGCGTCGAATGATTCGAGTAGGCTTGTATCCGGAGGTACCTCAGGTAAATCCGTCCCTGTTGTGGTGGGGGAAATACCGAAAGCCGGCCGACACCTACTGAGAGAAACGGTTACCTGTGAGCCGTCAATAAGCAGCGTAGCCGTTCGTTCTCCTTTGTTAACCACTTCGTAGGGGCCGGAGTAGAGGGGGTTCAAGCCTTTCCGAAGCCCTTCTTCTCGCAAAAACATCTTTTTTGCGTTTTGGAATGTATCGGGGAAAACCCGTGGGCGTTTGTCCGTTGAGGGTTTTGCGGGCGGTCGGTGATATTCCGTCGGTTGAGGCGGAAATAGGTCAGCCGGGAGGCGGAGGGGCGCACGAAAAGTACGTTCGGCGGCGCTGTAACCGTCCGAATACCGAATGGTAGTGCGGAGCCCTAATAAAATGGTCGGAAGATCCTTAGACCATGATGGCGAGGAAGTGGCAGTACGTAGGGCGTTTTTTAAATCCCTATGCCATCGCTCGATTTTTCCATTCGATTCAGGATGGTAGGCCGTTGTGCGATTGCGTTTGATGCCGAATTTTTTTAGGAATTCGGAGAATTCTGCACTCTCAAATTGCCTGCCTTGATCGGTAATAATCGTTAAAGGACAACCGAATCGCGCTATCCAATTGTTAAGGATGCCGTCAGTGACCGCCTTCGTCGTTATCGTTCGTAATGGGATACATTCCGGCCAGCTGGTATGTCTGTCGATTAGGGTTAATAGATATTTATAACCTTGCGAATCCGGAAGAGGCCCCACGAGATCAACGTTTAATTCCTCGAAGGGAAGCGAATCGTCAAATTCCGCTGGGCGAATTTGAGGGTGGCGGAATTCTTTGAATTTCGAACATTTGGCGCATGCCTGTACATATTCCCGTATTTCCGTGTTCATTCGAGGCCAAAAAAGTTTCGCGCGAATTAGGTCTCGTGTTGCGCGTATTCCTGGATGACTAAATGAATGATAGTGTTCAATCAATTTGCGGCGAAGTCGTTTAGGAACAAACGGGCGAGGCATGTCCGATGTCGTATCACACCACAGTGAGAGGTCGAGCGCAGGTACCTGGGTTTCTTCGAGACGCCCGGTCGAAATAAGGTTGCGGAACTCGGATGATTCATCGGTCTGTTGATTTAGGTAAATATCTTTTCCGGACGGAAAGGTCGTGAGCTCGTGAAGTTCGAGCGAAGGCCGAGATAATGTGTCAGCGACTATGTTGGAGGTGCCCGGTGTATATCGGATATCAGTCGTGAATTGGCTGATAAACTCCATTTGCCGAAAAGGACGAGGCGAGGCCGTTTTCCGGTCTTGATGGAGCGAAGTGGTGAGCGGTTTGTGGTCAGTCACAATATGAAAAGTACGTCCCTCTACGAAGTCTCTGAAATGCTTTACACTTTCGTAAATAGCCAGAAGCTCCTTATCGAAAGTGGAGTACTTCTGTTGAGCTGTTGATAAAGTTTTAGAGAAAAATCCGAGGGGTGACGTCTCGTTGTTGACCTCCTGTTGTAACACCGCGCCAATTCCGACGTCCGAGGCATCCGTAGTAATGGAGAGTCGACCTTTCGGGGAAGGATGAGCCAGCGTAGTTGCATTTTGCAAATCGTTTTTGCATTTATTGAATGCGGATTTCATTTCCTCCGTCCATTCAATCGTGCGACGGTCCTTCTTTTTGGAAGGCTGTGGGATCGCATTTATTAAAGGCTGTTGGTGTATAGCCGCGTTCGGAATGTGTCGTCTGTAAAAATTTAACATCCCCAGAAACCTGCGTAGGTCGGTGACAGTAGTCGGAAGAGGGAATGTCGTGAGATTGTCCACCTTCTTAGGTACCGGTCGAATCCCATTTTCGTTTACAATATGACCGAGACAGGTCACTTCGTTTTTCGCAAGGACGCATTTTTCCTTGTTTACAGTGAGACCCTCGGCAGCGAAGACGTCGAGGACTGCTTTTACATGGCGTTCATGTTCCTTGATGTTTCGGGACGCGATTAAAACGTCATCTAAGAAACAAAAGACAAAGTCGAAGTCTCGAAGGATTTGGTCCATATATCGCTGCCACGACTGTGCAGCGTTTTTTAATCCGAAATTCATTTTTCTGTATTCGTATAGTCCGAATGGAGTTATAATCGCTGTTTTCGGAACGTCCTGAGGGTTCACGTCGATATGGTGAAACGCACGCGAAATATCGAGCGTGGAGAAAATCGTGCATCCGTGTAAATGAGACGAAAAATCTCGAAGATGCGGAACGGCGTATTGATCTCCGATAGTGCGTTCGTTCAACCGACGATAATCACCGCAAAAGCGCCAGGTACCGTTCGGTTTAGGTACCGCGTGAAGAGGACTTGCCCAAGGTGATTTCGAAGGTTGGATAATTCCGTCGCTGATGAGCTGTTTAAAATGCTCTTTTGTCTGACGGAGTTGTTCGGGGTGAAGACGTCTACTTTTCGCTGTGACAGGTGGACCTTTGGTTTCTATGAAGTGCTTTACCGTGGAGAGATGTGACGAGGATCGCGTCTCCGGTCGGTATTTATCGAGCATTTTGATGAAGGTCGGCGGAGTAGGTTCGGTGGTGACGCCGGAGTTGACCGTGTTGACGTACCCGCGTATAGGTTTTTGCGAGTGAGGGTTAAATAACGCTCGGTTTTTCAGGTCAACGTGTAAGCCAAAATATCCGAGAAAGTCGGCTCCGATAATGGGTCGTTTCACGTCCGCAACTATAAAAGACCATTCATATACTTCGTTTTGTAGATGAACCTTCGTTGTAAAATTACCATAGGTCGTTATGGCGGTGCCGTTCGCGGCGAAAAGTAGGTAGTCGGATGTTTTGTTCTTCCGATGAACTAAAGAGTTCGGAAGAATTGAGATGCTAGCCCCCGTATCGATCAAAAAAGGTATATTGTTTTTATGACATTTGACGAATAGTCGGTTGGAAATGTCTTGGAAAGGGGCGCCCGCCTTGTAAACAGGCGGGCCCGCTAGTTTTCCTGCCATCGTACCTTTTTGAATGAGCAAGGCTGTCGACATTTAGTTGCCTTGTCACGGTATTTAAAGTGGTACCAACACATACCTTTTTGTTGAGCTGGAGATTGTGGCCGAGGTTGTAGGTACTGTCGTGCGGGGCTATTTCGTCTCGGAGGTCGCTTCGTAGCTACCGCCTCGGTATTACAGTCCGGTTCGATTTGATGAACCGCTGCGGCGCTACGTATTTCGTGCGTAGCATCTGCGATCGGCGCGAGGAATTCCGGCGTTTTATCCATCCACGGCGCTAGGGACATTTGGACCGCGACGGGTAAGGCCCTGATCCAAAACGCCTTAGTAATTTCGTTAGGCGTGAGGTCCCCCAGTTGATGGCGCATTTTGCGGAGGAGCTGGGAGGGTTTGAGGTCCCCCAGTTGATGGTGCTCGGTGAGGGCCGTGATCCTCGCGTGCCGAGACGGCTCGAAAATTTCGATGAGCCGTTGTTTTAGATCGTCGTAGGGAGTCACAAGCTGGGCTTGTGTTAGGTCCGCCGCTTGTACTGCAACATCGTAGGGCAGTAGAGGGATGGTGCGGGTGAAGCGAGCGCGCTGCGTGTTTACATGCGCGCCGGTGAAAGCCGCGTCGAGCTGTATAAACCATAGTCGGGGATCCTCTCTGTAGAACGGCGGAAGCGTGAGCGGGATTGAGACCTTCGTGGCCTCGGCGAAGTCCGGTGCGGGCGGCGGTAGCGGTGGTTCCATAATCCTCGAGTTAGCTTCGTGTTGAATAGCAAACCAAAAACGTGCGGGGTCACCAATGTTATGACTGCGTGTCGGAGCGTGAAGGCGATCGGCTTCCTTCGGTTTGTCGATTTGATTGGTTCCTACTCAACGAAGACAAAGGACGGGACAACACTCGATGCCCGGCGCGGGTAACCGCAGACCGTGTGCAGGAGTGTTAAGATCGCCAGCTCGGATACATTCCTAGGCGCGATTGCTCGCCGACCCGGGGGATGCACCACATTTACCTATACCTAGTTGGAGGCAGACGACGACTAGGGTAAATGGGAGCAGAAGCCGGCGCGATGAGCTTTATCGCATACCGAGACCCTCTGATGAACTGTGGGCTTCAGAGAAGAGGCGAGGTGGATCGAGAAATAAACAAGTCGAGTTTTCGAAGACGAATGCATGAAGGGGAAGCCCTGAGTCCTCCTTTTATATGGACTTGACAAGGTAAGGAGAGGGTGGAAAAAGGTGACGTCAACTGATGTCACTGTTCCCCGTACCTCACCTTACCTACCTTGCATGGTGAGTCACTCAGGGTTTCCCTCGACCTTTATTGGAGAACTACACAGTTAAGAGTATGAGTCATTACAACGACCTTTATTTTTCACCCCTTAGGAGTCACTAACCAAAAACATCGCTACACAGTTACATCCCAAATGGAGCCAGTAGGTGTGCCAAATTTCTCCAGTGCCGCGGACGGCAGACGGACGGGAAAATTTGTATTCTATTTTTGGATTCTACGTACCTTGAAACGTAAACCATCAAATTTTGAAGGGGGGTTTAAAAAAATGTCTTGCTCGATTCCAAAGATCCATTATTGAAAATAATAAACCAAAAGCTGGAACATGTCAAATTCCTTATTCCATGCAGAACTACGTGTAAAAATGAAACAATACTCCACTTTTGACTACATTTTCAGGCATTAAATCTGTCCTGCGCTGTAGCTGTCTCAATTTAAATTTCATGAATATGAGTATTGTCCGAACTCTTGTAAACATAACAGCAATTTCCCATAACAATAATAATTTCATTTCATTTCATCATTAAGGATTTAATTTAATTTTCCCATAACAATAAAAATTTATTACATATAATTGTCTCGGTCTGATTCAAATGGGAGGGTAGTTGAAAAAGAGCTTTACTGCCCACCCAACCTGGCATACTGTTCTTATTGACTGTCATACTGTTATTTCGATGAAACATTATTTTGTTTGGCAGGAGGATTAGAAAGATAAGGACTTCGCAGGACTCGGCCGATCTGAATCTACAGGAACACGTCCGGCGTTTTCTCTACAATAAATAAAACATATTGTCGGATGGCGCAATGTGGGTCAAAGTTACTCGTGGAACTCGAGCGACTCAGAGATTGCTCAAGCAGAATGTGGAGTTGAGCAATTACACAAGGGCACGGATCAGCGAGCCTTTTCTGAGCCCATTATTAACCAATTACTACGATGTAATTCGAGCAGGTGTTCGGCCCTAGGGTACCGCAAAAATTGAGGAACAAAATAAAGATTATCGAAATAAAGGCGTGGCTGAAGTGAGATGGTTACAGAACGAGTAAGTCACGGAGGCGGTGTTATCGATAGTGGCCTGGTTCGCAGACTGGTATTTATGTACTTTCGCGGTTGATGGAGCGATAGATGAACAACTTATTTCTAACGCTCAAAACGCAGACAGACATTTACTAGAAACCAGGTAATCGTGGAAAAGCAGATTCTAAGGATCTCTCCTGTTATCATTTATGGAGAATTTTTAACCATCGCAAGGTAACATCTAGCTCTGACCTGCTTGATGTTCATAATTTTGTGTGTACTGCGAGAGAACTCGGTATACGTATACTGTTGTATGGGGTGAGTGGAGGGTCATGACTCTTCAAGTACCTTCCTTTTGCAGTTATACATTGCCTGTCAAGAAACAGTAACCTTCTGGGAGGTCAGTACACCATATTTCCCTGTTGAAGTTTCGACTGACAGACCCTGCGTTGATTAATTTGCACCAACAAACTCAGGTTATAAATTGTTTCAGATTTGGCTGTTGTTTGGTTAATTTCGAGATTGGCCGTGCTGTACAGTTTTAAGACTTTAGGTTGTGCACGAATCGATGATTTTTTGGTTTTGGTTTATTATTTTCAATTTCGAGATTGGCCGTGCTGTACAGTTTTAAAACTTTAGGTTGTGCACGAATCGATGATTTTTTGGTTTTGGTTTATTATTTTCAATAATGGACCTTTGTTTTCTATACATCTAATCAGTGATCATCCTCTTCAGTGAAGGAAAATATTAAATACAGGGTGTCACCCTTACGGGCACACCACCGGGCAGGGTTCAATTCTACCACTAATTTGCAACAAAAATTTGTCTCTTAGCAATATCTTCTTAGAGGCTTCGTTTTCGAATTATTTCACTTTTAAGATTTTTTTCGTGTTTTCGACCTTACATCACTAAAATGGCTGTAACTCCCTTAATTGATGAAGTAAATTGAAATTTGATTATATCATTGGAAAGAGCATCAAATTTACTATCTCCCTGATGTGGTTTTAGAACATTTCAAATGAAACGAACGGGTGTAAAATAAGTCAAAAGTAAAAAATTGGTAAAGTTTCGAAAATTTTCACTTTTGTTCAAAGTTTGATTCTCGAAACGTCGTGAACGGAAATTTCCATGCTGTAAGCCTAAAAGTTGCATGTGAATCCCAGCTTTCTAACGGTGTAGTCATTTTTTTTAAAACACCACTTATTCAGTTAGAAAACTACGTTTTTAGAGCAGAAAACGTTCTTTTTCGGGTGTAAATCGGCGTTTTTCACCAGAAATGCTTTCCAACTTAATAAATCATTTGCCATGAAATTTTACGTACTTTTTGACGCTGAATCGAATGGTAACACTTTCCGATCTCCTCGACAAACAAAAAGTACTTTTCAAGCCCTTTCTGGGTTAAACAGGGTACAACTGAGTCTTCGACCCCCAACTTGTAATCTATCGAAAAGATAAAGCTTTCCGCAAATGATCGGGACGATATTTTCAAGACAGAGGGCAAAAATTAAGTATGTCAACAAAGTGGAAGGAGTGCGAGTCATTAATAACCCAGACCTCCTTTAATGACAATTTTGGATAAAACGAACAACGAGATTGAGCCCTTCGCCCAAAGGAAAAGGCTTGAAAAGTACTTTTTGTTTGTCGAGGAGATCGGAAAGTGTTACCATTCGATTCAGCGTCAAAAAGTACGTAAAATTTCATGTCAAATGATTTATTAAGTTGGAAAGCATTCCTGGTGAAAACCGCCGATTTACACCCGAAAATGAACGTTTTCTGCCCTAGAAACGTAGTTTTCTAACTGAATAAGTGGTGTTTTAAAAAAAATGACTACACCGTTAGAAAGCTGGGATTCACATGCAACTTTTAGGCTTACAGCATGGAAATTTCCGTTCACGACGTTTCGAGAATCATACTTTGAACAAATGTGAAAATTTTCGAATCTTTACCAATTTTTTACTTTTGACTTATTTTACACCCGTTCGTTTCATTTGAAATTTTCTAAAACCACATCAGGGAGATAGGAAATTTGACGCTCTTTCCAATGATATAATCAAATTTCAATTTACTTCATCAATTAAGGGAGAGTTACAGCCATTTTAGTGATGTAAGGTCAAAAACTCGAAAAAAATCTTAAAAGTGAAATAACTCGAAAACGAGGCCTCTAAGAAGAAATTGCTAAGAGACATTTTTTGTTGCAAATTAGTAGTAGAATCGAACCCTGTCCGGTGGTGCGACCGTAAGGGTGACACCCTGTAGACGAAACCGTTACAGTGTTTTTCACTATCCTTCCAGATATGACCAGAACTCAGTTTTTCATCGGCTTTGAATAATAAGAAGGGAATTAGGAAGGCAAATTGTCGAACATGTGATGAGCAGATAGATACAGAGAATGAAAACCTTCTTTTGTTTATTATTTTCAAAAATAATGCTTTGGAATCGACCAAGAAAAAAATTTTAAACCCCCTCAAAATTTGTTGGTTTACGTTTCAAGTAGAATCCGAAAATCGTTTCAAGTAGAATCCGAAAATCAAATAAATATTTTTCCGTCTGTCTGCCGTACGCGGCACTTTCTTTAGTTACCAAGGACCGATTAGGTGAAATTTGGTATATGGGCTCCATTTGGGGTCTTTTGGTTGATGTCAGTCCCTTCTGAGGGTTGGAAAATAAGGGTTTACATTTTCAAAACGTCCAAGCTCAAAACTTTCAATATGAAGGTATTGTTTATTCATCAATTTAGAATTGAATTGCATTTTTAGAATCGAATGAGACCACCCAGAGCTCTGTAGGGCCAACTGTACACTCCCCATGAAAACTTAAGGGTTGGACATGAAAAATCAGAAACACGAGTGTGAATCGCCAAAGAGGTCTAATCTCCATTCAAATTACAGTTGACCAAAATCCGATCGTTGTTCGTTTCTTCGAGCTGTACTCAGTTTCCCACATTTCTCAACAATTAGGGCAACGTCAACTCCGTATTTCTCCAAAACAAACTTTATTGTGAAGTTTGTATGTAGTAGGTATGTAGTACCTTGGGTGGGAATGCCAAAGCTTTGTTCTTTGCAGGCGAGTGATCAATACAGAAAAATAATAAACCTTTGAGTAATAATTTGCAGCGTTTTACAGTTCAGTGCGATGGAATTTAACATAAGAATGTACTCTAATTTTCTTAATAATCATATTTATGTTAATCTGACCCCCTTAGCTTTAAAGGTGGAAAGACCACTTAGTTATGCAGTTTGGTTGATGAACTAGAAATGTTTACTCAGCTCTGAAACGCCCGACGAAGGGGAAAATTCTGATCATGAGCTCCATAGAACTAGCTCAGTACTGGCTAAATCCATCAGCTTGCTTCCAGGTTCCAAGATATCACTCCTATGAACCTCCTTTCGTTCTGATTCATTCTACCTCTTCTTTGTCAAGAGGAACTCCACTCCACTTGAAGAGTAACCCCCTTGGTTACGCCATAACAACCCGGTTGCCACGGGCGCCTCAGCTGGACGTTCTTCATGATCTCGGCCATTATTACATTCTAGATCAAGATGCCTTTAGCATAGGGGTGTGTCGGTCCAGGTATTTCCCTGGAACGGTTCCAACGGTTACGGTGACAAAGATGTAACCGTTCCAAATTACCGGTACAGTTCCATTACCGATACAGGCGATCAAATCCCACTCACATGGCATGGATGAAGCAGGCAGTCAAATCCCTATCGTCCTTCTTCCATGCTTATGATCTCAACTTGCAATACAATAGTGTGGTATCGCTGTTTATACCAACAGTTGTCAAGGAGTTGTGTTGTATGACGTGTACTAAAAATATAAGATTCATTCGTTATCGGAAAGCCAACGTATCTACTTATTGTAATACTAAATATGGCGACGAGGAGAAACAGACGGACGAACAGAAGAGCAGTTGATAGTGATGAGGAGAGGGAAAGCGATGGCGGAGATCAAGACATGCAATCCGGCGGGATAGCCATGAACTTGAGGGATTTCAAGATTGAAGCATTCAATCCCGCAACAGAAGAATGGGAGTATTGGATCAAAAGGTTCAGCTTGACGATAGGAGCCTGCAGAATAAAAGAGGAACGAGTGAAACGGAACTACCTTCTGGCAAAAGTAAGTGCAGATCCTTTCAAATTCCTAGTTGACTATTTTTATCCACGAGAAGTGGAGGATGTCAAAACTGACGAACTAGTACAAGTCCTTTCCAAGCAGTACGGGAGACAGGATAACTCATTATGCGAACGACTTAAATTCAACCAATTGAGTAGGTACGAAAACGAACGAGTAGGTGATTTCATAGTGCGATTGAGGTCACAGGCAGCGAAATGTTCGTTCAAAGTTACACTCAAAGAACGGATGAGAGATCAGTTGGTATTCGGAATTAATTCGGCTAATTGGCAGCAAGAAGTATTACGAAAGTACCCATCTGCTGATAGTAGTTTTGATGATATTGAGCAGCTCATTAAAATTCTCGAAAATGCTCAATTGCAACAATGCACGATGCAACAGTATGCCAATGGGAAGTCGAGTTCAATAAATTTAGTGACATCTAATTACCAGAAGCGATCATCGACTGACAAGCCAAAGATGAAGTGTTTAGTAAGAGGGAAGGACTGTTTCAAATGTGGAAGCAAGTTGCACAATGCAACTGAAATATGTCCGGCTGTAGGTAAAAGTTGCAATTACTGTAAATCTCTGAATCACTTGGCACGATGCTGTTTGAAATCGGGGTCCGTGAAAGTTGCAAAAGAGTCAAGACATGTGAATAGAGCCAGAGAATCCAGAAGCAGCAGTGGATCTGGTAGTGAGTCAGATCAGCAAACAATCAGTAATATACGTAATCTAGAGGGAGGATCTGAGGCATACGTGAAAGTAAAGATCAATGGAACAGCAATAGAGATGCTTTATGATTCAGGGGCCGCAAAATCCGTTATAAGTGAAAGTGTATGGAAACTCATAGGAGCACCCAAATTGTCTAAGTCATCCAGTCTGCTGGCATATACAGGAGTGAAGGTCGAAACTCTTGGCTCTACCAAAGTGGAAGTGACTGCATTTGATAAAACTATCAGACTTCCAGTTACAGTGGTCAAACGGGAAGATGTTCCACTTTTTGGTATGAAATGGATTCTAGCCTTCAAGCTACCATTGCCTCCTGGAGCTTCTGTGCGTAATGTTAAAGTGCTACAAACAAATCAAAACATTCAGGCCAATAATCAGAAAGAGAACGACGTATCAGCGCTTCTACAAAAGTATGAAGAAATCTTTCGTGAAGGAACAGGAACGATTAAGACTGCTGAGGCTGTGATTCACATGAGAGAGGGAGCAGTACCTATAATTTTCAAACCCAGGGGGTTACCATTTGCCCTACAGCCAGTAGTGGAAAAAGAATTGGAAAGATTGGTGAAAGAGGGAATCCTAGAAATGGTGGATCCAATGGTAACTCCGATTGAATGGGCATCACCAATTGTAGTAATTACTAAGGCTAGTGGAAAGGTACGGATCTGTGCAGACTATAAAGTCACTATAAACAAGTGCATACATTCTGATTTTCATCCCCTACCAACTTTGGAAGAACTCATGGCAAAACTTTGCGGAGGTACACTGTTTTCAGTCGTGGATTTACGAGATGCGTACTTACAGATGATTGTTGAGGAGAGCAGTAGAAAATATACTACAATAGCAACGCACAAAGGATTCTATCAGTACAAGAGAATGCCTTTTGGGGTGTCATTTGCTCCTGGCTTGTTTCAACGAACAATGGAGCATATATTGACAGGATTGCCGGGAGTAGCATGTCTATTAGATGACATTATTGTGACAGGAAAGGATAGAGAAGAACATTTGGAACGACTGGAAATGGTTCTGGACAGATTGAAGAGAGCAGGGTTGCGGACACAGCAGACCAAATGCAAATGGTTCCAAGATGAAGTAGTCTATCTTGGTCATCAAATTAACAAAAACGGGATTAAGCCTACCAATGATCATTTAAAAGCGATGATCGGAATGCCTGAACCGAAAAGTCCCAAAGAACTGCGAGCATTTTTAGGCTCTATAAATTATTATAGTAGATTCATACCCAATTTGCAAGGAGAATGTGTACGCCTTCACGATCTGCTGAAAAAAAATGCTGAATGGAAATGGACAAAGATCGAGTCAGATATCATAACCAGACTGAAAACATTATTAACATCGGCACCCGTTCTTGTACATTATGACCCGAAGCTGCCTCTAATAGTTGCTTCAGATGCCAGCGAAAAAGGAGTGGGAGCAATTCTTTTTCACAGGTTCCCGGACAATTCAGAGAAACCAATTGCGTTTGCTTCGAGGACACTCCGAAAGTCAGAACAAAACTACTCTGCATTGGACAAAGAAACTTTGGGAATTATTTTTGCGCTAGGGAAGTTTCGACAGTACTTATTAGGGCGACATTTCATTCTAAAGACTGATCATAAACCCCTGATTTATTTACTTGGTCAGAACTCGGAGATACCTAAACTAGCGGCCAACAGACTGACTCGATGGGCTTTGACTCTTAGTTCGTTTGACTACGAAATCGAACATCTTGCTGGTACGATGAATGCTCCTGCAGATGTGTTATCTCATTTTCCTCTACCAGATGATGATATGTCCAGTGAGGAGAGAGACGGAAACCGTTTTGGAAAAAGGATCCTTCAAATCCGCCTAGAAGATCTTACATTGAGCAAGAAGCTCTTGAAACAGGATGTCACGAGGGATGCGACTCTTTCCCAAGTGATAAAACACGTCAAGCTCGGATGGCCCGATTCAAAGAATTCTCTTTTAACCGAACTTCACACTTATTTTGAAAAGCGAAACGAACTTTCATTGGAGGAGGACTTGCTTTTGTGGAGCAGTAGATTGGTCATTCCTACCAACCTTAGGAGGGCTGTACTGGACGTACTACATGAAGGGCACCCTGGAATAACAGGGATGCGAGCAGTGGCAAGGTATCATGTATGGTGGCCCAACATGGACCGGGATATTGAATCGTATGTCCAATGGTGTCCGGCTTGCCAAGAACATCGGCCAAAGGAACCAGAGGTACCCTTGTTTTCGTGGAGCGTACCAACAGAGGCGTGGAGTCGTCTACACATTGATTTCTGTGGGCCATTTGAAGGGAAATATTGGTTCGTTTTGGTAGATGCCACCACAAAATGGCTGGAAATAGAGCCCATGGAACGGCTGACATCGGAAAAAACCATCAAGATTCTGAAGAATATTTTTGCGCGATTTGGGATTCCAAGAACTCTAGTAAGTGACAATGGAACTCAGTTCACGAGTATGGAGTTCCAGCAATTCTGTTCTCAAAACAATATTCGCCACATATCTTCTTCTCCATACCATCCAAAAACCAATGGGTTGGCAGAGCGAGAAGTGGGGACATTTAAGAGAAGAATGAAGGCATCAAGGAATACACGAGACCTACTTACCCGAGTTGCAGATTTTTTGTTCTCCTACAGAAACACGCCTCAGAGGACTACAGGGAGAGCTCCTGCTGAACTCATGTTGGGAAGAAGGTTGAGGAGCAGATTGGACCTCATCAAACCTAAGTTGGAAGCAACAGTGGACAACGCATTGGTGGTGCAAAAGGTCCACCATGACAAGAAGGCTCGCCTCGGGTGTTTGAGGAGGGAGATGCAATATGGGCTTGGCACCCACATGAGAACCGCTATGTGAAGGGGTGCGTGGTCAAGAAATCTGGGGAGTACTCGTATCTCGTGATGATGGAGGGAGGAGCAGTCCGGAGGAAGCACTCAGACCAACTGAGGAAGAGGATTCCAGGACCAGGAACATGAGGGGGAGAAGATGTGGTATCGCTGTTTATACCAACAGTTGTCAAGGAGTTGTGTTGTATGACGTGTACTAAAAATATAAGATTCATTCGTTATCGGAAAGCCAACGTATCTACTTATTGTAATACTAAAAATAGCATCATTTTCCTTGACAATTCGCTAAAAGGAAGGAATTTGAACAAGTGTTACAAAATAGGCAATTTATTATAAATAATAGTTACCAAACAATTCAAGGAAAGAATTATGACGTTGCAGTTTAAGAACTTAACATGACAATAATAAATTAATAAAACTGGAGACAACTTCCATGCTAACCTGTCCAGAAGATAACTTCCCGCTCAAGAGCCATTCCATGAACCATTCTCAGTCCATGGAAGTAGTAAGGGCGCTTCCAGGTACAACATGGAGCAGAACTGAGAACAAGATCCATGCTTACCAGTCCAGAGCCATTGAACCATTCTCTATGATATCTTATCGGTCCGGTTACATCCTTACCAGTCCAGTTCCATCCTCACCAATCAGAATGATCAGATTGATGAGATGATTGATCAGATCATTCTGATTGGTGAGGATGGAACTGGACCGATGGAAAAGATTCTCTTCCCGGTCCAGAGCCATCTTAAGATATCTTACCAGTTCGTGGAACTGGACCGGTAAGGGTCGAGTTTTTGTCACTGCGTGGAACCGTTCCAACCTGATACTCGGTTCCACAGTCCCGGTACAGCTGTACCGACACACCTCTACTTTAGCACACTGTTATCTTACTCATCAATACAAGTTATATTCATTCAGTCTATAGTTGTTTTAATACTTATTGATATTCTTGTTATGCCATCATTCGACATCTACGAGATAGGAAGAATTGTGTATCAACTCCCCATCTTCATGAATAGTAAATGTAATTCATTACTTGATGTAATGAAGTTGATATTCATTACTTAACTTAGAACACAAGCATATACTTTCTTCTCTTCCTACTCTATAATTTCATGTTGAGATTTGAAGGAACAAAATAGTGGTAACACCTCTTGCAATTTTGATGTCCCATTCAGGTGCATAGCCGTCATTGTGACTTTAAAATCCGACTAGTCTATGAGTGGAGTTATCTTGGGGCGTAGTTCACCATGAGTTGCCCGGGCTGATAGGCTGTAATCTTTCCTACAAAATTGATTTCCAAAAGGCGGTATCGACGTTATAACTATGATGAGTGATCCAAGGAAACATCAGATAATCTACGGTGGGGAGGGTGTGAACTTGAAGGATCATTAGGAACCAGAGTTCGAAGTGCCGATCGCGAGGATTTTTTCAAGGTTCGCGGAGCGAGGGCAAACAACAAGCGGATTAGCAAGTCGAACCTCGCACGGAAAAAACAAATGGCCGAGTGATTCCACGGTAATATCCCAGCGGGATGAGTGGAAGAACCACATTTCCTAAGGAGTCACGTAGAACCTATCTATTTCCAGCACCACTCGTGCGCATGAATCGGAATCATTTCTTCTTGGTTTTTGCTTCAGCCAATATTCATGATCATTAAACGCTTCAGGCCTCAGAATGGTACAACACAACAGTTTCGTTTGGCGACTTATATTGCATATTAACCAAACAATTAATTAATAATGATTATAGAATTTTCGGACACTTCCGAATTTTTGGTTTATTATTTTCAATAACGAACCTTTGGAATCGACCAAGAAAAAAATGTAACCCCCTAAAAATGTGTTGATTTACGTTTCAAGATAAGTACCTACGTAGAATCCGAAAGTACAATAAAAATTTTTAACAAAAAAATAAATAAATAAAACACTGGACCGATTTGGTTCAAATTTGGCATATGGGCTCCATTTGGGGTTTAGTTGCGCCAGAAGGGTGACAATTAAGGGTTAAAATTTTCAAGAGTGCCCTAGCTCGAAAACTTTCGAAATAGAGGTATCGTTTTTTCTCCAATTTCAGATAGTATTGAATTTTTAGAGACCACGCGGAGGGAGCTCTATCGGACAATCCGTTAGTTCCCTACGTGTACTTACAGGTTTTCCTTCGATAAAACAGAATCACGAGTGTAAATCACCAAAGAGGTCTAATCTCCGTTCAAATTTTATGTGACTAAAATGCGATCGCTGTTCGTTTCTCCGAGTTGTTTTCAGTTTTGCATCCTTAGCAACTAGTAATCAAAATTCCCATAATATGGGAATTTCATATTATGAAACTCCCTATTTTTCGAATCGAGTGTGAAGCGTTTAGTTCTTTCTAATAAACTTGAATGTGAAGGTGTGAAGGCAGTATGGTGTGGTAGGTAGGTAGTAAGTACCTATGGTTTGTAGGTTAAAACGCTGCAAATCATTGCCCAAAGCTTTATTATTTTCTGTTTAGATCCCTCCCTACCAACCGTAGGTAACTACTACCTACTAGGGCATTTTTGAAAATTTCGATCCTTCATTTCCATTTGGTTTGGTAGTAGGTACTTAAGGTGGGTAGAGAGGGATCTATACAGAAGCGTGATCTATACAGAAAATAATACCACACCATATTGCCTTCACACCTTCACAATCAAGTTTATTAGAAAGAACTAAACGCTTCATACTCGATTCGAAAAAAATAGGGAGCTTCAATGGAAGTTTTGTAGCGGTTACTACAGTTTATTTTTGGGTTTTTATACCTGTTGGATTTTTGGTTACTGTTTTTGGATTCATGAAATTTCGTTGTCAGTCAGTTTCAGTTAGTCAAAAGTCAAGTTTCAAGATTCAAGATTCAAAAAGTTGTCAGTTCTAATTTTCAAATTGCGTTACAAAAATATATTTTCTCTCTCAAATATTCCCGGCCATTTTGCATATATTATTGTAGTCAGATTTATAAATTACTAAATCAAAACCGTTGTAGGTCACCACTAAACCTTCAGTTTGATTACTGGTTGCTCAGAAAGCCAAACTGAATACAACTCGAAGAAACGAACAGCAATCGCATTTTAGTCAGCTAAAATTTGAACGGAGATTAGGCCGCTTTTGCAAGAAATAGATCCAAGATAGCAAGAAATGAATAAATAGAGATTAAAAAAAAATTTCCTTGAGAATATTAGGTAATATTGACAATTTATGACCCCAAAGTATCGATACTCGATATTTTGAAATATCGATACTAATGCCAGACGATACATGGAGTATCGATTCTCAAATACGATACAGTATCGATACAAAATATCGATACTTTTGTAACGATACCCATCTCTACTAAACGCATCACACTCGATTCGAAAAATAGAAAGCTTCATATGGAAATACGCAGGTTACGCAGAAGGCAAAACTGTATACAAATCGAAGAAATGAACAGCGATCGCATTTTAGTCAGATAAAATTTGAACGGAGATTAGACCTCTTTAGCGATTCACACTCATGATTCTGTTTTATCGAAGGAAAACCTATAAGTACTCGTAGGGAGGAACAGTTTGTTCTGCAGAGCTCCGAGTGGTTCAAAAATTTTTAAAAATTCAATGCTATTTAAAATTGGTGAAATAACAATACCTTTATTTCGAGAGGGGGATAAACAAAATTTTCTTGGTCGATTCCAAAGGTTCATTATTGAAAATAATAAACCGAAATTCATGTGATTTATGTATGATGTTGATAATTTGTTTGTTCCTGGGAAAGGTTCCATCTCAACCAAAAATGTCGTACCTATCTACTAGTTACGTATTTTTCGTTTTCAAATTGTTTCACTCAACTACTTTATTAATTTTACGAAATAGTTTATTCTATCTCGATGAAATTTATTTAGTTGATTACAATTTTGAAGCTTCTTTCGCTGACTGATCAAAATTTCTTTGGCTTTGTCGTGAGCGGGGTGATTGAGATTGACAATAATTGTTGATAATTGACAATAATTGTCAATCTCAATCACCCCGCTCACGACAAAGCCAAAGAAATTTTGATCAGTCAGCGAAAGAAGCTTCAAAATTGTAATCAACTAAATAAATTTCATCGAGATAGAATAAACTAATAAACTAATAATTATTATGCATTCCTCGCCATTATGAAACAGAGCGAGGTTAGAAGCCTCACTCACTCTGCTGATTCCACTGCGTTTGGTGTTATTCTTACTGTTACCACTGTATTCTGACGACCCTTCCCAAATTTAACTGACCTACTCATACTCCGATATATAATACCCTACACGAAATTTACATTGATAATTTAAATATCAAAAAACCTACCTTTCTGGTTGAAAGTCTGAAAGTTATCAGTTGAAAGTTATCTGTTTCACGTGAAGATGTAATTTGGTGCTCCGTTCGCTTGAATATCAATCCCCAGACAGTAGTAAATTTATGAAACGAAGCTCAAAAGTAACACAGCTGATCCAACTTTTTTGGATCACTTCAGTGTTCTTGAACCAAATTTCATCGATTTATGTCTTGAAAATTAACTTACAATCAGGAATGAATATTTCTCTTAGATATGAACTTTAGTTTCTGGAGTTCCATGATCATAGAAATCATTCTTTACGTGGTTCGTAACATCATTATCACTCTGCTCATCCGAAATCGCTTTATTGTGATTCGGCCCCCGTCGTTTATCAACCAATATCAGAATGCTAAGAAGATTCGACGTGTTTTCCTGTCGATCCCTTCCATCCGATCCAGCTTTTTTCACACCTTCGTGACTTTCTCCATTGTCCCGCCAGACTGTAAACCTCCTATAGCCACCCCGGGGCTTCGTGATAGGTTTTCCCCCTTTATTCTATCAATCTACATCGATGGGGTCCGCATTCGTCAAGGCGTTTTGAGTATTAAAAGCTATTTCTCTTTTTCTTTTTTTTTTTATTGCGTTCCGATGACTTTCTCCTGATTCGAAGAACGGAAATGCGATTTTTTTCCGGCTCTCACCGAAAACGTCTGCCAAGCGAGTGGGGAGTTAAGTTTCCTCACTGGCCACAATATTCAAATGCGTTTTGCTTCCGAGTATACCAAGGTAGCGGAAGCTTTGTTTTCACTTTTCAAGGTTGAAAAAAAATGTTCTCCAAAATCGAAATTTCCACTCGCGTTTTACGTTTCAGACGTTGTGCGGGTTGACGTGAGATGGTCCCCTATGAGGATAGTGGTACTTAGATATTGATGTTTTGAGAATAACTTCTGAGTATAGAATCATCTATACAATGGGGTCATGGGTTCGATGAAGCTATGTGCCACACCCACTTGTTTTTTGTGCGTTTCTTCTTTATACATAATAAGGTAACATTAATTAGATTATAGCAGCATGTTTGACGATTGTCGTGTACTCAATTATATGGTAACTATATAAATTTTTTGGTTTATTATTTTCAATATTAAGCCTTTGGAATCGAGCAAGAAAAAAAAAATTTTAACCCCCCCCCCCCCCCCTCAAAATTTGATGTTTTACGTTTCAAGGTACGTAGAATACGAAAATCAAATAAAAAATTCTGTCCGTCCGCCGTACGCGGCACTTTTCTTAGCAACACTGGACCGATTTGGTTCAAATTTGGTATATGGGCTCCATTTGGGGTCTAGTTGTGCCGCGAAGCTTTTTGGTTGATGTAGGTCACTTCTAAGGGGTGAAAATTAAGGGTTGAAATTTTCAAGAGTGCCCTAGCTCGAAAACTCTCAAAATAAAGGTATCGTTTTTTCAGCAATTTTAAATAGTAGTGAATTTTAAAAAATTTTTGAGACCACCCGGAGCTCTGTAGGACCAACCATTCGGTCCCTACGAGTACTTGAAGGTTTTCCTTCGATAAAACAGAATCATGAGTGTGAATCGCAAAAGAGGTCTAATCTCCATTCAAATTTTATCGGACTAAAATGCGATCGCTGTTCATTTCTTCGATTAAATCGAACAAATTTTGTATACAGTTTTGCCTTCTGCGTAACCAGTAATCAAATTTCCATACGAAGCTTTCTATTTTTCCAATCGAGTGTGAAGCGTTTAGTTCTTTCTAATAAACTTGATTGTGAAGGTGTGAAGCCAGTATGGTGTGGTAGGTAGTACCTAGCTGGTAGGTAAAAAAAAGTTGGTAGGTAAAAAACGTCTGCCAAGTTGGGTGGGCAGTATAGCTTCCTCACTCATTGTAACATGGACGTATAGAATCAGTTGGCGAAAAAATTATGATTCAAAGAGTTATTGAATACCAAAATATTAGCGGTCCACCGTCTAGGACCTAACCCACACAATCCCTGAAAATTTCATCGAAATTGGTTGAATAGTTGCGGAGTTTTGGTTGTAACAATAAATTTAAAGTTCGCGCATGCGCAGCGGCCAATTGCTTGACCAATTTGATTGAAACTTATAGGGTGTCTCTTAGAAGTTAGTCCCTAACTAACCTCCAAATTTGAGCAAAATCAGTTCATTAGAAACCGAGAAACCGAGGTTCCAGGAAATTCACGTTTGCGCATGCGCACTCGCTCCTATTGGTCC
Organism: Apolygus lucorum; assembly: GCA_009739505.2. Taxonomy (NCBI): domain Eukaryota; kingdom Metazoa; phylum Arthropoda; class Insecta; order Hemiptera; family Miridae; genus Apolygus; species Apolygus lucorum. The sequence continues at coordinate 2,124,078 of CM019179.2, read as the reverse complement.
GAAGGTGCTGAAATTTATAGGGGACCGTCTAGGACCTAACCCGCACAATCCCGGGACAAGGATTGACCACAGACAGACCGACAGACAGACAGACCGACAGTCAGACAGACAGACAGACACGGAACCAAAATTGTTCGGGAAGCTCTAAAACGCAAAAAGCAAGTAGAAATTTTGATTTTGGAGGACATTTTTTTTTTCACTTCTTTCACGAATACAAAGCTTCCCTACCTTCGGTAGTGAGGAAGCAAAAAATGTTGGTGGGTAAAAAACGCTGCAAATCATTGCTCAAAGGCTTCTTCACTCTTCAGATCACTGATCAGCTGAGTGAGCTCCGAAGCCATTTTCAATCCTATTGAATGGAAGTGCTCTTCCAGGCGTCTCCAGCATTCGAGGAGATCTTCTTCACTCCTCAGATCACTGATCAGCTGAGTGAGCTCTAAAGCCATTTTCAATCCTATTGAATGGAAGTGCTCTTCCAGGCGTCTCCAGCATTCGAGGAGATCTTCTTCACTCCTCAGATCACTGATCAGCTGAGTGAGCTCTAAAGCCATTTTCAATCCTATTGAATGGAAGTGCTCTTCCAGGCGTCTCCAGCATTCGAGGAGATCTTCTTCACTCCTCAGATCACTGATCAGCTGAGTGAGTTCCGAAGCCATTGCTCAAAGCAAACCAAAAATTTTATGTTTCGCGTTTCAAGGTACATACAATTCGAAAAATAGTACCTACCGAGATGGAAATGAGTATCTCAAATTTGAGAGGGAAGGTCAAGGGAGAATACAAATGGTGGTGGGTGCTATTGATGGAGAACCAGTGATCTATACAGAAGGGTGATCTATACAGAAAATAATAAACCTTTGAGTAATGATTTGCAGCGTTTTTAAATATTGATTTGAATTGAATATTCGCTTTGTCGTAAAATGTGGCGTATTCAGTAATATTTCCAGTAGATGTTCATCACACCAATAAGTGTTACTGTAAATCGTAAAAGGAGAAATTGGGAGGCGTAGACACCATTTCTTGGTTCAGAGGAAGTTTCGAAGCTCCATGACAATGTAATTAAAATGACCGATTACCATACGCCCCATGACAATTAAACGGATTGAGAAACAATACTTATTACACGGAAGCCAGCGTATTTTATATGTTTATCCTTGATTGAAATACTTTGTATTTGTTCAGCAGATCAACTCCTATTTAGAACTTTCCTAGACCACAAACTTACCTGTTTGTGGTCAAATCATTGTCACGGGCATGACTAACAGAATCCATGAACAAGAGTGAAGCTTCTCTTTCTCTTCCGAGCAAGGTTATTAGCTTACATTTCTGTGGATCAAAAATCAAAATAGCTGCAGTCAAAATCAGCTAGGGATTGTTATTTCAAGAGCCAATTCAATCATTTCCCAGTAATATGGGTTCTTCTATGAATATATTGCAGCTCAAAGGCACTTGCAGATGAATCTGTTACCAAAGATCCCTCAACTTCTTCCTCGCTGTGAGGGTTTGCATGTAGTTTGCACACCAAAATTAATTACTTTGTTGGCTACACTTTTTCAGTATCACTTCCATTGATCGCTAAGAACAAAGAGGAGAGAATTCTTCCTTATTGCTCCGGCCAGTCATCTCAGATTCATAATTGTTGTGTAAGAGAAAGCTACGAGTACAGGGAATGAAAAATTTAACCTACAATTTAGGGACTTAGTTCTAATAATTTTCAGAGGTTCCCACGAGGCTGAATTTCCCATTTCAATGCTCTAGAGAGTTATGAAAAGCAAGTGCAGGTTTTGTTCACACGTATCTGATATGAGCTCAGGTACTTCCAATCACTTCCACTGATCAGTAATATAGTGAGTACCAAATTTCAGCGCAGCAGCATGTTTGACTGATTTGACATCTCTGAATTATGTTTCAGAAATTTTTGTATGGGTTTGGATGGATTGTGTGGGTTATAGACGGCCCCCAACAAATTTCATCACCTTTGGGCTGGCAGTATTACATATCCAAATCCCATTCACACACGATCCTAGTTTATTACTTAGCATCTGCATGAGCTAGAACCTCGTAAAATGCGAGCCGAGTTGGGGTTCCGTCGGTTTATGTGATGGTAGTTAACTCTCACTGCTATGCTGGTGGCAGAACAGGCTTTCGACCCCAGGCAGCCTTGTTCGCCCAAGTTCATAGGAGTTTATTTCTCATCCAGTCATGTTTTTATCGGGGGAAAACCCCGCGAACTTTTTCGCCTCGGAATTGTGTACGTGTTCCTGTCGTTTCCTCAGTGCAGCTGCATAATATTTATGTTTATATTCCCATTGTTCAAGACAGGAGAATATCTCCGAGTGGAGTATAATAACACAATCGTATTCCCAGTTTTCGCTTCAAAACAAGCTGCAAGTAGTCATAAGAGAACTGATAGTCATCATGACCAATATAACCCCTAAGGTATCTTCTATTAAAAGTTATAGAGAAATTGATTCCAGAATAGTTAATGGTTTTCACACCAATTCAATTACCATGGGAAGACAATAGTAAAATGTTTGGAAAACTGCATAATTCGGAAAGGATCCTCAATTGTTTTATTCTGAAGTTCATGTTTTAACATGCTTTAGCCTTGAGCTAACTGGCAAAAAGAGTCACGTTTTTGGGAGACGGCGATGTGTCACAAAATTTTGCAATAATTTTCTTACAAACAAGTCGTTGCGACGGAACTTATTTTCGTCATTCGAGTTCGTAAAAAGAATCGTTCACTATTCGTTGGAAAGCCCTAAGTTCATGCATAGATTATATAGGTTTTATCAAAACCGCTTTAATTTATTATGGATGGACCGATTAGTGATCTGACCAACGCCGTCATTTTCGAACTCGTACCCAAGTAGATTATATTGAAAATCGATAATATAGTGAAGATGATCCTCTCAATTTTCTTACTGCCTCTTCTAACGGCTTTGAAATCTTCCATTCTCTTGACAACTTTCTCTCTCTTAGAACTCAAGCGTAAGTTACTTCGAAGACGTTGTTTGGCCACGAGTCTGCACCATCATAATACGTCTTCAATTCCTCAACTTCACATTTCACCTTCCATTTGTGAACAATTTAAAACCCCTTCGAAGTGGTTATGTCAAAGTTGACGACGGACGTTCCTTGTCATTTTTTTTTTTTTTAGAGAGAGGGATGAAAACAGTAGAAACTCTTTCTGAACGTGTCAGAGAAAGTTGAGTCCATGAATAAAGCTTTAAGTATATTATTATTTATAACTAGGATACTCAAACTACACTGTGTATTCAAAAATGATTAAGTAGGCTTTTCAATCTTATTGTGGTGTGAATAAGAAACATGGAAGAGGGTTCTGAATCGCTTCTGGGGAAACTGGTAAAGTGGACCTTCGTGCAATAATTTACAGCGTTTTTATTTTTCTAGGATACTTTGGACCAGTTTAAGTCTCTGGTGGAGGAGTTGGTACAATCCGGGTGTTAGCTATTTTTGGTTCAGTCTCCCAAAACCAGTACGAAGAGAAGCCAAGAAAATATCCGTTTCATGTCTGTCTGTTCGACTTTCTGTTTCTGGGTGTCCTTATCCTGCGCTTAGTTGAACTAATCACTGTCTGATCACTATTCAGATTTTTTGCTGATAACTTCTCAAAATAACCTTAAAGAATTGCATCGCTTTCGGACCAATAATCATGTTTGTTGGGAGCAGGATGCATGAATTTCCCTCGAAATCGTTTCAACGATGTATAGAAGTTGCGAATTGTACCAATAAATCAATGAAACGTCATTATTCTGTGTATTCATGAAATAAAGTGCTTTTCAATTCAATCAATGATGTTCCTCGAGTTGTTAGAGTGCGGCGAGAGGCAGGTGTATCTTGGAAGGGGAAGAAATACGAGTATTCTCCGTAAACGATTGGTGGCGCAGACTGAGATTGGTAACAAACGAACAGGGACATAAGCTGAAATTCTATCACAAGCGACATAAGTTCGCTTTGTCAAACACCTAGTTCACTCACATTAGTAATTTGATTGAATTATTGTTTCATTTTTCTCATTATTATATTTCAAACGAACTCTTGTAACAATCATAATGATTTTCTACTAATGAACTAGGTATTTGATTAGAATGAATTCAATAAATTTGGTCTCAACAGCCTTGTAGCTGGTTTGATAAGTTCACTTAGTTTAGATTTTTGGTTCGTGTAAGAAGTTCATTCATGATTCTCATGGTAGCCAATTTACTTCGACTGATGGTTACTGAACGAGTCCTGTTTTGTTCAAATAATGTCAGTGCTAATAAGACGCCTCGCCTTGAGCGGAGGTATTTCCATAATAAATTGAGCCTACTCGCCTCAGTCCCGCCGGTTTTTCCATGTCCTTGCGTTTTTATGTAACCAGCCAAGGATGAACTTATTCGTGAGAATGACTATTCATGTTTCAAATGGGGATTGATCTGTTCAAAACAGGTATATAAATTATTCTTAACTAGAAACGGTATTTGCCTAGAACTGGTACATCCTTAAAGAGAGTTTGGTACTACATCAGATACCTATTCGCAAAGTTTATTCTACTAAATATCCAAAACGCTGAGAATTATTACACAAAGGTTTATTATTTCTGTATAGATCACTCGTCTGCAAGGAACACGGCTTTGACATTGTCACAACCTACTTCACAATGAAGTTTATTTGGAGGAAATAAAAGCTTCACACTCGATTCGAAGAAATAAACAGTTTCATATGGAAATTTGAATACTGATTGCTAAGGGCGCAAAACTGAGTACAACTCGAAGAAACGAACAACGATCGCATTTTGGTAAGCTAAAATTTGAACGGAGATTAGGCCTCTTTTGCGATTCAAACTCTTGTTTCTGATTTATCGTAAGTCCGACCCTTAAGTTCTCGTAGGGAGCGAACGATTTGTCCGGTTTGAGGTTTCGAAATTTCTTGAGGTAGGGCGTTTTCAAAATTTCAACCCTTAATTTTCACCCCTTAGAAGTGATTGACATCAACCCCAAATGGAGCCCATATATTATTTTTAAACCGCGTAGGTATAACTAACGATGGTTATCCCTGAGAGAATAAGTACAGTTGTTTGAAAATATTTTCGATATCCTACGGAACTGAAACGATCGGGTAGAAAGAAGTCAGCGTTATGAAGGTCGTTCCGCTCAATGAGGCGGAAATTTAATGACCCACCTGTTAAAAATTGGCCGGCTTCATTAATTTTCAGCTATTACATCGGCTTTTGTGGTTTTCACGTTCAAAAACAATTACGGTGTTTTTAAATAACACGAGGTAGGTCGAAACCCAAGCTTATCACAGTTAGGTGAACTTCATCTTGCACTCGATCACACTACAAAACACAACATCGATAAAATATCTCCATACTCTTTTTGAGCATTTCTCAAATCTGAATTTCGCCTCCCACTAAGCAAACTAATTGAAAGTTGATGAACAATGAAGTTAACAGATGAGTTACAGGTTCATTTAAATAACATGTCGTATCGCCCTGTAGAACCACCGTCTCCTGTGGTGGATGTCTTGCTGCCTTACATCGCCCCACAGGAAGATGGCGATAGATACTGATTCCTTGAGAGCTCTCCAGGCAATACCAAAACATCCTGGTTATCTTTCTCTGACCACGGCCACCCACGAACTTGGCCAGCGAGGCTACCTTGGTAAACAAGTGCTGGGTTCCAGAGCACCTGAGGATTACTGATGATGAAGAAACTGATCGAAGGGCTCTTTGGACCGACTATATGCCAGGCCAGGCCATGTGTCCACCTTGTACTGATTGGAATCATCATGCAGCCAGCACTCGAAGACCCCTCAAAGTAGCATAATCGGACTATAAGATCTTGAGAAAATCAAGTTTGATCTGAACCAAACGGCGAATTGAATTAAAGGGCACATAGAAAAACCCCATCATTAAAAAAACTGAATTGAAGAAAATCTCAAATTAAAGTTTGCATATATGAATAAAATTGTTATCTCGGACTCGAAAAACTCCGGAAAATTCTCAATGTGTTCCAATCTGTCTACCAACACATTGCTGGGAGGAAACATTTTGGTTTATAGTTTTTTCATGGAACCAAACAAAAATTGAAGAAAAACTCGTAAGGGACCTGCTCTTTCAACATAAGTTAAACCCTCCATGGAATTTAGAAAATTCGATAAGCGTCAAGATTTATTGTGTATTAGGAAATATGGACGTGAAAAAATCACCTGTAACTCTTGAAAATGATGTAATTTACAGATTTACAAAAAACATTGGTACATAGCGCCTTTAGTGGGCTCCAATACCTGATGCTGAGAAAACATTGTCCTAATCGCCGTCAGGTTTCTCGTCGATAGGAGGATCGTCAAAATATTCGTCGTTGTCTTCTTCAGGGACAAGAAAAAAGAAGAACAGATCGCGTAGACTAATTGAACCAAAGAAGGAATAACGTGAATCACAGCAGCTCTAATACCTAGCGATAGTCCGGAGCGGAGGACTGCAAGCATGGAGTTCTTCCCCACAAACGCGCACAATGATGGGGGTTTTCCTCAGCACTGCCCTTCTTTCAACCTACACCGTGGTTTTCCACCAACCATGACTACATATTGTGATTCCTCGCCTTAACTTCCAACAGATGGCGCCTTCAACTAGTAGTTAATGAGAATGTCGATGATGGGGTTTTTCTCCTGCACCCTTCAATTGGAATTCACTTCCGAATCGGACAAAATATCAATGAGGAATTTCACCATGTTGGAATTTCCTATTTTTGACCCCAAAATCGGATTCAGCACCTCGAAATCCTGGAATAGTTCATTTACGGCCGCTAAAAGCGCTGGGATCGAGAAATCTATAGTCCCCAGATGCAAAATTTCACAAAACCAGTAAAGTTCGAAACCGAAAAACTGAAGAAAAAATAGAAAAAGCAAGATGGGGAAAATGAGGTTTCACCTGTTTTTGAATGATAACTTTCCTCTTAGATAACACGATTTCGTCGTACCACCGGGCAACACTGGGAGGAGACGGAGATCCGAACAGCCAATCAGCGAGCGTTCCCGCTTCACGTTGAAGAGGTCCGTTTTCCTGGTTATTATTTGAAATCATAAATTTTGATTGTCTCCCAAAAATAACAGGAGACTTATTTTCCGAAATCAACCCAATTTTCATCTATCCCACACCATTAACTGAAAAATTTGGGAAAACGCAAACAGAATTCGGTGAAATTCCTCATTGTCATCAAAACCTTCACACCTGGCGTCTCTCTTGGATCGCAACGTCGGACTCTCAAAATCCCCTCCCGTTTTTAATTAGCCATTCTGCAGAGAAGTTCGTTCACCTCGACAGCATCTCGACGATTAATCAACCGAATGAATGAGGCGTCTAATGAAGCCCTTGTTCAAATTATTAGAACTTTTGTTCCAAGAGTGATTATGAGGGCCGCTGGTAATTTCACGGAGCCTTCGACAATCCGCCAATTCGGCCGCCATTAAGCTATTCTGCCCTGGTTAAATTCAAACTAAATTCTGGAGCCAGAACATGGGGTAGTTTTTTCCCCCTACAACACCCTTCTGACTATTCTAAATGACCAGTATAGCCCATAGCCTTGTTTGCCAAAGAGTATAATATTTCCTTAGTAGGTAGTTCGTGAATCTGTTGGTCACAGGAGGAGTAGCTATCCATCTTCCAGCAAGGAATCTATGAACAGAGATGCTTTATCTGAATGCGTTCATCACTTCTGCAGAATTAGCGACGGCGATAGTGATGAGTACTGACACGACTAACCTCCACTTTTCCTCTGTCACGCCCCCCAAACGTGCTCGGAACTTAACGACCCGCGTTGGCACCATCTCGACAGCCGTGCCTGCGGTTTTCCTCGGATTATTATTGTTTACCGACAGTCTAGCGGCGTCCAATTGCTGACGAGGTGAAAACAGTTTGGCGGTATTTCGAAACATCGACCCACTAAACATCCAAACAACCGACTTTTGGGGGCAAAAATCTATAGGTAAGTAAGAATTCGGAAAGATTTCCAGCTCGCACCTGGAAGAGCGTTCTTTATACCTTCTACCCACAAATTGAACATTGTTGATTCATTATTTCCAATAGAGAACCTTCGGATTCGAGCAAGAAAAAAGTTTAACCCCCGGTCTAAAAATGTTATGGTTGTGATGGTGCAGCGAAGCTTATGGTTGATGTCAGTCACTTCTAAGGGATGAACAACTAGGGGTTATAATTAGCTTTACACCTTCACAATCAAGTTTATTTGGAAGAAATAAATGCTTCACACTCGATTCGAAAAATAGAGAGGTACATAAGGGAATATGATTACTGGTTGCTAAGGTAGCAAAACTGAATACAACTCAAGAAACGAACAGCGATCGCATTATTCAGGTAAAATTTGAACGGAGATTAGACCTCTTTGGTGATTCACACTTGTGATTCTGTTTTATCGAAGGAAAACCCTTAAGTTCTCCGAGGGAGCGAACGGAATGTCTTACACAGTGGCGTCTCGGAGAATATTCGTGAGGCAAACAGCTTGGCCAGTCACAGAAGAATAAACAATAACGAAAAACGCTGCAAATTATTACACAAAGGTTTATTATTTTTCTGAAGATAAAGCGTCAGCTTTACCCTCGTTACTACCTACCAATCATGTTTTTGCTTCAAAATGTTGTTTATTTAGATGAAATAAACCCTTCACACTCCATTTGAAGAAATAAAGAATTCCTTTTTAGAAATTTGATTACAGGTTGATTAAGGAAGCAAAACATGTACAACCCAAAGAAACGAACATCGATCGCATTTTGGTCAGCTAAAATTTTTAAGGTGATAAGGCCTCTTTTGCGATTCACACTCGTGTTTCACATTTATCGTAAGTTCAACCTTCAAGTTCTCATGGAGAGCTGATAGTTTATCCTCTGGGTGGGTTGATTCGATTCTAAAAATTCAATGGTAGGTACCTATCTCAAATTGGTGAAAAAACAATACCTTCATAACGAGAGTTTTCGAGAGAGGGGGCCCTAAAAGTTACAGTCCTAATGTTTCACCGCTCAGAAGTGACTGACAAAACCTTCGGGGCACAAGTAGACCCCAAATGGAGCTCTTATACCAAATTTCATTAAAATCGGTCCATGATAATTAAGGAAATTTCCGCGGACGGACGGATTTTTTAATATTTGATTTTCAAAATATACGTAGTAGCTACCTACCTCAAAAGTAAACCATCGGGGGGTTCAATATTATGCAACTATTTCCAAGTAGGTACCTATCATCAAGAAAAAGGATTAGGTACAGCAAAATCGGGAACGGGACACCAGTCAGCGCCAGGCAGCTGCTATTTGCTGTGGCCAAAAATCTAAGTTTTCCTTCCTTGAGATAATGTGGTTGGATGGATATGTTATGTCTTGCCATGCATGGGTTAATTAGTATCCATGGCTCAAGTTTCTCTGCTTTCAAGGTCACGAAACAGTTCTCCGATTGTTTGCAACAGCTGATAGCGTGGTAGTGGGGGTATGGCAATACTAGACCCCGCGATTACCCCCCCGCCACCCGCCGATCGTCGCCTCTCACTCTAAACAGTCCCGAAAAATTCATTTTTTTGGACTGCTTGCCTTGTCTCGCCCGCGCTAGTTCGCTTATCATCTGCAATCATCTACATTACCGACCTCTCCAAGTCTATGGTGTGCTGCGGGCTAGTATCCAAGGCAAATTACGTACTTTCTTATTCCATTCTCCTATTTCATCTAATTTACATGGTAATAATGAAAAAGTACCTAAATTATATTAAAATTTTCCAAAATTGGCAATTTTATTACTTGCAAAAAATGGGAATATAGGAGAATCTCAACAAAAATTAATTTATTCATTTTGCTTATTTTTATAAAGCAAACAGTGTTTGCTATGTTTGCCTGGAGGAGGCGCCACTGGTCTTACAGAGCTCCGCATGGTCTCTAAAAACTCTAAAAATTCAATACAATCTTAAATTGGTGAAAAAACGTTACCTTTAATACAGAAGTTTTCGAGCTAGGGCACTCTTGAAAATTCAACCCTTAATTTTCACCCCTTAGAAGTGACTGACATCAACCAAAAGCTTCGTGGCACAACTAGACCCCAAATGGAGCCCATATACCAAATTTGAACCTAGTTAATCGGTCCAGTGTTGCTAAGAAAAGTGCCGCGTACGGCGTACGGACGGAAAATTGATTATTCGATTTTAGGATTCTACCTACCTTGAAACGTAAACAAACAAATTTTGAGGGGGTGTTAAAATTTTTTTCCTTGGTCGATTCCAAAGGTTCACTATTGAAAATAATAAAACAAGAGCTCTACCTCAAAAACTGAACACAAACAAAAGTATTGTTTTTTCAAAAACTTAAAATAGAATTGAATTTTCAGAATCGAATGGGACTAGCCAGAGCTCCGGGACGAATCGTTCATTCCCCTTTGATGACACTAAATCAGAAATATGAGAGTGAATCCCAAAAGAATGATGGAAATCAGTTTGTACCTTCGTCCAAATTTCAGCTGAACAAATGCGATCGTAGTTCGTTTCTCTTGTACTTTTAATTTTCGAGTTGTACTCAGTTTTACATCCCTAGCAACCAAGAACCAAATTTCATTTATGAAGGCACCCTCAACTCACGGATAGCGATGTGTTGCTAGTAGGTAGTAACAATGGAAAAGCCACATCTATGGGAGATCTATACAGTAAAATAATAAACCATTGTGAAATAATTCGCTGAGTTTTTGCTTTCGACTCCACCAAGGTATGTCGTCTAAATTCAAAATGCCCAGTCCCGCTTGATGTTTTAGACCTTTCTGAACAATTCGGTTTCATGTCTGTCTGTCTGTCTGTCTGAAAGTCTGTCAGTCGGTCAGTGTGTCCGCAAATCCCTGTAAAAGGATAGGAAGTTACTGTACGGCTTTGACGAGATTTTCGGGGACTGTGCGGATTAGCGTGTAGTAGTCCCCTATGAAAAGTATCGTATTGATAGTAGCCTCTGCGCATGCGCCAACAATCGTTGATGGGAGTTTCGAGAGTTGTGTTGTTGAGACTCAGTTTCCTATACATTTTATCGTCACGTGATCATCGAAGTTGTAGGTACTTGGAGATTGAAGTTTTGAGATAATAATACTGTGCATGGGATAGTTGAAGAAAAAGGAATCGTGGAGGAGGGTGGGGTAGGCTACACCCACTTGGCAGACTTTTTGTTCGATTCAGACAACTTTCCAATTATTATTGTGCTTCAATTCTTCAAACATTTTGATACATTGGTTATTTTGATACGTTGGATACCGAAATAAATGTAATTTTCTCAGTTGATTACTTTACAACGATTATTACTCAAAACCTTGCTGATGAATGTTTCCCTACTGTTTAATATTCAAATTAATAACTAAAATTAGGGGGTCTCGTTAAGATACTACTATACTTGTTGTTCTCAGACAGCAAGTTGATTATGAAGATATTTACTTAAGGGGGTTCGGTAGTCGAAAATTTTCAAAAATTTCATTTTTCAGATTTAAAAAAAATATTATTCTACACATTATCCCCGACATTTTGGTATATAAAACTTTCATGTTTGAGTCAGGAAATGTCCTGCAATCGTAGCCTGAAGTTGAGTATCTCCGAACCGCTTTTCGGTACCAGTGGAGTTACTCTGCTATTGCTTGTTCAACATTTGCACAAGCCATTTTTTCCACTTTTTTATGCTTATGGAAGTTGCCATGAAGCACATTATTCATGTAGCAATAAAAAAATTCTAAACCCTAAAATTTTGAACGAGGTTTCATAAAGGTTAATGGAAAAGAGAAACAAGTTGGCACGCATCGTGACGTAATCGTCGTAGTAGGAATCTTTTCAGTTTATTGCGCTTTTCTCAAAACTATGTTTTTCAATGCGTTTGACCCATTATCTTTAGAACTACGCATGATATCGAGATGATTCTTTTTTTGTGTTATGAAAGAATAATAGTTCTACACATTAGCATATGCTTTTTGTAAACAAAATACTTGGAAGCCGAGAAATTTTTTTTGTTTGACTCAAAAAAAGGGTTATCTAAAATAGCTGTACAAAAAAAAGTTTAAAGATATTTTTGGAAAGCAATATGTTTATTTGTTGTCCTTGAGTAGCTGAACAACATGAAAAAAAAAATCATGCAGATCGAACTTACCGTTGTCTAGATAATGGGTCACGAAAATGGTTATTTTTACCCTATGACTACCGAACCCCCTTAACTTAAACGTTTTTGGTACACAATGAACCTACCTATGGACAAATCCAAAGGTCCTTCGTTGGAGAAAACTTGAGAAGTCAATAATTTCTACGAGTATCTCATATCTGTCTGTAGGAAATGAAATTTTAAACGAAACTAAGAGAGAAATCGTCAACTTGAATGACTCACGAGGCGAGTGCAACGACCTCGGACCTATGCAGTTCTCCTCTGCTCTTCACTTACCAATATCCGTTATAAAGTTGGTTTACGACCTTCGAACCACCAGCTCAAGTCGAGTTTCAATTTCGCTTCCTCACTAGCGAAGATGAAGAAGCCCTTATATCCTTGCAGATGGTAGAAACCTCTTCTTTTTCTTCTTGACGACAAACATATGGGTTCCTGACCCATTATTATTCAAAACTTCCTCTAGAATTTTGCATCTCAGAGCTTTCTGAACCGTTTTGCCCTTCCTCCATTGGGAACTTTCTTAGTAAACTCAACTTGGATTTTCATGTTTCTCACAAGCAGAAACCCGTGGGAACCAATATTATGTTTATACCTTCTACCTGCTACTTCCGAAGGTACGGAGTGGTGATTTAGTGACAAAAGTTACCCTGACGATTTCACACTCATGTCTGTAGTTCATTCTTTTTCCCACGAGAAATGACACATTATTCATGTTCATGACTCCTCCGCGTAGTCAACATTTCATATTTAAGGGGTCATCTACTGTTCCCACGACAAAAAATTTGAAGACAGATATTTCTACCGAGATCATCTTGAAAGCCACGAAGTGATTGGTCCCAATAGGTATCGAAATCAGGAAGTCTTGTTTTATACTGGAGGTGAAGAAAGGGTTGTCCTTCAGAATCAAAATGTCCTTTCACGTTTTGTATTTTTACTGCCCTTATCCCGAATAAGCTGTTCAAAGTGTCGTCCAATGCGACTGCAAGCTAGATCCCACTTCATAGACCTTTTTTGACAATGGCCAACAAATGTTTCAGTACCTACCTATTTATGGAAAATATTGAAAATTTGAAAAATATTGAAAAACACATATCTTTTCACATTTTGCTTCCGAGTCTACAGTGCTTTCCGATTGAAAAACGGCGTACGGCAGACGGACGGAGAATTTTTATTCGATTTTCGCATTCTACGTACTAATAGTACTACTACGTACGTAATAGTACCTTGAAACGTAAAACATCTTTTGTGGGGGGGGGGGGCGGTTAACATTGTTTTTCCTTGCTCGATTCCAACGGTTCATTATTGAAAATAATAAATAAAAACTCGAGGTTTCCCAAATTAGGTAAAATTTCCTATTCAGAGGGCTTTTTCATGTCGCAAACCTTGACTTAAAGAAAAGGTCAGCCAACTGATTGGAAATTCACGGTATCCTCAAATTTGAATTTACACAGCAAATTAAGGGAGTTATGACCAATTTAATGGCGTACGGTCGGAATCACGAAAAAAATCTTAAAATTGACATAACTCGGAAAAACAAGAGACATTTTTTGTTGCAAATTAGTTGTAGTAACGACTCCTGCAGTTGTAGAGAGCTCTATGGGACAGTAAACGGTTAGCGGAATCGCCTGTAAAGAAATTCTATTATATGTCAACAATTCCTATAATTTATAGTTGGTAGGTTATTTAATTGATCAAAGGGTTCAATTGACCAAAGAAGCCCTTAGGGTAGTTATTAGGGAATAGGGATACCCACAGAGAACATAACCACATCTGGAGGGAGCTTGATTGGAGACTGAATGCGGAGCTCATCAATTAGAACATGCGAAGGGTTCGGTAATTCACCCTCGCTCGACTACCATTATTATCGGCAGCCCCTCGAGAACTGGAAGCGGATAACCTACTGCAAATATCAGCTGAGCTAGACATGAACAGACATCACGTACGTACAGCGGAACTAATCTGAGCTCGCTCTCCAAGAGGTTTCATCAAAATTTGATGACCAGATTTCATCTGGTCAATACCTATACATATACAGGGTGTAAGCCTAACTGGTCTGCCATGCGGTACCAGTCGATTTTACAACTAATATGCAACAAAAAATGTCCCTTAGCGATTTGTTTTTAAACCCTTCGTTTTCGAGTTTAAACTTTAAACTTTTTTTTCGTGATTTTGAGCATATGTCATTAAATCGTTCATAACTCCTTCAATTTGCTGTGAAAATTACAATTTGAGGATACCGTTGGAAAGAGCATTAAATTTCCTATCGGATAGACGCTTAACTTTTTTTTGAGTCAGAGTTTGAGACATGAAAACGTCCTCTAAAAAGACAATTTTACGTAATTTTGGAAACCTCGCATTTTTTCAATCTCAAATTGAACTACGGGAACCCATACTTTTTCAAGATGCAAGTACAGTAAAAACTGCGCCAGAATTTCAGCTTTCCAACGGTATAATCTAAACATATTCTACAACCGAATTTAGGGGAGAAATTTGTGTTTGAACGCGGAAAAACGTGCATTTTTTTAATGAAATCAGCGCTCAGGCCTCCTGTTTCCGGAAGCCTCGCGGTCTACTGCGGCTCCCGCCCACCCACTGCTATCGTCCGACCCCTCAGATCGACTAGGCGGAGCGCCGATTTCTTGAAAAAATTCACGTTTTCCCCCGTTCAAACCCGAATTTCTCCCCTAAATACGGTTGTAGAATATGTTTTGATTATACCATTGGAAAGCTGAGATTTTGGCGCAGTTTTCACTGTTCTTGCATCTTGAAAAAGTATGGGTTCTCGTAGTTCAATTTGAGATTGAAAGAATGCGAGGTTTCCAAAATTACGTAAAATTCTCTTTTTAGAGGACGTTTTCATGTCTCAAACCTTGACTCAAAAAAAGTTGAGGCATCTATCCGATAGGAAATTTAATGCTCTTTCCAACGGTAACTTCAAATTGTAATTTACACAGCAAATTAAAGGAGTTATGACCAATTCAATGACATAAGGTCAAAATCACGAAAAAAAGTTTAAAGTTAAAATAACTCGAAAACGAAGGGTTTAAAAAAAAATTGCCACGGGACATTTTTCGTTGCAAATTAGTTGTAGAATCGACTGGTACCGTATGGCAGACCAGTTAGGCTTACATCCTGTATAATATTATTATAATATAATAATATTATACAGGGTGTCCCAGAAGTTATGGTCCACCCTCCGGCATTATATCCTCCACATTCAAATATTATTTGAATAATATTCAACAAGCATATTATGCTTGTTCTGGTTGTGATCGTCAAATCCCACGGCGTTTATAAACTAACCTTTTTGTAAGGCTGATCTTGTAATACGATGAAGGCTGACCAACCAAAGGACGACAAAAGATGAGATGCAGAAAAATTGTCGCCACACGAGCAATACGGATTAATTACCGATATGATGAGTTTTACGATCGTGGTTTTCCAAATTGTCAAAAAGCAACACGATTGAGGAGTTGTTGACGATTGTGTTAGAGATGCTTCGTATTTTCAATGTACCATGGCTTCTAATGAATTGAGCGCTAAATCTCATTTTGAGCGAAATGATTTTGAGAGAACCAAAGCCCTATCAATCCAAATTCAATTGTAGGGGACTGTCTCAGAGAGAACACCTTACAAACTATAATCAATCGATAAGAGAGGTCTGAAAGACAAAATGCGAGCGGAAATTTTCATTTTAGGGGTCCTAAATTGATTTGACCTTCTGCACAAACGCAAATTATGAATTTCTATAATATTGCGAAAATATTATTTTCTCTAATAAGAAGTTTTCATTTTCTTCTGCATATTATTACCCAAATGTTTTTATTTTTCTGTATAGACCACTGTATTGCCACTACCTACAAACCTTATTTTCGCTTCACAATCAAGTTTATTTTTAAGAAATTAATCCTTCACACTCAATTCGTAGAAATGAAGAGTTGTAGGTGCCTTGATTAGGAATTTGAATACTGGTTGCTAAGGATGGAAAACTGAGTAAAACTTGAAGAAACGAACAGCGATCGCATTTCGTCAGATAAATTTGAAGGGAGATTCGGCCTCTTTTGCGATTCAAACTCTTGTTTCTGATTTATCGTAATTCCAAACCGTTCTCATAGGGATTCCAACAAATGAATTCTATTTCAAAATGGTGAAAAAAAGAAAACCTTTATTTTCAAGCTAGAGCATTTTTGAAAATTACAAGCCCATTTTGATTTATTATTCTCTGTAGAATAATCCGTTCGCTCCACACGAGTACTTAAGGAGTTTCCTTCGATAAAACAGAATCACGAGTGTGAATCACAAAAGAGGTCTAATCTCCGTTCAAATTTTATCTGACTAAAATGCGATCGCTGTTCATTTCTTCGATTTGTATATAGTTTTGCCTTCTGCGTAACCAGTAATCAAATTCCTATTTTTCGAATCGACTGTGAAGCGTTTAGTTCTTTCTAATAAACTTGATTGTGAAGGTGTGAAGGCAGTATGGAGTGGTAGGTAGTACCTACCAATAGTTGGTAGGTAAAAAAAATGTTGGTAGGTAAAAAACGCTGCAAATCATTGCTCAAAGGTTTATTATTTTCTGTATAGATCACCCTTCTGTATAGATCACTGGTTCTCCATCAATAGCACCTACCACCATATGTATTCTCCCTTGACCTTCCCTCTCAAATTTCAGCTTCCTGCGTTCAATAGGATTGAAAATGGCTTCGGAGCTCACTCAGCTGATCAGTGATCTGAAGAGTGAAGAAGATCTCCTCGAATGCTGGAGACGCCTGGAAGAGCACTTCCATTCAATAGGAGTGAAAGTGGCTTCGGAGCTCACTCAGCTGATCAGTGATCTGAAGAGCGAAGAAGATCTCCTCGAATGCTGGAGACGCCTGGAAGAGCACTGATCAGCTGAGTGAGCTCCGAAGCCATTTTCAATCCTATTGAACGCAGGAAGCTGAAATTTGAGAGGGAAGGTCAAGGGAGAATACAGATGGTGGTAGGTGCTATTGATGGAGAACCAGTGATCTATACAGAAGGGTGATCTATACAGAAAATAATAAACCTTTGGGCAATGATTTGCAGCGTTTTCGTATCGAGTGGGAAGCGTTTAGTTCTTTCTAATAAACTAGATTGTGAAGGTGTGAAGGCAGTATGGAGTGGTAGGTAGTATCTGCCAATAGTTGGTAGGTAAAAAAAAAGTTGGTAGGTGAAAAAAATCAAACAGCTGCAAATCATTGCCCAAAGGTTTATTATTTTCTGTATGGATCACCCTTCTGTATAGATCCCTTCCTACCAACTATAAGTACCTACTACGTACTAGGGCATTTTTGAAATTTCAACCCTTCATTTTCATTTGGTTGGTGGTTGGGGTTGAACTTTTCAAAAATGCCCTAGTAGGTAGTAGGTACCTAGGTTTGGTAGGGAAGGATCTATACAGAAGGGTGATCTATACAGAAAATAAAAAACCTTTGGGTTTATTTGCAGCGTTTTTCTTAGAAGTCTCATACACCAAATTTCATCAAAACCAGTTCATGGTACCTAACAAAGTGCCGCTTACGGCGCACCTACGGCACAATGCTTATTCGATTCTTGGTTTCATAAACCAACAAATTTTGAGTGGGGTTAAAACATTTTTTCTTGGTCGATTCCAAAGGTTCATTGAAAATAATAAACCAAAACTTGGGCTGTTCAAATAAAAGTTATCACTCGCATTTAGAGTTACTGAGCATTCACCTCAATTATTTTGGTTCCGTGTCAGTCAGTCCAATTTTGTTGAAATTTTAAGAGTTTGTGCCCAAGACAACTGAAGCATGACTAATTCTGCATGGTCATGTTATTCTTTGTTACAGTGATTATTCTGCTCATCCAGCTTGGCGGACGTTTATTTAAGTACATGCTGAACTTCAAAGCTTTCATAGCGAGGAAGCCAAATCACAAACACCTGATATTCACGCCGTAGAATACCTAAATTATGCGGTCATTGTAGAGATATTTTTAAAGATCAACAGTCAACTTAAACTGAAGATAGTAAGCCTGACTTTTTTGTCCGGCGCGTGGAGTTTTTCAACTTGAGCGCCCTTGGCCCTTCCACCTATTAACGCTACTGTGGCGAGAACTGAGGTTAATTTGAGGTTGAGCAATCAATGGAAAGGACGAAGCAGTTGATTCTTCGCTACTGACAATATAAAGAGAATTCCTATTTCAGATGAGTTCCTATCGAGGCTTCCTGTAAACTTTGGGGGTTTGGGGATATCGTTCGAGTACGTGGCTTATTCTCTATTTTCAATTATTCAGTATATTTTTTGGGAAAATAGGGAAGTAAGAGGAGGTATCTGGGAATTGGGATTACATCCCTTTTTATCGAATACCAAACTTTGGGTAGGGTAGTTGTTAAGTATGGAGAAAATTAGAGTAAAAATGTAGGCGTATCCTTTCAAGAGCGTGTACCTCGTTGGATCAAGAGTTGAAGAAAGGAGAGGTGGACTACGATGTGGTTTGTGCGAAGATGAGGACAGTGGAGTATGAAGCCCAGAAGTTGTTCGAGATAGATGAAGACAAGAAGGTGAAGTTGTTTGCAGAGCAGGTGGACGAAGAGGATCAGGTGAAAGAGTTCTAGGATGTGAGCGATTTCAGAAGTAAGTTCTTTCTATACAGCAGAAAGTTCGAAACATATTATGATAGATTAAGAAAGGAGGCAAGAGGAAGTGTAGATGAGCAGTCAGCAGTTTCAGTTGATGTTTAGTTTAATACGAAAAGCAAGAGGAATTTGAAGATTGAGCAGATAAAGTATGAAACCGATTCCGAGAAGTCCCAGCATCTATTTCAGGGGACAGCAGTGCGGGGGCTCAGGCTCGCCAGGTTCTAGAGCGTTTTCCGCCGCCAACAGGCGAAAATTGCCATAAACTATACCGGAAGGAGAGTTTCGCCAAAGACGATTTTCGCATCAGACCCTTCTATAAACAATTATTAAATTTATTCATCCATCAAACTTTTCCAAGACAGATATTTCGTTGTCAGAAATTTTCGACAGATTGTCTGCACAACTTGAAACGTGAAACATCAAATTTTGAGGGAGGGTTAGCACATTTGGGATAACATTTTTTTCTTGCTCGATTCCAATTGTTAAGTAATTATTGAAAATAAACCAAAAAAGTCAATACCCCTCCCCCTATTGTTTTTTTACCATTTTAAAATAGAATTGAATTATTAGAATCGAATGAGACCACCCAGAGCTCTGTAGGACCAACCGTTCGCTGCCTATGAATCGCAAGAAACGAATAATCTCCGTTCAAATTTTAGCTGAACAAATTCTTTTGTTAGCCGGTTAGAACCGGTTTATATCTTTTATCTTGTTCTAGCTCGACGTAATAAAGCGAAATCTAATTGTTTTTGCAACTGTAGGCGATTTCATGCGTAGATTGATTTTTTACATTTTTATCGTCAATAAATGTTGGCATAGCCCAGACAGGCAGTGCTGCCGATTACATCTCATGGTTGGGCTAGAACTTACTGCAAGACCAGTTACTGAAACCACGTGTCTCCATCAGAGACGACTGACAATATTATCGGCAATAAATACGGATCATGGTGTGTTGAGTGGTTGATTGCAAGAAACATTCAACGAAATGCTCTACAGCCAATAACTGGCGGGTGAAGCTCAATTATCCCAAGAATGTTTGGATATCCTTTCATCGCCCGCCAATGTAGGGCTGGTTACTTTGGAGGTTGCCGGTAAGCGCCAATAAATTGTCACTCCTAATCTCCAATTACTTCTAAGTTGTAGATACATATTGGAGGTTATATATTGGCGGTTACATATTGGAAGTTACATATTACATATTGGTAGTTAATTAGCTTAATTAGTTGATTAGCAATTCTGAAGAATTTGAAATTTGAACCAGCCCATATCGCTCAAATTTCTATTGTATCACTTCTGCCTATTCAATTATTTATTCTACCTAATTATTATTTATGCCTCTTCATATATTTATTCTATTTATTTAATTCAATTATTTCTTTCTACCCATTTATTTATTTACCTCACAAATAAATAAATAAATACAAATAAATACTTATGTAGATTCATGTATTCCAGTTCGTACACACCCTCAAACAGAATTGTACATCGAACTCTCACGATCTGAAAGCTTGATTTCAGAGGAATGTTTAAGGATGAGAGTTTACATGATCCAATCAATAGGGGCCAAGTGGGTGTGCCACATGGCTCCCTCGAAACCATAACGCGATCGATCCAATCCATATTAGATAATCTCCAAACATTCGTACATTTTACCATCCAGAATCTCAACCACACAGTTTCATCGAAATCAATTAATGGGAACTGTGAAAAAGTTATGTTTAGGATGAATCCAGGAGCGATGATTTTCATTAGGGACCATCCAAATCGAGCAATCACTAAAAATTTAATCTTAATCGGTAACTAAACTTAGTATAGTTTTGCCCGTTACAAGGATTTCCGGACCTACCGCAAATACACGAAACCAAAATTGTTCAATGGTTCAAAATAATTCATAACGCGAGGGGACGCTTATTGTCCAAATTGCAACAATAAGCATCATTTTCAATTATGAACCTTTGGAATCGACCAAGAAAATTATTTTTCAACCCCCCCCCCCCCCTCAAAAATTTGTTGGTTTACGTTTCAAGGTACGAAGAATCCGAAAATCGAATAAGAAATAATTTCTTAATTGAATAATTATCTGATTTATTAACTGATAATAACTGATAATTATTATCAGTCCGTCCGCCGTCCGCCGTAAGCGGCACTTTTCTTTTTTCAACACTGGACCGATTTGGTTCAAATTTGGTATATGGGCTCCATTTGGGGTCTAGTTGTGCCGCGAAGCTTTTGGTTGATGTCAGTCACTTCTAAGGGGTGAAAATCAAGGGTTGACATTTTCAGGAGTGCCCTAGCTCGAAAACTCTCGAAATAAAGGTATCGTTTTTTCACCAACTTTTAATAGTATTGAATTTTCAAGAATTTTTGAGACCACCCGGAGCTTCGCTCGCTTCCCACGAGTACTTAAGGGTTTTCCTTCGATCAATCAGAATCATGAGTGTGAATGACAAAAGAGGTCTAATCGCCGTACAAATTTTATCTGACTGAATTGCGATCGCTGTTCATTTCTTCGATTTTATTCAGTTTTGCTTTCTGAGCAACCAGTAATCAAATTTCCATATGAAGCTCCCTATTTTTCGAATCGAGTACGAAGCGTTTAGTTCTTTCTAATAAACTTGGTAGTTTCTATTCTAATAAACTAATAAAATATGGTAAGGTAGGTAGTACCTACCAATGGCTGGTAGGCAAAAAAAAAAAGTTGGTAGGTAAAAAAATAAATCGCTGCAAATTATTTCACAAATGTTTACTATTTTCCTGTATAGATCACTCGTCTACGAAGATCGCAGCTTTGCTATTGTCACTATTTATTTATGTTTTGTACGTACCAACCGGAGGTACCTACTAACTACGAGAGTTTTAGAGCTAGGGCATTGTTGAAATTAAGGGTTGACGTTAATTCCAAAGGCACAAATGGAAATTAAGAGTTGACGTTTTCAAAAATGCCCTAGCTCTAAAACCCTATGGGTATGTAATAAGTACCTACGGTTGGTAGGTAAGAAAAAAAATAACAACGCTGCAAATTATTTCACAAAGGTTTATTATTTTTCTGTATAGATCACTCGTCTACAAAGATGACAGCTTTGCCATTGTCACTATTTTTTTTTTTTTTTTACCTACTAGGACATTTTTGAAAATTTCAACTCTTCATTTCCATTTGGGATCTACTTCTAAGGGGTTAAAATGAAGGGTTAACAATTTCAAAAATGCCTAGAATGTAGTTAGTAGGTACCTATGGTTGGTGGGTAAAAAAGGAAAAAATAAACAGTGACAATGGCAAAGCTGTCATCTTTGCAGACGAGTGATCTATACAGGAAAATAATAAACCTTTGTGAAATGATTTGCAGCGTTTTCTCCATAATTGAGAGGAAGAGAATTTTTAAAGGATTCTAAATGATCCAAACCAAAATAATGACGTGCTTTGTAGCCAGTAGAAAATGCATTCAACCTACCTTTTTCTGAGCAGCAGGAAGTCCACGGAACTGGAAGGTAGGAAAAATCCTCACAAATCACGAAATTCACAGAACGTAAACAGCACGCGAGGGATGGAGGTGGGATCGCACTTGACAACCGCAGCGGGAGATGAGATTCGAACTCGCGGGCGTCCGCGGTCAGAATGGAAGGACGCGAGGATGCAGCGAGGGAGACGTGGAAGGTGGCTCCATCTGTCGAGGCGGCCGCCAAATCAAGCGGGGGAAGTGAGGCAGGTAAGGCAGCGGGAATGACGAAGGGTTGAAGGAAATTGGGAGAGATGGGAAGGTAAGTGCCTTGCGAGCCCTCAGGGCTCAAATCGTTTCCAGGGAAGGGTTTTATGGCCTTCTGTCCGTCGCGTCGTGGGAAGTGTTGGCGTAGGAACACTGTAAACCTCCGAGTATTGGAAGCGAAAGATTATCCCTCTCACCACAACTGCAAGTTAATACATCCAAGATCTCGTCAGCAAATTATTGAACTAAGGGTCGATTCATCAGTCACCAAAGTTAACGGAGGTTTACGTGTTAACTTTAACGATGGGATAACTTATGGATACTATAAAGGTGCCGTTTATCAGTGCGAAATTTACACTCGGGTAACTATTAACTGGCTGGTAACTGTTAACTGTCTGTTAGGCCGAATAATCGATTATGCATGGAAGAAATACTTCTTCCATGCAATAAAATCTAGCTTCCTCCACATAAAAAAGTCGTTTTCGCAGTGTGCTTTGCATCAGAAAAATAAATTTGAAGAGGATGAAGCAATGTGCTTTGTTTTGTGTTTTCTTTTCTCGATCTCGGTACCTATTTCCTTCTTGGCACGGCAGAACCTATTGTTTTTTGTTGATAATTGTCTGGTCATGACAAGATCCCGGCCACCGAGCCACTATGTCCAGAACTTTCAAATTTGCAGACGAAATATTATGTATGTTAATAGAGAAGTAGGAGGTACCTACCCTTTTCTATTTCGAAAATTTTCGGCGTGTGACCCTCTTGGTGACTGAATTTTCACATGCGTGCAGTCCATAGCACCCACAGCTCCAGGAATCCTTGTTTTTTTGTTTTTTAAATAAAATTCCATCCGAGATTGAAATAATACTTCCTCGGTTGCTGGTATTCTGATAAATTGGGCGGATAGCCTGACAGTTCACCTGCTTGACAATTTTACAGGCAGAGCTTTTACTGACGCCACTAAAGTCGCCGACAGACACCAACAAGGTTTTTTATTCTTTTATCCAATCAAAATCTCATCAAAAAATCGCAATCGTCCTACTTTTCCAAATGGTCAATCCGCGATCAAACTATGTTGCCGCCTTTCTTCCTTCCGCCTTCTTCCCCACTGCAGGAATTCGACCATAAACACACATCTTCATCGCAGCTGTCTGAAAAAGAGCCCCACACATCCATTTTCGATTGTAGCATAAGTAATTCACTAACAATCAACAACGCAATTTGCAAAAACGAACGTTCTGGGAAACAAAAACACGAAAAGTGACTCTTTGAGGTTAAAAAGCCTTGCATAAATCGAGTTACCCCCCCCGTAACTTTTTATCCGGTCCTCGGACGACCAGTTAACTTTAAACTACGGATAACGGCTATCTGGGGACTGATAAACGCGTACGATTGAGTTACCCGATGACCATCGGATAAATCTGCTTTACCGGGGGGGTAGAAAGTGACTGATAAACCGGCCCTAAACGATACATTCTTAGCTAGGAAATTTTGAAAGTTTTCCTCAATGAAATATATTTTGGAACATTCTAAAACGATTACTGAAGTTTAAAACTTTTGGTTCTTTATGTACAATAAAAAACCTATGTAATCGGAAAGGAACCCTCCCCTGCAACGAACACAGATTTGCCATTGCCCCTCCCTTCCAACCGTATTCAAGTTAAATTCAAAGAACTAAACGCATCACACTCAATTCGAAGAAACGGAGTTGTGGGTGCCTTCATTAGGTCTTTGGATTCTACGAACCTTGAAACGTAAACCAACAAATTTAAACAATTTTCTTGGTCGATTCCGAAGGTTCATTATTAAAAATAATAAACCAAAAACGTCTGCCAAGTGGGTGTGGCACATAGCTTCCTCGTATCCATAACCCGATTTAATGGATGATCAGATGATGTTGTATGTAGCTAATCTCAAAATAAAAGGGGACCGTCTACTCGTCAATCCGCACAATTTCTGAAAATTTCATCGAAATCGGACAATACATACATAACTTCGTATTTTTTTTCCCGTTACAAGGATTTATTGACAGACGGACACGGAACCAAAACGTTCAGGAAGGCCTGAAACATTAAATTAGAGTAGAAATTTTGATTTTTGAGAGCATTTTTTGGTTTATTATTTTCAATAATAAGCCTTTGGAATCGAGCAAGAAAAAAAATGTTAACCCCCCCCCCCCTCAAAATTTGATGTTTTACGTTTCAAGGTACGTAGAATACGAAAATCGAATAAAAAATTTCCGTCCGTCCGCCGTACGCGGCACTTTTCTTAGCAACACTGGACCGATTTGGTTCAAATTTGGTATATGGGCTCCATTTGGGGTCTAGTTGTGCCGCGAAGCTTTTGGTTGATGTAGGTCACTTCTAAGGGGTGAAAATTAAGGGTTGAAATTTTCAAGAGTGCCCTAGCTCGAAAACTCTCGAAATAAAGGTATCGTTTTTTCACCAATTTTAAATAGTATTGAATTTTTAAAAATTTTTGTGACCACCCGGAGCTCTGTAGGACAAACCGTTCGGTCCCTACGAGTACTTGAAGGTTTTCCTTCGATAAAACAGAATCATGAGTGTGAATCGCAAAAGAGGTCTAATCTCCATTCAAATTTTATCGGACTAAAATGCGATCGCTGTTCATTTCTTCGATTTGTATACAGTTTTGCCTTCTGCGTAACCAGTAATCAAATTTCCATGTGAAGCTTTCTATTTTGACATTTTCATGTCTTTCATATGGCACATAAAAAAAAAATCGTCACGAAATTTGATGCAACGATATTTGTTGCAACGATATTTGTTGCAACGATATTTGTTGCAACGATATTTGTTGCAACGATATTTGTCCCAAGTCGCCACAATGATGATTATGACCATCAGAAGTGAAGTTGTTAGGTAGGTAGGTACTTTCATATGGCACATAAAAAAAAAATCGTCACGAAATTTGATGCAACGATATTTGTTGCAACGATATTTGTCCCAAGTCGCCACAATGATGATTATGACCATCAGAAGTGAAGTTGTTAGGTAGGTAGGTACTTTACAGTTTGATATTACCAGATCAGCTGAGTCGAAAATTGAGCTCCCAGATCAGCTGAGTCGAAAATTGAGCTCCCAGATCAGCTGACTCGAATATTGAGCTCCCAGATCAGCTGAGTCGAAAATCGAGCTCCCAGATCAGCTGAGTCGAAAATCGAGCTCCCAGATCAGCTGAGTCGAAAATCGAGCTCCCAGATCAGCTGAGTCGAAAATCGAGCTCCCAGATCAGCTGAGTCGAAAATCGAGCTCCCAGATCAGCTGAGTCGAAAATCGAGCTCCCAGATCAGCTGAGTCGAAAATCGAACTCCCAGATCAGCTGAGGCGAAAATCGAGCTCCCAGATCAGCTGAGTCGAAAATCGAGCTCCCTGATTAGCTGAGGCGATGTAGTTCATGTGTCGGGAGGGGAGGGGGGGGGGGCATGAAAATGTTTCAATGTGTTGCAGACTCGTATGCAAGCGTTTTCCAATCGAGTGTGAAGCGTTTAGTTCTTTCTAATAAACTTGATTGTGAAGGTGTGAAGCCAGTATGGTGTGGTAGGTAGTACCTAGCTGGTAAGTAAAAAAAAGTTGGTAGGTAAAAAAAATGTTGGTGGGTAAAAAACGCTGCAAATCATTGCTCAAAGGCTTCTTCACTCTTCAGATCACTGATCAGCTGAGTGAGCTCCGAGACCATTTTCAATCCTATTGAATGGAAGTGCTCTTCCAGGCGTCTCCAGCATTCGAGGAGATCTTCTTCACTCCTCAGATCACAGATCAGCTGAGTGAGCTCCGAAGCCATTTTCAATCCTATTGAACGCAGGAAGATGAAATTTGAGAGGGAAGGTCAAGGGAGAATACAGATGGTAGTAGGTATCAATAAGTATTGAAACAACTATAGACTGAATGAATATAACTTGTATTGATGATAAATATAACAGTGTGCTAAAGGCATCTTGATCTAGAATGTGATAATGGCGGAGATCATGAAGAACGTCCAGCTGAGGCGCCCGTGGCAACCGGGTTGTTATGGCGTAACCAAGGGGGTTACTCTTCAAGTGGAGTGGAGTTCCTCTTGACATCCTCCCTTTTTTCTTCAAAGATTAAAACGAATGGATGGTTTGATTACTCGTGAACGTGTTCGGTAGGCTGGACCTTCGCTCTTCACTTGTGCAGCCTCGTTAGTAATATGATCATTTGACGTTGCTGATGGTGGGGTATCGCTCCTTAATGGACGCAGGAACCACGAATTTCGTCTGTAAAAGACACCATCTTCGGTCTTGATTATGTATGAGCGGGGCTCTGGGCATATTCTTTCAATTGTAGCTGGGAGCCACAATTTGTTTTGTTTTCTCCACATGACTCTATCACCTTCTTTAAAGCTCATTGATTTCGCTTTTTTCTTATCCGATTGTATCTTATCTGATATCCTCTGTTTTTTCAACTTCTGAGTAACTCCAGATATCAAGGCTGGAAGCAACATTTCGTGTGTGCTGGGTATCAATGTCCTTGTTCTTCTTCCCATTAATCTTTGAACAGGTGATCCAAGATTTCCTCTAGGGGTGTTTCTTTGGTGTAACAGTGACAGAGATACATCAGAACCTTCATCCAAACATTTTTTTAATGTGTTTTTCGCCTCCTGAACGTACCGTTCTGCTAAACCGTTGGAGCGAGGAAAGTGAGGAGAGGAGATTCTATGATGAAATTTCCACTGAGTAGAAAACGTTTTGAACTCCATTGAGCTGAAACAAGGTCCTCCATCGGTCCTCAATTCCTCGGGAATACCGTGCGTAGCGAAACATTTTCTGAAATATTTTATCACTGCTGCAGTACTTGTTGACTTGAGCTCTTCAAAATCGTAAAAACCTGAGTAACTATCTGCTATAACTATATAATATTTTCCTCCAAGTTCAAACAAATCTGATGCCACAAACATCCACGGTCTTTTGGGAACCTCTTCTAAAAGTATGTTTTCTTCTGGCTTATCTCTCTGGTATCTGGCGCAAACTACACAGTTATTTATAAAATCGGTTAGGTCTTTCTCCATTCCAGGCCAGAAAACATATTCTCGAGCAGTTCTGAGTGATGACTGAACACTTTTGTGGGGACGATGAATATCTGCGAGCACGTTTTTTCTGAGCTGCGGTGGTATGATGATTTTAGTTCCTTTGAATAGTAGCCCTTGATGAGTGCACAGTTCTTCCCTGAAACTCCAGTACTTTCTGATGGGTTCTTGAACTTCTGCAAACTTGTTTGGCCAACCGTTTAAGATAGTTTGTTTGAGTGTAACTAACTCCGGAGTTTCTTCAATTTTCTGTTTTAGTGATGTTAGTTTATCGTTGGTTATTGGGATAACCAAGTTTATTTCAAATGACAAAGTTTCTTCTTTTTCGTCCATATTGTCACAATCTCGACTCAATGTGTCAGCTAAAAACAGATCTGTACCTTTCGTATAAATAATTTCGGGATTGTATGGCATTATTTCAAAGAACATTCTTTGAAGTCGTGGTGGAGCAAGGTGAAGTGGTTTTTTAAAAATAGCCTCCAATGGTTTGTGGTCCGATTCAATTATCAATTTCTTGCATCCCCAAATGAATTCATGAAACTTTTTGCAGGCTGCTAAAATGGCATAAGCTTCTTTCTCCATTTGGCTATAATTTCTCTGAGTGGGTGTTAATGACTTAGAGCTGTATGCTATTGGCTGACCTTCCTGCAGAAGTACTGCCCCAATGGAGTGGGAACTACTGTCAACTGAAAGAGTAATCGGAAGTGTAGTATCGTAATATCTAAGCACAGGGGCATTTTGTAGTATCTCCTTCAATTTATTGAATGATTGATCTTGTTCTTGACCCCAACACCATTCAGTTGTATGTTCCAATAGCTGTCTCAACGGAAGTGTAATTTCTGACACATTAGAAATGAATTTGGAAAGGTATGTAACACATCCCAGAAATCGTTGTAGTTCCTTTACATTTGTAGGGACTTTTATTCTCTTGATAGCCTCAATTTTACGAGGGTCAGCCCTTAGTCCTTCACTAGTAAGAATATGACCCAAAAATGCCACTGAACTTTGTTTATAGACACATTTATCAGGGTTCAGTGTCATTCCTGCGTTGCGTAATCTCTCAAGAACAATGTCAGTGATAGTTTCTAATTTTTCTTTTGTAGAGGCGTGGATGAGTATGTCATCTATGGCGCATTCAACATTAGGAATGTCACGCAAAAGGTCTTTCATTACTGACTGGAAAATTTCAGGAGCTGAAACCAACCCAAAGGGAATTCGTAGGCATGAGTACCTTCCCCATGGAGTTGAAAACGTTAGATATTTGCTTGTCCTTTCAGATACTTTCAGCTGCCAGAATCCTCGTTTACAATCTAGTAACGTGAACCACATGGAACCACTCAGTCGAGCTGCAATGTCTTCTAGAGTAGCTAAAGGGAAATGCCGTCTCTTCACGTTTTTATTCAAGTCAGTAGGGTCAATGCAAATTCTTATTTTTCCGTGCTGTTTCACTACTACCATTGGTGATACACAAGGAGTAGGTTCATTTGTTGGTCTTACGATTTTGTTAGAAACCATCTGATCTAATTCTTGTTTCACTTGATCGCGGAGTGAGTGAGGCACTCTACGCGGAGGATGAATTTTGAAAACAGGATCTTGGACCAAGTCTATCTCATATTCGTAGTTTTTGAGACAACCAATACCATTAAAAAGGACTGGATCATTCATGTTAGTAACAGCAAGAATTCTTCTAACAAAACCCAAATTCTCGCATGCAGATCTTCCCAAAATAGGTTGATGTCCCTCTTTGATAATTAGGAATTTGAGATTTGATTTTATATTTTTCCTCGTAGCTATCTCCGCAGTGGTTTCGCCCAAAACGGGAATGGTTTTATTATCAAAGCACACCAGAGATTTGACTGGTGACGATTCAATTGTCAAACCAGACTTTTTAACAATTGTAATTGGAATTACATTGCACTGTGCGCCAGTGTCTAACTTGAAAACTACTTTATTCCTTTGAGGTAGTACAAGAGCTTCGAACCAGTCTTTGTCTGAATCCAATGTTATTGAGTCAACATTTAAAGTTCGGTCAGATACGTCAGGTGTCACTAAATTAATGTTTTTAGTGTTTGAACACATTTCAGCAAAATGACCTAATTTTTTACATGAAAGGCACTGTTGCTGGAAGGCTGGGCAAGCTCGCCAGGCATGCTTTGTCCCACATCTTGAACAGTCATACAATTTTTTCTTATTGCTATCATTTCGGTTGGATGTGGCTGCTGTACTATTTTTAACCATATGAACGTCTTTTTCGTCCCTGTTGAGTTGTTTGAGATTTTGCTTAGCTGATTCATGTGTTTTACAAATTTGTATGGCTTTGGTAAGTGTTAAATCTTCTTCAATCAACAATTTTTCTCGAGTTTTGTCGTCTCGTATTCCTATGACGATCTTGTCTTTAATAAGGCTGTCTCGGAGACTCTTAAATTCACAAAGGTTCGCCTGGTTTTTTATTTTCGTACAAAAATCGTCAAATGATTGAAATTCAGACTGAATAATTTGATTGAATAAATATCGCTCGTATGTTATGTTTGTTTTTCCAATAAAATATTCCTCAAATTTCTTCTTTATTAACTCTATGTCATTAGATTCTTCGTCGTCAAAGTCAAAACTGTTGAATATGTCGATCACGTCCGGCCCTAATGCAGACATAAAAGTAGCTACTTGAATTTCTTCTCGTTTTTTATCAAGACGGGTAGCGATTACATACCAATCCCATTGCTGAATCCATTTTCGCCACTTTGCGCCCATACCCGAATCAGCAACTTCGAGTGGCTTAGGTGGTTTTAGGTTTGAAGGTTTATCATCGCTTACCTCGTCTTCGTCTGCATCTCGGCGGCCCTTCGTCTTCTTTTCCTTCTTCGGCACCATATCAATAAGTATTGAAACAACTATAGACTGAATGAATATAACTTGTATTGATGATAAATATAACAGTGTGCTAAAGGCATCTTGATCTAGAATGTGATAATGGCGGAGATCATGAAGAACGTCCAGCTGAGGCGCCCGTGGCAACCGGGTTGTTATGGCGTAACCAAGGGGGTTACTCTTCAAGTGGAGTGGAGTTCCTCTTGACAGTAGGTGCTATTGATGGAGAACCAGTGATCAAAACAGAAGGGTGATCTATACAGAAAATAATAAACCTTTGAGCAATGATTTGCAGCGTTTTCTTCTTCAACCTTGAAAAATGAAAACAATGCTTCCGCTAGACTCGGAAGGAACATCTTTGATACCCGTCAAACTTTCATTCCAACTTTGATGGTTTTGCAATTCAAGGTAAGTACGAAGAATCCGAAAACCTAATAAACATTTTTCTGTTCGTCCCTCTTCAACCATCCATTTTGATGAAATTTGTTTTTTGGGCTCCATTTGGGGTCTAGTTGTGCCCCGAAGCTTTTGGTTGATGTTTTCAAAACGCCTTAGCTCTAAAACAGTTTATATGAAGGTATTGTTTTTTCACCAACTTAAAAATGGAACTGAATTTGTAGAATCGAAGCTTCTAGAGCTCTATTGGTCAAAACGTCATATTTTGATTTAAAAAAAAGCTCTGAAAGGCTACGTGTAAGAATTTTCATTTTAGGAACCCAGATCTCCAGAGTCTACGCTGAAAAACAATGAACAAAGAGTGAAGATCTCACAACCATCAACCATAGGTCCATTATCACAAATTCTCGCTATTTCAATCCCCGATTATTTTGGAGGATGGTGAGATCGAGATGGTTGTTTATTGATCTCAAAGGAATTTGGATAGATGAGAAAAGCGCTGCACAACGGTCTATCATGTTCTCGCACAGATCGCCCGTCCTCAAATAACAGGGGGTTTTCTTGTCCTTTCAATGTTGGAGACTTCAGTCGCTTTCCAACGAGTAGTCGGTGGCACAAAATACAGTTGTCAACCATCATGTCCTCTCTGAGTTGATCAGCTGGAGGCTGCAAGAGCCTTCACAAAGCGTGTATTGCGTTATATCCGAATGCCTCAGTCATCCTGTCCTCACTCTGTATCGGGTCGGATGATCTCGAGATTCCCAGAGGCAGAATGTGAGGGGACCTGGCCTAATACTTTCGACCTTGTCTGTCGATCAATGTTTTGTGACCTCCAGAACCAGAAGGTATGTTGTAGTGCACTTACAGTTTAAGCTTGTTCTGACATAGATTTTAGTGAGTTAAAACAATCTCAGTAAGCTGCAAAGTCGCGGAGACTTTACAAATATTGTAAGGCTGCATCGTAAAAACATATTGTTCAGTAAGTAATAGATGCATTCCAGAGGACGATTCCACCGACCGATTTTGATGAAATTTGTTATATGGGCCCTTTCAAGGTATAACAGTTTTTGCAACCGTTTGGGGAAAAACTGCTACAACTTGTGTTTTGTAGTTTTTAGAACAGCATGAACTTACGATTAAACAGAGCATATCTATCACATTAGTTATGACAATCTGTCCGGAATGAACACCATTATTGTGACCGAAACTATAAGGAATTATGATACGAGCATTGTGACATTTTCACGTACGGTGGAGCCCGTTATACGTTTTATTGCTGTTAGTAAATGGCTGATTGTGGGTATTTGTTCAAACTTGTATTTCTCGAAAAATTTCCTAATCCTCCTATTTTTAAATCGTCCAAATTTGTTCAACTTTGTAGTAACAAGTATTCAGAAATAAATTCTGTTAATGTACCTATTGCATGAATTACAACAAATTTTGGTTTATTGTCTTCAATAATGAACCTTTGGAATCGAATGAGACCACCCAGAGCTCTGTAGGACAAACCGTTCGCTTCCAGTGAGAACTCAAGGGGTGGACTTACGATAAATCAGAAACACGAGAGTGAATCGCAAATGAGGCATAATCTCCTTTCGAGTTTTAGCTGACCAAAATGCGATCGTTGTTCGTTTCTCCGACTTGTATTTTTGTCGTGTTAATGTTTCTAAACTTCTCGAAAACCAGTCGCAACCTCCAACCTGAACCGACTAATCGAACCTCTCAGTCCCCGGTCGTAGCCTCTCTGGGAGACACCTGATCGGTTCAGTCATTTTGGCACCTCAAATTCTCCACGTGCGTATGTGTCCGTGTGGAAGCTACAGATACACTGCCCACCCAACTTGGCAGGCGTTTTTCTTACGTGGGTGAGACAGGGATTGGTTTTCTGTATTGTGAAATCGGCGTGCCGGAAAAAGTGTTCGTTCGCGATGGGTGGTCGCCAACTCTTTGTCCCGCCGATGGGCAACAGTTGACCGACTGAAGAAGATTTTTCTTTGTGGATCATGTAACAGGGAAGTGGCTTCAATGGTAAACAGTTCACTGAGCGGTGACTCTTTTGCTCGTTTTGGTTCGCTGAGGAAATTGATACATTCTCCTCAAGCATCGAAAGAAATCCCAAATACATCTAGAGAGACTTGAGACTGCACAAAAACATTAAACGTGAATAGTACATTTCAAGTGTGATGGAAAACGGTCCTCAAAAACAAGGTGTATTCGCCATTCCACCAAATTCTGCAGGATTTTCAGACTGTTTGTTGACGGGAATTGGACTAATATCCGTTGAAATTTCAATCGATGAAATGCGATCGTTGTACTCCTAGTTGAGCTTCCTTAACAACCAATAACCAAATTTCATAATGAAGGCACCCACAGCTTCCTGATAGCGATGTTGTTGTTGGTTGGTAGGTAGTACTGAAGGAAACGCAGAGTTCTATGGAGACACAGTAAAATAGAAAACCATTTTGTAGTAATTGGCAATGTTTTTCAGTTCGTCACTCCTATTGATCGCAATTCAATGAAATACACAAGCATCTTCGACCCAATCCCAAACTGCCCTCTTAATTTGAGAAAACTACCCCGTTGGACCTTGGTAAATCGCGCTTCAGGAAAATGAATTCGTGCCGGAGCACACGATGTTATTGGTGATGAAATTCAAAATTCAAAACGCTCCAAATTATTACTCAAAGGTTTATTATTTACCTTTATAAACCGTAGGTACAACCTACCTTCATCATCAAGTTTATTTGGAATAAATAATATACCTACTTCTCACTCAATTCGTCAGAAACAGGGAGGAAATTCAATACTGGTTGCTAAGGACGCAGAACTGAATACAACTCAGAGAACGCTGCAAATTATTACGCAAAGGTTTTTATTTATTTATAGATCACTAGTCCGCAACTAACACAGCTTTGCCATTGTCAGCTTTGCCAAATGAACAACGTTCGCATTTTGGTCAGCAAGAATTTAGACGGAGATTAGGCCTCTTTTGCGATTCACACTCGTGTTGCTGATTTTGAGCGACTGACATCAACCAAAAGCTTCGCAGCACAACCTGATCCCAAATGGAGCCTATTTAGGTATAGGTACCAAATTTCATCAAAATCGGTCCATGGGAACTAAGGAAAGTGCCTCGTACCGACGGATTTTTATAAATTCGATTTTCAATTATTTTCATTCATTTTCATTGTTATAAAAATAATCAAATTTTGTGGGGGAGAGGGGTTAAATGTTATTCTTGCTCGATTCCAAAGGTTCATTATTGAAAATAATTAACCAAAATGGGGCTATGACTTTCTATAGTTTTGCTCGGGACTTGACCACCGGCAGACTTGCACGTAAACTAAAATACTTAGTCCAAGAGCCTACAAAATGAGAGATTCGTTTGAGAACATCGGTTTTGGAGGATTCACGATTTTTTGACCTGCTGCACGAATACAAAGATTGTCCTGCTTACGGTTGTGAGAAGGCAAGAAAATGTCCGTTAAAGAGAGTCATCAGTTCATCACGAATAAATTTTTTTAAATCAAAATTCCCATTTCTGAACTGCCACAAACACCTACACCGAGGAGGAGAAAACCAAAGCCTCTTAGAAAATACATCAGCACCTTCCATAAAAAGATTCCTCTGCAGAGCATTTCTTACAGGGTAAGTTTCGTTACTGCCGTCCTCAATACCAAGTTCCTTTTACCTGCAGGTGGACCGAAGGAGGAATCATTTTAAACTGTGAAACTACGTGATGGGAGCTCGAATGAGTTGCAGGGACAGCTAGTCACGATCGATCAAAGGATCCACGAGGGAAGGAAACATGGAACTCCAAGAAACTGGAGCTGCGACCTCCTGCTTTCTGAATTCATTTCTTCGGGGTGAGAGAACGTGCTCGAAATTCTTCCTATTATAGGTGTGAAGTGTAAGGTGGATGGAGATGACAATGCACTTCAGACTGCAGCTCCCATAGAAGTACCTACCTACCTCATGATACTGTGGTATAATTCAATTCTGAGCTGCTTAAAACCATTCATTGTTTCAAACTCAGGAGATACAAAGTAACCTTAACCCATTTTCGCCGACTGTGACATATATGTAACACAGTAAGAGGCTTCCTGCAGTTCGGTTTACAGCTACCCTAATTTTCCGAGTCGTTTGAATTACGCTTAGTTATCAAGGAGAAGTGCCTTACTACGGATTTTCACAGAAATTTTAGTCCCCGCGTCAATTTTGCAGCGTTTACAAGCGTTTGTATTTGACCAAGTGCGCAACGAAGTGAATTTCGAGACCCCGCCATGTTGTAAGTACTCTACATACATTGTTGTTGGTTATTTTGTACCATTGTTGGTAGTAATTCCTTCCTTAGGTTTATAAAAGATGATTCGAGTTGGCTAACCTCAGTTTTATGGCAATGTTGCTTTCTGGCACTACTAGAAATAGTAGTGTGACAAATATGTCACAATCGTCATACGAAGTTCAAAAATGTGAACTTCATACCATGCATCCCAATTTTTTTCCCTCCGTTATTATTTGTCAGGTAGTTGTTTGCATTTCAGTTTTCAATCATTTTCATCAAAATCTACTCACTTAAAACTCACGTTCACTCACAATCTTTTCCATTTTTCAGTAACGTCGTGCAACTACTCATATTGTAGCCGTTATTCACTTGGCTACAATATGATTTCCATCTAGGTCTACACCTGGGATCCGCATAATAACTGGAAATTTCATCGAAATCAGATGTGAAATGTAGAAGTTATGGTTGTCACGAGGAATTCACGTGTGCTCATGAGCACTGACTATCAGTTCCCGGGGCGATGATTTTCAAAGGGGACCATCAACACCCCATTCCACACAATCTCTGAAAATTTCATCGAAATAAGATGGGAAATGTTTTTAATCGTACCTTACTAAATAGTGGGCGAATTCATGCAGTGATCTATAACTAGACGAGCCTTTCTGTTACCTACAATTATTCTGAGTGATAATGAAATAATGTAATACTTATCATAATGTATACTTAATATGTATCCTTATATTTGATTTGAATTTATATGAAAATTGAATTACGAACTTCTAATATGATTTTTTTTTTAATTTTCGGCATTTATTTGGAAAAATTGTTTTATTGACTTATTATGTTCCTTTCAATTGCATTCATTTATTGTAATTTTCAGGAAAAATTTCAAAATTTATTTGATTTAGAAAGTTTTGATTCTATAACATTACTAGCTGAATAATCCATCCCCATTATTTAGCCCCATTTCAACATCACACATCATCATCATCATCACCACCATATTTTTTTTTTTGGCCCCATTTTGGTTTATTATTTTCAATTATGAACCTTTGGAATCGACCAAGAAAAAAAAAATTTTAACACCCCCTCAAAATTTGATGGTTTACGTTTCAAGGTACGTAGAATCCAAAAATCGAATAAAAATTTGGCCGTCCGTCCGCCGTACGCCGTACGCGGCACTTTTGCCACTTAGCATTGACCGATTTTGATGAAATTTGGTATGTAGGCTCCATTTGGGGTCTAGTTGTGCCCCGAAGCTTTTGGTTGATGTAGGTCACTCCTAAGGGTTCCAAAATCAATTTTGAAATTTTGAAAACGCCCTAACTCAAAAAATTTCGATATAAAGGTATTGTTTTTCCTTCAATTTTGGATTCTATGGAATTTTTAGAATTTTTTGAGTTGTGTAATAATTTGCAGCGTTTTTTTCCATTATTTAGCTGAATAATTGAATTACTGTATCAGATTAATCTCTGATTTGTACTTTATTGATCTGAGATTTGTAATTGATTGATCTCTAATTCGTTGTTCGATTGTGTTTGAATAATAAAGTCATATTTTGTTCCGTAAAACATCAATAATTTATCTACCAACATTCTCACTGCTTGTGAAAAAGTTCACTGAAATGTATGTCTGGTGACGACTGTGACATATATGTCACAATAGATTCTCCCACTCCTAGGACCCATATAATTTTTTTGACATTTTTCTCAACTCAAGAGGGCCTAGTTAAACAAAACTAGGTAAGAAAATTTTGAATTTTCCAAATTTTTTTATTCTCGGCGGAAATGGGTTAAGGGATCAGGGGTGCAAAAATCGATCCGATTTTGAGACATTAGTACTAAAAAAACTGCAGATCTTGCTAAACATTTTGGTATACGACTTTATTAATTTTAGTGCACTTGGTAGTGGTATTGGTGTGAAAAACTTATGAATCTGAGCGTCGTGTTCAGGAGCTGTTTGTAAGTTCCCACTTTACCTGGTGAGGAAATTTTTGCCACAGGCACTTACCCCATCCTATCAGTGATGTACAGTGAACATCTAGTGAAGTTATCGATAATATAAGGACAGTAGGGATGAATGAATGACCGCGGCCCGAAAATGCCGTGGTGTCCACGATAACAGGTTCGAAGAAGTGGATCAGTTTCACTCTTCACATCGACTTGGAACTTATGGAATCAAGTGGGAAACATTTTCCTTGAATGTTCCTAAAGTTTGACTACGAACGAAGTTTTCTACTGAATCAGATAGCGATTGAGATCATTTAGACCTCGTAAAGCAATAACGATAAGTCTTAACGGCCTTCAAGAAACCCGTAAGTAACTATTGAGACGGAAGATGAATCAGAAAGAAGATAGTTTTGCAAGGCCATCCTCTCCCATGACACAATGTGACTGTGATAAAAGGGTGAAATCATCAATAGCCTTCATCACCCTCGTTCTAGACAGAAACTATCAGCACCAGTCTTTAAAACAATGGAAATCCGCGATAAGGAAATATTCGAACGTTATGGGAGTTTATGGGGTTACGAGTTTTTTTAGCTGTCTAATAAATACTAAGGCGAACTAAAAATATCCATCTTGGACTATGAGGTTTCATTCCGTTGTGTCTCAATTTAGGATTGCCTTATACCAATTCGAGCAAGAGATCAGTACTATCAGCATCTTTTTCTTAATAAGGTACTATTTTTTTACGCTAATTAAGGGGACAAATAGACAATGATTAATAATTTGAATGTGGAACAAAATTGGAGAAGGTGTGAACGCTTCACGATGATGTATTGTGACATGAATTCAATCACAATTCATCTACAGGGTGTTTCACGAAACGGTTACACCCCCCTTCATTTCCGCAAAATACAACGTAAAAAATTCCGACCAACGCTATTCTTCGTGATTTTTTGTGAGGATCTCAGTAAAAATACTTTTGCGCAAAAAAAGTTGCGCACAGTCGTGCGCAATTGACGCTAACTTCATTTTTTCAAATGGAACCCCCCCTTTTTTATTACAGATTGGGATTCTACGTCAAATTTCATGAGATATTCATACCCACATCGATTTGTTTTATTGTGCCCAACCTGGCTTTTTGAACGCTCTAAGTTGCGCAACTCCACAATTGCGCAAAAATTAGGTTTTGGAGAACCCTTAGTGTGGCACATTTTTTTTCATCATTTTTTGACGCTGAATCACAGGGTGTCATCCGTTTTGAGGAAGACCAACATTTCAAGATGAAAAATTAACATTTCTTTCACGAAAACATCAGTTTTGATGTCGAAATCATGTTTGTTTTTTATTTTCTCACCTCCTTTTGAACCATGGGCTTGGGGCCGTCTACAGTGGAGTTAAAAATAAAAACTGACAGCATGATCACGCTTGAACTGAATAAAATTACCTAAAAACTCATAACGATTTAAAAAGAGCGATTTTTTCACTAAAAATAACCGAATTTTCGGCCGCTATTTTGAAAAATTCCAGTCAAATTGAAAAACGGATGTCACCATGTGATTTAGCGTTAAAAAATGATGAAAAAACATGTGCCACACTAAGGGTTCTCCAAAACCTAATTTTTGCGCAATTGTGGAGTTGCGCAACTTAGAGCGTTCAAAAAGCCAGGTTGCGCGCAATAAAACAAATCGATGTGGGTATGAATTTCTCATGAATTTTGACGTAGAATCCGAATCTGTAATAAAAAATGGGGGGTTCCATTTGAAAAAATGAAGTTAGTGTCAATTGCGCACGATTGCGCGCAACTTTTTTGCGCAAAAGTATTTTTCCTGAGATCCTCACAAAAAATCATGAAGAATTGCGTTGGTCGGAATTTTTTACGCTGTATTTTGCGAAAATGAAGGGGGGTGTAACCTTTTCGTGAAACACCCTGTATATTCATAATTACACGCCTTTGTGCATTGAGAAGGTATTTGCAGCATCGCTACAGACATGATGCAAGCCGTCATGAAAAACATCTGATTTCACCTCCCAACCTCCGCTGGTTACCACACTCGGTGCTACCAAACAAACATCTTTATAAAAACGCCGCAAATTATTACACAAAGGTCTGTTTCCTTTTTATGTAGATCTCTCGCCTGTAAAGAACACGGCTCTGCCATTGTCACCACCATAGATCCTACCTACCTACCACATACCTATTCACTATCAAGTTCATTTGAAAAAAAAATAAACGCTTCATCCTCAATAAATTCGAAGTAACAAGGAGTTTGGGTGCCTTCGTAAGTAAATTTGATTGCTGGTTGCTAAGGACGCAAAACTGAGTAGGTACGACTCTAAGCAACGAACAGCGATCGCATTTTGGTCAGCTAAATTTGAACGGAGATTAGGCTTCTTTTGCGATTCACACTCGTGATTCTGATTTATCGTAAGTCCATCCCTTAAGTTATCATAGGGAGCCAACGATTTGTCCTACAGAGCTTTGTGTGGTCTCATTCGACTCCAACAATTTAATACTATTTTGAATTTATGAAAAAACAATACCTTTATTTTGAAAATTTTTGAGGGGGGTTAACTTCTTTTCCTTGGTCGATTCCAAAGATTTATTATGGAAAATAATAAAATAATAATAAATTGATAAGGTTCGAAGGAAAATTCATGTGAAAACCTGGTAACTAGGTATCTGTAAGTCAGTCGGTTTTCCATCTACAGAAATCGTTAGGTATTCACTCGTTTAAACCGATTTCTCTGCACTAACATGTGTCAATGGCCAAAGTTGCAAACGGTCTCTTTGACCCACTCAAAGTTCTTCGGCAACGTGCAATAGCAATAGTGTATGCAAATTCGACCATTAGCATGTAGGGCAGAGCAAACACGACCACAAAAGAGGATTTGTTTAGACTGATTCCCTGAAGAGGGGTTTCCTTTTCCAGGAGTGGAAGTCCAGTGGAGCGGAATCTCGTGAGACGAAGAACGTTTGACTCGAGACTGTTGCTCAACCTTCCGTGACCGGACAGTTAGTTCTCAGGTGTAGGTGATGCGGGACTCAACCTCTCCCAATGTTACGGCAGTCTTCGATTAGTCCTGTTTAGATTAGGGTTTCAATAGACTGCGCACCGAAAAAAAAGGAGCATCATAATATGATGCTCCATATATGATTTCCATATTATAGAAACTTGATTACTGGTTGCTCAGAAAGCGAAACGGAATACAAAACTAAGAAATGAACAGCATTTTAGTCAGATGAAATTTGAACGGAGATTAGACCTCTTTTGTGATTCACACTCGTGATTCTGTTTTATCGAATGAAAGCCCTTAAGTACTCGTAAAGACCGAACGGTTTGTCCTGAAGAGCTCCGGGTGGTCTCAAAAATTTTTTTAAATTCAATAATATTTAAAATTGGTGAAAAAACAATACCTTTAATTCGTGAGTTTTCGAGCTAGGGCACTCTTGAAAATTTCAACCTTCAATTTTCACCCCTTAGAAGTGACATCAACCAAATGCTTCGCGGCACAACTGAACCCCAAATGGAGCCCATATACCAAATTTGAACCAAATCGGTCCTGGGCTGCTAAGAAAAGTGCCGCGTACGGCGGACGGTTTTACCTCGAAACGTAAAACATCAAATTTTGAGGGGGGGTTAAAATTATCTTTTCTTGCTCGATTCCAAAGGCTTATTATTGAAAATAATAAACCATTAATAAACTAAAAACGTCGTGCTATATAAAATAAAGAAAACGCTGCAAATTATTACACAATGGTTTATTATTTTTCTATAGATCACTCGTCTGCAAAGCCACCAACCATCCAACATGAAGAAAAACATCGATCGTATTTCGGTCAGCTATAATTTGAACGGAGATTAGGCCTCTTTAGCGATTCACACTCGTGTTTCTGATTTATCGTACGTCCAAATCTTAAATTCTCGTAGAGAGCGAACGATTTGTCCTACAGAGCTCCGGGTGGTCTCAAAAAATATTAAAAATTCTATAGAATCCTAAATTGAAGGAAAAACAATACCTTTATATCAAAATTTTTTGAGTTAGGGCGTTTTCAAAATTTCAAAATTCATTTTGGAACCCTTAGAAATGACCTACATTAACCAAAATCTTCGGGGCACGACTAGACCCCAAATGGAGCCTACATACCAAATTTCATCGAAATCGGTCAATTCTAAGTGGCCGATTCAGCTTTTTTGGCCGGTTATTTGCCCATAACTTCTATACGAATTAAGCGATCGGAATAGTTCGTCGTTAGGACCAACTAGACCCCAAATGGAGTCTATGTGCAAAAGAACGGGTTTTTTAGACCGATTCTAAGGCCTTTTTATGGCCCGGACGGCGGACGGACATTGCAAATTTGGATTCTACGCACCTTGAAACGTAAAGTGACAAAGTTTGAGGGGGGTTATAAAATTTTTTTGCGATACGATCACATAGGCTTATTATTAGAAATAATAAACCAAAAGTTCTACTCAGTTTTGCAACTCCTTAGCAACCAGTAATCAAATTTCCATATGAAGCTGCCTATTTTTCGTATAGAGTGTGAAGCTTTATTTCTAGTAGGTAGTGGCAATGGCAAAGCTAAGTTCTTTGCAGACAAGTGATCTGTACAGAAATAGCCAATGGAATTTGATGAAAATTGTAGAAGTGAAGCAGCGAAGATTTTATATTTGCACATATTCAATGGCTACTGATGATCCAATCAATTAAATTTATCGTTGATAAT
Organism: Apolygus lucorum; assembly: GCA_009739505.2. Classification (NCBI taxonomy): domain Eukaryota; kingdom Metazoa; phylum Arthropoda; class Insecta; order Hemiptera; family Miridae; genus Apolygus; species Apolygus lucorum. The sequence continues at coordinate 2,082,308 of CM019179.2, read as the reverse complement.
TGGAACCTTTGTTTGTCCCAATTTGCTCCGAGAATTTCACGATTGTGTACGGGTAGAGGCTGCTATCGGTTGGTTAGTAAGGCAATTCTAACCACGGGGGGAATCCGGGGTCTGCTCCGCCGCAGCTCCTCCAAAGCAATCTCAAACGGTCGCCGTTCGTTCCTCGTTCCGGGTCAGTATTTCACGAATTGAAGGCGCAAAAACTGAAAAAGTTGAACTTAAATTTATAATTTTGAAGGATTTTAGAAATTCATTAGTACACGGCCCTGGCGGATTGAAAAACTGAAATATTGCCGCTGGAATCATCATAATCGAACAATAAATGCCCGAGAAATATGGGGAAAACATGGAGAAAAAAAACTGATCATTATTTATGTTTCTGACTAAAGCATTGGAAACACAAACGGTGGATACAGCTTTCGTACAAGTACGGAACCACGAGAGACATTTTATGGCTTATGTTTAATAAATTGAGAGCTTTCCAATGAGTGGTGAACGATTTTTGTGGGGTGGAAAATGAGGAAGTTAGTTTTCCCTAGGAACGATTGGTTGTACGTGAAAATCATCAGAAATTTCCGCGTAACGCTCCCCTCATAACGCTCCTCGCGTGACGATCCCCGCGTGACGATTTTTCATTTATGTGCCATAGTAAAGACATAAAAATTTTATGGCACATTTAATGTCAAAATAATGAACCTTTGTGTAATAATTTTTAGCGTTTTTAAGAAACATCCATGTGACGTTTGAGTAGAAATATTATTATTACAATCAAGATCTCCATTTTCCAGTGACATATTGTTCATTCAGGGCCAGATGTTTCCCTCATATAATGACTTGTACGTGAATCCTAAAATACTCTGCAGCTTTGGGGACAAGCACTGCGTCGTTTCCTTTTGTGTATCTCCGAGCAGGGAATTGTGAGATCCGCGTTCCAACTGAGATATCCGAAGAGACGACCTGAAGAGATTTCCATCTCTCGGGTTCATACCGAATAAGTAATTTGAGGTTGTTAGCCTTCAATGGGGAGATCTTAACCTGAATAATAAATCAGCCATGAGGTCACATCTCATGAAAGCTCACTCTGCAGATGTGGTCATTATCCAGGCTAGAGATATTTCCCAGTCGTTATGGACTCAGTTGAAGGCAATTTGAACCAAATTGAGCTAACTTTCTCGATACGTCAGCTGCTCGAGCTCTTACTCGTACACGTAAGTTATTTTGAGTAGCACGTGAAATAAAACTCCGATTAACTCAACGGGGGATGAAATCTCAATGCCTACCTACCCTCTTTGTGTGACCATTTACTGTATCATTCAATAACAACAGATCTAAAAGAAGGGAAAATCATATTGTTAGACAAACTGACAAATAAATACCTAACTATTCAAAACGCTGCAAATCATTGCTCAAAGGTTTATTATTTTCTGTATAGATCACCCTTCTGTATAGATCACTGGTTCTCCATCAATAGCACCTACCACTATCTGTATTCTCCCTTGACCTTCCCTCTCAAATTTCAGCTTCCTGCGTTCAATAGGATTGAAAATGGCTTCGGAGCTCACTCAGCTGATCAGTGATCTGAAGAGTGAAGAAGATCTCCTCGAATGCTGGAGACGCCTGGAAGAGCACTTCCATTCAATAGGATTGAAAATGGCTTCGGAGCTCAATCAGCTGATCAGTGATCTGAAGAGTGAAGAAGATCTCCTCGAATGCTGGAGACGCCTGGAAGAGCACTTCCATTCAATAGGATTGAAAATGGCTTCGGAGCTCAGTCAGCTGATCAGTGATCTGAAGAGTGAAGAAGCCTTTGAGCAATGATTTGCAGCGTTTTTTACCCACCAACATTTTTTTTACCTACCAACTTTTTTTTACCTACCAGCTAGGTACTACCTACCACACCATACTGGCTTCACACCTTCACAATCAAGTTTATTAGAAAGAACTAAACGCTTCACACTCGATTGGAAAAATAGAAAGCTTCATATGGAAATTTGATTACTGGTTACGCAGAAGGCAAAACTATATACAAATCGAAGAAATGAACAGCGATCGCATTTTAGTCCGATAAAATTTGAATGGAGATTAGACCTCTTTTGCGATTCACACTCATGATTCTGTTTTATCGAAGGAAAACCTTCAAGTACTCGTAGGGACCGAACGGTTTGTCCTACAGAGCTCCGGGTGGTCTCAAAAATTGTTAAAAATTCAATACTATTTAAAATTGGTGAAAAAACGATACCTTTATTTCGAGAGCATTCTTGAAAATTTCAACCCTCAATTTTCACCCCTTAGGAGTGAGTGACATCAACCAAAAGCTTCGTGGCACAACTAGACCCCAAATGGAGCCCATGTACCAAATTTGAACCAAATCGGTCCAGTGTTGCTAAGAAAAGTGCCGCTTACGGCGGACGGACGGAAGGAAATTTTTTTTATTCGATTTTCGTATTCTACGTACCTTGAAACGTAAAACATAAAATTTTGAGGGGGTGTTAAAAATTTTTTTTTTCTTGCTCGATTCCAAAGGCTTATTGTTGAAAATAATAAACCAAAAGCCTATACAATTTTTTTCCGAAATTTTCGAATTTTGAGAAAGTAAATAAATAGTATACTCACCCACTGCAACTATTGGTGAGTCACCGCACTCCAACTTTACCATAACAAGTGCCACTAACCACGAATTCCTGAAAAGCCTTCTAATTTACCGACCCACATTCCACTTGGGGTTCAAGGGAAACACCAGGTAAATATTGAATGTCAGAGAGTAGTTTTTTTTGTGAATCTTCGATGTCTGCCGAACTGGAGATTGTTGACGGCAGGTAGACTGGACAGGTAGACGAGACAGAAGAAGAAGGTCTGAAGATAATTTATGCTGGCTTCCTACCGTGCGAAGGTACGACGCAATTCGTCGTACAACTTGAGAGCAACTGGTGTGTTCAAACAATTCACTCAAACCATTAGTATTTCGAATGTCTTGAGGCTCCAATAGATGAGGAATGAACTTGCAATGGACTTGATGGTGGACCACCCTGTTGAAGGCCGAAATCTGTATCAAGTTAAGTAATTGACCTTCTCCAACCACCTTTTGGTTTATTATTTTCAATAATGAACCTTTGGAATCGACCAAGAAAAAAAAATTGTTCAACACCCCCTCAAAATTTGATGGTTTACGTTTCAAGGTACGTAGAATCCAAAAATCGAATAAAAATTTGGCCGTCCGTCCGCCGTGCGCGGCACTTTTGCCACTTAGCATTGACCGATTTTGATGAAATTTGGTACATGGGCTCCATTTGGGGTCTAGTTGTGTCGCAAAGCTTTTGGTTAATGTAGGTCACTTCTAAGGGTTCCAAAATCAATTTCGAAAATTTGTATTAAGTATAAAGGTATTTTTTCTTTCAATTCAAGATTCTATAGAATTTTTAGAATTTTTTGAGACCTCCCGGAGCTCTGTAGGACAAACCGTTCGCTCCCCACGAGAATTTAGTTTGGACGTACGATAAATCAGAAACACGAGTGTGAATCGCAAAAGAGGCCTAATCTCCGTTCAAATTAAAGCTGACCGAAATGCGATCGATGTTTTTCTTCATGTTGGATGGTTGGTGGCTTTGCAGACGAGTGGTCTATATAGAAAAATAAAAAATAATAAACCATTGTGTAGTAATTTGCAGCGTTTTCTCTACACGTTCCTTGTGAGTCAGTCAGTAAAAATTAAATTATAATTTGAAACAGTGAAAGTCAAGAGGAAGAAGATGATGATGGTAATCTGAAAACGTTTAGACAGTTTTTCTTAATCTTTATATTGTGTAAAAATTTTTCTTCGCATAACAAAATAAATAAGTCTTTGTGTACCCAAACAAGCTAGTTTGGATTCAAAAACAACATCCACACTTCTGCCAAGTGGGTGTGGCACATAGCTTCCTCGAACCCTTCACCCGATTGTATGGATGATCCTATGCATAGTAGTTAATCTCATAACATAATCTCTAGATACCATTAACTACCCTCATAGGGGACCATCTACGCGTTATTTCACACAATCTCTGAATGTTTCATTGATATAAGATGGGAAATGTGGAACATTATGGGTGTGACAAGGAAATAAAGTTTGCTCATGCGCGGCAGTTACTATCAATCCGAGGGTGAAGTTTTTCATAGGGGACCATCTACACGCCAACCCGCACAATCCCTGACAATTTCATCGGACTCGGACAATAACTTCGTATAGTTATGCGCGTTACAAGGAATTCATGACAGACAGAGACCGAACCAAAACTGTTCAGAAAAGTCTGAAACGTAAAACGCGAGTGGAAATTTTGATTTTGGAGATCACATTTTGCTTCCGAGTCAACCAAGGTAGCGGAAGCTTTGTTTTCACTTTTCAAGGACGAAAAAAAAAAGTTCTCCAAAATCAAAATTTTCACTCGCGTTTTGCGTTTTAGACCTTTCTGAACAATTTTGGTTCCGTGTCTGTCTGGCTGTGTGTCTGTGTGTCTGTCATGAATTCCTTGTAACGCGTATAACTATACGAAGTTATTGTCCGATTTCGATGAAATTTTCAGGGATTGTGCGGGTTGGTGTGTAGACGGTCCCCTATGAAAATCATCATCCTCGGACTGATAGAAGCGACTGCGCATGCGGAAACGTGAATTCCTTGTAACGGCCATAACTACTACATTTACCATCCGATTTCAATGAAATTTTCAGGGATGTTACAGATTAGTGATTAAATGGTCCCCTATGAAAATCATCACCTTCGGACTGATAGTAGTCACTGCGCATGCGCAAACGTGAATTTCCTTGTAACGGCCGTAACTTCCACATTTTTCATCCGATTTCAATGAAATTTTCAGGGATGTTACAGATTAGTGTTTAGATGGTCCCCTATAAAAATCATCACCCCCGGACTGATAGTAGCCGATGCGCATGCGCGAACGTGAATTGCTTGTAACAGCCATAACTTCCACAATTTCTACCCGATTTCGATGACATTTTCAGGGATTATGCGGATTAGGTTGTAGATGGTCCCCAATGAAAATCAAGGCCTTAAAATTTAGAGTAGCCTCTGCGCATGCGCAATCGTAAAATCCTTGTAACAGCCGTAACAGTCGCGTGTGAGGTGAGGATCTCAAATCCCATATAACCAACCCCTTTATAGATCAGTTAGCAATGCACTGGACTCACACCTAGGAGTCCCAGGATCGATTCTCAGTCAGGCAAAGAAATTTTTTGATCCAATTACTACCGCACTTACATTTTTCGTCCGAATTTGATGAAATTTTCTCGGATTGTCCAGATTAGCGTTTAGATGGTCCCCTATGAGGGTAGTGAAAGGTAGGTACTTAGAGATTGGTGTTTTGAGATTAACAACTATGCATCTGATCATCTATACATGGGGTTATGGATACGAGGAAGCTATGTGCCACACCCACTTTTTTCCAACCTTGAATAGAGTCACGATTGAATTGTTTAGTGATTTTCATAGGTATGACCGAAAAAGAAGAATCTATTAGTGCTCCGACGAATCTAGTCTTCAATTACCTGATAATATTATTAACTTTGTATAAAATTCTCGGTATCATAGCATAAGTAACGTCAATTCACAAAAATCTGGCCTCGTTTGGCTATCTAGACATCTCCCTCGTCTTTAGATCCCAGTGGTTCACAGTGTGCATCAATTCAACGTTAGCAAAATATGTGAAGTTGGGGGGTTTCTGTGTCCGCAGTAACTTTGATATCGATTCTTGAAGCCAGTGTACGTGGGAAGCTCGGTTCCCATGCTGGTGAACGATTTTTCAAATAATATTTTACACGTTGAAACATCAGGTGTGGATCTGAATTGAGAAAGGAGAAAATGATTCTGTCGTGATTGTGAAGGTGAAACCGTGTGAAGTGAACGTGGATTATAAAGTAGGTGGGTGGAGTGAATTAGGCTTCATCGCGTTCATTATCTGAGATCAGAAATCTGCGTTTCGTAATGAAGAACTCCACACCTATGAATTCAATTTTGAAATAAATTCAGTCCGATTCAATTGAATTCTACTCTGTACCCACATCAAGGTATTCAGGTGACAAAACGCTGCAAGTTATTACACAGAGGTTTATTATTTTTCTGCATAGATCACTCGCCTGTAAAGAACACGGCTTTGCCATTGCCACCACCTACAAACCATATTTTCGCAACTTGCTGAAAAATAATCTCCGTTCAAATTTAGCTGACCAAAATGCGATCGCTGTTGTTGCTTCGAGTTGTACTCAGTTTTGAGTCCTTGGCAACCAGTATTTACATTTCCGTAAATTTCCATAATATGGAAATGTAAATACTGGTTGCCAAGGACTCAAAACTGAGTACAACTCGAAGCAACAACAGCGATCTCATTTTGGTCAGCTAAATTTGAACGGAGATTTGAGGCCTCTTTTGCGATTCACACTCGTGTTTCTAATTTATCTTAAGTCCGACCTTTAAGCGCTAATGGGGAGCGAGCGGATGGTCCTACAGAGCTCCGGGTGGTCTCATTCGATCCCAAAAATTCAATACTATTTTAAATTGATGAAAAAACAATACCTTTAAATCGGGATTTTTTGAGCTAGGGCGTTTTAAAAATTTAACCTTATTTTTCATTCCCTAGAAGTGACTGACATCAACCAATAAGCTTAGGGGCACAACTACACTATGGAGCCCTTATACTAATTTCATCAAAATCGGTCCATTTGAACTAAGAAATCGGAAAATTTTTCATTGGATTTTCGGATTCTATGTACTTTGAAACGTAAACCAACAAATTTTGAGGGCGTCAAATTTTTTTCTTGGTCTATTCCAAAGGTACCTATATTATTAAAAATAATAAACCAAAACGGAGACGTTCCATCCATTGACTCATCAAAAATCGTTTGAACAATTTATTCTATTACTATCCATTAGCTTTGATATGAAACGCCGTGTTGAAATTGAATATTCATGAAAATCAAATGCAAGGAGGCTGATTTTGCTTAAATATAAGGATGGTTAGGTGGATTCTTACTTTACATTATGTTTCAGGTTACGTTATGTTTCAATACGCGTGCTTATCGTTTTTGCCCAAACAATGTTCAAACTTCCTACGCGTTTCGTGAATTATGAAACCATTTATTTGAGGAAGAGGGATTAGCGAAATTTACTGACCGAGTTAAAATACAAGATTTTTATTGGCTCCCAGATCATAAGAAACCGTATCACATTATATTGAAGAAGCAAACTTTAACATGACCACGAAGTGAGTGCAAGTACATTACTGTCGTAATAAAAATTGTTTAGAGTAAGAATACTTACTTTGTAAGGTACCTTTGCGAAATTATAACATATAAATTGATGTACTCAGAGTTTTGATCTGTCTAGAAGAAGTGTATTGTGGCGGTAACAATGACCATTCTCAACTTAGTGCCTTCTTCATTAAGACACGACGTTTCTACCCTGGATCAGAGTAGGGATGGGTATCGATACTCGATATTTCAAAATATCGATACTTTTGTACCGATACTCGATATTTTAGTATCGATACTACACTATCCGATATTTCTGGATATCTATACTTTGTATCCGATATTTCTAAATATCGAATATCGATCCTGTTCTCGCGGAAAATTCAACATAAAGGCTCAAAAATAATGAAGGTAGAGAGGCTTTTGGGTCTTTACTCTTTGATTGCACAAATAACGTTTATATCATGGAAAAAATCACTCTACTTGGACTCTTAATTGTGAAAAATGAATAAAAGTTGTTGGAAAAATTATTTTTCTTGAGAATATTGGATAATATTGATAGTTTATGACACTAAAGTATCGATACTCGATATTTTAAAATATCGATACTCATGACCAACGATACTTGGGATATCGATACTCGGATACGATACAGTATCGATACAAAATATCGATACTTTTATAACGATACCCATCCCTGGATCAGAGTCTTAATCAAGTATAACAAGAAGAAAAGTGGTAAGTATTAGGTGATAAATTATTGGTAATGGAACTTATGAAATACTTAGGCTACTTCCAGAATCCACTTTCAAGAATCTTAGGCAACGTATTTAGTCGCTCCCTTCTCGACAGGTCCTAACGCTCTCATTCTCGCTCTTTCGTCTTTAGGGAGCAACTGGGACTCAAGTTAAATGACCCGAGATGGGGAGTGTGAAAATTCTACGTCTATTTCAATCTCTCTGTATTTGTGCATCCAAGAAACACTGATACTATCTTGAATTCATTCATTCCATATATTTCATGATAGTCAATAGGTATGCCTTTGTAAAAAAAATTAAAATGAGTGTGACACATAGCGTTCTCGTATCTTCAACGGGATAAACCGGGGGTTATAGATGATTTAGTGCTAATCTCAAAACATCAATCTCTAGTTAGGTACGTCGCACTACCCTGATAAGGGAACCATCTTCACGTCAAACCGCAAAATCTGAACATTTCATAGAATTTGGGTAGAAAAAGTAGAAGTTACGCCTGTGACAAGGTATTCACATTTGCGCATGCGCATTGGTTGCTATCTGGGAGCGATAATTTTCATTGGGGGTCCATCTACAAGCCAATCCGTACAATCCCTGAAAATGTTATCAAAATTTGGTAAACAATGTAGAAGTTATGACATTTGTAAGGTTTTTATATATACGTATGAGCAGCGACTACTATCGATCCGGGAGCGATGATTTTCTTAGAGGACCATGTAATAGATTTACCCGTTACAAGAATGTCATGACAGACAGACAGACACGGAGCCAAAATGGTTCAGGAAGGCCTAACAGGTGGAACGCGAGTGGAAATTTTGATTTTAGGGAACGTTTCTTCCGGTAATGCTCCTTATTAGGATATATCCTAATATGGATATATGGCAAATTTAAAGAATGGTAGGAGGAGAATCCGTGAAACCGTCAAACTTTACCCCACCAGGGGTAACTTTACCCCAATAAGTGAGAATCTTCAATTGTGACGTAAGCGGGGAAGAACTTAGATAAAAGTTAGCTATTGTGTTTTCGTTATTCTCCACATCCCAGAGAACCGATGCGGCTTGCGATGGCGCCTTTATCCATGTTATCAGCTGTTATCAGTCATAGTTTCCTGTTCAGCTGTTTTTGTCCTGTTTCTCGTGCTCCAAAATTTCTTCCATATCAGGTGTTTGGAGTGGATTTGCCAGGCAAGCCCTCATCATATCACTTTCAATATCTTATTTTGAACAAAATACACTAATCAAATTCTCAAATAAGTGTTTTCTTAGTTATGCCTTTGTTGAAGAAATGAGAAAAAGCTTGGTACGCGCCCCTACCGAAACTTTACAACTGAACAGCTGCATTATGATACGAACATGACCGTGCTTTGGTCTCATAAGTTGTGATTTTCAATATTATTTACTCGTGGGTTAACTTTGAAATTTACCATTGCAATTCATTTGAAAGTTATCGAATGTGAAACTGACTTTTTCTGTGATTTTGTTAAGTCATTCGTTTATCGTTATTTGTCCTTCAATATTTCTTTACTTTTAGAAAGTTTTGCTCGATTACCTACATAAGTCTGTCTATACTGAAGACTGAAATTGTGATCTCTTAACCAGAAATATTGCATTTCAAGCAAATTCGTTGAAATAAATGATCATTGGAATTTATATTTTTCTTAGGTATAACTTGCATTTTTCAAGCTAAAAAGTTCAATTTTTCAGAATATATTTTATAATAATATTATAAATACTTGATATTATCAAGTATTTCTGGGGTAATGAATTCAATCCCGACTAGTAACATTGCACCACAGCCCGTTTCTGTAGCGATAACTGTGAGTTTTTCAGAGTGCAGTAAACTGTGTGGAGCCACCAAAACATCACAAATAATATTAGTAGTTTTAAATATTTTTAATTTATTATTTTCAATAATGAACCTTTGGAATTGACCAAAAAAATGTATACCCCTCCTCAAAATTTGATCAAATTTGATCCTCAAAATTTGTTCTACGTTTCAAGGTACTTAGAATCCCAAAATCCAATAACGAATTTTCCGTCCGTCCGCCGTACACGGCATTTTTTTAGTGGATCGATTTAGTTCAAATTTGGTTTATGGGCTCCATTTGGGGTCTAGTTGTGCCGCGAAGCTTTTGGTTGCTGTCAGTCACTTCTAAGGGGTGAAAATTAAGGGATGAAATTTTCAAGAGTGCCCCAGCTCGAAAACGCTCGATATAAACGTATCGTTTTTCTACCAATTTTAAATATCATTGAATTTAAAAACATTTTTGAGACCACTCGGAGCTCTGCAGGACAAGCCGTTTGCTACCTACGTGTGCTTAAGGGTTTTCCTTCCATAACACAGAATCACGAGTGTGAATCACCAAAGAGGTCTAATCTCCGTTGAAATTTTAGCTAACCAAAACGCGATCGCTGTTCGTTCCTTCGAGTTGTATTCATCAAACTTCCATAAGAAGCTTGCTATTTCTTCGAATCGAGTGAGAAGCGTTTAGTTCTTCCTAATAAACTTGATTGTGAAGGTGTGAAGGCCTTATGGTAAGTAGTAGGTTACCCATGAATGGTAGGTAAAAAAACTGTTAATAACTTTACATCATCAAACAAATGTAGCAGTAAACTGAGGAAAATAACTCAAATATTAGAACCTATGGAGAAGATAGACTGAGATTCTAGGAAGTACATTAAGACTCTTGAAAGTAGAAGTGTAGTTTCTCAACAAAAAATATTATATAAAACCAAGTCTAGAAAGATTATTATTGCCACCGCAATAAATGAACATATTTACACTTATAATTAGGATTGTCTAACATTATAACATAATTTATTCAATTCTGAACAAAGTGAATGATTAATCAATTGATTGAGTTGATGGTTAAGGAAATAGTTTCAACAAATACAAGAACACATAATTAGAGATACGTTAAATACAAGATGCGAACGAAACAATAATTCATTTTAACATTATGGAAAATTTTTCAAAAATAAAATACATAAGTAAATAACAAAATTAACAAAAGTAGGGTAATAATGGTAGCACTGTCTACCAGTGATTAGGTTATACCTAAAGCGGAAATCTAAATTTCGTTTAATAAAACCTCTATGGGCTACCTTTTCTATAGGTTTCACAGAATCGTGTTCACTACCATTAAATTAGTGTCAACATCAATTACCTCGTGTACTAAATAAATATGAGGAGTAATTTCATCAATACAGGTAGTTTTGTTTAAGTAACCAGAAATTCATCTTAACTCTCGTAGGTACCGAGATGTGACACGGATTTAGGTAAGTTCTTGTCATTTTCAAAACGTTATCGTAATACCCGAATTGAAATTAGAGATTCACTGGTGATGAATACAATGATTTTTATTGACTAAAGTGTTTAAATTGAAAGGAACAGTACTTAGAAATGTATATGATAAAATACAACATAAAATAATGTATATGATAAAATAAGGAACATGTTACGAACAATATCACTTATGTGGAGTATGGTTTATGACTTCCGTAGAACATAATTATAGTTTCCCTCAACAAAAGCATGAATACAAATGCAGTGATGTGAAGAGTGGAATGGTTGATTCGCACACATACATACAGACGCAAACAATTAAAGTAGGTAAAAACAGTTAAATTCGAAGAAACCGGGTTGAACACAATTTTTGAACACATGGGTCGCAATATAAAATCACGTGGTAACATCATATTACATGTTCACGATTTCATGGAACAAGTTCACATCAGCTATCATATAATAATACATTTATGTTCTTTCCTTTCACTACCGGAACAAGAAAACCCAGATTAGTGCAAGAGGTCGACAAAATAGTTGTCTTCAAAAAATGACCTCTCGGATTAATTACGAAGTTGCATTGATTACGGTCTATTCTGTCGCATTCGAGAGTATCCTAGCTGTTCGATTATTAGACGTTACTCATAATGAGGAATTTCACCGAATTCTGTTTGCATTTTTCCTGAATAGTTAATGGTGTGGGATAGATGAAAATCGGGCTGATTTCGGAAAATAAGTCTCCTGTTATTTTTGGGAGACAATCAAAATTTATGATTTCAAAAATAACCGGGAAAATGGACCTCTTCAACGTGAAGCGGGAACGCTCGCTGATTGGGCTGTTCGGATCGCCGTCTCCTCCCAGTGTTGCCCCATTGGGACGACGAAATCGTGTTTTCTAAGAGGAAAGTTATCAAACAAAAACAGGGGAAACCTAATTTTCCCCATCTTGCTTTTGGTTTATTATTTCTAATAATAAGCCTATGTGATCGTATCGCAAAAAATTTGTATAACCCCCCCCTCAAACTTTGTCTCTTTATGTTTCAAGGTGCGTAGAATCCAAATTTGCAATGTCCGTCCGCCGTCCGGGCCATAAAAGGCCTTAGAATCGGTCTAAAAAACCCGTTCTTTCGCACATAGACTACATTTGGGGTTTAGTTGGTCCTAACGTCGAACTATTCCGATCGCTTAATTCGTATAGAAGTTATGGGCAAATAACCGGCCAAAAAAGAGGTTTTTGCTTAAATATGCGTGGGGTGACATTTTCCAAGTATTTTTCTTCATGTTGGATGGTTGGTGGCTTTATAGACGATTAAATAGAAAAATAATAAACCATTAAAATGATAAAATAATAAACCATAAAAATAATAAACGTACGATAAATCAGAAACACGAGTGTGAATCGCAAAAGAGGTCTAATCTCCGGATGGTTGGTGGCTTTATAGACGATTATATAGAAAAATAATAAACCATTGTGTAATAATTTGCAGCGTTTTCTATTTTTTTTCTTCAGTTTTTCGATTTCGAACTTTACTGTTTCGTGAAATTTTGCATCTGGGGACTATGGATTTCTCGATCTCAGCGCTTCAAGCGGCCATAAATGAACTATTCCAGGATGACGTCATTTTCCCGGTTTTTTTAAACGTTCGTATTTTCTACACTGTTTTGTTTATTCGAAAATTAGGAAGTTCGGGCTGAAATTTTGCCGTAGGGGGTTTTTCGAGGTGCTTAATCCGATTTTGGGGTCAAAAATAGGAAATTCCGACATGGTGAAATTCCTCTTTGAGTACTTACAGCAACGTTCACGATGAAAAAAATTTGTTTGTTGGTTTATTAATTTCAATAATAAGCCATTGGAATGGAGCTAGAACAAAAATTTTAACCCCCTGAAAATTTGATGGTTTACGTTTCAAGGTACGCAGAATCCGAAAATTGAATAAAACATTTTCCGTCCGTCCGCCGTACGCGACACTTTTCTTAGCAACCCTGGACCGATTTGCTTCCAATTTAGCATAATATGCCCATATTATATAATAAAGACCATATTATGGGCTCCATTTGGCACGATTCCACCGATGTATCGGAGTATCGATACCGATATTTGTATCGATACTTTTGATGAAAAACTCATACCGATATATTGGAATCGATACTTTTGCTTAAAATATCGGAGGTATCGATACTTTCTTGACGATATTGTCGATATTTTTGCCAAAGAAGACTGGTGAAAAACGCTGCAAATCATTGCCCAAAGGTTTATTATTTTCTGTATACATAATCCTTCTGTATAGATCACTGGTTTCCCATCAATAGCACCTACCAACATCCTTATTCTCCCTTGACTTTCCCTCTCAATTTTCAGCTTCCTGCGTTCAATAGGATTGAAAATGGCTTCGGAGCTCACTCAGCTGATCATTGATCTGAAGAGTGAAGAAGATCTTCTCGAATGCTAGAGACGCCTGGAAGAGCACTGATCAGCTGAGTGAGCTCCGAAGCCATTTTCAATCCTATTGAACGCAGGATGCTGAAATTTGAGAGGGAAGGTCAAGGGAGAATACAGATGGTGGTAGGTGCTATTGATGGAGAACCAGTGATCTATACAGAAGGGTGATCTATACAGAAAATAAAATAATGTGCTACCAATGGTTGGTAGGTAAAAAAAAGTTGGTAGGTAATAAAAAAGCTGCAAATTATTGCCCAAAAAGTTTATTATTTTCTGTATAGATCACTTTTCTGTATAGATCCCTCCCTACCAACCATAGGTACCTACTACCTACTAGGGCATTTTTGAAAATTTTGGTTGGGGTTGAAATTTTCAAAAATGCCCTAGTTTTATGAATTTAGGTATTTATAATGTTACTATATAGTTCTTAATTAATGGGGGTTTTTATAGGTTAATTTGAAATATTGGTAGAATCGATACTTCGAGCCGATATTATCGAAGTGAGTATCGATAATTAGGACTATCTTCTCGTCCCTATGAATAGGTGTAGGTTATGCCGGAGGGACAAATCCATTTTAGGACATTTTTTGGGCACCTTAACGTTTATCTAGTTTCTTCTGAACAGTGACAGACTATCGACAATCCTAATTATTTCAAGGTAACAACGTCATTCTGTTAGGTCTTTTGTTATAAATGCTATTCAGATCCGAGTCCAAGTCGTCGAGAACGGTGTCGATGTAGGGAGGCTCATACCTCGGCGAGGGCGCCGACGTGACGGCTGGCAGCTCGTCGTAGCGACGCGAGACTTTGGTGAACTCGCGATGAGCGTTGGCCATCTTGGTTACCCTGGAGATGATTTCGTAGTCAGCGCAGGCTGACGGCAGCCCGACGATGTTGCAGATCGTGCCGCGAAGACTCGCAAGCTGCAACAGTCCACCAAAAAATATTAAACAACCATCTCAGGTTGAATTTCCGTCCTACTGCCATTCCTGGCATCGCGGACATCATTATGGGCTGGACACGATTCACCTCATTGCACAATAAAGAGATACAAAAATTGTTGCGAAATTGGAGTGGAATCTCAAAAATCTACAATTACAGCTAATACCTTCATTTTTAAATTCTGAGCACATTCGCGTTTTCATATTGAAAAAAGTTCCTAACTTTCGTAGGAAAAACCTAAGAACTTTTGACCCTGCCACCAACACCATCTATTTTTAAAGAATCACTGTAATGACACATACTCTCAACCATGTTAGTTCTCCAATAAAGGACAAGGGAAACTCTGAGTGACTCATCATGCCAGGTAGGTAAGGTGAGGTACGGGGAACAATGACATCACTTGACGTCACCTTTTTCTACTCTCCCCTTACCTTGTTCAACCAATATAAAAGGAGGACTCAGGGCTTCCCCTTCTGTCATTCATGCATTCGTCTTCGAAAACTCGACTTGATTATTTCTCATTCTACCTCGCCTTCTCTCTGAAGCCCACAGTTCTTCAGAATGTCTCAGTATGCGATAAAGCTCATCGCGCCGGCTTCTGCTCCCATTTACCCTAGTAGTTGTCTGCCCCCAACTAGGCATAGGTAAATGTGGTGTATTCCTCTGGTCGGCGAGCAATCGCGCCTAGGTATGTGTCCGAGCTGAAGTCCTTAAGCACTCTTGCACACGGTCTGCGGTAACCCGCGCCAGGCATCGAGTGTTGTCCCGTCCTTTGTCTTCATTGAGTAGGGACCAATCAAATCGACAAGCCGACGTGAAGCCGATCGCCTTCACACGCCGACACGCCGTCATAACAATCACACTAAGTAGCCGTCCTACGTAGCCTTAAGGCTAAGCGTCCCGGTTTTAGTTTCCAAATCCGCCATTAAGTAGCATCCAGAAATGATCTTACCGTTTTCTGTTGACTGGAAACTTGGATTTGAAATCTGCAAACGCCGTTCTGTGGGTTTTGATCTTTAATGATGTTCGGAAAATGTTTCACTAATTTTGAGTCCTTAATTAATCAATTAATTAAAATTAACAGAATTATAGGCGAAATTTTGGGAAAACTCACAAATTGGAAATTGAAGAAGGGTCTTATAATCATGTTTCCGCTCATCAGAATTCGAGATTTAGTTACTGCCCCATCGGCATTAATAGAGCGTGAAATAGGTAGCAGTGTACCACCTGTGCCTGCAGTAGGTAGAAAAAGGGTTTCGAGTAAATATGAGTCAACTCAGCTGCGGTAAAAGTTTCTCACCTCTTTCATTCATACATTTTGACCCGAGGAGAACTTGACCAAGCTCTCTGGAAGTATTTTTCAGCCCTCGTAAGCTTATCGTTAAACTCCTAGGTTTCACTTGGGGATGATTCTGTTTATTTATTATGATAGATTGATTATTTTCAATAATTTACAACCAAGATGAATTACGAACTACTATACATATTGTACTGACCAACGAAGAACGGAGGATTTAGATAACTCATCTACTCGATCAAAAACATCCGATCAGTAAAAATCCACAGAATACAAATTCAGATCATATTTCATCATATAATTTCCAGATTGAACGCACTATTTGGAAAGAACAAATAATAACGCACGAATCTTTAAGAAACCCTTCAGCACCATTATTTGAATGAACTTTTCTGTTCAAAACGTCGAGATGGCTTTCAAAATGTATAAGTCTCTTCCGACAAAACTCCGATTTATGTACGCAAAACATTTGGAGAAGACGCTGAGTGACTTTCTGATTTGGAGCGGGGTTCACCAACGGCCCAACCCGAAAAATTATCAAGACCTCAAGAGGTCACCAATCCAGATACTCCCGAGCCGACTCGCCTTAACTTCAGTGATCTCACGGAAACAGTTTCAATCAGTTAAGGGGTCTCAGAATCCGGGTCAGTATTTCCCTAAATTGCAGGCACTCAACATTTTGAAAAAGCACCTACATTTGAAATGTTTAAGGATTATCGAATTTCATTAGTGCATCAGTCTCGGGAATTGAAAAACTAAAAGATTGCCGCTGGAATCATCAAAATCGAACAATAATTGCCAGAGAAATATGGGAAACATTTTTCAGAGACCACGCGGAGGTCTGTACGACAATCCGTTTGCCGTTGATCATGAAGTAGGAATGTGGTAGGTAGGTAGTATCTATGGTTGGTAGGCAGTGACAGTGGCAAAGTCTTGTTCTTTTCTGACGAGTGATCTATTTAGAAAAATAATAAACCTTTGTGTAGTAATTTGCGGCGTTTTTCTCTGGCAATTATTGGTCGATTTTGATAATTCCAGCGGTAATCTACTCATGAATTTCGAAAATCTTTAAACATTTCAAAATGTATGTGAATCTTTTAAATTTTGAGCCCCTGCAATAAAATACTGACCCGGAACGAGGAACGAACGAAGAGTCCCATGTTTGCGCGTTCCGGGTTAGTATTTCCCGAAATTAACTGCGCTCACAATTCGAAAGTTGTAACTAATTTTGAAATTTTGATGGATTTTCTAAATTTATTAAAGCAACGATTTAGGGTATTGAAAAACGAAAAGATTGCCGCTGGATTAATCAAAATCGTACATTAATTGCCAGAGAAAACGCTGCAAAGTATTGCTAAACGGTTTATTATTTTCTGTATAGATCACCCTTCTGTAGAGCCCTCCCTACCAACTATAGGTACCTACTACCTACTAGGGCAATAATTTTCAGCGTTTTTTTTACCTACCTTTTATTTTACCTACCAACCATTGGTAGGTATACCTACCTCACCATAATGCCTTCTCACCTTCGAAATGAAGTTTATTAGAAAGAACTAAACGCTTCACACTCGATTCGAAAAAAAATGGAAAGCTTCATATGGAAATTTGATTACTGGTTGCGCAGAAAGCAAAACAGAATACAAATCGAAGAAATGAACAGCGATCGCATTTTAGTCAGATAAAATTTGAACGGAGATTAGACCTCTTTTCTGATTCACACTCGTGATTCTGTTTGATCGAAGGAAAACCCTTAAGTTCTCGTAGGGAGCGAACGGTTTGTCCTGCAGAGCTCCGGGTGGTCTCTAATAATTCTAAAAAATTCAATACCATTAAATGGTAATACCAATATTAAATTTTAATATTGGTGAAAAACTTTACCTTAATTTTGAGAGTTTTCGAGCTAGGGCACTCTTGAAAATTTCAACCCTTAATTTTCACCCCTGAGAAGTGACTGACATCAACCAAAAGCTTCGCGGCACAACTAGACCCCAAATGGAGCCCATATGCCAAATTTGAAACAAATCGGTCCAGTGTTGCTAAGAAAAGTGCCGCGTACGGCGGATGAACGGAATTTTTTATTTGATTTTCGGATTCTACGTACATTGAAACGTAAAACATCAAAATTTTGAAGTGGGAGGGGTGGTTAAAATTTTTTTCTTGCTCGATTCCAATGGCTTATTATTGAAAATAATAAAAATAAAATAATAATATAAACCAAAATGGGAAAAATCGTTTGTACAGTTAAATTTTTCCTGGACTTTGGCGAACCCAGTTGTACACCAATACAAAGAATACAAGGAATCCTACCTGCGATGATGAGGGAGTAAAAACCATCAACGTCGAATGTCTCAATACGAAGATTCTAATATTCGAAGAAACTCAACTGGCACCCCAGAAAGCCTCTGCTGATTTCTCTAGTTTACGACTCAGCTTTCATCCGCTTCTCACTTCTCTCAAGTTGCTTCGTTAATCAATTTCACATTCAACGCGCCGCCACAAACTCGAGTTTCGCATTGTTCCTTGATTTCTAGACCGCGAGTTGTGCTTTCGGCAGGACACACCTTTTTGACCTTTTCTACGTCACCTGGTAGGCAGTAGTGGATCCAAAGAACTTAACCCCCTCGTGGGAACATGCCTGTTTCCCCCGCTTAGTGGGAACATCTGCTTGTGAGGCAGCTATAGCAGTAAATCGTCTCTAACATGTTAGACACCTTGGGATTCACAATTAACGCTGTTTGTATATATCAAGAACAGTATATATTTGAAATTTCTGACACAATCAAACTAGAAAAAAATTGCACGACTCTTATGACTGGTAAAAAAGTTGCAAACAAAGTCCAAGAGGCATTCTAAAAAAATCAGTCTTCAATCAGTCTTTGTTTCAAATCAGACAACAAGTTTCTATATCACTTTTTCTTATCTCTTATTTATATCACTTTTCCTTAGCTCTTATTTTTATCACTTTTTCTTATGTCTTATTTATATCACTTTTTCTTATCTTCTAATGAAGAGTATAATACCTCGAAATTCAGTAACAATATCAAAATAATATGTAGAATTATTTCTTCATCAACTAATTAGGTAAAATAAACATCACAATTCCTAGTTGCATATCACTTAAAAAACTGCAAAACCAAATAACAAGAAAATTCAGGAGCTGAAGTTCTGGACAAGTACTTTGTAGAAGGCTTTCTTATTTTTTCTTGACGCATTCATCACAAATCTTCTTGGAACACTCCAGACATGTGGGTGTACCACACTGGATACATTTGTAATTGGTCGCTCTTTTTTTCTGGTAAGGGCAGTACCTACAAGCTTTCCGCTTTTCTAGTCTGTCACTCCGTATCACCGATGTTACTGATGCTTCTGTTTCCTCACCCATCCCTCCAAGTGTTTCTTGGATCAGCGTTTTTAGTGCCACTGGGAGATTGGGAATAGTCAGTCTTCTCTTCATAAATGGTGTGGCCAATGAAAGGCCTAGATTCTTTAGAAACTCGAAACGTGATAATTTCTCAGCATGTTCATACATTTCATATAAAGTATATGCATTACAACCACTCATGGCCAGAATGTGGTAAAATATTGCGAGTGGCCACCGACGAGTTTTTCGATTTGTGGAGTAGTTGGAGCACTTCATATCTAGAGTGTCCACCCCGGATTTGGTTGCATTATAGAAGGAAATGATCTCTGGTTTACCGTTTGAAGCGTCTGTACATTTTGAATGGTGCATAGACGATAGTAGAACTACTGCTTTCGACTTTTTTGGTACAAATGAAACAATAGTGAATTCATTTGTGAAACCGTAGAGACTAGAGCCGATTTCTCGCGTTTTGTGGGGAAGAAATTCAGGGGGTATCTGAGGCTTATTGGCCCTCATGGTTCCCACCAACGTAAGTCCATTTTTTAGTAATTATTGGCCTGTTGGGATGGAACAGAACCAATTGTCACACGTGACGTTTCGATTGGTTTTGTACAAACACTTCGTAAGACGAACCACAGACTGGGTGGGAATTGGAAGTTTTTGCTCACTTGGAGTGAGTGTGGCACCATCACTTCCTTTTCCTGTGTATATATATGCGTTATAGAGGTAAGAATTGTGAGCGTCGGTGAGGCATAGCAGTTTTATACCATACTTTGCTGGTTTCTTTGGCATATAAACCAGGAAACCGACACGACCTCTAAATGGCACAAGAGCTTCATCTACGCACGCGTGAGCACCCATGGCATAATTTTGTTGGCAATTGCCAATAAACTGGTTGAAAAGCTCGGAGATTGCAGCTGCTCGGTCACGTTCTTCCCTGAGCTTTCGTGTTGCAGCATCATCAAATCTCAGGGCTCTGAGCAGAATGAAGCACCTGGATTCAGTCATAATGGCTCTGAAGATGGGCCTTCCTGTTACACTCGTTGAGAACAAAGATCGTAGAGACTCTCGCGAGGATTTGAAGATGGAACAAAGAAGTAATATGCCAATTAACGCGCTGAGTTCATTTATGTCAGTGTCCTTATATCGTATGTCACTCTGTTTCTTTATTTTCTCCCTCATCATAGCAAGTTTCCTGTTCGTATGTATCACAATACCATCAATCATTTCGTTTGTAAATAGCAGTCGCCAAACATCCTCAGGAGAAGGAGAATTTCCTATAGTACGAGCAGGCCCATCCTGTCTAGCCAATCTAACTTTGATTATATTGCGACAAGTTGTCTGAGTGGCAGTACTTTCAGGCTGAGAATTCCATTCAAAACAGTTTTTACGTCCAAAAAAAGTCATATTTGCTTCATCCTCAGATGAATCTTGACCTTCCATGGGACTTCTGTGACCCTCAGTTGGTTGCTGAAAAGAAGATGAAGGGGCATTCAGGTCGTTTGTAGAGTCTCGATGAGTGGTCGGAGAAACATCATCAGCTTCTTCAAAGCAGTCATTTTCATCAAGTTCCGAATTGGAGTCATGTCCCGAAGAAACGATATCACACTCATCAGGAATGTAGGATTCGTCTGAGTCAATTTCACTGTCACTGTTAGATTGGTTTTGCAATGCAGCAAGCTCCACAATCCTCCTTGTTCGGTTTGAAATGTTTGGTGGGACTTTGTCAGCCATTTTCTGTAAGAAGCAAATCACAGAATGAGTACTGAAGTAGAATAGGAGTCAGTATCATATTATCATTTTGGCATGCTAAAAACTGTTCAAACATAAATTTTTATGTTTCTAAAAGTCATTGAGATTTGTGAAAAAAATTTGTGAAAAAAAGCAGTAGATAGCTTATGGGTTCTTCAAAAATTCGCTGATATGGTCATGCTGCATGACTGGTTTTGTTTTACTATAAATCCCACACTACAGGAACCTTTGGACTAATTAAAGTAAATAACACGAAAAACCAAGTGAAGTGAAAGAATGAGAATGAATAAAGTAGGTACTCTGTTTAGAATAACTAACATTTGTATCACATAAGATAGTAAAATACTCATGAGTGGGAATGTCTGCCTGCCAGGCAGATACTAAAACATACATCAGTGGGAATAACTGTCCGTCAGGCAGATACTAAAATATACATCAGTGGGAATAACTGTCTGTCAGGCAGATACTGGATCGTACATTAAAAGGAACATCTGTCTGTGAGGCAGACTATAGTTTAGGAAAATAGTATTTACCTTGACAAAAAACAGCTTCAAGCAGGGGCGGCCTTCTCTCTGCAAGGAGGAGATGTCGACTGAAGCACATGGTGACCCTGGGCGTCTCAGGTTGACAGTGGAGCGCTCCAGTGGTAAACCTTTCAACCATATCTGCCTCACAGGCAGATGTTCCCACGTGGGGGTTAAGCTTAAGATGAGTATTTGGTTAATTTCCTGCGGTTTCTAATTAGGTATATAAATTACGACGATCGACCCACCAGATTTCAATGGTCAAACTGATCAGGATAAAGATTGAACAGAGACTCGCTCCTTTTCTGCCGGGCTTCCTGTTAATATACTCGTATTACCTTCATCAGGGCTCAAGGATGAATTAATGGGGGGTGCGCCTTGATTTTTTTTAGATTTTTAATCGAAAGTAGACCACATCTTGAAAATTTTGGCACCAACCGCGACCTTCTAGCGTGAGTGGATCTGTTTCTATGATTTTTCAAAGTTTCGACCGTTTATGACGTCACGCGCCCCTCTCGCCTGGGCGGGACCCCCCAGCCCACTGTGACGCCATAAACGGTCGAAACTTTAAAAATTCATAGGAAAAGATTTACACACGCTAGAAGGTCGCGGTTGGTACCAAAATTCTCAGAATGAGGTCTACCTCAGATTAAAAATAACAATAAACATTTTTTCCTACCCAGGCGCACACCCTATTGTGTCCTAATAAAGGCAATATATTGACCGAAAGCTCGGCAGAAAAGGAGTAAGTCCATGTTTCTGTTAAGTGACCTTTGTTTCTGTTATACGGGTATCCTACAATGTGATTTTTAAGTTCTAAATAAGAAAGTAAGGGTACCTAAGAGGGTTTTATATTGCTATATGATCATCAATAATTATAAAACGTGTGCCAAGTTATCGCACACGTCCGTTAGTTGTCCGAAGTTGATGAAAATCACAGGGGACCATGATTCCTTGTAATTATGTCAGGGGAGTTTGCGAATTTTTTTTTTTTTTTACCAGCCTCACGAATGGGTACTTTTGATAGTGTCAACGCAATAGAGCAGTTATAAATTATTATCTTTGACGGCTTAATCAAATAAAAATATAATTTTATAGCTCTTTCTCGCCATTAATACAATTAATGGAGTTACCTTAATGATCCCATTAGGTTTAATCATACTTGCGAGTCCAATTCAAAAAAAAATTCGATCTTTTATCCGAACGGGACACTAAGGGTAAAATTTAAAACACGGAGGCAATAATCTCGTTTTCTCTTCACATTTAATGTCAAATCTAAAATAGTTGTTTTTTTATTATTTTGACATTACAGTGTATTGCGGTACACATATGGTGATATACATATTACATTAAAGGCGAATATGTATTGTATTATAATACATATTATGAATTGCATTAAAGGCGCAAATGTATTTCTTAATCGCTCGTGAATAACGTTTTATCTACTCTAACATAGAATTGGGAGCAAATTGTGCAAAAGACAAGAACAAACAACAACTGTGATTTATTCCTCAGATATACGATTTTCAAGTATATTCCTCGCTATAAATGACCTACGAACACCCATGTTTTTTTTTTTTTTTTTTTTAAGTAAATTTTTTAACTACTAGTATTGCAGTAGTATAACCACAGTACTGCATAGCCGCAAAGTGCCCTGTCTAGTGGATTGTGAAACAACCACAGTTTGAAACAAAACTTAATTAATTTTGAAGACCAACAAGCTTCTAATAAAATGTTACCGAGAATCAGAAAACCCTTCTATAAACTCGTTAGTTAGGTACCTACTAGGTGTTGCTACGCATGGCTAGCCCGTGCACGGGGTTATCTAATTTCAAATGTAATTTTTATTCAATCAACATTGCTAAGGTTTACAATCGTGATTTCGAAACCTATCAAAATTACCTATCCACAAGGTACTGATGGACGGACAAATGAACTACTTAGGTACCTATATATTGTTATGTTGCTATATTTATCGTCACACGCGCGCGATCTGTCGGAACGAGACTTTCAGACAAACATTCATGTTCATTTATATAGATTACCTGAATATCTATGTTACACAACAAAAATCACACTAAAAATGTATTGTGACGCATAATATAACGGCTATCAGAGGCTAGAAAACATGCAATAATTCAAGATCTTCCATGCACAACAGAACGTGCGAATCTCTCTATTTTGATTCATGATCCTCTAAATACTACTTGGCGGGCCTTTTGTGAACATTGTGAGCTTACACAGTTAATGTATCGTGTGTCTCGCAATCAAATATTGAACTAAGAACTGGACGAGCTTGTAATTAAAGTAATAATAATAGTTATTTGATGGATTATTGCACATGTACGCATGCAACATAATGTGAAAATATTATTGGACTCGTAGTAGCGAAAACTTCAGGTACTATTCTGCTATGTTCAAAATCGCAAGGCAATCCTACATCATATGTTAATGCAAAACCAGTATTTATGTTAAATAGAAATACCTACAGCGCATTAACATTTGATATTCATGCATTCATCAATTTATTACTGTCGAAAATCTATGGATTCACGATGCTCATTTTCCATCAATACGGAAACTTTTAGTAGCATATAATTTCGTTTACTGTGTTTTTTTCTGTCGTGACGTCAGCAAAGGACACCCTGAGAGATGCTAGTTCGTCCCTCAAGGTAGACGCAACTCCTTCCCCCATCATTCGAATTTCTTCTGCACTCACTCCGGTGACTCTAACCTATGAGTAGTACACGTCCAAGGAATATGTCACAACCATTTCTCTACCTTCAGATAACAATAGGATGTTTTGGATCAAGCAAACGCAAAATGTCTTCCAAGTTGGTGGGCGGTATAACTTCATCAATGGGGAATTTGCCTCCATTTTAGATTCTGGAATTTCAAGTCAAATCCTATAATAGGGCCCTAGAATAACGTTTAACACTAGGAATAACCAAGGGGAAAAAATTACCGTAGGAGAAAATGCCTAAACAAGTGAAGCCTCTGTTACAAAACACCGCGAAAATCGAGGAATATTGTTGACGTCATACGAAAAAAAAAACGACGCGAAAACAACTCCGACAACAGAGTTCTAGCACCGCCACACAAAACGATCCAGTGAAATGGCTACTCGAATAATGTGATTCAAATCTTGAAACTAAATAAGAGAAGATGAAGACTAATAATGCTTGATAAACTAGTAGGTAGAATCGTATTGTAAAAAAGTGAGTAATATTGTTTCTTTTGGTCACTTTTGTGTCTGGGTTCTTCCTGCCAGTTTGCGGCGCACTCTTGTGCGCACTACTTGTAAGCTAAAAGTTCGTTTATGTTCCGCTTCTGTGGTAAGCGCCTCAGAACCTCCTTTGAAGTCAGATTGGTAGAATATCCGTTACGTTTCAAACATGGCTGCCTCTTACACATTGCCACCACATTTAAAATTTCCATCTTCCTTAAATTCTCTAAATTTTTTGGATGCGTTTTCGAGCAGCTCACTATGGTTTCATTCCATAAAAATAAACCCTCATTCGAAAAAAAAAAAAAAAATGTGAGGCAAATTCCCCATTATTGTGTGGTCTTACAGAACGTAATGTATCGAATATTTTATGATTTTTGTATGAAATTTTGATGTTTTGTTTTGTGATAGACGGAATGAGCCAACTGCGATTCTAATTTTACTAGCCTCAGAGACCCTACAAATTATAGCGTCATTAATGCTCCGATTGGACTGATAGAGTTGATTATATCAGTAATCTGTACAACAAGGAGCTCAAGTTTACTGAGGCCCTTACAGTTCGAAACGTTTTTTCTTAAATTGGACTAATTTTGACGTCGGCAGATTGTAACGACAGACAAGTACATGGAAAATTTGTATCTCTAAAACATTTCTAGCTGGTGAAAAAGTCTATTTAGACAGAGCAACAACGTTTTTTCAAATTAGTGATTCGGTTTATTTTGTTGAATTCTTAAATAGGTTTAAATTTTAAATTTTAAATTAGTTTAAATTCTTAAATATTGATTTGGTTTATTTTGTTGAATTCTTGAATAGGGTGGTTCTACACACCTTGAATCAGTTCATTAAATTGTCAAGTGACGGGTAGATGTTTGTCGCCGAAACGTTCTTGAAGTGTATCTACTGTCGTGCCATTTTGCCTTTCCAATATGATGGGGTGACTAAAAGTGACACCCAGGATTTTTCTTCTCCTTCTAATCTCCTTTGACTCGTAGCAGAGCATAGGGCATCTACAAGAGCTTTCCACTCTCTTCTTCCAGCTGCAATTTTTCGAGCTTCTTCCACGTTTTGCCAGCACTGCTTAATTCTTTATTTACAGATCTCTCGCTTTCTCCCTCCCTAGAGATCCCAGTGAAGGGATTCTTCTTCTTCTTCTTCCATTGCACCATCAGGTTTACGTTGAGTGTGTCCTATACCCATTTTCTCTTTCTTATTTCGAGATGGGTGGGAAACTTGTCAGTGGATCGCCATAGATCCTCGTTGGAGATTATACCAGACCACCAGATTCCCAGGATCTTTCGGAGACATCGGTTAGCAAAATTCTGGAGCGGTAATAACTCAACTCACTTTGCAGGTGACTCCCTTATAACTCCCTTATAGGAAGAAGTCTTCACATTGCAGCTTCTTATTCTATCTTATTTGATACAGCAGATCAATCATCGACTTTCTCAATATTCAGCTCAACGTCCTCCACTGAACCTCCATATTTTGCTACCACGCTCCCAAGTAGCTGAATGATTCCACATGTTCAACCGTGTTGTCGTTCAGGACATGTGGATCTTGCCATTGCTCGTTCACTCTCATCTCTTTCGTCTTGCTGACAATAGTTCGGAGTCCAACTCCGACTTAGAACGTCCATCTTTACTTGTAAGTCACTAAACCTTTACGCTAACAGGCAGAGATCGTCAGAGCAGTCGAGGTCTTCGAGTCTTTCCGCAAGTCCTCACTTCTCCATGCTTCCATCCCCCGAGCATCTCATTGTACTGACAAGAACCACAGTAAAGAGAGTTGGGGAGAGACCTCACCCCTGCGTTACGCCTCTCTCAATCCTAATTGGGTTTGACGGTGCTTTAGTGCTTGACCTTGGATGGCAACGTAATATATTCAGCTTATATACTTGTATTTTACTATCCTGCTATTGAATAGCAGCCAGAAACATGACCAATAACACCAACCAGTTCTAGTAAATTACATCGAAAAACTTAAGTTATAAGGAGTAATCATTCAAATAATTGAATACGAGAATCCCCGACCTCCTAATCAAGATTTCCATTTTTAGAACATTTTGGTTGCATTTCCCTGTCTGGGGTGTGTTGTATGATTTTATTATTTTATAATTTATCTGAAGTTAATTAGATAATATTTTATTAGTTCTTTTAGATAGATAATTAATACAATGCCTTATTTATAAAATATTAGAAGGTAGTGACTGGAGGTCATGTCAGCTGTTCTTCATTAAAGTCTATTCGTCAGTTCGTCCATTTTACAGTGAGTCTTCTTATTCCGAATCTTAATTAATCGTCATCAACATCAGGGTGAATAGTTGACTACACTACGAATAATTACATTCCGTGGAACCATATTCAATTTATGATGGTTCATTTTATCTTGTTGTAACAGATTCTCTGATTTTGCAGAAACAATAATATCTCACGACCTATCGACAAGATTTTTTGTACTTTATCGGGTGGTTGGCAGAGCGACTCTCGACTCCCATCCAATCTTTCAATAATGGCATCTGAACAGTACAAGAAGCGGCACATGAGAATAAAACGTCAACATCGAACTAATTCCAACGATGTTGATGTTTGTGTAGGAACCCACTAAAATATACAGCCCACACAACTAGGTCAATTTTTTTTCATTTTTTATAACAGTTCATTAACGACAGTCGATATATTTTCATAGAACAAACCAAATCTTTACCATCTGTCTTTGACTTGGTGAGTAACGTATTCTTACCTGATCTTTCAAGAGGTTCACCTTCCTACTACACCTATTTCGGAGCATTTCTGACTCGGTCAAACGTTTTTGCAGCTCGTCTATTTTCCGACCTCGCTCAATCGCAGTCATCTAAAAACGAGGAAACCGTATTTTAGAAATCCATCAAAATCCACTCCCGATGCCGCCCCACTAATTACTTGAATATTGATAAGCTCTTCTCATTAACTTTGCTTAGCCATTTTTTACCAGCGTTAGCTTTCTAATGAAATAAACTATTGGGTATTACAGGTGTATCATAATAAAGGTAAATATGTACATTGTCATATAAGCTTATGTACACGTTGAACGATATCAAAATTAGTTGGTGCTTGAAGGTTACTTTGTTATGTTGAAGGAACAATTTAACATGCTATTGTTGGAGAACCAGTGATCTATTCAGAAGGGTGATCTATACAGAAAATAATAAACCTTTGGGCAACGATTTGCAGCTTTTTTTTACCTACCAATTTTGTTTACCTACCAACTTTTTTTACCTACCAACTTTTTTTTACCTACCAACTGTTGGTAGGAAAAAATTACTACCTACCACTCCATACTGCCTTCACACCTTCACAGTCAAGTTTATTAGAAAGAACTAAACGTTTCACACTCGATTTGAAAAATAGAAAGCTTCATATGGAAATTTGATTACTAGTTGCGCAGAAAGCAAAACTGAATACAAATCGAATGAACAGCGATCGCATTTTAGTCAGATAAAATTTGAACGGAGATTGGACCTCTTTTCTGATTCAAACTCGTGATTCTGTTTTATCAAAGGAAAACCCTTAAGTACTCGCAGGGACCGAACGGTTTGTCCTGCAGAGCTCCGGGTGGTCTCAGAATTTTTTTTTAATTCAATACTATTTAAAATTGGTGAAAAAACGATACCTTTATTTCGAGAGTTTTCGAGCTAGGGCACTCTTGAAAATTTCAACCCTCAATTTTCACCCCTTAAGGTGCGATTTCCCTGGCGCGTCTGCGGCGGGCGGCCGCGGCTCGCGACCAGACGCTCCCCACTGCTTCAGTGTTTTTAGATGGAACCGATTTCCCTGGCGCGGCCGCGGCCGGCGGCTCGTCTCGGCGGCTACATGGCCCATTCTGGGCGGCTACATGACAGCCGCCGCGGCTGCGACCCGACTGGTCTAGTGAGCAGTCCAGCCGCGCTGCCTTCGCGACCAGGGTATGCAAACCCGCAATGTTTCTACATTTTACTGTGAGTTACAGTATTGAGCCTGGTGTGTGTGTGGCAAATTCAAACTCACAAGAAGATCAGTACCAAACGAACATTTTCTCTTCTCATAAATACTATTAAAATGTGTACCTAGTAGATATTGGTATTACAGAAAATAAATGAGAACGACTTGCTTGGGCAAATTCAAAAGACATAATGTATTTTTCAATTCGTGATTGAACAGGTGATAAATATGACGGGTGGTGTTGTGTTGGTAATCAAAATGTTATAATTTAGTAGTGACTTCAACAAATACAACCCTCTGAAAAGAGAGACAATGTCTCTGTCTATATTTATGTGCAACATCCACTTAGTAGACTTTTCAGGTGTGAAAATTTCACTGTGACCCCGGTGAATAAGTGAATAAGTGGAATGATGTAGTCATTCATTCCAAATTTCAACTTTCTACGACAAAATCCGGATTTTAGGTGAAGGTTCAAATTTTAATAATGCTCCCCTGTAAAATGGGCAAATTTGATTTGACCACTTATTCACCGGGGTCACAGAAATAATAGGTAGTTATATACATTTCTTAATGTATAAACATGTCATGTTTATACATTAAGAAATGTATATACCTACCTATTATTTCACACCTGAAAAGTCCACTAAATGGATGTTGCACATAAATATGAGGAGTTTGATTCCAGAAGGTACTAACGACCATTTCCATCGATATTGAGTTAACACTTGCCCAGAGTTTGGGGGGGGGGGGGGGGGTAGTTCTTCGCAAAAATGCTATCGTATTGAAGCAAAAGATAATTTATTCCCTTGAAAAACGAGGGTGAATATTCCGTTTAGTTTCAAAAGGTACCTACTGTATCCAGCACAATGGCGGTCTCTTATCCTTTTTGTTTCAAAAAGTGCTTTATCCACTTCGTATGTTTTTAAACAGTACTATATCCACTTCTTTTGATTCCAAAAAGTACTAAACGCCACGTTTTGCTAAAAGTACTATATTCATAAACCTGATATTTCAAATCTCGTTCAAAATTATTTTAAACTGAACTAATTTACCTTTCTTTCCAAAAATATTTATTATAATTTAGAAATATATAAAGAATAACATCATTGGTTTACAGCACGTTTTTCAGGTCGTTATGGTTTTTTGCGTTTTTCTCACGTTCGACCAAAATGGATATAGTACCTACCTTATGAAATCAAACTCCTCATATCTACTTCGCATCCATAACCCGATTGTTATGGATAATCCCATGCATAATATTTTTTCTCAAAAATTCAATCATTTAAATTTATAGGGAACCAACCAGAGTTTCAATCCCACAATCCCTGAAAGTACCATCGAAATCGAACGGAAACTGTGGACCATATGATCGTTATTTTTCACCATCTAGTGTCCTGAACCCACGATTCCTGAAAATGTCATCGAATTCGGATGGATAATGTGAATTTGGAAAGTAACTACACAGTCAAACTATTTGAAGTTCAACAGAAAGAACGATCTGAAAAGTTGTTCATACTTTCTCAGACGATGAGAATATTGTAAAATCCTTTTGTTCTTACCAAAAACATGGGTGAGTGAGGCTTCCTATCCATCAACAATAGTTCCGTCTCTGCCAGTGAATGGGCAACAACAATAATCTCGCGCAACATTATCGAAACGGGTGGGGGGGGACGACCGCGCCGCGCCGCGCCGCTGAGAAAACGTTGTTCTACAGCGCGACGCGGCGCGGCGCGGCCGGCGGCTGAGTAGGTACATGACAAAATCGCCAGCCGCCGGCCGCCCGCCGCAGACGCGCCAGGGAAATCGCACCTTTAGAAGTGACTGACATAAACCATAAGCTGCGCGACACAACTAGACCCCAAATGGAGCCCATGTACGAAATTTGAACCAAATCGGTCCAGTGTTGCTAAGATAAGTGCCGCATACGGCGAACGGACGGCCAAATTTTTATTCGATTTTCTAATTCTACGTACCTTGAAACGTAAAATATCAAATTTTGAGGGGGGGGGTTAAAATTTTTTTTCTTGCTCGATTCCAAAGGCTTATTAATGAAAATAATAAACCAAAAATAATACTCAGCCAACAATATTTATTGTTAACTCTCTAAGTGGGTGAAGCAAGTATCGATTTCATGATTTTGATTGGGTTGAATTACAGTCCTGTTTACCAGAAATGTCCTGTTTTACTCATTTAAAAAAAGACTTAACAACAATTATTGTTGGACAGGACATTTCTGGTAAACTGGACTGTAATTCAACCCACTCAAAATTATAAAATCCAATTTTGCATCACCCACTCGTTTTCGTTTATTCCGTAAGATTGTAGGTAAGTGGACCTACCTTGTAGTCCCCACATTCCGCAACTTGAACTTTGAGGTCTCTGGAGAGCGATCTAGCTTCATTCAGTTGAGCTTGAAGTCGGTCTACTTGCTTATTCAGCTTCTTCATCCTTAATTCGGTATCATAAAATGAACGTGAAAGGTGTTAGGTATATTTATATGATTTATATGATTCTTGGAAGTTAATGCTATGTTTTAGTTGCGTTTAATAGGTATTAACGACCCCAGAGAGATGGAGTTGATTCCATAATTTGACTCCATATTAAGGTTTACTTCATCATTACCTCAAATTTGCTTCATCTCTCTCTGCTTGCAGAAAACTCTTGGTCCGCTGACTGTCTTCTTGAATCGTCAGTTTGCGTCTCAGAAGGTCCAAATGGAGGTCGCGTCTCTGCAGCTGATCTCTCAGGTTCCTCACGCGCCTTTGGAGCTGGTAGACTACAGCCGACTACATCATTCAATTACCCAGTTTAGTATCGAATGTTTAAGAATCTATTTCGATCAATTTCTCTTACATCCAAATT
The DNA here is from genome assembly GCA_009739505.2 of Apolygus lucorum. Taxonomy (NCBI): domain Eukaryota; kingdom Metazoa; phylum Arthropoda; class Insecta; order Hemiptera; family Miridae; genus Apolygus; species Apolygus lucorum. Next base: position 2,050,675 of record CM019179.2, on the reverse strand, counting down.
GCGTATCCACCAAGGTGAAAAAAAAGTGTACTGAATCCTCAAAAACTAACCCCGATATCAATAGTGAGCTTTACATACAATTAGTACCCAAGTTAATGTAGTACTTGTCCGTAGAAGTAGGTTGTAATTGGTCTAAATTAAATATATGAGCAAACATAACTTTATGAACTTTTGTACATTTTTGGGTAATTTCGCAAACTGTTAGTGAAATATTGAAAACTTTGTTGAGGGAGTTCAAAAGATCTTGATGTTTTTCTTGCGTATCAGCATTCAGGAAATATATAATCCTAACAGCTAGGAGCAAAACAAAACGAGAACTTTAGCTTCAATTCGCAAGCAGCTCATCCCTCATCCTCCCTTTCATGTGCGGTGGTCCCCAAGTGGCTATAAGTGAAATTTCAACGCCTTCCCGATAGCTTCATCGTTCATGAAATTGACCCGGTTTCCTGTTAATCAATTAAGAGGTTTCGTTGTAATAATCATCTATGGATAGGAAAGAAAACTAAGCATAATACACAACGGAATATTTGACGATTTTAGTGCAATTCAACATAAGATACTCCTCGGATTCTTGCGCCTGATTTCCGAGGCTTTTGATCTATGTACAGGAAACATCACTTTTAAGGTGAAGCTGAAGCGTAGTAAACGCAATCCAGCGTTTCCGTAGGACCCGACCGTGATCAAAAGATATTGAAGAGGATGGGAGTTGAAAGGAAGTTGTGATGACGGGGGATTGGACTCCTGTCAAGGAAGCGGGAGATGACTTTCTAGGGCTTAAATAAGTTTCTGAGAAAGTTTATGATAGGAATGTTGAATTGACAAAGGGTTGGCCGAAGAAGTGAAGGGCTGCATTATCCCTGCAAGACGATACACTAAACTAGGGTTGACATGCCTACTCACTAGCAGTTAGTAAGTTGGTGATACCTCAATGTATTGTAATACCTCAAAGTAAGTTGTATTTACCTTAATAACCGTAACATTGAAAATAAAACATTCACATAACAAACTTTCGTATGAATGCCATGCACCAATAGCAAATGCTTATTGTAGTTCCATGCATATTAAGCTCCGTGCATACACATACTTTGTAACGTGCGTGAAGTGATGATGTCTTAGCATGGCAAGTGGTGCGGGCAAAGTCCCACGGAGTTATGAGTCTTTGGAATATCCGTAAGATCACCCCGTGGCGTCACCGCCCGCGTCTTGCTCGACACTTACTTAAATTCATGGTCTTTCCAACGTTGCACTCCCCTTCATCCCTATTATTTACTCTTTTAATTCATTTAAATGTCGTTCACTTTCCCCCTCCGCTTCCAAGAATCCATTAACCTATGAACGCCCAGTGTTGCCACATGGCAATATAGAGAGCCTTTCTGTTTGGAGGCTGCTGGGCACCTTCCTGAGTCATTGAGAAGTCCTTTATCCTGTGGATCCTTTCCTCCAGATCTGTCTGATCATAATGATATATAATTCAATTAATTTTCTATCTCCACCCACGAGGGAGAGGCACATAGCACGTAGCTTCATCTACAAATTCAATGGGTAAATGACCTGATTGGATGTCATCAGAACTACCGATTTTCCTACCAAATACGCGGTAACTAACAATAGTCTGCCAAGTGGGTGTTGCACATAGCTCATTGGATGCTCACAAAGCACGATGCGTCACCTTCAAATTGATTGATTCTTGGCCTGGCTAGAGGTTGTAAGAACTAACAAGTAGGTACCCTACCAAATACCCTTGTTTTCATCACCAGAGCTATGATTCTTTATCTAATCCTTTAGTCGTATTTTTTGACTAATCATAAATGTTACAATGAGTTGATGAATTACACTCAATATTCAATGTATTCCTCATCCAATATTCTAAAAGAGTTCCTAGTAGATCCGGCGAGGTCAAGATGCAATATACTAAAAGTTTTCGAAAAATAAAGATCAATTCCGATATGGCAACGTAAACCCATGAAATTCAAACTTGATGTTTTTAAAATTATTTTTCCTCTGTTCTAAAGACTATTTGGAGTCGGAATATCAGATCTATTTTCAAAATATATAGAAAAAATAAGTTTCGGGCGTTAATTGGTTAAGGGGGTATTAAGTAGTATGAAAGGGTTCCAATACCGGGGTGTAATAGGAAAGAGCCAATCCCTTGAAATTTACCAACGCAGCTGAGAGCTACCATCGACACCTGAAGGACATGTTTTACAGCCCAAAGCACTTATTACAGACAATAATAATAACGCTCACAAAACTTGAGAGTGAAACCTACCTAAAAATGAAGGGTACAAAAGAAAGAAAAGTAACTGAAAATCTGTATAGATCACCCCCCCCCCCCCTACCAACCGGAGGTACCTTTTACCTACTAGGGCATTTTTGAAAATTTCAACCCCAACCACCAACCAGATGGAAATGAAGGGTTGAAATTTTCAAAAATTCCCTAGTAGGTAGTAGGTAGGTTTTTTTTTAACCTACCAAAATTTCTTTACCTACTAACTTTTTTTTTACCTACCAACCATTGGTAGGTACTACCTTCCTCGCCTTCTCACCTTCGCAATGAAGTTTATTAGAAAGAACTAAACGCTTCACACTCGAATCGAAAAATAGAGAGCTTCATAGTATGAATTTCCATATTATGGAAATTTGATTACTAGTTGCTCAGAAAGCAAAACTGAATACAACTCGAAGAAATGAACAGCGATCGCATTTTAGTCAGATAAAATTTGAACGGAGATTAGACCTCTTTTGTGATTCACACTCGTGATTCTGTGTTATGGAAGGAAAACCCTTGAGTACTCGTAGGGACCGAACGGTTTGTCCTACAGAGCTCCGGGTGGTCTCAAAAATTTTTAAAAATTCAATTCTATTTAAAATTGGTGAAAAAACGATACCTTTATTTCGAGAATTTTCTAGCTAGGGCACTCTTGAAAATTTCAACCCTCAATGTTCACCCCTTAGAAGTGACTGACATCAACCAAAAGCTTCGCGACACAACTAGACCCCAAATGGAGCCCATATACCAAATTTGAACCAAATCGGTCCAGTGTTGCTAAGAAAAGTGCCGTGTACGGCGTACGGACGGAAAATTTGTTATTGGATTTTCGGATTCTACGTACCCTTGAAACGTAAAACATTAAATTTCGAGGGGGAGTTAATTTTTATTCTTTTTTGTTAATTTTTATTTTTATTTTTTCTTATTATCTATATACATAAAACGCCAACCGTACGTACGTACGTATGTCGCCCGAACGTTCGGGTCCCGGGTTCGATTCTTGGCCGCGACATCAAATTTTTTTTACTTATCTACAATTTTTTTTGCCTGCTTTTAGCAGGCTTTTCAGCTAGTTGAAAATAATAAACAAAAAGGCGCTTCAAATTCACTGCATCCAAAATAAATACTGCAACATCCTTGAATTTCTGAAAGTTGGCAGGATATTCTTACAGAACCCAATATTAACAAGTAGACATAATGTTTGTGACGACCGATCAACATCTCGGTTCTCCGCCAATACATCGATACCATCGGGTATCTCAATTTTATTGCAGTCTAAAGCAGGTAGGTACCCCCAATGTTATCACGGAAGAGGCAAAAGGACGGAGACATTGAAAGGTTCCCTCTCTTGATAGTTACATTTTGCTTCCTCTTTATCGCATGTTTTAATTCGAACATCCAACTCCAACCGTTGGCAATATCTACCTACACTGGGACTTAGTTTGTAAGTTATGAATAATAATTCATTATGGAACAATCAAAATTACAATCCCTTCAAATAAAGATATTATAGTTCAGCTTGACCTTCAAGTCTGTGGCGGATGGGGTGGAATCAACAATCAGCTTGTTGGCCCCTGAGGCCAACACGTAAAAGACATTGCACTAACCTGCGTGCCGTAACCACTTCCCGTTATGCGTCTCTGAAGCTGATTTGTTGCGGCAATTACCGGATATCGATCTCCTACGTCGAATACCAATTGCAAAGGTCAAAAGGTTGAAATAGAGTACCTCCGTTTAACCCATAACCTATTCCAAGATTTGTCTCCTCTCTACCAAAAGTAGGAAACATTGATGGACCTAACTGTGCAAGAAAATCTTCAAACTCAAAAATTTTCTGACTTTTCTGCGAATTTTTGAAGAATATTGATCCGGTTTTTATCTTTCTGTGGTCGATGAAAAATCACGGTTCGATTTTGATGAAGTTTTCAAGGTTTGGGAGTACCACGATCTTCAAATTTCCCTATGATCCTGAATGTACCACATTACCCTAGGGGCACAAAAAAGATCTCGAGATTAGCTTTGTTGACAATCAAAGTTCGCGTCAAACTAAACCAGTTGTATCCATTTAAATGCGATACCTTTATTTTGGTTTATTATTTTCAATAATAAGCCTTGGAATCGAGCAAGAAAAAAAAAATTTAACCCCCTCAAAATTTGATGTTTTACGTTTCAAGGTACGTAGAATCTGAAAATCGAATAAAAAACGCTGCAAATCATTGCTCAAAGGTTTATTATTTTCTGTATAGATCGCCCTTCTGTATAGATCACTGGTTCTCCATCAATAGCACCTACCACCATCTGTATTCTCCCTTGACCTTCCCTCTCAAATTTCAGCTTCCTGCGTTCAATAGGATTGAAAATGGCTTCGGAGCTCACTCAGCTAATCAGTGATCTGAGTGAAGAAGATCTCCTCGAATGCTGGAGACGCCTGGAAGAGCACTTCCATTCAATAGGATTAAAAATGGCTTCGGAGCTCACTCAGCTGATCAGTGATCTGAAGAGTGAAGAAGATCTCCTCGAATGCTGGAGACGCCTGGAAGAGCACTTCCATTCAATAGGATTGAAAATGGCTTCGGAGCTCACTCAGCTGATCAGTGATCTGAGGAGTGAAGAAGATCTTCTCGAATGCTGGAGACGCCTGGAAGAGCACTTCCATTCAATAGGATTGAAAATGGCTTCGGAGCTCACTCAGCTGATCAGTGATCTGAGTGAAGAAGATCTCCTCGAATGCTGGAGACGCCTGGAAGAGCACTTCCATTCAATAGGATTAAAAATGGCTTCGGAGCTCACTCAGCTGATCAGTGATCTGAAGAGTGAAGAAGATCTCCTCGAATGCTGGAGACGCCTGGAAGAGCACTTCCATTCAATAGGATTGAAAATGGCTTCGGAGCTCACTCAGCTGATCAGTGATCTGAGGAGTGAAGAAGATCTTCTCGAATGCTGGAGACGCCTGTAAGAGCACTGATCAGCTGAGTGAGCTCCGAAGCCATTTTCAATCCTATTGAACGCAGGAAGCTGAAATTTGAGAGGGAAGGTCAAGGGAGAATACAGATGGTGGTAGGTGCTATTGCTGGAGAACCAGTGATCTATACAGAAGGGTGATCTATACAGAAAATAATAAACCTTTGAGCAATGATTTGCAGCGTTTCAAATGAATTTTGAATCATCCAAATTTAGTAGTTTTACAATCCAACGTCGGGAGGGCAGTATTACTTTCTCATAAAGAATAACATGGACGTTGACGTATAAAATCGGTTAGTTGGATCGTAAGCAATCTTGTAATCCCTCTCTAAAATTCTCTCCAATTCGTGTAATTTTGAACTGAGAATTTACGTCTACTTGTGCCCAAACGCCACCAGCAGTTCAACTGCAATAAAACTCACAGGGAACTGTCCCGGGACTAATCCAAAAATCCGTCTAAACCGTACAGTTTTGACCTGTGTCAGTACATAGGTATTCCATATCTATGGTCAGTTCTTGTACGAGTGGTTTGTAGTCATTAACAATAGGTAGGGCAGTTCACCGGCAGTTGATTCTACTCTCGGTTCTAATTTACCCCCAACCTCTTTCTCCTATTCTCAATCATATAAAATTATTACCCCAGTGTTGAATCATGAAAGTTCAATATCTTAAGGACTCATGCACTATAGCCTTCTATGCATAGTTGAGTAGAAACCTACATGAACAAAAAAGCTGGACAATTTGATACGTTTGTGACCTAATGCCCGTATAACCTTCAGCAGTTATATTAGTTAAATAGGAATAGTTAAATAGCAGTTATATATTAGTTAAATAAATACTCGTAGGGAGCGAAGGTATCGTCCTAGGTACTGAGCTCCGCGTGGTCTCTAAAATTTCTAGGGCACTTTTGAAAAATTCAACCCTTAATTTTCACCCCTTAGAAGTGACCTACATCAACCAAAAGCTTCGCGGCAAAATTAGACCCCAAATGGAGCCCATATACCAAATTTGAACCAAATCGATCCAGTGTTGCTAAGAAAAGTGCCGCGTACGGCGCGCCGCGGCGGACGGACGGAAAGTTTTTGGTTTATTATTTTCAATAATGAACCTTTGGAATCGACCAAGAAAAAAAAAATTCTAACACCCCCTCAAAATTTGATGGTTTACGTTTCAAGGTACGTAGAACCCAAAAATCGAATAAAAATTTGGCCGTTCGTCCGCCGTACGCCGTACGCGGCACTTTTGCCACTTAGCATTGACCGATTTTGATGAAATTTGGTATGTAGGCTCCATTTGGGGTCTAGTTGTGCCCCGAAGCTTTTGGTTGATGTAGGTCACTCCTAAGGGTTCCAAAATCAATTTTGAAATTTTGAAAACGCCCTAAGTCAAAAAATTTCGATATGAAGGTATTGTTTTTCCTTCAATTTATGATTCTATAGAATTTTTAGAATTTTTTGAGACCACGCGGAGCTCTGTAGGACAAACCGTTCGCTCCCTACGAAAATTTAAAGGTTTATATTGAAATATATATATATAAATCAAAACACGAGTGTGAATCGCAAAAGAGGCCTAATCTCCGTTCAAATTAGAGATGACCGAAATGCGATCGATGGTTTGTGATTTTGATTTTTTTTTGATTTTTTAATTTTTTTTTATTTTTTTTTTTTGATTTTTTTTTGATTTTTTTTCTTTTTCTCTTTATATTGGATGGTTGGTGATTTTGTAGACGAGTGATCTATATAAAAATAATAAACCGTTGTGTAATAATTTGCAGCGTTTTTACGTCAAAATTTTTTTTGTTCGTCGATTCCAAAGGTTCATCATTCAAAATAATGAACCAAAAGTACAGTTTAACGACTTTTTCTTTAGACCTAATTATACAATACTTAGTTAGAACTTGATTGGTAACTTTTTAGGTACATAGTAGAATTGTGCTCGTCTTTTTACCATCATGGGTACAAATAGCTACAATTTCGCCAACATGCAGTGTATGCTTACTAGATTTTTTTTACAAGGTTACATTCCTGTATACATTCCTGTTTACATTCCATTCTGTTGATGAGAGTTCCTTTGTAACGCTCCCTGATGTTTCAGGTTGAATGACAGGATTCAAGTTCTCTAAGCATGCGCACTACTGTTGTTCCTAACCAAGTTTCATCCTTACTTCTCTCAGTGGAAGATCGTAAAAGAATCTGTCACGCCTTAACCTGGGGTACGAACCATACAACAAGAGCTGGTCACATGCAAACACACAAAAAAGACGGAGAAACTCGTTTAAAGAAAAGACAAAAGCCACATGAACAAGTTTTCTTTGTATTTACAAGTTTGGCAAAGTGTTTTCTTGTTGAGATCCAAGCGGAAGGCGGCAGAGCATACCAAGACAACAATAAATTCACACTCCACGAGACACATAAATCATGAAACAGCAGGTACAACAACCGATAAATAAGTTTAAACAAATTAAATATTAGGTCATTTAAGGCGTTTTAGCTGTAAACAAAAGGTGATAAAGAAATGATACACGATCTCATTCAAGGTATCTCATTTCCAAGCTGAATTTCGTTCTAATTCTTCACTCTTCATGGGTTGCAAGTAAAGACCATCCAGTTGAATTGTTACTCAGAATATCATTGAAAGGCGAGTCGGTGTAACATTTCGACGATATTCATCACAGACAGCATTAAGATAATATACTTGTTGGTTTCTATTCAGGATTTGGACAATGTGTAACGGATATTTATATTCTGCCAAGTTTTTGGATATTAGAAGTGAACACCCGGAAAACAAAGTTCATGCTGATGACAGAAGAGAGAAGAGGAACCAGAGCTCTATCTCTTGAGTCAGGAAGTGACATCTTCCGGTTCGCTGGAGAGTTCAAGTACATGTCATACACCTTTATAAATGTGAGCTCCCGCTCACTGAAACAACATCAACAGTGGCGGAGCTAGGTTAAGTTAGCCTACCTCCTGAGACTCCCCAGACAAGCGGGACGCCACCTCTGTCAGAGAGTCCAACTCCCCGACGAGGGAAGACAGCTGACTCCCTCGTCCAGCCAATCAAAACCCTCCACGAACAACACCTTGGTGGAGGGGTGGGGAGTCGCACCGGAATTTCCAGAAGGCTCAACGGCTTTGCTTCATTCCAGTTACAACCGTCTGAGAGATTGGTAGCCGCGAGCCCTGCCCACTACCAAGTCTGCTCTTCCCCCCCTGTTCTACCTTGTGCGCACAATTTCACCACAAAGTCGACTCAATCTAACTGTTCTCGCCGCGAAGTCCCCTGCTGCTCCAGCGAAGAACGACCCTCAACACCATCGCCACGAATCTGCGCAGAATTCCTTCGGGCCCTGTCAGAGTGAGTGCACAAACCTAACATACTAAAACCTTTGGCCAAAGTAGTGCTGTGATAGAGTAAACGTACTAGTAAATGTAAGACACGAAAACGATACAGAACTTAACTATAAACCTGAACTGCCTCTTTGATGATGATAATGGAACTTGAATACTGATAAATGAGAATGGAAATGATTTTGTAAAGAAACGCACAGAACTTGTATAAACCATATTTAATTTGTGACTATTTCATGTCGATTTTGATTCGCCCTTCAGGCTTTGTTTCTCTTTTGTGCTTCACACACCAATAACTGATTTCTTTAATAAATCAAAGCTAGTAGTTGTAAACCTTGTAGTTTTTCTTGACTTTCCCTGGTTCAGATAACTAGTACGAGGAACGTGCATCGACACACCTCAGGTTCATTTTGCTGAATCCCTTCAGGATCATTTATTAAGCCCCTCAGGCCAGACACATTTGTGATCTGTTTCGATTTCATGGGCCCTTCAGGCTAACACAGTTTCGACACAACATCGCCACAGAGCTTCAAAATTGTCTACGCCTCGCCACAGGTAAATATATTCACGCTACCCTTTAACTTAAAATTAGTCATAAGTGTTTTTGGTATTTGCTTTTTCTCTTCCCCCACAGAACTCGTGCCAAAGTTGTTCAACGATTAACGACACAGTCCTCACTCGTTGAACGATACGCTCATACCTTGGTGACAGTGGTAGGCTTAACCCCCTCCCTCTGTCCACAACGTGTGAGCACACTCCAGCCTACATAAAGATGTATAAAACAATGATGAAACCAGTAGCGACATTGATCTCCAAAACTTGGGATTTGACCAGAAAATTCATGTACGGCGACAATGGAACAACGGAAAACCCTCGAAGTCTATCAGCTGCAAGCGTTTGAGGACGACATCAATAGGCACAGAACGGAATATAGGGTGTCGTGGGTGAAGATGAAGAGACGAGAGGACTTGAGGAAGATGGTGATCCGAAACTGGAGGAGAAAAGCTGTCTACATAGAGAAGAGTGGAAGTTATTTCGGGTTCTTCATGAGCCGTAGCGCCACGCGGTTAAGTAATAAGGAAACGAATAATAATAAGGAAACGTTTCGGATCTAATTAGATCCATCTTCAGGTAATCTGGTACACCGCGAAGTAGTTAGACTTGAAACGTAGCAAGAATAAAACAAACGTCTTCCAAGTTGGGTGGGTATTGTATATAACTGGACATATTGAAATTGTTGGTGTTGACAGATGAGATTAGTAGAGCTGTACGACTGATGAATTCCAAAACTTGACTCTTGATTTCCACAATAGGTAATTTCCCTCACATTTTTTAAATCTTTTTTCCTTCGAAAGAGCGTTCACTGATAAGGAAGAAAACCATAGTGTGCTGCTCGAAGAAGCATCCAAATAGAATTCAAGGAAGATGGAAATTTGAAATGTAGAGGCAATTTGTATGGGGCAGCCATGCTGTGACGAATCCGCCTGCCTAACAAACCTGATTCCATTGCTTGGTGAAGGATATCCGAGGGAAGATTATATAAACAAAGAATGAACGTGAGACACGGCTCATTCAAGTGTATTCAGTCATGATTCAAGTGAAGCTCAAGTGAGGGGAAGGAAGAACTGGCCTGAACCATGTTTTCGCTGCAGCAAACTTGACTTGTGTCGTAGCCACCGGCCCTCAGCCAATCCTTCGATTTTCGCGGGTTTTTAGGACGTCCAACAGTAAGACTTGGGCGTCCTTATGCGATCGATCTGGGGTGAAGTTGGACAACACTCAACAGAAAAAAAAAATAACCACACAGTAATCCGTTTTAGACCATTCTGAATCCAAATCCGCGAAAAAAAAACCATAGGTGTATGTCTGTGTGTGTGTGTGACAAAATCTTGTGTCGTCTGCACAGGCCTTAGTTCTCAACCGATTTTCCTGGTTCTTTTTTGTTCGTCGCGGAAAACTATCTAGTTGTGCACTACGTCGCCGGAATTTCGAATTTTGCCTTTTAAGGGGAGGAAAGGGGGGGTTAATGCTCGAAAAACGTGCGTTTTTGGGCATAATCTTGTGTACTCTGCCCAGGCCTTAGTTCTCAAACGATTTTAGTGGTTCTTTTTTCGTTTGACGCGGAATACTATCTAGTTGTGCACTACTGCGCCGGAATTTTGGATTTTGCTTTTTAAGAGGGGGAAAGGGGGGGTTAATGCTTAAAAAACGTGCGTTTGCGTGTATAATCTTGTAAACTCTGCCCAGGCCTCAATTTCCAACCGATTTGTGTGTTTCTTTTTTTGTTTGACTCAAATAACTTCCGAGTTGTACATGATTTTACCAGAGTACCAAAATTCGCAAGGGGAGGGGGTGAGTGGGGGGATAATATTCACAAAATATCCGATTTTTCAATATTTCGGTTCCTTTATTGTTTACTAATTGTACCCAGGCTTTGAAATTGAGGAAAAATTCTCATTATACCTCCGGATTTTCATGAATTATTCTCTGTACCACTATGGAACTAATAGTGGTGCCACCATGGTGCCAGGACATGGTGCCATGATGCCATAAACCGCTTATTTCCTGTTTTTTTTTTTTTTTTTGTGGTTCATCTTGAATACGGATATGAACTTCGACGGACTGCCTACCAAAACTAACAGATGAAAGTTCAATGTTACGACGTATTTCCGCTCTGGTGCCAGACTGGCACCATTGTTGGCGTTGGGGGTTGGGGGGGGGGGGGTGAACTCGAATTCGCATGTTGGGTATCGTAGATCATGGATTTTAAAATGCTCTTCAGATTCGAGGCTCCCATGCCGCTAGAAATGTTAAGGTGGATAATGGTGTGGGGGGGGGGGGGGAGTCAGTATTTTTTGCCTAAAGTAATAAATAAATTACATCGAGTGAAACAGTTTTATCACTTAACAACTGGTTAAACTGATCTAATGCTTATCCAATGGGACGTCCCCTGGAATGCATGCATTACTAAACAATATGTTTTTTTTTATAGAGACTTCACTTGTTTAGGCGTTTTCTCCTTCGGTAATTTTATCCCCTTGGCTATTCTTGGTGTTAAACCTTATTCTAGCGCCCTATCATAGAATTTGACTTGAAATTCCAGAATCTAAAATTGAAGCAGATTCCCCATTATGTTGATAACAAGACGATCAATAAGCATTTTACACGTTTCCTTTCACTCATTTAAACTAAATCTCGACAATAAACCAACAAGTATTACTACTTAAGGGTCCGTCTAGTTTTAATTACATAAATAATTGTTTAAAATAATTAATTATTATTTTGTTTTAATCTTCACTAAAAAATATTGTTTATTTACTAGAATTGTTTTATCATTCAGTTTCTTCGTTGTTCTTATCTACAATGATCTAAACCTTGAGAGGGTTAATGTCGGTTGGCATTACAGAATTTTTGAGCCTCAACACCCGCAGCTTATATAGTTGAGGCCACTCAAAAATAGCAGACATGATTTCCAATTATTTTCTTGGATTGTCAAGAAGCATCTTGACGTTGATTCACATGGAAATTTGTTATCTACTTGAAGAGTCGAATTGAGGTTTCAAAATCTAATTAAAAATTAGCCACTCACTTTATCGGCGATTTTGTCGCTCTCTAGCCGCGAAAGCTGTTCTGCTCGTAAAAGCATCGATTCAGTGTGTAGCTCGACTCCAACTTCACGGGAGATTTCTTCCATATTCAGAGCCCTCGCCAACCTTTCGAGAAACGTGACGAACTGAAAGAACGAATTGTGGATGGTGGATGTGATTTCTCGTGGACACAGTTACTCCTTGTTCACTCGGACGACCAAAGCAAGCGAGTGACCAGCTGATTTGATCATCTAGTTGCTTGTTCCGCTTGATTTTCAATACAGTTGATCAGCGAGGCTTTAAGGTCGTTCTCGAGGGACAAAATGTTAAACCATAGTATAGGTAGATATCTAAGAACAGGAAGAAGCATCTGATTGTACTGACTATAGCTTTGTCTCGCCGGAGGCCCTCCTTCACAGCATTGGTGGTACTGAGTTCGACCTCAGCCTTGTGAAGTCTGCTTTCCACAACAAGTTTGTCCTCATGAAGGTCCTTCAAACGCCTCACGTCTTCAGCTCTTTGCTCCTCCAGCCGTCCAAGTTGGTCTTTCATGGTTAAAACGCGTTCGTGTAAACTTTCCACTTGCTGAAATCAACAGTTTCATTTTTAAATCTTTTCCTTTGAATAGAATTCTTTCAAAGGCGAAGGGGGCACCAAGAAAATAAAATATACCGATAATGTGAAGGACGTCGTAGGGAGAAAGGATGATGAGGAAGGTGGAGGTGAGGAGGATGAACGGAACGACCACGTCGACCACCACTTTAGGTTTGAGCTAGGGATGGGTCATCGAACAGAAAACATCGATTTCGATGTCGATATTTCATAGATACATCGATATCGATGAAACATCTTATGAAAAACATCGATGTCGATAATATCGTTAGGTGAAAAATCGATGTTTTCAAAAAGCGGGAAAATTAAATCATTTGTCAACCAATTAGAATCAAGGGAGAAAACCTAATGAGAATCCTCCATTCATAAGAAGTAGATATTTTTTCTTTCGACGTGCTTTTATTTTACTCGATAACCTACTCCATTATAATTTTTTTCATTCGTGATAAATTATCTGATTTTTATGCACTTCATTCCCATACCTTCCCCATTTCCATTATTGGTTCAAGCATAAAGAGACTTTTTGAAATTTTCATGTCTTTGCTTTGGCACATAAACTGAAAAATCGTCACGAAAACTTGCTCACGCGATACCAATAAATAAAATAGACTCACTGTGTTGCGTAGAGAACAATCATCTGTTTTCTTATTTTGATGCTTGGGTACATGAAAATGTCCCAATGTGTTGCAGACTCGTATGCAAGCATTTGAAGTTTTTGGCATTCAAACTTGATTTACTCTTCCAATTTTAAACAGTAGAATTCATAGACCGTTGGAAAGTTGACAATTTTCCTATTGTTTTCCAGGAATGATATTGTTATATAAAGTGATGATTGTGTTGAATCATCAAAAATTAACGTCCCTCGACCTGGGATCGACCTCCTATCGTTCCAACTAAACTATATTTAGACTTCTGAGTCGGAGCTCGTTACCACTGAGCTAAGGAAGTGAATGGACAGAAATTCAAAGAGGTAGCTGATCACAACTATTGAAAAGTAGGAGATGTTCTTCAAATTCCAAGTAAATTCAATGAAGTTATTTGGTCTGAAATTGGATTTTGTCTGGTTCCCTTGCAGTACCTAGTAGGTCAAATTTATCAAACGATGTTATCAGACCATCTCGTCGACATATCGATATCATCGCACCAAAACATCGATGTTTGAAAATATCGAGTGTAAAACATCGATATTACGAGCAAATCATCGATGTTTCTATATTATCGATATCGATGTCCCATCCCTAGTTTGAGCCAAGCAGAATACTCACAGACACCACGGAGTATACCTGCCGAGATGTTCACTCTGGTAACCCCATGGATGTTTAATCGGGTTGATGTTGTTGTGTGCCATTCCTTATAGCTCCAACTCGCTTGTCGTACATCATTTTTGTTATACTTCCCTGCATCATTTAACACTTCAAGTTGGCTCCATGCCAAAGCTACCATCGACTAAATAGGACATTCCGAATAATGAGGCTGGTTCTTTTGGCTTGGCGGCAACGCTGTAGATCTTCTACCTATGTACTCAGCATGAAACTTCCTGTCAACATCCCAACCTCTACGGAACCAACTAACTGCTTTCATGCCGTAGGATGCCACCAAACAGATGAGTGGGATTCGTTTGTCGGATACCCACCTCACTTCCGCACTAGTTCCTTCTCTAAGTTTTTTAAAATGAAAGTGCCCAATAGATGAATAAACACTCTCAAGAGGCCTGAATGGGGGGTGCGCCTTGATTTTTTTTTAGATTTTTAATCGCAAGTAGACTTCATCCTGAGAATTTTGGCACCAACCGCGACCTTCTAGCGTGAGTAGATCTGTTTCTATGATTTTTCAAAGTTTCGACCGTTTATGACGTCACGCGCCCCTCTCGCCTGGGCGGAACCCCCCAGCCCACTGTGACGTCATAAACGGTCGAAACTTTAAAAATTCATAGGAAAAGATTTACAAACGCTAGAAGGTCGCAGTTGGTGCCAAAATTTTAGGAATGAGGTCTACCTTAGATTAAAAATAACAATAAACAGTTTTTCCTACCCAGGCGCACACACTATTAGGGCAATCGACCAATCATTGTTAGCTCAGTGAGTCAAAAGCGGCTCGGCAGGTTGAAGCCCTAGCCTGCAATCTAGGTGAATCAATTTCGGTTTTGCAACAAACCGAAATTGGTATTTTTAAAACGATAAATTTTTGGACCTTAATATTGTTAGCAATTAATATAACTCATGTTGCAATCACTATGAACTTTGAGGACAGCAACATAACGTAGAAGTATGTTAAGCTGAACAGAGCCATTGCTTCAAGTTTTCCAAGGGTTTACGTTTGCATGGCTCACAGGTGCAGTCATTGTGGTTATAACACTTCATCCAAAACACCAGTTTTAATATTCCTAAAAACTGTTTCTAATCTGACCATTATGCAAATTGCATCAATTTCAAATCACAATGAGATATGCAAACAATCGAATCACTCATTCAAATCATCACAACGTTCAAATCACTTATTTTCGAATCTTTGTAAATTAATTAGGCTGTTCATACCGCAGACTTGTCTTTGGCCTCGTTCAGAAGATCTCTGACTTTTTCTTTGATGCTACACTCATTGCTTTCGACAAATCGAACCGGAGAGCTGAGAAGTATCGCCAACGATTCCAGCAAATGTTTAAGCTCTGTTTCCAACCGCAGAGCCTTCTCTTCTCTTGACCGGAGGTCGTCTGGAACATAAAATTTTCGATGAGGCAAAAGCTCAGACCCAAGTGTTCACTTTATTTTCTTTGGCATCTTAGTGTTGCAGTAAGAACTTTAACCTGAACAATTCACAAAGCTCCCTAATTTATCCTATTTGCATGACAGTGTTTACTGTTTATGTAATCAACATAACTGAAGGAGGCCGCATTCACGATATCAAAAACTGGAGTACGACATTTAAAATCGATAGGAACTTCGGAATGCTCATTTTGCGATTCTCTTGTATGATGGACGTTAGTTGCATATCGCAAATGCTGCGAGAAAACGCTTTAGCACCTTCTGACCATCAACTCGACGAGATCAAAGAATCCACGTGTAATAAATTTACCACTCTACCGAATTACGAGTACATTAGCCCAATTGAATTATTTATATACACTGGAGAGCAAAAAAACCGGCGCAGTTGACTTTTTTCCAAAGAATCAAGTTAAAATTGCTAACAGTTGAGTTTGAGTCAATCGTAAGGTCAATAATAAGGTTCACAGAGATTACGTGCCAAGATCCATCCATGTTTTCCCTCAACTATCCAGTTTTGGTTTATTATTTTCAATAATAAGCCTTTGGAATCAAGCAAGAAAAAAAAAATTTTAACCCCCCCTCAAAATTTGATGTTTTACGTTTCAAGGTACGTAGAATCCAAAAATCGAATAAAAATTTGGCCGTCCGTCCGCCGTACGCCGTCCGCCGTCCGCCGTATGCGGCACTTTTGCCACTTAGCATTGACCGATTTTGATGAAATTTGGTATGTAGGCTCCATTTGGGGTCTAGTTGTGCCCCGAAGCTTTTGGTTGATGTAGGTCACTTCTAAGGGTTCCAAAATCAATTTTGAAATTTTGAAAACGCCCTAACTCAAAAAATTTCGATATAAAGGTATTGTTTTTCCTTCGATTTAAGATTCTATAGAATTTTTAGAATTTTTTGAGACCACGCGGAGCTCTGTAAGACAAACCGTTCGCTCCCTACGAAAATTTAAGTGTTTATATAAATCAAAACACTAGTGTGAATCGCAAAAGAGGCCTGATCTCCGTTCAAATTAGAGCTGACCGAAATGCGATCGATGGTTGGTGATTTTTATTTATTTTTTTTTTTTTGGATTTTTTTTATTTTTTTTAATTTTTTTTTTTTATTTTTTATTATTTTTTTTCCTTTCTATTGGATGGTTGGTGATTTTGTAGACGAGTGATCTATATAGAAAAATAATAAACCATTGTGTAATAATTTGCAGCGTTTTTCCCTGTAATGCTCTCTTGAATTCACGATAGAAGCCTAAAGGACGAAAGATGACTTTTCGATAGTCTGCCTTCAGTGCGGTCAACGCAAGCCTTTCTTGTCATTGTGCCTCAAAAATAAATCTTCTCAAACTTGTTCCTTTTCAATTAAGTTTTTCAAAATTTTTTTATTTTTTAAAAATTATGTTTACCCGCCGTTTGAATGGTTTTAGAAGCGTGTGTGGTCGCAAGACTTCTTATGCCAGCGTTATGCAGCCAGGGCCCTTAGGCTGCCCAAAACAACGGTTCGACAGGAAGTTAAGAGGTACTGTGAAACTGGTAGCTACACCAGAAGGCCGGGATCAGGGCGTCCAAGGGCTACGGATCCTGCTGACGACCGTTTTATTGTGATGCAAACTCTTAGAGACCGCACCCTTAGACAGCTTTTGAGACCTCTCACCGGCTACGTGCTGCTCGGGGTGTCGATGTCAGCGTTCAAAAGATACGCAGATGGCTTGCTGATGTGAATCTTCGGTCCAGCACATTCAGCGATGGCCTCTGAAATACGTGAAGGTCCGTCCTTGCCTCTAAAGAAATTCCTCTCCATACCATCACTGATCCACCAACCGAACTGCACTCTTCCACCGATATTGCACTGAGCCTTTTGCTCGCCTTGTCTTCTCCAAACCAGAACTCGTGCATCTGAAGTGTACAGATTAAATCTGGACTCATCAGAAAAAAGGAACGGAGGCCCAATGTGCCTCAGTCCAAGGAGTGTGATTTCTAGCAAATTGAAGACGAGCCGTTCGGTGTGCTGGGGTGAGTAGAGGACCTAAAGCTCGTACTCTGGAGTGAAGATTCACATCAGCAAGCCATCTCGTATCGTTTGAACGCTGACATCGACACCCCGAGCAGCACGCAGCCGCTGAGAGGTCTCAAAAGCTGTCTAAGGGTGCGGTCTCTAAGGGTTTGCATCACAATAAAACGGTCGTCAGTAGGATCCGTCGCCCTTGGACGCCCTGATCCCGGCCTTCTGGTGTAGCTACCAGTTTCTCAGTACCTCTTAACTTCCTGTCGAACCGTTGTTTCGGGCAGCCCAAGGGCCCCAGCTGCATAACGCTGGCTCCGGCCGTCCTCTATCAACGCAAGAAGTCTTATGACCATAAATGCGTCTAAAACCATTTAAACGGCGGGTAAACTTTATTAAAAAAAAAATAAACTATTTATGAAAAACTTAATTGAAAAGGAACAAGTTCGAGAAAAGTTATTTTTAAGGGACAATGACAAGAAAGGCTTGCGTAGACCGCACTGAAGGCAGACTATCGAAAAGTCATCTTTCGTCCTTTAGGCTTCTATCGTGAATTCAAGAGAGCATTACAGGAAAAAACTGGATAGTTGAGGGAAAACATGGATGGATCTTGGCATGTAATCTCTGTGAACCTTATTATTGACCTTACGATAGACTGAAACCAAACTGTTAGCGATTTTAACTTGATTCTCTGGAAAAAAGTCAACTGCGCCGGTTTTTTTGGTCTCCAGTGTATATAAGCGTGTCATTTATGTTTTAATAAGTTGAATTTTGAAGAAGGTGAAAATTATTGTTGAGCAAAAAACAAAAATTATTACCTCAAAATATATCTACTTTAATAGACCATAGAGAAGAGAATATTATGTTACATTTTATAATATAAATGGATTAGGACTTTAATATTATAATTTACTGCTATAAGTGATTATAAACAGGAGCTTACAGCAACTCATTTCCCAACACGAGCTAATGCAGCCCATACGGGAATATTAAATCTTCCTATTTATGTTGTATATAATATTGTCTGTACCCAAATGGAAAAAAAAACTTGATAATCACGCTGGATGAACCCAATCCAAAAGATAACCAGCTGACTAGCCACCTCTAACAGACTTTTGGATTTGATGTATAGCATTTCCGAATTGAGTTAAACTTTTTCCATTTAGGTTTAGTCCTTTTCCATTTAGGTTTAAACCTTTTCCATTTAGGTTTAGTCCTTTTCCATTTAGATTTAAACCTCTTCCATTTAGATTTAAACCTTTTCCATTTGCATTTAAACCTTTTCCATTTAGATTTAAACTTTTTCCATTTAGATTTAAACCTTTTCCATTTCCATTTAAACCTTTTCCATTTAGATTTAAACTTTTTCCATTTAGATTTAAACCTTTTCCATTTGGATTTAAACCTTTTCCATTTGGATTTAAACTCAGGAAGTTATCGTGGAGTTAGAGGTAAAAGTACCCACGTCACAAATCAACATGTGGGAAAATCAAATGCAGAATATTATGATTATTTAACTGTTGTTATTATTGGTGATTAATATCATCAAACTATGTATCCAACCTAAGAAAATAATTTATTATCATATTTGCCAAACTAAGTTTTGAAATTTTAATTTGATTTTCGCACAATATGAATTTACCTCTTCGGTACTTTTACCTCTAACCCGACGTTATTATGCCACAACTTGAAAATTAAATCATGCAAGTGTTTCTTTATGCACAAAAATGTAATATATATAATAATGAACAAATGTTTTTTGAACACAAGAATTTCTCATGAACGGAAGTTATAAATTAAGTACAGTATTTTTCTTTCATCACATCTGAAGTGGAACAGAATGTTTATGGCGCTATGCAAATGAGAATAATATTACTTACTTACTATGATGGGGCTAACTACTGATATTTTGATGGAGTTTAAATCTAAATGGGAAAAGTTTAAATCTAAATGGAAAAAGTTTAAATCCAAATGGAAAAGGTTTAAATCTAAATGGAAAAGGTTTAAATCTAAATGGAAAAGGACTAAACCTAAATGATAGCTGTATAGACAGGAACTATATCCGGGTCCAAACGTACCTCTCAAACCGCGGATGGTAGCGTCCTGAACTTGCATATCCCCGGTCGTGACATTCAAGCTCCTCTGGGCGGAACTCAATTTCTCCCTCAAGTCCACCAAATCTCTTTCGTACATGTGCTGTTGAACTATCAATTTTTCTCTCTCCTGCAGAAATAATACACAATTTTCTGGTATTAGTGACATTCAGTTTTACCCAGTCATTGACAGCCCTCCAACATTGCTATTCTCTACGAGGTCTGTTCATCAAGTTCCCGTACTTTATTTATTCAAAAAATATACACTTTTACACAGAAATGCTGGAACTGATCTTCTGAAATGGCCATCAACTGCTGTGTCGCGTTACGATTAAGTTCAGGAATTTTCTCAAATCATTTTCCTCTCAGGGTTTATTTTAAGAAAAAAATTTATTTATTTTAAGAAAAAAAGTCTGCCAACTGGGTGTGGCACATAGCTTCCTCGTATCCATAACCCGATTGTATAGATGATCCAATGCATAGTAGTTAATCTTAAAACATCGAAACAAGTTAATCTGTAACATCCCTGAAAATTTCATTGAAATCGGATGGAAAATGTAGAAGTTATGGCCGTTACAAGGAATTCACGTTTGCGCATGCGCAGTCGCTTCTATCAGTCCGAGGATGATGATTTTCATAGGGGACCATCTACACACCAACCCGCACAATCCCTGAAAATTTCATTGAAATCGGACAATAACTTCGTATAGTTATGCGCGTTACAAGGAATTCATGACAGACAGACACACAGACACGGAACCAAAATTGTTCAGAAAGGTCTAAAACGCAAAACGCGAGTGAAAATTTTGATTTAGGAGAACTTTTTTTTTCGTCCTTGAAAAGTGAAAACAAAGCTTCCGCTACCTTGGTAGACTCGGAAGCGAAAAGTTTAAATTTTGCCAGAGTTTTTGACAACGTTGATTTAAATTATCGTGAAATCCGCCGACTGTAAGAGAGACGCCCCCACAAAAACAGCTAATTTACTCGCGAAATTCTGGGGCATCTACTGTGGGAGAGGAATGAAAAAGTTCGGGAACTTTTTGAACAGACCTCGTACATTGTAATTAGTGTATTGTAATGATTTATTATGTGCCAATAATATACTTATGGATTGTCAACTACATTCTTGACAATATGTTACAAGTTGTGAAAACGTTTGATAAGAAAAAGAAATCCTAAGATATGGAGTTGCTAAAAAATTTACTTGTTTGAGGCGATCGATTTCCACCAAGTGATTGGCCGTTTGATTCTGCAGGGTATCTCTGTCTGCTGTTGCTCTGCTCAGAGCGTTTCTACAATTCCTGAGCTCATCTTCTACGCGGCTGAGGCAGGTTTCCAAGTTGTCACATCTCCCGCGCAATCTCGACGTTTCCTATTGTAGAAAGTAGGACATCGATTTAATCTCACGAGACTCAATATTCATAATATGGATATTATGCGCAGAAATATGCTGTATAGGACAGCACATATTATGCTGCCCTCCCCAATACAATGAGTTAACCCGATTTGAGACACGATTTACCTAAAAGAGCACATAGGAGGTTTGTATCAACTTTTCCATCGGAAGTTTAACTGTTTGGTTCCTCACTACCGAAGATAAGAACTTTGGTTTGAGAAATACACCTGTTAGATCTCGTTCGTGGTACCTACTACACACTGTTATTATTTTAACATTTTATGACTTTACTTTGGCACATGAACGAAAAAAGCGGTAAGAAAAAGCGTTAAGTTACGGTTGGGTGAGCGGGAGTCTCCGTGTTGGTGGGAGGGCGGGGGGGGGGGACGCCTCCAGCAATACTTCTCTGTGCAATGTCACTCGTATTCCTTCTCAACGCAGCGTCACCAGCATTCCTTCTCTATGCAATGTTTTTAAATTATTTCCACTTACAACCAAGTCGTTGATACGGAACTTTATCTTCGTCATTCGTGTTCGCAGAAAAATCGTTCACCATTCGTTGGAAAGCCCTAAATTCATGCATAAATGATATACTGACATAAAATGTATCGATGTGGTGCAGACTCGTAAGTATTCAAGCGCTTTCATTTTGATATCCATCACCTTTCCCATTCCAATTATTCTCATCAAAATATCGCACTCGTTGTGGAACAAGGGAACAACTCAAAAAAGATGATTTTAAATTATTTTCTGTGATATAAGTTGACTTATATGTTTGAGAGTCTAACACAATTAAAATTTTTTATTGAACCAGAAATATGCATCTCCGACATAATATAATCAAAATCGTGTGATGCTAAAAATTTCTTAGTCTAGTTAGTGAGTAACGGTTGGCTTTTTTGACTTCCTCATAAGAAATATTCCTGTTGCACTTGGTGATAAAGAAGTGATGTAGGTTCAATAGCCACGAATATCTGTATCCTATGAACATACCTGAACAACGTGAGTGTGACAGCCAGTACTGCTGCTTTCTAGTCCCAAAGTGTTCTCCAACTGTCTGACTAGCTCATTCATATTCTTTTGAACGATCAATTTGTTCTTCTCTTCATTATTTAGTTCTAGTTCCAGAGTACTTATCTGAGAAAATAAACCAACAAATGGTTAGCAAAACATATGTGAAAACTAAATAGGTACAGTTATGAGTAGGAGACAGTACACAAATGAAGACGGATAGTTGGAACAAATTTTCTCTACATCGATGAATGAGATGCTGAAGTGTTTTCCTCAACTTTCACGAATTCTCATGTTTCTTATTCCTTTCCACTAATTACATAGCTGAGTGTTATAGGTGGATCTTGGATCTTGTAGGTGCCTTCCTACATTTAATTACAATATTATATAGAAATAAGAAATAGAAATAGGTAAGTTTGAGATACAAAATCTATCTGAGCTTTATTATTGGAGTATTTTCGTTTCTAAGTTGTTGTCACATGGCAACATATCAACACTGTAATCATAAAAGGAGTGATGGTAGGTACAGGAATTTGGGAAAACCAGATCAATAACAAGATGATCTCACCAGTGCCCGAAAAACGTCTCGAAAGACTATGTCAGTGATGACAACCACACACAGAAGTGAAAAACATTTATTGGAAAACGGTATTGGTTGGCTGTAAACAGTAAGCGAATTTTCTAGGAAAATGAAACTATTGCAATGGCCTTCAAAATTTGTTAGTAGTTACTTATTGAAAATTTTGAACATTTTTTCATAAAAATACATTTTGGAACATTCTAAAACGATCCAGCGCTTAACTTCTTATTGGGGTACAAATTCAGAATTTTAATATAGACTAGGAATGGCTGAAAACTTGGTAGTTTGAGGTCCAACTCGTATGAGCCCCCAGAACTTGAGGGCTGTTTCTAGTATCAGGAGGTAGTAATTACCAGTGGCGGCTGGTCAGGGTAGGCAAGGTAGGCACCGCCTAACCTGCAATCTATACTTAAAAAACGCTTAATTGAAAAAAAATATTTTAATTAAAAAAATAAAAATAAATAAAATTTTTGAAAAAAAGTTGAGTTTTCTTTTCTACATTAAATTAATTATTCTTCGAAGTTGCTGAGTAATGGTTATAGAACTCAATCTCACTTTGCTCAATGGGAAATAAAGTCAACTTGAAAGTGGAATGAACCAGCAGAAAGGAACCGTTCTATGAACCAGCAGAAAGGAACCGTCCTATGAACCGTTCTATGAACCAGCAGAAAGGAACCGTTCTATGAACTACACCCCCCTTCCCCCCGCCATAAGAGCGAGGAACAAAGGCTCCTTAGGCGAAAGCGCGTTTTCGCCTGACATGCCATTCATCAGAAAAAGAATCCATTGATAAAGAATAGGCTAAGATAGACGATCCCCTCCCACTAGTTAGGCGATGGGAGCTTGGAGGGGAGTTTCGCCTTTCCCGATTTCGCCCTCCCCTCTAAGCCACCCGTGTTAACTTCTCCCAGAGTTGACAACCCTACTGATAAATCCGTATATCTACGAATTTTTGGTTCTCATCCCAAATAACCGATTTTTCATCAAAATCAAGGGATTTTTTGACTTGATTCATTTTTGAACTCTCGAGCTTTGTATAGTATTTATAAAACGTAAGGATTTTCACTCTTAATCTCGGATTTTTCAAGGGTTAATTAGGCTTGAGTATGGAGAAATCTACCCATAGGGTTGGCAACTCTGTACTTCATGCCTTCTTCGTATTTACCCTTCCCCTCCTTTCTTATCAGAACTCGGTCTGAACTTTTTGCCCTTCGCCTTCGACTGTTTACCTTCCGTTTTAATTTTCTCGGTGGCATTCGCGTTTGTGATCGTGATATCGTGATGGATGTTATTTTAGCCCTGCTTGATCAGCCATTCTCGCGATGGAAAGAAGAAGATAAGCAAATCTTGGTGAGAAATGGACGGCCAATTCCGCAGGTTAATTTATCTAGTAACGACCACAAACAAGGTAAAACCTATACTCGTACTTTCACTAGATCCTGGCTCGATAAATACAAATGGATTTGTATAAGTTCTTCCAAAAATGCATTATTCTGTTGGCCGTGTTTATTGCTGAATAATTGTAAAAGTCCGTGGAATTCTTGTGGCTATTCTGACCTCAAAAATGTATCTACTGCCATAAAAAAACACAATGACTCGAAAGATCATTTAGGTGCCACAGTTTGTCTGAAAAGACTCGAAAATAACTGTTCAACCGTTGCCGAAATGCTTGATGTCCATCATAAAATCAGCAAGGCTGCATTTAATGATAAAGTTAGTCTGAATCGTAGGGTAATGGCAAATATAATAGACACAGTTATTCTTCTTGGAAAAACTGAGCAGCCTTTCAGGGATCATGATGAATCAACATCATCTTTGAACAAAGGTAATTACGTTGAGACATTACAAACTCTTATTGATCACAATTCAGCTGATGTGAAAATTCATTACAATTCTATGAAGTCCATTTTTTCTGGAAATTCCAAAACTATACAGAATGAAATTATTGAAGTTTTAAACACAGTCTTGCAGGAATCAATAACATGTGCTATTGATGGGGCTCCATTCTTTTCTATTCAAGTAGATGACACTACTGATATCACCCAAAAATGCCAATGTACCATGATTGTTAGATTCGTTAATCCTATTGGTGAAATTGTTGAACATTTTCTGGGCTTCGTTGATGTTAGTACAGGCCGAGATGCTCAGAGTATGTTTGTACATCTCAACAATCAACTTTCGAAGTACAGTTATAAGGATAAGCTTGTTGCCCAGTGTTACGACGGTGCTAGTGTGATGTCTGGTCATCTGAATGGTCTGCAGAGTAAAGTGAAAGAAGTTGTCCCACAAGCATTGTTTGTTCACTGCTATGCTCATCGACTTAATCTCGTACTTCAAGACAGCTGTAAAGGAATTCGAGAATGCCGTATATTTTTTGCTACCCTTTCTGGAATTTCCACTTATTTTCATGGTTTTTTAAATTTAAATTTTATTTAAATTTAAAATTTTATTCCAAAATAAAAATAAAATAACTGAAATAACCACTTATTTTCAGTTCATTGAAATTGCATCGTTGTCTGAGATTCAGTAGCTTTCTTGTTCCATGAGTCCATCTACCGACCCCCCCCCCCCCCTTTTAAGCTTACGTTTGTCGCCTACCCTGTAATGATCTATCAGAGCCGCCACTGGTAATTACAACATCAGACGACAGGCGGCCGTCAGCATCCACCATGGAAGAAGAGTGGATGAGTGCTATGGGGGCATATTGTCTTGCTATTTTGTACATAATCACATAATGAACAGTGTAAATATAATGTTATATGGATATTGGCACGTTTCCTTGCATTATATTTTCTTGTAACACATTTTGTTTGTCCATATTTCAAGCTCCCGTATCTCTCAAACACTCAATACGGTGTTATACACAAACCGGCCAAGAGCCAAGTTATCGTTTTCGAGAAAAATCGAATCAAAAATTTTTCCGGTTTTTTAAAACCCAGCCTCTCTAGTGATACTTGGAGTGATAAAAACTCGGTATCCCACGTCTTTTGGTACGTTCTGTTGTAAGTTTGTTAGTAGCCAAGGCTGATAAAATCTTCCCTCGGCTCATCATCTTACAGGAACCAAAACGTTGTCGACAACTTCCGAATAAGGATGCCACGGCGAGAGGAAACAGGAAAAACAAGTAGTAGGTGTCATAGTAGCGAGAACGATCGGATCGTTGGAAAAACACCTCAGCTGAGTTGTTTTGTTTGTTTTCTGACGACACAACTCACGTCGTTTGGCCGCTTTGAGCTTAATACAGACGCTTGGCCGGTTTGTGCAAATTATGGAACTTCGAAAAGAAGTTTTGCACAAACAGTCTATCAACCCTAGCTCGTCAAGAAGTCGATAGAGGGCGTTATAATGCACAAAATCTGAAAGTACTCGTCGAGACGAATCGATTGATACAAAGAACTCGATTTTTGACATTTTGGCGCTTGGCCGGTTTGTGCATAATAAAGTCCTATTCAGTAGTAATTTGTTCATCTTACTCTAGAGGTTAAGCTAATCAGACACCATAGGAATTCCATCCATTGATTGAATCAGTGAGAATGACAACAGTACATGTCACCAATCAGCTTATCGAGATATCAGGTGTCAGGTGGTATAAGTCCATGAACTCCTACTGTTTTTTCCCTCAATCATTTTCATTTAGGCTCTGTTCAAGCTTACCGAGTGTGGTTAGCATACTGCTCTTGTGCTCAATGCGTAGTTCTACTGGTTACAACCTACAAGCGTCTGCCAAGTTGGGTGGGCAGTATAGCTTCCTCACTCATTGTAACATGGACGTATAGAATCAGTTGGCGAAAAAATTATGATTCAAAGAGTTATTGAATACCAAAATATTGGCGATAATATGCGGGATAGGGTTGCAGGTATTAATGTTTATAATAGTGTTGTAAATAGTTGTGGTAAAATTTGTATTTTCAACGTAGAATTTTATTTAGCGGTCCACCGTCTAGGACCTAACCCACACAATCCCTGACAATGTCATCGAAATTGGTTGAATAGTTGCGGAGTTTTGGTTGTAACAATAAATTTAAAGTTCGCGCATGCGCAGCGGCTATTGCTTGACCAATTTGATTGAAACTTATAGGGTGTCTCTTAGAAGTTAGTCCCTAACTAACCTCCAAATTTGAGCAAAATCGGTTCATTAGAAACCGAGAAACCGAGGTTCCAGGAAATTCACGTTTGCGCATGCGCACTCGCTCCTATTGGTCCGAAGGTGCTGAAATTGATAGGGGGCCGTCTACGACCTAACCCGCACAATCCCTGAAAATTTCATCAAAATCGGACCACAGGTTAGTATAGTTTTGCCCGGGACAAGGATTGACCACAGACAGACCGACAGACAGACAGATCGACAGACAGACAGACCGACAGACAGACAGACACGGAACCAAAATTGTTCGGGAAGCTCTAAAACGCAAAAAGCAAGTGGAAATTTTGATTTTGGAGGACATTTTTTTTTTTTTTTTTTCACTTCTTTCACAAATACAAAGCTTCCCTACCTTCGGTAGTGAGGAAGCAAAAAGCCATTTTTTAACAATCGTCAAAAATGGACTTGTACTGTTTTTATTCTCATCGATTCGATTGTAGATACTCTTTGAGTGCACATTTCACAGCGTCGGCGTAGAACCGCCTTTCAGGAACCAAGTGACCTTACCGCCTCACACTCGTTGTACCCAAAACCCCAAAAACTCAATAATATTCGATTCGGCACTCTATGAGTCCGTTGCTACGAGTCAAGTACTTATGAGGTTTTTGGTGTAAAGAACTTCCTTGATGCTACTTGGTATATTCGGAATTAGCGTGAAATGTTGAATGAGAATCCGTCTCGAAATATTTCCTTGAAAATTCACTATTTCACTACTCACGTTTTGTTGAAGTTAATTTCATAAGCAACCACTTCTGCATCTTTATAATTTCTTATTATTGGAAAACTTAATTAGAGTTCTCACTAAATAATTATAACCTAATTATAAATAATTATAAATAATTATAAACTAAGAAGTTTAGAAAACTGCACTATCATTTCTGAGAGATCAAATTCGTAAACATTTTTTCTAACAGATTATTGATTAATTTATGTAGAAAATAATAAATGTTTAAGAAACCTTTCGTCCGAGCTCGGTAGCATGATCTTCGTGATATCTGTTTTCGCGCTGCAGCGTGTTGAGTGTCATCTCGGCCCTCCCATGACTAGCTGACAGGCTCCTCTCCCGTTCTTCCAACTCCTTGCCGTTATAAAAAAATAAAACGTTTCGTTAAGATTTTGTCACCGAAAGGATACTGTTAGACGTATCAGAGTGCGAACCAAAGTACTCGTATTTTGAAAACTATCGAAAGCCGCCTGTCTCACCTGAACTCTTTTCCGTAGAGAAGCAATGACCACATTCTGTCTAGCTGCCTGCTCCTTCAACTGCTCGATTTCCGACTCAAGCTGAATGGCCTTCTCTTCTCGTTTCCGAAGTTGAGCTTTCGTCTCTTGTAACTAACAACGAAAAACATCGAAATATGAGGAGGGATTTTTGCAAACTGGGTGTGGTGCTAGTTCCATCGTTTACATTATGGTTGTGTAGGTCACCCGATGAATGTGACTGCGGTGAACTTTATAAGGGATAGTCCCCAAACGTCTCCAAGGAATCCAGTGACAATTTTAGATAGGATTTTAACTTTAGCTCATTCAGAGTGTCAGTACAAATTCCAATATCGTGATGATATTCGTGTAAGAGATACGCCATAACTACCCTCCAAATTTGAGCAAAATGTGGTAGAATTAGTAGAATTACGATATTACGTAGGAAGCAATTGAGTCATTAACTCCCAACCGGTCAACTTATTAGTTATTTATTTTCTTTTTACAATACTCAAAACATCTATTTACATTTATTTTCTTTATTTGCTGTCGTGTTTATAATGACAAGCAATTGTGAGCCGAACTTTGCATTGTATGGATCCTTACTAAATGTCTTAAAGATTCATTATTATTGCTTATGATTATTGCTATCAATCTGGCATTGAATGGATCCTTATCTAAATTCCATAAAGATTTCTTATTATTAATATCAATCTGTCACCGATGAAGATTGCATAGGATCATCCAGTGTCCATTCGCATTGCGATATCGTCAATAAAATCGAACAGTAACATAATATAGTTTGAGCCTTAATGAGGATTTCCAGAATCAAGTCAAGAAACTCAAATTGCTCAGAAAAGTCTAAAAAGTGGAATTCTGGTGACAATGTTGATTTCGAAGGAACATTTTTGCTTTTCCTTTTTCTAAGATAGAGAATCCTCTTTCATGCCTGAACTACGTCACAAAATTAAAACTAAGGAACATGTCCTTTATATTCACTCACAATTTTATGGTTTACGTTTCAAGGTATGCAGAATCCAAAAGTCGTATCAAAATTTCTTCGACCGTCCGCCGTGCGCGGCACTTTCCTTAGTACCACGAACTTATTATTATGATTATGATGAAATTTGGTATAATGAGGGGTCTTCATTAAGGGTCTAGATGTGCCGCGAAGCGTTTAGTTAGTGTCAGTCACATCTAAGGGGTGAAGGAAAAGATTGTTTTTTCATCAATTTAAAATAGAATTAAATTTTAGAAACGAATGAGACCACCCTGAGCTCTGCAGGACAAACCATTCGCTCCCTATGACGAGGGCTGGATTACAATAAATCAGGAACACGAGTGTGATTCGCAAAAGACAGTTCACTGACGGAAATTCGCCTAGTCAATTACCTCTAAGGGTTGAAAAATAAGGGCTGAAATTTTCAAAACGCCCTAGCTCAAAAAATTTTGAAATGAAGGTATCCTTTTCTCATCAATTTGAAATAGTACTGAATTTTTAGAAACGATTGAGACCACCCGGAGCTCTGCAGGACAAACCGTTCGCTCCCCACGAGTACTTAAGGGGTGAACTTACGATGAATCAGAAACACGAGTGTGAATCGCAAAAGAGGCCTAATCTCCGTACAAATTTCAACTGATGCGATCATTGTTTGTTTCTTTGATTAGAGTTTTGTGTTGCGCTCACTAGTCCGTCCTAAGCGACCAAGAATCGAACAAAAGTATCGTAATGAAGGCACCAACAAGTCTCAGATAGCGATGTTATTGATGGTAGATACGAGTAGAAGGTATTAATGGAAAAGCCGCGTTCTATAAACTTGAAACGTGAACCATCAAATTTTGAGGGTGGTTAAATTTTTTTCTTCCTCAATTCCAATGTTCTATTATTAAGTATTTGAAAAGAATAAACCAAATTTCTAAAATCATTAATGACTAAAATTCGTCTGAAATATTTTGCATTCATGCAGCAATAATGCAACTTTTTCAATTCGACACGATTCAGGGTAGATTCATAGAGGTATAGGTATTAATAAAAATTTATATCGTATTATTACCTGCAGTAGTAGGCTGTCCCTCTTGTACTGGAGGGCCGCCAGCTCGCTTCTCAGCGTGGTCGTCATCTCTTCGGCTCCTTCTGTCATCTACAATCAACCGCCAATTATAGAAAATTCCTCCCTCGGTGACTCATGGTCAACTACCGAGGAAACCATGTTCGAGCCAGCCCTGGAAACTCCTACATGATAAACTCCACCCTTCGTGTTGGTTTTACCGTTTCAAGGACTATGGAAGGAAAACCCATCGCCCTGTTACCACAAACTTAAAATAGACATCCGGACTCGCGCGTTCTCCGTCAGCACCCGCGCCCCCCGAGGGAGGCCGTGCAAGACACCGAACAGATTGATTCTCCTGACCTACATTTTTAGGCCTACGAAAAATTCCGATCGTCATGTTGGCAATATAACGACAGCCGTCGTCCTTTGACGAGAACCACAAATTCGTTTCGTTTATTATATCAATATATCAAATCAACAGGTGAAACTTCGTGGCATCACGCAAATCCTCTAACTAAGAAGTCGATTAATTTGCATATGAATTCAACTCGGTAAGACGGGTTCTGCGAATATACTTATTTCTAAGAATTCCATACTTAAATTTAGCATCCATATGGTCACCTTCCAGAAAGAAAAAGAAAAGAGAATTCCAAGAGAAATATGTTTTTTTAAGTATGTTTATTATTACAACTGTATACAATACTACTATTAATTTCTCATTAATAAGTGCTAATCGCAGTTGGACCGTGTTATGCAACAACCATCTAAGTCGAATTTTGGCCAAATTGAGATAACTTCAGATTTCTCTTCTCTGAAGGTATCTGTGTAACCTCCAGTTGTTATTACTGAAAATTTCAGCTCATGGCCCAAGAATTATCGAAAATTTGTTATTGCATAACAGTCTCATTACCCACATCCCTATTTCACAATAACCTTCTAATTCCGGGTGGGCGGTATTAGTTAAGATTCTAGCTATGCAACAACCGTCTAAGTCGACTTGGATGGTAGTTTTCTCTGACTTAAAATTTTGCAAAGAGCGTCGAAGTGGTGATAGGTGACTGTTTCATTGTTTGTCGCCTACAGTAAAAATTCGCAGTAGGCGTTTATCATCTATTGGCTGGTTATTTCATTTGATTGATCTGCTGTACCAAGTTATGCAGTAAACGCAAATCTCTCAGGAAGAGGGAATCCCACTGTGGGATGGGATCTTGCTCATTCATTAGGAAATTTATCTCCTAACTAACTTCAACTTCGACGACGATCTAATTGTATGGGCCGATTCATGTGAGGGGGGGGGGGGCGAAATTGGAGCAATAAGACGGTCGTAATGAAGCTTCACCTTCTTCACTCGGAGGAGTTTAGTTTAAATACCATTACATTAAAATATTTACTCTCAGGTCATAGTTTCCTGCCGAATTCGGAGATGTGGAGTGCTTAATAAAACACCAAGTCAGATAGTACACTCTTGACGATCATGTGAAAGTAATGAAGGCTTGCAGAAAGAAAAACAAATTTGTAGTAAACAAGATCGAGAAGGAAGACTTCTTGTCTGACGTCATCAGTAGGATAAAAGAGAGAGAGTAAACCTCCCTGAAACGCTCTGCAAAATGAGAGAGGGCAACGAAATGCACTCAATGTTGTCTACCATGTAAGTCCTCCTGAAACGACTCGAACAAGAATGACCCCTCTGAAAAACCCTGAAAAATGAGAGGGCGTTTCAGGGGTGGGGGGGGCTGCTCTCTCTCATCTATCCTATTGTCATCGAAGGATAGGAAGGGTTTAGAAGACATGGAAGAGCCGGAGGAGGAAAAGTTCCCTAACTGAGTTCCAGAAAGTTGTATGATTGTTTCTTTCTTAAATTACAATTTTATGATTTTCTATTAAAAAAAACATTAAAGAAATTATGATGGTTATTAATTCAATCATAGTTTTAAGAATTAGCAATCACAATCTCCAGGCAGGAGTGGAAATAAGAGCCTCTTTTATCGCTTGAATGGTTATTGCATAAATGGATCACTCTATAAAATCAGTTATGCAATAACCAATTTATCAATGTTGATTACTCAAAATTTCATTGAAGAAGATTTAATTTTGATTTTTCAAGGAAAACAGATCGTACTGGTTCTTTAAAAATTAAAAAAGTGCAGTAAAATAGCAATACGTAAAGTGAAGGCAGCATTTTAGGAAAATATGCGTTTACCAAAAACAACTTTTTTGAACTTGATGGTTATTGCTAAACAAGGTCCAGTTGTGTGTTCGTAGATCTCTACCTTCTTCCACATCACACTTCTCTTCTAGTGGTTGGTGACAAGGTTCAAGGCGTGTTTTCTGGCATTTGCGGTTCGCCGCCCCCCTCGTCACAACCCATGGCGGTGAGGCAATTGGAAGCCATGAGCGAAATCATCAGAACCAATTCTGATCTTCCCTTTGGAAGACAGCTGATGACGTCCGCGACGCCAGGAATGGCAGTCGGACGAAAATTCTACCTGAAATGGTTGTTTACTTTACTTTACTAGGTTCAAGAGCTTGGTTCTCTTCAGTCGTTCTACGTCCCTGCTGTTTTCCAGCAGATTCAACACTTCGACGTTTGAATGTTTGTGGAACCGAGTTTTGTGGTTCACATCTCTTCTTTCTATGACCTCATTCACCGTATATCAACTTTGAGGTCGCGATGGAGGTCATTTGTTCGAATGTACCACGGAGCATTATTCAGACTCCTGAGTATCTTGTTCAACGTTTGCAAAAATTGCACGTTAGTCTTTTTGGTGCATCCCCATATTGGAGAGCCGTGGACCCTTACTGGCTTTATCACTTGCTCGTAGAGTAGCACTTTATTGTGCACAGGGAGCTGAGAGTTTCTTCCCAACAGCTAGCACATTTTTCTAAAGTTCCTCATAATTATTCCCCCCCACTTTTTACAAAATGCTTCAATAAAATACAATTCTTTGGTGCTAGAGTATTAGGCAAATTCAATAAACAATAAATTCTGCAATGCCTGCTGCTGAGAATAACGTTAAAATGTTCCACAAACTCCTCCTTCTCTCTTTATACGATTTATTTTTAAAATTTTATCGTATTTTCTAATAGAAGGAGGTACATTCAGGGAACATGATGACATTAGGCGCCTATAGTTTTATTTACGGGGTTTATCAAGAGACATTGTCAAGATTCGATTTTTCACCATTTCAATTACTAACTTCTTCAAAATTGGATTATCCATCTCAAAACCTACCTATTGCTTTTATCTGTAACCAACGAGATTTGTATCAAATACAAGCTTACTCAACGGAGCACAATGTGTAGAACATGCAGTCAGGAGCTGATAACCATCAATTTCGTCGTGAAAACACGATGAAAATAAAATTATCATTGTACAGCACTTGTGACAAGAAAAAAGTGAGACCAATTTATCATTTATCATAATTAAAAATAATAAACCAAAAATGTTGTGCTGCGTTAAAATGCTGAATCTTGCTTCTCAAGATTTCTGGCGGCTGCTAGGATTCTAGAAAGACTGCTGACCATTGAAAATTGAAAAATGGAACACGGGGTTTTCCCAGAACACTCATTCAAATTTGTTAGTTTCGCTAGAAAATGATGGGTGAAAAATGTTTGTTTTTTATTCCTCGATCGCAAAGATCCATCGTAGAAAAGAATTGATCAAAATACGGAACTCCGACGCTGGAATTCTTCATAGCTTACCTCGCCGTCCGGTTTACAGAGGATTTCGAATATCTTGAAGTCTTCCTCGGTGTCCCCTCCAGCCGAACTCATGAGGCGGCCGTTCAAATCTCCTTCATCGCACTCAGCTCAGCCTTCTCCCTGCTGCTATCGACCCGTCGTTTCTCTCTTTCATGACACGAAACCAAAACAAACGGCCGACGCCTCGCATCACGGCATGTCCCCTGTCAGACCAACCAACACATTTTTTTCTTATGAACTGACAAGAAAATGGACACAAGGGTGCATCGTGCATGGTAGTGGTGCCATCTCTGACGAGGAAACCCAACTAATTGCCTACAAGCTGAGAAATTAGGGTAGAAGGTTCCTCGACGGCTCTATCACAGTCTGTCAACCCGAGAATTTTTTTTTGGTACCTGTTTATTACGTTTTCTTACACAATCGATAGTTGGAGTATCAAGATAGCCAACGGCTATCAGTTTTGGTTTAAAAGTGGATAAACTCTTGCAGGTAAAATTGGACTTTCAAAATGATACCTCAGGTATATTAAGGGTTAAATGTTTAGTTTTCTCTTTTTCAAGCTATTAATTTATTATTGTTCTTATTCTCCAAGATTGTCAGTATAAAAGGCAACTTGCTTGGGATATCGGGCAACGAAGTTTTAATAATGGCGAAAACGAAAACGAAGTTGAGTAGAACGTTGTCTATTTCCACGAAAATAATGAGTTACAAGTTAAATCGATTTCGACGGTTAGGTCATCATCAGTAACAAACAATAACTTATTGTTTATTGTTATTAGTTATTGTTTGTAACTGATGATGACCTAACCGTCGAAATCGATTTAACTTGTAACTCATTACACTAGATTACAAAATTTAGAGGTGGTCTGGCTGCCTCGTTCTTTCACCACTTTTCTTATGGTATTTGGTGCGCTGAATCCGAATCTGACGTCAGTTTTTTTTGTTTATGTCGGATTTTCAAGATATAGCTAGTTTTAAGATTTTTCTAGTTCTCACTTTTCTCCAATTTTTAGTGAGAACTCATCTTGCTCAAATCTCCTCAAAAAGTACTCAGACTTATGGGAAATTTCATGTAGAATCCGAATATGTACTTAGTTTTTAAGTTAAACTGTGTTAAACCCCCTATTTTCCACAAAACGTATCAAAAACACCGGTTCTCAACGTTTTTTCTATGGGTTTTCCCTTACATTTTGCCACTTGAAAAAAAATTAAGGCTAAAAAAAATTTTCTAGGGCTTTTACTTTGTAGGGAGGACACCCCAGAGGAGAATGAGACCAATCGCAGCCTCCTAAACCCATTAATATCGAAGGAATGAGCTTTTTCATGGCACTGAGATTAAAATTCACAAAAACCGTTGGTTAATTTTTCGAGATAAGTATATGCGTTCCTAAATCTGTTTTCCTCAAATAGATTTTCCTTTCTTCTATATTTGTTATGCTTGTCACCTATTAAGAGTAAGATCGAAAATAGGTACTCAAAGGGGGAGTAAATCATAATTGGGAAACTCTTGTTTTGTTAAGTGATTTTAATTCAGTTTTACCAACGAAACACAATAAACTGAAGAAAAGTTAACGGTGTAAATCTACTTTTCTGCAGGCAAAATGTAGGGGAAAACCCGAAGAAAAAACGTTGAGAACCGGTGTTTTTTGATACGTTTTGTGGAAAATAGGGGGTTTAACACAGTTTAACTTAAAAACTAAGTACATATTCGGATTTTACATGAAATTTCCTATAAGTCTGAGTACTTTTTGAGAAGATTTGAGCAAGATGAGTTCTCACTAAAAAATGAAGAAAAGTGAGAACTAGAAAAATCTTAAAACTAGCTATATCTTGAAAATCCGACATAAACCAAAAAAACTGACGTCAGATTCGGATTCAGCGCACCAAATACCATAAGAAAAGTGGTGAAAGAACGAGGCAGCCAGACCACCCCTAAATTTTGTAATCTAGTGTTATTTTCGAGGAAATAGACAACGTTCTACTCAACTCCGTTTTCATTAAAATGGTTTTCCACAATCTCATCGCGAGTGATTTTATTCGTAATGGCGAAAACTTTGTCATCATCGCTCACAACCAAAATGTTACTCGAAATCGACTTGTACAAGCAGTACGTATTTGCCTTTCCCATTGATCCACTGGGTGACATTAGGTATGATGATAGATAGTGGCGTCGATGGGATTCATATAGCGAACATGTGTGCCAAGTTTTCCTCGAATATCATACTGCTCATCAATGATCAAATGCGATCTCTGAAATGAGATTTGCGTTGCTCTCTGTTGTGCGTTGAACAAAAACCTAATTTCGTAATGTAGGCACCCTCCACTCTCAGATAGAGATGTTACTGTTAGTAATGGAAAAGCCAAGATCCATCCAACGGGTAACTAAACAGTAAACTAATAATAATAAACCGTTATGTAATAATTTGTAGCGTTTAGTAGGCAACTGACACAATTATGGGTTGGAATTATGTTTTGGTTGAAATCAATTATCGATTTAGCACCCTCGCAAAACTACTGTACCCAAACCAAATTTGAAATTCAAATAGTTTAGTATAACAGATCGAAGCACACAAAAAACTAAATTACGTCAGAGCTGCACAACCACTCCATCTAGTTTCCCACGTGCGGGAAGGAGATGGCGATCAACTCGTTTTTACGCGCTTTTTCCTTCACCCGTTTCAACCACTTCCGGTCATTTTATAGCATACTCATAATCTAAAGCCGTTTGGATCTCTCGGGATTAGGTGAAGTTACCTAACAAAGTTCCTGGTAAGTTAGTATTTCACATTCAAATGATACCACACATTACACTCTGGCACAACTTGATTCTCTGATTACATTTTGATATGAGTATAAATAAATAGTTCAATCTATTTCAACCATTTCTGTTCCATTATTGGTACGGTAAGTTCTCCTTTTTACGTTTTGATTCATAGTTCCCAATTATGCTTTTAGAATCTAACATAGAAAGAAATTTTCTTAACACCTCATAATTTAATGTTTTACGTAGGTACCTAGATTATGTAGGTAACCTAGAATCCGAAGATCTAACACTTTTCTATATGGGTCATTTTCCCAGAAAGGGCCAATCATTGTCCAGAGAAGATTCCGAATGCACATTTATGATTTGGGTGTCAAAAAAAATTCTCCATAAACTATCAACTTTGTTATACTTCGGGCAATCAATAAAATATGCACTTATTCACGCTAAAATATAGAAATTAAAGTTTAAACAGGTAAATGTCCAGTAATCTGCCATGTCCGGACCCCTGGGTAGTCAACTTTGCTTGAACTCTGTGAATCACCTATGAAAGCTGCGGCCTGAATTTGTAGTGATTCTTTATTGCATATACCTGGACATGAAAACAATGGATTTGCAGATTTTTTCAGAAGCAAATAAAGCGAGCAGGAGGATAAAATGTGCTTGTCCGGAGGTTTTTGTCTTTAATCTGCCTTTTTTGTGTTTTCGTACTTTGGCAGCTTTTTATTGTTTCCCGCGGTTTTACTACCACTGTAAGAGGTGAGGTTAGTCGTTAGGTTATCAAAGAAAGCGGCGGGAAACGTATTCCTTCTGTGTGGAAGGGTGCGCTAGTGGAGTCAGTTGCGAAATTGTGGTGTCACAGTCACCGTCTGTCTTTCATCTGCCCTCTGTGAAACGGTGAGAAATCGATATTATTTTTTCTTTTTGGTCTCTAGTTCTAGTTTCTACCGAGCTGGTTCCAGCGATAAGGTTGCACTTCAGCAGAACAGCACCAGAGCGCGGGAAAAGCTGAAAAACCTAAGTGCCACCCAGGAATTTTGTGTCTTTTTTTGTGTCTTTCATCTGCCGGTGATGGTGGCTTTTGTAGAGATGAAAGACTTTTTTCAAGTTGTTAACAATTTAATTTGAATTTTCCGTTGCAATTTAAAAACTTAACATTTTTCGACCTCAAAACTGTATTCAGCAACCGTAAAAATCCCCTGGTACCAAGTTTTGGCTCGAAAAACCGATAAATTGAGATTACTTGGTTACTTTCGGAGGTTTCTGGGTTGCTATCAGAAAAACCGTGTTCCACGTTGGTTTAACCCTTTTCTACACCTGCGTCTCGCCCTGGTTCAATTTTTGGAATAACTCCCAGTTCTCGCTCCTCATGGAGATGGGGTTCCGAGTATTCTCCTTTACGCGGAAACCCCGCCAATAGGTTTCTTTCGAT
Source organism: Apolygus lucorum (assembly GCA_009739505.2). Lineage (NCBI taxonomy): Eukaryota > Metazoa > Arthropoda > Insecta > Hemiptera > Miridae > Apolygus > Apolygus lucorum. The sequence goes on along the minus strand of CM019179.2, from coordinate 2,012,775 downwards.
AGGTTTTCTTCTTTAATTTTTAATTAATTAATTAAGCGTCCCACTGTGTGTTCTTTCGTCGAAATTCAATCAGTATGTTGTGAGGTTAATCCCTGATTTTTGGCAGAACTTGAGTCGAACTTTAAGTTTTCTGAAATCTTGGGATACCGATTGTACCTTTCCAGGAAAATGACCCATATAAATGATTGAACGAGACGTTGTCAGTCACACATAGTTTTATTTCGTATTACTACAGGGGACCGGTTTCGGACGTTATGCCATCATTGCAATTTAAACATTCATATTCATTCATGTTAATCACTATTTACTTGCATAACAATTGTTTCGGTTCTTCTAATTCAAAAATTTGTATTCACACCTTTTTACCATAGTCTTTCTTTACCATACATTTTCATAGCCTCCTGCTACCATATCTTGCAATTTAAACATTCATAACATTTATAACATTCATTTTAACCACTATTTACGTGCATCACAATTGTTTCTTTTCTACCACTATAAATAATATGTGTTGGTTGTTGTGGTGCGACCATTTTCCTTTTGGGAAGTGATTTATTGGAGTCTTCTTTTTTTTTTTTTAAATTACCTACTCAAAAAAGAAGACTCCAATATATAAATAATATATTGTTACCATTATTACCATAAGTATTTTGACAGCCTCATTTGTTACTTGCAGAGGCTGATGATGGCATAACGTCCGAAACCGGTCCCCTGTAGTAATACGAAATAAAACTATGTGTGACTGACAACGTCTCGTTCAATCATTGATCTAAAATCACACAACGTCTGGACATCTCAACTCAATTTTGACCCATATAAAGATTCATGAAATAACGTGTACCCCCCTTGGAGTATAGCTGTGCAATGAACGTAAACTTGAATGTAATTATTAATCATTCAGTAAATGTACTACGGACGAAGAATTTTTTGAGTACATAAATATGGAATCTTAAATTATTTATTGATGTTTGAACGAGAAATTGATAATCTTACCAATGCGCTAGCGACTTTGAAGTCAGTGAGCCGGTTTCCATCACCAAATAAACATAATATCAAATGTAGAAGGAAATAAATCACACCCTGAAAAATATGTACATTATCGTTCCCTAAACCACAAGTCATTTTGTACAAAACCGTGCAAAACAGTCATATTTTTCTATACTTATGACTATGATAGGTACCTAGTTTACATCCGAAGTTAATCCAGAAAAAATATATTAAAATACTAGTTAGATACTGAACAGGAGGGATACAACTTTTAAAGTGTTCACTCGTTCAGAAAAGCCGTGTTCAGGATTTTAAAAATAACGCTGCAAATTATTACACAAAGGTTTACTATTTTCCTGTATAGATCACTCATCTGCAAAGATCGCAGCTTTGCCTTAGTCACTATTTATTTATTTTTTTACGTACCAACCAGAGGTACCTACTAACTACGAGAGTTTTAGAGCATTGTTGAACATTTCAAACCAAAGCTTCGCGGCACAAATGGAAATTTGTGCTTTAGGATGATATTTTCAAAAAATGCCCTAGCTCTAAAACTCTCGTAGTTAGTAGGTACCTATGGTTGGTAGGTAAAAAAAAAAAAAATATATGACTACGGCAAAGCTGCGATCTTTGCAGATGAATGATATATACAGGAAAATAACAAACCTTTGTGAAATAATTTGCAGCGTTTCATTTCTTAAAGGTGTGAGCTTTCAATGGTTCAGTAAATGGGTTCCGATCAGAGGAAATGTGAATTGGATTTGATGTTTCACTTCAATTTTCTAAATCTGGAAATTTTGAGCAGCTAACTGCTCTGGGTGGACATTCCTTGATTTCTAGATCCGATTTTGATGTCAAAAACTGTGATTTCCACCCATTTGTGTAGGCGCCCGCAAATCCGCACAACACAGTTTCCATCATATTTTAGGGTTTATTTCGAGGGCATTTGAGGTATATGTACAACACGAAGATCCCTATGAATTTAACCCTTAATTTCCCACTTGTTCAATAAATTGTATTTTAGGATATTTTTCAAGGTTTTGGTGTATTTTGGCCAACCAATGCCATAGAATTGCTAGTTTTGATCGGGATTTATGTGAAGTTTCTTAATTTGATGAAAACTGGTTGGTATATTTTCAGGAGGGGGGGGGGTGGCCATCGTTATTTTAAAAATAGATACTTAGAATACATTATATACAAATATGAACCAGCAGCTTTTTATTCTGAAACAAATAAATGAAAACTGAAATGACAAATAAACTAAATTTGTTAGCCTAATAAGACCTCCCCCTTCAGTAGTACCTATCTTAAGATCATACCTACCTCTACCATGAACTGGGGGACAGTAAAGATCAGTTTCATGAATTAGTTCGGATATATAACAACTATTCTGACAGATTTAATTTTAAATCTTACAGAAAAACAACCCAAGATGTTGATGAAATAAGAGTTGTGGCTGGAAGCATCCAAGAATAGCGGAAAATTTCGATTTTTAATGGTGTATTTTTGGATATCTTAAGAGTCAGAGGGTTGGATGGTGTATTGTATAAACAATAGTTGAAGTATCAAGGTAGCTACAAGAATATCGTTTTGTCTTAAAAATGGTTGAACAGTGTTGTAGAATGCTTGAAAAATTGGACTTCCGAAAAGATACTTCAGGACATTAAGGGTTAATCAACATCAGGTCATCGGTGGCTAATGAGTATGTGCAATCACAGCTGTATGACGTAGAAATGAGTAAAGTCGTTTTGGTACGAAGTTGGTGGAATTCTGACTATCATAAGTGACATCTTCCTCCAAAACCACGTTCTTCACGGAAACCCATAATGATGTTGGTAAATATGTATCAATTAATGATTTATTCCCTTCCCTGGAAAAACCTAGGAATTCGGCTAGCTGAGTAGGTTTGAAACCTGGAGGACCCACCAAATTCTCAGCATCTCACACCAACAATGGATTATCTCCTGTTCTTTGCCTCATGAACAGCCTAAATGTTGTTGTGGTTATGAAATGCAACACCTTATTATTCATATACATACCTGTTATGTAGGAAGATGTGCCAGGCGACGGATAACTGTGAATCGTACCCTTGAAATTGAGAAGAATCGTATCCTTGAACTCATAAAAGCAGGGGAAGTTTTCCCTATTTATCCGCGAAGAAGCGACACTCGCGCGAGGAAAAACTTGTGTTATCAGCGTCGCGTTCTTGGCACTGACTGTATCCGTTTTTTGGTGGTAAAAGCGCAGCATCAGATAGTCAAGAAAACGGCCTAGTTCAGCCTTCGCTTCTCGATCGGTACGAGAAGCACTGCGAAGGAGGGGCGCGAGTTACCTACCGTCGCTATGACGATATCACAACACATCGCGTTCGGGTTATCGAATGTTGACTTCCTCGATTCCTTCTCCGTGTTGTAAGGGTCAGCAAGCGGAAGTGTCTACGCGCTGTAACCTTCATTTTTCGTTGCATCTATTAAGTGTGTGATTTCGAGATACCGGAGTGAGTCATTTTTGGTGATATTCATCTTTCTCCGATATGAGTGCTTTGAACAAACCTTCAGCGCCAGAACTGATTCTCCCCGAGTAAGAATTATTATTGCCTTCTTGCTTCCGAGTCTACCAAGGTAGCGGAAGGTTTGTTTTCACTTTTCAAGGACGAAAAAAAAGTTCTCCAAAATCAAAATTTCCTCTCGCGTTTTGCGTTTTAGACCTTTCTGAACAATTTTGGTTTCGTGTCTGTCTGTGTGTGTCTGTCTGTCTGTCTGTGTGTCTGTCATGAATTCCTTGTAACGCGCATAACTATACGAAGTTATTGTCCGATTTCTATGAAATTTTCAGGGATTGTGCGGGTTGGTGTGTAGATGGTCCCCTATGAAAATCATCACCTTCGGACTGATAGTAGCCACTGCGTATGCGCAAACGTGAATTTCCTTGTAACGGCCATAACTTCCACATTTTCCACCCGATTTCAATGAAATTTTCCGGGATTATGTGGATTAGGTTGTAGATGGTCCCCTATGAAAATCATCATCCCCGGACTGATAGAAGCGACTGCGCATGCGCAAACGTAAATTCCTTGTTGTAACAGCCGTAACTTCAACTGTCCCCCAGAGGTCGCGGGTTCGAATCCCAGCCGAGGCCAAGTATTTTTTTGATCCAATCACATACATCTACTCACTTAATTTTTCATCCGAATTTGATGAAATTTTCTAGGATTGTCCAGAGTAGCGTGTAGATGGTCCCCTATGAGAGTAGTGAAAGGTACTTAGAGATTGGTGTTATGAGAATAACCACTATGCATCTGACCATCTATATAATCGGGTTATGGATACGAGGAAGCTATGTGCCACTCCCACTTGGCAGACGTTTTTAATTATATAATCCCCAAAAATAATTGTAGGCTTGTACAACATCATACTACATGCAGATCATGAACTGAATACAAATCTCCTTTCATTGAGCCCATTATAATTTTTCTTGCACTCAAATCAAAAAGTAATGGTTTACAAATGAATTGATTTATTGTTGACATTTTCATGTCTTTGCTTCGGCACATGAACTGAAAAATCGTCACGAAAACTGAGCAAATCTTGCTCACGCGACCAATAAATAAAATAGACTCCATGTGTTGCGTAGAGAACAATCAACAACCTTACATTTTGCTTTAGCACATGAACTGAAAACGTCTGCCAAGTTGGAGTGGCACATAGCTTCCTCGTATCCATAACCCGATTGCATAGATGATCCGATGCATAGTAGTTAATCTCAAAACACCAATCTCAAAGTACCTTTCACTACCCTCATAGGGGACCATCTACACGCTAATCTGGTCAATCCTAGAAAATTTCATCAAATTCGTAAATGTTATGGCTGTTACAAGGCTGCTGTAAATTTTGAGGACTTGATTTTCATTGGGGACCATCTACAACCTAATCCGCGTAATCCCTATAAATGTCATCGAAATCGGGTAGAAAATGTGGAAGTTATGGCTGTTACAAGGAATTCCCGTTTGCGCATGCGCAGTGGCTACTATCAGTCCGAAGGTGATGATTTTCATAGGAGAGCATCTAAATACTAGTCTGTAACATCCCTGAAAATTTCATCGAAATCGGATGGAAAATGTAGAAGTTATGGCCGTTACAAGGAATTCACGTTTGCGCATGCGCAGTCGCTTCTATCAGTCCGGGGATGATGATTTTCATAGGGGACCGTCTACACACCAACCCGCACAATCCCTGAGAATTTCATAGAAATCGGACAATAACTTCGTATAGTTATGCGCGTTACAAGGAATTCATGACAGACACACAGACAGACAGACGGACAGACAGACACGGAACCAAAATTGTTCAGAAAGGTCTAAAACGCAAAACGCGAGTGAAAATTTTGATTTTGGAGAACTTTTTGGTTTATTATTTTCAATAATAAGCCTTTGGAATCGAGCAAGAAAAAAAAAATTTTAACCCCCCCTCAAAATTTGATGTTTTACGTTTCAAGGTACGTAGAATACGAAAATCGAATAAAAAAATGTCCGTCCGTCCGCCGTACGTCGTACGCGGCACTTTTCTTAGCAACACTGGACCGATTTGGTTCAAATTTGGTATATGGGCTCCATTTGGGGTCTAGTTGTGTCGCGAAGCTTTTGGTTGATGTAGGTCACTTCTAAGGGGTGAAAAATAAGGGTTGAAATTTTCAAGAGTGCCCTAGCTCGAAAACTATCGAAATAAAGGTATCGTTTTTTCACCAATTTTAAATAGTATTGAATTTTTAAAAATTTTTGGGACCACCCGGAGCTCTGTAGGACAAACCGTTCGGTCCCTACGAGTACTTGAAGGTTTTCCTTCGATAAAACAGAATCATGAGTGTGAATCGCAAAAGAGGTCTAATCTCCATTCAAATTTTATCGGACTAAAATGCGATCGCTGTTCATTTCTTCGATTTGTATACAGTTTTGCCTTCTGCGCAACCAGTAATCAAATTTCCATATGAAGCTTTCTATTTCTCCAATCGAGTGTGAAGCGTTTAGTTCTTTCTAATAAACTTGATTGTGAAGGTGTGAAGCCAGTATGGTGCGGTAGGTAGTACCTAGCTGGTAGGTAAAAAAAAGTTGGTAGGTAAAAAAAATGTTGGTGGGTAAAAAACGCTGCAAATCATTGCTCAAAGGCTTCTTCACTCTTCAGATCACTGATCAGCTGAGTGAGCTCCGAAGCCATTTTCAATCTTATTGAATGGAAGTGCTCTTCCAGGCGTCTCCAGCATTCGAGGAGATCTTCTTCACTCCTCAGATCACTGATCAGCTGAGTGAGCTCCAAAGCCATTTTCAATCCTATTGAATGGAATTGCTTTTCCAGGCGTCTCCAGCATTCGAGGAGATCTTCTTCACTCCTCAGATCACTGATCAGCTGAGTGAGCTCCAAAGCCATTTTCAATCCTATTGAATGGAAGTGCTCTTCCAGGCGTCTCCAGCATTCGAGGAGATCTTCTTCACTCCTCAGATCACTGATCAGCTGAGTGAGCTCCAAAGCCATTTTTACTCCTATTGAATAGAAATGCTCTTCCAGGCGTCTCCAGCATTCGAGGAGATCTTCTTCACTCCTCAGATCACTGATCAGCTGAGTGAGCTCCAAAGCCATTTTTACTCCTATTGAATGGAAATGCTCTTCCAGGCGTCTCCAGCATTCGAGGAGATCTTCTTCACTCCTCAGATCACTGATCAGCTGAGTGAGCTCCAAAGCCATTTTCCATCCTATTGAATGGAAGTGCTCTTCCAGGCGTCTCCAGCATTCGAGGAGATCTTCTTCACTCCTCAGATCACTGATCAGCTGAGTGAGCTCCAAAGCCATTTTTACTCCTATTGAATGGAAATGCTCTTCCAGGCGTCTCCAGCATTCGAGGAGATCTTCTTCACTCCGCAGATCACTGATCAGCTGAGTGAGCTCCAAAGCCATTTTCAATCCTATTGAATGGAAGTGCTCTTCCAGGCGTCTCGAGCATTCGAGGAGATCTTCTTCACTCCTCAGATCACTGATCAGCTGAGTGAGCTCCAAAGCCATTTTTACTCCTATTGAATGGAAATGCTCTTCCAGGCGTCTCCAGCATTCGAGGAGATCTTCTTCACTCCGCAGATCACTGATCAGCTGAGTGAGCTCCAAAGCCATTTTCAATCCTATTGAATGGAAGTGCTCTTCCAGGCGTCTCCAGCATTCGAGGAGATCTTCTTCACTCCGCAGATCACTGATCAGCTGAGTGAGCTCCAAAGCCATTTTCAATCCTATTGAATGGAAGTGCTCTTCCAGGCGTCTCCAGCATTCGAGGTGATCTTCTTCACTCCTCAGATCACTGATCAGCTGAGTGGGCTCCGAAGCCATTTTCAATATCCTATTGAACGCAGGAAGCTGAAATTTGAGAGGGAAGGTCAAGGGAGAATACAGATGGTGGTAGGTGCTATTGATGGAGAACCAGTGATCTATACAGAAGGGTGATCTATACAGAAAATAATAAACCTTTGAGCAATGATTTGCAGCGTTTTTTTTTTTCGTCCTTGAAAAGTGAAAACAAAGTTTCCGCTACCTTGGTAGACCCTGAGCAAAATCGTCACGAAAACTTTGATGCTTGGGTACATGAACTAACAACCTTCTTCACTACCTTGTTTTGTAGTGGTTGACATGAAAATGTCCCAATGTGTTGCAGACTCGTATGCAAGCATTTAAAATTGAGTTTATGATTTCAATCGAGTGTGAAGCGTTTAGTTCTTTCTAATAGACTTGATTGTGAAGGTTGTTCTAATTTGGCATTCAAACTTGATTTACTCTTCCAATTTAAATTTTTTATGAACTTTTGGATCCTCATATACCAGAAGTTGTAAAGCTTTGATTAATGTGCACCACAACCGAAATCTGTAGGTACGTGCATTATGAGTTTCTGAGCTTTATACCTACGTCTGCCAAATTAGTGTACTTAGACCGTTGCTTCCTCATAATCATAACACAAATGTATAGACGATCAGATACATAGTAGATAATCTCAAATCTTCAATCTCCAAGTACTTAACACTACCTTCCAAATTTAATGATCACAATACACGACGAAGACATTATAGAGAACCAGTGGCCCTATTCCAATTCACTAATGCACAAGTCGCTAACTTATTAACCGAGTTACTAGGTGAAGCGATATGGATATTTACAATATAGATTCAACTTTGTTTCTGATTCATTTCCCGAAAGATTTTGACCATTAAAATTCACTGAAAATAACAAATGAGCACTTTTTGGAAACGTGAGAGAAATAGGAATGGATTATAATTGTTAGGTTTATTTGTTACCCCCACCACACACATTCAAATTTGTTATTTAATAAGTTGGTATTCCATAAAATTGAAAAAGAAACATGCACCTACCGAGTACTTTTTGGATTCAGGGCGATGTGAGGAATCATAATCAGGTAGTATTACTTTTTTAACTAGTATTACTTCTTAACACCACCCCAAACATAACAATATTATGTTTATTTTATTTTGGGGTAGTATTACTTTTTAACCCCACCCCAAAAATATTATGTAATAATTTTTAGAATACCTAACACACTATACAGGGTGTAACGGTTAAGGTCGTACCAACGGCCAGGGTTCGATTCTACAACTAATTTGTGACTTTTTTTGTCTCTTGACTTTTTTTTCTTAACCCCCTTAAAATCGGACTTTTTCCACTTTTAAGATTTTTTTCGTATTGTCGACCTTACGCCATTAAAACAGCCATAAATCCGTTGTTTTTCAATCAAAATTCAAATGTAATTATACCGTTGGAAAGAGCATTAAATTCTCTATCTCCATAGTGTTGAATAAAACTTTTTAAAGAAGACTGAAATGTTGAAAAAAGGGCACAAATAGTAAAATCTCGAAAATTTCGGAAATTTTTCGTTTTTTCAAACGTTTATAACACAAACTGAAACTGCCGGTTAAGTTCACACTGTAACTCCAAAAGTTGGCCCAAAATCTCAGCTTTCCAACGGTCATAAAATGGTCATAAAATTGTTTACAGTAGACTGATGGTGTGAAATCCTCGTTCCCGTGCCAAAAACCGTGGATCTTCCAGTGTAAATCGACGTTTCGCGAAAATCAGCATTTTTACCCTAAAATGAGTTAGGCAGCCATCTTTTCGTACTTTGTCTCACTGTGTCAAATGATGACACAAGACTTATCGAAAATTGTCTTAATTTCTGTTAATTTGTTTGCCAATTTTTTTTAATACTAGATCGGCCAAGTTATACGTTACTACCGTTGACAATAAGCTCAAAGGTATGTTTTTAATGTCCATCCTCCTCCCGTCATCGCAAGTAATCAAACCACCCTGTTCATAATAACCTGTATAAAACAAAATAGCAGCAGCAGAAGCAGCAGCAGCAGTTCATAAAACTGGAAGATATCAATAACAAACAAAACCAATCTCATTTTCTGTATGAATGGGATAAGCCTTTCAAGTAGATGGAAGACACAATTATTATTGAAGAAAGGATTCAATACTTACAGTTGTAATCCGGTGAGCGAAATGACATAATCCCCTTAGCACAGAACACAAAACATGAACAGCAGAGTCAGCCGGTTACATACCCTTGAAAACACGTTTTTGGAGGCTACGCGCCTGTGTGGGAACCGCCGCTGGTATTCCCGTACAGCTTCACTGGCGTTTTGGTTTTTGAAACCATAAACCAGCAGCATATCGGCATGAGTATGCACTCTTGGTTGGAAAAAGTTGCCATGATACAAGTAGATGTGTAGGCAGGTCACGAACTGATCACTGATCAGATAATTAATCTGATGTTCGGAACCTAGTGTTATTATGAACAGGGTGGTTTGATTACTTGCTTGTTTAAAAACATGTTTAATGATCAAAAAAATGTTTAAAAACATACCGTCGACCTTATTGTCAACGGTAGTAACGTTTAACTTGCCGATCTAGTAATAAAAAAAATTGGCATACAAATTAACAGAAATTAAGACAATTTTCGAAAAGTGAATTGGACAAGATATCAGTGACTGCTTTTTCGATAAGTCTTGTGTCATCATTTGACTCAGTGAGACTAAGTACGAAAAGATGGCTGCCTAACTCATTTTAGGGTAAAAATGCTGATTTTCGCGAAACGTCGATTTACACTGGAAGATCCACGGTTTTTGGCACGGGAACGAGGATTTCACACCATCAGTCTACTGTAAACAATTTTATGACCATACCGTTGGAAAGCTGAGATTTTGGGCCAACTTTTGGAGTTACAGTGTGAACTTAACCGGCAGTTTCAGTTAGTGTTACAAACGTTTGAAAAAACGAAAAATTTCCGAAATTTTCGAGATTTTACTATTTGTGCCCTTTTTTCAACATTTTAGTCTTCTTTAAAAAGTTTTATTTAACACTATGGAGATAGAGAATTTAATGCTCTTTCCAACGGTATAATTACATTTGAATTTTGATTGAAAAACAACGGATTTATGGCTGTTTTAATGGCGTAAGGTCGACAATACGAAAAAAATCTTAAAAGTGGAAAAAGTCCGATTTTAAGGGGGTTAAGAAAAAAAGTCAGGAGACAAAAAAAGTCACAAATTAGTTGTAGAATCGAACCCTGGCCGTTGGTACGACCTTAACCGTTACACCCTGTATATTATATAGTGTGTTAGGTATGCTAAAAATAAATTTTCCACATAAAAAATCGGTGTAGGTACCCGACTACTATCGAATTCAGGGCGATATGGGAGTACATAATCATGTAGTATTACATTTTTTTACCCTCACCCTAAACATATAGTAGGTAAACTGAAAATTATCGTCCATGTAAAGCTAGGGCACTCTTGAAAATTTCAACCCTCAATTTTCGTCCCTTAGAAGTGATTGACATCAACCAAAAAGCTTGGCGGCGTAACTAGACCCCAAATGGAGCCCATATACCAAATTTGAACCAAATCTTTTATTCGAGTTTTGGATTCTACGTACCTTGAAACGTAAATCAACAAATTGTGAGGGGGATTACATTTTGCTTCCTCACTACCGAAGGTAGGGAAGCTTTGTATTCGCGAAAGAATTGAAAAAAAAAATGTCCTCCAAAATCAAAATTTCCACTTGCTTTTTGCGTTTTAGAGCTTCCCGAACAATTTTGGTTCCGTGTCTGTCTGTCGGTCAATCCCTTGTCCCGGGCAAAACTATACTAACCTGTTGTCCGATTTGGATGAAATTTTCAGGGATTGTGCGGGTTAGGTCCTAGACGGTCCCCTATCAATTTCAGCACCTTCGGACCAATAGGAGCGAGTGCGCATGCGCAAACGTGAATTTCCTGGAACCTCGGTTTCTCGGTTTCTAATGAACCGATTTTGCTCAAATTTGGAGGTTAGTTAGGGACTAACTTCTAAGAGACACCCTATAAGTTTCAATCAAATTGGTCAAGCAATAGCCGCTGCGCATGCGCGAACTTTAAATTTATTGTTACAACCAAAACTCCGCAACTATTCAACCAATTTCGATGAAATTTTCAGGGATTGTGTGGGTTAGGTCCTAGACGGTGGACCGCTAAATAAAATTCTACGTTGAAAACGTATAAAAACGTTTGAAAAATTGTACGTTGAAAAATTGTACGTCCATGTTACAATGAGTGAGGAAGCTATACTGCCCACCCAACTTGGCAGACTTTTTTTTTTTTTTTTAATCTTGGTCGATTCCAAAGCTTTGATAGATTCCATGATTCAATTTTGCCGACAATTTGTGGTCCGAAATTTGAGCCTGACACGAATAGTAGGTATCGTTTGGAATGTTACTGATTTCACATCATTCAAATAGAAGGTATTCTACTAATTAGTATTTCCCAACTTTAAATACGACAATAAGTCATGAAACGTAATGTTTTATGAATGGGATTCATTTGCCAATTATAAACTCAAAGTAGAAATACCCATGGAGAACGTGTGACAAACATGAGCCAAACATAACTTGTCAATCGAGTACTAATTGGCGATTCAACACTTTTATTGGTTGTTAATGTTGTTTTCGGTTGTTAATCGGGGGCTTATTGGTCTGGAGGAACTACTTTGTAAAGCTTTCATGTTTGGAAAAGCTGGTCGTGGATATCGATACAGCACTTGGCGTCAAGACATGATATTGATTGAGGCTGTTGATGCTGAAAAGCCCTTTTGCTGAGGAACTCATTATTACCAATGATATTGGAGTTATGACCAATATTGCCTTCAGTGCTACAGACTAACAAAACCGTTCATGACAGAAACAAAATACGTATACCCCCCCCCCCCTCCCATCGTTTCAAGGAAACTGCTTAGATTCCACAAATCTAATTTCCCTGATTTCGGACTGTTAAACAAGATTGTTTGATTATTGGGCTTATTGGTCGGCAGGAATACCGAATTCGAACTACCTACTTTGTTAAGCTTTCATGTTTGGATATGCTAGTCTTGGCTATTGATACAGCACTTGGCGTCAAAACGTGATATTGATTGAAGCTGAGCATTTGTTTGGTTCCCAAATTCATTGGCGGAAGCTTCGCTTCAGGAGCTTAACATTTTGGTTTATTATTTTCAATAATAAGCCTTTGGAATCGAGCAAGAAAAAAAAAATTTTAACCCCCCCTCAAAATTTGATGTTTTACGTTTCAAGGTACGTAGAATCCGAAAATCGAATAAAAAAATTTCCGTCCGTCCGCCGTACGCCGTACGCCGTACGCCGTACGCGGCACTTTTCTTAGTTACCATGGACCGATTTCGATGAAATTTGGTATATGGGCTCCATTTGGGGTCTAGTTGTGCCGCGAAGCTTTTGGTTGATGTAGGTCACTTCTAAGGGGTGAAAATTAAGGGTTGAAATTTACAAGAGTGCCCTAGCTCGAAAACTCTCGAAATAAAGGTATCGTTTTTCCACTAATTTTAAATAGTACTGAATTTTAAAAAATTTTTGAGACCACCCGGAGCTCTGTAGGGCAAACCGTTCAGTCCCTACGAGTACTTGAAGGTTTTCCTTCGATAAAACAGAACCATGAGTGTGAATCGCAAAAGAGGTCTAATCTCCGTTGAAATTTTTTCTGACTAAAATGCGATTGCTGTTCATTTCTTCGATTTGTATACAGTTTTGCCTTCTGCGTAACCAGTAATCAAATTTCCATAATCAAAAGTCAATGGAGAATACTGAAGGCGCCTGAGTGGTCACTGATCAGCTGAGTGAGCTCCAAGGCCATTTCCTCTCCTGTTGAACGCAGGAAGCTGAAATTTTAGAGGGCGGGTCAATGGAGATTGCTGAAGGTGCCTGAGTGGTCACTGATCAGCTGAGTGAGCTCCAAGGCCATTTTCTCTCCTGTTGAACGGAGGAACCTGAAATTTGAGAGGCAGGGTCAATGGAGATTGCTGAAGGCGCCTGAGTGGTAACTGATCAGCTGAGTGAGCTCCAAGGCCATTTCCTCTCCTGTTGGACGCAGGAACCTGAAATTTGAGAGGGCGGGTCAATGGAGAATGCTGAAGGCGCCTGAGTGGTCACTGATCAGTTGAGTGAGCTCCAAGGCCATTTCCTCTCCTGTTGAACGCAGGAAGCTGAAATTTTAGAGGCAGGGTCAAAGGAGAATGCTGAAGGCGCCTGAGTGGTAACTGATCAGCTGAGTGAGCTCCAAGGCCATTTCCTCTCCTGTTGAACGCAGGAACCTGAAATTTGAGAGGGCGGGTCAATTGAGAATGCTGAAGGCGCCTGAGTGGTCACTGATCAGCTGAGTGAGCTCCAAGGCCATTTCCTCTCCTGTTGAACGCAGGAAGCTGAAATTTTAGAGGGCGGGTCAATGGAGATTGCTGAAGGTGCCTGAGTGGTCACTGATCAGCTGAGTGAGCTCCAAGGCCATTTTCTCTCCTGTTGAACGCAGGAAGCTGAAATTTTAGAGGGCGGGTCAATGGAGAATACAGATGGTGGTAGGTGCTATTGATGGAGAACCAGTGATCTATACAGAAGGGTGATCTATAAAAAAAATAATAAACCTTTGAGCAATGATTTGCAGCGGTCTTCGAGTTGTATTCAGTTTTGCCTTCTGCGTAACCAGTAATCAAATTTCCATATCAAGCTTTCTATTTTTCGAATCGAGTGTGAAGCGTTTAGTTCTTTCTAATAAACTTGATTGTGAAGGTGTGAAGCCATTATAGTGTGGTAGGTAGTACCTACCAATAGTTGGTAGGTAAAAAAAAATTGGTAGGTAAAACAATGTTTGTAGGTAAAAAACGCTGCAAATCATTGCTCACTGATCAGATCACTGATCAGCTGAGTGAGCTCCGAAGCCATTTTCAATGCTATTGAATGGAAGTGCTCTTCCAGGCGTCTCCAGCATTCGAGGATATCTTCTTCACTCCTCACATCACTGATCAGCTGAGTGAGCTCCAAAGCCATTTTCAATCCTATTGAATGGAGGTGCTCTTCCAGGCTCTCCAGCATTCGAGGAGATCTTCTTCACTCCTCACATCACTGATCAGCTGAGTGAGCTCCAAAGCCATTTTCAATCCTATTGAATGGAAGTGCTCTTCCAGGCGTCTCCAGCATTCGAGGAGATCTTCTTCACTCTTCAGATCACTGATCAGCTGAGTGAGCTCCAAAGCCATTTTCAATCCTATTGAATGGAGGTGCTCTTCCAGGCTCTCCAGCATTCGAGGAGATCTTCTTCACTCTTCAGATCACTGATCAGCTCAGTGAGCTCCGAAGCCATTTTCAATCCTATTGAACGCAGGAGCTGAAATTTGAGAGGGAAGGTCAAGGGAGAATACAGATGGTGGTAGGTGCTATTGATGGAGAACCAGTGATCTATACAGAAGGGTGATCTATACAGAAAATAATAAACCTTTGAGCAATGATTTTTTTGCTTCCGAGTCTACCAAGGTAGCGGAAGCTTTGTTTTCACTTTTCAAGGACGAAAAAAAAGTTCTCCAAAATCAAAATTTTCACTCGCGTTTTGCGTTTTAGACCTTTCTGAACAATTTTGGTTCAGTGTCTGTGTGTCTGTCTGTCTGTCATGAATTCCTTGTAACGCGCATAACTATACGAAGTTATTGTCCGATTTCAATGAAATTTTCAGGGATTGTGCGGGTTGGTGTGTAGACGGTCCCCTATGAAAATCATCATCCCCGGACTGATAGAAGCGACTGCGCATGCGCAAACCTGAGTTCCTTGTAACAGCCATAACTTCCACATTTTCCACCCGATTTCAATGAAATTTTCAGGAATGTTACAGATTAGTATTTAGATGGTCCCCTATGAAAATCACCACCTTCGGACTGATAGTAGTCACTGCGCATGCGCAAACGTGAATTTCCTGGTAACGTCCATAATTTCTACATTTGCTATCCGATTTCAACGAAATTTTCAGGGATGTCACAGATTAGTATTTAGATGGTCCCCTATGAAAATCACCACCTTCGGACTGATAGTAGCCACTGCGCATGCGCAAACGTGAATTCCTTGTAACGGCCATAACTTCTACATTTTCCGTACGATTTCAATGAAATTTTCAGGGATGTTACAGATTAACTTGTTTTGATGTTTTGAGATTAACTACTGTGAGCTGCCACTCAGCAGCTCACTGTTTCCCCTATCAGGCCATAGAGGCCAGTAAGTCCTGGAGGATGGAGTAGCAGTACCAGGCCGAAGAGGCCAGTAAGCCCTGAAGAGTGAAAGCAGCAGCAGAAAAGCCCTACAGCCACTATAGTGGGCGTGGCCAAGCCAATGTGCCCTCCCACCACCTGGGCACTTCAAACAAAGGCCTCATTAACCACCAGGAGAAGATCTCCCCCTCCCAGCCGAGCAGTATTACCACCCTTTTTCCAATCTTAATCAGTTGGCCGGACTGGGAGGGAGGATAATGAAATGCCATTGTGTAACTTGGAGAGCTCACTCCCTGATGCGCCGCCTAGCCAGCAAGTCTATGAAGTGTACCCCCTTACCTTTGAAGCTCTCTCCCCGTACCGTAACGCTCGAACGTAACCGTACTATATCGTCCTCCTGCCTCCCCCAGTCAAGTACAGAGATAGGTTTTACCAAGTGAGTGGTGCCATCCTTGCTGTGATTGTTCTGTCCTGCCTCCCCTGGAACCGTGTCGCCGTGGTGTCGCGCTCGTGTCTTCAGTCCTGTCCCGGCTACCCCCCCTGAACTCTCTCTCGCCTCTCATCGTGACCAGGACTCGCCTCGGTAACCCTGCAGCACGTGAGTGTAACTATAAATCTATCTCAAATTGGCCAATTTAGGTAGAAGGTGGAACAAAGTGAAACTCAGTTTAGTCACTATTGTGTATCTAATTAAGAGGATATCGAACTGGAACATTAAGCGTAACCATAAGAAACTTCCTAGTCAGCTTGTACAACGTACCGTAACTCTAGTAAAATTAGTCAAAAGACCACATTTTGTTCTTAACAGTTAAGCCCATCAGGCAGTGTCGGGTCGTTGGCCCCGTAACGTATCTCGAGTCAATCTTATTAAAATTACGTTTTCTAATTCAATCTTTTCTTTCAACTCACCCTGGTTCTGGTTCTGACTTGTAACGGGTATCGGTGATAGGTAGTTAAACTCATTGCAAAACACAGTAACGTCAGTAAAATCATTTTTATTCAACAACCGATACACCTTAAATGGTATAAAATACAGGTAAAACAAAGGTATCTTAACAGTAACCAACAGTATCGTCAAGGTGTGTCGCAGAGCCTCATCTCCCAAGCCGCCTCGGACGGAGCTACCACGACCCACCGAAGTTAAGTATAACAACAATTCTTAGCCTAAGTGTGTCGCTCTTCTACCTTTCAGTGACCCGTTACACCCCCAATTTAAATAGGAACATTTTAACTTCTCCCCTCCCGATCGACTGGTACTCTAACCCCCCAGGCTTACAAATTGGTGGCAGCGGTACGGATTCCTGCAAGCGTGAACCCGGAACTATATCGGACTCGTAACTTTCACTCCTCGAGTCCGGTGTATTGACGGATCGCGCGTGGTGGCGCCCTGCACGAACCCACAAAACAAATATTTGTGCCTGGAGTATCGGCCGATCCACTTTCAAATAGTTCAAAACAAGTCAGAACCCAGGGTAGTAGGTAGGTAGGACACCTCGTAACGGTAATTCCGAAAAGTAGGTCGCACCTCACCACTATACCTGCATTCCAACAAACTGTGTCGTCACACAGGAACGTAACTCAAAACCGTATCGTCATACGGGAACACACAACAACTAACACCGAACCACTAGACAGTAACTGTGACAGAAAACCGAACCGTATCGACTGTGCTGTGTTTACCCATTTTCCGCGTCCTTACAAGTGAAACATGGTGCTCTCGGACGTCGAGGATGAGGAGGAACAGCAACCCTTCAACAATAAGGAAGCGGTCGATACACTGACCGAAACAATGAAACAAATGAACGTATTGCTCAAGAGGTATCACGAGACAACCCAAGATGGTGACAAGGACGGTATTCCACTTTCACTACTGTTAGAACTGGAACCGTGGGACCCAGATACACCGGGGTCGCTGAGTGTCGGGTCGTTTTTTGCAAATTTCGACACCGTAACCAGTGGGTTGTCTCAAAAGCAAAAAATGAGACTCCTGAGAACCAAGACCAGAGGTACTGCGAAGCAGTTTTTGATCGACAGAGACGATACCCTCGACTATGACAATGCCTACGAAGTAATACGGGACGAGATGACGAACTGGTTCATGCGCGAGAACCCTCAACATGCGGCAGCCTTACTCTGGACCATCAAGAGGAACACCCCAGAAACGCTTCGGCAGTTCGCCGATCGCATCAGGGGATTGGCTCGATGCGCCGTATTGGAGGAAGGAACACACCTCGACCGTCATGAAAAACGGGAGTGGGTCGAGCGGAAGACCTTGAGTGCCTTCGTGAGGGGTGTCGGAAAAAAGATGAGCGCATTCCTCGTAACCAACCGTCCCACATCACTCCGTATCGCCCTGGAACGGGCGGAAGAACTTGAAAACACCCTGACAGAGACGGAAGAAACGGAGGAACGATGGGATCTCGCGGCTGTATCGGGAGAATTGAGGTGCTATAACTGCGGTGGAACCAACCACTTTGCCGCCCGATGCCCCCGAAAGGACCAACCGGTACCCCGACGGGAACAGCGTGTTGGCAATGACCGCCGTAACAGGTGGAACAGTGACGAACAACGCCTGAGAACGGATGAACGACCCGCACCTCGATACCCCTGTATCTTCTGTGCCGCGATGGATCACTTCCCCGTGGATTGCCCTAAGAGTCCGCAACGAACCATATTTTGCAATTTTTGCGGGTGTCGGGAACATCTAGAAGAAAACTGCCCCCAGAAACGGAAACTACTGCCCATATTGCAACCAATAGCCGAACCGAAACACTTGAATGAGGTCAACCGTTACAAGTCACAGGAACCGACCGAGCTCCATGTAACGGCCGTGGAACGCCCTATGGTACGGACCCTCAAGGTAGAAGTGGGTCTTGGACCTGAAACCAGGAACATGCTCATTGATACCGGATCCGCCTTGTCGGTGTTGGCTCGTCCTGTATCGGGAGTCCCGCTCTTGCCGACAAAAATAATGGCATGGGGGGCGGATGGAGCCTTACTACCATTTGCAGGGGAACAAAGTATCGACACCCGTATCGGGAAACACCGATTTAAACACACTTTTCTGGTGTTTGCCCGGAAAGGTGCTACTCTTAATTTATTGGGGCTCGACATACTGAGACGCGTTCCCATGACATTTACCACCGGACCGACTATGGGAATGAGAAGAGAAGATGAATCGGAATGGAGGAACATGGAACCTCTGTATCATGAACTTGGGAGTATAGGGGTGGTATCGCAGTTCGAGAGGAGGGAGGATACTGGGTCACCGCGCCTGAGTCTTCGTGAGGGTGCCGACACAGTCCTCCCCAGCACCTTTCGAGTTGCAATGAGCAGCTCCTCATCCCACCACCATGAGAACCCGGAGGATCGCCCCATAGTAACACTTGAAGAACGCTTCCTGAATAAAACCGCTATGGAGGTGTCGGAAGACATGACACTGTACACACGTGAAGAGTGGAACATGGGTGTATCGTCCGACGTAACCGCCGCTCTGTGCCCAAGTCATGACTTAACCACCGTATCGCCCCCAATATACAAAGAAGGTGTTACAGGAACGCAAGGTGGAACGCCAGGTGTATCGCCGGGTGTATCGCCCCCAATATACGAAGAAGTGACCGGAACGCAAGGTGGAACGCCGGGTGTATCGCCGGGTGTAACGGCAGGTGTATCGCCCCCAATATATCAAGGGGAAATGACAGGAACACCGGGTGTGTCGCCGGGTGTATCGCCGGGTGTAACGGCAGGTGTATCGCCCCCAATATCTCAAGGGGAAGTGACAGGAACACCGGGTGTGTCGCCGGGTGTAACGGCAGGTGTATCGCCCCCAATATCTCAAGGGGAAGTGACAGGAACACCGGGTGTATCGCCGGGTGTAACGCCGGGTGTATCGCCCACAATATACCAAAGAGAAGTGACCGGAACACAAGACGGAACGACAGGTGTATCGACGGGTGGAACGCCGGGTGGAACGACACAAGAATCCCGAACCGAAACACAGATTCGGAACTACAACTTGGATGGCTGCGGTTACAAATTTGGTGACAGTGACGCATTGGAAGCAGAACCTGTACCTGAGTATGAATTGGACGAGGAAGAAGACTTCCCTGAAAGACGGATACCAGTGGCTACCATGCAAGCCGGACGACCGTCACCAACGTCGAACCAAAGCACTCACAAGTTGATAGGAGGAGTATGGAAAAAGTCCCAGGAAGTCAAGGATTGTGTGCAGAGGTGTGAAACCTGCCAATGCTGGAACATCCCTGCTGGACATCGTCAACCAATTCAGAAGCCCCTTCTTCCTAAGGGGCCTGGACAGATTTTAGGGGTGGACTTCATTGGACCAGTCACGTCTGGAGCCCCCCAGAAATACATTCTGCCAACTATTGACCGCTTCACGAAGTACACCAAATTTTACCCCGTAACCAATTGCACTGCCAGCACCGTGATGACACCATGTCCAAATGAATCATGGAATCAGACGACTGAACCTCCTGATACCCTACCTCATGAATGGAACAAAGATCCTATAGCCTCAACATCACAACAGATGGAGCGAACCAACCGCCATAATGAAGAGATCATCAACAACAGTTCGCTTCCCAGGCACTCTTTGCGACCAAGAGTACCGGTCAAATTACAGCCAGATCCATACGGGGAAGTGATGACTTACTGACTAACTACAACTACGACTAAAACTTACCTGACATAGAACAAACACGTACACGTAAACACCTGAAACACAAACATACAAGTATATTAATACAACACAGAAATAAGATTGAACTCGAAAGGGACCCTTCAGGTCAAACCATTTAACTAGGACCCTTCAGGTCAACCTCCCAAGCCCACGACCCGGTAAATTAGTATAGGACCCTTCAGGTGCTGTAACATCAATAAAATAAATTCAAAAAGACTGAGAAACTCACCTTGCTTTCAAGCCCAGATTGAGCCCAAAATGCGCTAGTTCGCACTAAAGTAAATGCCAGATAATTTTGAGGGCCAAATGCTATTAGGGGCAATTTGTGGTTCTTAGGATGGTGCAACGACAGCTTGAGGACCCTCGAGCCCAAAAAGGAGCCCCGCCGCCCAACGAAGATATCGCCGTGATACACCGTTATCTTGATCGCAAGACAGCAGCAACCTCCGCCAGCAAATCAAAGGGCCACAGTAAGAAGAAGGTGAAACACGATACGGGCAACCCACCACCAGCCGAGCCCCAGCCCTCAACGTCTAGAGCGCGAGACCCATCACCCGTGGAGGAACTGGAGAAGGTCGTGGTGACAGCAACCCTTCCCTTGCCAACCACCAACCTCGAAGCGTCACCAGATACCGAGCTGCCTGAGCACCCCAATGCACCTTGGACCACGGGAACAAGCAAGAGCCGGCAATATGACCAGGATTCAGATGATTCCAGTATGAGGACTGTGAAGAGCCTTTCATCGCAATGACTCTGTCTATATCCAGTGTCATCGGAGAGGACACTGGCTCCCGGAGCGGTGGGGGATGTGAGCTGCCACTCAGCAGCTCACTGTTTCCCCTATCAGGCCATAGAGGCCAGTAAGTCCTGGAGGATGGAGTAGCAGTACCAGGCCGAAGAGGCCAGTAAGCCCTGAAGAGTGAAAGCAGCAGCAGAAAAGCCCTACAGCCACTATAGTGGGCGTGGCCAAGCCAATGTGCCCTCCCACCACCTGGGCACTTCAAACAAAGGCCTCATTAACCACCAGGAGAAGATCTCCCCCTCCCAGCCGAGCAGTATTACCACCCTTTTTCCAATCTTAATCAGTTGGCCGGACTGGGAGGGAGGATAATGAAATGCCATTGTGTAACTTGGAGAGCTCACTCCCTGATGCGCCGCCTAGCCAGCAAGTCTATGAAGTGTACCCCCTTACCTTTGAAGCTCTCTCCCCGTACCGTAACGCTCGAACGTAACCGTACTATATCGTCCTCCTGCCTCCCCCAGTCAAGTACAGAGATAGGTTTTACCAAGTGAGTGGTGCCATCCTTGCTGTGATTGTTCTGTCCTGCCTCCCCTGGAACCGTGTCGCCGTGGTGTCGCGCTCGTGTCTTCAGTCCTGTCCCGGCTACCCCCCCTGAACTCTCTCTCGCCTCTCATCGTGACCAGGACTCGCCTCGGTAACCCTGCAGCACGTGAGTGTAACTATAAATCTATCTCAAATTGGCCAATTTAGGTAGAAGGTGGAACAAAGTGAAACTCAGTTTAGTCACTATTGTGTATCTAATTAAGAGGATATCGAACTGGAACATTAAGCGTAACCATAAGAAACTTCCTAGTCAGCTTGTACAACGTACCGTAACTCTAGTAAAATTAGTCAAAAGACCACATTTTGTTCTTAACAGTTAAGCCCATCAGGCAGTGTCGGGTCGTTGGCCCCGTAACGTATCTCGAGTCAATCTTATTAAAATTACGTTTTCTAATTCAATCTTTTCTTTCAACTCACCCTGGTTCTGGTTCTGACTTGTAACGGGTATCGGTGATAGGTAGTTAAACTCATTGCAAAACACAGTAACGTCAGTAAAATCATTTTTATTCAACAACCGATACACCTTAAATGGTATAAAATACAGGTAAAACAAAGGTATCTTAACAGTAACCAACAGTATCGTCAAGGTGTGTCGCAGAGCCTCATCTCCCAAGCCGCCTCGGACGGAGCTACCACGACCCACCGAAGTTAAGTATAACAACAATTCTTAGCCTAAGTGTGTCGCTCTTCTACCTTTCAGTGACCCGTTACACCCCCAATTTAAATAGGAACATTTTAACTTCTCCCCTCCCGATCGACTGGTACTCTAACCCCCCAGGCTTACACTACTATGCATCGGATCATCTATACAATCGGGTTAGGGATACGAGGAAGCTATGTGCCTCACCCACTTGGCAAATTTTTTTTTTTTTTTTGGTCAATTCCAAAGGTTCATTATTGAAAGTGCTGCAAATCATTACACAATGATATATTATTTTACTATAATAGGTCTTCCGTCCGCATAGAATTTGATTCTTTGTTGCTAAGGACGCACACCTGTCTCTCATCTGTATTAACTCTTCTGAGTGCTACCTGACGCTCCTCGGGTTCCTCTCTGTCATTTTGTCCTCTATCACAAAACTTTTATTCATAAACGAATTATTGTTATCATGTGAATAATAATAATTCATGTTGAATTTTTATTACAATACACCTCCATTCGAAGAAACAAACCACCAGTGATATATTCCTATGTATAGCGCATAGCGAACCGAGAAGTGATAGTGATGTGGCAGTGATAAGCGTCGGCCGTCGAACAACCCCCTCTTATCATGCCCAGCGTTCGAATCTAGTTTTTAGGACGTCCCACAGTAAGACTTGGGAGTCCTTATGCGATCGATCTGGGGTGAAGGAGGACAACACTCAACAGAAAAAAAAATAACCACACAGTAATCCGTTTTAGACCATTCTGAATCCAAATCCGCGAAAAAAACCATAGGTGTATGTCTGTGTGTGTGTGTGACCAAAATCTACTGTACTCTGCCCAGGCCTTAGTTCTCAACCGATTTTCCTGGTTCTTTTTTTCTTCGACGCGGAAAACTATCTAGTTGTGCACTACGGCGCCGGAATTTCGAATTTCGCCTTCTAAGGGGGAGAAAGGGGGGGTTAATGCTTAAAAAACGTACGTTTGCGGGAATAATCTTGTGAACTCTGCCCAGGCCTCAATTTCCAACCGATTTGTGTGTTTCTTTTTTTGTTTGACTAAAATAACTTCCGAGTTGTACATGATTTCACCAGAGTACCAAAATTTGCAAGAGGAGTGGATGGGTGGGGGGATAATATTCACAAAATATCCAATTTTTCAATATTTCGGTTCCTTTACTGCTTACTAATTGTATCCAAGCTTTGAAATTGAGGAAAAATTCTCATTATACCTTGGGATGTGCATGAATTACTTTCTGTACCACCATGGAAATAAAAGTGGTGCCACCATGGTGCCAGGGCACCATAAACCTCATATTTCTTGGGTTTTTTGGTGTTTCACCTTGAGTACGGATGTGACATTCGACGGACTGCCTACTAAACCTAATAGATGAAAGTTCAATGTTACGACGTATTTCCGCTTTGGTGCCAGACTGGCACCATTGGTGGCGGTGGAGGGGGGGGGGTTGAACTCGAATTCGCATGTTGGGTGTCGTAGATCATGGATTTCAAAATGCTCTTCAGATTCGAGGCTATCATGCCGCTAGAAGTGTTATGGTTTATAAGGGTGGGGGGGTTCACTATTTATTCCCTAAAGTAATAAATAAATTACATCGAGAGAAACAGTCTTATCGCTTAACAACTGGTTAAACTGATCCTATACTTATCCAATGGGACGGCCCCTGGAATGCATGCATTACTAAACAATATGTTTGGTTTATAATTTTCAATAATGAATCTGTGGAATCGACCAAGGAAAAAAGTTTACCCCCCCCCCCCCCTCAAAATTTGTTGGTTTACGTCACAAGGTAGGTAACTACGTAGTATCCGAAAATTGAACAAACATTTTGCCGTCCGTCTGGCGTACGCGGCATTTTCGGAATGAGGTCACCTGTGATGATAGTAAACTTGGCGCCTCCTCGACGGATAACACCTAGTAATACTAGGTCGACCCTTAAATCTGATTTAAGGGTCGAACTTGAAATAAATCAGATACATGATTGTGAATCGCTAATTATTCTTCACTGACAAGAGTAGGCCTAATTTCCGTTCAAATTTCAGCTGATCAAATTCTTTGAATAGAGTTAGCCGGTTTTTGATAGGTTGTGGAGCGATTTTCCCACTCCGCCGTCAATTGGACAGTAATTGGATGAAAACACTCACAAATCATTAAGGAAAGTTTTTTATTGGTCGTCAACCAAGAAACCCTCCAATAAATGTAGACCTGAATTCTGAGATGGATTATAATTGTCACATGAGCCATTTGTTGGACAGCATTTACAAAAATTTTATAACTATATATTCTATTGGCCATGTTGTATAACATGGCATGTTGTCTTCATATTGGCAATACAGGTAAATTCCGGTTATGTTCAGAAGAATTTGCCTTATTTTAGATTGGACAATAATTGGTAGTATTGGTTTCTGAAATCGTTACAAGTCTGTTATGTTCCGATGAACAGATAATGAATGGAAGAAACGAACAGCGATCGCATTTTAGACAGATAAAATTGCAACGGAGATTAGACCTCTTTGGTGGTTCATACTCGTGATTCTGTTTTATCGAAGGAAAACCTTCAAGTACCCCTAGGGATCGAACGGATTGTCCTACAGAGCTCCGCGTGGTCTCTAAAACGCTGCAAATTATTACACAATGGTTTATTATTTTTCTATATAGATCACTCGTCTACAAAATCACCAACCATCCTATATGAAGAAAAATAAATAAATAAAAATAAAAAAAATAATAATAAAAATTAAAAAAAAAATCAAAATCACCAACCATCGATCGCATTTCGGTTGTGGACTGAGACCTTCTCCTCAAGAACTAGAGAGATTAAGTGGTGGAGACTTAGCCCTTCGCAAAGTCATGTGGGTGAGCTGGGCAATTGAAAGTGTGCAAAATTTTTACAGTCAAATTTAGTGGAAAAATTAAACAACTCGGCGCTTTGCAATGAACACTGCGGGAGTTCTATTTCCTTACCAATGGCTTGGTTGCACGTAAAAATCATTATAAAAGGCGCGTAACGGTTTTTTCTGTCGCTTTTTCGTGACGATTTTTTTTCGGTAGGTCATCGCAAAAACACATTCTGTGTTAAAATCAAAATCACCAACCATCGATCGCATTTCGGTCAGCTCTAATTTGAACAGAGATTAGGCCTCTTTCGCGATTCACACTCGTGTTTTGATTTATATATATATATTTCAATATAAACCCTTAAATTTTCGTAGGGAGCGAACGGTTTGTCCTACAGAGCTCCACGTGGTCTCAAAAAATTCTAAAAATTCTATAGAATCTTAAATTGAAGGAAAAACAATACCTTTATATCGAAATTTTTTGAGTTAGGGCGTTTTCAAAATTTCAAAATTGATTTTGGAACCCTTACAAGTGACCTACATCAACCAAAAGCTTCGGGGCACAACTAGACCCCAAATGGAGCCTACATACCAAATTTCATCAAAATCGGTCAATGCTAAGTGGCAAAAGTGCCGCGTACGGCGGACGGACGGCCAAATTTTGGTTTATTATTTTCAATAATGAACCTTTGGAATCGACCAAGAAAAAAAAATTTTTAACACCCCCTCAAAATTTGATGGTTTACGTTTCAAGGTACGTAGAATCCAAAAATCGAATAAAAATTTGGCCGTCCGTCCGCCGTACGCGGCACTTTTGCCACTTAGCATTGACCGATTTTGATGAAATTTGGTATGTAGGCTCCATTTGGGGTCTAGTTGTGCCCCGAAGCTTTTGGTTGATGTAGGTCACTTCTAAGGGTTCCAAAATCAATTTGAAATTTTGAAAACGCCCTAACTCAAAAAATTTCGATATAAAGGTATTGTTTTTCCTTCAATTTAAGATTCTATAGAATTTTTAGAATTTTTGAGACTACGCGGAGCTCTGTAGGACAAACCGTTCGCTCCCTACGAAAATTTAAGGGTTTATATTGAAATATATATAGAGGAGAGTAGAGAGAGAGAGAGATGAGAGAGAGAGAGAGAGGAAGAGAGAGAGAGAGAGAGAGAGAGAGAGATACAGAGAGAGAGAGAGAGAGAGAGAGAGAGCGAGAGAGAGAGAGAGAGAGAAGAGAGAGAGAGAGAGGAGAGATAGAGAGAGAGAGAGAGATAGAGAGAGAGAGAGAGAGAGAGAGAGAGAGAGGAAAGAGACGCAGAGAGAGAGAGAAGAGATGAGAGAGACGAGAGAGAGAGAGAGAGAGAGTGAGAGAGAGATGAGAGAGAGAGAGAGAGAGATAGAGAGAGAGCGAGAGAGAGAGAGGAAGAGAGAGAGAGAGAGAAGAGAGAAGAGAGAGAGAGAGAGAGAGAGAGAAGAGAGAGAGAGAGAGAGAGAGAGAGAGGAGAGAGAAGAGAGAGAGAGAGAGAGAGAGGAGAGAGAGAGAGAGCGAGAGAGAGAGCAGAGAGAGAGAGAGAGCGAGAGAGAGAGAGAGAGAGAGAGAGAGAGAGAGGAGAGAGAGAGAGAGAGAGAGAGAGAGGAGTAGATAGATGAGAGAGATAGAGATACGAGATAATAAGAGAGGAGAGAGTATAGAGAGATAGAGAGATATATAGATATGATATATAGATATATATATATATATATATAGAGATGATATAGAGAGATATATATAAATCAAAACACGAGTGTGAATCGCAAAAGAGGCCTAATCTCCGTTCAAATTACAGCTGACCGAAATGCGATCGATGGTTGGTGATTTTGATTTTTTTTTTTTTTTATTTATTTATTTTTTTCCTTTATATTGGATGGTTAGTGATTTTGTAGACGAGTGATCCATATAGAAAAATAATAAACCATTGTGTAATAATTTGCAGCGTTTTATTCGATTTTTGGATTCTACGTACCTTGAAACGTAAACCATCAAATTTTGAGGGGGTGTTAAAATTTTTTTTTCTTGGTCGATTCCAAAGGTTCATTATTGAAAATAATAAACCAAAATTGGTGAAAAAACGATACCTTTATTTCGAGAGTTTTCGAGCTAGGGCACTCTTGAAAATTCCAACCCTCAATTTTCACCCCTTAGAAGTGACTGACATCAACCAAAAGCATCGCGGCACAACTAGACCCCAAATGGAGCCCATATACCAAATTTGAACCAAATCGGTCAAGTGTTGCTAAGAAAAGTGCCGCGTACGGCAGACGGACGGAAAATTTTAAATTCCATTTTCGGATTCTACGTACCTTGAAAATTTTGGTTTTGAAAAAATCCTATTTTATTAACATGCCTTTATTAACATTCTATTTTATTAACCTTCGTTAGTGAGGAGTTGAGCAATAATTATTTCCTCAGAACAACGTGTCGTCAGCTTGATACAAGATAGTATTAAATACTATAAATTTTATTGTATGTCTGTTACTTGTTGTCTTATTCATTGTTTCATTCATTACCTAAATATTCTTTTTTCAAGCGAGAATACCTACATTGATTGGGCCGTAGATGAGTTCAGGAAGAATGAAGAAGAATCTTCTTTCATCCAACCGACCGACAGAACTCTTCTGGTTGTAGGTTCAAGAGGCGTGGTGAGAAATAGTTGTTCTAACTGCACTATCATCACCAGGATTAAGTTCTGAAATAAACCACGTTTATTTACGCTTACGAGTTACCTATTAAAAAACACATTAATTTACATACTCATTTATTATTAATTTAATATTTTATTACATTATTATATTATAATATTTATGTATTGAATGTCATTTTAGGGGAAATCGACTTTCATTGTCAAAACATTCGATTTGGATGAAGAGATCAAACCAACTTTGGGGATGGAATACTACTTCGCCCTCAACTCAGATTTGGTAAACGGAAAAATATGAATCAAAACTATTAAAATGATTAGATTATATGTATACAAATGATCAGTCCTAAGTTTTGGTGAGTGTCTTCAGAGAACAGTTCAAAATTGAATATTTGATTTGGATAATAATAATTCGTACTTTATTGCTATATTTTGGTTAACAACATATTGGTTTATTATTTTCAATAATAAGCCATTGGAATCGAGCAAGAAAAAAATTTTTTATTTTTCCGTAGACTGATAACTGATCAAATTATTGCCCAAAGGTTTATTGTTTTCTGTATAGATCACCTACCTATTATTTTCTGTATTTCCATCAATAGCACCTACCAATTTCCATATTCTCCGTTGACCCTCCCTCTCAAATTTCAGCTTCCTGCGTTCAATAGGGTTGAAAATGGCTTCGCAGCTCACTCAGCTGATCAGTGATCTCCCGGGCGTCTTCAACATTCGATGTTGCTATTGATGGAAAACCAGTGATCTATACAGAAGGGTGATCTATACAGCTTTTTTTGTAGAAAAATTGAAATTTCACACATTTTTGAAAAATAAAAATCAATAATTGGGATTTCATCAGGACTTCATTTTCTTTTCAGGTTTTCTAACAGTTCTTGAAGAACTATTTGCTTATCCAGCAATTCTGCTAGTAACAAGCATAACTTGTATGGTTTTCATGCAAATTCAATGAAATTTTTAGGGGTTGTATGGTTAAAACTTTTAATGATCCCCTAAAATTTTAATTTTACATCGTTAGCTCCTGCGCATGGGCAAACATGAAAGTCCCAACCAAAGTTTAACAATCTCTCTCTTACAATCATTTCTCATACATGAAAGGCTCTATCTCGACAAATTGCCCGAGTACCAATTATGGCCGACACTCGGTCGAGAGACCAGATGAGATACAAATTCCAAGTTACTAATTCGAGACAGTCAGATTCTCAACACAGGGATTCTGAGGACTCTTGATGGTTCCAAATGAATTTCATTGTCATCCTCAAATTTGGAGGGTATTGATCTTTTAATTAACCATTACGCATCGGATCCCTTGAGACAGTAACCAGTAGGAACGTAATATGGTACCTGACACTTCAATACTAACACGAAACGTTCTCATAATAAATACTGGTGAAATATTTTCCGCAGGACGCTAAAAATGAACTTTGCAACATCTGGGAGTTGGGAGGCGGCACAATATTCAGTGGAACTTTGTATTCGATCGAGCGGATGCCAAATTTGTCCGCCGTGATGGTTTTGGATTTGGCTTCCCCATCCACTCTCTCGCAGTCTTTTAAGACTCTCATAGACGTTCTTCTCAATTACGTGAGTAGAAGAGGTAACCTGGAGGAACTGAAATCAGCTGCCAGAGAATCAATGAAGAATCACCAAGTAAGTTGGTGAAATAAAAAGTAAAATATGCAGATGTTGAGAATGAAAAAACACTTCAAATAACCAAAACTCTTCTGTTCTTAGTAGGTCTCTCTCCCGATTTCACAGTTCATCTATTTTTGTTGATTACAAAGTTATAAAAAGTTATAATCGGGCAGAAAAAAGGCCCTCAAAGTAAAACATCCTCTTTGTTTTGTGGTCCAAAGGTAGTAGCAGAAACTGGAAATGGTGGTGCAGAAAACCCAAAATGGTAATAAATGGTAAAAAATAAATAAAGGTCATATTTGGTTTCCAGGAGTTTTAAGGCTGATGAGAAGTTTTACTAGATTATAAGTCCCACTTGTAAATGCGGTGCCACATCCTATGCTGCGAGGCCAAGTATAAATAACCTTCGGATGGTCTTTTAGCCTTTTTTTATTGCAAAACAGTAGTCTTTGCACAGAAATTGGATCATAACTCAAAAGTTTTAATAGGGATGGTGAAATTAAAAGAAAATGCGAGTACATCAAAAGGCGAGTATTAAATACTCGTACAATAGAATACAGAAAAGAGAAAATGCCGCGTAGGCGATAGTAAAATATCTGATAGTAAAACAGTTGTTAATAAGGAGTTTTCTATAACATTAGCTTAGCGCAAATGGATCAGGAATCCAAAAACTCATTGATCTTCAAACTTTCATATTCGTGGCTTCTATATTGTGGATTTATGTCCTCCAATCGCCGGAGTTTCACAACTAGACATCAGAGGTCCTACCCGCTAAATTTCGTAAATAACTATGATACGTTCTGTAGGCAGTTTACTAAACATAACTAGGTAGATAGCATTTCTAATAATACGTGTTTACCATAATTTTAGGATGCCGATGTTGTGGAGCCTTTTCCTGTACCTCTTGTGATTGTCTGCACTAAATTCGACCAATTTCAGGTACTTATCAAACCAGATTGTATTAGATGTGTTTTGTTTGGTAATATTTGGTAATTTTGGTTTATTATTTTCAATAATAAGTCTTTGGAATCGAGCAAGAAAAAAAAAATTTAACCCCCCCTCAAAATTTGATGTTTTACGTTTCAAGGTACGTAGAATACGAAAATTGAATAAAAAAATTTCCGTCCGTCCGCCGTACGCGGCACTTTTCTTAGCAACACTGGACCGATTTGGTTCAAATTTGATATATGGGCTCCATTTGGGGTCTAGTTGTGCCGCGAAGCTTTTGGTTGATGTAGGTCACTTCTAAGGGGTGAAAATTAAGGGTTGAAATTTTCAAGAGTGCCCTAGCTCGAAAACTCTCGAAATAAAGGTATCGTTTTTTCACCAATTTTAAATAGTATTGAATTTTTAAAAATTTTTGAGACCACCCGGAGCTCTGTAGGACAAACCGTTCGGTCCCTACGAGTACTTGAAGGTTTTCCTTCGATAAAACAGAATCATGAGTGTGAATCGCAAAAGAGGTCTAAACTCCGTTTAAATTTTATCTGACTAAAATGCGATCGCTGTTCATTTCTTCGATTTGTATACAGTTTTGCCTTCTGCGTAACCAGTAATCAAATTTCCATATGAAGCTTTCTATTTTTCCAATCGAGTGTGAAGCGTTTAGTTCTTTCTAATAAACTTGATTGTGAAGGTGTGAAGCCAGTATGGTGTGGTAGGTAGTACCTAGCTGGTAGGTAAAAAAAATGTTGGTGGGTAAAAAACGCTGCAAATCATTGCTCAAAGGCTTCTTCACTCTTCAGATCACTGATCAGCTGAGTGAGCTCCGAAGCCATTTTCAATCCTATTGAACGCAGGAAGCTGACATTTGAGAGGGAAGGTCAAGGGAGAATACAGATGGTGGTAGGTGCTATTGATGGAGAACCAGTGATCTATACAGAAGGGTGATCTATACAGAAAATAATAAACCTTTGAGCAATGATTTGCAGCGTTTTTTAACGACTGTTCAAATTTGTAAAATTCAGCATTTCCAAAAATCGCCTCTACCTTCATACCTAAAGTACCTACATACCTACCTTCTAAATAATTTAGATGTTATTAAATTAATAAAATAATGAGTATAACTTCTACACTATAGTTATTCATCTAAATGATAAAATGATGAATTATCTATAAATAATGTATACCTTTATTAGTCTTATGTACCTATCAAATTGATACCCAAGTTATTCGTTTTAAATAACGTGTGAGGTTCTTCTGGTGAAATTAGTATGTTGTATTGCAACAAACTGACCTTTCAAGACTATTCTGGATTTTTGTGAATTACATTTTTTTCAATACTACTTGTTAACCATCACAACACAATGTAGTACATCGAGTAAAAACACATTTTCCCATAGTTTTACCCTTGAAAAACCAACGGAACCGGGAAACAAAATTGTTAAGAAATCTCAAAACTCAAAATGCGAGAAAAAACTTTGATTTTGGAAGAATCGTTATGTTTACATTCTCAACAAGGTTTTCTTCTGCACTTTGGTCGGTTAATGTAGGTAGTACCCAACGTTCACTTCTAGTTAATATATTTCAATAAGGTACTAATTAGATGTTATTAAATTAATATTGGTCTTCTTACTATTGGTCTGAAGATTAGACTCATAAGGTGCTGTCTAGGACTAACCCAGTACGTTCTCCGTAAATTTCATTAAGGGTGCAAGGAAATTTTCCCCGAGAGTACAATTTCCCGTAAAACGTATGTACCGTTTTCTCGGGTTGTAATCAACCAATCACCTTGATTTTTTTCAAATATTGTCGAGCATCTTATGCTCTATAACTGGTGCAAAGGATAATTTCGTACAACGCTTGAGGTAAGAAAGGCGGATTTTTGAAAAAACCATCAAAATCAGGGCTCTAACCCACCAAAACGGAGCACATTTTTATCTTGTTGTCGGGAAAAATACGCCAATCCCTATGCACAGTTGGTGTATGAGATACTGACGTACAAGTAAAAAAAAAGAACAAGGAGATAAGTCCAGTATAACTCAACAAAATGGAACACGAGTGCTAGAATACGCGATTTTTCAGGAACCACGATTTTCTGAAATTAAACAATGTTCATCTCATGACGTCATCATACGGTTTCCTAACGCTTCCAACTTGCTCCAAGGTGACTCGATTTGATGAAAACAAAGAAGAAGAAGAAGCTAAATCTCTTGTTTCGTTGTTTACTCGTCTTTTTCTATGTTTATGTCTCGTTTTGTGCCGTGAAATCCGTTCGTTTTGTGCTGTGCTGAATCGTGCTGAATGCGGACGGTCCAGCGTATAGCGCCGGACTCTACTAGCGCAAACCCTGACACAGGTCGGTTTGCGTATTTATTTGACCCACTTCTCGTTCAAATTTTTTCATGATTTTTTTTTTTAAATTGGTCCGTGATTATATGCACATTAACAAAAAATTATTTTTAAAAAACCGAATTTTTACTCGAAAAAAATCTCCTTGTACCCTTAAACTAGCATGTTGGTACCTACTACTACAATTCGTAAAGTCTTGCCCGAAAAAAGGCCAGGACAAAACCAAATTTGTACAACACCAAGTCCATGTAAACAAATCGTATTTAATAATTCATTTTTTTGGTTTATTATTTTCAATAATGAACCTTTGGAATCGACCAAGAAAAAAAAATAATTTTAACACCCCCTCAAAATTTGATGGTTTACGTTTCAAGGTACGTAGAATCCAAAAATCGAATAAAAATTTAGCCGTCCGTCCGCCGTACGCCGTACGCCGCACAGTGGGCAGAATGGCCAATCTAGGTAGACAAAATTATTTTTTGGTCGGTTTTTTATTCAAAATTGAATAAAAAGATGCTGATCACGGGAAAAATAATGAAATGATTTCTTGACTTCAATGAAAGTAGGCAAACGGTATATATACCGTATATATATCATAATGTATTATGATAGACTCGAGCTGATGACGCCGTAGGCGAAATATTCTCGTTTAAATTGTAAGT
This sequence comes from Apolygus lucorum, assembly GCA_009739505.2. Classification (NCBI taxonomy): domain Eukaryota; kingdom Metazoa; phylum Arthropoda; class Insecta; order Hemiptera; family Miridae; genus Apolygus; species Apolygus lucorum. The sequence continues at coordinate 1,979,365 of CM019179.2, read as the reverse complement.
TTTCTTTCGTGTTTATCACTATATTTTCAAACCCTCTGTTAATTTTTAATTTTTTAAAATATCGCACGCGAGTGTTTTCGATTTTCACCCCAGAACTCTAATGTATTATGATATTTTTGTACATTTTGTATCTTAAATTCTTGACATTATGATCAGGTGCTGATTAATTATTTTGCGATTAATGACATTATTACAGTGTTAAATGGATATAACTCTGAAATATTGAATAATTATTTGAAAATATTATAGTCATGTTCCTATCTCTGATGTATTATCAATGTCTTGAGTGGTGACTTCCTGCTCTAATGGTATGCTGCATGTTAACAAACTAAGAACTTCTTCTTCCAATCGGTCGGATTTTCTTACAATTGGTTTCCTAAAACTGAAAACAATTGGGCCTGAAGAAACTAAAAGCTTCATCAATAGATCGCGATTTGAATATTCTCTCGAACATCTTCTGGTGTTATGAACCCTAAAGCGTCTGCAATCTTTATTTCGGGCTTCTTGCGCCTCTTCACTCAGCATCCCTATAGGCACTAAATGGTACCGAATTATCTGAGCACTGTAATCCAGAGATAGCGCTTCAGAACACGATTTTTTTATGCATGTATTGTTCGATATTGTAGAAGATTGATCTGTTGATGTGCTTGAAGTTGCTTCTTTTAAGATACGGCTTGTGATCCTGTCTTCTGCTGATTAGAGAGCAGTGAGCGCCGCAAAGCATAACTTTTCGGGGCCAGCAGTCAACAATTCTTTTACTTTTCTTCTTTTTGTTTTATCGCTTGAGTCCTCGAATTGGTTTTTGGGACGCCCAGCTGGTTGGTTCATTATAGCTTGAGTAATTTTGTAGAAACTCCTCACTTCAATTTCTTTCCCACTCAGCCTTGTCGAATATTGGTTGGAAAAAACGTCTTCTTTCCTATGGCACGTTTCCCACATCTCTCCGATTTTTTTTGAAAAGTCTGTCACAGCATTTTTAATAATTTTTAAATTTAATATTTCTGAAGAATCGTCCAGATTACCTAACCCAATCACATACCTAGTGAGGTTTTCGTGGCGATATTTCTTCGGTAGCTGTTTCTATTCCTTACGAATTGATGGCAAGGAATCGTGACCTTTATACCTGAAAATCAACCATTAATTAAGTAACTCGAAAAACGCATAAAATCGCAAAAAAATGTGGTTGAATACCGAAACTAGAACACTCAAAGAAACGAAAAAAAAATCGAATTTCTTTGGCAACTCTTGGCCGTGTGCTACTTTAACTCCAAGATGTGTCAAATATCATTTTAAAAAATACGGTGTGGCCTATACTCATAAACACACAGTATCAGACGCAATTTTTACAATTTTAGCTGGAAAAATAGTACTTACTCCTTTCAATGGTTTCCATTATTCCACCAAGCCTGGAACGATTCTACCAACAACTAACTGCAGCATAGACGAGAAAAGTTGGAGGTTCATAGTGGCTGATAATGATATTTTGTTCGAACAGGAAACGGCGACACTTTCGATCGAAGTTTTTACACCCATAGAAGTATTGAAGATGTAAATATTATCGTTTTGGGGACTGCGAACTCATAATGAACAATGACTAATATTAGAAATTCCCATGTTTTGACTTGACTTTTATCCACCTAGATTGGCCATTTTGCCCACTGTGCGCCGTACGCGGCACTTTTGCCACTTAGCATTGACCGATTTTGATGAAATTTGGTATGTAGGCTCCATTTGGGGTCTAGTTGTGCCCCGAAGCTTTTGGTTGATGTAGGTCACTTCTAAGGGTTCCAAAATCAATTTTGAAATTTTGAAAACGCCCTAACTCAAAAAATTTTGATATAAAGGTATTGTTTTTCCTTCAATTTTGGATTTTATAGAATTTTTAAAATTTTTTGAGACCACCCGGAGCTCTGTGGGACAAACCGTTCGCTCCCTACAAAAATTTGAGGGTTTATATTGAAATATATATATGTATATATAAATCAAAACACGAGTGTGAATCGCAAAAGAGGCCTCAATCTCCGTTCTAATCTAATCTCCGTTCAAATTAGAGCTGACCGAAATGCGATCGATGGTTGGTGATTTTGGTTTTTTTTTATTTTTATTTTTTTTTTTTTTTGATTTTTTTTTCATATTGGATGGTTGGTGATTTTGTAGACGAGTGATCTATATAAAAATAATAAACCATTGTGTAATAATTTGCAGCGTTTTGGAGCTTACTTTCATTATTCTTGTTCTCTTCCTTTATGAACAGTCATTCGAACCAGAACAGAAACGCGTCATCAGCAAGTACCTCAGGTTTTTGGCTCACCGGCACAACGCTACTCTGTACTTCTTCAGCAGCAAAGCTCCGACGCTCATCAGAAATTCGAAGGAAGTCATGCTGCATTTCACTCACGGATTTGAACCCATGTAAGCTAACTACTGGGAGTGTTGTTATTTAGGAAAACTCTTCATATTTTCCTATAAATAATATCAATTTTTGCAAGTTTTTCTTTGTATACTGATTACGAATTGGGTAAACTCGAGAATAAAATGATAATTGTACCATTCTATTAGATGAACGCAGAGGATAGGCTCTGGAGGTGGAAAGCCTTAAGCCATACGTTGCTTTTGGATGCACTTTATTTACTAGAAATGTGTTACCTCGGTGTTGCTATACAGGGTGTCCGATAAAGAAACGACCAAACTTCAAGGGTCGATTCCACTTGTAATTTGGGACAAAAAGTGCCTCGTAGACTTTTTTAGATGTTTCTTTGTCGAGTTATTTCACTTTTTAACATTTTTTTCGTATGTTCGACCTTGTCTCACTAAAATTACTATAGCTTTTTTTGTCTTGCACATTCAAATCTGATTACGTTGAAAAGAGCATTAAATTTTCCATTAGATGAGCTACAACACACATTTTTAATCTAGCATCTAGTTAGATTTTTCTAGTTCAAACTGAAAACTTTGCAATTTTTGAGTTTTTTGACGAAATTCTCAAGAGATTTTTACCTATTTTCTGTAGAGGAAAATCAATGCGGTTATCTGCAAAAACATCACCAAAATCTCAGCTTTCCGAAAGTATAATAAAAACGCTGCAAATTATTACACAATGGTTTATTATTTTCTATATAGATCACTCGTCTACAAAATCACCAACCATCCAATATGAAAAGAAGAAAAAAATAAAAAAAAATCAAAAAAAATACCTATAAAAAAATCAAAAAAAAAAATCAAAATCACCAACCATCGACTGCATTTTGGTCAGCTCTAATTTGAACGGAGATTAGGCCTCTTTTGCGATTCACACTCTTGTTTTGATTTATATATATGTATATATTTCAATGTAAACCCTTAAATTTTCGTAGGGAGCGAACGGTTTGTCCTACAGAGCTCCGCGTGGTCTCAAAAAATTCTAAAAATTCTATAGAATCTTAAATTGAAGGAAAAACAATACCTTTATATCGAAGTTTTTGAGTTAGAGCGTTTTCAAAATTTCAAAATTGATTTTGGAACCCTTAGGAGTGACTTACATCAACAAAAAGCTTCGGGGCACAACTAGACCCCAAATGGAGCCTACATACCAAATTTCATCAAAATCGGTCAATGCTAAGTGGCAAAAGTGCCGCGTACGGCGGACGGACGGCCAAATTTTGGTTTATTATTTTCAATAATAAGCCTTTGGAATCGAGCAAGAAAAAAAAAATTTTAACCCCCCCTCAAAATTTGATGTTTTACGTTTCAAGGTACGTAGAATCCGAAAATCGAATAAAAAAATTTCCGTCCGTCCGCCGTACGCCGTACGCCGTACGCCGTCCGCCGTCCGCCGTCCGCCGTCCGCCGTACGCGGCACTTTTCTTAGCAACACTGGACCGATTTGGTTCAAATTTGGTATATGGGCTCCATTTGGGGTCTAGTTGTGCCGCGAAGCTTTTGGTTGATGTAGGTCACTTCTAAGGGGTGAAAATTAAGGGTGGAAATTTTCAAGAGTGCCCTAGCTCGAAAACTCTCGAAATAAAGGTATCGTTTTTTCACCAATTTTAAATAGTACAGAATTTTTAAAAAATTTTGAGACCACCCGGAGCTCTGTAGGACAAACCGTTCGGTCCCTACGAGTATTTGAAGGTTTTCCTTCGATAAAACAGAATCATGAGTGTGAATCGCAAAAGAGGTCTAATCGCCGTTCAAATTTTATCTGACTAAAATGCGATCGCTGTACATTTCTTCGATTTGTATACAGTTTTGCCTTCTGCGTAACCAGTAATCAAATTTCCATATCAAGCTTTCTATTTTTCGAATCGAGTGTGAAGCGTTTAGTTCTTTCTAATAAACTTGATTGTGAAGGTGTGAAGCCATTATAGTGTGGTAGGTAGTACCTACCAATAGGTAGGTGTGGTAGGTAAAAAAAATTGGTAGGTAAAACAATGTTTGTAGGTAAAAAACGCTGCAAATCATTGCTCACTGATCAGCTGAGTGAGCTCCGAAGCCATTTTCAATCCTATTGAATGGAGGTGCTCTTCCAGGCGTCTCCAGCATTCGAGGAGATATTCTTCACTCCTCACATCACTGATCAGCTGAGTGAGCTCCAAAGCCATTTTCAATCCTATTGAATGGAGGTGCTCTTCCAGGCGTCTCCAGCATTCGAGGAGATCTTCTTCACTCCTCACATCACTGATCAGCTGAGTGAGCTCGAAAGCCATTTTCAATCCTATTGAATGGAAGTGCTCTTCCAGGCGTCTCCAGCATTCGAGGAGATCTTCTTCACTCTTCCGATCACTGATCAGCTGAGTGAGCTCCAAAGCCATTTTCAATCCTATTGAACGCAGGAGCTGAAATTTGAGAGGGAAGGTCAAGGGAGAATACAGATGGTGGTAGGTGCTATTGATGGAGAACCAGTGATCTATACAGAAGGATGATCTATACAGAAAATAATAAACCTTTGAGCAATGATTTGCAGCGTTTTTAATCGATTTTTGGATTCTACGTACCTCGAAACGTAAACCATCAAATTTTGAGGGGGTGTTAAAATTTCTTTTCTCTTGGTCGATTCCAAAGGTTCATTATTGAAAATAATAAACCAAAAACTTTACACTGGAACTTGTGGGAGAAATTTGTATTTGAACGAGGTAAAACGTAATTTTTTTTTCAACGAATTCGACGTTTTGATGGGAAGATTCGGAGTTGGATGATGGGTGGAGGAGCAGCGGCGGAGGAAACCTCTGAATTTCGTCAAAAAACTCAAAAATTGCAAAGTTTTTGACATTTTATGTCTTTACTATGGCACATAAATGAAAAATCGTCACGCGGGGAGCGTTACGCGGAAATTTCTGATGATTTTCACGTACAACCAATCGTTCCTAGGGAAAACTAATTTCCTCATTTTCCACCCCACAAAAATCGTTCACCACTCATTGGAAAGCTCTCAATTTATTAAACATAAGACATAAAATGTCTCTCGTGGTTCCGTACTTGTACGAAAGCTGTATCCACCGTTTGTGTTTCCCTGGTGTTTAAGTTAATTACTTAAATTGAATTACTTGTAGAATCGACTTTACTTTACTTAAATTGAATTACTTGTAGAATCGACCCTTGAATTTCGACCGTATCTTTCTCGGACACCCTGTAATACCTAACCAACGTCCTTTTGATCTCAATCAACTTTAGAAAATCTGATGATACTAAATTATCTGAAAATCTAATACTTTCCTAGATTGGTGTTTTGTTTATATCTACTATTATAATTGCTATCTACTACTATTTAGCTACACAGGTGGATGGGCCCAAGCATTCTTGGCAAGTTTCTACATTCTGTCTCACCTGCCTTCAATTTCGAGAGATATGACTTCTTTGGCTCTACGTCTACTCTGTTTTGTTTCCCTCGTGATTTTATCAATCTTGTCTTCATTGGACATCGTAATCGACGAGGGCCTCAAAAGGGAATGTCACATGGTCCAGCGTTAATGAATAAACTTCCCAAATTCATAAATTTATTCTACAACTTCCGAGTTTGTCTCGGAATGGACATTTTAATTTTCTGCAGTATCGGTACTGAATCCTTTAAATACCATGGAAACATCCATCCTGAAAACCAGGGAGTAATGGAACCCCAAGAAACCAGAAAGATTTCCCACAGTCGATCTGCATAACTGTTTTCATGTCTTCTCAACCCAGCAACCTGCATGTTACACTAAGACTAGCCTTCTGACGTGAACATTTCTATTGTTTTGACTTCTCTAAAACTCCTTCAAAAGCCTTCCACCCCCGTTAAATCGCCTCTAGATCCCATTGATGATAACAATCTTAAAATAATTCTTTCCTCATGTTCGAAGTTCCAAATTGATTTTGGTATATTATTTTCAATAATTAACCTTTGGAATCAACCAAGAAAAAAAAATGTACCCCCCCCCCCTCAAAATTTGTCGGTTTGCGTTTCAAGGAGTAGAATCCGAAAATCGAATAAACAATTTTCCGTCCGTCCGCCGTACGCGGCACTTTCCTCAGTTCCCATGGACCGATTTTGATGAAAATTAGTTTACGGGCTCCATCTGGGGTCTAGTTGTGCCCCGAAGCTGCTTTTGGTTGATGTCGGTCATTGCTAAGGGTTGGAAAATAAGGGTTTACATTTTGAAAACGCCCTAGCTCAAAAAATTTCAATTTAAATGTTTTTCCATGAATTTAAGATAACATTGAATTTTTAGAGACCATGCGGAGCTCTGTAGGACATACCGTTCTCTCCCTACGAGAACTTAAGGGTTGGGCTTACGATAAATCAGAAACACGAGTGTGAATCGCAAAAGAGGCCTAATCTCCTTTCAAATTTTAGCTGACCAAAATGGGATCGCTGTAGGTACGTCGTAGGCAGGTGGTGACAGTGGCAAAGCCGAGTTCTTTGCAGACGAGTGATCTATATAGAAAAATAATAAACCTTTGTGTAATAATCTGCAACGTTTTAAATACGTCCTCACTAAAGTTCTATAACTATAAGATCAACTCCCCCTATCGCTATGGTATAGAGGTGTGTTCAAGATCAAATATTTCATGTATCTTTTTCTTGGAATTAATCGTTCATTTATTCACCATGGAGCAACCTATACGAATACCCAATCAGACTGAAGCAGATATAATAGAAAGGAGAACTTGAATCCTATTGGCTCAGAGAAGTTGAAAGGATCTGGGAGGTTCAACAAATACTTTATATATACTTTATATATTTATAAAGCAACCTGTTAGGCATCGTGTCGGGTTGCGTACTTCTCTCTCCTACTTATTGCCTTTTTGTCTACAGTAAAAAGGCTCAAATGGACTACAACAAACCACTTCTGATTCCTGCCGGAACAGATAAATTCGAGTCCATCGATGAAGGCATAGAAGACACAACTACCGCGGAGTCCTATGAAAAGCTCCTCAACCATTATTTCAAACAGGTTTGTACGATGAGATTATACCTACTTTAGGTATTATTTACTATAGGTACTTCTTCGACTATTCGTTCTGCAAGTAGAAGGTCGTACCACAAACCACAGAATAATGGGGGGTGCGCCTTGATATTTTTTAGATTTTGGTTTATTATTTTCAATAATGAACCTTTGGAATCGACTAAGAAAAAAATTTGTTTTACACCCCCTCAAAATTTGATGGTTTACGTTTCAAGGTACGTAGAATCCAAAAATCGAATGAAAATTTGGCCGTCCGTCCGCCGTACGCGGCACTTTTGCCACTTAGCAGTGACCGATTTTGATGAAATTTGGTATGTAGGCTCCATTTGGGGTCTAGTTGTGCCCCGAAGATTTTGGTTGATGTAGGTCAGTTCTAAGGGTTCCAAAATCAATTTTGAAATTTTGAAAACGCCCTAACTCAAAAAATGTTGATATAAAGGTATTGTTTTTCCTTCAATTTAAGATTCTATTGAATTTTTAGGATTTTTTGAGACCACCCGGAGCTCTGTAGGACAAACCGTTCGCTCACTACGAGAATTTAAAGTTTGGACTTACAATAAATCAGAAACACGAGTGTGAATCGCAAAAGAGGCCTAATCTCCGTTCAAATTAAAGTTGAACGAAATGCGATCGATGTTTTTCTTCATTTTGGATGGTTGGTGGCTTTGCAGACGAGTGATCGATATGGAGAAATAAAAAATAATAAACCATTGTGTAATAATTTGCAACGTTTTTAATCGATAGTAGACTACATCCTGAGAATTTTGGCACCAACCGCGACCTTCTAGCGTGAGTAGATCTGTTTCTATGATTTTTCAAAGTTTCGACTGTTTATGACGTCACGCGCCCCACTCGCCTGGGCGGGACCCCCCAGCCCACTGTGACGTCATAAACGGTCGTAACTTTAAAAATTCATAGGAAAAGATTTACACACGCTAGAAAGTCGCGGTTGGTACCAAAATTCTCAGAATTTAGATTAAAAATAACAATAAACAGTTTTTCCTACCCAGGCGCACACACTATTCTTTCAAATTGTAGATCCAGAGATAAGCTGTACAAAAAGGGGTGACAGATAAGATCAAAAATGTATGGAAGTGGTTGCAAAATGTTTAAAAATGAAAGACTTGGGCGTCCTTAAGCGATTAATCTGGGGAGAAGGAGGACAGCACTCAACAGAAAAACACTTATGGTATTAGAACGGTGTGGACAGGTCGATTCGACTCTGGTTCGGGCCCTCTTCTATTTATTATTGAAAATAACAAACCAACAGAAATTGAAACGCTTGCATACCAGTCTGCAACACAGAGGGACATTTTATGTCTTTAGTCCCCAGGTGACAACAAAACTAGTGGCATTGTTTACTACATCCATTAATAACATTGATATAAAATGTCGAGATAAATATTAAGAACAAGTACAAAAAAAATGCGTGATAAATCGAGAGCTTTCTAACGAATGTGGACAATTTCTGCTCTTTCAAAACTAAAGAACTTTTATTTCCCTAGCGATGACTCGGTTGTAAGCGGAAATCATCAAAAAACCAACCGAAATGATTTTTTTAAACGATTTTGGTTTGTTATTTTCAATAACAAGCTTTCGGAATCGAGCAAGAAAAAAATTTTTTACCCCCCCTCAAAATTTGATGTTTTACGTTTCAAGGTACGTAGAATCCAAAAACCGAATAAAAAATGTTCCGTCGAATGAAAAAAATCCGTTGGTAGGTAAAAAAAACGCTGCAAATCATTGCCCAAAGGTTTATTATTTTCTATATAGATCACCCTTCTGTGTAGATCCCTCCCTACTAACCGTAGGTACCTACTACTTACTAGGGCATTTTTGAACATTTCTACCCTTCATTTCCATTTGGTTGGTGGTTGGGGTTGAAATTTTCAAAAATGCCCTAGTAAGTAGTAGGTACCTACGGTTAGTAGGGAGGGATCTACACAGAAGGGTGATCTATACAGAAAATAATAAACCTTTGGGCATAGATTTGCAGCGTTTTTGTTAAATTTTTTAAAAATAATGAACCTTTTGAATCGGCCAAGAAAAAAATTTTTGTTTGTGTGCCAAAGTAAAGACATAAAATGTCAAAAACTTTCAGTAAACATGCGACATCTCCCTCTAATAAATACAGTGTTCAAATTTCAACGCCTTCGGTTAAATTTCAGGAACCTCCCAAAGAAAAAAAATTTGATATCACGCCTATCCTGGCAGCTGCCAAAGAAAAGCGGATTGACGATCTTCTGCAATTGAAAGAAGAGGAAGTAAGACCTTCTTCGTTAAAATTGTTATTATATTAAAATTGAATCAAAACTGTCTACCAAGTTGGGTGGTCAGCAATAGAGCTTCCTCATAAAATTTATGAAATCCTCATTGAAGTTGATTTTATACACCTAGATTATTCTACATTTATTATAGAATATATAAAATTAGTTTGTGAAAGAGTGCTTATTATTTAGAAGTATCACTGATAAATTCCTGAATACTAATCTGGATTTTCACGATCATGTAATGATTTGAGTTGACAAATGGCAACACGATTGGTCTTGGTTGTGATTCTCTACAAGCTGGGATACTCTTTATATTTAATTAAGTTATTATAATAGTCTAATTGTTCTCCAAAAGCTGATGTTTGTTAATCCTTATTTATTGGTTACAGTTGGTTGTGCAGAAAGTTGAAGGTGATCTTAAAGGACATCTATACAGATCGCAACACTTGTCGACCGGCGAGGGAGATGTCATGTTTGATCCACGATTTTGAAATTTCCCATTTTCTCTCAAATTATTACGTTATAAGTATCTGTCGAACTGAATACTCATTGCAATAATAGTAAAGTTGATATGCAAAGCTAAACTAGTATTAAGTTCCTCTAGTTATTGCTTTTATCCGTGTGACGTCACACAGAATGGATGTATCGATTCTTCGACTAATCAAACGGTTATTCGAATCTCGCTGAAAGGCGGCCATGTTGACTCCGTTGTAAACAAAGATTGTATGGACGGTTTTTCATTATGCCAATTTATGCGGTTATTAGTTGCTCTTCTCGTCCCGGAAGCGGTGTTTAATTTTTTGGTTTGCCAAAAGTGATTAGTAACAGTGTGGAAAGACAAGAGAACTTTCCGAAAAAATGAGAATATCAGCCTTTTGGTGTCGCTGATTCCCAGCATTCCTAACAACCATGTTCAATGAACTGACTGAATTCCCATCCTTGTAAACAAAGATTTTTTCATTAGGCATGCCGATTTGTGCGGTGTTTGGCTCATAGGGTATTCTGTACATAAAAATAGGTAGGTACTATGTAAGTTTTAAAAAATACCTAAAAACCTTGCTATCTGTACTTCGATCTGAAATTTGAAAGAAAAACTCACTACAGACCTCAGTTTGGAAGTGAAATTAATGAGGCCACCACGGTGCCAAAACGTTCATGGCACGACCACTACATATGGATGAATGCAACCATAATAATGCGTTAGTGTTGTTCTTCAACGTACAAGTCAACTCATGGGGCCAGTTATGACTCCATTGCATGTTAATCTATCCATATTCAAACCATAAAACGGAGTAAACGTTTAGGTCAATATATATATATGGAACCTAATTTTGAAAATTTGCTCATACAATATTGCTTCATGGCTTGAAGTAGGGTGTGTGCTAGAGTCGGGAAAGTGGTTTATTATAATTTTTAATTGAAAGTAGAGCCCTCACTGAGAGTTTTGGTATCAACTGGATTCTTCTATGATGAGTAGATCTTTTCCCATGATTTTTCAAAGTTTCATAACAATGTTGACTTAGCAATGGGCAGGGGATGCTATCCTAACATTATTTTCATCAAACGACCGTTGTTGAATCTACTACCTGCCCAAAACATGGCATACATCGTTATTATTTCAATTAACCTAATAATAATTGGATAACATTTGAATTACTTACCTTTCCAAACACCATCACCTTGTCACCTGGGAGTACCTTGCATGAGACGGATTTCACATGCCCTGAAGTAACGAAGTTGTGCGCATCCAAAGATTTGCAGCACTTCAGTTGCTTCAGGGATATGAAATCCGTCTTCAATACAAGATACTCCACGAGATCTTCGCGAGTTATGTCAGGAAAATCGTCTTCACAGTCAACAACACTCTGCTCAAAGGGGTCTAAACCACGGCAGAGATGTATCTTATATTCATACCACCATCTCGTCACCTGAGAGTGAACACACATACTGAGTATGGAATTTCTTGTCAGACATCTAACCCACAAGGGAGACATAATAATAACGATTACATAATTGCTTTTAAAGAATATTATCACCATCGTTCTGTTTATATACCAAGAAACTTGGTATGTAAACAGAATAACCTTGCTGGATAGGAGCGCAAATGGCGCCCCTTCACGACCAGCTGATCGGGTCAGAGAAGGTTATGTTGAGTAGGTTATGTTTGATATCGAAAATAATCGATTATTGAGTCTCGAGGATAAAACGAATAAGAATATTATAGTTGTTAACCTATCTTATTGGAGTATCGAAAAATTCTGGCTTCGTGGATGGAGACGTGGGCCGCACATATTGGTGAGCAGCGAGGATTGCTGGGTGGAATGGACGGACTTTTGGATGACGCAAAATGCAAGCTACGTGAAATTTACCTGATTGTGGCCGATATGCAGAGGACATTTTGATTCGGTAATCGCCATTACCTTCATGAGTAATTGACCAGTATTTATCCGTCAGTACATTAATAAACTACACAATGAAGCCGCAACGTCAGGTCACTGGTAAGATGTCGTGCTGAATTCGACACGGCGATCCTCTGACATCGTTGATTTTCAACATGGTGATAGACTTACGAGTGTATGTAACCACCGAAGAGAGACATATTAGTTAGTCTAGGTTGATATTTCCCGACGATGTGATCTTAGTGGCCTCTTGTCAGGCCCCCAAGTCCAGGCTGGTTCTTCTTGGAAGTTTCTGGGAATAAATTTCTCGCCTTATGGAGTTGAACGAAAACATCCAGGAAAAACATCCAGCCCTCGAGGCCACTTCCAAAATGATGCCCACAGCATTGAAACCTTGAGAAATTGGAGACAATTCGAGACACCATTCGTTTCCATTATTATTATTGATTCTGAACAGAAGGATGTACGGAACCTAATTGTGGGTCTTCTCAAAAAGTGGCTGTATCCCCAGTATAAGTTAAATATATTTCGCTAGACGGTAGCGTTTTCGAAGGTAAACTCAAATTCCTTCTCATTTGGCAACAAAACGGAACGTTTGGAAGCTGTTTTCAGAGCAGTTTCGGTTAATGCCCATCACTTTTGAGGGGTTTTCAAAAACCCCTACCTCCAAAACTTGAATTTTTAAAATCGACTGAAACTTGAATTTCTAAAACTTGAACCTCTAAAACTTAAATTTTTGAAATCGACTGAGACCACCCAGAGCTTTTTAGAACAAAAATAGTTTCTCATTTTTATTTAAATTAGACACCTATTCCAGATTAAAGTTAAGAATTGAAATTTAAAACTTTTATTTAAATTTAAAATGAGAAAATAATACAAATACTTGAAAATTGAAATTTAGGTTCCTACCTATTAAAATATTTAAAAGTTACTTACGGTTAATTTTTTTTCTTGCTCGACCACAAAGGTTCTGAAAATGATGGACCGAAAGAGCAGGAGGATTTGCAACCCTTTCTAGGGGTTTTGGGTGAAGAGAGTGAAGGGGGTCTCAGTAAAAACCCGTTTGATCAGTTTGGTTTTTCCCATTTTTCTCCGGCAATTATTGTTCGATTTTGATGATTCCAGCGGTAATCTTTTAGTTTTTTCAATTGCCTAGACTGATGCACTAATAAATTACGAAAATCCTTGAAAATTTAAAATTTAGGAACAACTTTTAAAGTTTTAGCTCCTGCAATGTAGGGAAACACTGACCCGAAACGAGGAACGAACGGCGACCGACTGAGACCCCCTTCAATCTCCACTTGAAATGATTGTAACCAATACTCTAATTCAGTAGGTAATAGAATAATTCGTAAAACAAAATTAAGTAATCGTCCTATTAACCCATTTCCGGCCACTGATGCGTTTTCGCATCGACCTTTTTTAAATATTGAAAATAGTGGAAAATCTTCGTAGAAGAATTTTTTCTCACTCGTGCTGTTCCTGTACTCGTAAAAAAAATTCTTCGACATTCGAGAGCTCGATGCGACTTTGGAATTTTTTTTTTTTTTTTTTGCTTCCGAGTCTACCAAGGTAGCGGAAGCTTTGTTTTCACTTTTCAAGGACGAAAAAAAAAAGTTCTCCAAAATCAAAATTTCCACTCGCGTTTTGCGTTTTAGACCTTTCTGAACAATTTTGGTTCCGTGTCTGTCTGTCTGTCTGTCTGTCTGTGTGTCTGTCTGTCTGTCATGAATTCCTTGTAACGCGCATAACTATACGAAGTTATTGTCCGATTTCTATGAAATTTTCAGGGATTGTGCGGGTTGGTGTGTAGACGGTCCCCTATGAAAATCATCATCCCCGGACTGATAGAAGCGACTGCGCATGCGCAAACGTGAATTCCTTGTAACAGCCATAACTTCTACATTTTCCATCCGATTTCAATGAAATTTTCAGGGATGTTACAGATTAGTATTTAAATGGTCCCCTGTGAAAATCGTCAACTTCGGACTGATAATAGCCACTGCGCATGCGCAAACGTGAATTTCCTTGTAACGGCCATAACTTCCACATTTTCCACCCGATTTCGATGAAATTTTCAGGGTTCATGTGAATTAGGTTGTAGATGGTCCCCTATGAAAATCATCATCCCCGGACCTATAGAAGCGACTGCACATGCGCAAACGTAAATTCCTTGTAACAGCCTTAACTTCAAGTGTCCCCCAGGGGTCGCGGGTTCGAATCCCAGCCGAGGCTAAGTATTTTTTTGATCCAATCACATAATCTACTCACTTACTTTTTCATCCGAATTTGATGAAATTTTCTAGGGTTGTCCAGATTAGCGTGTAGATGGTCCCCTATGAGGGTAGTGGAAGGTACTTAGAGATTGGTGTTTTGAGATTAACAACTATGCATCAGATTTTTTTTTTGAAAAGGAGGCCTTTTTGGCCAAAATTATGATTATGGTGGCTCAAATTCGACCCTAGGCGATTGAGCGTTCTGGGCCGCGAGTCAAATAAATCACATCGATTTGGAAGACTGAGGCTTCTTAAATCCCATTAAAATGTAAAATTCATAAAATTTGGAGTATTTTCGCTCTCAATCGGTGAGCAAATTATGCCTTATTTCGGCCGCCATCTTGTAAAAGAGTTCATCCTCCTCCTCTCACTTCTCTGTTATTTCCACCCTTGGCTTGAAATGGGTTAAAATGTTATTTTGCTTTGTGACAATGATTTTGGGTTTTCCTTTGGGAAAATGTGATACCCTTCCGTAAGCAAATCGCAATACATTTACATCGTGTTACAAGTAGTTCGGGCGATTATTTGTAAGTGCCTGGGTGGATACATAAATAATAGATAAATCATAGTAGGAAGTACCTTATACTTTGTTCCGTGAACATACTATCAATATTATAATCTCAAGAATGTGTGGAACTGATACGTTAAAAGTAGTATCTACAAGGTAAGATACATAATTCATTTATGACATCACTTTTACTACCTCCATGAGGTATCTGACGAACAGCAAGTGAACGTTTACACTCGTTTTGATAGCCATTCATAAAACTAATCATGTCATGCCAGAACTTCGAATGAGTTGCGATTCGAGAGATTTGTCTCGTAGTTTCGATTCCACGATTATGTGCTCGGCCACCGCAATGTTGATGTCCATTTCGAAAATTTCTTTCTTGATGTCTTTGACGGCTTTCTTGATGTGAACCAAAGGTGCTGTTGAAACAGTTAATTTATTACTGACAGGCTCCTAATGATCGGTGAATACAAGGTTGTGTTCTTGTTCGCTACAGTAACAGTAGGAGGAACTGGAATATACCAGGTGTCCATTATTTTTACGACAAAAATATCGTCACGTCAAGACTCAAGAAAGCGTTACTACGTTCATTTTAACAAATCATGTGAACGTTTGTCGCGAAATAAACATTTAAAAAATTATTTGGTGGACAAATGGAATAAAATTAATCATTTAATGATCTGACTAGAACCGTAGGTCTACCGTCCGTAGTTTGTTTTTCTTTATAGAAATCAGTTTGTCTGTTTGTTAGTTTCTTCTTGATGCAAAGCTGGACGGACTTCTGTACGATCTTCCCCAAATG
This sequence comes from Apolygus lucorum, assembly GCA_009739505.2. Taxonomy (NCBI): domain Eukaryota; kingdom Metazoa; phylum Arthropoda; class Insecta; order Hemiptera; family Miridae; genus Apolygus; species Apolygus lucorum. The sequence goes on along the minus strand of CM019179.2, from coordinate 1,963,686 downwards.
ATCAGTAGGTTCACGATTGAAATCTATGCCGTCTGAATTTTCTGCGTGTCCTACTTCATCGTGAGACAAGTTGCCAATCATATCGGTGTATGAATAGTGTCATTGTTGGAATTGACTGCACAATAAATATACTTAGTACATGAAAATCTGAGTCCAATGACAATAACATAATAATTATTTATTATGTTATTATGTGGGACCTCATTTATAATCGACATCAAAGAAGACAATTAGGGGTGAATGTAGACTAGGTATAATTATTATACCTAGTCTACATTCACCCCTAATTGTCTTCTTTGATGTCGGTTATAAATGAGGTCCCGCAGGACGTTAAATTAATTTTCATTTCATTTATGTTTCTTTAACTCTTCTCCTAAGCCCAAAGGCAACAAACTATGAGGTTTTAAATGAAAATTATTAACACGATTATAACAAAATAATATAACAAATCGGTGTGGAGTGTACGAGAATTCCCGGTACTCGAGAATAATTCAGCATTCAACTCCGTTGTCCGGTTTGCGAGTTTTACTCTCAGAATGAATTTTCGTCCAACTGTCATTCCAGGCGCCGCTGACGTCATTAGCTGTCTTCCAGAGGGAAGATCAGAATTAGTTGTTGTGGATTTCTGAGTCGTGGATGAACGTAGCTACGTTAGGGTCGATACGACTCGGGTTGGGTCCTCTTGAAATAAAAGGCTCTTGGATTTTTTCTTTTTTAATTAGCAACAGTTTCACAGAACAGCTTGTCTGCATCTTCAGGCTTATATTCTCTAGTGTAGTATTCATACATGTGGGTATAAAATTTTTATCAGTCTTATCAGTTTTATCAACCTCTCTTTCATCTGCTTCAGGCATTATTAGTCAAAAACGTCTGCCAGCAGGCTAATGGTTGGCTTAGGGATGCCCAGACCACCACCACCTCCTCTGAGGGCATTCAAAGAGAGAGAAACTAGATGGGCTATCCAGAAAACTTCAAGCAAATCTTCACGACTTGTCCAGTTTAAAATTGTTGTTCAATGTCAAAAAATATACACAATTCCTCTGTACATAAGTCACAGTTCAGTGGGGAAATTTTGAATAATACTGAGGCTACAGAGCACATAAAATGAAAAAAACTTTTAACAAAGGAGAATGAGAAAAAAAACTTGTTTTTTTGGACAAGCCGTGAAGATTTGCTTGAAGTTTTCTGGATAGCCCATCTAGTTTCTCTCTCTTTGAATGCCCTCAGAGGAGGTGGTGGTGGTCTGGGCATCCCTAAGCCAACCATTAGCCTGCTGGCAGACGTTTTTGACTAATAGTGCCTGAAGCAGATGAAAGAGAGGTTGATAAAACTGATAAGACTGATAAAAATTTTATACCCACATGTAAGAATACTACACTAGAGAATATAAGCCTGAAGATTCAGACAAGCTGTTCTGTGAAACTGTTGCTAATTAAAAAAGAAAAAATCCAAGAGCCTTTTATTTCAAGAGGGCCCAACCCGAGTCGTATCGACCCTAACGTAGCTAAGATCAGAATTGGTTCTGATGATTTCGCTCATGGCTTAAGTGGAGCGGGGTTCACCAACGGCTGAACCCTAAAAATTATCAAGACCTGCGCCTTTGAGTTGTCACCAATCCAGATAATCTCCCGGGCCGACTCTTTTTATTACCGGCGCTCAAACTTTAAAAGTTGTACTTAAATTGGAAATTTTCAAGGATTTTCGGAATTCATTAGTGCAGCATTCGAGGGAATTGAAAAACTAAAAGATTACCGCTGGAATCATCAAAATCGTACAATAATTGCACATTTTTCGCCGGCAATAATTGCCGAACAATAATTATTGCTGTTGAACAATAATTATTATTGTTCAATTTTGATGATTCCAGCGGCTATATTTCAGTATTGCAATTCCCTAGTCTGTTGCACTAATGAATTTCGAAAATCCTTGAAAACTTCAAAAATTTATAAAGTTTGAGCGCCGGTAGTTTCGGGAAATACTGACCCGGAACGGTCGGCCGACTGAGACCCCTCAACTTCGGTGATCTCACGGGAACCGCGGTATTCTTTCAGTAAGTAGATTTGGGAACTACTCTGCAGAAACTAATCGATTAATTTTTCCAAGATTAAAATGTTCTTACATCCATCAGACATCGTGGCGCCTCTTTCGTCCATTTCTTGCTTCACGGTTTCCAGGTTGTCGGAAATACTGTTCAACGTTTTTTGCCTCTCGACTACACCAACATTCACTTCTCGGTACCTTTCGTTAACTGCCGCCAACTCATCCTGGAAAGAAGGTGCGAATTAATCATGTACTTCAATACAGAATTCTAAGAGTTGTGATGATAATTTCATTTAATCTTTCTGAATTGGAAGGGGAGTTATGTGAATAACTAATCAGCTAATCACCCTCGTAAGGTGAACTCTTTCATTTCCTTTCATGGCTACCTCCGAGATCTCACAAGGAAGTTGTTGGGTAGATCACAAATGAACAAGCTGACTTTACAACACTGATATGTGTTACAAAATATGTTTTAGTAAAAACTGCACATTTGAAAAATTTAGCTTGGAAAATCGTCGAACTAAACTGCCTTATTAGACAAAAAACTAAGGTGGGGGAGTCCTATCAAGTGCCATAAGGACACAACAGAAGGCATCTGGAGCCTCTCTGTTTCCAGAATATATTTATGATCCAGTAGGTATATTTATGTGGGTGAGATATTATGTTTTTGTTCCTCATCGCTGATGACCTCAAAATCTCCTCTTCACTGAGTCTTCTTTTGACTGTGAAGCATTGCAGGGGGAAATTTATTTACTGCTCTGCTGCTGATGCTTGGTGCTCAATGCATCGCCATTTCCTAAATCCCTCGTAATGCTCGTTGAAGCTACCCAGTCGTTCTTGACTATATCGTAGAAGATCGTTAGAGGTCTAGCAAGGTCCTTGATCTGGGAGTGCTCTGTGATGTAAGCACATTGAAGTACCTAGTTGCAGGTTAGCGCAGACTTGGATTCTCGAAGCGGAATGCCAGGGAATTCACGAACATGGTGATTCTACGAGGCTCTTGTAATCCCGTTGTTATAGTGTGCGTCACCTGTTTGTTCTGCATCCTACGATGTACTCAAGTACCAGGAGTAGCGTACGCAGAATAGGTTTCTGCGGTTTCTGGCCTTCAAGACAGGCCACCTACCTTCAGCCGATGTGGTCTGTGAGAGCTGCCAACTCTAATCACTCGAAAGCTCAGTCTAGAAGAGCTCTCTTCCAAAAGATTTTGAATAATAAATGCCCATCTCTGCTCTCGAAGATCACTATTCAAGTACCACGTATATCCACTACTATTTTTTACATCTTCTTCCCCTACATACTACCTCAGCAGACCCTTCAATTAAGAAAATAGGAATTTAAAACACATTTTTATTAAAATTTTCTTGATAAATTTGTATCAAAAACCTCTGCCAAGTTGGTTGAGCAGTAAGTGTACCTTCCTCTTAAAGAATAACGTGGGTGTCCCAGAAGGGGTGGTGACACCACCGAGCACTCCCACCGAAATCCCCGACTCGAGTAGCTCCGTGACACGTTACATACATAATCTGCAATCATGAAAAAGTGTTGGACGTTCCAAGTCGGAAGTTTCGACGTTTTATTTTCCAAAAAATGTTAGGGCGTCGTGTTCGTTGAGAGTTAACTAAATAGTTAGGTGAAGTGGGTACCGCATACCTGTAATTTTTGCTTCCGAGTCTACCAAGGTAGCTGAAGCTTTGTTTTCACTTTTCAAGGTTGAAAAAACAAGTTCTCCAAAATCAAAATTTTCAATTGTATTTTACGTTTCAGACCTTCCTGAACGTTTTGTTTCCGTGACTGTCTGTCTGTCTGCGTGTCTGTCATGAATTCCTTGCCACAGCCATAACATCCATATTTCTCATCCGATTTCGATGAAATTTTCAGGTATTGTGTGGATTGGTGTGTAGATTGTCCCCGATGAAAATCATCACCCCCGGACGGATAGTAGCCGCTGCGCATGCGCAAACGTGAAATCCTTGCCACAGCCATAACTTCTATATTTTCCAACAATATTCAGAGACTGTGCAGATTGATTGTTGTGATAGTGGAAGGTACTTAAAGATTGATGTTTTGAGATTAACTACTAGGCATCTTCTTCTTCTTCTTCTATGGCGCTACAACCCGTCGAGGGGTCAGGGCCTCCTGTAATGATGTCCGCCAGTCCTCTCTGTTTTGTGCTGCTGCTCTCCAGTTTCTTGTCCCAAGGATGGAGCGGGATTCAGATGTAACACCATCCAACCAGCGAAGTTTCGGGCGCCCAATTCTTCGCTTGGCATGGATTTTTTCGTCAAGGATCTTTCGAGGGGGCTCCTCTGGGTTCATCCTGGCAACATGTCCAGCCCACCGGAGCCGTCCCACCTTTATAAATTGGATGACGTCTGGGTCCTTGTATAAATCCATCACTTCTTGGTTAGTTCGACGTCTCCATGCGAATTCCTCTGGATCATAGATTCCACCCAGGATTCTCCTCAGAACTTTTCTCTCAAAGCGGCGTAAATCTTCTTCTAATGCCTTGGTCAGGGTCCACGTCTCGGAACCATAGGCAAGGACCGGTCTGACTAAAGTTTTGTACAGGCGCAGCTTGGTCGTTCGTGAGATCACCCTACTTTTAAGCTGTGGAACCAATCCAAAGTAGCATCGGTTAGCCGCCTGTATTCTTCGCTGCACTTCTGCTACAACTTCATTATCACTTGTTACCAGAGATCCCAGGTAGACAAATTCATTCACAGTGTCGAATGTGTATCCGTTGACTTGAATTTGTGCTGGTCCTCTCTTTGTTGCATCAGTTGTCATGTATTTGGTTTTCGACTGGTTGACTTCCAGTCCAAACCGTGCAGCCGCAGCTTCAAGATTTGTGAAAGCTTCACTCATGGCTGCAAATGACCTACCCATGATGTCGATGTCATCGGCGTATCCGAGGAGCTGCGCTGTGTGATTAAAAATATTACTTAAAAAATTAAAAAACTACTAGGCATCGGATTATCTATACAATCGGGTTGTGAATACGAGGAAGCTACGTGCCACACCCACTTGGCAGACGTTTTTCACCTGTAAAGCCCGATATTGTGTGAGCATCAGATCGAACTGGCTGTTGATGAGCTTTTCTCGTTTTCCCATTTTCTGCATCACGTTATCGATGTCGGTGGAGATTTTCCCGAGGTTCGAAGTGACCAGAGTCGATATTTCGGTGAGACCAGCTTGGTGAGTTTTCATAATTTCCAAATGAGATCTCCAGTCCCCACTGTCTGCATCGAAATATTCAATTAGTTGTAAAGTTACAAAGAAATGAGGATACTTAGTATAAGACGACACGAACACTCGACCACTATGAGAAAACTGTTGTTTAGATTCATGAATTTACCACACTGCAAACTAACTGCTGTAACTAGAATTTTATGTAGTTAAAAATGAACGAATGGGACGAATGTTCGTTTAAGCATTATATTTACTCTAGGAAGGTACCGACGAGTATAATCAACCTAACGCGATATTATTGTAATCTCACTTGATTTTATAGAAACTTTAAGGAGAGGCATCACTCTTTCCAGTTCCAACTGCCATGCTTCTGCCGTGACATCATTTTCAACTACTTCATTGATTTTTCCTGTCTCGATGTAAGCCTGGAATGATAGCACAAACGAATTAATATATTTGTGTGAATCCGAATGACTAGGCATCCGATAAGAGTAAAATTCTTTTTTTTTTTTGCTCGATTCCAATGGTTCATTATTTAAAATAATAAACCAAAATTATACTGTTTAGTTTGCCCTCCACTTGATTGTTACCACTTGTTTCGTTGTGTGATTATAGGTGGACCCTCTGAATTTCAAGATGAAAGACCGAAAATTCAACGTGCCAAGAAAAAGGTTTTGTTGCCCCTCAACACTACCTGACACCATCCCTTTGCACCACGGTACACAAGAAAAGAGTCTGTCAAGTGGGTATGGCACATAGCTTCCTCGTGTCTATAACCCATCCATAATTTATTGCATAGATGATCCGATGCACAATACTCATAATCTTGAAGCATTAATCCAAATACCTTGAACTACCTTCATAGGGGAGCCAACCTGTACAATCCCTGAAAATTTCGTCGAATTAGAATGGAAAATGTAGAAGATGAGCTGTCAAAAGGGTTTACGTTAGCGCATCCGCACAGTCTAATATCAAAGAGGTGGATTTCCAGAGGGAACCATCTACACGCCAACCCGCACAATCCTATAACTTCTTATATTTTTGCCCATTACAAGGATTTGCGGACACACTGACCTACTTTTAATACACACTGACTGACATACACGAAACCAAAATGGCTCAGGAAGGCCTAAAATGTAAAAGTCGAGCGGAAATTTAGATTTTGGGTGGTTTTGTAACTATGAAAAGTGAAAATAATACTTCCGCTACCTTGGTAGACCCGGAAGCAAAATTTCATCTATGGTTCGAAGACTCTTCCGTATTATCTGACTTTGAGCTTGGGCATCGACCAGACCTGGTTGCCATGATTTACGGCAAATGAAAGGAGTGGCACCCGACAACATCACAGTCATGGTTTCAACTTGTCATGCGCAGGGTGAGATGCGGAAAAAGTGCCACGGAGTTACTCGAGTTGGGCATGTCGGCGGGCGTACTCCGTGGTATCACCGCCCGCGTCCCGTTCGACTCACGCCTAAACTAGAGGTCGTAAAGGCACTTGCTTTCATCCCTCTCCCCCAACCACACCTTTCTCATCATCACTCATCCCTAGTGTTCTCGTTCTCCCAATTAAGATTTCGATTTATTTATTAATTTTCACAGTGTACTCCTTTGAGCGGAGTTTGAAGAAAACTTGAAAAGTAGATCACTAGGTAGGCAGAAGTGCTTACATTAGAGAGGTATAAATCGTCAACATCCAATTCATTGTCCTCGTCGAAATCGCTGTCGTCGTCGATCGCCATGTCCTCTTCGACTCTGTCGAGGGCGAGCTCTACATCAGCATCCGCCTCCACTACTTCCTCCTGCGTCTCTCCCACCAACGGTTCGTCAGGCCTAAAACATATACCCCAAGCTCAAACTTGAAACTAAAAATAAACGTCTGCCAAGTGGGTGTGGCACATAGCTTCCTCGTACCCATAATCCGATTGTATAGATAATCCGATGCATAGTAATAAATCTCAAAACATCAATCTCAAAGTATCTTCCACTACCCTCATAGGGGAGTCTAGTCTCTGAATATTGTTGGAAAATGTAGAAGTTATGGCTGTAACAAGGAAATATACTGCGCATGCGCAGCGGCTACTATCAGTCTGGGGGCAATGATTTTCATAGGGGACCATCTACACGCCAACCCGCACAATCCCTGAAAATTTCTCGAAATCGGATGAGAATTGTAGAAGTTATGGCTGTGGCAAGGATTTCAAGACCGATACACAGACTCACAGACAGACAGACACGGAACCAAAATTGTTCAGGAAGATCTGAAACGTAAAACACGAGTGGAAATTTTGATTTTGGAGAACTTTTTTTTTCAACCTTGAAAAGAGAAAAATAGCTTCTGCTACCTTGGTAGACTCGGAAGCACCTAATTGGAGAACTCATCCAGCAAGACGTGTACAGGACAGAGGAGGTAGTAGATTGATTCTACGTGCTCTCTTGATGATGTCCTTACATCGAAACCTAATAGAAGTTCTCGACTTGCTGGTTACGAAGGTTAATTCAAGATTGAATGGGGCCACGTGAACGTAGTAAGAGCCATTCTTTGAGCGTTTATTCGTGCAATAAGCGCAATTCATGCATTAGTCGATCGAGAGATCATTTTTTTTCATCGCGCGGAAGGGTTGGCACAAATGTAAAACGCTGCAAATTATCATACAATGATTTATTATTTTACTATATAGATAAACCATCTGCATCTTAATACTACCTTCTAGCAACAACATCGCTGACCGAGAGGCCTGCATTACGAAATTCAGTTCTTGCTTGCTAAGAAAGCCAGACCGAGTGACAAGAAACCCTATGAAAGAGACGAACGGGTTCTAATTCCATTCAAAGAATTTAATCAGCTGAAATTTAATTTGATCAGTTTTTTGCGATTCGCAATTCTGATTTATTTGAAGTTCAACCGCAAGTCCTCATAGGGAGCGAGCGGTTGGTCTTACAGGGCTCCGCGTGGTCTCTAAAAATTCTGAAAATTCAATACTATTTAAAATTGGTAAAAAAAGATACCTTTATTTCGAGAATTTTCGAGCTAGGGCACTCTTGAAAATTACAACCCCTATTTTTTTACCCCTTAGAAGTGACTGACATCAACCAAAAGCTTCGGGGCACAACTAGACCCCAATTGGAGCCCATAAACCAAATTTTAACGAAATCGGTCCATTGTTGCTAAGAAAAGTGCCTCGTATGACTTATTTTTTATTTTGGTTTTTGGATTCTACATACCTAGAAACGTGAACAATCAAATTTTGAGGGGGAGGGAAGGGCGGGGGGTAAAAATTTTTCTTGCTCAATTCCAAAGAATCATCTTTGAAAATAATGAACCAAAACAGCGTCAAAACTGAAAAATTGCCCTGGAGCAAGTTAAATTTTTTTTCTTACTGGGTTCCAAAGGCTTATAATCTAATTATATAAAACGCCAACCGTACGTACGTACGTATGCACGGAGGGGTCGTGGCAGAGGGAGAGTTGTGGGCTGGAGGGGTTGGGGGCGGGAGGAGTCGGAGGCGAGAGGAGTCGGAGGGGTTGGGGGCGAGAGGAGAGTCGGAGGAATAGTCTTTGCCTGCTTTTAGTAGGCTTTTCAGCTAGTTGAAAATAATAAACCAAAACGCTGCAAATTATTACACAATGGTTTATTATTTTTCTATATAGATCACTCGTCTACAAAATCACCAACCATCCAATATGAAGAAAAAAAGAAAAAAAAGAAAAAAAAATCAAAATCACCAACCATCGATCGCATTTCGGTCAGCTCTAATTTGAACGGAGATTAGGCCTCTTTTGCGATTCACACTCGTGTTTTGATTTTTGGTTTATTATTTTCAATAATGAACCTTTGGAATCGACCAAGAAAAAAAAATTTTTAACACCCCCTCAAAATTTGATGGTTTACGTTTCAAGGTACGTAGAATCCGAAAATCGAATAAAAATTTGGCCGTCCGTCCGCCGTACGCCGTACGCCGTCCGCCGTCCGCCGTCCGCCGTACGCGGCACTTTTGCCACTTAGCATTGACCGGTCAATGCTAAGTGGCAAAAGTGCCGCGTACGGCGGACGGCGGACGGACGGCCAAATTTTTATTCGATTTTTGGATTCTACGTACCTTGAAACGTGAACCATCAAATTTTGAGGGGGTGTTAAAATGTTTTTTTTCTTGGTCGATTCCAAAGGTTCATTATTGAAAATAATAAACCAAAAATGGAAACGTCCTGCTTTAATCATTATTAAATGATAAAAGTGTGCTTCATAGGTAAAGTTTATTGAACATTTCTAAAGAAAATTTCAGACGAATTTTAGTCATTAATGATTTTAGAAATTTGGTTTATTCTTTTCAAATACTTAATAATTTAACATTGGAATTGAGGAAGAAAAAAACGCTGCAAATTATTACACAATGGTTTATTATTTTTCTATATAGATCACTCGTCTACAAAATCACCAACCATCCACTATAAAAGAAAAAAAAATCAAAAAATCAAAAAATCAAAAAAAAATTTTAAAAAAATCAAAATCACCAACTATCGATTACATTTCGATCAGCTCTAATTTGAACGGAGATTAGGCCTCTTTTGCGATTCACACTCGTGTTTTGATTTATATACATATATATATTTCAAAATAAACACTTAAATTTTCGTAGGAAGCGAACGGCTTGTCCTACAGAGCTCCGCGTGGTCTCAAAAAATTCTAAAAATTCTATAGAATCTTAAATTGAAGGAAAAACAATACCTTTATATCGAAATTTTTTGAGTTAGGGCGTTTTCAAAATTTCAAAATTGATTTTGGAACCCTTAGAAGTGACCTACCTCAACCAAAAGCTTCGGGGCACAACTAGACCCCAAATGGAGCCTTCATACCAAATTTCATCAAAATCGGTCAATGCTAAGTGGCAAAAGTGCCGCGTACGGCGGACAGACGGCCAAATTTTTATTCGATTTTTGGATTCTACGTACCTTGAAACGAACCATCAAAATTTGAGGGGGTGTTAAAATTTTTTTTTTCTTGGTCGATTCCAAAGGTTCATTATTGAAAATAATAAACCAAAAACAGAAAAAAACGCTTGCATACGAGTCTGCAACGCATTGGGACATTTTCATGTCTTTACCTATTGCTTTTGGTTTATTATTTTCAATAATGAACCTTTGGAATCGCCCAAGAAAAAAAAATTTTTAACACCCCCTCAAAATTTGATGGTTTACGTTTCAAGGTACGTAGAATCCAAAAATCGAATAAAAATTTGGCCGTCCGTCCGCCGTACGCCGTACGCGGCACTTTTGCCACTTAGCATTGACCGATTTTGATGAAATTTGGTATGTAGGCTCCATTTGGGGTCTAGTTGTGCCCCGAAGATTTTGGTTGATGTAGGTCACTTCTAAGGGTTTCAAAATCAATTTTGAAATTTTGAAAACGCCCTAACTCAAAAAATTTCGATATAAAGGTATTGTTTTTCCTTCAATTTAAGATTCTATAGAATTTTTAGAATTTTTTGAGACCACCCGGAGCTCTGTAGGACAAACCGTTCGCTCACTAAGAGAATTTAAAGTTTGGACGTACGATAAATCAGAAACGCGAGCGTGATTCGCAAAAGAGGCCTAATCTCCGATCAAATTAAAGCTGACCGAAATTCGATCGATGCTTTTCTTCATGTTGGATGGTTGGTGGCTTTGCAGACGAGTGATCTATATAGAAAAATAATAAACCATTGTGTAATAATTTGCAGCGTTTTACCTCACTATAGGATTTTATAACCCACCCTCCGTTGTTGTCAGAATGTGAAACCGATTCCGGGATTAATTATCTTCTACACTCACGATCATTAGTTTGTAAACAAAATATGAGAACAGTTATGCCCATAGCTCCGCTATTCGTATAGTCAATATGTTATGGAGAACATGAAAATGTTCGTTAAATTGAGAGCTTTCCAACGAGTGGTGAACGATTTTTGTGGGTTAAAAAGTGTAGAAAAGGAACAAACCTAACAACGGGGTCGTTGTAAGCGGAAATCATTATAAAGGTGCCCGTCCACTAGGTCGACAGCGCGGCGCGGCGCGGCGCGACGCGGCGCGACGCGAAAAAAATTTCTAGAAATATAATGGGAAATAAATGGGAGCCCGTCCACTAGGTCGACAGCGCGGCGCGGCGCGGCGCGGGTCGAAACTTTTTCGCAATCTGCCGCTCTCCAGACTTCTGGAGCGCGGCGTCGCGCCGCGTCGCGCCGCGCCGCGCCGCGCTGTCGACCTAGTGGACGGAGGGCGAAGCGAAAAATTGTCGACCTCGGTCATTTTCGTCAGTGTTCGGCTTTTGTAACGAGGCTTAATCAATGTGTGAAGCTCGAAAAACTTCCCCCTCGACATTCTAAAATACTTTATAAACTTTTGCTCGTCTCTTAGCAAATCTTTTAACAGGTGATTGTGCTCCCCCAGGTTCATCCTCTTTATTGGATGGACCCAAAATCTTCTCCTTTTCCCACCGATTTGGTCCTCCTCATCTGCTTCCAAAGCTGCAACTAAAAGGAACATTTCTTCGTCGTCCGATGAAAACAGAATACCTATGCCCGACATTTTCCTGAGAAGGCACCGTGGCAAAACGGCGGGTCGAAAAATTTTATCCGCTCCAGTGGACGGAGCCTAGGAATTTCGCGTCGCGCCGCGTCGCGCCGCGCCGCGCCGCGCTGTCGACCTAGTGGACGGCCAGCTTAAAGGCACTGTAACACAATTTCGTAACGCAATTTCGTGACAGTTTTTTGTGCTATGTGCCAGGGCAGAGACATGAAAATGTCAAAAAAATGTTGTTTTAAGCTGGCCGTCCACTAGGTCGACAGCGCGGCGCGACGCGAAATTCCTAGGCTCCGTCCACTGGAGCGGATAAAATTTTTCGACCCGCCGTTTCGCCACGCCTGAGAAGGTGCCTTCTCAGGAAAATGTGGGGCATAGATATTATGTCTTCATCGGACGACGAAGAAGAAATGTTCATTTTAGTTGCAGCTTTGGAAGCAGAAGAAGAGGACCAAATCGGTGGGAAAAGGAGAAGAGTTTAGGTCCATCCAATAAAGAGGATGGACCTGGGGGAGCACAATCACCTGTTCCAAGATTTGCTAAGAGACGAGCAAAAGTTTATAAATTATTTTAGAATGTCGAGGGGGAAGTTTTTCGAGCTTCACACATGATTAAGCCTCGTATACGAAAGCCGAACACTGACGAAAATGACCGAGGTCGACAATTTTTCGCTTCGCCCTCCGTCCACTAGGTCGACAGCGCGGCGCGGCGCGGCGCGACGCGGCGCGACGCCGCGCTCCAGAAGTCTGGAGAGCGACAGATTGCGAAAAAGTTTCGACCCGCGCCGCGCCGCGCCGCGCTGTCGACCTAGTGGACGGGCTGCCATTCATTTCCCATTAAATTTCTAGAAATTTTTTTTCGCGTCGCGCCGCGTCGCGCCGCGCCGCGCCGCGCTGTCGACCTAGTGGACGGGCACCTTTATGCACTTGAGATATTTATCTCCGCGCAGTTATTTTATTAGTACACTTAAGTGAATTCAATAAACAATTTCTAAGCGAAACGTTCGTGATTCTATCTCTCAATCATTCCCAAAGTTTCATGCAAAAACGTCGTACCTACATCACATTAAATGTGATATCACATTTACCTATATCAAACTTTGATACATTGCTTATTTTCATTTGTTTCATAGAGACCTCATAACCGAGGCGACCGCGGACAGTTTTTAAACTCGTCTGGGCATGAGATTACTTTACAATATTAGAATTAGTTTCTGAAAAAAGTTTTAATTGGCTCTTACAACGCTTTTGAGGTGACCCCATTCAAGTATCGTTCAGTGGTGGTAGATTACAAAATAATTATCATCGATAAAAGACGTATAGAACTGGCCAGCCTGCATACCTGCTGCGGATGGGAGCGGCATGAGAAAATGCATTTTTCTCAACATCTAATAAGTAGTGCGAATATTACAAATTATAAAAACCGAACTCTTAATTAAGAAACTCACTTTTTGTAAGAAATTCTCTGTTTCCTGATAGCGATGTCAACCAAGTTTGAAAGACACAAAATTGGGTAGTAGCCGGAACCCTTTTTCAGCTTGCTGGGAGAAAAATCTGAATTCACCTCCTGGTAAATAAAATTAGTTAACGAAATGAAAGTATGTACTCTGGTATAACACATGATTTGGTTAATTAGGAAGGTACTTGAACTGTACCAGAGATCGAAGAGCTTCCAGGATACTAGCGATCGTGGAATTTGGATCGTCGTCCTCCTGAGGTTGAGAAAACATCAGGCCGATCTTCTTGAACAGCCAGGAGCAGAGCGAGACAAACATGAAGAACTGCTCGCCAGGGTTCGTCTGAAGTGCGAAGTAATGCCTGCAAGAATTCCTCGTGTTCTTATAAAGATGGCAAATTTGATTACGAGTGTTCTCAAAAACTATTAATCATTCTGTTTATACTTGTAAAGGTACGTTGTTCAAAGTTTGCTATTACGATTACGATCTCTTAACCAGAGTCCTCTTACTGATCAGCCGAAATTGGGACATTCTCAAGTTCCGGAAGAATTTTTGGGGGCACGAGGACCAAAATCAAAAACGCTGCAAATTATTTCACAAAGGTTTATTATTTTTCTATTTAGATCACTCGTCAGCAAAGAACACGGCCACAGATACTACCTACCTACTACTTACCTACTTCACAATCAAGTTGATTTCTAAGAAATAAATGCTTCACACTCAATTCGATGAAATAGGGGGGTTGAGGTTGCCCTGATTATTCGGAAATTTGATTACTGGTTGCTAAGGACACTAAACTGAGTACTTATGTAAGCTGCCGACCCTGAAGGGGATTGGCTAAATAACGTTGTGTAGGGAAAAGAGAGGGAGGAAATGACAGAAGTGAATGGTTGCAACTTAAAGTTAGGTATGAAATTTATACTTAGCTTCGTTGCGCAACGGTAGAGCGGAAGCGGCAGATGCGGTAGGCGTTTCTTGTATAACCTGAAAATGGAGCACTTCCCTGAAGGGGCTTCACCACGTTGCTCAAAAAAGAATAGAAGGACTGCAATGCGACGTGGCGCAATTTAACTATGTAATGCCTAGGGTGAAGGTATGATATTGTACTATTACTGTGACTTCAGTATTTACCACTTTGAGAAATTTCAGGTGTTGCTTGGACAAAGAACTCAAGAAAATACGTTGCAGCGAAATATAATGAACTCGAAGGTGCAATGCAAAACAAACATATGAATGTACAACTTTGAATGGTACAAATAAAATCAATTGAAACAGAAGCAATTCGTTGTTGGTTATTTTCAATCCCAGATAATATCTTATACGAAAGAAAAGGTCAGTATGAGGTTGGTATGACAAGATTAAGATGATTATTTTAGTGTAATCAACAATATGTTTCACGAATAGCTGCTTAAAGGCAACTATGCAGAAAAATGGTAAGCCTATCACGGTAGATTTCGGATAAGTCTCTGTCTCAACCCTACCTATGATTATTGGCCAATAAGGAAAACAGTTCGCACTCACGTTGCTGAAACTCGTTGAGGCGGGTTCCGGTGTGATGCAAGGTATTCAGTTGTCCAGAAGGGTAGTCAGAAGAATGCAGAGGTCGACCAAACAGGAGAGGGGAATCACTACTACGACTGTTGGCTTCAAAAGAGATTTTCGGTATAAGAGAGCAATGTTGAATTTTAAAGTTGCGCAATAAATTGCAGAACGAAAGGGGGCAGTTGCAGTTAATGTCTGTGGGAGTCTTATAACTGTTAACTGAAGGGATGGTAGCAGAGAGCAGGCAGGAATGAAGTGGGGGGGCGGCGCGCAGCCTTATATACGCTCCCCTCCACGCTTGGTGGCTCCCTCGAAGCCCACTGGTGGGAGGCCCCACCCGGCGCTGTGATGTGCTTGACTCCCAATCCCTGTAGTAAGTGTGATTCCCGATCCTTCCTCCTTTTCTCAATCTTTCCGTCTTTCTCCTAGTTTTTCCGTTCTTTTCCCGATCTTTCCGTCCTCTTCCCTCTATCCTGGTCCTGATGCTTGAATAGCAGAACCTGTGAGCTGCGGCTCACGCTTAGGTACAACTCGAAGAAACGAACAGTGATCGGATTTTGGTCAGCTAAAATTTGAACGCAGATTAGGCCTCTTTAGCGATTCACACTCGTGTTTCTTTCACACAGAACGTTTGGTCCTGTAGAGCCTGGCTGGTCTCATTCAATTCTAAAACGCTGCAAATCATTACACAATGGTTTATTATTTTTTATTTTTCTACATAGATCACTCGTCTGCAAAGCCACCAACCATCCAACATGAAGAAAAACATCGATAGCATTTCAGTCTGCTTTAATTTGAACGGAGATTAGGCCTCTTTTGCGATTCACACTCGTGTTTCTGATTTATCGTACGTCCAAACTTTAAATTCTCGTAGTGAGCGAACGGTTTGTCCTACAGAGCTCCGGGTGGTCTCAAAAAATTCTAAAAATTCTATAGAATCTTAAATTGAAGGAAAAACAATACCTTTATATCGAAACTTTTTGAGTTAGGGCGTTTTCAAAATTTCAAAATTGATTTTGGAACCCTTAGAAGTGACCTACATCGACCAAAATCTTCGGGGCCCAACTAGACCCCAAATGGAGCCTACATACCAAATTTCATCAAAATCGGTCAATGCTAAGTGGCAAAAGTGCCGCGTACGGCGTACGGCAGACAGACGGCCAAATTTTTATTCGATTTTTGGATTCTACGTACCTTGAAATGTAAACCATCAAATTTTGAGGGGGTGTTAAAAATTTTTTTTTCTTGGTCGATTCCAAATGTTCATTATTGAAAATAATAAACCAAAATGCTATAGTATTGATGAAAACACAATACCTTTTCCATCATTTCAGTTCTTATTTTTCAACCCTTAGAAATGACTGACATCAACCAAAAGCTTCAGGGCACAACTACAACCCAAATGGAGCCCATATACCGAATTTCATCAAAATCGATCCATGGTAACTAAGGAAAGTGCCGCGAACGGATGTAAAAATGTTTATTCGATTTTCGGATTCTATACGTAGGTAAGTATCTTGAAATGTAAACCAACAAATTTTTAGTGGGGGGGGGGGGGGGGTTACAATTTTTTCTTGGTCGAGTTCACTATTCAAAACAATTCATTATTTGTTGAATTGAAAACAATTCACATTATTGAAACAATTTTCATTATTCAATGGTTCATTATTGAAAACAATAAACCAAGAAATGAACTGTCCCAGTACGGCTGAGGCACAAGTAAAATTGACTTACCTGTTCAGTGGGCGCATTTTTAGGCTCTTGATGAATTCCTCGTCATAATTGAGCATCTTCAGTTTTTCCAGGAGGGTTTCCATCATTTCGAATATCGTGTAGCCCGGATCATCTTCTGCCGTCGAAAGTCGAGAACTGGCAGTTGACATCTTGCCCAGTAGGTGTAGGAAATATTGTTGTTTCACGTACTTTCCACGACCTATTTGGGCGTTATATCACCAGCACCTACTTCCTAAGTTAAATAGAATAGAAATATTATAGTTTGAGATGAGGTGACGCACGGAAAGAACTAGAAACCGATCATTCTTCAGAATAGTGTAAGAACACAATCACCCGGAGTGGTTTGTTTGATGCTAGTTACCATGGTAACCTTCCCCAACACTCTGATCCGGTCTTTGTAACAAAACCTACTTGCTTGATGAGATGTTACTGCTTGAATTAACCATAGGCAAATAGATTCTAATGGATTTATCCAATAGGTACTAACATTTTACTGAAGGACTGATTTTTCGTGATCTAATGGAACGCGATTTAGTTCAGGAATTTTGGAATTCGGCTCTCCTGTTACAATCTCAACCACACTACACGGCCTTGCAGGCCCTGGAAGTTGACCACCTATTGAAGCCACAGCAAAAACAATGAAATTTAAAATTTGAAATAAACTTGGGTGTGGCACATAGTTTCCATATCGCACCCCGGCTGGAAAAGTGACACAATCCAAAAAGCACGACTTTTCAGGACAGCGAAAAAACAAAACGGCCTTGACTAAAAACTACAGTAGTTTTCTAAACCTACCAATCGAGCCAGTTTTTTCTTGTTTTTTCTTGTTTTTTTTGCCAGTTTTTTCAGTTTTTTCTTGTTTTTCTCGCACCTATGTGAACCAAGCTTTATATTATTACTTCTTTAGAATGGAAATATGCCATAAAATTAGTTTTTAAATGTTGTTTGGCGTCTCAAATATTGATTGAACAAATTATTTTTGAGTTATGCCACTTTTCGTGGTACACTTTCATGTGCTTTTCGCAGTTGCGACGTCATCCCAACTCTTGATGAGTGCTAACTTGAAGTTCTTCCTTTGAAGATCTTGCCGAATTGTTCTTAACAGTAGTATTTTAGGGATGGGTGTTACGAAAATGGCAACAACAGGTTTATTCTCATTAAATAGGTAGGTAACCTTGTAAATACAAAAAGTGTAGTCATGTAGAAAATGAACGAAATTCATAAACTTTAGCAAATTCTAATAAGTGGGACTTTTCTCCTCAAACTTTAAAGTAATGCTCATTATAAGGCACTTTGTTGGAAAACAAAACTAGTATTTTCGTAGACTTTAAAGATTATCAGCCTTTTGTTATCTTAATACTAAGTAAGGCTCAAAACAATAGGAACCATAATACCAAGGAACAAATTAGGTACTTACAATTTGTATCACGAAACACACTCAGTTGAAACTCTTATTAAAACGCTGCAAATCATTGCTCAAAGGTTTATTATTTTCTGTATAGATCACCCTTCTGTATAGATCACTGGTTCTCCATCAATAGCACCTACCACCATCTGTATTCTCCATTGACCCGCCCTCTAAAATTTCAGCTTCCTGCGTTCAACAGAAGAGAAAATGGCCTTGGAGCTCACTCAGCTGATCAGTGACCACTCATGCGCCTTCAGCATTCTCCATTGACCCGCCCTCTCAAATTTCAGCTTCCTGCGTTCAACAGGAGAGGAAATGGCCTTGGAGCTCACTCAGCTGATCAGTGACCACTCAGGCACCTCCAGCATTCTCCATTGACCCGCCCTCTAAAATTTCAGCTTCCTGCGTTCAACAGAAGAGAAAATGGCCTTGGAGCTCACTCAGCTGATCAGTGACCACTCATGCGCCTTCAGCATTCTCCATTGACCCGCCCTCTCAAATTTCAGGTTCCTGCGTTCAACAGGAGAGGATATGGCTTTGGAGCTCACTCAGCTGATCAGTGACCACTCATGCGCCTTCAGCATTCTCCATTGACCCGCCCTCTCAAATTTCAGGTTCCTGCGTTCAACAGGAGAGGAAATGGCCTTGGAGCTAACTCAGCTGATCAGTGACCACTCAGGCGCCTTCAGCATTCTCAATTGACCCGCCCTCTCAAATTTCAGGTTCCTGCGTTCAACAGGAGAGGAAATGGCCTTGGAGCTCACTCAGCTGATCAGTGACCACTCAGGCTCCTTCAGCATTCTCAATTGACCCGCCCTCTCAAATTTCAGGTTCCTGCGTTGAACAGGAGAGGAAATGGCCTTGGAGCTCACTCAGCTGATCAGTGACCACTCAGGCGCCTTCAGTATTCTCCATTGACTTTTGATTATGGAAATTTGATTACTGGTTGGTTACGCAGAAGGCAAAACTGTATACAAATCGAAGAAATGAACAGCGATCGCATTTTAATCAGAAAAAATTTCAACGGAGATTAGACCTCTTTTGCGATTCACACTCATGATTCTGTTTTATCGAAGGAAAAGCTTCAAGTACTCGTAGGGACCGAACGGTTTGCCCTACAGAGCTCCGGGTGGTCTCAAAAATTTTTAAAAATTCAGTACTATTTAAAATTAGTGAAAAAACGATACCTTTATTTCGAGAGTTTTCGAGCTAGGGCACTCTTGAAAATTTCAACCCTTAATTTTCACCCCTTAGAAGTGACCTACATCAACCAAAAGCTTCGGCGCACAACTAGACCCCAAATGGAGCCCATATACCAAATTTCATCGAAATCGGTCCATGGTAACTAAGAAAAGTGCCGCGTACGGCGTACGGCGTACAGCGTACGGCGGACGGACGGAAATTTTTTTATTCGATTTTCGTATTCTACGTACCTTGAAACGTAAAACATCAAATTTTGAGGGGGGGTTAAAATTTTTTTTTTCTTGCTCGATTCCAAAGGCTTATTATTGAAAATAATAAACCAAAATACAATCTTAAAATAATATTATTCTATTTTCTGCGAAACTAGTGGCCTAAATGACAGGGGTAGGTAGGGATACATTTTAAGTCTTGAAAGCACGAACAACATCAGAAAGATAGTAGAACAACTTTATCTTTGAGTAAATAATCATAAAGTAAATTTGGCAAACAAGGGAATCGAAGCTTGACAACGATCAGAAAAAAAAATCTTTCAGTCTAATCAAAAACTAAATTTTAATATTGTTCATGAAATTTTGGAACTTGGTTAGCAGCAATTAAGCCTCTGATAACTGAAACCTTTCTTTCACCAACTTCAAGTTTTTTTTTTAATGGGCTGGGACTAAATTTATATCACTGAAATCCGTCTGATTGGCACGCCTCCGTCGACAACGAGTATCAATTTTCAAAATATCAGTGTTCAAATGAAGTCTTGACAAAAAGCACACCTGGCTCACTCTTTTCAGCCATCATTACTCTGGTCCAAGAATCATTGGATTTGTCATTGTTGTTGTATAATCTACATCTCGAGAGCTGCTTCCACAATTCACTCACTCCTTGAGGACATGATGCAGAATAGTGGCTGAAAATAAAAATAACTAATAGTTAAAACAGTATAAAACGTTTAATTCCGTTGATATTAATTTATCAACATGAACAAAATGAATGAATTTTCCCACCGTCCATTCTTCAGTCAAACAAAATTCCAATGTTCACTAGAGCTTAGTCATAATGATAAAAAGTAGGTAAGTTGGAAGATATTCAGAGATTTTTACTGATGAAACTTTACAAAACTAAACCGAAGTAGGTAATAACTCCTATCATTACGGTTGCATACAGAATTGCGGCAGGAAAGGTGACATAAATCAAAAGTTAAAGGTAGAAAATAGGCCTTAGTCTAAATAAAAATCAATTTTTTTTTTCAAGAAAAGCGTTACAACTCGAAAAGTGTCACTTTTCTAGACTGATTAGTAGAAACAAACACTTACGCCAGTGTTGCAGTTGGAGTTATGACGGTATTCCTCTCCACACGAAGTCTGATGATGCACTTTTCTAGACTGATTAGTAGAAACAAACACTTACGCCAGTGTTGCAGTTGGAGTTATGACGGTATTCCTCTCCACACGAAGTCTGATGATGCACTTTTCTAGACTGATTAGTAGAAACAAACACTTACGCCAGTGTTGCAGTTGGAGTTATGACGGTATTCCTCTCCACACGAAGTCTGATGATGCACTTTTCCAGACGGAAGATGGCTGAAAGTGTTCCACATGAAAAGTGACACTAGCGCTGTTCTGCGACCAGCATTTGAATCTCACATGAGACGATTTTTCAGACGAAGCTGGGAAGTCTGAAGATTATTATCGTGGTCCTAACTCAAAACCGGCCAATTTTGGATTGTGTCACTTTTCTAGCCAGGGTGCGATATATCCACACTATAGACGAGCATAGCAGATAGATAATCTCAAAATTTTAATCTCCAAGTATCAATCACCACCTTTCAGATTTGATGGTCACATGATGATGACAATTATAGGGGACCCTCCTGAGTCTCAAACGCAACCCCCGAAAATCCCATTGAAATTGAATGGAAACTGTAAAAGTCAGGCATATCAAGGACTTCAGGTTGGCGCATCCGCAGCTCATCACACCGATGATCGGATCACGATGAAATTGCTATAGGTAATACTGTAAATAGTCCTAAAAACTCAATCTTTGAAAATGTCATCGCATTTGGATAGAAAGTGCAGGCGTTATGGTTGTCAATGATTTGCTTAGGGGACCATCTACATGACACGCGAACCCTCGGAATTTGATTTATATTTTGGTCCAGTTCCCTCAATGAAACAAAATACCCACAAACTGCATTCTAGAGAGTGAACTTGAATCTTCTAGGTTTGTTGTGAGCCACCAGTACCTATTTCTGATCAATTTTACAAACAACCCTCAACCTCAAGTTATACGAGGAACGAGAAAAATTGTTGTACTCAGCTATGGGTGGTCTCATTCGTTTCTGAAATTTATTTATGTTAGATAGATAAAAAACGTCAGTGAATTTTTATTTGCGATTCAGCACAAAATTTGTGATATAAAAACAATTTCAGAAATTGAAAATTATCTAAAAATGTACCTAATTACAATATACCTAAACAATTTATAATGAAAACCTGCGTAATCAGTTGTACTGAAAAATGCAAAATGGGTACTCTATGAGCTGTGGAGACGAGTAGAACATGAATATGGACTCTTAACTTCTTAAAAATTATAATACTGAAAATCGAAAAAAAAAACCAATATTTGTGTGGTGTTAACCCTTTCCCCCCGACGGACGCCTAAAGGCGTCCATGGAGAAACGTTTTGAGGTCCCTATGGACGGCTTTTGGCGTCTGCCTCCCAATGTTCCCCCGTCCCTACGGACGCCTTTCGCCGTTTCGTACTTTTTCGTGCTTCTGATGCGATCTGTGGGCATATTTCTGAACTGATCACTTCCATTCCAGTATGGTAACATTGTAACTTTCATTTTCACCGTCCTCAACAGATTTCAGGGCAGTAGCGATATTGTGTTGGGCGAGAGAAAGTGAGACAAAGTTGACCTCTCGGTAAGAGCCTTTACTCCCTACAGACGCCTTTTGCTGTATCGTAGTTTTTCGACCTTCTGATGCGATCTGTGTGCTTATTTCTGAACTAATCACTTCCATTCTGTTACCGTTATGTGGAGGAACATTATAACTTCCATTTTCACTGTCTTGCAACAGACTTCAGGGCAGTAGCGATATTGTGGGGGTCGAGGAAAATGCGATAGAGTGGACTTTCTGCCTCTTACCTATTCATTCTCAGTAATCGTCTTTAATGCACCATTCAATAAGGATTTTTTAAAAAAAATCAGGTACACGTGTCTGGAGTGTGTTTAGTCCAATCAGGGGGGGGGGGGGGGATGACTGGAGGAGGGTTCTACATTCAGCCAAATTATTTTGGTATAGTGGAATGCAACATATTTCTGTATAAATAATATGTAAAACTTACTCAGTATTGAAAAAAACTTCATAAAAATTCGTGGACAATACGGTAATAAGTATCAAACACAAAAATGATTCAATTGAGAAATAATGTTGGTGGAAAGTGGGCGAAAATAAAAGAAGAAGACAACGAGAGTGAGCGGGCGGCAGCTGTGAATTACTTTGGTAGCAGGGGCGTCGCGTGATAATATTCGTCAGGCAAACAGCTAGGCTGCAAATTATTACACAAAGGTTCATTTTTTCTGTATTGATCACGTGCCAGCAAAGAACTCAGCTTTGTCATTGTCACCACCTACCAACGATGTTTTACCTTCACAATCAAGTTTATTTGGAAGAATTAAACGCTCCACACTCCACTGGAAGAAATAAAGAATTCCTTCGTTTAGAAATTTGATCACTGGTTGCTAAGGAAGCAAAACCGAGTACATCCCAAAGAAACGATCGGCGAAAGCATTTTGGTTAACTAAAATTTGAAGGGCGATCACGCCTCTTTTGCGATTCATACTCGTTTTTCTAACTTCTCGTAGGGAGCGAACAGTTTGTCTTACAAAGCTATGGGTAGTCTCATTCGATTCCGAAAATTCAATGGTACAATCTTAAATTTCTGATAAATTCGAGAGTTTTCGAGAGAGGGTGCCTTGGAAGTTTCAGCCCTTCCGTCTCACCCCTTAGAAAAGACTGACATCAACCAAAAGCTTTGCGGCACAACTAGACCCCAAATGGAGCCTACATACCAAATTTCATCATAATCGGTCCATGATAATTAAGGAAAGATCCGCGGACGGACGGATTTTTTTTTTAATATTCGATTTTCAAAATCTACACGCACTTATCTACCACAAACGTAAACCATTAAATTTGAGGGTGGTCAAACTTTTTTCTTGAAAATAATTAACCAAAAAGGGAGACTCTGACCTAGACCTAATAAGATGTGAAACCTTCATTCTACAATGTTTTGCAATTATTTCCTAGTGTCTATCAACAAGAAAAACGATTAGGTACAGTGAAATCGGGAACGGGACACCAGTCAACGTCATACAGCTGATATTTGCGGCGGCGGAAAAACGAACTGCTTTCCTTCTTTGAGATAATGTGGGTGGATGGATATGTTATGGATATGTGGGCTAATCTCTCTGCATTCAAGGTCACGAAACAGTTTTGCGACTGTTTGCAACAGCTGATAGCGAGGTAGTGGGGGCATAGTAATACTTGACCCCGCGCTGACACCCCGCCACCCCGCCGATCGTCGCCTCTCACTCTAAACAGTCCCGAAAAATTCATTTTTTTGAACTGCTTGCCTTGCATCCAGCGATGCAAGGAGGACCAGCCCCCGCGCTAGTTCGCTTATCATCCGCAATCATCTACATTACCGACCTCTCCAAGTCTCTGGTGTGTTGCGGGCTAGTATCCAAGGCAAAATACGTACTTTCTTATTCCATTCTCTTATTTAATACAAATTCCTTGATACTAATGAAATAGTCCCTAAATATTATAAAAGTTTTCCAAAATCAGCTATATATTACTTACAAAAATGGAAATATAGGAGAATCTCAACAAAAATTAATTTATTTATTTTGCATATTTGTAGTAAGGCAAACAGTGTTTGCTATGTTTGCCTGGAGGAGACGCCACTGTTTGGTAGGGGGTTGACAACTAGGTGGCTCAAGCGCCGGGAGGGTAGGTTGCTGCGGGCAGCTGCCGGGCGGGGAGAAAAGGTTAAAATGTTGAAAGTTCCGAGTGACGAAGAGGTGTTAAGGTTATTTCGAGGGCGTCAGAGCAACACCCCACAACGTCATTTTGACAACTTTTCAGGAGAGCCAAAAAACCACTTCCCAATGATTTGCTGCTCTCAATTTCACGCAATATAATTATACTTGAGCTCTCTAGATTCAGAGAACCTTCCTCTATGGACTTACAAGAGAATATTAAGAAAAAACCTTGTTTTTCTAAAAAATGAGACGTTATGGGGTATTGACCGTCAGAGCTGTGACAATATGGGGTGTTGCTCAATTGAAATTTTGCAGCATTTAATTTACTGAAACATTTCAGAATGTCCGTAAGGACTGTTCTTGCTGCAGAAATATTAAATTCTTTTATTTTTTTAGTTACAATGATTACCAAGGAGTACTTTTTTTTTTATAGAGTAGGAGGTCTTAAATGAGCTAATATACAAACTCTTTCCACTGCGACCAACAAGACCTAATGTGGAGTGCCTCCAGGCTGTGTTAGCCCTTTACTGTTTACTGAACACCCCTTCTCCCCACTTTTTGGCAAAGCAGAGAAGATCGGTGTATGCCACCTTAGAGATGGTGTCAGGAGCTAAGACATCACTTCCGAGGATTGAGTATCTAGCTCGACCCAGTGCTTAACAGTGCCACATGATGTGTTCGGCATCTTCCGTTTCCATGTCACAGAAGCGGCAGATGTCCGTAGTTAGTTTGCCTATCTTCTTCAGGTGATAGCGAAGTGGGCAGTGACCTGTTAGCAGACTCACAAGTATTCTGAAATCCTTCTTAGGCATAGCTATAAGTTCTTTAGCCCGTTTCTTAGAGAACGTCACAAATAGTTTTGCCTGTCTCAGGTCTGGGAGGTTCTGCCAGTATTCTAATCGCTCATTCCTTTCCCAGTTGTTAACCACATTCCGTAAGCAGCTTTTGGTGGTTCCCAGGAATGGTTCCGGCCCAATTGGCAGAGACTCTGAGCCTCTTTCCGCAAGACGATCAGCAGTTTCATTACCCTCATGACCCTCATGTCCAGGAATCCAGAGTAGGGTGACGTGGTTGTCCTGGGCCCCAGTTTTAAGGGTATTCAGGCATTCCCAGACCAGCTGTGAGGTTATAGTGTATGAAGCAATGGCCTTCAGGGCAGCCTGACTGTCTGACAAAATGTGCACTGTGGATCTGTTGATATGCTTGTTCAGCATTTCTTCAGAGCACAGTTGAATTGCATGGACCTCTGTCTGGAAGATTGTGGCATTCGTCCCGAGAGACTATATAAGGCTGGCCGAAGGGCCTTTAATGCCTATGCCAGATCTTCCACACATGACTGATCCATCTGTATACCACACAAGAGAGCCCGGTGCAAGGTTGGGCACCCCCTTCTTCCAGTGGTCTCTATCATTAATGACCACCTTGAAAGGTATTTCAAAGTTTTGTTTTTCTATCATAAGATCAGAGACTGTCAGAGCCATTCCACCTTCATATTTCTCAAGAATTTTGTGGTGGTTGGCCCCGGATCCCAGTCTTATGTATCCCAGCCGTAGCAGCCTTGAAGCCCCTAGGAAGGCCACTGAAATATTTCAGAATGTCCGTAAGGACTGTTCTTGCTGCAGAAATATTAAATTCTTTCATTTTTTAGTTACAATGATTACCAAGGAGTACTTAGGATAACATTTAAAAGAAGACACATTTTCCACGTAAATAAATGAACATCTTTATTTTAGTTAACCAACACGTTGGAGGGGTGATCCCTCTTTTTCCTTTTGGTCGTTCTTCCATAGAAAAAGATCTATTGATAAACACAATATAGTTAAATTTAACAGGAACAAACAACAACACTTGAACAGTCATCAATAAATTCAACAATTCATCTTCCGATAGGTACCATCTCGTCCAAACCACTGCACTCATCCTAATTCTCTTCATCTTCCGAACTAGGGAAGTATTCACTTGATGTGTCAACTATATCCATCTCGTTCTTTTCTGAGAAAGCAGAGAAGAATCCATAGTTGTTAGTCTGAGCCTCCCACTAAAATTATAAAATAATGTAACATGCTTCTGCCATTTACTTTCTACTTCATTTGAATAGGTAAGTAACCAGACAATTATTTTAGCCATCAAGTTCCTAGGCTAAGCTAAGAAAAGGTCTGCCAAATGGGTGTGGCACATAGCTTCCTTCTATCCATTACACAATTTATAGATTTAAGAAAGATTTTATAGTAAGGTATGGATGAATGTATAGGTTGAACAAAAATTTGTTGTGGTTGATTCCAAAGGTTCATTTTTGAAAATAATTAACCTAAACTTGTTTTGGAAACGACAATTTTGTTAAATAATTATTGTTGGAGCGTTCTTAAGGGTAGAGGGTAGGTATCTACCCACCAAGTTTTGGTTCAGAAACACAGGAATAACTCAGTAAGTCTGTTGAATATTCAAAACCAAGCAGGCAGTTATTCTAGAATGCAAAATAAGCATGCAATAATTTTCAATAAAAACCAAAGTCTTTCTCTGTCGCAAAGTCTCTCTGTGTCAAGTTTTTCAGTAACCTTATCTCTAAAAAAATACCCCAAAACGTCATAAGCTAGTTGTGTCAACTCCCCACTTTGTCATAGTGCTTTATTTTATCAAGAAATCATCGCAAAAATGGACCGATTTTAATAACCAAGTTGATCAATATTGAAAGAAACTATCCAAGTTCTCTTGGAAACAACAAGAAAGCAATAAGTCATGCGAAAAATGAAGAAAACTTACCTTAAATAACAGCCGTGTGACGCGGTTGTCAATCCTCACGAAAACACCTGACTGAACTGACGTTGTGGGGTATTACTGACGTCTTGACGATATGGGGTATTCACTTGGGAGCGATTTACGCGTTACCTACCGATTTTTAAATTAAACTACTTAGTGTGATCAGTAGCCACGAGATAGCCACGTCCAATGGTGTATCTAACTCATTTTCGCCAAAATTGACGATGTGGGGTGTTGCTCTGACGCCCTCGATTTATAACTTTTAACGAACGGGTTGTGGGTTGCTATGTGCCAAACCCACAAGGTTGACAACTAATTTTCAACCCCTTTTTATTTCATTTTCGAATTCTATGCACTTTTATCGAGATATTTGCGCATTTAGTTAATCAAATATATTTGAATATTACCTCTTATGACATACCTCAGTTTGTGTGAAGATTCGAAGAAATATCAAGTCGTTTTAAACTGAATTTAATGACATACTTCGACAGAAAGTTACAGACATGAACCTTATTCCAACAGATTGGTACAAAGACAACCAGTTCAGAATTAGCCCGCCAGAGCAAGCTAGTAGTAGTAGTGAGGCGCAGTGTTGTTCCAGTGAAGTCATTATCGTAGGGGAGACGTTGTTATTTTCAACACCCCCTCCCAACGGCAACACGCAGAGAATGGAGGCAGGGCAGATGTCTCAGGAAGACAGCGCCCCATCACATGAGTGAAGAGCGGTGCAGAGAGTTGCAGCAAGGTTGAAGAGAAGAAAGTCTTCACTTTGCTGCCTTGAATCCATTGATACCATATAGGTGATGCTGTTTCAAAGCATCCTGTTTTTAGATGTCGTTCTGGTCATATAATGCACATGTCTAAAATCCATTCAAAGATTAGGTATTCAAACAATTCAAACTGAAATTAAGTCATTATTGGATTACATTCATTTACATTATTGGATTACAACATTTACAGCTCAATTTTTAAACATTAGCTGGCTTAAGGTTTTTGAAAGTTCTTAATTTTATTCCTTTAAGGGGGTTTTAGTGGCTATGTCAACAAGTTTGTTGTAAATGTCAATCCAAGTGATTTTTCAATACTATACGAATTTGATAATCTGTTCAAGAGTTAGACTCGACCGACTTAGCAAGCCTAACAACTAGCTCACAATCGTTCCAAAAAAGCAGGTATCAAGTCTAGATTTTGAACGTTCTTAATCATATTTTTCAGACTAGCTAACTTTTCAAACAGGGAAACCACTTAACCCACTTATTTTTGAAACCTAACAAAGTATTAACATCTTGTAATATACTAAGTCAGGACAAAATTTTACAAAGTGGATAGTGAGCTGAATATTATAGTGAACGAAAATACCAGCCACTGGGAAATCATTATTATTATTTTTTTTTCGAAATTATATCAAACGTTTGTTGTTGACGTTCACAGTAATATTGTGGAGAGATTAAGAACGTCAGAATTTGATTTCCAACACAATTTAGATCATTTGTATTCCCAGTGAAAATCAATCCTAGGTTAATTGTCCATATAGATACCTCCTTATTCGAATCACTGTCCCCCAATATTTATGAGAGAAGTTAAATTGTCTTTTACAAAGCAAATGCAAAGACAGAATGTCAGGGAGTGTGCCAATAGATAGTATGCACGTATTTATAAATTAGGATAAACCATGAATAGATACAAAATTTGGCTCCCACACAAAAATGAAGCCAATAGAAATTCCAGGTGACAAAGAAAAATTATCAGTTCACCAATCTCGCCAAATGGCACGTCAAAATAATTGGAGAACTGTGGCTGGCAAAACATTTCCTTCTCCATTATGACTGAGAATAAGACTCCCTTACAACTCCTGACCACGTAGACAATGCAACAAACTTCAACACACCAAAATCCCACATTAGTTGATGTGTATTTAGTGCCCCAAGTGGCCAATATACCCGAGTTTCTCATATGTAATAAAGAAGAACTATTTTTCTAACTAATTTTGCAGAACAGCAAACAGTCAAATTTTCTGAATGCAGTCCCCTTATCCATGAAAACATTTCAGATTATAATCTCTAGCTTTTCCGAATCAGAGGGTTCCTAAAGCACGACCTAATAAGAATAAGACGTTGCTGTTGCTGTTCAACAGTGCCTGTCAGATTAGAATTGACATAAATTAACGTGATTGCATGATTTTCCCATGTAGACATGCAAACCTGGAAGTCATACTGGCGAAAACAAGTTTTAGACTGACATCCTGATAGTTATGCTAATTACATTATCAACATTAAATAAACTGAACGTCTGAACGTCGAGATATTAGTGGAAAATTAAAAATTCAGACAGTTCATTAAACTCCCTGTCTGAGGTGGCATTGAGGCGACACCATAATTGAATCAAGACATTAGACGAGTCTTCCAAGTAGACTTTTGTCTGAATTGTTCAAGTTATAAATGAATTGCTTCAATCCGCTGATTGACATCAGGTGAATTGATGATTTCCAAATAAGGTTGGAAGGGGCAAGCCTAACAGTTCATTACTTTGAAGTTAAGTGATATTTTTAATGTTAGGTTATCTGGTAAGGACTGGTGAACTGAACAACATTGAATTACATTGCCCAGCATCCCCACATTCCAGTAGCAAACACAATCAGCTTCAGGATTGATTATAAAGAACATAATGCTAACAGCCAATTTATGAATGTACTCTAGCGTAGGTAGTTTACCAATAAACATATTCAAAAAAGAAAAAGGAGCCTATTGACGAATTTAGGATAGCTGAAGACGTAAGTCCCAAAGTAGAAAAGATATCATGGAGGAATTCCTGATGATACAAGGTTGACTCAGATCCATTATTCTAATTCTCTATTCAGCAATATACGCGATGTGCAGGATCGAACACTTTTCCTTATTGTACTTTTATTGTCAACGGTCCTTAAATCTAAACATAATCTATCTTAATTTTTCTTATTTTGGTATTTGGTCCCTTGAGTTTTCAAATCCATGCAATGGAATCTAACAGTGCTAAGTTATCATTTTTGTTTTTCTTATTTGCTCAAAGACTCAGTGAAAGAGAAAGTGTCTTTCTATGCCTAACCAAGAGAAGGTAAACAACCATCTCAGGTCGTCATCAGCTGATGACTGTTGCTGATTTCTAATTTCAACGAATGATGATTGCTACTTTTACTCTACGCTTAAGTGGAGAGGGTTCATCAATAGCCCAACCCAAAAGGCTATCAATACCTGCGACACCAACTTTGGACAGTCACCAATCCAGACAATCTCCCAGGCAATCTCTCTTGGGAACTGGTTCATTAAACCAGCCAACGGCCGTTGATTTTACATCTAACCACTCTTTACTTGTTTGTAGAGAGAAGCACAAGCCAATTGAGTTATCAAGTCAAGTAGCTCCTCTTTCCTGAGGAGTAATGAGATTGACAGTACATTCATAATGATTTATCTTCCCCCTCCTACACCAGGAACTACTAAATTTGTAGAGCCTACTTCTTCAGTTTCAAATGGACACTTTATTTCAAGCATGATTGCATTTTTCGGAGCAATAAAAGCATCATCAATGGGAAGCTTGAAGCCACCCACCAGAAACTTTAATTAAAGTGTACATGTTTCAACACATCAAGAGTGATTTCATTTTCAAAGTGACTGATTGATCAATGACTCCATCAGACGTGTTATCGTTATAACAGAGCTACAGTTAATAAAATAAACACATTGATGATTTGCTTACTTCATCCTTGAGAATACAATGATATTTTACCTGATACTCTAACATCAACAAGAATGTTTCTACTAAACATGATACGTCACTTTCCTCTTCAGAGCCAAGAATTTTGGACATAATTTCATTTCACCTGAAATGAACATTTTCAAGAATGGTTTCTACAAGACCTGATTCGTCACTTACCTCTTCAGAGCCTTGAATATTGGAATGAATTTAATTTCACCTGTTTCGTCACTTTCCTCTTCAGAG
This sequence comes from Apolygus lucorum, assembly GCA_009739505.2. Lineage (NCBI taxonomy): Eukaryota > Metazoa > Arthropoda > Insecta > Hemiptera > Miridae > Apolygus > Apolygus lucorum. The sequence goes on along the minus strand of CM019179.2, from coordinate 1,932,792 downwards.
CCACGAATATAATTATCTGACTCAATTTCATTTCACCTGAAATGAACATTTTCAAAACTGGTTTCTACTTAAATCTGATTCGTCAGTTTCCTCTTCAAAACCACAAATATCGGACTTAATTTCATTTCACCTGAAACAAAGATCTTTAAGAATGGTTTCTACTACACCTGTTTCCTCTTCAGAGTCACGAATATCGGTCTCAATTTCATTTCTCATACCAAATTCATTGTCAGGAAATGAGTGTTTCTTACACATTCTAGGAGAGAACTCACTATTCATCAGCTGCACATAACAAACGAACGAGACATAGGAATTGCTAGAACGTATAATGTATAGCACAGATTCTGAAAAATTCAACCAATCAGGTACTAAATAAAGTACCGAACGATTTGAATATTTATAAAGTAACGACATTAATCTGATCGATCATTTTGGATACCTGTTTGCAAGTTGTAGTCAATCCATCCAGTTCTGTGACTTCCACAGAATTGATTTCTTCGTCTACCAACATCAAGGTTGTCCACACAACACATTGTTGATCGTTTGGCAAGGTTAACTGTTAACTACACTGAACCTGTGGACTTCTCAAGAATACCTACCTACCAGGTAATGGCTGAAACTGGGTGTTATCAAAAATTGTTAGTAACAGATTGAAACATCCAAGGACGTGGTAGATGGGACTCAACTTTTAGTGTGGAACAACTGAATTGAGACCTTTCTGTCAGGCAGGGAAGAGAAAACATGGAAAGATTTCAATAAACGTCATCTCGCACTAGGCGCGTGCAAGTTCACTCAAGTATGTACAAGGATGTAGAACTGCATGTTTTGAGAATGCATTATTCATCCATCTATTGGAAGGCAGACATCAGCGTCTGGCCTCCCTGCCTTTAATGTCATCCAGAATCATGTTTTCTTCATTGTTGTTCATGATTCTGGTCTGCATCAAACGATTGCACATCATTCTGTAACAGTATCAATATTTAGTTTTTCGTTATAAGGAACTGCTTAGCAGACCTACTGTTTTCAACATACTACTACGTAAAGGAAAGTAAACAACCATTTCAAGTTGGATTTTCGTCCGTCTGCCATTCATGGCATCGCGGACGTCATCAGCTGTCTTCCTAAGGGAAGATCAGAATTTGTTCTGATGATTTCGCTCATGGCTTCCCATTGCCTCACCGCCCTGGGTTGGGACGAGGGGGAACTGCGACCTGCTTACCCGGAAATATGCTCCCGAGGCGAGCCTCGAACTCACGGCCCCACAACTGGTCCGAGTCTCATCCCCAGGGACACATGCCAGAATTCGCTCGGCCACAGCTGAACCCAACGTCGTCAGCAATGATCAAGCAAATGAATTGAGTAACTGATACAAGTAACTCAGCTTTGAATATATTCAACATAGTACTAAGTACCTGGAACAGACAGTGTTCCCTGATTTAAGCAAAATAATCAAAATGTTTTTTTTTTTTTTATAAAAGTGAAGATTAGAATTTATTCTAATCATTATTGTAGGTATGGGTACCTACATTAGTCATTATAATATTGTCATGCTATTTGAACAATAAATTCAGTATCTAATTCATCTTATTATTGATTCTATCAATGTGGTACACTGATTCAATCAATGTGGTATTCTGAAATAGGGTTTGAAAACTAATATATCGGAAATTCAATATTTAACTGAGATTAAACTTAATATGAGTTCTGAGAGGGTGAGTTTTAATGGAGAACCAGGCTGTAAGGTGCTGAAACGGGCGGAAAAGTAGATAGCACACTCAGATAGCACTGGTCATTCTTTCCCTCTTTTCGAAATGACAGTTGGTATGCACTGGAGTAAACTCTTTCCCTCCAAGTAACTGCGCTTTACAACTGAGTGTGCTAACCGTTCACAACGCACCATTACCTTGTCAAATGATGAGCGGAGGTAATGACAGCCAGATAAAGGAACTCCAAAAATTAACTCATGTACTTATTCAAGTTTTTTTTTTTTTTTTTTTTTTTTCGAGAAACAGAATAGCAGGGGCTTTTCGATAGATTCCTGCTTATTATGAGACTCACCCTGTCAGACCATTTGCTGCTTGAATCCAGGTAGCTCCAGTTCATGTTTACTTCATGCAATTATAAAGTCGAACTCAGTCATGAGTTTCTTTTAAAAGTAAATTCGTTTTCTAGGTTTTTGATCTTCCTCTCCATTTTATTTTGGCGAAACTTGTACCTACTGACTTCAAAGCATCCATCACCGAACATGGAGCACCACAACAGTGCATGGATTATTTCACTCACATACTTTGTGGTATCCATCACTAGACATGGAGCACACGACAATGCATGGATTATCACTCACTGTATGCTATGGAACATCCATCACCAGACATGGACATGGAGTCCACCCATTTCTGGTTTCCCACTTCTTCCGTTATAGGTAACGCGAACATGTGCCATTGCGTTAACGTGAAAGAACGTATCATCAAACCAAATAACAAATGACTTTCATTTTAACGAAAAAACTGTCAGGCCACAGACCATTCCCCTTTGTGGTATGACATCCAATGAAGAATAATCCACCTGAATGAAAACAGTATTCAATAATTGAATAAATTATTTATTGGTCGCCTATTTGGCATTGGCATGTTCTCAGGACACAAATCATCGAAGATCATAAATCATCGAAGGTCATAAATCATCGAAGTTCAAAAATCATCGAAGGTCATAAATCATCGAAGTTCATAAATCATCGAAGTTCATAAATCATCGAAGGTCTTAAATCATCGAAGGTCATAAATCATCGAAGGTCTTAAATCATCGAAGGTCTTAAATCATCGAAGGTCTTAAATCATCGAAGGTCTTAAATCATCGAAGGTCTTAAATCATCGAAGGTCATAAATCATCGAAGGTCATAAATCATCGAAGGTCTTAAATCATCGAAGGTCATAAATCATCGAAGGTCTTAAATCATCGAAGGTCTTAAATCATCGAAGGTCATAAATCATCGAAGGTCTTAAATCATCGAAGGTCTTAAATCATCGAAGGTCAAAAATCATCGAAGGTCAGCATTTTATTGTACACCTAGTGGTGCCAAAAGGTAGCCTCAGCACCCATCATCGAAGGTCAGCGTTTTATTGGACACCTAGTGGTGCCAAAAGGTAGCATCAGCACCCATGTCCTGAGAACATCCACATTCACCTCCTTTCCACAACTAGAACCACAGAGTACTGGGTATCTCCAGTCAAGATTAGATTATCTCCAGTGGAGATAAGTTAACTAGAACGTTCAACCGTTTTCAGATCAGGGGCCCGACAGTACATTCGTTTTCCATAATTCCAAATTCATAACAAAAATAATACATAAAGGATTAATACCAAAGTTCATGAACTAGAGACTACCTGAGCCTGCTTTCCGCCAGCAAGCCAAGCTGAGCTCATATCGAGATATTTGCGCATTTAGTTAATCAAATATATTTGAATATTACCTCTTATGACATACCTCAGTTTGTGTGAAGATTCGAAGAAATATCAAGTCGTTTTAAACTGAATTTAATGACATACTTCGACAGAAAGTTACAGACATGAACCTTATTCCAACAGATTGGTACAAAGACAACCAGTTCAGAATTAGCCCGCCAGAGCAAGCTAGTAGTAGTAGTGAGGCGCAGTGTTGTTCCAGTGAAGTCATTATCGTAGGGGAGACGTTGTTATTTTCAACAACTTTGAAATGTAAAACATCAAATTATAAGGGGAGGGAGTAGAAATATTTTCTTGCTCGATTCCTAAGATTCATCATTGAAAATAATAAACCAAAATCATCGAACCCAACAATGGCCACCCCAGCCTTTTCTCATGGTCGCTGCAACAACAAAGAAGAAGAAGAAGAAGAAGAATTCCTATCAGTGTTATCTTATCAGCGTCACCGGTGTTATCTCTCTCAAGTTCATAACAAACACATTGCTGGCATGCTGTTTGTCGTAGCACTGCTAAACGCTGTTCATTATTGTAATTCATTTTATCTACAGCCACCGATCTACTTACAACATTGCTCTTTCCTCTGTGATTGTCAACAACAAAAGGTATTTGCATGCTGGGACAACGTGGCTGGTAATTATTTAAGTAGTTGAATCAAGCAGCTCACAATGGAGTTGAATCCACAACTGATCGACGACGTTACGATAAGCAGAATCTGCGATGGCTACCGAGAAGGTTCTGGAGATTTGAATGACGGTAAGTAACCGTGTAATCCATCTTACAACCACTCGCACTGTTTTGAGTTCCTAAAGAGAAATTAAATTCCACATTTCAGACTATTTCCAGATTGTATCATCCCCGTTCAAAGTGCTGAAGATGAAAGATGTGTGCCTCGATAAGACCTTCGTCAAAAAATTAACCGATGAGGTGGAGGCGTTGGAATTTCTGAGGAAGAATAACGATCTTTACAGCCTCTGGCAGTCGTCGGATTTGACTCACCACGAAGACGGTTGTATTTCGAAATTTATTCAAACCTTGAGACAAAAAATTGGTAAACTGTTGAGCCAAATAATGAATGTGGAGTTCAACGAGAACTTCACCATCACAGCGTCTTTGTACAAATCAACAGGTGAGCGTTTCCCCAATAATGAATACTGAGGAGGTGCAAGAAGGACGTCAAATCAGTATTTTGAGAAAATGAGTCCAGAATTTTGATATTTTATATCATGTTTTTTCAACTACATTTCCAGGGTAAAACTTGTTTTAATCGTGGAAATGGAAGTGAGAACAATATTCCAAAATGGGGTATTTCGGTGGGTCGGAAATTCAGGTTTTTGACCTCAAATTTGGAATCAGCACCCTTGAAAACCTACATACCTACTCCAACTTTAAGCCCAATGATACTATAACATGTGATAGAAAAAATAACACACGTTTGAAAAAAAGGCGGGCCTCCCTTGAGGCACACACACTTATGCCGCGCGCGTGTGTGAGTGGTATTTTGTAGTATCCAAGAGGTCCTCCAAGAGTTTCATCTCTTCTCTGTGCATGGATACTTTTTTCAAAGACAGTTGGCTAGCTACGTCACACCATTCAAATCTTCAACTTTCCTTACCTTCTCTGATTTTTTAAAAACATTTTCTCGACGAACAGACCCGATTACCGTTATTTCTGAGCCATAATCTTTTGAAAAAAAAATATTAAAAAATTTGACTGAAATACCCCATTATCTCTAAGTTGACTTCAAAATCAACCTTGAGTACCTACCTAGACTTTAACACCTTCAACACCGGAACCCCTTCTGGAAGGGGCTACACAGGAAGTTACTATGTACCAACTTCAAACCTCATTTTTCCTCACTTCCATGCTTTTGAGCACCCAGTGCTGCTATCTTTCTCTTCTATCTTCTTCTTCTTCTTTAAGTGCCCTGCCCTTGAAGGACGTTGGCGATCAGTAACGAGACCTGGTCCTTGTTGACTACGGCCCTAAAAAGCGAGGGTGTACTGAGCCCGAACCACTGGCGTAGGTTCTTAAGCCACGAAGTTTGCCTCCGACCAACACCCCGCTGCCCAGCAATCTACCCTTGGATCACAAGTTGCAGGAAATGGTACTTGTCATTCCTCATGACGTGTCCGAGGTACTCAAGCTTCCGCCTTTTGTTGGAGTTCATAAGCTCTACATCCTTATTCATTCTGCGGAGCACCTCGACATTCGTCACTCTGTCCACCCAAGGAATCTTCAAGATACGGCGATACGTCCACATTTCAAATGCTTGGATTTTGCTGCACAGGGTCTCAGTTAACGTCCAGGCCTCCACACCATATAGTAGGAGGCTGAACACGTAGCATCTCAGTACGCGCTCCCTAATGGCTAGGCTAAGGTCATGGCTCACTAAAACTTTCCTCATCTTGTAGAATGCAGATCTTGCCATCTCTATTCTACAACGTACTTCCCGTGCAGCATCCCAATTGGCGTAAAGAAGGCAACCCAGGTACTTGAAGGATTCAACCCTCTCAATCACTTCACCTCCTACTGCCAATGGCTCTTGGGGAACGCGATTATCCTTGCTGATCACCATCCATTTCGTTTTTCGGACATTTAACTTCAGGCCTCTCTCTACACTGGCTTCGACAACAGCATTCACAAAAATCCGGAGATCTGCAAGGCTCGCTGCTAGGAGAACAGTGTCATCAGCATAACGGATATTGTCAACTATAATTCCGTTCACCACGATGCCCTCCGGCCTTTCTTCAAGTGCCCTCTGGAAGATCTGTTCGGAATACAGATTGAAAAGGAGGGGAGATAATGCACACCCCTGCCTCACTCCTCTCTGTATGGTGAGCTCCTCGGCAAAAGAACCGTCAACTCGCACATCCGCTGTCTGCTGCCAATACAGATTACCTATTATACGCAAGTCCCAGCCATCCAAACCAAGCTTCTAAGCACCTCCAACAGATCCTAATGACGGACCATGTCAAAAGCCTTCTCATAATCGATGAAACATGCATAGACATCCACATTGACGTCCCTGCATCGTTGCACAAGCACTTGCATCGCAAATAGAGCCTCTCGCGTACCAAACCCATTTCTGAAGCCGAACTGGCTATCGCCGACATGGGCTTCACATTTTCTCTTCTATGGTTATCTAAAAGTCCAAAAGTGACTTCCTGGTGAAGAGGGTTGGCAGTGTTGTTATTTCAATGAGGAATTTCACCGAATGCTGTTTGCATTTTTCCTGAATAGTTAATGGTGTGGTCCCCTGTTATTTTTGGGAGACACGAAACGAGACGGAACAACGAAATCGTGTTATCTAGGAAAGTTATCAAACAAAAACACGAGAAACCTGTATTGGTCCATGACCCCCCCCCCCCCCCACTAGGATCCGCGCCTGCTTGCAAGTTCCCCTTTCCATATTGGTTTGGTAATTTGATGAGTGGTAGCTTAGCAAACATTCTTACTTACCTACTTCAGATCTATTAAATCCTGTTATTTCAGACAATAGACTAAGATTGATTCATTTATTTCAGATGTATTGCTTTGCCACGACGATAAATGTACTGATCGTTGCGTTGCATTCGTTTTCTATCTCACTGGAACTGGTGAAGAAGAAGGAGGCAGCTTTGACATGTTCGCAAAAGATGGTAAGATGTTCAGATAGATTTTTATAATTATCGACCTTAAGGGGGTCTCAGTCGGTCCCCGTAACTTCCCCGTTGTGGGTGAATCTAATCTCTTACGAACCGTCGCTCAAAGTTTCAAAGTTGTACCTACCAAAATTTGAAATTTTTAGTGATTTTCGGAATTTTTTAGTGCATCTACCTACGGAATTTACCTAGGGATATGGGAAGATGAGGAAGGTGGGGGTGGGAGAGAAGGATGAAGGGAAGTGCCTCTATAAAACGACCACCAGTTCAAATATGAGCCGAGCAGGACACGGGTGGTGATACCACGGAGTACGCCTACCGAGATGCCCAACTCACGCAACTCCGTGGCACTTTTCCCGCACCACACACCGCGCCATGATGAGGTTGCAGCCATCACCCTGATGTTGTTGGGTGCCACTCCTTTTAGCTCCGACACTGCTTGCCGTAAATCATTTGTGTCATATTTCCTTATCTTGGCCCGCCAAGTCTGCTCCATGTCCAAGCTGCCATTGACAACTTGGACATCCAGGATAATGCAAGACTGGTCGGGCTTGACGGCAACAATGTCGGGCTTCTTACCCTGGTCACTTGGCATGTGATACAATCTCTCCCTCTCAACATCCCAGCCGCTAGATGACAAAGCACCTGCTATCTGCTTGGCGACCGCATCATGACGGAGGATGCGGCCCCCATGAGTTCGTGGACACTGCTGCACCACATGATACCACAAACCAATATATATGATACCGATATGATACTGATATGATGATACCGTTCGTGGTGTGTTCATTACCACTCTGACAGGCACGGCAAAGGGGTAGCGTTGTCCCGCGACTACCTCTCGAACACCGCACTGCAGTTGGCAAAGATGCCACGCGGATGGCGTGGAAGTGTCGGTAGTCGCGGGCCCCAATGCCCTCCGAAGCCCAATCTACCCATTGGGATGAGACAAGGCTTTCGGAGCACTGCCGGAGTTCCTTACCATCCACCGATTCATGCAGCGCAGCAGCGAACTCAGCAGACGAACTGGGTTTTGGAGCAGATGGTGTTGCTCGATTGCACCATGCTAACTGCTGTCTGACAAAATCAAGATCAGCAGCCGCACGGGCGACCTCCCAGCTCGACCCTTGAAGGGCTAGCAGGCGCCGGCGGCGCAGTGAAGGGATACATGCCGAGAGAGACACAATGCCAAGCCCACCGGATTTGATCGGTGCATGAATATAGGCACTTGGGACACCAGGTGGGAACTTCAGCCAAGAGCGCACAGCAGAGCGAACTTCTCGATATAATTGTTGCAGCCTCCCCGCCGTAAGCCTGCCAAAGACTAACCCGTAGGTTAGCTTCGGCAGTAAGTACGTGCGGAGGAGGCGCAGCTTCTGCTGTGGCTTCAATGGAGCCTTGGTAACGCGAGCCAACCATAGATACTACCTACCTACCCCATACCTGAAGCGGTCGCATTTTGGTCAGCTAAAAACTTGAACGGAGATTAGACCTCTTTTGCGCTCCAACCCTTATGTTCTCGTAGGGAGCGAACGGTAAGTCCTGCAGAGCTCCGCTTGGTCTCAAAAAATTTTAAAAATTCAATACTATCTTAAATTGAAATAAAATCAATACCTTTATATCAACATTTTTTGAGTTGGGGCGTTTTCAAAATGTCAACCCTATTTTCCAACCCTTAGAAGTGACTGACACCAACCAAAATCTTCGGGGCACAACTAGATCCCAAATGGAGCCTATATTCTAAATATTTTCATCAAAATCGGCCCATGCTAACTGAGGAAAGTGACGTGTACGGTGGATGGATGGCCACATTTTTATTCGATTTTTGGATTCGACGTACCTACCTTGAAACGTAAACCAACAAATCTTGGGGGGGTTAACTTTTTTTTTCTTGGTCGATTCCACAGGTTCATTAGCGGTATTCATGGTCTGGGAGATTCGACGAGAGTCAATGCGCATGCGCTCTGGCTAATGGGGTATTTCAGTAGGTCGAAAATTCAGGTTTTTGACCTCAGATTTGGATTCAGCACCATTGAAAACCTCCAAACTCCAACTTTTTGCCCAATGGTACAATAACATGTGGTAGGAAAATTAAATGAAGAGATCACAAGTTTGAAAAAAGGCGGGTCTCCATGAACGCACACACACTACGCTGTGGGCGAGTGTGAGTAGTATTTTGTAGTATCCAAGGCCACGAGGCGTTCGAGACTGCACGGGATTACTGGAACATCTCGATCCAAGGTCAGCAAGTTACTACGTCACACCATTCAAATCTTCAACTTTCATTAGCTTCCCTAATTTCTTCTAAACATTTCCTCGACGAACGGACCCAATTACCGTTATTCCTGACCCATGCTCTTTTGAAAAAAATTTTTTTTTTTAATTGACTGAAATACCCCATTTGACGATTCGATTTACCACGGGCTGAAAGCATCGTAAACCGAGATTCGACGTCGAATTACAAAATGTGATCCCAGCGCTAGCAGCAGTTGTGCGAAGCAACTATCAAAACATCAACTAACAGATCTTTTCGTCCTTTCATTTTGAGTTTTTTGTTTTAACAACACTAGTTTTGGTTTATTATTTTCAATAACGAACCTTTAGAATTGACCAAGAAAAAAATTTTGTTAACCCCCCTCAAAATTTGTTGGTTTACGTTTCAAGGTACGTAGAATTCAAAAAATCGAATTAAAATTTGGCCGTCCGTCCGCCGTACGCGGCACTTTCCCCACTTAGCATGGACCGATTTTGATGAAATTATTTGGTATATGGGCTCCATTCGGGGTCTAGTTGTGCCCCGAAGATTTTGGTTGATGTCGGTCACTTTCAAGGGTTGAAAAATAAGGTTTGGAAATTTGAAAACGCCCTAACTCAAAAAATTTTGATTTAAAGGTATTGTTTTCCATTAATTTAAGATAGTATAGAATTTTAAAAAAATTTTGAGACCACGCTGAGCTCTGTAGGACAAACCGTTCGCTTCCTACGAGAATTTTAGGGTTGGACTTACGATAAATCAGAAACACGAGTGTGAATCTCCGTTCAAATGTTAGCTGACCGAAATGCGGTCGATGTTTTTCTTCAAGTTGGTTGGTGGTAACAATGGCAAAGCCGTGTTCTCTGCAGACGTGTGATCTATATAGATAAATAATAAACCTCTGTGTAATAATTTGCTGCGTTTTTTTTTTTTTTTCTTTTTTTCGTTTTTTTGTGGGTATTTTGTTTTTATCCGGATCGAAGTGGGTTTTTACTCGATTAAACGAATGGAGCTGAGCCACCCAAGCGGCCAAGGAAAAACGCAACCATCTGATGGTCGGCTGGAGAAGTGGAAATGTTACTTGCTGGCATTAAAGCGAGCGTAGCACAATTCTCCTTTCTAGCATCGAACATGTTTCAGCCATGAGCTATGTACCAAAATGCGTTCAAAATTGTGAGACGTAAGTAGCAAGGGTTTTTCTTCTTTTTTAAAATTTCAACCCTTATTTTTCAACCCTTAGAATTGACTGACAACTACAAAAATCTTCGGAGCACAACTAGACCCCTTATTGAAAATAATAAACTAAAAGGAAAAAAAAATATTTCCTGGCTGAGTATCTCTCAATAAACGGGCTTTCCCATACTTCTCTGCCAATTATTGTTAGATTTTGATGATTCCAGCAGCAATCTTTTAGTTTTTCAATTCCCTACATAGATGCACTATTTAAGTTCGAAAATCTTTGAAAATTTCAAATTTAGTATACCTACTTTGAAACTTTGAGCGCCGGTTCGTAAGAGATTAGACAATCCTGGAACGAGGAAGGTTCAGCGACCGACTGAGACCTCTTTTAATGGGATGTAATATTATGTAGCATTAAACCTGACTTGTTTTTGGTCGTCCTCTGCTTATGGTTTTGGTAAGACAACAATATGATCGATGGCAGCAGGCGTACCACCCTTGTAAAGCCTTCCGTACTTTCTCTATACCTATAAACAAACACAATTTCTTGTCTCTAACATGGCGGCAGTTGTACAATTGGAAACTGGAAGAGGAAGACAGTTTCCCAAGAGTACCATTCGAGTATTATTTCTTTTGATTCCAGACAAAGGCCAACCGACAACCGTTGCTAAATCGCTGCCTACTGTAGCCAACTCCTTATTGTGTTTCGAAGTTGGGAACTACACTTATCACCAGGTTAGTTGTGGAATTATCTTTCATCAATGTTCCTTAAACGTGAGACCTTAGCCGATAGCAGGCAATCTCAGCCACCATACAGTTTACCTTTATAGAAAGAGAATCCTGTGGATGAGTCTTCGCTCAGTAGGTATATACTCATTTACTGAAATAATGCCTCGAAGATTATCCAGAAACTAAGATTTCAACGTTTAAAAAAACGCTAATTATTAACTAAGATTTATTATTTCCAATAATGAACCTTTGGAATCGACCAAGAAAACAATTGTTTAACCCCCCCTCAAAATTTGTTGGTTTACGTTTCAAGGTACGTAGAATCCAAAAATCGAATACAAATTTGGCCGTCCGTACGCGGCACTTTCCCTACTTAGTATTGACTGATTTTGATGAAATTTGGTATGTAGGCTCCATTTGGGGTCTAGTTGTGCCCCGAAGAATTTGGTTGATGTCGGTCACTTCTAAGGATTGAAAAATAAAGTTGAAATTTTGAAAACGCTCTAACTCAAAAAATTTAGATATAAAGTTATTGTTTTTCCATTAATTTAAGATAGTAGGTATAGAATTTTTCAAATTTTTAGAGACCACGCGGAGCCCTATAGGACCAACCGTTCGTTCCCTACGAGAATTAAATTCTCTGATTTATAAATCAGAAACACGAGTGTGAATCGCAAAAGACGCCTAATCTCCTTCAAATGTTAGCTGACCGAAATGCGGTCGATGTTTTTCTTCAAGTTGGTTGATGGTAACAATGGCAAAGCCGTGTACTTTGTAGACGAATGATCTATATAGAAAAACAATAAACCTTTGTGTGATATTTTGCTGCGTTTTCTTTATAGGTCATGCAAGAAACACAGCTTTGCCATTGCCACTACCCACCAACCATTTTTCGCTTCACAAACAAGTTTATTTTGAAGAAATAATCGCTTCACGCTAAAATCAAAAAATTGAGAGTTGTGGGTGCTTTTATTAGGAAATTTGGTTTCTGGCTGCTAAGGTCGCATAACTGAGGACAACTCGAAGAATCGAACAGTGATCGCATTTTAGTCACCAAAAATTTCAATGGAGATAAGTCGTCATTCACGCTCGTGTTTCTGATTTATTGTAAGTCCAACCCTAAATTCTCATAAGGCGCGAACGGGTCCTGCAGAGCTCTGGGTGGTCTCATTCGATTCTAAAAATTCAATACTATTTTGAATTATGAAAAAAAACCTTCATATTGAAAGGAACGCGTTTTGAACATTTCGGTCGTTAGAAATGACTGACATCAACCAGAAGCTTCGGGGCACAACTAGATCCCAAATGGAGCCTACATACCAAATTTCATCAAAATCGGTCCATGGGAACTAAGGAAAGTGCCGCGGGCGGACAGCAAAATTTTTGTTCGATTTTTGGATTCTACGCAACTTGAAACGTAAACCGACAAATTTTTAGGTGGGGGGGGGGGGTTACAATTTTTTCTTGGTCGATTCCAAAAGTTCATTATTGAAAATAATGAACCAAAAAAATATGTTGATGCGCGCTTGCGAGAAAATGTGATGATTCGATTCTTTGCAAATACATAATGAGAGATTACCTAGACAATTTTTAAAAAAATTATCCACAAATAGCGGAGATAGAAAGGGTGGTACATAATTAAACACATGAAACACCCTGTGTACAGTAGGAATGGCAAAACAATCCAGAATGTACAACGAATTTACTATGATGATATACAGGGTGGTCCTTAATGAACGTACCACCCTTTAAATTTCGTTGTTTGTGGGGAAATCAAAAAACTTGTCGAAGTAACTCCCCTTATTTTTTTGTAAAGAATTCAGGAAAAATACTTTTGCGCAAAAAAATTGCGCGCAATTGTGCGCAATTGACACTAACTTTGTTTTTTCAAATACGAACCCCCATTTTTTATTGCAGATTTAGATTCTACGTCAAATTTCATGAACATTTTACTTCGACAACTTTTTTTTTCCGCTGCGCGAAACGGGCGCCAGGAGCGTTCAAATTTGCTAAAGTCATCAAAATTGCGCAAAACATGGATTATGGTAAACCCCAAGTGTGGCACATGACTTTACATTGTTTTTCAGCGCTGATTCACGTGGTGCTGTCAGTTTTTAGATTTAGCTCAGTTTTTTCGATTTCATAAGCTTAATCTACGTCTTTTGGTGAAATATTACAGTTTTTCCGAAGTATCAACTTTGGCAGTAGATTTATTTTCCCTCACCCTTTCGCACCCCGGGCTTGGGACCGGCTAAGGCGGGCTTAAAAATAAATAACGTGGTGTTTTGTTATTGGACTTGATGAACCCGAAATAACAGCCAGAAACATGGTCGTTTTTTTAAAGAAAAAAGTGGCTTGGTTCCTGCACCCAGAAGGATACTCTGAGAAATCATGAATGTTATGGTACCAAAAGCGTTTGAATACGATTGAATCACAATAGGTAAACAACTCGGATTTCTCGATTCTCGGACTGCTTATCTGCTGCACTTTGTGACGAGACGTTACTAACCGCTCACGTTACAACTTCAACTCCAAGTTGATCTGTACCCGTTATCATCTATATTTTGTCTTTAATCGTGAGAAGCAACTGACCGCCTTAGCCGGTCCCAAGCCCGGGGTGCGAAAGGGTGAGGGAAAATAAATCTACTGCCAAAGTTGATACTTCGGAAAAACTGTAATATTTCACCAAAAGACGTAGATTAAGCTTATGAAATCGAAAAAACTGAGCTAAATCTAAAAACTGACAGCACCACGTGAATCAGCGCTGAAAAACAATGTAAAGTCATGTGCCACACTTGGGGTTTACCATAATCCATGTTTTGCGCAATTTTGATGACTTTAGCAACTTTGAACGCTCCTGGCGCCCGTTTCGCGCAGCGGAAAAAAAAAGTTGTCGAAGTAAAATGTTCATGAAATTTGACGTAGAATCTAAATCTGCAATAAAAAATGGGGGTTCGTATTTGAAAAAACAAAGTTAGTGTCAATTGCGCACAATTGCGCGCAATTTTTTTGCGCAAAAGTATTTTTCCTGAATTTTTTACAAAAAAATAAGGGGAGTTACTTCGACAAGTTTTTTGATTTCCCCACAAACAACGAAATTTAAAGGGTGGTACGTTCATTAAGGACCACCCTGTATACTTAATGAAGTTAAGATAATCAACGATATTACATTTTCTGATCCAGGTTTCAGAAATCAAAGATCCGACTTTTAAGCGCGTAAGTCTGAATGGTTGGTTCCATGCGGACCGGGAGCTGACTCCCCTCCAGTACACTGATCCAATGCCTCCACTACTTTCTCAGGTCATCAGCCCTGTAAGTTGTATTATCGGTTCTACTATTCATGTTATTTTTTTACTGAGGAGTAAGTTCTATTATTGCTTCCGAGTCCACCAAGGTAGCGGAAGCTATTTTTTCACTTTTCAAGGTAGAAAAAAAAGTTCTCCAAAATCAAAATTTCCACTCGCGTTTTACGTTTTAGACCTTCCTGAACTATTTTGGTTCCGTGTCTGTCTGTCTGTGTTTCTGTTTTTTTTTTTTTTTTTTTTTATTTCCTTTCATTCCTAATTAGGAACATAGGGCCTCTATAAATGTACGCCAGGCATTTCTGTCCTGTGCCAAAACCTTTACTTCTTGCCACGTTTTGCCGACCCGCCTTAATTCCCCCTCGACCGAACACCTCCAACTTACTCGAGGTCTACCTCTTCGCCTATTGCCCTGAGGATTCCAGTCCAACGCCTGACGCTCCACCGCACCCTCCTCTTTCCTCAAAGTGTGGCCAGTCCAACTCCATTTCCGTCTTTTTATCTCCTTGGAGATAGGCTTTTGGTCGGTTCGCGCCCACAATGTTTCGTTGGAAATCACTTCGGGCCACCACACACCAAGTATCCGCCGCAAGCAGCGATTGGTGAAGGATTGCAACTTCTGCGTCAGGGCCCTGGTTACCCTCCACGTCTCACATCCATAGAGAAGCACTGATTTTACATTACTATTGAACAGTCGTAGCTTGGTTCTAACTGATATGCTCCTGTTTCTCCATAAGGGGTACAGTTGCACAAATGATCCATTAGCTTTACGTATTCTGCTTTTAACATCTTCATCAGTGCCCCCATGGATGTCGACATTGCTTCCCAGATACTGGAAACAATCCACTCTGTCTATGGGCTGCCCGTTCACTTCCAACAAGTCATCTCGTGCGACGTTTATTCTCATGTCTTTGGTCTTACTGACGTTTATGGTGAGGCCTGCAATAGAAGAGTAATGACTGAGCGTTTCAATTTTTCGTTGCATATCATGAAGTCTGTGCGTGAGAAGGCAAACGTCATCAGCATACTCGAGATCCTCCAGACGGTCGTGAAGACCCCACTGGATTCCTCTTTTTTGTCTCCCTAGTGTTTTGCGCATAAGCAAGTCGAGAACAACCAGGAAGAGCGTGGGTGACAGAATGCAACCCTGCTTGCATCCAGCGCTGATGGGTATTGGCGAGGAGAGGGAACCATTATGGATAACCTGGCAAGTATATCCGTTATACAAACTTTGGATGAGTCCCAGGATTTTGATGTGGATGCCATACGACTGGAGGGTTTTCCACAAGGCATCTCTATTTATTGAGTCAAAGGTCTTCTGGAAGTCGATAAAAACTGCGTATAAGGGACTCTGCCATTCAGCACTTTGCTCCAGGATTATACGGAGTGTGTTGATCAGATCAACACAACTCCTGTGCTTCCTGAAACCAGCCTGCTCCTTTCTTAGCGTCCCCTCAATGTGCTCTTTAATTCTATCCAGAATAATCTTGGCCATAACTTTGCTCGCCATAGTTAGTAGAGTAATCCCCCTCCAGTTATCACAGACAGTGAGGTCTCCTTTCTTGGGGAGCTTTATAATGAGACCCTTCTTCCAATCATCTGGTACGATTTCCTCATCCCAAATTCGCCTAAAAATGGGCTGCAAAAGGCGTGCTGTTGTAACACAATCAGCTTTGAGAGCTTCTGGTGGGATGTCATCAATGCCTGGAGACTTGCCACTTTTCAAATCCCCTATAGCTCTTTTTATTTCATCTTCAGATGGTGGATCCACTCTTATCTGACTGTCCAGGTTTGGGATAAGGCCTTGTATACCCTGGAACAACTCGTCATTCATGCTTTCACCGGGGGGTGGGTTGAACACCTCCCCAAAATGCTCTTCCCATCTGTGAAGCTGTTTGTCAACAGATGTGAGCAGCTCCCCCGTTTTGCTCTTAACCGGCTGGTTTCTTCGAAAACCTCTTTTGGAAAGCTGCTTTGTAATTTTGTACAGCGTTTTGGAATCTCCTACTCGTGCTGCTTCCTCAGCTTTCTCTGCTTGGCCATCCACCCATCTCCTCCTGTCTCGTCTTACACTCTTCTTCACATCTTTATCAATTCTATTATATTCAGTCTGTGCATTCATCTTTTGTAACCTGGTACGACTCATGTTGATAATGGCCTTCTTCTCTTTCCGTTTCTCTATGGACTCCCAGGTTTCCATCGACATCCAATCCTTCTTTCGGGAATCTTGGAACCTCAGAACGGTTTCACAAGTTTGCCTCATGACATCTGCAATTCCATCCCATTCCTCCTGGATACTATGATTCCCATTTGTGGGCAAATCCTGCAATGCTTGGAATCTATTTCTCATAGATGTGTTTCTGTTTGCCTGTCATGAAATCCTTGTAGCCGGCATAATCATACGAAGTATGGTTCTCGCATAACCCCCAAAAATTTCATCGAAATCGGATGAGGAATGAAGAAATTATGGTTGTCCCGAGTGTTTCACGTTTGCGCATGCGCAGCGGCTACTATCAGTCCGGGGGAGATGCTTTTCATTGGGGACCATCTACACGCTAACCCACACAATCCCTGAAAATTTTTATCGAAAACGAATGAGAATTTTAGAAGTTATGGCTGTGGCAAGTATTTCAAAACCGACACACACATACACAGACAGACACGGAACCGAAATTGTTCAGGAAAGTCTGAAACGTAAAACGCGAGTGAAAATTTTGATTTAGGAGAACTTTTTTTTCAAACTTGAAAAAGTGGAAACATAGCTTCCGCTACCTTAGTAAACTCGGAAGCAATGAGGTATAACCTAAGTGACCTTTTTTTTTCAAATACAGATGTCCCAAATGTAGAAAAATTGGTCAACTATAACATGTAAAGTATAGATTTCTATAAAAACTAGACTATTTTATACTTTTGTTATTAACATTTATAATGCCACTGAAATTGCTTAACTTTCTTCGAAAATTTGCTGGGAGAGTTCATAAGGGCACACCTGCAGCTGATAAATTAATGTTCACCCGCACCAAGTAAATTTCTCAACTAGTCTGATTCTGGTTCATTTCGAATTTTTCGAACAATCGAAGGTGAAAACAAGCCTTCAAAGTGGTCGTTTCTCTCGAGTAAACCAGCAAGTTTCGATGATTTCAACGTTCAAATTCGACTTTTTCAAACAATCGGATGTGAAAAAAAGCTTTTGAAGTGGTCGTTTCTCTCGAGTAAACCAACAAGTTTCGATGATTTCAACGTTGATTTTCGAATTTTAACATTAACATCATTCGAATTTTAACATTTAAACAATCAAAGGTGAAAACAAGCCTTTGAAGTGGTCATATCTCTCGAGCAAACCAACAAGTTTCGATGATTTCAACGTTGATTTTCGAATTTTAACATTAACATCATTCGAATTTTAACATTTAAACAATCAAAGGTGAAAACAAGCCTTTGAAGTGGTCATATCTCTCGAGCAAACCAACAAGTTTCGATGATTTCAACGTTGATTTTCGAATTTTAACATTAACATCATTCGAATTTTAACATTTAAACAATCAAAGGTGAAAACAAGCCTTTGAAGTGGTCATATCTCTCGAGCAAAACCAACAAGTTTCGATGATTTCAACGTTGATTTTCGAATTTTAACATTAACATCATTCGAATTTTAACATTTAAACAATCAAAGGTGAAAACAAGCCTTTGAAGTGGTCATATCTCTCGAGCAAACCAACAAGTTTCGATGATTTCAACGTTGATTTTCGAATTTTAACATTAACATCATTCGAATTTTAACATTTAAACAATCAAAGGTGAAAACAAGCCTTTGAAGTGGTCATATCTCTCGAGCAAACCAACAAGTTTCGATGATTTCAACGTTGATTTTCGAATTTTAACATTAACATCATTCGAATTTTAACATTTAAACAATCAAAGGTGAAAACAAGCCTTTGAAGTGGTCATATCTCTCGAGCAAACCAACAAGTTTCGATGATTTCAACGTTGATTTTCGAATTTTAACATTAACATCATTCGAATTTTAACATTTAAACAATCAAAGGTGAAAACAAGCCTTTGAAGTGGTCATATCTCTTGAGCAAACCAACAAGTTTCGATGATTTCAACGTTGATTTTCGAATTTTTCTAACAATCGGATGTGAAAAAAAGCTTTTGAAGTGGTCGTTTCTCTCGAGTAAACCAACAAGTTTCGATGATTTCAACGTTCATTTCGAATTTTTCAAACAATCAAAGGTGAAAACAAGCCTTTGAAGTGGACATTTCTCTCGAGCAAACCAACAAGTTTTGAAGAATTTAGTGTCAATTTTGGACTTTATCCAAGAATCGAACTTTCTGTTGTGTCTCTCTTGAAATTTTTGTAACTGGCAAAACTATTCGATTTTATTCTTGGATTTTGGTTAAATGTTTAGGAATTGAGCTAATTGGGTTGTAGACAATGGGGTATTTCGGTTAGTCGGAAATTCAGGTTTTTGACCTCAAATTTGGATTCAGCACCCTTCAAAACCTAAATACTCCAACTTTCAGCCCAATGATACTATAACATGTGGTAGAAAAATTAATTAAAGAGATCACACGTTTGAAAAAGGCAAAAGCCCTTTAGGCACACACACTAGGCCGAGCGCCTGTGTGAGTAGTATTTTGTAGTATCCAAGAGATTCTCCAAGGGTTTCATCCCTTCTCTGTGCATGGATACTTTTTTCAAAGATTTTTGGCTAGCTACGTCACACCATTCAAATCTTCAACTTTCCTTAGCTTCTCTGATTTTTTAAAAACATTTCCTCGACGAACAGACCCGATTACCATTATTCCTGAGCCATACTCTTTTGAAAAAAAAATTTAAAAATGACTGAAATACCCCTTGTAAATAATCACCATTGAAATTTTTAGGGGTTGTGCTATTGGAGTGTATTGAAAATCATCGCCCCGGACTGATGGGTACTTACAGATTGATGTTTTGAGATAAACTACTGTATTTCTAAGGCTTTTTCATTTTTAAATGTCCTTAAAAACTTGAATTTTATGAAATTTTGATCACATTTATTAATATTCTAAATGATTTAGAACCCTGGAAAACTCAGGGAATTTTTTTCGAGCAATCGCTGGACACCCTGTGCTAGAAGGTAGTATTAATGGAAATACCGTGTTCTACCTTGACGAGTTTTAATAATGTAAAGTAATAAACCATTGTGTAATAATTTGCACCGTTTTCGATTCTACATACCTTGAAACGTGAACCATCAAATTTTGTGGGGGGTTAAAAAAATGCTTGCTTTGATAACCATTCAGTTTTTGTGTTGTTCAACCTCATTCCATCTTCATCTTCTACAGGATCGAAAAACTAGAATAACAGAAGCATAACTCAATTTTGACCATTATGACGTAATGACTTTTCCCTGCCGAGTGCCAATACAGAGAAACTTAGTTTTGGAATGACTTTTTTGACTACCTGTCATTCATTTGAATAATTTTTACTCCTGTTCAGGGTGAAATATTCTTCGACGAGTTCATCAACATCCTTTACACCGATCCAAGTACGATGCAAGAAGCTCAGAAAAATTTTGAAATCGAGAGCCAGATGTTATTCGCTGAATTTTTCCGATCTGAGTTGTATGGCAATTGCATTGACGAACTGAAAAGAGTTTCCCAATGGAAGAACCGAGGGCCGGCGAACAGAAGGTACGATAGCATGTCGGATTAACTGCTCTTGTATTGATTCTACAAGATCCATCAAGTAGGTACCGACTTCATCTCAAGTTTAATTAACCTTTTCAAGGCACTACGGTGTTGTGGGGAACGTCGATGGACTCAATTTGAAGAAACTCGTTTCCTTTCTCGGATCGCCGCCTTTTTTTTCCTACCTGAGCGAACTCACCGGGCTCACTCTGACGCCAGAAACTGGTAAGTTGTGCTGCTGGTCCTCAGACTCCTCCGCTTCACCAGAGTACAGCTGTGGAGGATGGTGGGGCGTTTCTCCAGCATATTTTTTACTTCGAGAGGACCTTCCTATTCCACGATAGTGCCCTCTTTGGTACACCTAATGCAGGGTAGGTGGGGGGAAAGGTTTGTGTCGCTACAGCGAGAGTATATACAATACAGTAGTTTGTAAGGTAAACAAAACACAAGAGAAGGAGGAGCTTCCTAGAGGTAGAGTGGTGGGGGGAAGACACGCTGAGGGAAGCAAGAAGTGTGAGCTGACACCTTTAATGTGCTCTTGGAGGCAACCAGGGAAGGTATCTGTGAGTAATTACACCTTATACTTATTCGATCGATCGATTATACCTATACCTTCTGTGTCAGCAAGCTCTCCCCTTACCTTATACTCTATACCATACACACAATACCTTATAAGACATGTTATGGCTTATACAGAAGCCTATAACACACTATATACCTATACCTTTATACTGTGGCACATATATGCTATACATGTACTCTACACTTATACTATACATCTAAACCTTTATACTGTGGCATTATAATATACCTATACTGTTGTGCAAGTGGTGTACAACTTATACTTCCCATAATCTGACCATGGCGTATGGCATATACTATACACATAAGAACATAAAATGGTTCTTATCTATACAGCTGGTTATGGGCAGCTATACATCTAAACTACACTGCGGTGTGGTTTATACAATACCAATACTATACTGGGCGCCTTATATACCTATACATACTTATACAGAGGTCAGGGGACGGATAAGGGGTCGTTGGGGAGTCCGTCATACACAAAAAGCCCAAAAGGGGAGAGCTTGGATCTATGTAGACATTTATAATACATGTGATACCTATTTATACCATTCACATACTATATGTGGCAAAACATACATCGATTACATGAAATATCATGTATTTATGATATTAATTCGTACGGCAGATGGCCGTGACGACAGTTTGCTTGGGGCAAAGATTCTCTCAGAAGTTTGATAATAACCGGTAAGAGTTTTGGGGAGAATCAGTTAGACTTTTTTTCACTTTTTTACTTTAAGTTGTTTGCTTAGAGGAACCTCAGAGTCAATTACCGTCTCCTGATGAAATAAGTGTATTTTTTCGACTTTTTAGGACGTCCCACAGTAAGACTTGGGCGTCCTTATGCGATCGATTTGGGGTGAAGGAGGACAACACTCAACAGAAAAAAAACCACACACTAATTTTTTAGACCATTCTGAATCCAAATCCGCGAAAATTATATGTGTATGTCTGTGTGTGACAAAATCTTGTGTATTCTGCACAGGCCTCAATTTCCAACCGATTTTCGTGGTTCTTTTTATTCTTTTTTTTGGCTGGGAAATTTGGCTTTAAAGGGGTGTAAGGGGGGGGGGAGTTAATGATTAAAAACGTGCGTTTGCGGGCGTAATCTTGTAAACTCTGCCCAGGCCTCAATTTCCACCCGATTTGCGTGTTTCTTTTTTTGTTCTACTTAAAAATCTTCCAAATTGCACACTATTTCACCAGAGTATCAAAATTAGCATGGGGGGGGGGGGGGGGTGGCGAGTGTGGGGATAATATTCACAATATGTCCAATTTTTTAATATTTCGGCTCCTTTACAGCTTACTAATAGTACCCAAGCTTTAAATTGAGGGAAAATTCTCATTATACCTCCGGATTTTCATGAATTATTCTCTGTACCACCATGGAACTAATAGTGGTGCCACCATGGTGCCAGGACACCATAAACCGCATATTTCGTGGGTTTTTGGGTGTTTCACCTTGAATACGGATGTGAACTTCGACGGACTGCCTACCAAAACTAATAGATGAAAATTCAACGTTACGACGTATTTCGGCTTTGGTGCCAGACTGGCACCAATGGTGGAGGTTGAAGGGGGGGGACTCGAATTCGCATGTTGGATGTTGTAGATCATGGATTTTCAAAAGCTCTTCAAATTCGATGCTCCCACGCCGCTAGAAGTTTAATGGTGGATAATATCGAGGGGAAGGGAGAGACCACTACCTATTTCTTGCCTGAAATACTAAATAAATTACTTCGAGTGAGTTTCCTCGCTTACCAACTGGTTTAAATTGATCTACCGCTTATCCAATGGGACGTCCCCTGGAATGCATTCATTACTTAACAATATGTTTTAATGTAATTTTTCAAAACTTTTCATGATTTTTAATCACCGCACATAGGTGTAATCAGCTTTGAGCATAATTTCGCATATGAGAGGAGTAAATAAACCTAAAAATCGTGCAATTAGTTCCGGAATTTTCACAAGTACAATGTCGAGGTTAAACGCTGAACCCTCTGTGATGATGCAAAAGTTTGCAGGCTTCATGGGATAGAGGTTCACATTGCAAACCTACCAAGGTTTTGCTTCCGATTCTACCAAGGTAGCGGAAGCTATGTTTTCACTTTTCAAGGTTGAGAAAAAAGTTCTCCAAAATCGAAATTTCCACTCGCGTTTTACGTTTCAGACCTTCCTGAACAATTTAGGTTCCGTGTCTGTCTGTCTGTCTGTCTGTCCGTCTGTCACGAATTCCTTGTAACGCGCATAACTATACGAAGTTATTGTCCGATTTCGATGAAATTTTCAGGATTATCCAAATTAGGTTATGGATACGAGGAAGCTATGTGCCACACCTACTTAGCAGACTTTTTTTCAGGAAAAGCCTCATTAAGACGCAGGCATAAGTATATAAAATGGTTTCTTAACCTTGATTCTTAATTCAATGAGACAAAGTCTGATGCACTTTGTAAATGAGTCTTTTATGGCAAAAACTTAGGTTTTTGTTAACCACTGACTTTTGCTACCTAATCAAGTTATTTTGGTTAATAATTTGTGAGATTCTGTACTATAGAAGATAAGATTCTCAGAGCAAACCTGGTGCGATCCTTTACCCCACTATTTATGAAAGGTGGGAGAGATGCCTAACTACAAGAAAAGCCTGTTTTTTTAGAGAAAAAATCGTCTTGGGGGGGGGGGGGTCACAAAAAAATCGAAAATTCAAAACTGCTAACGTTTACCCTCACCCTCCCTACTACTTGTACATTCCTAATACCTGCATTGATGCATTGAGAAGAGTCGGCCAGTTTCCTGCTAGTTTCCTGGTGTCGACTTTGTTGCGTAATAAAAACCTTCTTACACTCAGATGATCCAGAACCTGGACAACTATCGGCAAAGTATTCTCTAGAAGTACAGAAATGGGGCCCTGGAGATTACTCGATGGCTACGGACAATGACGAATTCTTCAAGAAGGCTGGTCTCGATTTGTACTTGTGGTTCAACGTTGCGGAGGATCTAACTCCCGAAAACGGTGGTTCAATCTCTTACATCGCAGCGGATGAGAACGACGATGAAGAGGACGACGAGGTTGGTCCAATATGGGTACTCTTTCTTAAATTAATTTATATTTTGTTTGTTTTGGACATCAGATTTTTCATACTGTCACGATTCCATTAGCGTATTTAAAAAAAAATTAAACTCCCCTGAAAGACGCAGGAGGCACGCCATAAATTTTAAAAAATAAGTGAATAAATCAAATATAATGGGGAGCCGAACAGGACACGGGTGGTGATACCACGGAGTACGCCTACCGAGATGCCCAACTCGCGCAAATCTGTGGCACTTTTCCCGCACCACACTCCGCGCCACGACAAGGTTGCAGCCGTCACCCTGATGTTGTTGGGGGCCACTCGTTTTAGCTCCGACACCGCTTGCCATAAATCATCTCTATCATACTTTCTTATCTTAGTCCGCCAAGTCTGCTCCATGTCCAAGCTGCTATAGACAACTTGGACATCCAGGATAATGCAAGACTGGTCGCATAGCTTATATAGACACAAGTGAAAGGGAGCTTGAATCCCATTGGTCGAGGAAGTGAAAGTCATACCCAATCAGATAAGTGAAAGGAAAATCCTATTGGCTCAGAGAAGTGGACCTGGGAGGATCATCAAATGCCAATCAAGGCAGACAAAGTGAAAG
The DNA here is from genome assembly GCA_009739505.2 of Apolygus lucorum. Taxonomy (NCBI): domain Eukaryota; kingdom Metazoa; phylum Arthropoda; class Insecta; order Hemiptera; family Miridae; genus Apolygus; species Apolygus lucorum. The sequence goes on along the minus strand of CM019179.2, from coordinate 1,908,290 downwards.
GGAGCTCAAACATTGGTGAGGGTAACATTGTGAAGGGGAGACCAAGCTATTGTAGGAAGGAACCTATCAACGGTGAAACATGTTGAGGGACCACCTCATTCAGACATTTACCAGACCTATCACTCTTAAGAATCTCGAACTTTTCAAGCACATTCAACATACCTCCCTTCGGGCGAAAATGAGGAAATTCTATATACTGTCCGTTTGTTAGATCAAAACTAAAGTTATGATTGGATTCTCTTAGGTGATTCGCAAAAGCAGAATCACCTTTGCTATCCCTGAAATCCTTCTCATGCTCTTTTATTCTTTCCCTAAATTTCCTACCAGTTTGACCACAATACTCAAGCCCACAAGAACATTTCAGCATATAAACCCCACTTTTATCTTGAACGCTAATTTTATCTTTAACAGAACTCAACGAAGCTTTAAGATTATTTTTACTTATTTTTACTTTTCACTTCCTCGACCAATGGGATTCAAGCTCCCTTTCACTTGTGACTATATGAGCTATGCTCTCTGTGATGTACCTTCAGTTATTGTTTGTTACTGATGATGACCTAACCGTCGAAATCGATTTAACTTGTAACTCATTATTTTCGTGGAAATAGACAACGTTCTACTCAACTCCGTTTTTATTAAAATGGTTTTCCACAATCTCATCGCGAGTGACTTTATTCGTACTATCTGCTTGGCGACCGCATCATGACGAAGCATGCGGCCCCCATGAGTCCGAGGACACTGCTGCACTACATGATACAGATGTTCATTTCAACTCCGACAGGCACAGAAAAGGAGTAGAGTTGTCCCGCGACTACCTCTCGAACACCGCACTGCAGTTGGCAGAATTGCTATGCGGACGGCGTGGAAGTGTCGGTAGTCACGGGCCCCAATGCCCTCTGAAGCCCAGTCTACCCATTTGGATGAGATAATGCCCCCGTGAGCCGAATTGCCATCTCTCATGAATCAACCTTCGATAATTGTTTTGACATCAAGATATTGAAGAAGCATAAGCCAAATGGGTCCAAAAGACTACTGCTTCGATCGGAAAGAGCACACAGCAACGTGTTTATGGGGCTTATGCTTCTGCAGCTAAGCTACTCAGTGGAATCAAATATTTAAAGCCATGTTGAGTTGAGATGTCCAGACGTTGTGTGATTTTGGATCAATGATTGAACGAGACGTTGTCAGTCACACATAGTTTTATTTCGTATTACTACAGGGGACCGGTTTCGGACGTTATGCCATCATCAGCCTTGGGAGAAAATTGACGAATCGCACGTTCGCACTGTGTATGATGTTCTCAGTACATATTCAGTGCGAACATCATACACAGTGCGAACATCATACACAGTGCGAACGTGCGATTCGTCAATTTTCTCCCAAGGCTGATGATGGCATAACGTCCGAAACCGGTCCCCTGTAGTAATACGAAATAAAACTATGTGTGACTGACAACGTCTCGTTCAATCATTAAAGCCATGTTGTTTGAAATATTACCAACGCCGCAACGTCCACACCATTTGGTGACCCAAAATTTGGAAGAACAAGGAGTTAAAACAAAATTGCTAAGAGACACTACGATGAGTCCAGGGGAAAACCCCGTCATCGACTTTTTGGGCTGAATCAGGCTCAAAGTGGGAAAAACCTTCTATTCAGTCATGTTTCTCCATTTCTCTGGAAATTATTGTTCAATTTTTATGATTTCGGCGGCAATCTTTCAGTTTTTCAATTCCCTAGGCCCATGCACTAATGAATTTCTAAAATCCTTAAAAATTTAACTAAATTTAGCTTCAAATTTAGCTTCAACTTTTATAGTTTTGCCCCTGCAATTTTGAGAAATACTTACTCGAACTTCGTGTTCAACTACATATCGACACCTGAGCGCCCAAAGGGCCAAACTGCTTCCGGAACTACTATTTCTAAAACGCCAGTGTACATGGCCAGTGTACATGAAGTCAACTAGGTTTTATTTTTAATTGGTCCAAAATCTACGTAAGATTGAATTCCCAACCGTTTTTTGAATCATCCGCAATTTTTAATATTAATAAAAAAAGATAAACTGGGAAGAGGTCCAGTTTGGCCCTATGGGCATAATTTGACCTTGAGATTTGTGAGCGACAAGGGGCCAAACTGCCTGTTTGGCCCTAAGGTTTGCGACTTTCCTTCACCTGGAAATTGCTCTGGTCAATCTGTAATTTCTTCTTCAATTAATACATCAGTTGAAATTAAACGTTACCTAATAAATTATTATAATTAACTACCCATTTTTACAACTCTCTGGGTATTTGGTACCTGTCCAATCACTTATGTTTTCGTCTTTCTTTGAAACCCCGATTTTAACTCACGTAGCTATGGTTGAACACCATAGCATTTGAAACAAATCTAATAATCATTGTTGAATAGTAAGATATCGACATATATTCAGCATGTCCTCTTCATTTGTCTCGATGAGCTCATCACGTATGTTGAGCTTATTCTTCATCTGGAAGTATTCTGCGTGGTACTGGTGAGGAATCGCCCCTTTGGTACACAAACTGAAGGAAAAAGCAGGAGTGGTCACAGTGACACAACTGGACGGCAAGAAAATTATCATTACACTTGACAAGTTACCTATCTTTCTGGTGTTCAGACTTCAACTCAATTGATTCAATGCAATTTGATTGATTTAGTTGATTAACTGAATCGTCTGTACCTAAGCAAACATCAGGACTTGAAAGAACGAACTCGATTCTGCCAAATCTTACTGATTCAAGAGCCATAAGTCATAAAAAATATTCTAGTCAATTTAATCGAAACTATTCGAATCATCATTATATACCTCTCTTAGTTGTTGTAAGGCCCGAAAAACCGTGAGCTGAGATATGGCTGAGAACACTTTCCCTTGCTTCCCCCTTCGAGTTCTAGCCATCGTTTGAAATCACCTTTTCCCATTCGAAAAAGAACGAGTGGATGGAGAAAATATTGTACTAAAGACAATCAAAAGAAACGCCTGCCAAGTGGGTGTGGCACATAGCTTCCTCGTATCCATAACCCAATTGTAGGTATAGTTGATCCGATACAAAGTAGTAGTCTCAAAAAAATCGATCTCTACGTACCTTGCACTACCTTCGTGGAGGACTATCTACACTCCAATTTGAAAAATCCTGAGAAATTTCGTCGAAATCATCCGAAAAAGTAGAAGTTATGACAGTTACAAAGATTTCACGTTTGCTTTGAAAATGTGAAAGTTATGGCTGGTACAACGAAATACAAGTTTGCGCATGCGCAGTAGCAACTATCAGTCTGTGGGCGATGATTTTTATAGGGGACCATCGACACGCTGACCTGTACACTCCCTGAAATTTTCATTGAAATCGGATAAAAAATGTAGGAGTTATGGGTGCGACAAGGATTTCATGACAGACACACGGACAGACAGACAGACACGGAACCAAAATTGTCCAGAAAGGTCTGAAACAAGTAAAAACTTTGTTTCTGGAGAACATTTTTTTTCCAAACTTGAAAAGTGAAAACAGAGCTCCCCCTACCTTGGTGGACTCGAACGCAAAAACTGATGTAAAAACAATCCCTTTTCATCAGAATATTTTGAGTTACGGGTTTTCAAAATTTCAACCCTCAGAAGTGACCTACATTAACCAAAAGCTTCGGGGCACAACTAGACCCCAAATGGGCCGATATAACAAATTCAATCAAGATCGGTCAATGCTAACTGAGCAAAGTGCCGCGTACGGCGGACGGACGGCCAAATTTTCATTCGATTTTCGGATTCTACCTACCATGAAACGTAAACCAACAAATTTTGAGGGGGGAACGGGTTAAAAAAATGTGTTTCTTGGTCGATTCCAAAGGTTCATTATTGAATATAATATACCAAAAACACAGGATGCAACAAGCAGGTAGGTAGTGGACGTGAACATAATGAAGGGTCAGAGATCGATTTTCTAGTCAGTTGTTGTGGTTCTGTGCCATTATATTTGTCTCTGACACGCAAATAGCAATCAGAGTAGTTTGTGGCTGCGTTTTAGTTGGTAAGATCAGCAGTTTGGCCCTATGAATCACGTAGATGGATGCAGTTTGGTCCTAATAACTTTTCGTTTAAATTCCAGTTTGGCCCTTCGGACTTCTGATATTGAAACCGATTTCAGTTTGGCCCTTTCAACAAGAAAAAGCAGTTTGGCCCTTTGGGCGCTCAGGTGTCGATATATAAACGTGTATCCTAAACTAACTGTAGTCCCAAGGTGCCAATCACCGCACTATTTAGCGATAGGTGGTCTGCATTAATGGAATTTATTGTTTTGTTGTTTGCATCAGCTGCTGAGCGTGGACCCAGTGGACAACGCACTGGTGCTCGTCTACAGGACCGAAGACACCGTCAAGTTCACGAAGTATCTCAACCACACGACCAGGGAACCTTACTTCTGCATAGCTGTTACCTACTATGAATCCGACGAAACGAACTCAATCTAGTGCCTGGAAACTGTGCCTTACTCTCAAGAACTCGTTTTTACAGAATGTACTACAAATATGCAAAATAAATTAATTAATTTTTGACGTGACAACGTCTTATAAATTGGTTTGCCGGGTGACACTTCAAGAAACTGCGTTACGCTCCGCTCACGTTATGCGCTCACAATGAGAGCGAGTGAGAGGCACGCGTCCCTTCCACTCGAGCACAGTTAGCCCGCCTAAGAGCGAGAGAGATAGGCATACACACCGGTTCATGTCTTGCGCTTCTATTTAGGCGCCTGCATACAATTTTACACGTTGCCAGTTAATTGTAAAACGATTGTGTAGTGATAATGTGAAGGTAGTTTCGTCCATCGCAACAATTCAAACAGCAAAGGTAAATAATTTCAGACTGATAATATAACATGATGAAATAAATGACGTTTATTTCGTTTCTCAACCAATAATAATTTGTTTAAATTTTGAATTTCTCTCTTCGAGCTCAAATAAAATTTTGTTAATATGAAATTCAGTGTGAGATTATTTGTATAAATTCATGTTTTAAATATAATTCTTTGTGTAAATAAATGTTTTAAATTGTTACTATTATTTTATCCTTCTTCCTACTATACGAATGAATATTAACATTAAAATTATTTTACCACTCAAAGTCGTTGTCACGTAATAAAACTTTCGCCCGTATACTGACTTTACAGGCAACCAATAATTTTTGTTGAGATTCTCCTATTTTTCCATTTTTTTAAGTAATATTTAGCTGATTTTGGAAAACTTTTATAATGTTTAGGGACTATTTCATTATTATCAAGGAATTTAGATTAAATAGGAGATTGGCATAAGAAAGTACGTATTTTGCCTTGGATACTAGCCCGCAACACACCAGAGACTTGGAGAGGTCGGTAATGTAGATGATTGCGGATGATAGGCGGTGCCTGGCGATCAAGGCAAGCAGTTCAAAAAAATGAATTTTTCGGGACTGTTTAGAGTGAGAGGCGACAATCGGCGGGGGGTCAGCGCGGTATCAAGTATTGCTATACCCCTACTACCACACTAAGAACCATGGCAAACAGTCAGAAAACTGTTTTGTGACCTTGAATGCAGAGAGACTTGGAAGATGAGCCATGGATACTAATTAGCCCACGCATGGCATCACATAACATATCCATCCACCCACATTATCTCAAGGGAGGAAAGCAGTTCGTTTTTTCGCCACCGCAAATAGCGGCTGCCTGGCACTGACTGTTGTCCCGTTCCCGATTTCACTGTACCTAATCGTTTTTCTTGTTGATAGACACTAGGAAATAATTGCAAAACATTGTAGAATGAAGGTTTCACATCTTATTAGGTCTAAATTCAGAGTCTCTTTTTGGTTAATTATTTTCAAGAAAAAAGTTTGACCATCCTCAAATTTGATGGTTTACGTTTGTGGTCGATAAGTACGTGTAGATTTTGAAAATCGAATGCATAAAAAAAATCCGTCCGTCTGCGGATCTTTCCTTAATTATTATGGACCGATTTTGATGAAATTTGGTATGTGGGCTCCTTCTGGGGTCTAGTTGTGCCGCAAAGCTTTTGGTTGATGTCAGTCACTTCTAAGCGGTGAAAATTAAAGGTTGAAACTTCCAAAGGCACCCTCTCTCGAAAACTCTCGATATGAAGGTATTGTTTTTTCACAAATTTAAGATTGTACCATTGAATTTTTAGAATCGAATGAGACCACCCGGAGCTCTGTAGGACAAACTGTTCGCTCTCTACGAGAACTTAAGGGTTGGACTTACGATAAATCAGAAAAACGAGTGTGAATCTCAAAAGAGGCCTGATCTCCTTTCAAATTTTAGCTAACCAAAATGCGTTCGCCGATCGTTTCTTTGGGATGTACTCGGTTTTGCTTCCTTAGCAACCAGTAATCAAATTTCTAAACGAAGGAATTCTTTATTTCTTCCAGTGGAGTGTGGAGCGTTTAATTCTTCCAAATAAACTTGATTGTGTAGGTAAAACATGGTTGGTAGGTGGTGACAATGGCAAAGCTGAGTTCTTTGCTGGCACGTGATCAATACAGAAAAAATGAACCTTTGTGTAATAATTTGCAGCCTAGCTGTTTGCCTGACGAATATTATCACGAGACGCCCCTGCACACTATGAGGTCTGATAACGCCTTTACTTCCAAGGTTAACTTAGGTACCGAATTCTTGCTATTTGGTAGGTTGTAGTGCGATGAAAATCCAACAATATTATTTCATCTTCCCCAGACCATAAATTGAAGGAAAGCAAGGGTATTTTTTTACTCCCCGTATTTCTTTTCTCGTAGTTACGAAAAGTGATTTTGTTCTGCGGAATCCTTTCATTAAAAGAAAGGACTTTTCCTAATGTGGAAAGACATTTTTTGTAATTTTCTGTGGAGAACTTCCCGTTGATGGAATGCAAATACAGCATGCTCGTTGGGTAGAAAGGTTGGTACTTGAGTATTAAACGGAGGCCACCTAACCTATAGAAATATTTCGTACCGGATACCAAAAATAACTACATAATTGGAAAGAACACACTTTAATAGATTTACAGGTGAAGTTTAGAATTAATCCGACGCCTGGTTCTGACGTTGTGCAACCCAGAACGCAGCAATGTCGGTCAGGATGGAGTTGAAAGCGTCGCCGCCGCTAGCAGTCACATCAGATCGACCATGACCTTGGCCTACTTGGAGGGGATTCTACGAGTAGACACATGACTCATCTGATAACGCTCGACTCACAACAATACTAGAATAGATGTACTACAACATCTATAACAATTTAACCTTCTATAAGTGCCGCGGCGCGTTTCATAATGGTGGCCTCCGTTTAATACTCAAGTACCAAAAGGTTAGCATCAGCAGAGCCCCCCCCCCCCCCCCCCCCCAGGTCCTTGTTTCCACTTTCCCATGAAAACGAAATATACGAGCAGAGTATGAATACTTCATTTTCAAAAATATAGTGCTTTTATTCTCGTATTTAATTTATATTAAATAGTGCTATTAGCGAGTAAACGCTGATGCTAACCTTTTTACAGAGTTGAGCAATCTGCTTATCTTTACACAGGTTTTTTTTGGTTGATAAAAAAAACACGTCATGACAGACCAATTCGAACATTTGATAACGACCAAAGCTGTCTTTCCATGTTATAATATGGTCTTTCTCGTAACAAACGGCATACCACAGAACGAAGTCCATTCATGCAGCATGAGTTAATGAGCGAATTTTCAATGAAATTATTGAAGCTATGGTTGAGAAAATATCAAACTGAGTCAGCTTTGTACATGTGGCACATAGCTCGTTAAAATTATACAATCACCCCGTTTGTTAAAAATCAAAATTAACCTCAAAAAATACTTTCCTCGTCACCCCAAACTCATACGGAAGGTATCCCATTTGTAACTAGTTTTGATTTTGTTTTATCTATTTCCTATAAGTACCTACACCATACCAACGTACTGCCAGGCAGCCCTAAAGGCCATTGCAGCCTACTCAATAACATCAAGGCTAACCTGGGATTGTCTGGACTCCCTGAAGGCTGCGGCTCGGGGCAATAAGTTAACTTTGCTCTGGGTCCCTGGCCATGAAGGAGTAGATGGCAATGAAGAAGCCGATCGACTCGCTAAGCAGGGATCAGAATCCCAATGTTTTGGTCCTGAACCCCTACTCGGGGTTACTAAGAGCTTCATTACTCAACAGGTCCAAAAATGGGAGGACAGCAAGAGAGCTGCGTACTGGCGCAACACTCCAAAGCAGAGGGATCCAAGCAGCTAATCACCATCTCTAAAAAAAGAGCAAAAGCTCTACTGTCGCTAAGGAGGAAGGACCTTCGCACCATCGTGGGTCTCCTGACTGGCCATTGCCCCCTGAGATACCATCTCAACAAGATGGGCAAGGCCAGGACAGTTGAATGTCGGCTCTGCTGCGAAGGAGTCGAAACAGCAGAACACATCCTCTGTGAGTGTCCTGCTGTAGCATCTACCAGATTCCGGCATTTTGGTAAGGGTACCCTTGTCCCGGCCGAAATTGGTCGGGAAACGCCCGAAAAGCTTCTTCACTTCGTGAAAGAAGAGGTTTTCAAACGGGCACTTAAGTGAAAAAGGGAATCCTGTCACAATAGATCAAACTTATGGTCTAAGTGACTAAGGGCTTGCCCCGTCCCAATAATTTAAAAAAAAAAAAAAAAAAAATACCAACGTACTGTATGCACAGGGTATGTTTTAAACATTTTAATTGTCCTTATTCACGCTTCTTTGTTAAGTCCGTTTCTGATTGTTTCTTATCGAGATTCGGTCAGGTTTTTCAGATTGTTCCAAGCTTTCGGTGGTTTATACCATAATTTTCAGGGAATATTTTGTGCTGGTGATAGGTGATAGTAGTTTTCAATATCCATTTCATAAATATAAATATTTATTTTATAAATTTATTTTATAAATATTTATTATATATTTTTGGAAAAACTTCGGAAATCAGAATCAAAACGATTTTACTGGGAAAAAAAAAGTTTTCAAAAAAGTCCACAATAAAATTTTCAAGTCTCTTGCAATAACTTAGGTAATTTTCCTTGAAAATTCGCTAACAAGGTTGAAATATCAAAGTAGTACTATTTACATTGATTTATTTTGTACATTATTTGATAATAAACATAAAAAACGTATCTTCTAACAATTTTTTGAATGACCAAATAAGATTACCTGGTTGAATTAAAGCTGAATATATTATTTTACAAGGATTTTTCTATTCATCGAAACTTGCTAACCCGCGCTGTTAGAATCTTCGTCCATCACCGACTTGGGACTTTCGGCATCGAAGTAATCTTCTTGTTTGTCTTGTTCTATCGTACAGAGATCATCATAGTCCATGTTCTCGTCGACTTCGCTATAAACAATGGAATATTCATCATGTTTCTTAATATTCAAATCGTGCAAAGTTGATGGGTCTTATTTTGCACCGAGTACCGTAGACAACTAACAAAGGGGAAAGTTAAATTGAAACGGGTGAATTAAGGATGGGTACGGATACTCGATATTTCAAAATATCGATACTTTCGTACCGATACTCGATATTTTAGTATCGATATTGCACTATCCGATATTTTTGTATATCGATACTTTGGATACAATAGGTTTGTTCCAACAGAGGAATGCATTTGGAAGGCAATCGAACCGCTGTTCACAGCCTTCTTAATCGCATTCCAAAACTGTTGAACTGTTCAACTTCGCTGTAGAACTGTTCAACTTCCCCTTATTTCACGGTACACAAACTGGAGCTCACGTTACTTCCAGTTTCACGAGTCATTTCACCTCTTTGCTCATTTCGACAAAAAATTAGTAGCCATGTTTTGTTTACCTAAATGAAATTATGTGGTAAATTTGTAAATCGTTTATACATTTGGTACAACTCTTACTAAATTTGCTTTCCTAAATTCAAATCAATGTTACCATTTGTGTACCTATGTGATTTTTGTTGACTCCTTCCAACATTTACAATCCATTAAAGTTCTTTACTCAAACGCTCTTTTAATTTTTAGACAATACCTCTCCTGCGTTTGAAGAAGAAAATGTCTCGTACTATTTCGCATTTTTAATAGACTTGCCCGGAAAACGTGAAAAATTAAAGTGCATTGTTTTTTCGAAATAATAAAAATGTTTGGCAAATCCCTTACGTTTCGGCAACTGTTGGAGTCCTTGTCCACCTGTTTAACTTCTACAATGTTCAATAAAGTGTTTTTTTTCTATCAGGATTAAAATTAATTAATAAATAGACCAGGATGATTTGAAATAACCAACGCTGTGTATGGACGACCATTGGCTGGAGGGTGGGGTAAACTCTCAAAAAATACACTGATAACTGCATAACTCACAAATAAAAATGAATTTAAGCAGTGGAGTAATAATTGATTTTTGAGGTCGTTGTAATTGAGATGTCCGTGTTGCATTAACACATTTATTAAATCAAGAAAAAAATTAACTCTACGAAAAATGGAATATTTTTCCTACTCTATCCATACTTTCCCAGTCACAGTATTACTTTAAATTCATTAATGTATAGCTTACAAGTAACGCAGAACATTAAAGGAAAACCAGGTGTATAGGGAGAAGAGGGCTGAAGGAGGAACTAAATACGAACACAATTGGAAGAGGTAGCTGATCACAACACCCAATTGGTTTGGAGGAGATGCGATGTGAACTCAACGAATTCAATTTTAGAATGAGCAGGTTATGAAAGAGGTTTCAAATGGGAAGGGTTTCTTTTTCGACGGGACCCCTTCGAGCTGTCGACTTCCTTCCGAATGCATTCCCACTGCAGTTGAACAGATTATTCTGTTGGAACAGCGGTTGGTTTGATCCGTCGGATGGTTAGTCCTGTAGGAACAGCAGTTAGGCTACTGCGCATGCGCCAGTTGGTTTCCTTCCAACTGCCGTCGCTGTAGGAACAAACCTTTTGACAAATTTGTGACACTTAAGTATCGATACTCGATATTTTGAAACATCGATACTAATGCCAAACGATACACGGGGTATTGATACTCGGATAGGAAACAGTACCGATACACAATATCTATACCCAACCCTAGAGTGAATGCGAATAGTGGTGCTCGATGCTGGCCTGAAGTTCTACAAATAGAGTAGGTGGTGGTGGTGGTAGGAGCCCCCCCTAATCCCTACAAGACTTCATCACTCAGATTGGAAGAATTGTAAGATTAATTCAGGCGAACCATCAAAACAGGAGATTTCCCCCAATTTGTTTACGCAAAAATCTAGGTAACGTTTTGTATAAATAATGTAGGTAGGTGCAGATGTGTTTATACAAAAATTTAGGTAACGTGGTAAGAAATCTTTCTTCCATAAATTACGAGTGTTACAAAGATGACATGGGAATGAACGAGGAGGGTTATTGATGAATGGGTATGCCGATTGCTGCTCTTTTGTGAGGTATCTGTCAACCAATCAAAACGCTTCTCCTTTTCTCAGTCTTAGCTTTCACAGCCCTGGTATTTAGTGCCTGCTAAACACTTGAAGTGTGAGTCTGAAATTCGTGCCATCCTGAAATTTTTTACGGCTTTCAATTCGACCTAGTTGTTTCCTTAAAAGAAAATAGGGTGTAATATCTGAACTTCTGGTAGATAGCTGAACTTGTACTGAAGATGGCAAGATGCGAAAAAAAATTAAAATGAAGGTGGGGACACGTGGGCCCCCTCTCCCCTGGAGAGTTGGAAGGAGAGTGTGACTGCCTCGGAGGTCCTCCGCACAGAGAGTGTTGATCGGCTCTGGATTGGAAGCCAAGTCTGAGTGCCTGGAAAGGGTTCAGATTGGTCGAGCTCCTGCACTTACTAGTTAACTTATTGCAAGAGAGTGCAGCGTAAGCCGGTGTTGCAGGATACTACCTGTCGTTCCCTCTCCTAGTAGTACCTCAGGGCTCGGGGTTATCATCGAGTCAGTCGATTGTAAACCGTGAATACAGAACTTACTCTGAACTCCCTTTGTGTTTCTTTCATACACCTCAGGTGTCATCTTTCATCAACACAATCAGCAGCCGTATTGGACTGATATTTTTTCCGTTGAGTCATTGCCGCAACTAAGTTCTTAATTTTTGTCACATAAGTTTTCTCATTTAGTAGAAGCTGATTTTCGATCATATTCTGGGTTAAGAATGTTTCATGGATGGAGAAGGTTGTTCCTCCAATGAGAACTTTTCTCGCTAGAATGGCCAATAAGTAAAAGAGATATGGAATTTTTCCTCTTCACCGATCTTTCTTGCTAAGAATCTTATGTTAGTTATTCGTTATTTCAAGTAAAAACAGATTAATATTTCAATTAGGTATGCACTTCAGTACCGAGCAAACGTAACTATACTCCGTCAGATATTTCTGTGTGATGTAAACAGACACATCGATTATGTAGAACAAATGAATCAATGAGAGTTTCGCCCAAAGCACCCAACTGAATTTCATGTCAATAATAAAAATTTCCAAACAATGGGCTGTGAAAACTTCCTCTACAATTTGAATTTCGGAAGAGAATTTGAACTGGGAAAATGGAATAATCACAATAATCAAAGCGATAAGAGATAACAGGGTAAAAGAAGAAACATCGACAGAATCGCAAGTAAAACATCGATTTCATGAAAACAAAGCACAAAAAGCACCGATGTTTAGAGAAAAGCATCGATGTTTTCAAAACATCCACATCGATGTCACATCACTCCCTCTACACTGTCAGGGCTGCAGCCAGTGATCCCAACCTAATGGGAAAAAGCATCCATGCAGCCAAAACTGGCTAATTCTTACTGTGAATCTACAGCTGTGTCTCTTCACCGGGGTGTCCTTCTCAATGTAGGTAATTTTGGAACCAGAATCTAATTAAACCAGTGCCAGAACTAGGTTTAAAATTAATCAAATGGTAAAAACTCTTGACGTTATTGAAAATTAAACAAAACGAGCCGGAAGGGAAATACTCTCTCAGGGAAAGGGCACATGGCAACGCTGCCTGCACATGGCAACGCTGTCATGGAAGGGGCTGCCCAACTTTGAAGGCACTTTCACCCACACATACAGAAATATCCGACGGAGTAAACCTGGTGATTTGATATCATCAATTAATAGTGTACCCACCTATAATCGAATTCGTCGTCTTTTCCTCCTAAGAAGTCGGAGAACACCTTAGATCTGAATTCGTTGAGGAGAATGGTTTTCTCATCCTCTGTCACTTCTTGAAGTCTCGAATTCTCCAGCACCCTAGCAAAAAAAAAAAAAAAAAAAAATGGAATGTTAATTATTCGTTACGAAGTATTGAGGTATTACCTAAGAACTAAGTTCTCATAAGCTGTCCATGAACTAATAGGTTAATTTTTGACAAACTTCAAAGCGCCGTAGGCGCGCGACGGAGAAGGTTCTCTTTTAATATCGAGACATCTTTTCCAAGACTCCCGTCACTGATAACAGTGACCCCCCCCCCCCCCGCCACTTGTGAGCTCCTCTGGAGGGATGTTCTGTTGCTGGCAACTCAATTGTTTTATTTTTAGATAGTCAAATTACTTGTGAAATAGAGGGTATTATTAGATTCAGTTGTTGTTGATGTCCCGAACTGTAAACATGTGAATGGATCCGTTCGGAGTATGGGTATCACCATTTAATATGCGAGCCTACTAGGGGAAACAATTGTTTGGACAATTTTATTGTGAATTTCGATGCGCAACATTGTGAAACTAAAGTACATTTACCAACAATATCGGACCACTGCGCAATTCAATTGAAAGTGGATACTGGTGTCAGGAGAAGGGAGTTTATTTCTTATTTCGTCGAAACACGGCCGATGCCGAAGCTTGGATTAGAGAAATTGCTCGCAGGTTGTAACAATATAGGTTGAATTTCCATCTGTACAACAAATGAGAAATACACCTAATTGCCCATATATGAGACAGAGGAGGGTGTGACGACCCCACCCCTTCAAACCAGTGATTAGATTAATCAGCCGGCCTGAAGAGAATATCGATTCATATCTCTATGAATTGGATATCCCTAAAGGCGTAGCTCCAACAAATTGGGAACAAACCAATTGGATTGTCCCTTATAAAAAAGTAGGATCGTCACACTCCTCTCCCTAAAACATACTTCTGGGTTTCAAACAGAAGTATGTTTGAAAACAAGTCAAAGGGACTGAAAAATAGTATGAAGCACAGGAAAGGACGTCTGGAAGCTTCAAGGGGATTCCTCCATCGTAATGGTGCTATTGCAGAAGAAGAAGAATGCCACGAATGGGTCATTTATGCCACGAATGGGCCATTTATACATAAAAGAATAAATCAATGGAACTGAGGAGAAAGCAAACTAAATAAAGAATACGAACGACGAAACATTCAAGTGTAATGATTGAAAAGGCAAATGCAGAAAAGGCATATATAAAAGAAAAACGTAATTGAAATTAATAAAATGTCAGATTGGCAAAGCCTAACAAGAGACTGAATTTAATTGCCGGATTGGCGAAGTTTAATGAATGAATTTAATTGCCGGATTGGCAAAGTGGAAGAAAGGAATGAATTTAATATAGAGATTCCTTCTGGATATCTCTTTGAGTAATTCCTTCTGGAATACCCAAGAAAAAGTGGAGGGGAAATGATGAAATAAATTCAGTGCATTCCCACCGAACCACGCTCTGCTACCATGTAACAATATAGGTTGAATTTCCATCTGTACAACAAATGAGAAATACACCTAATTGCCCATATATGAGACAGAGGAGGGTGTGACGACCCCACCCCTTCAAACCAGTGATTAGATTAATCAGCCGGCCTGAAGAGAATATCGATTCATATCTCTATGAATCGGATATCCCTAAAGGCGTAGCTCCAACAAATCGGGAACAAACCAACTGGATTGTCCCTTATAAAAAAGTAGGATCGTCACAAGGTGTAATGATAGAAAATTGGTCTTTCATAAAAGACGAATCTCTTGATCTGGAGACTAGATGGACAAAGTTTGTTGAACTTCTTCGCGATCATGTTGACCACCATTTACCAGTAAAAGGATTACTGATTTAGAATGCTACAATGGAGTCGTCTGGGAGTTGGTGTAGTCCTGATTTGCGAAAGTTGATGGTGATGTTACATGATCTCATTCAAGAATCAAATATGTTTCCGTCTGATCATGCCAAGAGTGCTGTGGCGAGCCACAGGAAGAAGTACAGAGCGGCTATTTGGCATGCTGAAGTCCTGGCGAATGGCAGTACAGTAAAAAGGTCAAAGAATCCTGTGCGTGCTGGCTGGACTATCATCAACAGTAAACGAGGCAAAGGTAGCGACAAAAATTGTGATAAATCTAAAATATCACCAAAGGAATTGAATGGCTATTTCTGTACGATGCCCTGTCAAATCGTCAAAGCATTTCCCTTTCGGCTAGGGATCCTATGAGCTTCGATGTGGTTTCCGACTAAAGTTTCAGTTGTGGCCTCATCACTACTGATAGGGTCTTACAAATAATAAACGGTTTGAAAAATAACAATTCCGCAGATTTTTACGGAATTAAAACCAAAATAATTAAGTATAAAGCGCCAATAATCCACGTGCCACTGACTCATTTGATAAATGAGAGTATTTTGACAGGAATTTTCCCCAAGGCACTCAAAATTGCTGTTGTGGTACCCATATTCAAAACGCTGCAAATTATTACACAATGGTTTATTATTTTTTATTTTTCTACATAGATCACTCGTCTGCAAAGCCACCAACCATCCAACATGAAGAAAAACATCGATCGCATTTCGGTCAGCTTTAATTTGAACGGAGATTAGGCCTCTTTTGCGATTCACACTCGTGTTTCTGATTTATCGCACGTCCAAACTTTAAATTCTCGTAGTGAGCGAACGGTTTGTCCTACAGCGCTCAGGGTGGTCTCAAAAAATTCTATAGAATCTAAAATTGAAGGAAAAAAATACCTTAATATCAAAATTTTTTGAGTTAGGGCGTTTTCAAAATTTCAAAATTGATTTTGGAACCCTTACAAGTGACCTACATCAACCAAAATCTTCGGGGCACAACTAGACCACAAATGGAGCCTACATACCAAATTTCATCAAAATCTGTCAATGCTAAGTGGCAAAAGTTCCGCGGACGGCGGACGGACGGCCAAATTTTTATTCGATTTTTGGATTCTACGTACCTTGAAACGTAAACCATCAAATTTTGAGGGGGTGTTAAAAAATTTTTTTCTTGGTCGATTCCAAAGGTTCATTATTGAAAATAATAAACCAAAAGGGTGAATTGGATGACGTCTCGAACTATCGTCCCATATCACTTCTACCAGTAATATCGAAGATTTTTGGATCAGTGTTGAAAAGCCAAATTCTGAATCATTTCGAATCAAGTCGGCTATTAAGCGTGCGTCAATTTGGATTCCGTCCTGGTAAGAGTACTACGTCTGCAATAATGTCATTCGTCGACTATTGCACTAAATGCTTTGAGCAGAGAAAATATGCCTACAAATAGGTAACACAATAGGCTTACACCTCTCGAGACAAACCAGGGCCGAGGTGAGGAGGTGTAGGAGAAGACCTGGGAAGGGGTGTGAAGTCACCAGAGTCCTCCTCTCTTTGCCTTACCACTTTGGAACTTTAGTAGATACTTGAAACAGCAATTTTGGGGAAATTCACGAAACATTCACTCGAATTGTTGTCCCGGGCGAAGTAAGTACCGAATACAAGGGCGGGTTTTAATGGAAATTTCAACTTTTGTGCTTTAGAACTTTGAAAACAATCATCTTTTCCGTTTTAGAGCATTAGTCCCTGGTAAGATGTGTCTGTCTATGGTTGATTCCTCGTAATGGGATGATAAAGAAATCATGGTCTGATTGTGATGACATTTTAGCCGGTTAAAACATAATTTTTACTGAAATTTTGGGTTTTAGAGTAGGTATTTTGAATATTTTTTCTTCCAAATCTACAAAGACAGCGAAAGTATTGTTTTCAATTTTCAAGGTTAGAAACTAAAATTTCCTCCAAAATAATATTTCTTCACGTTTTGGACCTTCCGGAACAATTTTGGTTTCGTATCTGTCTGCCACAGGTCTGCAAATCCCTGTACCGGGCAAACCAGTGAATGAGGAATTTCACCATGTCGGAATTTCCTATTTTTGACCCCTAAATCGGATTCAGCACCTCGAAAAACTTCCTAAGGCAAACTTTCAGCCCGAACTTCCTAATTTGCGAATAAACAAAACAGTGTAGAAAATACGAATGTTCAAAAAAACCGGGAAAATGACGTCATCCTGGAATAGTTCATTTACGGCCGCTTGAAGCGCTGAGATCGAGAAATCCATAGTCTTCAGATGCAAAATTTCACGAAACAGTAAAGTTCGAAATCGAAAAACTGAAGAAAAAAATAGAAAAAGCAAGATGGGGAAAATTAGGTTTCCCCTGTTTTTGTTTGATAACTTTTCTCTTAGAAAACACGATTTCATTGTCCCGATTGGCAACACTGAGAGGAGACGGCGATCCAAACAGCCCAATCAGCGAGCGTTCCCACTTCACGTCCGTTTTCCCGGTTAGTTTTGAAATCATAAATTTTGATTGTCTCCCAAAAATAACAGGAGACTTATTCTCCGAAATCAGCCCAATTTTCATCTATCCCACACCATAAACTATTCAGGAAAAATGCAAACAGAATTCGGTGAAATTCCTCATTATGGACCGGTTTTTTTAAAACTCAAATTTAGCGTTATTTTAAGAGTTATTTTAAATTACGAGTTTAAATTAAATTAAGAGTTATTTTATGGTGAATTGATTGACTAGTGCAACACTACAGAATATTTCATCTCAACTGTTCAAACTATTCGATTTGAAAACAATTGAGTTCATCAACTTTTTTCCAGACATTTTTCAGTTTTTGTGAAATTTTTGTTCTTTTTCACTCAAATTGTTCGTTTTAAAGCACTTTAAATTCCCCGCCAAAACCAGGAAACTATGGACTAGTTTTGATGGAAATTATTAATTTCACTCGGATTTTGCGTTTCAGACGTTTTTCATTCGTCCCTAGATTGTTTGTGGTCAATCACTCGACATGTAGAACTTTAATTGTTAACTTGTTCCTTCAAAATCGTCTAATATTTACACATTTTTCTGAATTGAAGAAAGTTGCGTTCAACCTCAGAAACTTAACATACAAACAGAACAAACTATGAACGCGTATTTATAAAAAATGTACGCCCTAGGGAAGTATCAGAGACAGCTGGCAGCTATGGCAGGCAGGACTCTGGTGACGTCACGTTTCCCCCACTGGGGAGTGTGAGCACACCTCACCTTGAACTCACCTTGATCCAGGGCTACATGAAGTGAGTACTCACATCTGCTTGGATCCTGCAGAGGCACCAGCCATCTCGCCCCAGAGCACGACCTTCCTCGATACGCCAGGACTACTCTCAGCAGACCCGATGGAATCGCAGGTAGCAGCTGGCATCATGGATGCGTCACTCTCCACCTCTTTCTTCAGCTTTGAAGCTGCATAATCTTTCTCCACTATGTCCATGAAATAGTTGGCAAAACTGAAATATCCAACATACACGCAGGTAATTCAGATACTTGAATAACAATGTCAGTAAAAAACGAAATCATTAGATGCAGGATGTGTGCCAGTGAAAGTAACTCACGAAGTTGGTTCGCCTCCGCCAGTTGTTTCAAAATGAAATTTTTCATCGTTTGTGAGGAATTGACCTACCAGTTCCTCGAATAATAAGGGGTTCCTCCTTTTCATCTCTTTGTCCGAGAAATATTCACCATCTTCTGCCATCCTTTTGAGAGCTTCCAATCTTCGATTTCTGACGACAGACTGATCAATTCATATTAGACACGACTCAACTAAGTCTCTTTATTATAAGACACGTCTGTATCTAAATGAGAAATGACGTCGAAGAAATGGGGAGTATGGGGAGCCTTCATTAGGAGAGGTCAGCTGAAATTTGAACAGTTTAGGCCTCTTTTGCGATTCATACTCGTGAATCTGATTTATCGTAAGTCCAACCCTTAAGGTTTGTTTGGACAGGCAGTCCTGAACGGTTCGGAACCATCGAACTATACTCCTGGAACGCTCGCCTGACAGCTTGGAGGTAAGACTCGGCCGGGCGGCCTGATCAGTGACCTTGAATGTCTTCCCCCACCCACAGTAGGGCGCTACCGCCAACGCCTCCTCAGTTAGTGGGAAAAACACCCTTTGTTTGTACTAATGTTGTTTATAGTTCGAAGTTCTAATTCAATGTTAACTATTAAGGCAATTGGACACCAATGATATTGAAGATATGAATATTCTGATATAAACAATATTGAAATAGAGTCATATATAAAACCTACAAACTCATTAGAAGAGGGAGATTTCCGACTATTAGAAGTAGATAATCGAATTATTTACATGATATCCATTATTTACAGGGATAACATTAAACCTCAAATGATTAAAAATCCAATTTGTGACTATATTTATTGGAGTAAATATAACATTTTTCCCTCAACACTTTTTAGGATTAAGTGGAATGCCACGACGGTACTCAGACTATCCTGATAGATTTACAACCTGAAATGTTATTTCATCAATTGGGTCAAGCATCTCATTATTAGGGGTAATTATATTAATTATCATTATTTGAGAAAGTTTTATTTCTAAACGAATAATCATTTTTCAAGAAAATATGCCTTCAAGTATCGAATGAATACAAAATACTCCTCCTGCTGAACACTCTTACGCTGAATTACCTATAATTCATTCGAATTCTAATTCGAGTTTAGTTCAGAGGTTTACAGACTGCTTTTGTTAGGTTCTTTAGAACGTAAAAATCCATGTTGTCTAACAATCTTCGTCTCTAGACATTATAGAAATCAAGAGATTGGTTCAGGCATGATTCCTATGTCGAATCAACACAAATTCATCGGGAGAGAAAGGAAGATATTCGGGAAACAGGCGCTTCTGAGAGAGCCCCGACCGACCTACTCTGGGTGGGGGAAGGGCCCTTCGCCAGCCGGACCGCGCCGTCTACACAGGGCGAGAGTTCCAGGAGTATAGTTCGATGTTCGGAACTGACCACGCCCCTTTTGAGGCAGATGGACAGAACCAGTTCGGGATTATTAGTTCGTTGTATGGTAAGCCAGTCCAGAACTGTTTCAAACTGGTTCTGACGGTTCGAGATTTTTTTCAGAACCACTAGTCGACAACTTTCCCCCCACTACCTTTTTTAGCCCCCTCTCCATGGATTTCTCACTTGGCCTTCTGACTTTCTTGAGGTAACAACAAAGTTGTGTCTGATAAGAGCTAGGCTGTGATTTTTTCGGACAAGAAGATTACCAAATATTCATCAAATTGAGCATCATCATTGAAATTGTTCCATAGTTCCTTCAAGATACATTAATATACAAAATTTTGTTAATTTTACTTGTTTTTTCCTAATTTTTTTTTGTTTTTTTTTAATTTTTTGGTTTTTATTTGTTGTTGAGAAAACTGTGATTGCTACAGGTATTTATGTGAAGCTGGTTTACTTCAAATGCCTCTCTTCACATTTTTTAAAATTTAGTAGTAATGCAAATGGAAGGATCAAAACTACCTTGACACAAAAATTTCGCTTTTTGGAAAAATTACTAATTTTTAAATTACTGTATCTCCATTATTATTCAACCTGCAGAGCTCAAGTTGGTCGAAAACGGTAAAAAATTCAATCTAAAAAAATTTTAAATGTTACTGAGCATTATACAATCGCAATTAGAGTTCGGAAGTGATGGTTGAAATATTTGAAAAAGTGCGAAAATTAGCACCAGATTTTCGAGGTTGCAACTTTGGGATCATATCAACACAAACAAATCGTAGATCGCGTTTGCAATGTTCAATGTAAAAATTGAATATCCGCACTGCGTTGAAGAATCCATGAGATTCTAACTGTGCATTTTTTGTTCTTCTATGAGAAAGTGCATTTCACGACGAGTGATCCAAAACTGAGAGGTAAGGAAGTCGAGTAGAATAATTCCTTCGAGGTAGAGTAGGTACCTAAAACAATTGAGGGGTTTCCTACAAGAACAAGATAAGTCCAAAGTTTGAAAAAACCTGGTTAAGGCGCCATTTTGTTCCTGAATGTGTGCGATATCTAGTAACAAGTTCATTTCGGCAAGAACCGAACAGGTCCAAGTCTACGGGAGGCTTCAAAATGTGCGCATTTTGCAGGAGAATTCTAGTCCTCACTATTTCTGCAAGAATGAAATAAGTCCGCGCGCGCGTGGCAACACTGCGCCTGAAGATCAGGGCGTCGCATTCCCAGCTGTTTGTTTCCCATTCTTATTTCTGTTATTTCGTTATTTCTGATGTTATTCCCATGTGTATATTTCTTCTTTTTTTTGTGTATATTTCTGATGTGTATATTGTGTAAATTTTCAGTTATTTTTTTCTCTCAAACCAAAATATTTGGAGTTTCTGAACATTTTCTTTTTTCCCTAATAAAGGTTTTTGATGAAACGACTGCTTGTCTACTTATCTATTCATTCATTTTTCAAATCCTTAAGATAGTAGGAACTATTATTTTCTCCTTCATGTTACTGATGGTGAAACAAAGAAAACATGGAAATTGAACCAGCAACATAGGCATCTAAAAAAACATTTTAAATGTTCTAGTTGTCAGTTTTTAAACACAGTTCGGAAATAGCTTCATTATTATTATAAAAACAGAAAATTTGATTACCGTCATAAACATGCAAAACGTGTTCACGTCATAAACATGCAGTACTTGGGCTTCAATGAAAATTCAGCAAGAACCAAACTAGTCACGTTTTGCAACAGGAGGGGGAAAATTCAGGAAAAGGCCTTTCACAAAATTCAGCAGGTTTAGAATTTTCGATTTCGGACTTATCTTGTTCTTGTAGGAAACCCCTCAATTATTATGTTTGCGTCCAATGATGAACGCACCTTGGAAGAATACAGAAATTTAATCCTGATTATGCCTACTTGTGTAGTCTATTATGTAGTCTATACAGGGTGTCCCATGTTAAGGACCGAAAAACTTCGGGAGTCGATTCTACAACTAATTTTAGTAAGAAAGTGTCTCTTAGCAATTTTGCCTTAGACGCTTAATTTCCGAGTTATTTTAATTTTAAGATTTTTTTCGTGTTTTCTACCTTAAGCCATAAAAATGACCATAACTCGCTCAATTTACAAGCAATTCAAAATCTCATTACACCGTTGGATAGGACGTTAAATTTACCATCTTTCTAGTGGTTATACAACAATTTTTGTAAAGTCGTGCTGGGTGAAAAATCAACTTGTACAGTCATTTTTGTAAAATTGTCAAAATTTCCTACTTTTTCTTTTGATTGTTAAGGTTTTACTCCCATATGATTTTTCACGTACCTCTACATCAAAAACTGCACAAAGGTCTCCTCTTTCTAATGGTATAATTTGTTTTAATTTTACTCCGCTAATTAGGGGTTAAAAGTATGTTTGAACGCTAAAAAACGTGGTTGCGCTTATGGAAATCAAGGTTTCTGGTTCGTTGGGCTTCGGGCAGGTTCGACGAATTAGGGGAGGAATTCTACGTCCTTTTCAACGCTATTAGACTGATTCCATCACCGTTGGTATGCGAAAGCTCAGTATTGAATTTTGGTAGGTCCGAATCTTTTTTTTTAAATTTAATTGGTATTTATGCACGAATTGAATGTTCAATTCTCGCAACTTTCTCCATTGTATGAAAAAAGAGATATCTCCTAAAGAATAACGTGTAGATATGGAGTAAAAATAAAGATAAATAATGATATTTTAGAGAAAGTAAAAATGATATTTATGAACAAAAATAATATTTATCTTCATCGAAGTACGTCATTGACTAAACATAAATGAGATAATAAATTATCCTCTACTCCACCTTTGACTTCGTTTGTCATTCGTAAGGATACCTGTAAACACAAAGCAATGTTTTTGACAGCCAAGTAGAAAATAATTGAGGAATGTCAAAATTTGAAGCAGTGGTCATCATATTACCGATTCAGAGTAAGTGCTCAATGTGACCTCCTCCTTCTTCAGTACATAATGTGCATCGTCTCCTGACAGCTCATTCCTCAATTATTTTCTACTTGGCTGTAAAACACTTTGCTTTGTGTTTACAGGTATCCTTACGAATGACAAACGAAGTCAAAGGTGGAGTAGAGGATACTTTATTATCTCATTTATGTTTAGTCAATGACGTACTTCGATGAAGATAAATATTATTTTTGTTCATAAATATCATTTTTACTTTCTCTAAAGTCAACAGAAAAAGTAGGAAATTTTGACAATTTTACAAAAATGAATTTACGAGTTGATTTTTCACCCATGACGACCTTACAAAAAATTTTTTATAACCACTAGAAAGATGGTAAATTTAACGCCCTATCCAACGGTGTAATTAGATTTTAAATTGCTCGTAAATTGAGAGAGTTATGGTCATTTTTATGGCTTAAGGTCGAAAACACGAAAAAAATCTTAAAATTAAAATAACTCGGAAATTAAGCGTCTGAGGCAAAATTGCTAAGAGACACTTTCTTACTAAAATTAGTTGTAGAATCGACTCCCGAAGTTTTTCGGTCCTTAACATGGGACACCCTGTATATGGTTGGAAAGTTCACAACAAAACTTTCTTGTAATTGTAATTGTGATTGTGATTTTTTTTCTTGTAATTGTGATTTTTTTTTCTTGTAATTGTGATTTTTTTTAATTCCTCCATTGATAAAGCAGATGGTTTCATCTTGTTTTTGCTATAATTCATGCATGTCTACTAAGCAATTTTCTGTGAGTAGTCCTATTCCCACCTGTGAACCTTCAGCCCAATTTCCTTCGATTTTATTATGATGAATGTTAATAAGTAAGTGACAAACATCGTATTCACCTTGTTGGTCGCTTTCTTGAGCTCGGCTCTCCTCTGCTCCACATAATATCGCACTTCGTAGTCCTCGTTGTTGTCGAAATAAACCAAATGCTCTTCATTCAAATATTTACCGTACCTCTGCAGAAACGTAGGAGCACTCTTGTTGAGGATGTCCTCGGCGATTTTCCACTTCTCAGACGTTGACAGGTCGGGCTCGTCTTTCTGTTGACTCTTGAAGTACGCTTCTTTATTCTGGGATAAGAGATCGAGAATGGAATTTTTCAACCTTACAGCTGGATCTTCCATGATGCTGTCTTCTTTGGTTTTATAGGTCCATCACAAAAAAAGTTCGACTCGGTAGAGAAAATCAGAAATACTTAAGTGCTACCAAATACGAATCTTCCTGTGTACTTGAAATATTGATTAAAGTATTCACGAATCACTCAAAAATACAAGCGAAGCTTCTTCTTGTCAATATGTGGACGTCTTGCTTAATTCAAACAAATCACGAGGTTTTTAATTTTATTAGTTACCTTCACCTCCTCGCCTCCGGTTATTTACTTTATACTGTTCTGTTATCAATACGTTACCTTGTTATCTTTACTTTACAGTGTGTGAGTGAATCTCCAATTTTATTGCCATGGAAGTCCGTGGTAGGCATCATTCGTGGGGCATTCCCTTGTAGTAAAGTTTACTTCAGCACAGAGTACTGGAGACAAGTTAAGTTGGTTATGTTGGAGGAGATTATGCTTCCCAAAGCTTTACTTCCATGAACTCCATGTTCCATGTTTTTCTCTCCTCATTCTGTGGAGGTCAATGTTTCAAGTCACAAAGATTCCCTGCATCCACTCTGCTAATAGGTTATCAGTGTGTTATCTTGCTTGGTGGTGATCAGGGAGGAAATTATAACATGAAGAAAAATCTAAGTCATTCAACACTCTATCATTGGCGAAAAAAAGTTGCTAAAAAAATGGAGTTGATTTTCCCCCATGTTGAGTATGAGCGGGAAGTGGGATGGTATTCATGCTGAAAAAAATTCTGTCGGAATGAAACCCTTTGGAACTTGGCCCTCTGGAAGTCCATCATCCTACGGAGGTTCTGAGAAACTTACAGGACGATTTATCAAAATTTTATTTGTCAAAAATCCCACTCTGTTTATCAAAATGCAACATTGAAAGAAAAACAGGAGATGACGCGAATCCGCGTCATGCAGGCATTTAGAAAGGGGAGCGTTATGTTGGATATAATTATGCCAGCCGTGTGGAATATGTTAAGAAGTTGCCATTAGTCATTAATTATTTTGTAAGCCGCTGCTTTTATCGACTTGACAAATTGGGTACCAGTGGTTGTACGAGGGCAACACTAAAATAATAATATGTACTGCATGTTCAGAACTCTAGTTTAATGAAAATATCAATTCGTACACTCATAGAATGATAAGGCAATTATACAACAACGCCGCCATCTGGATGAGGCCAATGCCTCCTAAACATAGTAGGTACCAACCTTACACCCTTCCAATCAAGACTAAAATAAGTTGACAATACAAGTGACAGTTAGTAATAGTAGAACAAAGAATGAAATAAAGAATAAGAAATAACTAAACAACTAATGCAATAAGCTTAAACTAAGAACGTTATACATAGTTCCTTAGGTAAGAAGGTCTTTTTATTTCCCTCCCCAACCTAGTGGTATAGGTAGTACTTGACTGAGAGCCAATCCTTAACTTATCTCCGTTACTCTGTGGTGTTGTACTTACGGCAGGTAATTTTGACTTCAAGGTTCGACACATCATAATCTGTGCTGGTGACAATCCTAAGGCTTTGAGGGGACTATTTCTATGTTCTAAAAGTGCATAACTAACGTCTTGACCGCTCTTGAGACACCTCCGAAGAATATTTTTAACAATGCTAACTCCCTTTTCAGCTAACCCATTTGCTTGGCTATGCTTAGGACTGATCAACACCGACTTAAAATTCCAATCAGTGGCAAATTGTTGAAATGCTAAACTTCCAAAGGGTACATTATCAGAAACCAAGATATCTGGAACTCCCAGTCTAGAAAATATGAATTTAAGTTTAGTGATGACGGTCTCCGAATTGAGGTTGTCCAATGAACACATTTCTAACCAATTCGAAAAGTCATCGTAACAAACTAAGAAGTTTTTTCCTCCAAAAAATAACAAGTCGCATCCTACTCTTTCCCATGGCCGGCTACAAGGTTCAAAGGATTGCAGAGGTTCTTTGCTGTTATTGTTCATCAACGATGCACAAATGTCACAGTTTAAAACAAAATTCTCAATATCCCTGCTCATATTTAACCAAAACAGGCATTGCCGTGCTCGTTGCTTTGTTTTAATTACCCCAAAATGACATTCATGAACAAGTTTTAATACGAAAGGAACAAGCTTCTTTGGTACCATAAGGCGATCTTCGAAAAACAGTAACCCCTCTACTTCACAAATATAGTCTTTAATGGCATAATATCTCAACAAGTTTGGAGGAATGGCTCTTTTTTCAGGCCATCCCTCAGCCACAAATTTTTTTAGACCCAGTAAATCGGTATCTTCAATGGTGGCTTCAATAAACTGCTGCTTCCGTCCAAAAGATAAATTTATGTTGCTCAGTTGAGTGTGACTATGAACTGTAACGATATTATAAGATAAGTCTGGTTTCTCATCAAGAAGATAAGCCCTCGATAAAGCATCGGCAATATACATTTCTCGCCCCGGGAGATAAGAAATCTCTACATTATACCGCATGAGACGCAACAACAACCTCTGAAGTCTAGAGGGTACTTTTTCCAAACTTTTTTTATTCAATGTTTCCAAAGGACGATGGTCAGATTTAATGTGAACAAAATTACCATAAGTAAATTGATGAAACTTTTCTACGGCAAAAACGCAAGCAAGGAGTTCCTTTTCAATCTATGAGAATCGTTGTTCTGAGTCAGTCAGGGCACGCGAAGCAAAAGCTAGGGGATGTCCAGCCTGTAACAAAACCGACCCCAATCCACTTTGAGAACTATCTGTCTGAATCTCCAACGGCAAATTCTGATCATAAAAACGCAAAACTGGCGCAGATGTCAATAAACATTTCAAATTTTTAAACTCTTTTTCATGTTCAGGACCCCAATTAAACTCAGTATCGCTCCTTGTTAATCCCCGCAAATGCTCAGTGCATTTAGAAAATGTAGGAATGAATTTAGATAGGTACTTGCACATACCAAGAAAGCGCAAGACACTTTTCTTATCACGAGGTTGTGGCATGTCAGTAATAGGCTTTACATGTTTTATGTCAGGTTTGATTCCATTTTTTTCTACTACAACCCCCATGAACCTAACACTAGGCATTCGTAACTGAATTTTTTCCGAATTAAATTTTACTCCAAACTCCCTGGCACGTAGCAAAACCATCTCTAGAGTTTTATCATGATCAGCGACATCTTCACCCGAAATTATCAGATCATCAAAATATGGGCAGACACCAGGAATGTCTCCGAAAATTTCAACGCATTTTGCCATGAAAACCTCAGGAGCACATGAAATTCCAAAACACAAGCGGTTCCATTTGTACCTCCCAAACGGTGTGTGAAAGGTTGTCAGATAAGAGGAGTCTTCATCCAACTCCATATGCCAGAAACCTTGTTTCATGTCAAGTACTGAAAATACTGTCTTATGTGCTAGATTAACAGTGATCTCTTCAAGAGTAGGAATATGATACCGGGGGCGCTTTATAGCTTTATTAAGATTTTTTGGACAAAGACACAATCGCAAATCCCCATTTGCCTTCCCAACAAGAACTAAATTTGACACCCAGTCAGTAGGCCTTTCCACCTTTGAGATTATTCCGCGAGTCTCTAGATCAACCAAGGTAGTTTTTAACTTATCCCTCAACTTATGTGGCACCCCACGCTGCCTATCAATAACAGGAGGCACGTTAGAGTCAAGGTAGATTTTTACCTTACCAGGCATTTTTCCCAGGCCCCTAAAATTATCGGCATACTTGTTGAGCAGAGAGTCAGCCTCTAAGCTGAACATTTTCTTAATTAGATTAAAATCAACACTTGTTCTGAGACCCAAAATGCACTCCACATGGCCTGAAACGACCTCAAACGTCACCCACTTACACCCATAGTTACAATATTTTGCTTCCACCTCTATTTTGCCTAATGATTTAATTACCCCTGAATTACCATAAGGAGCAAGCAAAGTTCCAGAAGGCTGTAACGTAGGCTTAGGATACATTTTATCAACTATCGTCTTACTTATAACATTCACTTCCGCTCCTGAGTCAATTTTAACACGAACCACAACATTACATATTTCTAAGTCAACATACCATGATAAGTCGTAGTTTTCTGAGTCTCCTTTAACTTCATCAGTTGAGATAGTGTGAACCGTAGCTGAGCTCCTAGGTGGTTGACGTTGAGTTGTAGGAGCTTGACGTACAACAGTCTTTTTTGGGCACATCTGCTCAAAATGGTTTTTCTCCTTGCAGGCAAAACACTCTCTATCAAAAGCTGGGCACCTTCTACGGTCATGACGGTATCCACAATTTTTACAAGGTTGTCCATTCCAAGAACGTGCATTTTCACGAGTAGACTGACGTGACAATCCATAACGGTACGCTGGTCCTCCTTGGTCAGAAGTATTACTCGATCTAGGTGCATTCCGAATGGCATCAACTGAAAGTGTTCCCTGCTTGTGTTCTCCACCATGAATATTGTTGGTCTGGCGTTTGGCTGCTTCTGTCGCTCTACATAGGTCTTCCGCCAAAGCTAAAGTCAATTTCCCACCTTGACACAACATTGCTTCTGTCAGTTCAGGGTCATACACCCCCACCACAATTCGATCACGGATCAAATTCTCTTTTTCTGCTGCATTGAAATCACAGCACGCAGCTTGAGTCTTCAGTTCAATTAAAAAAGAATCAAAGCTCCTTCCTTCACACTGAACGATCTTATTAAAGAGATATCTCTCATACACAGAGTTCTTCTTGTTTTGACAGAGTGTATCAAAAGCTTTGATAACTTCGACATAACTCGACTTTTCAGTCAGCCCCAGCGTATTGAACACGTCAATTCCTCTACGACCAAGACAAGTCATCATAACACCAACCTTTACTTCGTCCTCGGACGAAATTAACTCCTTCCCAGCCAAATAAAAGTTCAGTTGCTGTTTGAACACATTCCAGTCCTTTCCAAGGTTTGGAGAATCAAAATCGACTGCCGACGGCATCATGCTTGAAAGTCCACTCATTTTCACTCGGATTTTTACTTCTGACACCATGTACGAGGGCAACACTAAAATAATAATATGTACTGCATGTTCAGAACTCTAGTTTAATGAAAATATCAATTCGTACACTCATAGAATGATAAGGCAATTATACAACAACGCCGCCATCTGGATGAGGCCAATGCCTCCTAAACATAGTAGGTACCAACCTTACAGTGGTAGAAGGCAAATCCCAACACTGCCACCAATTTGTAAGCCTACTTGTCTAGGTAAAGTTGACAAAAGAATTTAGTTACCTAGTCCAAGTAGCAACTGAGTAGGTTCCTGAAGGGAAACTACTTTGTGTTTCACTGTGAAATGGGGAGTCACAAGAAAAATCGAACAACTTAAAATTACGTTGAATTTAGGGTAATAAATTGTATTTACCTGTTGAAGTTATGGTAGCTCTTCGAAGGTGTTGACTCCGTTGAATAAAAATAATAAAATGCTGTTAAACGCTGTTGTGTTGAAGGGTTGTTCGTTATTTACCTCGGATCACCTAGTGTGTCCTTTGCCGGAAGGGCGTGTTCTCTGTGTCCTTTGTGTTCTGAAACACGAAGCTAACTTGATCGTCCTCGTGGACGTGTTCTCGACAAAAGGTGTCCTAAGGACACGACCTGATGGGTCTGACTTCAAAGAAAGAATAAAGTGAATTTAAATGGTTTCAATTCTACCCCTAGTGAGTTTTAGCTGAGATATTGCAGGATGAACTAAGAAACAAAACAAATATGGAGTAGAATACCAGGAAACAAGGGTTTATTATATAAACATAAATTTGAAAGGAAATATTACAAGCCTGAAGGGCGTATGTTCTTCTACACAATTTGAATTTAAGGAGATCAATGAAAATTACAAGAATATTCTCCGCAAATGTTCCGTAGCAAACAATACATTCAATTTTATCCTTCTCAATCAATTTTACAATCCGTGTTCTCACCGTGTCTCGTGTCTTTTCAATAACAATTTTACAACTCGACTTTACCAAATTTTACTAACAAATGTTACTTTCTAATCACTGTTTTATTTCACTTGCCTAACCATTTTTGGCCAAAAAGTAGTTAGAATTAGTTTGTGCACTCACGTGTTGGGCCCTAAGGTATCCTCAATGTTGAAGTGGTAGGTTGATGAGAGCTCTCCAGACGATCGACTTCTTGATCCAAATAGAGAATTTTGGGGGATACGACTCTAGGTACAGGGATTTTATTCACACTGACTTCGAGAAGGGGGACGACTTTCAGCCTGGACTTACTCAACTAGCTAGCAGGAAACGTTCAGCCGGGACCTACTTGTTGCGCAGTTGGGGACAGTGTGATAGCCGCTTCAGACAGCAGAATCCAGGTGCTTCCCCCTCCAGTCGGTGACGTCAGCCACTGCCTCCTTGACCACTCAGGTTGCCATTTGGCTAAGCTGATGGTTTGCTGCTGAGGTCATCACTGGTGGTTTGTTCCACCCCTGGCATTCATGGTTGAAGTTGACTTGGACGCCTTTGATGGTGTTCGGCGTCCTTCCAGTAGGGGGGTGGACCATGCCCCTCGGAACTGGCCCAGATTACCCCCCCACAGTCCTTCGCCGCAGGTGGCTCTGTGGAGGCGGCATCTTGGGGTCCAGGAAAGGAGGTACTGGCTTACCCCAGCCCCGTCACTTAGGTGTTATCAGTGAGCAGGGGCTCACACAATGATAGGAAGAGCCAACATCGAAGGATCAAAAAGCGATGTCACTATGAATGCTTGGCCCCCACGAGCCAGTTATCCCTGTGGTAACTTTTCTGACACCTCTTGCTGAAAACTCTTCAAGCCAAAAGGATCGATGGGCCGTGCTTTCGCAGTCCCTATGCGCACTGAGCATTGGGATCAAGCCAGCATTTGCCCTTTTGCTCTACGCGAGGTTTCTGTCCTCACTGAGCTGACCTTAGGACACCTGCGTTATTATTTGACAGATGTACCGCCCCAGTCAAACTCCCCGCCCGGTAGTGTCCTTGAATCGGATCACGCTAGGGAGATTGTTGCCGGTAAAGTACGCCAGATCCGTGGAACACAAAGCAGCGAGAAGCACACCCCCGAAAGGATGACTCGCCCAACACAGTAGTGCCCACTTCACCAACGACCACCGGCAACCCTTGGCGTTTGGCGCAAGAAGTCCGTCAAGCCAGAGTAAAAATTCCGACCTGTTTGCTATTGTCTTCCCGTTTGTGATGTCTTTCCCGGCAAGCGTCATGAAAAATACATATTTTCCATAATTATTTATTTTCTAGGGTCTTTATTAGGTAGGTATGTGTTTTAGTCACTAGTTTCCACACTTTTCTCACAAACGATCTCACTTCTCGTGTTCTTGATGGGAAAACCCTGTTTTGAAATCCGGCGGCAAAATTAGTTTTTGCAAGGCCAGATAGTACAAAAGTTTCGTTAGTGTTTTGTTGTCTTTCGTTTTTGGCCGAGGCGCGTGGCCGGTTGCTTGATTAGATAAGAACCTGATATCAATTTTTTTATTGTTCCAGTGTCCACAAGTCAATCGGGCGGAATTATTGTTTGGTCACGTCGTGATTTAGTGTGATTTCTTGAAGTAGAGTTAATTACTTTTGGTTGTTGGGTTCTAGTCATTAGGTATAAAAATAAGTGGTAAAAATAGTTCCTACCTACTGCTTTCCTACACGTCAAGTAGTAGTGATGGTTGTTGCCAGTTTTGCCGAGAAGAAGATACACCCAATAAATTATTGGTATTTTAGAAAGTGATACCTCGCTTAGGTTCAACAGTAAAGACCTACGCCGAGATGACCGTAAAGACCGAAGTGTTCCTCTGATCCTATGAGTTATGACGATCCTCACGTTGAGAACAATACTCGTCACTTCAAGAAAGTTATTTGCGACTAAACTCAGAACATTTCCCCAAACGTAACTACTTACAGGATAATCGTAGTAAGTTGTTTATCTAGTCATGACGGGATTCTATAATCGGAGAGAAATGCGAGCAATGCTCAGGAGGAACTGGTTCCTGTTTGGCGTATTGTTGGCAATTCTGTTTGCTGAAATATTTCCATCGCTTGGGTCTACTGGAGGTAAGAGCTATTAGCTACTAAGAAAACAGTTTTTATCATAATACATTCACTTACCTATTCACCTACGGGTTCTAGAGAGAAAATTCTTAAAAAGCACTCAATATTTTCGGACTTCTATTGACTGATTTTAATGAACGGGAATGTAAACCAGTTCGGACTCCTTTGTCACCCAATCAGCAGCTTAGCAAGTTGTACCTACTGTCCGAAAACGTTGGAAGAAAGTCAAAACATGGAAATGTTGCCATATCGCTAACTGGTTGGGATATTGATTTACCTACTTGGCAGAGAAGTTGTGATCAGCTATTTTTTTTTTTTTTTTTTTTTTTAAGAAAATTCCCTTGAAAGACGCAGGGGGCACGCCATTAATACAAAAATAGATAAATAAATCAAAAATGATGGGGAGGACGCCCAGGACTCACCCGACGCCGGCCTTCGGGATGAGGGAAGATGAGGAAGGTGGGGGTGGGAGAGAGGGATGAAGGGAAGTGCCTCTATAGAACGACCACCAGTTCAAATATGAGCCGAGCAGGACACAGGTGGTGATACCACGGAGTATGCCTACCGAGATGCCCAACTCGCGCAACTCCGTGGCGCTTTTCCCGCACCACACTCCGCGCCATGACAATGTTGCAGCCATCACCCTGATGTTGTTGGGGGCCACTCGTTTTACCAACTCGTTAGCTCCGACACCGCTTGCTGTAAATCATTCGTGTCATATTTCCTTAACTTAGCCCGCCAAGTCTGCTCCATGTCCAAGCTGCCATTGACAACTTGGACATCCAGGATAATGCAAGACTGGTCGGGCTTGACGGCAACGATGTCGGGCTTCTTACCCTGGTCACTTGGCATGTGATACAATCTCTCCCTCTCAACATCCCAGCTGCTAGATGACAAGGCACCTGCTATCTGCTTGGCGACCGCATCATGACGTAGAATGCGGCCCCCATGAGTTCGTGGACACTGCTGCACCATATGATGGAGATGTTCACTTCCACCCCGACAGGCATGGCAAAGGGGTAGGGTTATCCCACGACTACCTCTCGAGCACCGCACCGCAGTTGGCAAAGATGCCACGTGGACGGCGTGGAAGTGTCGGTAGTCGCAGGCCTCAATGCCCTCCGAAGCCCAATCTACCCATTGGGAAGAGATTAGGCTTTCGGAGCACTGCCGAAGTTCCTTACCATTTACTGATTCATGCAGCGCAGCAGCGAACTCAGCAGATGAACTGGGTTTTGGAGCAGATGGTGTTGCTCAGTCGCACCATGCTAACTGCTGCCTGACAAAATCAAGATCAGCAGCAGCACGGGCGACCCCCCAGCTCGACCCTCGGAGGGCTAGCAGGCGCTGGCGGCGCAGAGAGGGGATGCTTGCTGAGAGGGACACAATACCAAGCACACCAGATTTGACTGGTGCATGGATGTAGGCACTTGGGACACCAGGTGGGAATTTCAGCCAAGAGCGCACAGCAGAGCGTACTTCACGATCTAATTCCTGCAGCCTCCCCGCCGTAAGCCTACCAAAGACTAACCCATAGGTTAGCTTTGGCAGTAAGTACGTGCGGAGGAGGCGCAGCTTCTGCTGTGGCTTCAATGGAGCCTTGGTAACGCGAGCTAGCGCTCTACCAAGGTCCACACGGCTGGCAGTAATGGTGGCCACCCCCATGAAGTCGACTCCAAGGTACCGCCAAACCTCCAACACAGATCAGGAAGGAATGGGGGATTGTCCTATGACAAAACCCCCATCCACAACCTTCACCTTATGTTGGCGACCCGACGGGACCAAGGAGACCGACCCGCATTTATCGGGGTTGACCAAAAGTCCACACCTGGCTAGCTGCTTAGCAAATGCGTTGAGGGCAATCTGCAAGCCCTCACGGGTTTCTCCGAGTAGGATAACATCATCGGCAAAGGCCAATGCTCCTACTCGCACCCCAGGGGCAAGATCAAACCCTACTTCTGTGGGCAGCTTTCCCAAGGCCGTATCCACGACCAGGTTGAAGAGGAGTGGTGATAGGGGATCCCCCTGGTGTACCCCGCGCCCGATCACTATATCCCTTGACACCTCACCTCCTGCCTCCAGGACCGTCACGCCTTCATGGTACAGACAGGCCACATACTCGATTAACCGAGTTGGGGCCCCAACACCATGAAGACAATCGGTCAGGGCAAGGTGACTGACGGTGTCAAAGGCCTCTTCGCATTTCTGTCCATTCACTTCCTTAGCTCGAGTAGTAGGAGCTCCGATTCAGAACCGGAATGATAATAATCCCCGGTCGAGGGAAGTTAATTTTTGATGATTCAACAGAGGCAACGAGGCCGGATTTAGGATTTGCAGTGTCAAAATTAGGCTAACTCCCATTAAATATTGGGAAGATTCACTGGGAAGCAGGAAAACTCGTGTTGCGGTACCTAAAAGGAACTACGTACGAATTCACGATTGATGGATAAGGAGAGGACATTCTTGACTTTTCAGATTCAGATTGGGCTGGAAGTAAAAAGTACAGACGACGAGTGGGTTTATTTTAAAATTTGGAACCTATCCGATCTTACGGAAATTGAATAACCGAACTAGAGTGACACTTTCAACTATGGAGGCAGAATTTATTTCATTGGCTACCCGCTGCTTGGAAATCGAATGGATTAAACTAATTCTAGACATCAAAGTGAAAGTTAACGTGATTCTTCAAGTGAGGTGTGACAATCATGCTGCCTTAACTTTTGCAAAGGTAACAATGAGAGCTCATACTCGAGACTTATTGACTTCAAATACCACTTTGTGAGAGAGTCGCTGAGAAACTGTCAGTTTGAGCTTGACTTCATCACGACCAAAGATATACTCACCAAACCTTTGGCAAGATTTAAGAACGAAGAAATCAATTCAGGTTTAGGATTGAAGAGGAGAAGAGAGAATAACTGTGTTGGCGTGAATCCCTGAATGAATGCCACATGATTTCGGTTGATTATTTTCAATGATGAATCTATGGAATCGGCCTAGATAAAAAACGCTGCAAATTATTACACAATGGTTTATTATTTTTTATTTTTCTATATTATAGATCACTCGTCTGCAAAGCCACCAACCATCCAACATGAAGAAAAACATCGATCGCATTTCGGTCAGCTTTAATTTGAACGGAGATTAAGCCTCTTTTACGATTCACACTCGTGTTTCTGATTTATCGTACGTTCAAACTTCAAATTCTCGTAGTGAGCAAACGGTTTGTCCTACAGAGCTCCGGGTGGTCTCAAAAAATTCTATAGAATCTTGAATTGAAGGAAAAACAATACCTTTATATCAAATTTTTTTGAGTTAGGGCGTTTTCAAAATTTCAAAATTGATTTTGGAACCCTTAGAAGTGACCTACCTCAACCAAAATCTTCGGGGCACAACTAGACCCCAATTGGAGCCTACATACCAAATTTCATCAAAATCTGTCAATGCTAAGTGGCAAAAGTGCCGCGTATGGCGGACGGACGGCCGAATTTTGGTTTATTATTTTCAATAATGAACCTTTGGAATCGACCAAGAAAAAAAACGCTGCAAATTATTACACAATGGTTTATTATTTTTCTATATAATCGTCTATAAAGCCACCAACCATCCGGAGATTAGACCTCTTTTGCGATTCACACTCGTGTTTCTGATTTATCGTACGTTTATTATTTTTATGGTTTATTATTTTATCATTTTAATGGTTTATTATTTTTCTATTTAATCGTCTATAAAGCCACCAACCATCCAACATGAAGAAAAATACTTGGAAAATGTCACCCCACGCATATTCAAGCAAAAACCTCTTTTTTGGCCGGTTATTTGCCCATAACTTCTATACGAATTAAGCGATCGGAATAGTTCGACGTTAGGACCAACTAGACCTCAAATGGAGTCTATGTGCGAAAGATCGGGTTTTTTAGACCGATTCTAAGGCCTTTTATGGCCCGGACGGCGAACGGCGGACGGCGGACGGACATTGCAAATTTGGATTCTACGCACCTTGAAACGTAAAGTGACAAAGTTTGAGGGGGGGTTATAAAAATTTTTTGCGATACGATCACATAGGCTTATTATTAGAAATAATAAACCAAAATTGTTAACACCCCCTCAAAATTTGATGGTTTACGTTTCAAGGTACGTAGAAT
Organism: Apolygus lucorum; assembly: GCA_009739505.2. NCBI lineage: Eukaryota > Metazoa > Arthropoda > Insecta > Hemiptera > Miridae > Apolygus > Apolygus lucorum. The sequence goes on along the minus strand of CM019179.2, from coordinate 1,872,001 downwards.
CCAAACATCGAATAAAAATTTGGCCGTCCGTCCGCCGTACGCGGCACATTTGCCACTTAGCATTGACAGATTTTGATGAAATTTGGTATGTAGGCTCCTTCTGGGGTCTAGTTGTGCCCCGAAGATTTTGGTTGAGGTAGGTCACTTCTAAGGGTTCCAAAATCAATTTTGAAATTTTGAAAACGCCCTAACTCAAAAAAATTTGATATAAAGGTATTGTTTTTCCTTCAATTTAAGATTCTATAGAATTTTTAGAATTTTTTGAGACCACCCGGAGCTCTGTAGGACAAACCGTTCGCTCACTACGAGAATTTAAAGTTTGGACGTACGATAAATCAGAAACACGAGTGTGAATCGCAAAACAGGCCTAATCTCCGTTCAAATTAAAGCTGACCGAAATGCGATCGATGCTTTTCTTCATGTTGGATGGTTGCTGGCTTTGCAGACGTGTGATCTATATAGAAAAACTCGGCGCTTTGCGCCTCGGCGGGGGGCTCCGCCCCCCTGCACCCCCCGGTTTATTTCTTTTTCCATACTCTGTATGAAATCATAGGAACACAGAATGTGTTTTTGCGATGCTAGTCATCCGTTAAATAAAAAACAACAATAATAAATGTGGAGTCTTTGGCAATAATAAAATAAATAATTGTTAGACATTTAATTTGGTCTAAAACCCTATAAATGTTATATAAATAAATATGTAACTACAAGAAAAATACTATATAAATTGAGAGCTTTCCAACGAATGGTGAACAATTTCTGTGCAATGAACACTGCGGGAGTTCTGTTTCCTTACCAACGGCTTGGTTGCACGTGAAAATCATTATAAAAGGCGCGTAACGGTTTTTTCTGTCGCTTTTTCGTGACGATTTTTAACACAGAATGTGTTTTTGCGATGACCTACCGAAAAAAAATCGTCACGAAAAAGCGACAGAAAAAACCGTTACGCGCCTTTTATAATGATTTTCACGTGCAACCAAGCCGTTGGTAAGGAAATAGAACTCCCGCAGTGTTCATTGCACAGAAATTGTTCACCATTCGTTGGAAAGCTCTCAATTTATATAGTATTTTTCTTGTAGTTACATATTTATTTATATAACATTTATAGGGTTTTAGACCAAATTAAATGTCTAACAATTATTTATTTTATTATTGCCAAAGACTCCACATTTATTATTGTTGTTTTTTATTTAACGGATGACTAGCATCGCAAAAACACATTCTGTGTTCCTATGATTTCATACAGAGTATGGAAAAAGAAATAAACCGGGGGGTGCAGGGGGGCGGAGCCCCCCGCCGAGGCGCAAAGCGCCGAGTTTTTCGGTAGGTCATCGCAAAAACACATTCTGTGTTAATAAAAAATTATAAACCATTAAAAAATTAACAAACCAATTTGCAGCGTTTTTATTCTATTTTTGGATTCTACGTACCTTGAAACGTAAACCATCAAATTTTGAGGGGGTGTTAAAATTTTTTTTCTTGGTCGATTCCAAAGGTTCATTATTGAAAATAATAATCCAAAATGGTTAACCCCCCTCAAAATTTGTTGGTTTACGTTTCAAGGTACGTAGAGTCCGAAATGGAATAAAATTTTCCGTCCGTCCATAAGTAGGTAGTACTTACCTATGGTTGGCAGGTAAACAAAAAGTGGTAATGGCAAAGCCGTGGTCTTTGCAGTCGAGTGATTTATATAGAAATAATAAACCTCTGTTTAATAATTTACAGGGTTTTGTTTTGATTGCCGTTTTGAAAAGTTGTTGTCATTCAGGTTTGAACGATCAAACTTTATTGTCGAATAAAACGAATAACAACTAGTAATAGGTTCATTGAAGGGAACAGAGTTGAATTCCTTTTTCTGAAAAAATCATAAATACTGGTAGATAAGTCCAACTACACCCAATTTTTTTTTTGTTTGTTAATTTAGTTTATTTCTAAAAAGTATGATAGATACATGATAGTAATGTGTACAAACATAATGAGTAGTTACTTAACGCATTATTTACATGTCGCTTGATATATAGGTGGAAATTAATCTCCAATATGGGCTAACAGCCCGTGTTAGGAGACGAGTCGATCTCAAAAATCTCTATTTAAATATCCGCACTTCCATGATAAATTATAAACTTATATACTTAGTTGGAAAAAATAGAATTAAAATTAACAAATCTTGATCGTTTGGGCCGCATCATAGGCTCTCCATCATGTGAACAACTAATAATTTAAATATATTTTTTGTTTCTGTGTTTATCACTTCTTTTTTTATAGTCACAGGAAGTTGATTAAAAATTTTTATAGCACGATAGTGGTAATTATTTTGTGCAAAAGTGGTTCTGTACAGTGGCAAAGACATAGTCATGTCGTCTATAGTTCTGGTATTCAATCCATGTGTTGGAAAAGTAAACGTATCTTCTTTAAATAATTCTGGGGTGAAAATCGAAAACACTCGCGTGTGATATTATGACAAATTAAAAATTAACAGAAGGTTTGAAAATATAGTGATAAACAGGAAAGAAAACTCACAATTTAAACGAGAATATTTCGCCTACGGCGTCATCAGCTCGAGTCTTCTTTAAATAATTGTTTTATACAACATACGTCAACAATTTGAGAGAAAGGTAAAATGGCAAGCTTTCGAAAAATCGGAAAGGATGGGGCATTACAGAGAGCATTGGACATGACACGTATGATGGCTTTTTGGGTAGTTTCAAGCGCTTTATAAGCGGATCTATAACCTCCACTCCACGCAGGCAGACAGTAGAGAATAATAGAGGTAACCAGAGAGGAATATATTATTTTCATCAGCTTTTGGGAGACAATATTTTTTAATTTTGCAAAAACGTAAATCATTTTTCGGAGTTTCATATTTGATTCTCGGATTTGGAGTTCCCACTTCATCTGTTCATCATACGCCAAACCTAATTATTTTGTGTGTGCAACTTTTGTCACTACAGGGCAGGTATGACAGGTGGAATGACATTCACAATTTGATCCATGAAAAATTAATTTGGGATTTACTGGTTGGGTTTTCTGGGTTAAACTAAAAGTTAAATAATCCGTTTTCTCCCAATTTAACGTTGACTTATTCCACAACAACCATTCGTTTATTATACTCATTCCCAAACCAGCCTTGGCAAAAGCATCCTCCCAGGTACTCGCACTTGTGTAAAAAACAGTATCGTCTGCGAAGATATGTATATTCCTCTCAAGGAGTTTTTGACATGTGTTGTTAACGCTACTTGTTACTTGCCTCTCAAAAAATCACATTAAATTACCATTTTTGGTTTATGACAATATAATTAACGTATTACTTTACTGATGTTGGTTCACGTATTTTTTCAGGATTGCTCAAACCTGAATGGACGGCCAAGTACTTGTCTGTCGGAATCATATTCTTCATTTCCGGTCTTTCGCTGAGGTTGGACGATCTGTCTGGAGCTGCAGCTTCCTTCAAAGTTCACTTATTCATTCAGATCTTCACGTTCGTTGGGGTACCCATCGCCGTGTATCTTCTTTGCTACCTGTTCCTCAGTACTATTGGTGTCAACGAGTGGATTCTAAAAGGGTAAGCATGACGCTGAAGGTGCGTATCGACTGGACAAAGTGTTTTACCATTCTCGTCGAGTGACCCAAAACCTCCGTCACATTCCATAGCTGCCCTTATGGTGGCTTAGAAAGGGCCTAAATCACCCTATGTCCCTTCTAGAGGGAACACGTGAATACATTTTTCCATTAAATGCTTGGAAAAGTGTAAAAATGGAGTGGAATCAAAATTGAATTAATTATTTTCAATTTATACAAGAAAAAAACTTCTGCCAAGTGGGTGTGGCACATAGCTTCCTCGTATCCATAACCCGATTGTATAGATGATCCGATGCATGGTAGTTAATCTGAAAACACCAATCTCTAAGTACCTTCCACTACCCTCATAGGGAACCATCTACACGCTAATCTGGACAATCCTAGAAAATTTCATCAAATTCGGATGAAAAATTAAGTGAGTAGATGTATGTGATTGGATCAAAAAAATACTTAGTCTCGGCTGGGATTCGATCCTGTGACCCCTGGGGGACAGTTCTATGCGCTACCCACTAAGCTATTGAGGCCTAGTGATGCAATGAATAGGATTTGAGATTCTCACAGGGGACCATCCCTCTACGAAGAACCATTCTCTATGATTTTCATAGGGGACCATCTAAACACTACCGTAGACTAGGGTGATAGTGATCAATTTCTACAATTTTTGAAAACACTACACCTTGAAAACTACCAGTGTAATAATTCAAAAAAATCTGAAAAAAATAGTTCATATTCTCCCACATCTTACGAACAGTATCCTATATCAAACTTTGAAATTTTGTTGAATTAAGCTCATTAAAAAAAATAATAAATTGATCAGTATCACCCCCACATAGGGGTGATAGTGATCACTAATTTAAAATCGAACTTAAACATATTAAAAACAATTAAAAATCGAACTTAAACAATTAAAAATTGTTTTTTAGTACCCTGAGGTAAAAAAAACTCGGCGCTTTGCGCCTCGGCGGGGGGCTCCGCCCCCCTGCACCCCCCGGTTTATTTCTTTTTCCATACTCTGTATGAAATCATAGGAACACAGAATGTGTTTTTGCGATGCTAGTCATCCGTTAAATAAAAAACAACAATAATAAATGTGGAGTCTTTGGCAATAATAAAATAAATAATTGTTAGACATTTAATTTGGTCTAAAACCCTATAAATGTTATATAAATAAATATGTAACTACAAGAAAAATACTATATAAATTGAGAGCTTTCCAACGAATGGTGAACAATTTCTGTGCAATGAACACTGCGGGAGTTCTATTTCCTTACCAACGGCTTGGTTGCACGTGAAAATCATTATAAAAGGCGCGTAACGGTTTTTTCTGTCGCTTTTTCGTGACGATTTTTTTCTCGGTAGGTCATCGCAAAAACACATTCTGTGTTAAAAACCACTAACAACTCATTTCAGAACAATTTTTATTGAAAAACTAATGAAAACCAACTCTTTACTTATAGAAATCAGAATAAAGCCAAAATTCAAGACTCGTAATATCCTCTTCAGTATTTATTATTATAATGATACCATTCGTGGCACATGATTGGTAACTGACAAGAAACAACTTATTTTAAAGCACTTGTTACCAAAAATAATGATGGACCAATCACTTTTTGATAGTTTTGGGGCATTTCGGCCGTGATCACTATCACCCCCTGAAAATGATTTGTTTTTGTTTTTAACAGACAACCAACAGTAGTAACACGGAAAAAAAACTAATTGCAGATATTTCATGCTCTAGTAGGTAGAAACAAAATCTTTTCGCTAGAACTTCACCACACAACACCCGACACCGGCACAACAGAAGTTACAATCACAATGTCTGCTGGGCCCGATTTTGAGATTTGTTTATTTCCTTATCAGCTACCATGGTAACCTAGACTATCGGGCGGGAACGATATCCCCCCAGAGAAAACATTGCTACGAACACATAACACGACCTAACTTTCCATTTAGAACTGTGTGGAGCGCTGCAATCGCATGCAAATAAAAAAAAGCTTGTTGATCATTATCACCCCAGCATATCATTATCACCCCAGTCCACGGTACTCTGCAACATCCCTGAAAATGTCATTGAAATCGGATGGAAAATGTGGTAGTTATGGCTGTTACAAGGAAGCGCAGTCGCTTCTATCAGTCCGGGGATGATTTTCATAGGGGACCGTCTACACACCAACCCGCACAATCCCTGAAAATTTCATAGAAATCGGACAATGACTTCGTATAGTTATGCCCGTTACAAGGAATTCATGACAGACACACAGACAGACACGGAAACAAAATTGTTCAGGAAGGTCTAAAACGCAAAACGCGAGTGAAAATTTTGATTTTGGAGAACTTTTTTTTTCATCCTTGAAAAGTGAAAACAAAGCTTCCGCTACCTTGGTAGACTCCGAAGCAATATTTAACAATTTTCAAAGTAATTCCGAGAAAAACAGTAATTTAAAAAAGAGATGGCTGGTAGTGACGACACGTGCTGTTCTTGGACGAGGTCCTATTGATGAAGTTTACATTTTCAACCGCCTATTGTAGATGAAATGCTTTGAAATTTGATTCCTCGTTGATTTCGTGTTTATCTACTGTTGCCACTTGCAGGAATTACAGCGACTCTAATTTTCATCAATGATAGTTCATTCTTGATTGTTCTGCCTTGGTGATTCCTGCCTCTTCAAAAAATTCCGTTTCGTGGATACCAATGTTTGTTCTCTCTCATGATACAGGGTGTCCACACTTGAGTAGGGCATAACTTCAGGGTTCGATTCTACGAAGTTCGTATTTTCGACCTTACGTCATTAAAACTGTGATAATTCACGTTGTTTACCAAGACTCCTACCCGACGCCCAGCGTATAGTTGGGAGTTACCAGAGAGGTTTTATGCAGGGAAAATCCACTGTCGATCAGATTTTCTCCTTAAGACAGGTGCTTGAAAAGAGTATCGAATTTCAAATTACTATCCACCACCTATTCATTGACTTTAAGTCAGCATATGATACCATCATCAGAGAACGACTGTATGCTGCCATGAGAGAGTTCGGGATACCTGAACAACTATGCAAGATGGTACAGCTGACAATGAGTCACACAGTCTGTCAGGTACGGGTCCAAGGGAGTTTGTCTGAAAAGTTTGAAACTAAAGTTGGATTAAGGCAAGGTGATGCCCTAGCTTGCTTGCTGTTTAACATAGCCCTGGAAAAGGTAGTGCGCGATGCCCAGATAGATACCAGTGGGACCATTTTCCATAGACCCGTACAGCTTTTGGCATATGCAGATGATATAAATTTAATGACCAGAACTGTTAGGGATTTGGAAAGTGCTTTCAGCTCACTTATGTTGGCAGCAGCAAATATGGGGCTCACCGTCAACCAAGGAAAAACAAAGTATATGGTTTCCAATAGAAACTTGAATGAAATTCGGACACCAAACATTCTCATTGGACCGTACCAATTTGAAAGGGTGGAAACTTCCACTTACCTTGGCTCTACTGTACATGAATGCAATGATTGCCCAACCGAAATCAATGCTAGAATTCTTTCTGCCAACCGGTGCTACTTTGGACTGTTGCCACTCCTCAAGTCTCGAGCCCTCTCCAGAAAAACTAAAATAACGCTGTACAAAGTACTGCTTCGCCCTGTACTAACCTATGGGTCAGAAACATGGGTGATGACAAAGCAGTCTGAGAGTGTGCTCAGGGTTTTTGAGAGGAAGATCCTTCGGAGAATCCTGGGCCCACTGTTTGACCATGGACAATGGAGACGCCGAAAAAATGAAGAACTGTACCAGCTGTACGAAGATTACGATGTAGTAAAGTTCGTGAAGCTGGGACGGTTGAGATGGGCTGTACTTGTTCTCCGAATGGATGATGTCGACCCATGCAAACAGCTGCTGCTCTCCAGACCAATTGGTACAAGAAGGAGAGGAAGACCGAGGCAGAGATGGAGTGACAACTTAGAGGAGGACACAGCACGACTTGGGTGCTATGAATGGATGACAACGGCACAGGATCGGACAAGCTGGAGAGGTGTCTTAGTGGAGGCCAAGGCTCACCCTGGGCTGTAGTGCCAATTAGTTAAGTTTTTTTTTAGTTTACCAAGTAAATTCAAATTTGAGGATATCCTTGGAAGGAGCGTTAAATGCTACCTAGTGGAAAACCAAAATCGTTAAGCAATGAAACTTTTTTTTTTTCAAAAAAAGTTAAAAAGCAAACTTTAAATTTTGTTTCGAATTTTGCCTTTTTTTTTAATCGATGTATCATATAGATCAAACTATCGAAGGTGAAATAAGCCTTTGAAGTGGTCGTTTTTCTCGATTAAACTAACAAGTTTCGATGATTTTAATGGAGATTATACCTCTTTGGTGATTCACACTTGCGATTCTGATTTAAAGTCATGGGGAGCGAATGGTTGGTCCTAAAGAGCTCCGGGTGGTCTCTAAAAATGCAATACTGTTTCAAATTGGTTAAAAAAACAATATCTTTATTTCGAGAGTTTTCGAGCTCTTGAACATTTCAACCCTTAATTTTCACCCCTTAGAAGTGACCCACATCAACCATTAGCTTTGAGGCACAACTAGACCCCAAATGGGGCCTATGTACCAAATTTCATCAAAATCGGTCCTGGGTTGCTAAGAAAAGTGTCGTGGACGGACGGAAATTTTTTAATTCGATTTTCGGATTGAACAAATTTTGAGGGGGGGGGGGGGGTAAAAAAAATGTCTTGGTCGATTCCAAAGGTCTAAAATTGAAAATAATAAACCAAAAATGAATTCACGCTTATTCAAATAGGTTGGTAAAATTCAATCTTAAATCAGAACTTTTAAACAATCCAAAGTTGATATTATGTTCCTAATCAATTTCAGGCTCATAACTGTAAGTTGTATGCCGCCACCTGTGTCCTCCGCCATCATACTGACCAAAGCGATCGGAGGCAATGAAGCCGCAGCAGTCTTCAATTCTGTCCTCGGCAGCTTCCTTGGCATCATCATCACGCCTTTCTCGCTTCTTCTCTTCGTGAGTTTAATTTGGTTTTACTCCCCTTGCTTAGAGTGCTTACAGTGTGGAGCCAAGATGAGAGCGGCGATAAAAGCTGAGAGAAAAGAGCAGTGAGCCAATTCAGAGCAGAGCTTCGAGTCAATGCGGTTAAAATCTTTGTAGACGATGGACAATTTAATTTTCCAGTGGTGAAGGGAACTTTGTACAAAAAAATCGATTTTTTTACATTGCAGTTTTGAGTTTTCCGGGGCAAGACTTGTCATCTGGGGGTGACAGGAACTAAGTTCTCGCACTGGCACGACGATATTCGTCTCCACCATCGAGCGTTTCGAGGAGTAAGGAAGTGTGTCTGTGTGTAGTTAATGAGTGCATTTCACCACTAGATTTCAGGTCTCCGCGGACACGTCTGTTGATCAAAGTTAACTTTTCCTCAATGAACAACAAACTTAAGGGTAGTATGTAATTTTCTCGGCCTGATGAATCTCCCTTATAATGTAGTTATCTTTAGGAACCGATTTTTCAGGCTCTGCTCAACCAATCGCTTTACTTTTTTTTTTTATCAAGAATATTATGCTGTAAAGACTGTGCCAAAGAAATACCAGCATGGCGTTGTGAAAAAAATAGGCGAAGTTTTGAAGAAAATGTAGATTTTTTACTAAAATTTTCTGGACAGCACGCAATGCCCCAGATGTTGAAAATAAAATTTCGACAAATCCTTGGCACAGTTTGTGTATAATATACCAGTGGACATTAAAAAAAAATCCATGAAATAAGTTCAATAGTAAGGGAGAAAAGTGTTCCTGAGTGCTGAAAAACGTGATTGTTCAGAAAACGCGTTTTTCTGAAAAGCAGTTTTTTTCTTGACGTGACGTCGTTTCAAAGCTTCTGAACTTTTCCAAAGTTTGTTTTAGATGACGGGACTCTTTCTAGAAGAAGAAGAAGAAGAAGACAACAACAACGAGTAGGTTATAATTTGACAGGTTACTGATGTTTGTTTTCGTCAGATTTGCATCTTGTTCTATCGTTCTGATGCAAAGTTTGTGGCGGCCAGGTAGCGTTCCAAGTTTTATCGCGCATTGGCCTAGCTACTAATTTAGTGCGCGCTCGGTTTAGGTATTTTTTTAACCCACTTATAGTCGTTCGATTTTCAAAATGTTTATTGCATTTTATCCGTTATATAATAAACTATTTTTTAATATTATTTTTGAAAAATCGATTTTTTTGACCCAAAAAATTACATACTACCCTTAAGTTGATTAAGCGTTTTCTGTATTCGCCTTCGTTGAGGCTTTCCGTCGGTATCCTCAAATTTGAATTTACATAGCAAATTAAGAGAGTTATGATCAATTTAGTAACGTAAGGTCAAAATCACGAGAGAAAAATCTTAAAATTGAAAGAATTTTGGAATACGAGGGTTTAAAAAAGTTGTTAATAGACATTTTTGTTGCAAATTAGTTGTAGGATCGACACCTGAGGTATGGCAGCCCTGTTTGGCTTACACTCTGTGTACTCCTCCATTAGTTCGAGAGCTGGTGACATCCCGATTCAACCGGAAAAACGCTGCAAATTATTACACAATGGTTTATTATTTTTTCTACATAGATCAATCGTCTACAAAATCACCAACCATCCTATATGAAAAAAAAAAATCGAAAAAAAAAATTAAAAAAAAATATTAAAAAATCAAAAAAAAATCCAAATCACCAACCATCGATTGCATTTTGGTCAGCTCTAATTTGAACGGAGATTAGGCCTCTTTTGCGATTCACACACGTGTTTCGATTTATATATATATATTTCAATTTAAACCCTTAAATTTTCGTAGGGAGCGAACGGTTTGTCCTACAGAGCTCCGCGTGGTCTCAAAAAATTCTATAAAATCCTAAATTGAAGGAAAAACAATACCTTTACATTAAAATTTTTTGAGTTAGGGCGTTTTCAAAATTTCAAAATTGATTTTGGAACCCTTAGAACTGACCTACATCAACCAAAAGCTTCGGGGCACAACTAGACCCCAAATGGAGCCTACATACCAAATTTCATCAAAATCGGTCAATGCTAAGTGGCAAAAGTTTCGCGGACGGCGGACGGACGGCCAAATTTTTATTCGATTTTTGGATTCTACGTACCTTGAAATGTAAACCATCAAATTTTAAGGGGGTGTTAAAATTTTTTTCTTTGTCGATTCCAAAGGTTCATTATTGAAAATAATAAACCAAAATTAAAGTTCTGATGAGGACTTAAATTGACTGTGTGTGACGCCTAGAACCCCGTACCGAGCATCTGCCTTGCTACTACTTTACGGCTAAATTAAATTAAAATAATTAAATTAAATTAAATTTTCTAAATTAGGGTCATTAACTCAACCGGAAGAATAAAACCTTGTTGAAATTGGTCTCATTTGAAAGGTATTCTAACCCTGTTTACAAATATGTGCGTCTGCCAGGCAACCTTAGTTACCTTTGGCAACTTCTGATGAGTTGCCAAAGGTAAACTCCCCAGGCAGACGGTGGCAGCCGCACATATTTGTATTCAGGGTTAAAATACCTTTCAAATGAGACCAATTTCAAAGTTTTATTCTTCCGGTTGAATTAGATTCCATTCCAATTTAGAAAATTTAAGTGGCCGTAAAATTAAGTAGTACCCGGATATCGCAAGGCAGATGCTCGGTACGGGGTTCTAGGCGTCACACACAGTCAATTTACACAGTCCTCATCAGAACTTTATATTTCCGGTTGAATCGGGAAGTCACCAGCTCTCAGTCTACATCTGCATACCTGTCTTTTTGTTCGTCGCTCTTCTCAGCTCCACACTGTAAGGGCTCAAAGAATGCCAAACTGTCGGGGAAAATACGACTGAAAATAATTTGGTTCGTGATGTTTGTGGCACTGATGGAATTTTACTTATCAAATTTGGCACTGGAGCGAATTGGGAATTCGCCTCACTTTTTTTTTCGAATGAGGGTTTATTTTTATGGAATAAAACCATAGTGAGCTGCTCCAAAACGCATCCAAAAAATTTAGAGAATTTAAGGAAGGTGGAAATTTTAAATGTGGTGGCAATGTGTAAGAGGCAGCCATGTTTGAAACGTAACGGATATTCTACCAATCTGACTTCAAAGGAGGTTCTGTGGCGCTTACCACAGAAGCGGAACATACACGAACTCTTAGCTTCCGAGTAGTGCACACAAGAGTGCGCTGCGAACTGGCTGGAAGAACCCAGACACAAAAGTGACCAAAAGAAACAATATTACTCACTTTTTTACAATACGATTCTACCTACTAGTTTATCAAGCATTATTAGTCTTCATCTTCTCTTATTTAGTTTCAAGATTTGAATCACATTATTCGAGTAGCCATTTCACTGGATCGTTTTGTGTGGCGGTGCTAGAACTCTGTCTGTTGTCGGAGTTGTTTTCGTATGACGTCAACAATATTCCTCGATTTTCGCGGTGTTTTGTAACAGGCTTCACTTGTTTAGGCATTTTCTCCTACGGTAATTTCTTCCCCTTGGTTATTCCTAGTGTTAAACGTTATTCTAGGGCCCTATTATAGGATTTGACTTGAAATTCCAGAATCTAAAATTGAGGCAAATTCCCCATTGTGATTTGGCCTTAAGGTTACCGAAATCTCGACTATAAGGAAGGACATTTTTCAAGTCGTTATTGAATTGTCTGCTTACTTCCTGTTGTCATTAAAAAACTAACTTCCCTCGACTGGGGATCGATAGAGGCCCACTTTCACCAACAATTCGAACCGAGTTTAAACCACAAGAGGCGATGAAACCGACGTTAAGCAATAAATGTCTTCCACCAGAGCGATTATCGAGTTTAAACTCAATCTTGGGAGGGTGAAGGGGGCCGAGTTCGACGATCGAAAGAAGTAGAAACTTTAATTAAACTCAATGTGATCATAGAAATAGAAGTAGAAATATTTTATTCGGTAAAAAGCCTGCAGGGCAATAACAATCGCCAATTACATGTTTAGTAAGATTAATGAAAAATATTAATGTTGAAAAACAAAAATATAATTGCAAACCACAATTCGTATTACAAATATTTGTCTAAATCACATACAAAAACTCGACGCGGTATACAGTTCAACGTCAATCAATATTGCCTTTAGTTTTTTTTTTTTTTTTAACACTGCGTCAGGCACCTCACGCTGCTCCACAGGAAGGAGGTTGTCGAGCCTCACTAGTAAAGGGCTTTCTGTCAACAATTTTGTGAGACAAAAAACTAACACTGATAAATATACAGAAGAAGGTTATCTACTGATGCCAAGCGCGGGAGGGGGGCTTCTGTTGTCCCAGTGCCTGCGTCATGATGGCCATCTTTCATTCAGCCCACTCGACATTTCAAGCTAAACTTCAAGCTAAATCTCTAACGAAGTTAAACGATGTAAGGTTGGGTATCGTTATAAAAGTATCGATACTGTATCGTATCCGAGTATCGATATTCCAAGTATCGTTGGGCATGAGTATCAATATTTTAAAATATCGAGTATCGATACTTTAATGTCACAAACTATCAATATTCTCAAGAAAAATAATTTTTTTAACAATTTTTATTCATTTTTTAGTATTAAGAGTCCAAGCAGAGTAATTTCTCCATGATATAAACGTTATTTGTGCAACCAAAGAGTAATGACCCAAAAGACTCTCTACCTCCTTCATTTTTTGATATTCCTTGATATTTGATATTTAGAAATATCGGATGTAAAGTATCGATATCCAATAATATCGGACAGTGCAGTATCGATACTAAAATATCGAGTATCGGTACGAAAGTATCGATATTTTGAAATATCGAGTATCGGTACGAAAGTATCGATATTTTGAAATATCATGTATCGATACCCATCCCTAAAACGATGATTTGGGTTGGTGAAAGACGCCCACCATCTCGCCGGATTTATTCGTTGAGATTAAATATAAATTAGTTTAGGTAAACTCCGTTAGAATAATTTTTGGTGAAAGTGGGCCTGAGCCAAAGAAGTGAATGAACAAAAATGCGAAGAGGTGATAACAACGTCCTCACCTAGATTTATCAATATTTATTAATGTTTCAGCTTGGCTCGTCAGCGATGCTTTCCATGGTCAACTCCTTAGTAGCTCTTTCTCAGACAGTGATTGTACCGCTGGTGGTTGGACTTCTTCTCAGACATTTCAACATCGTCGCCAGCGCCAACTCCCTCCCCCTCTCCAACATTGGACAAGCAGTTCTCCTCTTCATCATCTACACAACCTTCTGTGACGCTTTCCTCACTCACGATTCGCCTATGAACGCCACAGATATTCTATTCAGTGTTATCCTCGGTAAGTGTGACTCTATGTCTCTGCTCAGGACAACCCCGACAGCTTCATTTTCAGTAAGACGACAAGCACTGCCTCTTGAATGACAATCAAAGGTCTTTTCTGCTTTTTGGAAAATTTGGCTGTCAACCTTAAATTATGTAATTTAAAATATGTTAGTGAGAGCCTTATGAAAAGGTGATAATAAGGGTGAACCTACATCAGGAGAGTCCAGGTTTTTTTTAAGTTCCTGGCTAGATTATAGATATAACAAAAATCCTCACTTCCTCTTCCTTCATCATCAACAAGACGTCCCTACAAATTGTAACATCAAAGGAGTTAGAGAGGTGACGTCATGCAGATTTATGACTGTTATGACTCGGAAAATCTGACTATGTTCTAGCTATGAGTTTTTTGAAAATTGATGAATTTAGAAATGGTAAAAAATGTTGATTGGAATTCCTAGCACCTACTGAAGTGAATCTGGTTATGTAAGTTTTTATAGGAAAATTACCAACCGGCCCAAAACCGTAAGTGATAATTTGAAGGGTTGAGGATGAAAACTACCAACCGGCCAGAAACTGTAAATGATAATTTGTAGGGTTGAGAATGAGGATTCTATCTAATTAGGTCCGAAAGCATAAGTAGATAGAGGTAGCACGATAGTAATAGATAGGAAGGAGGAAGCTCGGCCCAAAACCAGATAACTTACTGTAGGGTAAGGGAAGTAAGAAAAACCTACAAAGTATCGAGTGCTTGTTGAATGAGTTGAGTTAAGATTTGAGTAAGAATGCATTGAATAGGATTCTGGAGCCGAGTATATCATAGTGCCGAATGTCACGTGACCATTCTTTCCTTTCCTTGGGGCAGCGGCGTGGCTACAGTCGTTGGGGTGTTGTTGTTAGGTGATGGACTTTGGACCAACCTCTGCGGGGATCGTGGGTTCAGGGCTCATCGCCCCCCCCCCCCTCGTCGCGACCCAGGGCCGTGAGGCAATGAACGAGAGCCATGAACGAAATCATCAGAACAATATTCTGATCTTCCCTTTGGAAGACAGTTGATGACATCCGCGACGCCAGGAATGGCAGTCGGACGAAAATCCAACCTGAAATGATTGTTTACTTTACTTACTTACCATTCTTTCCCTCTCTTTACCTGAGGTTCCTCCAGAATCTGCCTCTCCTCTTTAATTGGAAAGTCTGCATAAAATGATGAGGCTGTAACAATGACGTCACACTGTAACCTCTGATTCAAGGTGCAGGAGAATAAAGCTGGAATTCCAAATAGTGAGCTCGTGGTGATCATTTCGTCAATCCTTAAATCCCATAATGATAATCTTGGTGTGAGTGATAATAATGGTGTCAGAAGTTAGATTTTAGGATTGTAGAAATGATCACCACGAGCTCACTATTTGGAATGTCGGTTTCATTCTCCTGCACCTTAATCACTGGTTATAGTGAGACGTCACCACTTCAAATCACTTCACATTTCTACTTGAAATGTATTTCACATTCCTTCAAATTAATTTAGTAGAACTGAAAGAAATATCTTTGATTACATTTATATTCAAGGCAAAAGGTAAATATTGTGCAGAGCAACCATCTTAGGCGATGAAGGCTGGTTAGAAGTGTGGAGATGGTCCGAACTCTGTTCAGGAGTTCTTAATTTTTTCTCGAACTCGGAACTACTACAGAGGAGCTCTCTGGTGAGGGTTACAAGAAACTTTAATACATTTTTAGAATTCAATGCCTCTATTTACTTAGTTGAATTGACTTTGTAGGCCAGTCAATTTATACTTCAAACATTGCAAAGGCGGGGGGGGGGGGTAACTTCAATTTTGGTTTATTATTTTCAATAATGAACCTTTGGGATCGACCAAGAAAAATGAAATTTTAACCCCCCCCCCCTCCTCGAAATTTGTTGGTTTACGTTTCAAGGTACGTAGAATCCGAAAATCGAATAAAAAAATTTTCCGTCCGTCCGCCGTACGCGGTACTTTTCTTAGCAACACTGGACCGATTTGGTTCAAATTTGGTATATGGGCTCCATTTGTGCCGCGAAGGTTTTGGTTGATGTCAGTTTTGGTTGTTGTGTTTAGTTGGTGCTAAGGGTTGAAATTTTCAAGAGTGCCCTAGCTTGAAAACTCTAGAAATAAAGGTATATTTTGTTCACCAATTTAAGATAGTATTGAATTTTTAGAGACCAAGCGGAGCTCTGTAGGACAAACCGTTCGCTCCCTACAAGTACTTAAGGGTAAGGGTTTTCCTTCGATAAAACAGAATCACGAGTGTGATTCACCAAAGAGGTCTAATCTCCGTTCACATTTTATCTGACTAAAATGCGATCGCTGTTCATTTTGGATTATTATTTTCAATAATAAGCCTTTGGAATCGAGCAAGAAAAAAAATTTTAACACCCCCTCAAAATTTGATGTTTTACGTTTCAAGGTACGTAGAATCCGAAAATTGAATAAAAAAATTTCCGTCCGTCCGCCGTACGCGGCACTTTTCTTAGCAACACTGGACCGATTTGGTTAAAATTTGGTATATGGGCTCCATTTGGGGTCTAGTTGTGCCGCGAAGCTTTTGGTTGATGTAGGTCACTTCTAAGGGGTGAAAATTAAGGGTTGAAATTTTCAAGAGTGCCCTAGCTCGAAAACTCTCGAAATAAAGGTATCGTTTTTTCACCAATTTTAAATAGTATTGAATTTTTAAAAACTTTTGAAGACCACCCGGAGCTCTGTAGGACAAACCGTTCGGTCCCTACGAGTACTTGAAGGTTTTCTTTCGATAAAACAGAATCATGAGTGTGAATCGCAAAAGAGGTCTAATCTTCGTTCAAATTTTATCTGGCTAAAATGCGATCGCTGTTCATTTCTTCGATTTGTATACAGTTTTGCCTTCTGCGTAACCAGTAATCAAATTTCAATATGAAGCTTTCTATTTTTCGAATCGAGTGTGAAGCGTTTAGTTCTTTCTAATAAACTTGATTGTGAAGCCAGTATGGTGTGGTAGGTAAAACGCTGCAAATTATTACACAACGGTTTATTATTTTTCTATATAATCGTCTATAAAGCCACCAACCATCCAAACATCGATGGCATTTCGGTCAGCTTTAATTTGAACGGAGATTAGGCCTCACACTCGTGTTTCTGATTTATCGCATGTTTATTATTTTTATGGTTTATTATTTCATTATTATTATTTTAATGGTTTATTATTTTTCTATGTAATCGTCTTTAAAGCCACCAACCATCCGGAGATTAGACCTCTTTTGCGATTCACACTCGTGTTTCTGATTTATCGTACGTTTATTATTTTTCTATTTAATCGTCTATAAAGCCACCAACCATCCAACATGAAGAAAAATACTTGGAAAATGTCACCCCACGCATATTTAAGCAAAAACCTCTTATTTGGCCGGTTATTTGCCCATAACTTCTATACGAATTAAATGATCGGAATAGTTCGACGTTAGGACCAACTAGACCCCAAATGGAGTCTATGTGCGAAAGAACGGGTTTTTTAGACCGATTCTAAGGCCTTTTATGGCCCGGACGGCGGACGGACATTGCAAATTTGGATTCTACGCACCTTGAAACGTAAAGTGACAAAGTTTGAGGGGGGGTTATAAAAATTTTTTGCGATACGATCACATAGGCTTATTATAAGAAATAATAAACCAAAAAAAGTTGGTAGGTAAAAAAACGTTGGTAGGTGAGAAAAATGTTGGTAGGTAAAAAACGCTGCAAATCATTGCCCAAAGGTTTATTATTTTCTGTGTAGATCACCCTTCTGTATAGATCACTGGTTCTCCATCAATAGCACCTACCACCATCTGTATTCTCCCTTGACCTTCCCTCTCAAATTTCAGCTTCCTGCGTTCAATAGGATTGAAAATGGCTTCGGAGCTCACTCAGCTGATCAGTGCTCTTCCAGGCGTCTCTAGCATTCGAGAAGGTCAAGGGGGAGTACAGATGGTGGTAGGTGCTATTGATGGGAAACCAGTGATCTATACAGAAGGGTGATCTACACAGAAAATAATAAACCTTTGGGCAATGATTTGCAGCGTTTTCGAGTTGTGTTCAGTTTTGCTTCTTTAGCAACCAGTAATCAAATTTCCCATATGAACCTCCCTACCCTATTTTCCGAATCGAGTATGAAGCGTTTAGTTCTTCCAAATAAACTTGATTGTGAAGGTAATTATGTAGTAGGTTGGTTGTAGTCACCCTACTACATCAGGGTGTTAGCTGCAACCTTGTTGTGGTGCGGGAAAAGTTCCACGGAGTTGCGTGAGTTGGGCATCTCGGTAGGCGTTCTCCGTGGTATCACCACCCGTGTCCTGCTCGGCTCATATTTGAACTGGGGGTCCTTTTATAGAGGCACTTCCCTTCATCCCTCTCTCCCACCCCCACCTTCCTCCATAGTCATATAATATAATATATATGTGGTGAATGGTGTAATTTCAGGGTTAAATCCATGTTTTGAGCCGTTCAATCGCTAAACCACTCATTTTAGAAAAAGTTAAGGGAGAGGAGTTTGAAGGGAATGTAATCAGCTTCGATTTGAAAACTCAACCATACCCGTAGCCATCTTAGTTATCTAAAAAAATGAATAAAACACACACAAAAACGTAGTTACGTCCTTCTTTAGTATGAATTTTGGTAAGAAGACAGTGTTTTTCCTCCCAGTTTTGGTTTATTATTTTCAATAATAAGCCTTTGGAATCGAGCAAGAAAAAAAAAATTTTAACCCCCCCTCAAAATTTGATGTTTTACGTTTCAAGGTACGTAGAATACGAAAATCGAATAAAAAAATTTCCGTCCGTCCGCCGTACGCGGCACTTTTCTTAGCAACACTGGACCGATTTGGTTAAAATTTGGTATATGGGCTCCATTTGGGGTCTAGTTGTGCCGCGAAGCTTTTGGTTGATGTAGGTCACTTCTAAGGGGTGAAAATTGAGGGTTGAAATTTTCAAGAGTGCCCTAGCTCGAAAACTCTCGAAATGAAGGTATAGTTTTTTCACTAATTTTAAATAGTACTGAATTTTTAAAAATTTTTGAGACCACCCGGAGCTCTGTAGGGCAAACCGTTCGGTCCCTACGAGTACTTGAAGGTTTTGCTTCGATAAAACAGAATCATGAGTGTGAATCGCAAAAGAGGTCTAATCTCCGTTGAAATTTTTTCTGACTAAAATGCGATCGCTGTTCATTTCTTCGATTTGTATACAGTTTTGCCTTCTGCGTAACCAGTAATCAAATTTCCATAATCACAAGTCAGTGGAGAATACTGAAGGCGCCTGAGTGGTCACTGATCAGCTGAGTGAGCTCCAAGGCCATTTCCTCTCCTGTTGAACGCAGGAACCTGAAATTTGAGAGGCAGGGTCAAAGGAGAATGCTGAAGGCGCCTGAGTGGTCACTGATCAGCTGAGTGAGCTCCAAGGCCATTTCCTCTCCTGTTGAACGCAGGAACCTGAAATTTGAGAGGCAGGGTCAAAGGAGAATGCTGAAGGCGCCTGAGTGGTCACTGATCAGCTGAGTGAGCTCCAAGGCCATTTCCTCTCCTGTTGAACGCAGGAACCTGAAATTTGAGAGGGCGGGTCAATTGAGAATGCTGAAGGCGCCTGAGTGGTCACTGATCAGTTGAGTGAGCTCCAAGGCCATTTCCTCTCCTGTTGAACGCAGGAACCTGAAATTTGAGAGGCAGGGTCAAAGGAGAATGCTGAAGGCGCCTGAGTGGTCACTGATCAGCTGAGTGAGCTCCAAGGCCATTTCCTCTCCTGTTGAACGCAGGAACCTGAAATTTGAGAGGGCGGGTCAATGGAGAATGCTGAAGGCGCATGAATGGTCACTGATCAGCTGAGTGAGCTCCAAGGCCATTTCCTCTCCTGTTGAACGCAGGAAGCTGAAATTTTAGAGGGCGGGTCAATGGAGAATGCTGAAGGCGCATGAATGGTCACTGATCAGCTGAGTGAGCTCCAAGGCCATTTCCTCTCCTGTTGAACGCAGGAACCTGAAATTTTAGAGGGCGGGTCAATGGAGAATGCTGAAGGCGCATGAATGGTCACTGATCAGCTGAGTGAGCTCCAAGGCCATTTCCTCTCCTGTTGAACGCAGGAAGCTGAAATTTTAGAGGGCGGGTCAATGGAGAATGTTGAAGGTGCCTGAGTGGTCACTGATCAGCTGAGTGAGCTCCAAGGCCATTTCCTCTCCTGTTGAACGCAGGAACCTGAAATTTGAGAGGGAAGGTCAAGGGAGAATACAGATGGTGTTTGGTGCTACTGATGGAGAACCAGTGATCTATACAGAAGGGTGATCTATACAGAAAATAATAAACCTTTGAGCAATGATTTGCAGCGTTTTTTTTATTCATAGCAAACAACCCAGAACAGGATTTTAATCACTGTGACAACACGAGATAACAAATTAGGTACACCAGTTTCCAATCCTGAGGGCATTTGCAGAGTAGAGAATTCCAGAACAGAGTTCCCTTTCGGAGCGGGCATTTTTCAGAATTCGGAGCAAATTTTTCAGAAATTTGGACAAGTTCGAGAATTTCACTACAGGTGTTGTAGCAGGTGCTGGATGGAGGGTTGTATTCCAGATACTCTTTGATATTCGATTGAGCTAATTCGTAATATTTACCTCAAGACAAATTATGTTCTGTGTTTCCAGTTGTGATGCTTCAGCTGGTTTTCCTGTACGCGAGCTTCCACATGGCTCAAAACTCAAAATGGTTTTCTGCAGCTGATGTTGTGGCAATAACGTTTTGCTCGACTCACAAATCTCTCACGCTGGGTAAGTTCGTGTTTGAAGAAAGTTCTCGTCGAGAAAATACTCATTGAATTGAAAATAATCAATGAACCATCAGATCAGTCAATAGTCATCAAGTTTTCGTTGAACCGATGTAGATCAGTCATGTTTATTGAGCGTTTTTTTTTTCTTCAGGAATTCCTATCTTGAGGATACTCTACTCGGGTTATTCCCACTTCTCCCAGATCACTTTACCGCTGCTTGTGTACCACCCGACTCAAATAATGTTGGGAGGCCTCCTCGTCCCTCCATTCAAGAAGTGGTTGTATCATAGCAAAGCCAAGTGAGTAGAATACAGTTTAGGTATAATTTTGCGTTTCTGTGGTGCTTTCACGCTGCCAAAATTGATATGTTGGAATGTGCAGGGTGCGGTAGCATCAACTTCCTCTTTTTTTTTAAACTGAATAAAATGCATTGTATGAATCAGAAAGTTTGTAATTTGGGTTTTACAATGTAGGTACACTCCTCAAGTTTTGTTTTACATTTGTAGTTTTGAAGATAAAATCACTTATTTGACGTCCCCAATCTCAATTCATTGAATATACCGACTTCTGGCCTTTATGGCTCTTTCAAGCATAGCAGGCGTTAATTTGGAAATTCTTTACTGGATGTTGTTCTTTAAATCTCAAAACGCTGCAAATCATTGCTCAAAGGTTTATTATTTTCTGTATAGATCACCCTTCTGTATAGATCACTGGTTCTCCATCAATAGCACCTACCACCATCTGTATTCTCCCTTGACCTTCCCTCTCAAATTTCAGCTTCCTGCGTTCAATAGGATTGAAAATGGCTTCGGAGCTCACTCAGCTGATCAGTGATCTGAAGAGTGAAGAAGATCTCCTCGAATGCTGGAGACGCCTGGAAGAGCACTTCCATTCAATAGGATTGAAAATGGCTTCGGAGCTCACTCAGCTGATCAGTGATCTGAAGAGCGAAGAAGATTTCCTCGAATGCTGGAGACGCCTGGAAGAGCACTTCCATTCAATAGGATTGAAAATGGCTTCGGAGCTCACTCAGCTGATCAGTGATCTGAAGAGTGAAGAAGATTTCCTCGAATGCTGGAGACGCCTGGAAGAGCACTTCCATTCAATAGGATTGAAAATGGCTTCGGAGCTCACTCAGCTGATCAGTGATCTGAAGAGCGAAGAAGATTTCCTCGAATGCTGGAGACGCCTGGAAGAGCACTTCCATTCAATAGGATTGAAAATGGCTTCGGAGCTCACTCAGCTGATCAGTGCTCTGAAGAGTGAAGAAGATTTCCTCGAATGCTGGAGACGCCTGGAAGAGCACTTCCATTCAATAGGATTGAAAATGGCTTCGGAGCTCACTCAGCTGATCAGTGATCTGAGGAGTGAAGAAGATCTCCTCGAATGCTGGAGACGCCTGGAAGAGCACTTCCATTCAATAGGATTGAAAATGGCTTCGGAGCTCACTCAGCTGATCAGTGATCTGAGGAGTGAAGAAGATCTCCTCGAATGCTGGAGACGCCTGGAAGAGCACTTCCATTCAATAGGATTGAAAATGGCTTCGGAGCTCACTCAGCTGATCAGTGATCTGAGGAGTGAAGAAGATTTCCTCGAATGCTGGAGACGCCTGGAAGAGCACTTCCATTCAATAGGATTGAAAATGGCTTCGGAGCTCACTCAGCTGATCAGTGATCTGAGGAGTGAAGAAGATCTCCTCGAATGCTGGAGACGCCTGGAAGAGCACTTCCATTCAATAGGATTGAAAATGGCTTCGGAGCTCACTCAGCTGATCAGTGCTCTGAAGAGTGAAGAAGATTTCCTCGAAAGCTGGAGACGCCTGGAAGAGCACTTCCATTCAATAGGATTGAAAATGGCTTCGGAGCTCACTCAGCTGATCAGTGATCTGAGGAGTGAAGAAGATCTCCTCGAATGCTGGAGACGCCTGGAAGAGCACTTCCATTCAGTAGGATTGAAAATGGCTTCGGAGCTCACTCAGCTGATCAGTGATCTGAAGAGTGAAGAAGCCTTTGAGCAATGATTTGCAGCGTTTTTTACCCACCAACATTTTTTTTACCTACCAGCTTTATTTTACCTACCAGCTTTATTTTACCTACCAACTATTGGTAGGTACTACCTACCACACCATACTGCTCCACACCTTCACAATCAAGTTTATTAGAAAGAACTAAACGCTTCACACTCGATTGGAAAAATAGAAAGCTTCATATGGAAATTTGATTACTGGTTACGCAGAAGGCAAAACTGTATACAAATCGAAGAAATGAACAGCGATCGCATTTTAGTCCGATAAAATTTGAATGGAGATTAGACCTCTTTTGCGATTCACACTCATGATTCTGTTTTATCGAAGGAAAACCTTCAAGTACTTGTAGGGACCGAACGGTTTGTCCTACAGAGCTCCGGGTGGTCTCAAAAATTTTTTAAAATTCAATACTATTTAAAATTGGTGGAAAAACGATACCTTTATTTCGAGAGTTTACGAGCTCTTGAAAATTTCAACCCTTAATTTTCACCCCTTAGAAGTGACCTACATCAACCAAAAGCTTCGCGGCACAACTAGACCCCAAATGGAGCCCATATACCTACCGAATTTGAACCAAATCGGTCCAGTGTTGCTAAGAAAAGTGCCGCGTACGGCGGACGGACGGAAATTTTTTAATTCAATTTTCGGATTCTACGTACCTTGAAACGTAAAACATCAAATTTTGAGGGAGGGTTAAAATTGTTTTTTCTTGCTCGATTCCAAAGGCTTATTACTGAAAATAATAAACCAAAAAATCCTTGAACGGTCACAAAAACACGGGATTTCAAAAAAACCCACAGAAAAAGAATCACAAGGTGACAAATTAGGAGATCGGACTGGCCTCAAGGGAAGGGTATCGTTATAAAAATATCGTTATTTTGTATTGTATTCAAGTACCAATATGCCGAGTGTAGTCTGGCACGAGTCGATATTTCAAATTATCTAGTATTGACGCTTGAGTGTCACTAAATATCAACATATCCAAAATTCCCAAGGAAAATATTTTTCTCAACAATGTTTATTCATTTCTTATTACTTACCTAGTGTCCAAGCTAAGTGTATTTACACAACATACCGCTAATTATTAATAACTGTTGTGGGGAACCCGATACGTGGAATTGTATAAATAAACATAAAAAACGGGAATTCCGCTCAACCGGGGTAAGCAATCCTGCATGAAAAAGAAACCCTTTCCCAACCCTTTGGAAAAAAATAAAAGGCGAGCATTGGCCGGCTTTTGGAAACCCCGGGTTTATGTGAACCCTCCGAGGATTCTTTAAGATTTAAAGAATAACATCCAAGAAGGAATTTCCAACATAACTCCTGACATTTCATCATTTTAATTTTCAAATTACACCTACAACGATGGATATTTCCATGATCTATTGTTTTTTCCTCTTGAGAAGTTTTATATGTTGTTTGGGCTGATAGAAGGTAACAAAGAATCCAAGTTCCCGTATCCTCTCCTCCCAATGGGGGGTGCGCCTTGATTTTTTTTAGATTTTTAATCGAAAGTAGAAAACATCCTGAGAATTTTGGCACCAACCGCGACTTTCTAGCGTGAGTAGATCTGTTTTTATGATTTTTCAAAGTTTCGACCGTTTATGACGTCACGCGCCCCTCTTGCCGGGGCGGGACCCCCAGCCCACTGTGACGTCATAAACGGTCGAAACTTTAAAAATTCATCGGAAAAGATTTACACACGCTAGAAGGTCGCAGTTGGTACCAAAATTCTCAGAATGAGGTCTACCTTAGATTAAAAATAACAATAAACAGTTTTTCCTACCCAGGCGCACACCCTATTACTTCCTCCTCCTTATTTTCGTGTTACATTTTCCCAGATAGACCCCCTTAGACCTGTACACATCAAAACTCATATTTGTTACAATTTCTTTCATGTATGAATGCAATTGTGTTTAATTTCAAGGTAAATACAGTGTTTGTAATTTCAGAATCAAAACTCGCCCATAGTAGTACCCAGGCAGGTACTACACGCAGACGCAGGTCAAGCTGGATGAACGAATGCCTCGGCAATGCAACGTGGTAAGCAAAAAGTCCCAAAATGGTTCAACATTTTACTGATAATTTTCAGAGTTAAGCTGGGTTCACATAGGTGCGTAATGTCCGTAATCCGTAGTGCGTAATTGGATGCTATTGGCTGAGCCGATTGAGGGGCCGGGAGCAATCTTTGCGGACGAAGACTTTTGGAGCGGAGTGTATCGTTTTGAAAAATTAGATATTTCAAGCATTACGGATGAACTTCGATAAATTTTGGCAAACTTCGTGAAAGCTCTCGTCGCCTGTTCATCGTTCAGCTGTTCGTCGTTGACTCGGTCTCGTTTTTGGTTTATTGACCAAACAATCCGATTGCCGATTCCGGGTTGTTAGTTGGTTTTCATTTTCGTTTTTGCATTTTGCTTTGCTGGATATGAATTTAAGTGATTTTAATGAGAGCCTCATTGATCTCGTCCGATCAAATTATGTCAATAAATCCTCAGAAATCAAATCATTCTCCAATAACCGTATGAAAGAAGTCTGCGTATTATGTGGAAATATGATTGATTCAACTTCCGAAAACCTATTTTTCAATTGATTCAACTTCCGAAAACCTATTTTTCAATTGATTCAACTTCCGAAAACCTATTTTTCAATTGATTCAACTTCCGAAAACGTGGGTTAGAAGACATTTTTGAGAGAATTTGGTCGTTTTGAACATTGCGATTCTTCACAACAATTCAATAACATTATTTTTTTTACATCAATGGTACTTACCTCGTTTTCCGAAATGGGCATACGGTATGCCCATTTCGGAAAACGAGGTAAGTACCATTGATGTAAAAAAAATAATGTTATTGAATTGTTGTGAAGAATCGCAATGTTCAAAACGACCAAATTCTCTCAAAAATGTCTTCTAACCCACGTTTTCGGAAGTTGAATCAATTGAAAAATAGGTTTTCGGAAGTTGAATCAATTGAAAAATAGGTTTTCGGAAGTTGAATCAATCATATTTCCACATAATACGCAGACTTCTTTCATACGGTTATTGGAGAATGATTTGATTTCTGAGGATTTATTGACATAATTTGATCGGACGAGATCGAGAGTTGGGCATTAGCTAACTAATTTATTAGCTAGTTAATTTTTCAACTAATAGCTAATTTAGCTAGAAATTTTAGCTGTTCCTCGACAGCTAATAGCTAAATATTTAGCTGCTAGCTTCAGCTAAATCGTAGCTAATTTAGCTGCAGCTTTTAGCTGTTAGCTATAGCTAATTTTTGCCCAACACTGGGTATACCATTCACCGGGCCTACAAGTAGGCAAATCACCAAGAAGACGATGAAAATCATTTTTTTCGAAGTTAATAATTAATAGGAAATTATTCGATCGATGAACAGGGCGAAACAGCAAAACAGCTGAATGCGGGAAAAAAGGCGAGCGGGAAAACAATTCTGCGCAGAACCTACTGCGCGCTTCTGCGTAATCGCGTAATCATTTGGCCATGTGAACGCTCTTTTACGCATTACGGACTTTACGGATTACGGAACTCCCCCCTCCTTTTTTTGCGCATTACGGATTACGGACATTACGCTCCTATGTGAACCCAGCTTAAGAGTACATTTTCCTCAAGGTGAGAAGAGGAGAGGTGTGCTCACACTCTTTGGCTGGGAAGGGGCGTGACGTCACAAGGTCTTCCAGGTCCAGTCTCCAGCGGAGATTGTGGCGCCCTAAACATCATAGACAGTAGCCCCTGCGCATGCCCGAACGTGAAATCTTTGTAACAATTATGGAAATCAATTTTATTTACAAATTATATAACCTAGAGAGAATTTCGCTTGGTTTGAAAAACCGTTAACTCAAAATCCATTGGGATGTAAGCCTGAGTGGGTGCAACAATTGGAAGTACGCAATGAGGAATTTCACCATGTCGGAATTTCCTATTTTTGACCCCAAAATCGGATTCAGCACCTCGAAAAACCTCCTAAGGCAAACTTTCAGCCCGAACTTCCTAATTTACGAATAAACAAAACAGTGTAGAAAATACGAATGTTTAAAAAAACCGGGAAAATGACGTCATGCTGGAATAGTTCATTTATGGGCTGCTTGAAGCGCTGAGATCGAGAAATCCATAGTCCCCAGATGCAAAATTTCACAAAACAGTAAAGTTCGAAATCGAAAAACTGAAGAAAAAAATAGAAAAAGCAAGATGGGGAAAATTAGGTTTCCCCTGTTTTTGTTTGATAACTTTCCTCTTAGATTATTTGATTTCGTCGTCCCAATGGGCAACACTGGGAGGAGACGGCGATCCAAACAGCCAATCAGCGAGCGTTCCTGCTCCACGTCCGTTTTCCCGGTTAGTTTTGAAATCAAAAATTTTGATTGTCTCCCAAAAATAACAGGAGACTTATTTTCCGAAATCAGCCCGATTTTCATCTATCCCACACCATTAACTATTCAGGAAAAATTCAAACAGAATTCGGTGAAATTCCTCATTGCAAGGGACGTCCCTTGAAATGCATGCATTAACAATGTTTGCCTATTTATTTTTCTTTATTGGCGTGCCCCCTTTGAGGGGAGTTTATAAAAAAAAATTTAAAAAGTGAGACAGCTACCTCCCACCTGACTTATTATTGTACTTGATAGCATTCTCGCCTTATAAAAGGATTATGAATAACGATTTGATTATTATTATCTCGTACCAATGTGTACCTGATAATTTTGAGATGAAGGAACAGAATTCCTCAAATCCAAATCATTGTTACCGAGCGCAGTATATTAGTGAACTTTTAACATGGAACATGTTGTAGCCCTAGAGTAACTACCTGAAAAACGTTACGCTAAGAGGTTGATGCAGGAGTGTCACGCGGGCTTTTCGAGGCGTGAAGCGCCGAGTTTTTCAATGCATTTTAGATATGTTGCTAGGGATAATATAACTTTTGTGTTATACCCACCTTCGACTAATGGTCTGTTTGGAGAAGCAGTCTCAAACCAGTTCAAAACCAAACCGGAACTGAAAAGGGGAGGGGATAGAGGAGCCTGGACTCCTCCGAACTGTACAGGACTGCTTCTCTGAATGAACCTTAAAGGTCCTGCACTGAATTTGGCTAAAACATGTTCCATGTTTTTATAATTTACGCTGTAGGCTTCAAGTAGATAGCATCTGGGGGATCCAGGGGGGCTTGCCCCCAGGCAAGATGCGAAACGCTGTGTTTTTTTCAAATTTGAAGGTTTTTTTAAAGAGATGTACGATGTTGATTCATATTTGACTGTACGGTAGGACCTGTATTTTCACCACACGGCTGACTGAGCTTCTTCAAATGTCTGCCTTGCTAAAACTTAAGCCAAGCTTTTTGTTAACCTTCGGGTGGGCGCACCATCTGAGCTTACACAGACTGAGTGGCATTTTGGCTGCCTTCAAATAATATAATATTTTTAGTGTATAAGTGCATGTGTACACCATTGATCACTGACTTTCACATTTGGGAAACAGATATAAGGTACACAACCATGCATGAATATTAGGTATGAACATGAGTATTAGGTGCATAAATAGTTTCAACTATAGATCTGCCACAGAAACTTTGCATCCCTTTGGCGCATTCTTCTGGAGAACATAGAACTAATGAGGAATTTCACCATGTCGGAATTTCCTATTTTTGACCCCAAAATCGGATTCAGCACCTCGAAAAACCCCCAAAGGCAAACTTTCAGCCCGAACTTCCTAATTTACGAATAAACAAAACAGTGTAGAAAATACGAATGTTTAAAAAAAAAACGGGAAAATGACGTCATCCTGGAATAGTTCATTTATGGTCGCTTGAAGCGCTGAGATCGAGAAATCTATAGTCCCCAGATGCAAAATTTCACGAAACAGTAATGTTCGAAATCGAAAAACTGAAGAAAAAAAATAGAAAAAGCAAGATTAGGGAGGGAAAATTAGGTTTCCCCTGTTTTTGTTTGATAACTTTTCTCTTAGAAAACACGATTTCGTCGTCCCAATGGGCAACACTGGGAGGAGACAGCGATCCGAACAGCCCAATCAGCGAGCGTTCCCGCTTCACGTCCGTTTTCCCGGTTAGTTTTGAAATCAAAAATTTTGATTGTCTCCCAAAAATAACAGGAGAATTATTTTCCGAAATCAACCCGATTTTCATCTATCCCACACCATTAACTATTCAGGAAAAATGCAAACAGTATTCGGTGAAATTCCTCATTATCTCTTATCATCTAGCAGATTCCCGCACCTGCAACAATCCCCCTCAAAAGTGACTCGATTTTTCCTCCTACTGCAGCTTGAAATTCGTGCATTTCCGAAATTGAAATTTCGTGGCACTACACGAACATAAAATTTCTCACGGCTCCAGTTTCCGTGTCAAGGTTTCACCACAGAAGGTTGACTCGATCGTTATAGTTCGCGGATCTGCCACCTAGGGGGCGCCACACGGACGCAAAGTTTCTGTGGTAGGCCTATAGGTGGGTATAAATGAAAACGTGGGTAATTTGAAAATATTACCAAATCGGACTAAAAAAGTAGATATTCAGTCTTTTTTCCAGTAACACAGCATAAACTTTTATAATGCAATATCACAATATAATATTGTTGACTCAATATTATAAAGTTTATAGTGTACTTGAGCCTACCCATGTTTACTTTTCAAAAAATTCGACGTTGTCAACTTTCACGCTGATTTACGAGCGTGGTTCGCGAATCTGACGTAGCTTCTGCCTGCCAACTGGTGTCTTATGTTGTAACTAGCTGAAAAGCCTACTAAAAGTGGGCAAAAACGATTCCTCCGACTCTCTCCGCCACCCACTCCCTCCAACCCCTCATGCACAGAGATGGGCGAATTCTTATTCATAAATACGATTATGAATACAAATCATACCTGCGATTTTATGATTGTGAATACAAATACAGGTATGAATACGAATACGAATACAATCGTATTCACACTTTGAATACGATTTTATGATTTTTTCTATGATTTCCCTAAAAATCGAATTTTGGTTTATTATTTTCAATAATGAACCTTTGGAATCGACCAAGAAAAAAAAAATTTTAACACCCCCTCAAAATTTGATGGTTTACGTTTCAAGGTACGTAAAATCCAAAAATCGAATAAAAATTTTGCCGTCCGTCCGCCGTCCGCCGTACGCCGTCCGCCGTACGCCGTACGCGGCACTTTTGCCACTTAGCATTGACCGATTTTGATGAAATTTGGTCTGTAGGCTCCATTTGGGGTCTAGTTGTGCCCCAAAGATTTTGGTTGATGTAGGTCACTTCTAAGGGTTCCAAAATCAATTTTGAAATTTTGAAAACGCCCTAACTCAAAAAATTTTGATATAAAGGTATTGTTTTTCCTTCAATATAAGATTCTATAGAATTTTTAGAATTTTTTGAGACCACGCGGAGCTCTGTAGGACTAACCGTTCGCTCCCTACGAAAATTTAAGGGTTTATATTGAAATATATATATATAAAACAAAACACGAGTGTGAATCGCAAAAGAGGCCTAATCTCCGTTCAAATTAGAGCTGACCAAAATGCGATGGATGGTTTTGATTTTTTTTTTTTTTTTTCTTCATATTGGATGGTTGGTGATTTTGTAGACGATTGATCTATATAGAAAAATAATAAACCATTGTGTAATAATTTGCAGCGTTTTTTATACGATTTTCCTTGAAAATCATACTTTTTTATGATTTTCTCCCGAACTCTCGTCATATTTATGACCTAACATTGTCAAAATAATCAATCAAAATTCGAAACGCTCATAAAATCTTATCGGATTTTTCACGCAGAATCGAATGAGACCAACCCCAGGTTGCTACGACCAACTGAATAGAAGTACGACGACATTTCCGGTAAAAATCATCACTTTTTTTCATGATTTTCAGTGCAAATCGTTGAAAAAAAATACGATTTTCAGCGGAAATGTCGTCGTATTTTTTGTGTAAAATTTGTGAGCGTTTCGAATTTTGATTGAGTATTTTGACAATGTTATATTATAAACATATCGACACCTGAGCGCCCAAAGGGCCAAACTGCTTTTTCTTGTTCAAAGGGCCAAACTGAAATCAGTTTCAATGTCAGAAGTCCAAAGGGCCAAACTGGAATTTAAACGAAAAGTTATTAGGGCCAAACTGCACCCATCTACGTGATTCATAGGGCCAAACTGCTGATCTTACCAACTAAAACGCAGCCACAAACTACTCTGATTGCTATTTGTGTATCAGAGACAAATATAATGGCACAGAACCACAACAACTGACTAGAAAATATATTTCTGACCCTTTATTATGTTCACGTCCACTACCTACCTACTTGTTGCATCCTGTGTTTTTGGTATATTTTATTCAAAAATGAACCTTTGGAATCAACCAAGAAACAATTTTTTTTAACCCCTCCCCCCCTCAAAATTTGTTGGTTTACGTTTCATGTTAGGTAGAATCCAAAAATCGAATAAAAATTTGGTCGTCCGTCCGCCGTACGCGGCACTTTCCCCACATAGCATTGACCGATCTTGATGAAATTTGTTATATCGGCCCATTTGGGGTCTAGTTGTGCCCCGAAGCTTTTGGTTGATGTAGGTCACTTCTAAGGGTTGAAAAATAAGGGTTGAAATTTTGAAAACGCAGTAACTCAAAATATTCTGATGTAAAGGTATTGTTTTTCCATCATATTTTGCTTTCGAGTCCACGAAGGTAGGGAAAGCTTTGTTTTCACTTTTCAAGTTTGAAAAAAAAATGTTCCCCAGAAACAAAGTTTCCACTCGTTTCAGACCTTTCTGAACAATTTTGGTTCCGTGTCTGTCTGTTTGTCCGTGTGTCTGTCATGAAATCCTTGTCGCACCCATAACTTCTAAATTTTTCATCCGATTTCAATGAACATTTCAGGGATTGTACGGGTTAGCGTGTAGATGGTCCCCTATAAAAATCATCGCCCACAGACTGATATTTGTTACTGCGCATGCGCAAATGTGTATTTTGTTGTACCAGCCATAACTTTCTCATTGTCAAAGCAAACGTGAAATCTTTGTAACTGTCATAACTTCTACTTGTTCATCCGAATTTGATGAAATTTTCTAGGATTGTCCAGATTAGCGTGTAGATGGTCCCCTATGAGGGTAGTGAAAGGTACTCAGAGATTGGTGTTTTGAGATTAACTACTATGCATCGGATCAACTATATAATCAGGTTATGGATACGAGGAAGCTATGTGACACACCCACTTGGCAGGCGTTTCTTTTGATTGTCTTTAGTACAATCTTTTCTCCACCCAATCGTTCTTTTTCGAATGTGGTTTTGGAAAAGGTGATTTCAAACGATGGCTAGAACTCGACGGGGGAAGCAAGGGGAAGTGTTCTCAACCAGATCTCAGCTCATGGGTTTTCGGGCCTTACAACAACTGAGAGAGGTATATAATGATGATTCGAATAGTTTCGATTAAATTGACTAGAATATTTTTTATGACTCTGACTTTTTATGGCTCTAGAGTCCGTAAGATTTGGCAGAATCGAGTTCGTTCTTTCAAGTCCTGATGTTTGCTTAGGTACAGACAAATCAGTTAATCAACTAAATCAATCAAATTGCATTGAATCAATTGAGTTGAAGTCTGAACACCAGAAAGATAGGTAACTTGTCAAGTGTAATGATAATTTTCTTGCCGTCCAGTTGTGTCACTGTGACCACTCCTGCTTTTTCCTTCAGTTTGTGTACCAAAGGGGCGATTCCTCACCAGTACCACGCAGAATACTTCCATATGAAGAATAAGCTCAACATACGTGATGAGCTCATTGAGACAAATGAAGAGGACAATGCTGAATAGATGACGATATCTTACTATTCATCAATGATTCTTAGATTTGTTTCAAATGCTATGGTGTTCATTTACTATTGGAATAATTAAAATTTCGTTATCCGTGTTTCAGAAATTACTTAATTGCTGTTTTTCGGTAATAGAATGGCACTATTCAACCATACCTACGTGAGTTAAAATCGGGGTTTCAGAGAAAGACGAAAACCTAAGTGATTGGATAGGTACCAAATACCCAGAGAGTTGTAGAAATGGGTACCTAGTTAATTATAATAATTTATTAACGTTTAATTTCAACCGATGAATTAATTGAAGAAGAAATTACAGATTGACCAGAGCAATTTCCAGGTATAGGAAAGTCGCAAACCTTAGGGCCAAACTGGCAGTTTGGCCCCTGGTCGCTCACAAATCTCAAGGTCAAATTATGCCCATAGGGCCAAACTGGACCTCTTTCCAGTTTTTCTTTTTTTCTTAATATTACAAATTGCGGATGATTCAAAAAACGGTTTGGAATTCAATCTTACGTAGATTTTGGACCAATTACAAAAAAAACCTAGTTGACTTCATGTACACTGGCCTCGCTACAATCGCTTGCGTTTTAGAAATAGTAGTTCCGGAAGCAGTTTGGCCCTTTGGGCGCAAAGGTGTCGATATAATAATTATTATTTATATTATAAACATATTTATATGGTTATAAATATGGCGAGAGTTCGGGACAAAATCATAAAAAAAGTATGATTTTCAGGGAAAATCGTTGAAAAAAATTAGATTTTTTGTGAAATCATAGAAAAAATCATAAAATCGTATTCAAAATACGAATACGGGGGAAAATCGTGTTCAAAGTGTGAATACCTATTCGTATTCGGATTCATAATCATAAAATCGCAGATATGATTTGTATTCATAATCGTATTATGAATAAGAATTCGCCCATCTCTGCTCATGCATACGTACGTACATACGGTTGGCGTTTTAAACAGGGTGTCCCATGTTAAGGACCGAAAAACTTCGGGAGTCGATTCTACAACTAATTTGCAACAAAAAATGTCTATTAGCAATTTTTTCTTAACCCACTCAAAATTCTTTTTTTTTTCACTTTAAAGTTTTTGTTCGTATTTTCGACCATGCAGCACTAAAATGGTTATAACTCCCTTATTTCTCATGCTACTTCAAATCTGAGTACACCGTTGGACAGAGCGTTAAATTTCCTGTCCATTTAGTGGGAAACCCAGTTTCTTAAAGCCATTTGTAAAAGCAAAAAAATAAATCAAAGTCAACATTTATAATTTTTTCCGAAAATCGTCATTTTTCAGGCTAACGTTTCCCCCGTAAAAAATACCGCTATCGTGGTGCACTCAACGGGAAAAACTACCCTAAGATCTCACCTTTCCAACGGTATGTCAGTTTCAAGGTCTAAAAGGAAAGTTTCTTTGAAAAAATTGAGTTTTATGCGAAAAAAGTGCTTTTTTAGGCATATTCCGCTAGAGAGTCGACCAAGTATTATTGCCTTCACTTTTCAAGGATTGTAATAAAAAGTCTACTAAATTAAATTTCCAATCGTATTTTACGTTTTGGACCTTCCTGAACAATTTTGGTACCGTTTCTGTCCATCTGACTGTCGGTCTGTTTGTCTGAAAGTCCTTGTAGATGGGAAAAGCAATACGAAGCTACTGTCCGATTTTGATGTAATTTTCGGCGACGTTCTCCATGAAAATCAAAGTCAAAGCATTATATTTTCAAAATCAAATTCAAAAAATTTTTTTTTTCTTCAGAAATTATTATTTTTTAGGTTTATTGTTAACCTGGAATAAGTTGTGCTATCGTGGGCCACTCAACGGAAAACCCGTGAATTTCGATTTTAAAAATGGAACTAAAATAAAATTAAAGAACAATTAGCAGAAAAAAATTGTCATTGTAACGTTGGCAGAAAGTGTTGGTAGGTACAATGATTTGTATTGTAAAAAAAAAGTATTATTGTCAATGAAACTCTTCAAGTTTTTTTTCTGCTACAAAAAGTCAATTTCATGTTATTTATTCTAATTAAACGAGGAACTGATTCTTAACGTAGAAAAGATGTGATCCTGGGGTAGTTTTGGCCATTGACTGGTCCCGTGATAGCGCTACTTATTACGGGCAAACAATAAAACAATTTTGAGAGGGGGTTAACTTTTTTTTCTTGCTCCATTCCAAAGGCTTGTTATTGAAAATAATAAACCAAAAAATGGCAATTCCTATTTTTTTAAAATAAAATTTTTTAATTTGATTTTGAAAATTTAATGTTTTGACTTTGATTTACATGGAGAACATCGCCGAAAATTACATCGAAATCGGACAGTAGCTTCGTATTGCTTTTGCCATCTACAAGGACTTTCAGACAGACAGACCGACTGTCAGATGGACAGAAACGGCACCAAAATTGTTCAGGAAGGTCCAAAACGTAAAATACGAGTGGAAATTGAATTTAGTGAACTTTTTATTACAATCCTTGAAAAGTGAAGGCAATAATACTTGGTCGACTCTCTAGCGGAATATGCCTAAAGAAGCAAGTTTTTCGCATAAAACTCAATTTTTTCAAAGAAACTTTCCTCTTAAACCTTGAAACTGGCATACCGTTGGAAAGGTGAGATCTTGGGGTAGTTTTTCCCGTTAAGTGCACCACGATAGCGGTATTTTTTACGGGGGAATCGTTAGCCTGAAAAATTGTCGATTTTCGAAAAAAATTATAAATGTTGACTTTGATTCATTTTTTTACTTTTACAAATGGCTTTAAGAAACTGGGTTTTCCACTAAATGGACAGGAAATTTAACGCTCTGTCCAACGGTGTACTCAGATTTGAAGTAGCATGAGAAATAAGGGAGTTATGACCATTTTAGTGCTGCAAGGTCGAAAATAAGAACAAAAACTTTAAAGTGAAAAAAAAAAGAATTTTGAGTGGGTTAAGAAAAAATTGCTAATAGACATTTTTTGTTGCAAATGAGTTGTAGAATCGATCCTTGAAGTTTGGTCCATCCAAATGGTAGACACCCTGTATACAGGGTGTAACGGTTAAGGTCGTACCACCGGCCAGGGTTCGATTCTATAACTAATTTGTGACTTTTTTTGTCTCTTGACTTTTTTTTCTTAACCCCCTTAAAATCGGACTTTTTCCACTTTTAAGATTTTTTTCGTGTTTTCGACCTTACGCCATTAAAACAGCCATAACTCCCTTGTTTTCCAGTCAAAATTCAAATGTAATTATACCGTCGAAAAGAGCGTTAAATTTTCTATCTCCCTAGTGTTAAATAAAACTTTTTAAAGAAGAGTGAAATGTTGAAAAATGAGCACAAATAGTAAAATCTCGAAAATCTCGGAAATTTTTCGTTTTTTCAAACGTATGTAACACTAACTGAAACTGCCGGTTAAGTTCTCACTGTAACCCTAAAAGTTGACCCAAAATCTAAGCTTTCCAACGGTATGGTCATAAAATTGTTTACTGTGGACTAATCGTGTGAAATCCTCGTTCCCGTGCCAAAAAACCGTGGATCTTCCAGTGAAAATCGACGTTTTTCGCGAAAATCGACATTTTTTCCCTAAAATGAGTTAGGCAACCATCTTTTCGTACTTTGTCTCACTGAGTCAAATGATGACACAAGACTTATCGAAAAAGCAGTCACTGATATCTTGTCCAACTCACTTTTCGAAAAATGTCTTAATTACTCCTGAGACACCACAACTACGTAAAAACCGATTTATTCGCCCATTAAGCCTATTGTAGACGTAAAATTCGGTTGTTTAGCAGTTTTCATATTAAATTTGGATAATCCGTGGTAGGCTTAATGGATCAACAAAGTGGTTGTCACCTGGCTGGAGAGGCTGGGACTTCTCACCCGTAAGACCAAAGGTGATTTGGGGAAATTGACGAAATAATGAAATAATACTGTATTAAGTAAGTAACTATTTATATGTAAAATAGGTAGTTATAAATAATTAAAAAGCCTAGAAAAAAATCATGTGTTTTCTGGATCTTCATAAAAGGTTTTCAAAGTGCCCTCCACTCTGGTCCAAGCAGAAACGGCTCCTCCGTCGAATGCTATCAACAGCTCGCTCCAGCTCATGTACATGGAGAATCTGATGTTCGGAACCTAGTGTTATTATGAACAGGATGGTTTGATTACTTGCGATGTGGGGAGGAGGATAGACATTAAAAACATACCTTTGACCTTTAAACTCAACGGTAGTAACGTTTAACCTGGCCGATGTAGTGATACAAAAATTGGCATACAAATTAACAGTAATTAAGACAATTTTCGAAAAGTGAGTTGGACAAGATATCAGTGACTGCTTTTTCGATAAGTCTTGTGTCATCATTTGACTCAGTGAGACAAAGTACGAAAAGATGGTTGCCTAACTCATTTTAGGGGAAAAATGTCGATTTTCGCGAAAAACGTCGATTTTCACTGGAAGATCCACGGTTTTTGGCACGGGAACGAGGATTTCACACGATTAGTCCACAGTAAACAATTTTATGACCATACCGTTGGAAAGCTTAGATTTTGGGTCAACTTTTAGGGTTACAGTGAGAACTTAACCGGCAGTTTCAGTTAGTGTTACATACGTTTGAAAAAACGAAAAATTTCCGAGATTTTCGAGATTTTACTATTTGTGCTCATTTTTCAACATTTCACTCTTCTTTAAAAAGTTTTATTTAACACTAGGGAGATAGAAAATTTAACGCTCTTTCCGACGGTATAATTACATTTGAATTTTGACTGGAAAACAAGGGAGTTATGGCTGTTTTAATGGCGTAAGGTCGAAAACACGAAAAAAATCTTAAAAGTGGAAAAAGTCCGATCTTAAGGGGGTTAAGAAAAAAAAGTCAAGAGACAAAAAAAGTCACAAATTAGTTGTAGAATCGAACCCTGGCCGGTGGTACGACCTTAACCGTTACACCCTGTAGATTCGAGAATACCTGTGCGTTCCGTTGCGCTCTGAATTGCTTTTGTCTATGCAAGATCGTTTTTAGTGAAAAGGCGGCCAAATTGCCGCTCTAGCGCCCGCCCGAAGGTTAAGAGTTCTTCGGACTACTTATCAGTAAAAATTAAGGAAATTATCATAAGGTTGTTTGATTATCAATTCTTAATTTTTCAAACTAGGTACTCCTTTATTACTTGTATTACTTTTTTTTTCAGTTGGCGAATACCATCAGTTGTCCAGGAGGGTTGAACCTCGCATTTGGGATCATTTGGTAACCTGAGATCCTTCAGTCAGTCACCTCTTCGTTGTTTTATTTATTCGATACATTTTGTAAGGCACAAAGTGCAGATCAGTCGAGGACTCTAAACTTGAACGCATAATTTAGCTCGCACTTTTATCAACCTTATTTCTTGGTTAGAACCTACGTTTCTTAGGATTTGATCGCTCAATGATCTTCGTTGTTATTCACACGTTTTCACGTATCTTTTATGAAACTCTGAATCGCCGTTGACCTGTTAATGTTACGTTCTGAGTACCAATATTGAGACTGACTAGAAGAACCTAGTGGTGAATAGTAGATTGTTCTGTCAGTTATGTGAAAGTTTGCTTTTCCCGTAATATTCATACTTGTATTGTAAGGGTTTGTGTGACATTTTACCACTAAATAAGAATGGAGAAGCTCTTCCTTACGTTCGACAAATCACGTTTTCCTTAGGGATGTCCCAAAAGTATCGATACTTAAAAGTATCGATACTTTTCAAAAAAAGGATCGATACATATCGATACTTTTTTTTCCTGATATATATCGTAGTATCGATACTTTTTTTCCAGTATCGGAGGCGATACTTTTCTACCTCTCACTTTAGATCAAAATGCTATTTTTTTTTAATCTCTCACATTAGATGAAAGTCTGGAATTTTAGTAGGTACCTCTTTCTCGACGTAGATTGTTGGGAGACCAACCACTTCAACAAACTAAACAAAGATGATGTACCACCACCTCCCGCTCTCTATGGGTTTGTTCGGAGAGGCGGTCTGGAACAGTTTGGAACCAAACCGGAACTGAAAAGTGGAGGGGATAGAGGCGAATGGGCTCCTCCAAACTCCTTTGGGCTCCTCCAAGCCCCTCCGAACCGTTCGGGACTGCCTCTCCAAACAGACCATAATCATATTATGATGACCTGCTGTCCTCCATCATCTTGGAAGGACCACCAAAATGTTAACCCAACCAAGTGCAATACGAAAACAAGTGCCTAAACAAAAAAATGAGTGATTTACCGTTTTGTTCATTCTATATTAATTATTATCCTCGTGATGGAGAGATGTCACACTGATGGAGAGAAACATAAAAGGCATTTTTACACATTTTTGTAAAAGTATCGATACTTCAAAATATCGATACTTTTTGAAAGTATCGTATCGATACTTTTTGATACTTTCTAGATGTATCGATACGATATTGTATCGATACTTTTGAAGTATCGGACATCCCTAGTTTTCCTGCTCTAACACAATAAGAACGAAGATAACCTCCTAATAAGGTTCGTTTTTCTCGACTGCTTGATTCAAAATTAGGTGTCGAGGTTCAGTCAGAAGAATAAAACATTTGTTTTAGGCCGATGTATTGGTATATGTCGGCTAGCCAATTGATGGCCTCGTACGTTATTCAAACTGAAGCGGGAAATTGACATTGATGAGGAACAAGTTGCCGCGTTGATAGCTAGAGTCGCATGCAAGGAACAACTCCAATGACAGCACATAATACCCGTCTGGGCTGTCAACACTTGAAGGCGAAGAAGACGAAGGCGGAGGGCGCTCAACTGGCATCCGTCGCACAGGAAGTTCTCTATTGCGCGGGCTTCTGACTTCTCCGTAGAGATGGGTCGCTCATTAAAGATCCAGCTCTTTGAGCCGGGTCTTTCAGAAGAGCGAGTGAACCACGGGTCAGTAAAAATGAACCGCAACTCTTCGGATCTTTTGAGCTCAGTGCTGGTAGTGTTTGGTGAAGATCCGTTCTTCAAAAGAGCGAGTGAACTGCGGATCAGTAAAAATGACAAATGAATCACGGTTCTTCGATCTTTGGATCTCTAGAGATCCAGTAAAATAAATGAACGGCGGCTCTTCGATCTTCGGTCCTTTTGAGAACGGCGGCTCTTCGTTCATCGGTTCTTTTGAGATCGGCAGTGTTCGGGAAAATTAGGACCTCCTTTTCGTCAGCTCACTGTTGCCAACCCGTACGATAATTCCGAGGGAAAATACGATATAAGTCGATCAAACAATACAATTTTTGCGGAATTGTATCGTACCACAACATGCATTATTGTATTTTTGGTCGTAAACTTTACCGTATTTTTCCAGTGTTTTCTGTGAGGAGCTTTCTGATACAAGTTCAAAAGGCAAGCAAAAGCACATCATTATCTTACCATTATTATCAATATTGAAGCTTACGTACTTATTGGTTCGTTTATTCTCTTTCAACTTGGTTACCTTAATTTTCGTTGTTGAAAGCACATGATATAACATCAAAATGTTATATTATGAAAATGTTATACCTACTAAGAATTTTTTTTTAAATTGTGGTTTGTCATTAGAGACATAAAAAAATGCAGATTTCATATAAATAAATATTTTACCAAAAAACTGTATTTTTAAGTCTTACTTATTCATTGCTTTAATTGTGTTCATTTATTGTTTTTCGTTGATTTTTTGAAGGATTTGTTGAGCATCTTTATTGAACAACAGCGCTTTTTGGGTTATTATTTTCAATAATGAACCATTGGAATCGAGCAACAGAGAAATTATTCCCTCTCGCCCTCAAAATTTCATGGTTTAGGATTCAAGGTAGTGTAGAATCCAATAATCGAATAAACATTTCCGGGCAGAACTAAAATAAACCGTTGTGTAACAATTTGTAGCGTTTTTCGTCGTATTTTCATCTCTACAATAAATACGAGCTCAAAAGAGCCAAAAAGAACCACTGATCCGTCGAAAAGATCCGGATCTTTTGAATGAGCGGAGCGCTCAGAGCCGTTCTTCTTGGTGAACCGTTTTGCATCTCTACTTCTCCGCTTGGTGGCATGGACTCAAAAGCTTTCCTCGCGTCAATTTGTCGAATTAACATTAGTTTGGTTAATACCGTCATATGTCGTTGTGTAGCTGTCACGAAGTGTCATTATAAAGTGAAGTCCCATCTGTCTTCGGTCTTGTTCTTTATCCACGGTTCTACCACGCTCACAGAACATTTACCTAGGGTAGCTCCCTTTTTTATTTGACATATATTTATATACCATCTTCAGGGCTATAAAGTACTATAAACCAGAGGGGTAAGACAATCAGCAGCATCGTTCTTACACGGACCAATTGAATATAAGATTATAAATACAGAGAATAATGCTGATGAGCTAATTGTGTTGACAATGATCCTTATTGCTGCCTGAGATTATGCATTATTATTACATAACAAAATTCAAGTTCAATTATTATGTTCTTAGTAGCCCTGAAGATGGTTCATAAATATTCTGAAACGTTGGCCGAGAACAAGTGTTATTGCATGGAACATGCTCTAGTTTTGGACTAACTACTCGAAAAGTGTCAAGCGGGAGGGGGTGGTGGGCAAGTGTCATGTGGGAATTATTCCCCACCCGTCCACCCCATCCCTACTCTGCTCAATAGCGCGGCTAAAGCATGTTCCATGTTACTTGAATTTTAGCCACCAAAGGCTGAGTTATTATTCTGACTGAACCTAATAACCTCCTAAATCTTCTAATCTTTGGTGGGTACCTAAGTAACCAAATCAAGATTTTATCATCTCATATTCTGACTGATGAAAATTCTTGAACTTTATTAATGTAGGAATTGGGTTATATAGCATTTCCAGGTGAAGTAAATGACCCCTTTTCTAGACCGAATGAAACTATTTCTACATCAAATGAAACCTCTTCCAAATCAAATGAAACTTTCTGCACAAGTGAGACAAATGTAGCAAATGTAAGGCAAAATAAGTCAAGTGACATGAAACCGTTTGCAGACCAAATAGTCAGTTTCTGTAGAGCAAAATGCATAAATTACAATAAATGACAATACATATTGTTTTTAACAAAATGAAGTGATTTATTGACACAATTCCTCAATACATGCGTAGGGATGAGCACTAAATTCGATAACAACATATTTGGAATTCAGTTAGAGTTCGAGACAATTTTCTCCTTAAGGATGAATGTTAGATCAGGTCTCTGGGTCTAAGTCTTCAGAATGGCTGTCAGTAGTGCCCCTTCGTAAGCATAACTTCGACCTCAGCCAATCTGAATTTCGTGACGCTCTGACAGTAAGGTACAAAAGAGTCACCAGCAACTTCCCTCCAGCATGTGATGGTTGTGGTGCCAGGCCCTTTTCAGTTGAACACGCACTTAGCTGCAAGATGGGTGGGCTGGTGACTCGAAGGCATAACGAGGTCAGGGATTTGATAGGGGAGGCCATGATGCTCGCATGGGGCAATTGCATCAAGGAACCCATAATCACGGAATCGACCAATCAAACCCCCGGCCTAAGGGGTGATTTGTTGTGCAGGGGGGTGTGGGAACCACAGAGGGAGGCGTTATTCGATGTACGTGTCACTGACACTGACGCTCCCTCTTATGGTTCCCGTCCCGTAGCCACAATCTTTTCGGCAGCTGAGGAGGAGAAGAAAAGAAAATATGTGGTGGCATGCGAGGCACTGTTGTGGACGGATAGCACTGTCACTCTTTCAGGGCGGGAGTCTCGGAAAGGGACGTCACCTAGCTGCTGACGAGGAAGGAATGGAAAGTGGAACACGGACTGGGGAGGGGGGCGGCCCTGTGACGGGAACTGTAGGCCCGTGGTGGATTCATTCGTTGTGTGAGTGACCTGATTAAAGGTACCATTTTTCCCACAAGTTTTCCGTGTGTCTTAGTTTTCCCTAAGTCCATAAAGAGCCTAGGAAAAGGGATACAACAACTTGGCGCAGTCTACTACTCGAATTTACAGCTACAGTCAGGAAACAACTATCTTCAAGTCGTTTCTTTTGAAGTGGGTTACACTAGCAGCTCCTCACAATCAACATGATGCCACTGATGAGTATGTTCTTCATACCCCTGGTCCTCGTGACTGGTAGCCGGCCGCACCAGGGGGTGGTATTTGAGAGGGTGGGCGCAGCCATCTTAACAGACTCCAGCTGGAGGTTAGTAGCACACTACAACCTCACTGTCCTACAAGAGCTGGCGACACAGCTTCAAGCAGTGGTTCCCATACTGACTCAAGAGGTAACAAATTCTAATTTCTTCAAGGTGGGCAATGTCGACCCAAGGGCAGACACCAGGGTACTAGGGACAAGGGTGGAAGCCTTCACCAGGGAGTTGGAGTCACTTCAGCACTCCCTAGGTCACCCCACCAACCAAGGCAACAGGCACACTCGCTCCCTGATCCCTATCATTGGAAACCTATATTCGTACTTATTTGGGGTAGCTACTGAGGATGAGGTGCTTGACCTCCAAGAACAAATGGACACAATTACCGAAGGGGGGACCGGACACCATGCAGAGCTACAACTTTCAGTCATTGGAAGTATGGAGGAGCAGATTGCCAATAACACCAAAGCACTGCACTCAATAATTTCTGCACTTAATGGCTCTCAACAAATGGTGCGTGAAGAACTCCAACACTTCAGTACAGAATTGCAACAGTTGTGGGAGTTCTTGGCTTGGACTGAGTCGCGGCGCCGTGTAGAGACTGAGTTAGCAGGAGCTCAACACCAACTGACATTGCTCCATCAGGGCACTGAGGCGGCAGCCCGACGTCAGCTCTCGCCTAGTGTCCTCGATTACAAGGTCCTCCGAGCGGCGCTGTTGCAGGTCCAGACCATTCTCCACAAATCTGGTCGCACACTGCCATTCTCCCCTGATGATGAATACCTGTATGTCTACTATCAGCATGTTCAGGTGGAAGCTGCAGTGTCCAACGACGATTTAATCTTTGTAGTCACAATCCCAATAGTAGAGGAGGCAAGCGAATTCATGCTATACCGTGTCCACTCCCTGCCGGTCTTTGATTCAACAGTACAACAGTGGTTACAATGGGCACGGCTAGCTCCTTATCTAGGGATTGGAAAGAAGGGCCTAGATTTCATGGTGTTGGAGGAAGTACAGTACGGTCGATGCATGTCAACTCAACCAATAATATGTCCAGAGACCTTACCCCTCTTTTCCTCTTCCACACCGAGCTGTGAGCTTGGACTCTACTGGGGAGGCCATGAACACTGTGAAAGGGTCGTCCTTCCACCCCAGAGAGCCCCAGTCTTCAAGCGGGCTGGAAACAATTGGCTCTTCTCAACTGACCTCCCTGCACAGGCTGCAATCCAGTGCAACTCCTCAGTAGCTAATCCCCAAACCCTAGTTACTATTTCAGGCACAGGTTTATTAGAGGGCTATGGCGATTGCGAGGTACAATGTAATGGAGTAAGGATGCTGGGTAAGGTGGTGGGAGAAACCCAGATTTCCCTGTTACAGGTTGATACTCACCAACCATTAATTTCAGCCTTCCAATCTCCCAACATTTCATTGACAACAGCTGCGGAAAAGGCTTTCTTAACAACCAACAACGAGGCCTTGGATAAGCTTGTTGCAGCACTCCCTGACAATAGCGTGGGGATGAGCCTGCAGGCAGCAATCCATACCCTTGAAAAGGACAACGAGCAAAGTAGACTCCATCATAGCCATACCTTTAGGGGATGGATGTCTACGGGCCTCTCATCAGCCTCCCTGCTTGCAGTAACTGTTCTTCTCATCATCTGTTCCGTGTCAAGCATCAGAGCAAGGTAAGGAACAGGATTTCATTC
This sequence comes from Apolygus lucorum, assembly GCA_009739505.2. Taxonomy (NCBI): domain Eukaryota; kingdom Metazoa; phylum Arthropoda; class Insecta; order Hemiptera; family Miridae; genus Apolygus; species Apolygus lucorum. The sequence continues at coordinate 1,827,709 of CM019179.2, read as the reverse complement.
GCCATGGTTTTCCTTTTACACGTAGCCCTAAGATCTTGAACATTTTCCTGCTGACCAATTATGTTTGTTTTTGTTGTCCAATGTTTTTTTTTTGCACCCTATCGCAGCTCCCACATTGCAGGGCTACACCGTCTACTAGTCACCAGGCGGTGACTTGATCAACTGTGTGGGGGGAGGGGTAGGCTGTTGGTATACATATATGTCCGTTGTCTGAATTTACCTTGCTTTGCATGCAACCCAGCGGATCCCTTCCTCACCCTATTGTAGATAAACTTCCTCATAAGTGTCTTGTATATGTGTTGTCACCGGTGACCGCAGCTGCGTTAAATTATCTCTATTATTTGTAGGACCCGTATGTTGTGACATAATATATACATTATGTTGTACTATTACCTTTTATTTGTATTATTTTACTATTATTTGTATGACATATATATTATGATATAATATATACATTGTGTTGCACTATTACACAAAAACTTACAGCAGTATTCATTGGTATGTAACAGAAATTTGAATTATTTTTGTGCGTCAGCGCTTTGCATCTATAATTTCATGAATCGATAAGTATAGAACAAATTCACAAGGCTTCAATAAAATAGGTAGCAGGTTTTTAGGTGCAGGTTAACAATAATTGTTAAAAATAATTGAATTGTTGAAAAATTATTGAAAATTGTTGAATAATCAATTTCATCAATGAATTATTCATTGATTAAATTTCTCAATCTTGTCGAACCACCACGTGAGCCATAGGGAATCATTTTGGCCAGCTGTTTCAAAATTTTCTTAGCTTTTCCGTTTCAGGGACCCAGGTAACCGCCCACCTCGTACGATTTCCCTCCTGTAGAAGATGTACATCTACCCCAAACCTACAGTCGGGTGACAGAACTGGAAGAGACAGAACGCCCCCGAGAGTGACAGACATAAGCCCGGAAAAAGCAACAGGATCCACCAGAGCCAACGCCTCCATCACCTATTGCCTCCGCTCAGGACCAATGTGCTGCCACGTCTGACGAGACCCAGTGCCTTGCAGACCCCGAGAATGTGTCCTGGCAGGCAACCACCATGGCAGGCATGAGGCCATACCTGCAAGTCAAGCCGAGGGAGATGTTGTGGACGGATAGCACTGTCACTCTTTCAGGGCGGGAGTCTCGGAAAGGGACGTCACCTAGCTGCTGACGAGGAAGGAATGGAAAGTGGAACACGGACTGAGGAGGGGGGCGGCCCTGTGACGGGAACTGTAGGCCCGTGGTGGATTCATTCGTTGTGTGAGTGACCTGATTAAAGGTACCATTTTTCCCACAAGTTTTCCGTGTGTCTTAGTTTTCCCTAAGTCCATAAAGAGCCTAGGAAAAGGGATACAACAGCACGACGCATCACTTTCACGGCTCTTATATGCTCAGTGGATGGCCATTTTGCACCACAGTTTTCCAACTTCCTGAAAGTTCTAGCTGAAAGGCTGAGTGACAGGTGGGGGAGACCTCAGGGAGTGGTGCGAGGGTGGCTGCGGGCCAGGGTGTCATTTTCAATCCTGAGGGCAGCTAGCATGTGTCTGCGAGGGGCAAGGAAGAAATGGCGCAGCTGCGAGGAGCTTATTGGGTTCCAGGATAGAGCAGCGGTGCGGCTACGATGATAGAAAAAAAAAGAAAAAATTGATAATGATGACAAGCAATCAAGATAGTGGTCGACGAAATTTTCTTTTCAACTACACACCTTTGCACCCCTTTTGCTCTCTTATATTCTTTCCCATCAATGATCATGGCAATAAATTCATACCTTTTCTCGAAATTTTCTCCTTTCATTTTCGCATCTTAAATATTGAAAATTGTCTCCAACTCTATCTGAATTCAAAATAAGTTGTTACTGAATTTAGTGCTCATCCCTACGCATGTATTGAGGAATTATGCCAATAAATGGAAAATTTTGTTACAAACAATATGTATCGTCATTTATTGTAACTTATGCTTTTTACTCTACAGAAAATTGACTATTTGGTTCGCAAACGGTTTCATTTCACTTGCCTTTGGTGGGTATCTTGCAAGTCCATTCATTCATTCCCTCGTCTCTCTCACTTTTGCAGAAAGATTCATTTGATTTGGAGAATTTCACCTGGAAATGCTATATTATGGTGTATAGCAACTACTTTGCTTAAATCTTGATGCTCTGTGAACACGTACGAATCATTTTGTGAACTTTGTATCACCTTGTGCAATAAAGCGACTTGTTTTCCTACATCGAGTTTCTATAGTTTTGTCCTCTTTGAAAGGGAGGGTTTACCGTGTAGTTACACGGCATTTTCTTTCGAAATTCGTTAACAAGAACCGAGTAGTACCTAATTTATGTATATTTATAAAATATACAACTCATAACGAGACAGGTTTCAGGGAGGACTCATTGCAGCCTCACAGCTATGTTGAGATCTGCTGCCTCCTCGCATTTCCGTCCATTCACTTCCTTGGCTCAGTGGTAGCCGAATATTTACAGGAATGTAAATATTGTTTAGTCGGAAAGGTAGAAAATCGATCTCCAGTCGAGGGAAGTTAATTTTTGGCGATACAACAGCTAGTTGAAAGTTTATAACAGGACTTATGGCAGGACTGGGAGTAGTAACCTTATTAAAGAAACATGTCTGAACTAGCAGAAGGATTCTGAACACAATTTCTGAGGTTTTACAAGCTATCCATTATTTCTTCTTAACATTCCATTTACTAGGAGCCTACTTCAAAACTCCGGCGATCATTTTTAAAACCTTTATTTCACTAAATATTTTTTTAGACCATGAAGTGAGGTTTACCAGGAATTTACAATGTCAATACAAACAATTAATTGCCTTCCACGAAATTCGATGATGTGACCTCTTTTCAATTGTAACTTTTCACAAAATGTGAGAAAAAACGCTGGAAATTATAACGCAAAGGTTTATTTTTCTGTATAGATAACTCGCCTGTAAAGAACACAAGATTTGACGTTACCACCACCTATTAACCATATTTTTGCTTCACAATCAAATTTATTTTGAAGAAATAAACGCTTCCCACTCAATTCGAAGAAAAAGGGAGTTGTGGGTGCCTTCATTAGGAAATGGGGAATTCACCTCACAATTTTTCACTTTTTTTTCGAAAGAGGGTTCACTGATATGGAAGAAAACCATAGTGTGCTGCTCGAAAAGTCATCCAAAAAATTTAGAGAATTTAAGGAAGATAGAAATTTTAAATGTACCGGGGGTCAGCGACATGAAGAGTTTCCCCTTACGACAGCAGCGCTACCTCTGAAAGCGCACATGAAACAACTTTACGTGATTGAACCACGAGTGCGCCACGAAATGGTAGAAAGAACCCAGACACGAAAGTGACGAAAAGAAGCAACTTTACTCACACTTTTTACAGTACGATTCTACCTATTAGTTTATCAAGCATTATTGGTCTTCAACTTCTCTTATTTAGTTTCTATATTAGTTAGTTTCGTTAGTTGAATCACATTATTTGAGTGGATGATTTCATGAGGTCACAAGGGCGTCTACGACTTTACCTGTTGACAATAGCGAGTTCCTTGTAGACTAGATTTGGCTTAGATACGGCGCGCCAGAACTGGATTTTCCGCCATGTTTTCAATATGGCGCGCCAGATTGCCTCCTAGTGACGTATTCTGCCGTACTATTATGACGCCAGATCAGATGCGGCGCGTTCTTATCACAATAGGGCGCCAGATTGAGAGTGTGTGTGTAAGCCATCACGCCGTATCTAAGCTGAACCAAACCCTTAGGAACTCTCTATTCTCTGACACTACCTATTTGCCGAAACTCATTTTATACTTCGCCAGACCACAGTTTTGCATCAGGAACCCTGGGGAGTGACGTAATCAGTTTTCCTCGATCTTTGCGGTGTTTATTTGACAGAGGCTTCATTTGTTTAGGCATTTTCTACTACAGTAATTTTTTTCCCTTGGGTGTTCCTGGTGTTTAACGTTATTCTAGGGCCCTATTATACGATTTGACTTGAAATTCCAGAATCTAAAACTGAGGCAAATTCTCCATTTGATTACTGGTTGCTAAGGACGCAAGGAACAACGATAGCATTTCGGTCAACTAAAATTTGAACGTAGATTAGGGCTCTCGGGCGATTCACACTCGTGTTTCTGATTGATCATAAGTCCAACCCTCAAGTTCTCATAGGGTGCGAACGATTGGTCCTACAGAGCTCTGGGTGGTCTCATTCGATTCTAAAAATTCAACATTATTTTAAATTGGTGAAAAAACAATACCTTTATGTCGAGAGTTTTCGAGCTAGGACGTTTTGAACATTTCACCCCTTAATTTTCAACCCTTAGAAGTGACCTACATCAACCAAAAGCTTCGGGGCACAACTAGACCTCAAATAGGGCTCACGTAACACTTTTCATCAAAATCAGTCCATGTTAGGTAACTATGAAAAATGCCGCGTACGGCGGATGAACGGCAAAATTTTCATTTGATTTTTGGATTCTACGTACTTTGAAACGTAAAACAACAATTTTTGAGGGGTTAAAAATGTTTTTTCTTGCTCGATTTTGAAGGTTAATTATTGCTAAATAATAAACTTTAAAAAAAAATACCTTGGAATTTCCCACCAGGATTTCAATTGAGGAGGTTGAAAGGAGCTAGGAAATGGAGTATTTTCGTACTTCCCGTATTCCTCTTCAAATAGTTACGAAAATTTTACAGAAGAATGAAGGAGTCTCCGTAATATTGGAAAACAACGTTGGTTATTTTGTGTGGAGAACTTTTCGAATGTCAGCAGCAGGATAGCATCGGAGCAGGCTCGCTCTAGCCACTTGCATCCGTGAAAAGATATACGAGAAGTTCAAAATTACTGTTTCATAACAAAATTACAACGTTGTATTAGTCGACACGATTATTATTAAAATCAAGTAGGAATTCGATATAAATAATAACATTAGAGAGCTAGGACTAGATGCCGCATTAGATTTGAGGGCAAACTAGAGTGTTCAGGTAACAATAAGAGGAAAAAGTTACAAAGAGTTTTCGAAACCACACATATTGGGAAGCGTGCTTGGACATAGCGTTCTTGATAGTTTTATGGTCGGTGTGAGAGCTGACATAAACGTTTGAGTGCTTACGTTTCAAGAAAACGATTAGGAAACCGGTGTATTTCAAAAAGATGCTTTCACTTTTGAGAGCGTAGCACTTGCAGGAAGACGGGAGCCTGTTCTCTGAGAGGAGGACATTCACTGACCGCGAGATGGCGATGTGGTTGCGATGACCGCTCACGCCGCGGTCGTCGAACGTGAGAAGAGTATCCATAGCCATGGCTTCCACGTGCCAGGAGATGAGGGACGCGACGATCTCCGGATCCCAATCGACCAGCGGGTCGTCGGGGAGGTGTCCGTTGGAAAACAGTCGTATGTTGCTCAGAGGGATCCCCAGTTCCTGGCAACTGCTCAACAGCTCCCTCGACCGGATGTCCCCATCGCCGTAGTAGTTACCTTCGCTCAGACACATCAGATGCACGTCAACGCCGCTCTTCTTCGTTAAATTGACTATAGTCGGCCCGAAGAACATACATTCGTCGTCTGGATGCGCAATGACAATAAGCACTCGTTTTCCCTTGATTAACCCTTCGCTAACCTCCGGATAAGTCTTGTAATAAATATGACTAAGAGCGATAAGTATAAAAGACGACATGAATAAAAATAACCAAACGTGGAAAAAGTGAAACCAACTAATATCCAAAAAGTCGAACCCCTCAACAGTCAGAAAATCTGTCGATAAAAAGTCACTGTTCAAGTCTTCTATCGATGGAAGAAGCTCGTCGACGTAGCGATAACTGGCGTTCAAATAATCCATAGCTGATGATGTTGTAGATGGATTAGAACTCTGGAACGTTGGTGGAAGGTCTCTCCAACGGGTTTTCTTTCAAAATCGAGATTATCAAACTGGAAAAAGAAGAAAAAAACCATTGCAATATCAACTAAGTGTATTTGACAATTTGTAGGCATCTTTTAGGGGCCCATCTCCACTTCCTGGAACTTTTTTAAAAAATTATTTTGCAGTATAACTTCTAATAATATTAGACTAATAATATACTGCAATTCTAATAATATACTGCAGAAGTATATTATACTTTGACTGATGGGAGCGGATGATCTGTAGTTGGTTTTCTCGTGATTGATACGCCATCAATGTCTGGTAAACCGTATTTCAGCATTTTCTCTCTCCATACTTCCGTAATATCAGTTCAAGAGGGTACCGTAGATGTACCCAACTTCGGCCATGTCCCCTAACTTCGGCCATTTCAAGTATTGGCGGTACTGATGAAGCTGCGCTCTTCAGGGGTCATTAAAAACTTTCAGTTTTTTCTCAATTTCAACAGGTGTCGTTGGGGCCTAATGTTGATATCTCCCGCGCTTGTTACTCTTATCACTTTCCCATGAAAAAAATCAAAATGTAAACAAGCAGTTAAGACATTTTTCAGCTTGTGTTCTTTTATAACTATTGTAGTTGTTGATGTGATGTATCTTAGAACTTGCTCTTACCGTTTCATGTTCGTAGTTTAGTGTTCTTGAAGGTGAGTGATAAGTCATTTTTTTACTTCGTGTTTTGAGGGAGTTCTGGGGAGTTTTTTCCAATAACTGAGTCAGTGTACCTAACTTCGGCCATGGGGGGGGGGGGGGGTCCGTCTCGAAGATAGAAAATTAGTGGACGTGAGTACCAAAACTATAATCCGATATAAATGGGAAACGCACTGAAGGAGGTTAGGGCTAGGAAATTGTCAATTCGGAAGGCATCCTAAAAATATGCAGTACCCAGATCGACTTTGCAGGATAAGATAAATAAGAAGAATTCTCTCAAGGTGGGTCACCCCAATGCATTTCCATTTTCACTCTAATGTAGTGATATTATTATAATGACTAGTCATGAGTTTATAGTCGTTTGAGAATATTACACAAAGCTTTCAAGAGAAGACAGATAAGTTAATGTTAGCAATGAATGTTTTAAATGTTGTTCAAATAATTTTGGCTGTTTTATGACGAGTGTGACGATCTCGTATTTTTGACATTATTAGCACTGATAATGATGATATTTTTGAAATGTCGACCTAAAAATTTGAACAAGATTTGAAGTTTTAAAATTCAAATAATGTGTTCATGTTTGAAAAGCTTTATAGATATTTTTTACTGCATTTCGCGTTTGTTTGGATGTTTTCCATGATATTCCTAAGGTGTCATTGTATTAAAGGTGTTCCAAAAAAGTCTTTGTATGGTTTTTATAATTTTTAAATTCAAAAAAGCTTTTTTAAAAAATTATTCGGCGGCCGAAGTTACAATATAATTACTACTTCTTCGTTTTTAATGCATTTTTCATAGGTGGCCGAAGTTGGAGCACAACGGTACCTAACTTCGGCCACACTTCAAATTTTTAAAAAAGGCCAAAGTTGTGATGATTACAAAAAATTATAGTGACACCCTATAGAGCAGATCTGCTGCCATCTAAATTGTTTTTTTCAGATTTTTACTCATATATTTGACTTTGAATAAACTCAAAAAACCTCCAAAAGGGGCCGAAGTTGGGTACATCTACGGTACCTACCTATCTGCGATCAGATTACCCACAGGTAATTTCATCTAGAAGATAATAGGTCTTAATTTTCATTAAGATGATAGGTGATTAATTCAGTTTGTAGGTCTGTGTGTCTCCAAATATTTAATGAACAAAACTACAGTCCCATTTCGATTAAATATCCAAGGATGGAGTGTGGAAGGTCCCCTGTGAATTTCACCACAGCGCATGCGCAAAACGTTAATTATTTGATGCATGACACTATTGGATTGATATCAAAAGATTGAGCCGCTTCGATTTGAAAGGGAAGTATTATTACCAGGCAGTTACCTTGGTTACGTAACGTTATGGTAAACTTCAACCTTGGGGTTAATTTTTTAGGACGTCCCACAGTAAGACTTGGGCGTCCTTATGCGATCGATCTGGGGTGAAGGAGGACAACACTCAACAGAAAAAAAAAACCACACAGTAATCCGTTTTAGACCATTCTGAATCCAAATCCGCGAAAAACCATAGGTGTATGTCTGTGTGTGTGTGTGTATATGTGTGTGTGTGTGTGTGTAACAAAATCTTGTGTACTCTGCCCAGGCCTTAGTTCTCAACCGATTTTCCTGGTTCTTTTTTTGTTCGTCGCGGAAAACTATCTAGTTGTGCACTACGGCGCCGGAATTTCGAATTTTGCCTTTTAAGAGGGAGAAAGGGGGGGTTAATGCTTAAAAAACGTGCGTTTGCGTGCACAATCTAGTAAACTCTGCCCTGGCCTCAATTTCCAACCGATTTGCGTGTTTCTTCTTTTGTTTGACTCAAATAACTTCCGAGTTGTACATGATTTTACCAGAGTACCAAAATTCGCAAGGGGAGGGGGTGAGTGGGGGGATAATATTAACAAAATATCCGATTTTTCAATATTTCGGTTCCTTTACTGCTTACTAATTGTACCCAAGCTTTGAATTGAGGAAAAATTCTCATTATACCTCCGGATTTTCATGAATTATTCTCTGTACCACCATGGAACTAATAGTGGTGCCAACATGGTGCCAGGACATGGTGCCATGATGCCATAAACCGCTTATTTCGTGTTTTTTTTTGTGTTTCACCTTGAATACGGATGTGAACTTCGACGGACTTCCTACCAAAACTAACAAATGAAAGTTCAATGTTACGACGTATTTCCGCTTTGGTGCCAGACTGGCACCATTGGTGGTGGCGGGGGGGGGGGGGGTGAACTCGAATTCGCATGTTGGGTATCGTAGATCATGGATTTTGAAATGCTCTTCAGATTCGAGGCTCCCATGCCGCTAGAAATGTTAAGGTGGATAATGGTGGGGGGGGGGTCAGTATTTCTTGCCTAAAGTAATAAATAAATTACATCGAGTGAAACAGTTTTATCACTTAACAACTGGTTAAACTGATCTAATGCTTATCCAATGGGACGTCCCCTGGAATGCATGCATTACTAAACAATATGTTTTTAAAGACGGATTCTCCGAGGGAATGAGAACAAACGTCGAAGTACGATGAGAGCGAATCTGTAGGGAGGATCATCTGATCCCAAATGAATCAGAGGATGATCCCTAATGAATTGGAGGCTAATCCTCTTTGAATTGGAAGATGGTACCTAATGAATTGGAAAATGATCACCTTTGAATTGTTGGATGGTCTCATGAATTTAATGATTGGAAGTATCGTACACTATCTACTGATTCGGATTTCATCAAAAAATGGGAGAAAATACTGAAACGCAGTTAACTAGGCATTGAACCCTTGTGGAAGGGTTCCAATTTGGAAGGAGACCGATGCAATCGACTATTAAATAGTCAAATTTTGGAACCATATCGATATGACGTCACTTTTGAACCACCAATATTACAGATTTTCATTTAAACATTCCCATCAGCTGTCTCTATTATGGGGCCATCAAGTAGAGTCGACAAACCCATTGAGCACCTGTTTTCCAAGCAGCAAAACAGACAGAGTGCAGCACTTGTGAACAATAACTACATATTATTTATCTTCCATTTTGTGAACGCTATGAGTTTCTTGCGGTAAATATAAATTGTAAATTTGTATACAAATAATACGTTTATTAATTTATCCTTCGAGTACCCAACAGAATTTTTTCACAGATAAATTTATTTTTTCACATTGTTTTAAGGGGTTAAAACATTTGGTCAATATAATCTTTCTTTCAATACGCTACTGATAAAAGTATCAATAGATTGTTGATTTATACAGGGTGTCACCCTTAAGGGCGCACCACCGGGCAGGGTTCGATTCTACAACTGATTTGCAACAAAAAATGTCTCTTAGCAATTTATTCTTAGGGGCTTCGTTTTCGAGTTATTTCACTATTAAGATTTATTTCGTATTTTCGACCTTACGTCACTAAAATGGCTATAACTCCCTTAATTGATAGAGTAAATTTAGATTTTATTATATCATTGGAAAGAGCGTCAAATTTCCTATCTCACTGATGGGGTTTTAGAAAATTTCAAATGAAACGAATGGGTGTAAAATAAGCCAAAAGTAAAAAATTGGTAAAGTTTCGAAAATTTTCACTTTTTTCAAAGCTTGATTCTCGAAACGTCGTGATCGGAAATTTCCATGCTGTAAGCCTAAAAGTTGCATGTAAGTCCCAGATTTCTAACGATGTAGTCAATTTTTTAAAAACACCACTTATTCAGTTAGAAAACGACGTTTTTAGGGCAGAAAACGTTCATTTTCAGGTGTAAATCGGCGTTTTTCACCAGAAATGCTTTCCAACTTAATAAATCATTTGACATGAAATTTTACGTACTTTTTGACGCTGAATCGAATGGTAACACTTTCCGATCTCCTCGACAAACAAAAAGTACTTTTCAAGCCCTATCTGGGTTAAACAGGGTACGACTGAGTGACTCCCAACTTGTTATCTATCGAAAAGATGAAGCTTTCCGCAAATGATCGGGACGATATTTTCAAGACAGAGGGCAAAAATTGGGTAAGTCAACAAAGTGGAAGAATGCGAGTCATTAATAACCCAGACCTCCCTAAATGACAATTTTGAATAAAACGAACAACGAGATTGAGCCCTTCGCCCAAAAAAAAGGCTTGAAAAGTACTATTTGTTTGTCGAGGAGATCGGAGAGTGTTACCATTCGATTCAGCGTCAAAAAGTACGTAAAATTTCATGTCAAATGATTTATTAGGTTGGAAAGCATTTCTGGTGAACAACGCCAATTTACACCCGAAAATGAACGTTTTCTGCCCTAAAAACGTCGTTTTCTAACTGAATAAGTGGTGTTTTAAAAAAAATGACTACACCGTTAGAAAGCTGGGATTCACATGCAACTTTTAGGCTTACAGCATGGAAATTTCCGATCACGACGTTTCGAGAATCAAGCTTTGAAAAAAGTGAAAATTTTCGAAACTTTACCAATTTTTTACTTTTGGCTTATTTTACACCCGTTCGTTTCATTTGAAATCTTCTAAAACCCCATCAGGGAGATAGGAAATTTGAAGCTCTTTCTAATGGTATAATAAAATCTAAATTTACTCTATCAATTAAGGGAGTTATAGCCATTTTAGTACGTAAGGTCGAAAACACGAAAAAAATCTTAAAAGTGAAATAACTCGAAAACGAAACCCCTAAGAATAAATTACTATGAGACATTTTTTGTTGCAAATCAGTTGTAGAATGGAACCCTGCCCGGTGGTGCGCCCGAAAGGGTGACACCCTGTATAGAACCTTGAATTAAATTTTACCGGGTTTCTCGAACGGAAAATGTAATTAAGCTGATTTTTCCTTGAATATGTACATTCAACAAAAAGTCATATGCTTACCAGTACAAGTAGATGAAAAACGATACCAAGTACCAAGCGAGGAATATGAGACAATCTCGCATGTGCCTCTTGAGCTGCCCTCTTTTGTGGATTTCTGTTGGGTCGTACACGCCGATATTTCCAGACGGAACAGTGAAGTATCTGAAAGAAATTAGAGTTACTACGACATACAGTGTGATCTAGGGCGAGCATTGGGTGGATACTAATTTCCACTGAACTAATGAGACTGGATCTCGACTAATAAAAAATAATCAGGGAATCAATGTAGTTGTTCACACACAAAGATAAAGTTGATCATTTCCCCATATGCCTCACTTTAACTCTCTAATAAATACCTATACCTTTCAAAACCCAAAATACCGTAGGTATTTTTGGGGAATAACAAGGCTAATACATTTTACGAATTTGATGATTAAATAGAACTCAAATTTACGAATCCAACCACATCAAAACCCAAAAATCGACCTACGGCTTTTTTACTTTGGACGGCAGAGGTTGGGAAGCTCAGCTCTCACTGGGCGCGATCTTTGGTCGTCAACGTAGGAGAAGTGTGTTACTTCACGATTCAGAACTTCCTAAACAAACTTTTTGTAGGTACCTGGAGATGACTTGACTTGATTACCTACACTGAACATCTACACAACCGAGTTATGGATATGAGGAACCTACGTGCCACATTCACTTAGCAGACATTGTCGTCTTTTAATTTTGTGGTGGACTGACAAACTGGTGGAAACACAATACCTTCATATCGACATTTTTTGAGCTAGGTCGTTTTCCAAATGTCTACCCTTATTTTTCACCCCTTAGAATTGACCGACATCAACCAAAAGCTTCGGGGCACAACTAGACCCCAAATGGAGCCTATACCGGGTGTCCCAGAAGTTATGGTCCACCCTCCGGCATTTCCGTATTTAATTACGTAATAAAATGGGCCCAACGCCATTTTTCATATTTTTTTGTAAAGAATTCAGGAAAAATACTTTTGCGCAAAAAAATTGCGCGCAATCGTGCGCAATTGACACTAACTTTGTTTTTTCAAATGGGAACCCCCATTTTTTATTGCAGATTCAGATTCTACGTCAAATTTCATGAGAAATTCATACCCGAATCGATTTTTTTCATCGCGTGCAACTGGTACTTTTCGTGCGCAAAGTGACCAGGGTGCGCAAAAGTGAATTTTTTCTCACCCCAAGTGTGGCACATTTTTTTTCATTATTTTTGACGCTGAATCACGTGGAATGAATCCTTTCTTCGATTTCATCGTTATTTTTCCAAATTTAGAAGGAAAAATAATGTTTTTCGTCTTTATTTTTCCTCACCCTTTCGCAATACGGGCTGGGTGGGGACCTGGCTGGATTAAAAATAAATTCCTCACTTCTAAATTTAAAAAAAAGATTAGAAATAGTGGAAAGTTAGAAAAAAAAGCTTCTCATCTCAAAATTTTCAAAAAATAAAATAATAAAAAGTAATAAAAATAATAAAAAACTAAGTAATAAAAAAAGTAATAAAAAACTAAGATAATAATAATGAAATTTAAAAATCACAGCATCTGCTCGAAATTACCTCCTTTTGCCAGCTGACAAGTAACCTTAAATTTTTTTTAAAGGTTTTTAGATGAGAAGCTTTTTGATTTTTTTTGTACAGTAAAGTAGTAAAGTAGTACCTACCTACTTTCCAACATTTTTTAAATTTAGAAGAGAGGAATCTTAATTAAGAGGAATTCTTAATCCTGCCATAGCCGGTCCCCAGCCCGTGTCGCGAAAGGGGGAGGGAAAATAAAGTCCAAAAACATTATTTTTCCTCCTAAATTTGGAAAAATAACGATGAAATCGAAGAAAGGACCTCACCACGTGATTCAGCGTCAAAAATAATGAAAAAAAATGTGCCACACTTGGGGTGAGAAAAAATTCACTTTTGCGCACCCTGGTCACTTTGCGCACGAAAAGTACCAGTTGCACGCGATGAAAAAAATCGATTCGGGTTTGAATTTCTCATGAAATTTGATGTAGAATCTGAATCTGCAATAAAAAATGGGGGTTTCCATCTGAAAAAACAAAGTTAGTGTCAAATGCGCACGATTGCGCGCAATTTTTTTGCGCAAAAGTATTTTTCCTGAATTCTTCACAAAAAAATATGAAATATGGCGTTGGGCCCATTTTATTACGTAATTAAATACGGAAATGCGGGAGGGTGGACCATAACTTCTGGGACACCCGGTATACCAAATTTCATCAAAATCGGACGATGGTAACTAAAGGCAATGTCGCATACGGCAGATGGACGGCCAAATTTTTGAAACACAAACCAACAAAATTTTGAAGGGGGGTGGGGGGGGGGTTAACAATTTATTTCTTGGTCGGTTCCAAAGGTTCATTATTGAAAATAGTAAACCAAAAAATAGCAAAAACTCCAGGGACCTGGACGGGACGCTTGAGCAGTTACTCAACGAGTTGTTTTCATCAAAAGCCGGAAGGGACTAGTAGGCTTATCACCTAGTAGGGCTTATCACTAGTAGGGCCTATCACCAAAGCTCAGCCAATTTACAGAAAAAACGCTGCAAATTATTACTCAAAGGTTCATTTTGGTTTATTAAATAATGAGCCTTTGGAATCGACCAAGAAAAAAAAAAGCTTAACCCCTCCATAAAATTTGTTGGTTTACGTTTCAAGGTACGAAGAATAGGGTGTGCGCCTGGGTAGGAAAAACTGTTAATGGGGAATTTGCCTCAATTTTAGATTCTGGAATTTCAAGTCAAATCCTATAATAGGGCCCTAGAATAACGTTTAACACTAGGAATAACCAAGGGGAAAAAATTACCGTAGGAGAAAATGACTAAACAAGTGAAGCCTCTGTTACAAATCACCGCAAAAATCGAGGAATATTGTTGACGTCACACGAAAAAACATATTGTTTAGTAATGCATGCATTCCAGGGGACGTCCCATTGGATAAGCAATAGATCGGTTTAATCAGTTGTTAAGTGATAAAACTGTTTCACTCGATGTAATTTATTTATTACTTTAGGAAAGAAATACTGACCCCCCCCCCCCACCATTATCCACCTTAACATTTCTAGCGGCATGGGAGCCTCGAATCTGAAGAGCATTTTAAAATCCATGATCTACGATACCCAACATGCGAATTCGAGTTCACCCCCCCCCCCCCCCCAACACCTCCCCAACGCCAAAAATGGTGCCAGTCTGGCACCAAAGCGGAACTTGAACATTGAACATTGAACTTTCATCTGTTAGTTTTGGTAGGCAGTCCGTCGAAGTTCACATCCGTATTCAAGGTGAAACACAAAAAAAAAAAAAAAAAAAAACACGAAATAAGCGGTTTATGGCATCATGGCACCATGGTGGCACCACTATTAGTTCCATGGTGGTACAGAGAATAATTCATGAAAATCCGGAGGTATAATGAGAATTTTTCCTCAATTTCAAAGCTTGGGTACTATTAGTAAGCAGTAAAGGAACCGAAATATTGAAAAATCGAATATTTTGTGAATATTATCCCCCCCACTCACCCCCTTCCCTTGCTAATTTTGGTACTCGGGTTAAATTATGTACAACTCGGAAGTTATTTTAGTCAAACAAAAAAAGAAACACGCAAATCGGTTGGAAATTGAGGCCTGGGCAGAGTACACAAGATTATGCCCAAAACGCACGTTTTTCGAGCATTAACCCCCCCTTAAAAGGCAAAATTCGAAATTCCGGCGACGTAGTGCACAACTAGATAGTTTTCCGCGACGAACAAAAAAAGAACCACGAAAATCGGTTGAGAACTAAGGCCTGTGCAGAGTACACAAGATTTTGTTACACACACACATACACACAGACATACACCTATGGTTTTTTTTCGCGGATTTGGATTCAGAATGGTCTAAAACGGATTACTGTGTGGTTTTTTTTTTCTGTTGAGTGTTGTCCTCCTTCACCCCTGATCGATAGCATAAGGACGCCCAAGTCTTACTGTGGGACGTCCTAAAAAACGACGCGAAAACAACTCTGACAACAGACAGAGTTCTAGCACCGCCACACAAAACGATCCAGTGAAATGGCTACTCGAATAATGTGATTCAAATCTTGAAACTAAATAAGAGAAGATGAAGACTAATAATGCTTGATAAACTAGTAGGTAGAATCGTATTGTAAAAAAGTGAGTAATATTGTTTCTTTTGGTCACTTTTGTGTTTGGGTTCTTCCTGCCAGTTCGCGGCGCACTCTTGTGCGCACTACTTGTAAGCTAAAAGTTCGTGTATGTTCCGCTTCTGTGGTAAGCGCCACAGAACCTCCTTCGAAGTCAGATTGGTAGAATATCCGTTACGTTTCAAACATGGCTGCCTCTTACACATTGCCATCACATTTAAAATTTCCATCTTCCTTAAATTCTCTAAATTTTTTGGATGCGTTTTCGAGCAGCTCACTATGGTTTTATTCCATAAAAATAAACCCTCATTCGAAAAAAAAAAAAAAAAATGTGAGGCAAATTCCCCATTGTTATTTTTAATCTAAGGTAGACCTCATTCTGAGAGTTTTGGTACCAACCGCAACCTTCTAGCGTGTGTAAATCTTTTCTTAAGAATTTTTAAAGTTTCGACCGTTTATGACGTCACAGTGGGCTGGGGGGTCCCGCCCAGGCGAGAGGAGCGCGTGACGTCATAAACGGTCGAAACTTTGAAAAATCATAGAAACAGATCTACTCACGCTAGAAGGTCGCGGTTGGTGCCAAAATTCTCAGGATGTAGTCTACTTTCGATTAAAAATCTGAAAAAAATCAAGGCGAACCCCTCATTCGAAACACGAATAAAAATGTGGCCGTCCGTCCGCCGTGGGCGGCATTTTCCTTAGTCCCCATGGACCGATTTGGATGAAATTTGGTATATGAGCTCTATTTGGGGCCTAGTTGAGTCCCGAAGCTTTTGGTTGCTGTCGGTCGAAAAATTTCGAAATAAAGGTATTGTTTTTCCACAAATTTAGGATAGTATTGAATTTATAGAGACGACACGGAGCTCTGTAGGACAAACCGTTCGCTCCCTACGAGAATTTAAGGGTTGGACTTACGATAAATCAGAAACACGAGTGTGAATCGCATAAGAGGTCTAGTCGTTCAAGTCTAAGCTGACCAAAATGCGATCGCTGTTGGTGCGTGGTAGGTAAGTATTATCTATGGTAGGTAGGTGGTGACAATGGCAAAGCCGAATTCTTTGCAGACGAGCGATCTATATAGAAAAATAATAAACCTTTGTGCAATAATTTGCGGCGTTTGTCTGTATAGATCACTCGCCTGCAAATAACACCCATTGCCATTACCACCGCCTACCAACCATATTTTCGCTTCACAATCAAGTTTAATTTGAAGAAATAAAGAGTTTTGGGTGTCTTCATTAGGAAATTTGATCACTGTTAGTTGCAGAACTGAGTACAACTCGAAGAAACGAACAGCGATCGCATTTTGGTCGGCTAAAATAAGACCGGAGATTAGGCCTCTTTTGCGATCCACACTCGTGTTTCTGATTTATCATAAGGAGCGAACGGTTGGTCACATCGATTCTAAAAACTCAATACTATTTCAAATTGATGAAAAAGCAATATCTTTATATCATACGTTTTCGAGCGAGGGCGTTTTGAAAATTTCAGAAAACAGCAAAAATTAGTTTGTTAAAACATTGGTAAAGTACCGTCAACTGGTACAACTTTCGCCACCATGTTCAACAATGTGCCACAAACGTTTTTCACAGTCAGCACTACCTAGCGATTCCTGGGATGAAGCTATTAATTCAGGAAAGATCACAGGGGCAGGGCAATAGTATAGGCACAGGTTAACCAACTCAACAAGCTTATCAGTGGACAACAGCGACAGTGATAAAATTGTATCTGTTCCCAGTTTTTTTCGTAAGTTGAATTTTTCCAAAAAGTATCCTCTGGGTACCCCCACTAGCGTTTGGTTCACGTTTCTGGTAAGTTTATATTTTCAAACCTATAATATCAGCAACGAATTGCCATATTTGCCTTTTTCATGAGTGTGTTATTTCCTTTGATATTTACAGGAAAGTAAAAAATGGGACAAACAGAGTACAACTTTGTGCCACCAACTTTTTCTCGTTTATGCATTGATATTTAAAGTGTTCTGTTCTATTTTTTGATCACGTGGACAATCCAAATGTCACAGTTCACGAATCAAACCAAATTACGGAACCCAAACCTTTTAGGGGGAGATCCTAACCATTTCCCCCATATATCTCCGCATCAGATAGGCCTAGAGGGACTATTTTTTGTAATTCTTCATATTTTTAGTCAAGAAATAGAGCAATGAGCTTACATTTTAGATTTTTAAATGTTATCATATATTTTTGTTGGTATCATGCATTTGAAAAATTTAAATACTCCAAATATCTTCACTCCGATTTGTTAAAACTAACCTCCTGATGGTTACCTAAAAATCTCAAAATTTTCGGTTCATCCGTTCATCCATGGTTTTGGAATTACTTTTGAATTGAGCCATATAAATCAGGGTTATATTTTTGTTATAAAAAATATATTTTCTGTGTTATGCTTACTGAATTTTATTAAAAAATGAAGAAGATAAGGTATCGAGTTTTTTTTTTGTGATCACATACTCCCTAAAAAGTTGAAAAATATTGAAATTTTTTTAGAAACAAGCTTGTTTTTGGTTCCTTTTCAAAGTTAACATGATGAGTAACAAAGAAACCAGGGCAAGAAGTGTCCACTGCTCGATATTCGTATATTTTCAAGCTAAAAAAAATTGTGGTACATTGTTGTACCCTTATGGGGTACAAGAATGTGCCACGATAAAACATTTCTCTCTATTCTTGCATAAGTGATTGGAAAGTGGCATTTGATACTTGGAAAGTAGAGGTACGTTGGGTAAATTTTTCAATAATATACGATGAAAAGTAAAGTATTTACACGTAAAAAACCTCAAAATTGGCACAAAGTTGTACCAGTTGACGGTACTGAATTTAATTTATAGAGCCAACCTAATACCGGTTATTTATGATGAAAGGTAAACAGTCACTCACTCATATGCCATCCATGCTACTCCTGGAACATTTGCAGCCACGAGATACCAGCAATTGAATATCATAAACAGAGGGATTAGAAGGGCATTTGCGATCAACTTGGGCAGAGTCCACTGAAAAAGAAACAATTTCAAGTAAATTTTTTAAATAGGTGCCTATAATAACACAATAAGATACAAGTTTACCAACGTGCACAAACAATCGAACTGTTTTGATTCAAAATGAGCAATGAAATTTGAATTGAAGCGAATAAAAATGTCGAGTTACTTTCATAAGTTCATTACGACTACCTATTGAACAGGAAACCGAAAATTGATACGTAGGTAAATCAATCTGAAAGAAAAATAACTAGTAGATGGGTAACCTTGCAGACAATTATCTGGACAAAAGATAACACGAGAAATGCTCACTCTGCGAGACCAACCGCCACTTGAGAGATAAAGGCTATAAAAGGCTTGTTAGGAAGGATCGCAGCGAAGGGGAGCGGCTATTTGTCCCGTAGAATTTATGAATTCTATAGGAAATAAGGATAACATCTAAGCACGTTGATTCATAATCTTGTATCTTTCGAAAAATAAAAAAATTGTAATTCGGAAGCCATTACAACTAATGGAAATTAATTTAAACCCCAAGCTATGTAGATTTAGGGCCGGGGTACAATACCCGTTTAAACGTCACTCATCGATTAAACTACTGTTTAAACGGAGAATGCAGTTTACGGCTGGGGTACAAGTTCCTAAACTACGCTTTTAGTTCCTGATAAGAGCTAAACTAAGACTAAAGTTAAACGGTCGCTGATGGCCATTTAAGCTGAGCTTAGTGGGTAATAACGAGAAATATTGTTACCAATGTGGTGAAGTATTTTGGTTGAGGTTGAATTTGATTAAATATATTGTAGTAGCTGCTCAACTATGTTACATTATTCACTGACGATTTTAGTGTAGAAGTTAGTCTGTACAAATATTCATTAAATTTAAGGAATACCTAGTTGGAAAAAGCATTCAAAAATTTGAACATCAAAATAGGAAAATATTCCAGCGTTTTATTCAAGTTTCAATGAACTGAAGATAGTTATTTTAAGAACGGAATCAAGAGAGTTAAAGTCACAAAAATTATAAGAAAGGTACATTTGTGTATTTTTCGGAAAAAATATACAGAATATCTCAAAACATTATTGATTTGTGATAGGTACAGTCATTTAATAAATAAATATCAGTCAGGTCCTTTACTCAGTTACACAATAATTGATACCTACAGAATAATATTGTATTGATAAAATAAAATGGGAAAGTAGGAGAAAACGACCATTAGGAACAGGGCAGCACCCTTCGTAGGAGACATATCTTCAGTTGAACATGGTAATCACCTGAAAAAAAGGAATGGGGTGTGATGAAAAGAGTTGTGAAGTAGGTAAGTAACTATGAAGAAGACGTGAGAAAGTACTTGAAAGAAGGCATCTATAGTAGGCCTATTACGAGCAATTTGAGCTACATGAGTTGCTGTAGGTACCTACTTGCTGGTTTTGTAGGAGTGCTTTTTGGTAATACATTCTATCAGGTATTCTACCGATCGTTATGATTATTTACGTACATCAACCAATATTCGGAACAGAGTTGCTTGCTAGTGAAAGAAATAGTAGTTATCACTACTCACTTTCACATTATCGTCGGAAGTATTCGGCATGCAAAATTTCTTTTAATGATAAGAAATAGGATAAAATTAATATGTCGTAAGTACTCACCACATCTTCGAAAAACCGGTTCTTGGACGGGAAGACTCTTTCTTGAATAACCGACTTTTGGGTCGATCATGAAAGTTAATACGTCGTTTTCATCGTTGGTTTGTTTTTATTTATTTTCGACACTCCTTTCTTTCACCACTAGTGTATTACAATAAATAGAAACGCTAAAATGAAGGTTTTTGAGCCGATTGAAGTAAAAGTCGTCCGCACTTTTATTCTAGCAAAACTCACATTGAGGTTTTAGGTTATCCTGATTAACGTGAAGTTGATGTTTATTCCAACTTCTGCATTGAAATTCATCAAAAATTTGCAGTTACGAACATGAAACAGCATGGAACCTTTATAGTTCCACGCCGTTTTGTTCTCTTCCTCTTCGTCTTCGTCGTCTCTGGATTCCTAAACTCCAGTTTCTTAAACCGAGCTGATAAGGACTTGTACACCCACCAAACGGGATCTGTAGTTTAAACGGTGTTTCAGAATTAAGCTAAGCTTAGCTATGTCCCCGTTTAAACGATGACTTGTACCCCCGGCCCTAAGAAGTACCACTTCACTAGAATTTAACTGCAAAGATTCTAGTATTGGTCTCCACTCCTCTGCCATCTAGCGGTTACCGAAGCAACTTATGGAGCAAATGAGTTCACATCTGTAGTTGGACCTCTGAACTTAGTATTTTTTCGTACACTCAAGCCTACACTCTTCCACCACTTTCCAGGCTAGTTAATCTTTCGTTCAACCGATTAACAGCGACTTATATGCTAGATAGGCAGGGGGAATTACAGAGTTCATAATAGCTTCAAATATTTAAGGATACACATTGGCAGTTAAAATCTAATCAGCTGTGAAATAAGGAGCCAAATTACAATAATGGGGGGTGCGCAGAGGCGTCTGGATCTCCAGCGGCTCGTCCTCGACACAAGCGCTCACAGCGGCCTTCCTGCTAACTCTATCTCCTCCGTTTCCATGGACCTAGTATCCTACTAGAGTATCCTTCTAGAGATCTACATGTCTGTTTCTCACTTTTTCCTCAACTCTACTTCCACCCGGTTTAGCATTAACTTTTTTTCTTTTTGGATGGATTGCTTTTATGAAAAACATTGTTTTTGACAACAATATGAATCATTCTCGACCTGAAATTGAATTGCAAAGACAGAAAAGTGGAGAATGTTTTTTTTCCCGAAAACGTCCCTCCGCCCTTCTAGTTTAGTTTAGCAATCGCAGTTTTAATTTTATATCTCCTGGACCACGTGCTCTCTCACCTTAAGAACTTGGTGAGGATGTTGGGTATGTAGAGAGGAATGGATTCCAATTTCTCCGGGCGGCCGTCAGGGACGTGGAAATGTGTTTCGCGATTATCAGGGTTCCGGAAAAAGTGGCAAATATGGGTCAAGGAGTGGGTCTCTCACTTTGCAACTATTTTTCCTAGATTCCTGGATAATTTCTATGGGGGATAGCAAAGCCAGATTTGGTCGGGCCATCAGGGGGCGGGGGGGATTTTTCAAAAACAAATAATTGCTAACTTCACTTTTGCCTAAAAAAGGGTGAAGGAAAGATCTCTCACCTTGAAACTTGGGCAGTATGTAAGTATGCCGAGTAGGTAGGAAGAGGTGGTGTCAAATTTGCCCAGGCAGCCGTAAGGGAAGGAAGGGGGTACCGAGTTTTAAAACTTGAAAATTTCAAAATCGCGATTTTTTCACGTTTTACGTTATTCTGAAAACTTTTAGTCAAACTGTTGAAAAACGGGATTTTGAACGAAAAATTTTCAAGTCCGAAAGTTATTGCTGGCTGCATCCCCGGAAAACGTCAAAGTCCCACCACCCTCCGAGTTTAGTTTGGGTGAACGGCGTTTTCCTGAACCACTTGCTCTCTCCCCTTGAAACTTGGTGAGGATGTTGGGTATGTAGAGAGGAATGGATTCCTAATGTCAAAATTCCCTGGGCTGCCGTCAGGGGCGGAGGGGAGGGGGAAATGTGTTTCGCGATTATCAGGTTTCCGGGAAAAGTGGCAAAAATGGGTCAAGGAGGGGGTCTCTCACTTTGCAACTATTTTTCCTAGATTCCTGGATAGTTTCTCTGGGGATAGCAAAGCCAGATTTGGTCGGGCGGCCGTCAGGGGGTGGGGGGGATTTGATCCAGGAATCTAGGAAAAATAGATGCAAAGTGAGAGACCCCCTCCTTGACCCATTTTTGCCACTTTTCCCGGAAACCTGATAATCGCGAAACACATTTCCCCCTCCCCTCCGTCCCTGACAGCCGCCCGGGGAAATTGGAATCCATTCCTCTCTACTTACCCAACATCCTCACCAAGTTTCAAGGTGAGTGAGCAAGTGGTCCAGGAGATATTAAATTGAAACAGCGTTCCCCCATACTAAAGTCGGAAGGCGGTGGGACTTGTCGTTTTCGGGAGAAAAACAGTCTCGACTTTTCTGTCTTTGCAAATCAATTTTAGGTCGGGAATGATTCATATTGAACGTAAAAAAAAATTTTTTTCATAAAAGCAATCCATCCGAAAAGAAAAAAAGTTATTGCCAGAATCTATTGCTATGTTCCCCATCGATTTTTTCTGTTGCTAGAATCTATTGCTAACTTCACCCCGTTTTTTTTTTTTTTTTTTAGACGATTGCAATAGCTTCATTTTTTTTTGGAAAATTCGCTACAAGTGCCTTCGGTTACCGAAGAATGAAGCTTGTCTTGTAAAAACAATTAGGTACCTATTTTTTTTAGGTAGGTACTTAGAAAGAAAAAGGTTTTTGTATTGACCTGGACTACCTACCTCCATTCATTGATGCGACCTCACCGAAGTTCATCATGCACCGTCAAATAATAATTATTAGGTACCTGCCTACCTATTATTATCATCATCATCACGGTTGAGAAAACGCTGCCAATTAGGGTTGAATGGGTTTTACCAATTAACAGTATCAATCAACGAAAACGAACCTGGAGCAGTGGGCCGTTCAGAAGATTGAGGTTTTTGAACGCTAAGTGCCGTTTCCCCCACTAAAGTACCTACAGCTTGATGATCCGGGACTGTTTTCAATGGTTTCAGCCTAAAAAATAACAGCCTAAATAAAACAATAACAGCCTAAATAATAACTAAATAAAAACCTAAAAATAAGTGGAAAGTGATAATCCACTAGCTAAGTTTCCCGAGTATGACTGATTTTCCCTCATTAGCAGCATTTTATGCTCAACTCTAGTAGGATACTAGGTCCATGGAAACGGAGGAGATAGAGTTAGCAGGAAGGCCGCTGTGAGCGCTTGTGTCGAGGACGAGCCGCTGGAGATCCAGACGCCTCTGGGGTGCGCCAGATTTTTGTTTTTTAATCGAAAGTAGACCTCAACCTGAGAATTTTGACACCAGCCGTCCTCTTTTTGGACGAGTAGATCTTTTTCAGTGATTTTCAAAGTTTCGAATGTTTATGGTGTCACACGCCCCCAACTCACTGTGACGTCATAAACGTTCGAAACTTAGACAAATCATAGAAAAAGGTTTTCTCGCGCTAGAAGGTCGCGGCTGGTACCAAAATTCTCAGAATAAGGTCTAGTTTAGATTAAAAATAACAATAAACAGTTTTTCCGACCCATGCGCACACCCCATTATACCCCGCTAACTCGGCACATTTCGGTCTAGCAAACGTATTTTTTTTAGCCTGATTTTTTTCCCCTCCTGACCAGGAAAACAAAACTTTCATTGCACTGGTCTGATCCACCGCTTGCTATGATTTCGAAACCTGCAATGAACCCAGGGTTCGATTCTACAACGTATTTCCAAAAAAAGACGCCTAGCAATTTTGATTTTAATCCCTTGTTTCTCCGAATTTTTTTCAATTTAAAGATTTTTGTCGTTTTTTTCTACGTTATGTCATTAAAACAGCCATAACGTCTCTTATCTACCAAGTAAATTCAAATTAGAGGATATCGTTGGAAAAAGCGTTAAATTTCCAAGCTACCTAGAAGAAAACCAAAATCTTTCAGTGATAAAACATTTTTATTGAAAATAAGTTATATTATTTTATATTTTTTATACCTTTATTTCGAGTTTTCGAGCTAGGGCACTCTTGAAACTTTCAACCCTTAATTTTCAAGTATTAATTATTAAATCCATACATACCGATTTGGTTCAAATTTGGTATGTAGGCTCCATTTGGGGTCTAGTTGTGCCGCGAAGCTTTTGGTTGATGTAGGTCACTTCTAAGGGGTGAAAATTAAGGGTTGAAATTTTCAAGAGTGCCCTAGCTCGAAAACTCTCGAAATCAGAAATTTCCGCGTAACGCTCTTTCGTAACGCTCCCCGCGTGACGATTTTTCATTTATGTGCCATAGTAAAGACATAAAATGTCAATAAAGGTATCGTTTTTTCACAAAATTTAAATAGTACTGAATTTTTAAAAATTTTTGAGACCACCCGGAGCTCTGTAGGACAAACCGTTCGGTCCCTACGAGTATTTGAAGGTTTTCCTTCGATAAAACAGAATCAAGAGTGTGAATCGCAAAAGAGGTCTAATCGCCGTTCAAATTTTATCTGACTAAAATGCGATCGCTGTTCATTTCTTCGATTTGTATACAGTTTTGCCTTCTGCGTAACCAGTAATCAAATTTCCATAATATGATATATGATAATTTTCATATGACATACCTATGATAATTTCCATAATATGATATATGATAATATGACATAATTTCAAATTTTCATATTATGAAGCTTTCTATTTTTCGAATCGAGTGTGAAGCGTTTAGTTCTTTCTAATACACTTGATTGTGAAGGTGTGAAGCAGTATTGTGTGGTAGGTAGTACCTACCAATAGTTGGTAGGTAAAATAAAGTTGGTAGGTAAACCTTGAAAAGTGAAAACGAAGCTTTGGCTACCTTGGTAGACTCGGAAGCAACAACGGTGGATACAGCTTTCGTACAAGTACGCAACCACGAGAGACATTTTATGTCTTATGTTTAATAAATTGAGAGCTTTCCAATGAGTGGTGAACGATTTTTGTGGGGTGGAAAATGAGGAAGTTAGTTTTCCCTAGGAACGATTGGTTGTACGTGAAAATCATCAGAAATTTCCGCGTAACGCTCCCCGCGTGACGATTTTTCATTTATGTGCCATAGTAAAGACATAAAATGTCAAAAAAATGTTGGTAGGTAAAAAACGCTGCAAATCATTGCTCAAAGGTTTATTATTTTCTGTATAGATCACCCTTCTGTATAGATCACTGGTTCTCCATCAATAGCACCTACCACCATCTGTATTCTCCCTTGACCTTCCCTCTCAAATTTCAGCTTCCTGAGTTCAATAGGATTGAAAATGGCTTCGGAGCTCACTCAGCTGATCAGTGATCTGAAGAGTGAAGAAGCCTTTGAGCAATGATTTGCAGCGTTTTTTACCTACCAACTTTTCTTACCTACCAGCTAGGTACTACCTACCACACCATACTGGCTTCACACCTTCACAATCAAGTTTATTAGAAAGAACTAAACGCTTCACACTCGATTCGAAAAATAGAAACCTTCATATGGAAATTTGATTACTGGTTACGCAGAAGGCAAAACTGTATACAAATCGAAGAAATGAACAACGATCGCATTTTACGAGTAGTCAGATAAAATTTGAACGGCGATTAGACCTCTTTTGCGATTCACACTCATGATTCTGTTTTATCGAAGGAAAACCTTCAAGTACTCGTAGGGACAGAACGGTTTGTCCCACAGAGCTCCGGGTGGTCTCAAAAATTTTTAAAAATTCGGTACTTTTTAAAATTTGTGAAAAAACAATACCTTTATTTCGAGCTTCGGTACTCTTGAAAATTTCAACCCTTAATTTTCACCCCTTAGAAGTGACCTACATCAACCAAAAGCTTCGCGGCACAACTAGACCCCAAATGGAGCGCATATACCAAATTTGAACCAAATCGGTCCAGTGTTGCTAAGAAAAGTGCCGCGGACGGCGGACGGACGGAAATTTTTTTATTCGATTTTCGGATTCTACGTACCTTGAAACAAAAAAAAAAAAAAAAAAATCAAATCAAATTTTGAGGGGGGGGGGTAAAATTTTTTCTTCTTGCTTGATTCCAAAGGCATTATTGAAAATAATAAACCAAAACCAAGTCAAAAAGCAAGCTTTACATTTTTTTTTCTCGAAATTTGACTTTATTTGATTGAAGTTATCATCTTGAACGCCTGTCCATTTCGATGGGCGCTCTTCGGAAAAAACATGCTCAAATTGTCAATTTTACAACGGTCCATCACTTTTTCTTTTTAAAATTCAAATTTGAAGAGTAAATCAAGTTTGATTGCCAATAAACGTGTTTTACAAGAAAATCCAGTGTTTTGCGCGGTGTGGGGTCGCCCTCGATCACAAGATGACTTGATGAGTTTTGTATCATTTCCTGTTTAATTTTCACGCAAAATCCAATGATACTTCCAAATAATTGTAACCGCTAGAAAATAAAGAAAGAAATAATATCCTCGACTTTCTACGTGTAACAATAGGACTATCCTCCCTGCAGGATTGGCTCTTCGCTAGCTGAAGGTGTTTAATAAATGTTCGGTCTCTGTCTCTACAGCCCACTTCTTGAAGAATTGCAAAAAAAAACTTTAGAGTGTGACAGCAAAGTACCCCACAGTAGCAAACTGTTTAAATCCTTCAATCATGACCTTAGTGCTTATTATTTATTAAAGGTTAATTGTCAGTACTTTGCTTACCGCGTTTAGTTTGCTGCAGCACTGTTGCTCATTTAGGTAATCACACTCGAGATCGGACAAAGTAATGATCTGAACACACATTAAGGAACACATACCACATGCATAGGTACAAACACACCAACTGCAGAACAGAAAATTATCGAGCATTTTTGTTATTATTCCCAACTTTTTGTAGATCTGGGAGCTTTCCAAAAAACAAGCAAGTTGAGTGTAGAATGAATCAAAGGTGAAAATGGAAGATTAAACAGCGTTTGATGAAATCAGAGAACCATCTTCCTCTTCCTCTCTACATAACCGAGTGAGAAGGAAATTGTTTCTTCATAACAATAAACGTTTTTACTTCATTTCATTTCTCAGTACCAATAGGAACCCATCAGGAACCCTGTTGAGTCCGATTAACCCGCGATTTTCTCGTACAATGTTTGCAATAACTCCGTTATTATTTGTCCTATCGACCTACGACTTCGTATGTATACTCTCAGATTGTTGAATGACAAAATATATGAGTGGGGGTATATTAAAAAATGTTTAATAAAATTTATAAAAATTGTTTTATGTTCCAGGCCCTGTTTTTTCGTACATTTTCCATTATAACTCTGCTATTATTCGTCCTACCAACCTGAAATTCCGTATGTTTACTCTCAGATAGTTTACTAACAAAATGTTGGTGGGGGGGTTTATATCAAAAAGCAATGCGCGTATGCAGTATATACATAAATTTATCATATAGCTCAGAAAAATTGGTAGCTCTCATTACTCATATTATGACAAGATTATAATACGGTATGATGACTTAGCATTCAGGCAATAAACAAATTTCAGTTATTTTGCAGACATAAATAGCAAATAGCGTTGGTGAAAAAATAATTTTTTTTATAGTATCAAGTGCCTATAAAATGTAGCAAAAATGCACTGGAAGACTGGAACCCTTGTAGAAAATATGTCTCGACTAGAAACGATGTAGACTGCAAAGAAACTTGAAAAATAATGATTTGGGTTGTTACTGACTTGGTCTATTTATACGTGATTAAATAGACCCCTTGAGGTGATACCTGAGCATCGCGCTCAGGGACCCCTCCCCAGCCGCCCCACTAAATCGGATTAAGCCGGGAGTACAATTAGAATCATTAGGGGCTCATTCTAGGAAAATACTAAAGAGGTTTTGGCAATAGGAGTCCCGTTTTCGAAAATATTTCAGGAAAAGTGAATGACCTAAGCGCTGTGCTCAGGAATCACCTCTCGCGGGTTAAGGACAATAACATTGTAAATATAACAATATATAACTTGGTAAAAGTAGGTGAAGGATACGTAATACACAAGAAGGAACAAAGCGGCTCCGGTATCAATCAGAGAAAAGGCGAACAGAAAAGGTTCTGACATTATAGAGCGACG
Organism: Apolygus lucorum; assembly: GCA_009739505.2. NCBI lineage: Eukaryota > Metazoa > Arthropoda > Insecta > Hemiptera > Miridae > Apolygus > Apolygus lucorum. The sequence continues at coordinate 1,799,458 of CM019179.2, read as the reverse complement.
CCACTGTCGGGGATTTGATCTTCTTCACACCATCACCAACTGCGAACACAAAGGGACGAGGATGAGACTGGGAGTTATAATGTTTGCGATTGAAAATCACAGAATAATTAAATAGCATGCATTTTAAGGGACACCTTTAGATGGGGACAGGGAAGAAGTACAAGGTAACTCAACGTTAATTTGTGTGATGGGAATTATGGTTTTCTACAGCAGTTATCTTTTGTCAGTAAGTATAACTAGTGAGGCACCCTCCAACAAAATGAGGAATTTCACCATGTCGGAATTTCCTATTTTTGACCCCAAAATCGGATTCAGCACCTCGAAAAACCCCCTAAGACAAACTTTCAGCCCGAACTTCCTAATTTACGAATAAACAAAACAGTGTAGAAAATACGAATGTTTAAAAAAACCGGGAAAATGACGTCATGCTGGAATAGTTCATTTATGGTCGCTTGAAGCGCTGAGATCGAGAAATCCATAGTCCCCAGATGCAAAATTTCATGAAACAGTAAAGTTCAAAATCGAAAAACTGAAGAAAAAAATAGAAAAAGCGAGATGGGGAAAATTAGGTTTCCTCTGTTTTTGTTTGATAACTTTTCTCTTAGAAAACACGATTTCGTCGTCCCAATGGGCAACACTGGGAGGAGACGGCGATTCAAACAGCCCAATCAGCGAGTGTTCCCGCTTCACGTCCGTTTTCCCGGTTAGTTTTGAAATCAATAATTTTGATTGTCTCCCAAAAATAACAGGAGACTTATTTTCCGAAATCAGCCCGATTTTCATCTATCCCACACCATTAACTATTCAGGAAAAATGCAAACAGAAATCGGTGAAATTCCTCATTGTTTTGTTAGTTACACATTAATAAAGAATTAGGGAACTTCCTACTCAACCAAAGTCGTGATTGTTTTGTTAGTTATACAATAAATTAAGAATTTGAACTTCCTATTCAAATTCTTGATTTTTATTAGCAATAAATCGCTCATTTAATGCAATAGTGGCATATCTCAAAGTCAGTTGTATTTGATGATCACTGTTTTGTGACACTGTTTCCACTAATATTTTACAGTTGGTGGAGAGGTACGACAATGCACACGTAAGGCCATCTCGTGACTAGTTTTGCAAGCATAGAAGTGACCCTCATGCACTAGTTTCTAGCCCTCTAAGAGTTTTTTTCTTCAGAAACCCGACAATCGAAAATTTTGGGATATGACACTATATATATAACTATTGCATTAAATGAGTGCATTAAGATCATTTAATGATCTTTCGATATAGAATGATTGTGCCTTGGTTCAGAGAGTTTGGTTACTCGGGAAATGAGTAGCTTTGAGGGACATTACACACTGGCGGCAACTAATCGTACCACCACTGTGAAGCACCAGCCAAAGTAGAAATAATTGGTCTGTTCGGAGAGGCAGTCCTGAACGGTTCGGAGGAGTTCACTCGCCTCTATCCCCTCCCCTTTTCAGTCCCAGACTGTCTCTCCGAACAGGCCCTATGTTATAACCTCGCAATGAGCCTTCCATCTACTTCTTCCATGCGCTACAGAACAATGTTTTGAAGACCTATCTAAATACTGCATCTCAAAATAATTATGCAACAACACATAGCAGAAATCATGGAGACAGCAGCCATTACGACAGTACAAACTGCGGAGCACTCTAAAATTCAATACCTAACATAAAATCCCTGGTGTCAGTCGAGCGGTGTATGGTGGCCTCATTCAAGTTGGAACATATTTTGGTTTATTATTTTCAATAATGAACCTTTGGAATCGACCAAGAAAAAAAATTCTAACACCCCCTCAAAATTTGATGGTTTACGTTTCAAGGTACGTACAGGGTGGTCCACGGGAACCTGACGGTTTTTAAATGAGTAGTACACATTTGTTTTTCAACATAAAAAATTTATTTTTTCATATTCTTACAGCCAGTACCATGCCATTTAAGAAATCAAACCTTAAAAATAACATCTGTCATGTGGTGACCGTCTTGCTCGTAACATGTTGCAAGTCTGTTCAAAAACCCTTGGTGAACGTGCTCCAATAAGGGTGTGTCAATCGCGTGGACTTGTGCTCGAATCGCTTCCTTCAGCTCGTCTAACGTTCTTGGTTTGTTTTCATAGACACGAGATTTGAGGAAACCCCACAGAAAAAAGTCACAGGTTGTCAAATCAGGTGACCTCGGAGGCCAAGGCATGTCCCCAAACCGTGAGATCAAGCGCTCTGGGAACATTTGGCGCAACACATCCATCGATACTCTAGCTGTGTGAGGGGTTGCCCCATCTTGCTGGAACCAAATGCTTTCAGCAAGAAGTCGTAGTCTGCGTAACTCAGGTCTCAGGAAGATGTTTATCATCTCAACATAACGGGCTGCAGTCACAGTCACTGTGTTGCCGTTTTCCTCAAAAAAATATGGACCAATCACACATTTGGACGATACTGCACACCAAACCGTAACTTTTGGACTGTGTAAGGGCCGTTCATGAAGTTGCTGAGGGTTTTCACTGGCATAATAACGACAATTTTGCCGATTGACAAAACCGTCCAAATGGAAATTAGCTTCATGGATGGATGTGTTGCGCCAAATGTTCCCAGAGCGCTTGATCTCACGGTTTGGGGACATGCCTTGGCCTCCGAGGTCACCTGATTTGACAACCTGTGACTTTTTTCTGTGGGATTTCCTCGAATCTCGTGACTATGAAAACAAACCAAGAACGTTAGGCGAGCTGAAGGAAGCGATTCGAGCACAAGTCCACGCGAACAGACTTGCAACATGTTACGAGCAAGATGGTCACCACATGACAGATGTTATTTTTAAGGTTTGATTTCTTAAATGGCATGGTACTGGCTGTAAGAATATGAAAAAATAAATTTTTTATGTTGAAAAACAAATGTGTACTACTCATTTAAAAACCGTCAGGTTCCCGTGGACCACCCTGTAGAATCCAAAAAACCAATAAAAATGTGGCCGTCCGTCCGCCATACGCGGCACTTTTGCCACTTAGCATTGACCAATTTTGATGAAATTTGGTATGTAGGCTCCTTCTGGGGTCTAGTTGTGCCCCGAAGATTTCGGTTGAGGTAGGTCACTTCTAAGGGTTCCAAAATCAATTTTGAAATCGCCCTAACTCAAAAATTTTTGATATAAAGGTATTGTTTTTCCTTCCATTTAAGATTCTATAGAATTTTTTTTGACCGCCCGGAGCTCTGTAGGACAAACCGTTCGCTCACTACGAGAATTTAAAGTTTGGACGTACGATAAATCAGAAACACGAGTGTGAATCGCAAAAGAGGCCTGATCTCCGTTCAAATTAAAGCTGACCGAAATGCGATCGATGTTTTTCTTCATGTTGGATGGTTGGTGGCTTTGCAGACGAGTGATCTATAGAAAAATAATAAACCATTGTGTAATAATTTGCAGCGTTTTGTAGTTTGTTGATAATGGGAGGTCAAATCAGAATTTCAAGGTGGGAGATCCATAAATCTACAAGATTCATGGTGCCTCCGCACCTCTATCTGGCTCCAAAGTGTCACAAGAAATTTTGTATAATATAGGGCACGGTTTCTTGAGTAGAAGGTAGCGGTCACTGGAGAGGGGCGCCTGAGACGTGACGTCACAGGGACTCCAGCTTCAAAACCTGTGTTCCTATGAAGCACACACAGATCGAGGTTTTTCAGGATTAATAAGGCTTTTTACTCATAATAATTCATACGAATATTAAAAATTTTACAACACTAGACTACAAAATTGGATGTATATGGATGTACTTATACAAATATCATGGGATGAAGTAGGAAACAATCTTTTTTTCATCTTCTTAGTATTTTTCCTTTCTGCTTCGGTGTTTCGTTTTTCTCCTTTATTTTTCTTGGAGATAGTCTTCTCTTTTCTCCGTATACAGGGTGGTCCTTAATGAACGTACCACCCTTTAAATTTCGTTGTTTGTGGGGAAATCAAAAAACTTGTCGAAGTAACTCCCCTTATTTTTTTGTAAAGAATTCAGGAAAAATACTTTTGCGCAAAAAAATTGCGCGCAATTGTGCGCAATTGACACTAACTTTGTTTTTTCAAATGCGAACCCCCATTTTTTATTGCAGATTTAGATTCTACGTCAAATTTCATGAACATTTTACTTCGACAACTTTTTTTTTCCGCTGCGCGAAACGGGCGCCAGGAGCGTTCAAAGTTGCTAAAGTCATCAAAATTGCGCAAAACATGGATTATGGTAAACCCCAAGTGTGGCACATGACTTTACATTGTTTTTCAGCGCTGATTCACGTGGTGCTGTCAGTTTTTAGATTTAGCTCAGTTTTTTCGATTTCATAAGCTTAATCTACGTCTTTTGGTGAAATATTACAGTTTTTCCGAAGTATCAACTTTGGCAGATTTATTTTCCCTCACCCTTTCGCACCCCGGGCTTGGGACCGGCTAAGGGTACAGATCAACTTGGAGTTGAAGTTGTAACGTGAGCGGTTAGTAACGTCTCGTCACAAAGTGCAGCAGATAAGCAGTCCGAGAATCGAGAAATCCGAGTTGTTTACCTATTGTGATTCAATCGTATTCAAACGCTTTTGGTACCATAACATTCATGATTTCTCAGAGTATCCTTCTGGGTGCAGGAACCAAGCCACTTTTTTCTTTAAAAAAACGACCATGTTTCTGGCTGTTATTTCGGGTTCATCAAGTCCAATAAAAAACACCACGTTATTTTTAAGCCCGCCTTAGCCGGTCCCAAGCCCGGGGTGCGAAAGGGTGAGGGAAAATAAATCTACTGCCAAAGTTGATACTTCGGAAAAACTGTAATATTTCACCAAAAGACGTAGATTAAGCTTATGAAATCGAAAAAACTGAGCTAAATCTAAAAACTGACAGCACCACGTGAATCAGCGCTGAAAAACAATGTAAAGTCATGTGCCACACTTGGGGTTTACCATAATCCATGTTTTGCGCAATTTTGATGACTTTAGCAACTTTGAACGCTCCTGGCGCCCGTTTCGCGCAGCGGAAAAAAAAAGTTGTCGAAGTAAAATGTTCATGAAATTTGACGTAGAATCTAAATCTGCAATAAAAAATGGGGGTTCGCATTTGAAAAAACAAAGTTAGTGTCAATTGCGCACAATTGCGCGCAATTTTTTTGCGCAAAAGTATTTTTCCTGAATTCTTTACAAAAAAATAAGGGGAGTTACTTCGACAAGTTTTTTGATTTCCCCACAAACAACGAAATTTAAAGGGTGGTACGTTCATTAAGGACCACCCTGTAGAGAAGAATAGAGGAGAATTTGATTCGAAAAAAAGTCCGTGTCCGGACGAAGCAAAGACTTCCAAACTTTCCAGTATGGAAGTAGTGTACATATTCGGTCAAACATTATTAGTATAAAAAGAAAATACCGGAACTATCTCTTCTGCTACAATACTTGAAGGTGTTGAAAGTCGCAAAATTTGTTTCACCTCCTTCTGGAATTGTATTTTTTCTGCTCGGTCTCTACATTGAGAGTTGCTGAAGACTCTTGGGGTAGCAAAGCGTTAGTCCGGTAGACGAAGATTAGGAACAGCATCAGATTTCAACTCTCTTCAAGGGTAAGCCCAATAACTCACCTTTCAAATGTCTCACGTAGTCGGATTCACCAAAAGAGCATGTACGAGCAATTTCAGTAAATAACGAATCTGATCTCTTACAAGCATTTACCCATTTCTGATTCATTTCCTCGTTCTTGGGAAAGCAAAGGAAATTAAACCTTCCTTTTTTTGATGCCGATCATGATTGGTAGGTACATACATAAACTGCACAGCAAGCCACTTTGTAGTTAAAACGACAGTTGGAATCGCGAAATCACGCTCACACAACAAACACGAAGTATGGGAAGAACTCAGTAAGTGGTGATGGCAGACCTGTGGAGAAATCCCATCTCCCTTGCCCGGTGACCCCTACCGTCTATTCAAGTATCCGCGGTGTAGGGTATACAATATAGAGAATTATACGGCTTAAGATCTGCTAGTACCGGCAAAATATTGAATATCGTCTAAAGCTAAATATTGATTATCGTGTATTTATGTACGTTATCTACCATTCCCGCCCAGTCAATGCAAATTTTGATTCAAATCACCTTCCTATAACTAGAGAATCACATTTATAGAGCCTTGGATCCTCCTCAGCAGGTAGCTAGAGTAGAGCAGGTAGCTTTAGTAGAGAGTTACTACTATCTCATACTACTATCTCATAATGCTCCAATCAGACCTGTCTTCAAATCCTCGTATTGGACAAACCTATACAAAGCGACAGAAAGGGACTCTAAAGGTGCCCGTCCACTAGGTCAACAGCGCGGCGCGACGCTAAAAAAATTTTCTAGAAATATAATGGGAAATGAATGGCAGCCCGTCGACTGGGTCGACAGCGCGGCGTGGGTCGAAAATGTTTCGCAATCTGCCGCTCTCCAGACTTCTGGAGCGCGGCTCCGCGCCGCGCCGCGCTGTCGACCTAGTGGACGGAGGGCGAAGCGAAAAATTGTCGACCTGTGTCATTTTTGTCAGTGTTCTGCTTTTGTATACGGGGCTTAATGAATGTGTGAAGCTCGAAAAACTTTGTGCTCCCCCAGGTCCATCCTCTTCATTGGATGGACCCAAAATCTTCCCCTTTTTCCCACCGATTTGGTCTTCTTCTTCTGCTTCCAAAGCTGCAACTAAAATGAACATTTCTTCGTGGTCCGATGAAAACATAATACCTATGCCCAACATTTTCCTGAGAAGGCACCTTCGCTCGATGTGGCGAAACGGCGGGTCCAAAAAATGTTATCCGCTCCTGTGGACGGAGCTCAAGAATTTCGCGCCGCGCCGCGCTGTCGAAACCATTCAACCCCGATGACATCATATGATGTCAGGGCGGAATTTCGGTCGGCCTGGTGACAGCATATGATGCCATGGCTCACAGGTTACCTCTATCTCTTCAAAAATATTGGCTGAGGCCTGGGAAGGTTGTATAACCTTGGCCTGGCAGTTTTCCCGTTAGCACCCTTTGCTCGACCTAGATAACACGATGGATTGTGGAAATCAGCTGTTTTGCGCCTTTACCAGCCTCCTGTTGCATGGCCCCTCCAGTTGTGGAAGGAGCAGCATGGGCCATGGGGTGGGAGCGCGTATCAGGCTCGGGGTTGAATGGGCTAGTGGACGGCCAGCTTAAATGGTCCTCTACGAATTTCATCGTGACCAGATCATTAGAATACGCGAACTCCTTTACAAAGCGCAACTTCTATTTTTCTATCTAATTTGGGAGTTTAGCAGAGTTTACGTTTAAAGCGAGAGAGCGATATTTATGCCACACCCATTTGGTTTTTAAAAAACAAGGAGCGAAGAGGTTGTGAATATTGAGAATCGGCGCAAACTTTCCTTCAAGAATCCCTCATAAAACCGAAATGTCCACGAAAAACCTCAACAGCCTCCCTGTGCGAAGTTTTGACAGCTTACTGTATACGAATTGTTCCAATTCCATTTCATATCATCTGTACTGCAAGTATTTTATAAAATGGAACTGATCCGGTGAATTTAGGGAATAGTCCACTTATTCTAATTCTAGTGTATTTTACTACGTGGACAGGTATACCGACTGTACCTACTTATAACGGTGATTGTCACATGAACACATAAGCTAGAAACCGGACTACTCACATCACCCAACAAGTAGAACAGTACAGCGAAAGTCTTGATCTCGAAGTAGGAGTACGTAAGAAGTACGAAGCAAACGAAAATAGCGAACTAGAAAGAGTACTAAACTAACAAAACTGCACGAAAATCGGAAATTCCTATCAAAATGTTGATTGATTTGTAAACTACAGTTTTGATACTCTTGATGCCCTGATGGCAAAAGAGGTTGTTCGCCCGGCGTGGAGGATGTTAGTGTGAGGTGACTTCGGTAGACAGACAACTCCATTTGTCACCACTTTACTTTTATTTACCTACCAAGAGTAACGAAAGCACTCTTTTTTTCATTTCTTCTGGCCTTGGAAAAAGCGAAAGACTCAATTTTTTATATTAAAAATTTATTTCATTAAAGTGCCTGATTCTAGGGGTTAAATAAACGGAATAGGTACAAACGAATTGTAATTTCAATGTAATTCTTGTTTGTGCTGTACAATGGTCACCCAGCCATATACCTTTGTCTGGCAATGAATCTGCTGATTAAATGGCGATATTTCATAGTAAATATCAAGGAAGAGAACATGAACAAGAAGAACAACCTTCTCCTCCACAACCTCCCCTTAACATCCACAATTCCACTTCCTCCATGCTACATCTCTTCTCAAAAATCACCATTCATCCAAGAGATTACTTGTGTCTGGCATGACTGCGGCTATAATAGTTAACTGGGAAGCCGAAGAAGAAGAACAAGGAGATTTTTGTTTATGTTACAGATTAGTTTAGAGTGTTACAGATTAGTTAACTTACCTTGTTATTAATGTTTTATAAGCTGTACCTATCGTTCGTAGTATCTTTCTTCTCATAATTCAAGTCAAATGGTCCATCATTATTGTACACTAAGAGTTACAGAGACAAGTTCTGAGTACGAGGGTCGTGTGGTTGAGTGTGCATTGACTAAGAACAGGAGTCCCAAGATTCCGCCAACGACGAGATGAGTGCTAATCCTTCGAAACCTAATTTCACACTCTCTAAATTTCAATTCAAACCAAAAACCAGGCAAACTTTCCTTCCTGCTTCATTTCTAGTGACGTCTGATAAGTCGAACATACCGTGAGTATAATCGAATTATTTTCATTAAGTATTTCCTAATTATTAAGTTTAAAATGTTTATGATGAGTACCTACCTACCATGATTATAAAGTATAACTGAAAACTGCCATTGATGCAGAAAACAAAAGCATGTGAACTGTTCCAACCACTGAACCATCCACCCAGTTTCATCCTTTTCCCCCCGAATTCTCCTTAGTAATTTATTATAATTTTTTGTAGCAAAAATCATTCTGTAATTACCTACTTATCTCGCAATGATTCGGTATAACCCCTTACTGAGGTGACTTGACATGAGAATGTCTTGTGATTAAGAAGGTCAGAGATGCTACGATTAAGTTGTGTAGTCGGCACAAAGAAGTGCAAGATAAGGAGAACTTAGAGGAAAGGAGACAAGACCAGCCAGAGTTCTACATCACCACAATGAACTGAAATAATATCTAATTGCAAACAAATAAATCAATAAATAATATACGTAATTTTGACTGGCCCACTACCAATGAATGGCCGGGCAGAACAAGGGGGTAAGCGACATTTTTGAAGAAATGGAGGTAAGTACGAATTATCGTACCAGACAACAAATCTGACAATGTGGGAATATTTTTTCCCCTTTGTTCTGCCCGGCCATTCAATTAATTCAGGACCTACTTGGAAAGACAAGGAAGTTTTTGTTCAATGATATTTTTATTGATTAAAATTTAATCAATAAAAATATAGGTATTTAATATTATATATTATATTTTTTAATAAAAATACATTGATATTTCATATAAATAATATACCTAGCAACTGAGTACATAAAGGGGTTAACAAAGTTTGTACCTGTAGTGACTCAGATAGAAGATTTTTGAAAAACTGCATAGGTAGGTACAAACATCATATTGCCAACTGCATCTGTTTCAATGATACTGCACTATCGGTGATAGTTCGTCAATAATTAGGAGCTAACTTTATCGCCAACAATACCTTGCAATTGGAACTGTGCTAGGACTTCTTCGTTCGACTCCTCTAAACGCACTGTTCGCACAAACAGGAGATCCCTGCTTGCTAACTAATACTTCACTGCAGACTGCCAACCCTGAGTGACGAGATCAGGAATCTTTCCATCCACGTCCTGACTGCCCGATATTGGGAAAACAAGAAATCACCAACAACGTATGAAAGCTTTACAACCACATCCCAGGATCTACAGTGGCTGGCCAGAGAATACAAGTCCTTCAATTCCAAAGAAACCCATCTTCCAGACAGGCCTTGCAGTTGTGCTTCATCTCCTAATATCCTTCAACTTGTACTTACATGAACTGACGAGCTGCCTGTCCGACCAAACTCAGCAATCTGCTGGTAAATTTGAGTGTGGAATTCGTCATCTATTTTCACCGCCAAATCCTATGCTTTCCTCACTTCACTAAAGTACAGTAACGATCTTCAAATTACTCCCACAACAATAGTAATAATATCTGATTTACAGAGTATCTTATCTGAATTGAAAAAATGTAAATCCAAAACCAAAACTAACATAATATAAAGAGTACACAAACAAAGATCTTTTGGATAAGAGGACTTAAAGAAATATTAGGAAATGAGATCGTGAACAAAAAACCCCATATTCGCTAAACATTCCACCGACAACTCATAAAAGCATAAGAATCCCTCTAGAGCGAGGTACAAACCGTTATTTCTCCCACCGACAAAAGCGCCTGGTTTAAATTTATTACCAATAAACCCAAAGTATTCTTCTCGGCTGTCTCCCATCTGAGAGCAAATCACCTCCTCACCAACCAATATCTCAACAAGATTTTATTATTGGATTCTGGCGTTTGGGTTGATGCTGTTCTGTGCTGCCTACGCTTCGATAAAATCTACCATTTCTCAAAGACATTGGTGGTAGTTTAAATGGTAAAAATTCATCAATAAAAAGGGCCATTCATGCACATTTTGGATCATAGGTTCATTATAAAAGAGGCATACTGAACTATTCAATCACGTTTTTGAGAACCCGCACGAAAGGGACATTCAACCCTATCTTCTGTAACGATCTCTAATCTGATCTATAATACTTACCTAATGAAGTTGTAAGCATTCTTTCATTTTAAAGACAAATGTCTCATAGTATTATTAAGTACTTAAGGGGTTCGGTCCTCGTTCCAGGTTAGTATTTCCCTAAATTGCAGGGGCAAAAACTTTTTAAAATGTAGCTAAATTTATTAAAGTGTTTCCCCCTGCAATGGGGTATTTCGCTCAATTTTTTTTATTTATTTTTTTCAAAAGAGTATGGCTCAGGAATAACGGTAATCGGGTCTGTTCGTCGAGAAAATGTTTTTAAAAATTCAGAGAAGCTAAGGCAAGTTGAAGATTTGAATGGTGTGACGTAGCTAGCCAATCGTGACGTAGCTAGCCAACTGTCTTTGAAAAAAGTATTCATGCACAGAAACCCTTGGAAGACCTCTTGGATACTACAAAATAGTACTCACACACGCGCGCGGCGTAGTCCTTGCCTAGTGTAGTGTGTGTGCATTTATAGCGGCCCGCCTTTTTCAAACGTGTGATCTCTTTAATTAATTTTTCTACCACATGTAATAGTATCATTGGGTTTAAAGTTGTAGTATATAGGGTTTCAAGGGTGCTGAATCCAAATTTGAGGTCAAAACCTGAATTTCCGACCCACCGAAATACCCCATTTAGGGAAATACTAACCAGGAATCAGGAACCAATGAGACCCCCCCCCTGAATGTAACGTTTTTACGACGCCAGTAAAGAATTATTAATAAACAAAATAAATATTAATGTAGGTACTTGAGATGGCGATAACTTTTAAATACTAGTTACCAAAACACGTTTTTTTTTAGGACGTCCCACAGTGGGATTTGGGCGTCTTTATGCGATCGATCTGGGGTGAAGGAGGACAACACTCAACAGAAAAAAAATAACCACACACTAATCCGTTTTAGACCATTCTGTATCCACATCTGCAAAAAAACCATAGGTGTGTGTGTGTGTGTGTGTGTGTGACAAAATCTTGTGTCGTCTGCACAGGCCTTAGTTCTCAACCGATTTTCGTGGTTCTTTTTTTGTTCGACGCGGAAAACTATCTAGTTGTGCACTACGGCGCCGAAATTTCGAATTTTGCTTTTTAAGGGGGGGAAAGGGGGGGTTATTGCTCGAAAAACGTGCGTTTGCAGGCGTAATCTTGTAAAATCTGCCCAGACCTCAATTTCCTACCAATTTGCGTGTTTCTTTTTTTGTGTGACTCAAATAACTTCCGAGTTGTACATGATTTCACCAGAGTATCAAAATTCGCAAGGGGAGGGGATGAGTGTGGGGATAATATTCACAAAATATCCGATTTTTCAATATTTCGGTTCCTTTACTGCTTACTAATTGTACCCAAGCTTTGAAATTGAGGAAAAATTCTCATTATACCTCTGGATTTTCTTGAATTATTCTCTGTCCCACCATGGAACTAATAGTGGTGCACCGCATGTATGTGGTTTTTTTCGTGTTTCATCTTGAATACGGATGTGAACCTACCAAAACAAATAGATGAATGTTCAACTTTACGTCCTCAAAGCAAAAAAGCTGGATGGAAGATGGGAGGAAGAAGATGAGGAATAGAATTGAAGGAGAGACCAGAAGTAGGAGCAGCCATTTGGCACAAAAAAAGGGCTCACCCTGAAGTAATACTGTACAAGTGGTTCCGGGGTGAGTCCTAAGCAGAGGGAGTGGGGTTTTAGTTGGTAGGCCCAATGCAAGGGGAGTCCAACACTGTTTGGGTGAACTTTCCCTTCGCTCTTAAAGAGTTTCCCCACTTCTAACAAACAAAAAAAGTTCAACTTTACGAAGTATTATCGCTTTGGTGCCAGACTGGCACCATTGGTGGTGGTGGGGGGGGGGTGAACTGGAATTCGCATGTTGGGTATCGTAGATCATGAATTTTAAATGCTCTTCAGATTCGAGGCTCCCATGCCGCTAGAAATGTTAAGGTGGATATGGGTGAGGTGGGGGGGGGGTCAATATTTCTTGCCTAAAGTAACAAATAAATTACATCGAGTGAAACAGTTTTATCGCTTACCAACTGGTTAAACTGATCTAATGCTTATCCAATGGGACGTCCCCTGGAGTGCATGCATTACTTAACAATATGTTTAACTTTATTTTTTAGTTGTTTTGCTTCGCTTTGTCCAAACATCTGGGCCGCGATCTCATCCTTTCTTTTTTTTTGGGGGGGGGGGGGTTCATTCAGTCCGTGTTAGTCTAATCTCTTACTAACCGGCGCTCGATTGCCTCTTCCCCCCTCCCCACCCTTTCAGATTCGAGCAATAATTAGGTACCAGAGGAAAGAGGAAAACCCCATTTATTCACTGATTAAGACTACCATTTTTAGGACGTCCCACAGTAAGACTTGGGAGTCCTTATGCGATCGATCTGGGGTGAAGGAGGACAACACTCAACAGAAAAAAAAAAATAACCACACAGTAATCCGTTTTAGACCATTCTGAATCCAAATCCGCGAAAAAAACCATAGGTGAATGTCTTTGTGTGTATGTGTGTGTGTGTGTGTGACAAAATCTTGTGTCGTCTGCACAGCCCTTGGTTCTCAATCGATTTTCCTGGTTCTTTTTTTGTTCGACGCGGAAAACTATCTAGTTGTGCACTACGTCGCCGGAATTTCGAATTTTGCCTTTTAAGGGGAGGAAAGGGGGGGGTTAATGCTCAAAAAACGTGTGTTTTTGGGCATAATCTTGTGGACTCTGCCCAGGCCTTAGTTCTCAACCGATTTTCGTGGTTCTTTTGGTTTATTATTTTCAATAATAAACCTTTGGAATCGAGCAAGAAAAAAAAAATTTTAACCCCCCCTCAAAATTTGATGTTTTACGTTTCAAGGTACGTAGAATACGAAAATCGAATAAAAAAATTTCCGTCCGTCCGCCGTACGCGGCACTTTTCTTAGCAACACTGGACCGATTTGGTTCAAATTTGGTATATGGGCTCCATTTGGGGTCTAGTTGTGCCGCGAAGCTTTTGGTTGATGTAGGTCACTTCTAAGGGGTGAAAATTAAGGGTTGAAATTTTCAAGAGTGCCGTAGCTCGAAAACTCTCGAAATAAAGGTATCGTTTTTTCACCAATTTTAAATAGTACAGAATTTTTAAAAATTTTTGAGACCACCCGGAGCTCTGTAGGACAAACCTTTCGGTCCCTACGAGTACTTGAAGGTTTTCCTTCGATAAAACAGAATCATGAGTGTGAATCGCAAAAGAGGTCTAATCTCCATTCAAATTTTATCTGACTAAAATGCGATCGCTGTTCATTTCTTCGATTTGTATACAGTTTTGCCTTCTGCGTAACCAGTAATCAAATTTCCATATGAAGCTTTCTATTTTTCGAATCGAGTGTGAAGCGTTTAGTTCTCTCTAATAAACTTGATTGTGAAGGTGTGAAGCCAGTATGGTGTGGTAGGTAGTACCTGGCTGGTAGGTAAAAACAATGTTGGTGGGTAAAAAACGCTGCAAATCACTACTCAAAGGCTTCTTCACTCTTCAGATCACTGATCAGCTGAGTGAGCTCCAAAGCCATTTTTACTCCTATTGAATGGAAGTGCTCTTCCAGGCGTCTCCAGCATTCGAGGAGATCTTCTTCACTCTTCAGATCACTGATCAGCTGAGTGAAATCCGAAGCAATTTTCAACCCTATTGAATGGAAGTGCTCTTCCAGGCGTCTCCAGCATTCGAGGAGATCTTCTTCACTCTTCAGATCACTGATCAGCTGAGTGAGCTCCGAAGCCATTTTCAATCCTATTGAATGGAAGTGCTCTTCCAGGCGTCTTCAGCATTCGAGGAGATCTTCTTCACTCTTCAGATCACTGATCAGCTGAGTGAGCTCCGAAGTCATTTTCAATCCTATTGAACGCAGGAAGCTGAAATTTGAGAGGGAAGGTCAAGGGAGAATACAGATGGTGGTAGGTGCTATTGATGGAGAACCAGTGATCTATACAGAAGGGTGATCTATACAGAAAATAATAAACCTTTGAGCAATGATTTGCAGCGTTTTTTCTTCGACGCGGAAAACTATCTAGTTGTGCACTACGGCGCCGGAATTTCGAATTTCGCCTTTTAAGGGGTGGAGAGGGGGGGGGGGTTAATGCTTAAAAAACGTACGTTTGTGGGCATAATCTTATAAACTCTGCCCAGGCCTCAATTTCCAACCGATTTGTGTGTTTCTTTTTTTGTTTGACTAAAATAACTTCCGAGTTGTACATGATTTCTCCAGAGTACCAAAATTTGCAAGAGGAGGGGCCGGGTGGGGGGATAATATTCACAAAATATCCAATTTTTCAATATTTCGGTTCCTTTATTGCTTACTAATTGTACCCAAGCTTTGAAATTGAGGAAAAATTCTCATTATACCTTAGGATTTGCATGAATTACTTCCTGTACCACCATGGAAATAAAAGTGGTGCCACCATGGTGCCAGGGCACCATAAACCTCATATTTCTTGGGTTTTTTGGTGTTTCACCTTGAATACGGATGTGACATTCGTCGGACTGCCTACTAAACCTAATAGATGAAAGTTCAATGTTACGACGTATTTCCGCTTTGGTGCCAGACTGGCACCATTGGTGGTGGGGGGGGGGGGGGGTGAACTCGAATTCGCATGTTGGGTGTCGTAGATCATGGATTTTAAAATGCTCTTCAGATTCGAGGCTCCCATGATGCTAGAGATGTTAAGGTGGATAATGGTGAGGGGGCGGGGTCACTATTTCTTCCCTAAAGTAATAAATAAATTACATCGAGAGAAACAGTCTTATCGCTTAACAACTGGTTAAACTGATCTAATACTTATCCAATGGGACGTCTCCTGGAATGCATGCATTACTTAACAATATGTTTTCATCAAACACAGCAATTTTGAGACCGTTCCAATTGCTCCATTATTTCTTGAATTCGATTAAAGAATCAAAAGAAGTCTTGATAATATCAAGTGATGATATTAGTAGGTATATTATACTAATTTTCGCCTGTCAGTAGGTATACTAGTGAAGCTGTTGAATGCTTACATTATGTTAGATTACTATGTTAGATTTATGCTACCTAGCATGTTGTTTGTTCTCTTTTAACCTTCTCGCTTGGTTTCAGACTGCACGTGTCGCCATTGAAGACCACCACAGTAACTTCGCTCCCCCTAACGATAGCGCAAAGTAACACAGTAAAAGGTTCGTGTTTTTCAATATCTATAGAATTTAATAAAATAAAGTGAAAGAAAAGATCCCTTTAGTATAAGTTTTACTTTCAATCATATTTCTACGTGTTTAGGATTTTAGTAAATTGCGTGAAAAATTGAGCTAATTTGATTTAGTATTAATTGATCAATATGACCATTTCAGATTCCAGACAACCACCAGTGACTCCTGGAAAACTTGACACCTCGAGCAAGAAGTCGTCGCCGGATGACGAAGATGGTATGAACGTGATAAAATTCATTAAATTCATCGGTTCCGCACATTCAATTGAGTCAACAGCTTTTATAGAGCACAACGTATGAGTTTTCCTTAATTTTTATGGACAGTTAACAAGTCTTAACTTTCAACATACTCAATGTGAACCCAGGCAAATTAAACTTTTTCCATTAAAAAAAAAAAAAAAAAAATGAAAACAACTAAGGTAAATGGGGGTATAGTGGACACTGTCCCAATAGTGGACACTTGCTTGCATAAATGTGAAAAATAAGAGTAATAGACGCCCAACTACTTTGAAATGCATATAATTTGTAAGTTGTACCATCTATGAAGCTACTGTAAAACTACCGATACTCCAGAGCATCATGGGAAAGAATGATAACCATTTGAAAATGGCGTAGTTGAGGTCTGTCACTCGCACGTGATGTTTGCTACTGAACCTCGTAAGGAGATAGGTATGTTGCAACAGTATTTTTGGAATTTATAATTGCTTGAGCGACTTCAGGTTTTTTGTGACGTTCAAGTAGATAGTATAGATTGGTTTCCATGAAGGATTTCTTGTGAATTATCCTGAGTGAGCATTTAGGCCCTGTGTCCACTTTACAAACACTAAACAACCAATGTTCATTAAGTGGACACTGTCCACTTTTGAAACATGAATGATTTTTTATTCTGAGTTTTTTTTGTGTTCAGACTGTTCACAATCTAGAACTGTATATGCTACGTTAATTTGGGATCATTCTGGTCATGGGGACCAATAGTGGACAGGGGGCATCATCTTTTGAATCACAAATGTCCACTATTGAAACAACAAGTCTAATTGTGATCATACAGGTGGTTCTAGCATTTTCTAGTTCGTATTACTGTCGTTTCTTGAATGTTTCTTTCAGGAAAATGGCTCCAGGTAGTAGTTTCTGGCAGTATGATGAGGAGGAGATGCCTAGAGCACTAAATATAGAGGTCAAAAATAGCAACCCATTGGCTACAGCTGCAAAACGCTGCAAATTATTACACAAAGGTTAATTTTTTCTATATAGATCACTCGTATGCAAAGAACACGGTTTTGCCATTGTTACCTACAACTAATTGAACAAAAACATCGATCGTATTTCGGTCAGCTAACATTTGAATGGGGATTAGGCCTCTTTGGCGATTCACACTCGTGTTTCTGATTTATCGTAAGTCCAACCCTTTAATCAAAATTCTTTGAGTTAGGTCGTTTTCAAAATTTAAAACCTTATTTTTCAACCCTTAGAAGTGACCTACATCAATCAAAATCTTCGGGGCACAACTAGATCCCAAATGGAGCCTACATACCAAATTTCGTCAAAATCGGTCAATGCTAAGTGGGGAAAGTGCCGCGTACGGCGGACGGACGGCCAAATTTTTATTCCATTTTTGGATTCTACGTACCTTGAAATGTATACCAACAGCCTGTTCCAGTTGTAAATAACAATTATATGACTAAAGTAAAGTATTTCGTTGGTTTTGTGATTGAAAAATGATTTCCTCATCAATTTGATGAAAACAGTCACGTTAAATCTGTACTTTTTTCCTATCTACCTACTGTAAATGTGATAATAATCTATTACTTTTTATAATCGAACAATTTTTTTCTCAATATCCTGGCCTACAGACCCCATTTAAAGCATAAATCCCTCGAAAAAGGCAGTACACGAGTGATGACCACTATAGAAGCAGGAAATGTCCACTATAGAAACGAAAGGAAATTTTGGTGTCCACTTTGCCCTCATAGAAGGCTTTTTGTAATTATTATTTTATAAATATTTAAAGTGAAGTATTTAGAGATTTTGGGTATGGAATCAAAAGACGAAGAGTCGGAGAATGTAAAAAATGAAGGTTTATCGTTCTCAAACAAAATCCATCATGTCTATTGAGAATTAAATGCAAACATTTCCTTAAAGTGTCCACTATTGGTGCTTTTACCTTATTGCAGACCAAAAATTCACGAAGTTTTGATTGTTTTTTGATTTCCTTTTTTCGATCAACCAAAAATCACTTTCATTGGATTAATCACTGTCATTGGAACAAATTGGAACTTTCAAGTTTGAAAAATCCATCGATTTTTATTAATTTAACTCCCTTTTGTAGCCTAGAATCCCAGAAAAAGCCGCTAGAGATCACCCCAAGGGAAGAGCGCTCAGGCGTTTTAGTAGTTGTTCCTTTTTTCCCCCATCAGGAAACTTTGATGGAATTTGTGCTTTTCATGAGGTCTCTAAAGACTGAATTTTCGGCGTTGTTTGACTTGACCTGTTTGATTGATAAGTTCTCCTCTAGGGAGTGGGAAAACTAAAAACGTGGTTGCTATTTAATAGCCGTCATAATTGACGTCGTCAGTTTATGTTGAGTATATTATCCCGCCTATTATCAACCTTCATAGTTCTGTTGGTCCCTGTCACTTTAAGCAGAGTTACTTACCAACCAAACATAATTACCAAGAATCCGCGTGTATTTGTGTTCATTATTGTGACTAAATTCTCAAAGGCTCAATTCTTTCATCGTGAACAAAACTTCTCTCAGCAACGTTGTTGAGTAAACGCTCCCGTGGAAACCCTTGGCGAGCTTTCGAAATAAGGCGACTAATTCCGTGGAAAGCACTGGTTTTTTTCTGAATACATTCAAATTAACTCTTAGGCCCACTTTCACCAAACATTCAAAACGAGTTTAAACCAAACGAGGCGAGAGATAAACGACGTTCAGTATAAATCGTCTTTCACCAGAGTGATTTACGAGTTTAAACACCATCTTGGGGGGTTCGAGTTTAAACGGTCGAAAATCGGCCGAATAAACTAGGAAACCTCGTTTAACTACCAATTCAATGTGGCCGCGCATTGATTTGTGATTGTTTTCGAAATGAAATTGCGAATTATTTTTGCATTTCGAATTATTTTTGACTCGTCTGATGATGACGACGACGTCCGAGTCGAATCCTGGATCGGATTCCACATTCCAAGATTATGTACGTTACTGAATTTCCGCCTATCCAAGCCCCGAGTCGTCCAAGTGCTCGACTAGATTGACACTCGCCTCGAGTTCCCGTCATACAAATAAGTTCAACACGTTAATTTAAAATGAATAATGGTTTTTTCAATAACATAACAGTGCAACCTACATTCCTTGGTTGTTTCTATTGTGTCCAATTATACAAATTGACCATCATAAAAGACCAGTTCGACCGAAATAAATTTTTATTGAGGTGACATCGGGAGCCCTCATCTTCGAGTTTACATCCATCGGTAATCATTCAAATTATCGAAGTAAATTCCTACCGTTCAGAACAAGGCGGCGGCCACTGTGTTTCACTAGGATACATCAAGGAAGGTAGGTGGTGAGTCTGGAGAAATACTGGAGTTATTGCGCTCGTTGTGGCTCAAAGTGATGATGTGTAATAACTCAATAGGTAGGTGATGAAAATATTCAGCAAAATAAAACGAAGGGAACCGGAAAACTCGAAACAAACTGCAGGAATCAGCAAATAATAAAAACAAGGAATTCGAAAAACTGACACTGATAAAGATGAACAAGGCGGCAATCTGCTGATATCAAGCACGGTAGTGGTTGTTGTTCAACGTTTCTATTGCCCAAATACGTCATAATGTCCAACTTTCATTCGCTTCGCTCAACATTTCAAGTTTAGACAAACTCGATTGTCTTAAACAACGTTTAACGATGATTTGGGTTGGTGAAAGACGCTCGCCATCTTGCCGGGTTTATTCCTTCAGATTAACTATTAACGTGTTTAGATAAGCAAGTTTAGAATAACTTTTGGTGAAAGTGGGCCTTAGTCAAAGTGTTATCGGTGTGTACTTAACTATATGTACCTGCAAGGTTCCACGGAGAATGCTAATCATAGTTTTGGTCTTTTACAGCCTCAAATGACATCATTTACTCTTCGCCAGATGTCAAGGTGTGTATGCATTTACAAAATTGTCATGGTTACTATTCCAGTTTTCTTATTTTTTCTTCTCCTTCTTTCTCGATCAAGACGTCCCTCCATTTTGCTCTGTCCCTGGCCGCAATCTTCCAATGTTTTGCGTCCAGCCCAGCTCGAAGTTGTCACTCCATCTCTGCTTGTGACGTCCTCTCCCTCTTCCCGTTGTTTCAACTGGCCATGATGTGAATATCATTTGTGCTGGATCACCCCCTTCTAATTGTTGTGATCACCTACCTCTTCGCATTTCTGTCCATCCACTTCCTTGGCTCAAGTGGTAGGAGCTCCGATTCAGAATCGGAACGATAGGAGATCAATCCCCAGTCACAGGAAGTTAATTTTTGATGATTCAACAATGTGGTGCAGTCAATAGGACCCGAATGGTCTCCTCAGCAATTCTCTGAGAAACAATAATTCATTAAGCGGCCCATAGACGATCAATATTATTGTGCAATATCCCAGGTTGTACAATTAAACTGATCGTGTGTAGTCGACATTGAAAGGTTGTGCAATATATTGCGTGAAATTCAAATCCGTGAAAATATATTGTGCAAACCGGAAAGAATTGTGCCGTCTGTAGGCATCATTGCGCAATAGGTATCTTGTAGGAATAGCATCGCGCATGGTAGTGTTGATTTTCTCGATTTGAGGAGTTACCAATTCGAGAAGTTCGTCGAATAATACTCCGTCCATCCGTAAAAAGTTGCGAAAATCATTTGGTTCAGCAACTCTCAGTTCATTCAGTAGTGTTTCTCCCTGCAAATGAACCACTGTTTGGCCCATTTTCTCCCTTTTCGCGAGCTCTGTTCTTTTTTCTCTCTTCTTTGCACTTACCGCTACAGCAATAGCAGCAGCACACAACAGTTTCTCTCAACATCTTCACCGAATGAAGTTCTGGCGAGGACTGTTTGCACAACCTGTTGCTAAGCAAATTGATCGTCTGTGCTCGTGATTGTGCCAAATATTGTACAACCATCAATATCACCCCCACACGATTCAATTTATTGCACAAACCAACTTATTGTACAATAATATTGAGCGTCTGTGGGCGGCCGTCAAAGTATTGTGCAATCCAAATTGCACAATGTTATTGATCGTCTAAGGGCCGCTTTAAGATTAGGTTATCAAAACAACTCCCTCCCAAGACACGAGTCGAGCCACCGCCTATTTGGACAAACGTTGACGCCAGCAGATTAGGGATGGATATCGTTATAAAAGTATCGATATTTTGTATCGATACTGTATTGTATCCGAGTATCGATATCCCAAGTATCGTTGGGCTTGAGTATCGATATTTTAAAATATCGAGTATCGATACTTTAGTGTCACAAATTATGAATATTGTCCAATATTCCCATATTGTTGAAGAAAAGTAATTTCTTCAACAATGTTTATTCATTTTTCACTATCAAGAGTCCAAGAAGAGTGATTTTCTCCTTATATAAACGTTATTTGTGCAACCAAAGAGTAATGATCCAAAAGCCTTCTTCATTTTTTTGCCATTATGTTGAATTTTCCGCGAGAAATGTATCGATATTCGATATTTAGAAATATCGGATCCAAAGTATCGATATCCAAAAATATCGGATCCAAAGTATAGATACTAAAATATCGAGTATCGGTACGAAAGTATCGAAATTTTGAAATATCGAGTATCAATATCCATCCCTACAGCAGATCCCCTGCCATAACATGATAACAAAAAACTCCGAAGCCAGACAAAAAATACGCGTTCTCACTGGGTTGTAAAACGCCGGCCAAAGGTTGGCGACTGGTTCCCCATCCAGAACAGGCTGGATCAGAGTCCTACACTCGGGATGCTTGGACTCTCTTGATATCCTTCGAGATTTGATAAGCGGAATAAGCTCGAAATGACATCCATTTGTGGAAACCAGTCTCTTATCGATTTCAACACCAAGGCCTCTGGTTACATCGATGATGGAACCTAGGTAGTTGAACATTTCCACCCAATCGGAGGACTGGCCTGAGTTACTGAATCAGTGCGCCTCACGTGCTTCTTTCAGGAAACCAATGGGGAATTTGCCTCAATTTTAGATTCTGGAATTTCAAGTCAAAGCCTATAATAGGGCCCTAGAATAACGTTTAACACTAGGAATAACCAAGGGGGAAAACTTACCGTAGGAGAAAATGCCTAAACAAGGGAAGCCTCTGTTACAAAACACCGCGGAAATCGAGGAATATTGTTGACGTCATACGAAAAAAAACGACGCGAAAACAACTCTGACAACAGACAGAGTTCTAGCACCGCCACACAAAACGATCCAGTGAAATGGCTACTCGAATAATGTGATTCAAATCTTGAAACTAAATAAGAGAAGATGAAGACTAATAATGCTTGATAAACTAGTACCTAGGTAGAATCGTATTGTAAAAAAGTGAGTAATATTGTTTCTTTTGGTCACTTTTGTGTCTGGGTTCTTCCTGCCAGTTCGCGGCGCACTCTTGTGCGCACTACTTGTAAGCTAAAAGTTCGTGTATGTCCCGCTTCTGTGGTAAGCGCCACAGAACCTCCTTTGAAGTCAGATTGGTAGAATATCCGTTACGTTTCAAACATAGCTGCCTCTTACACATTGCCACCACATTTAAAATTTCCATCTTCCTTAAATTCTCTAAATTTTTTGGATGCGTTTTCGAGCAGCTCACTATGGTTTTATTCCATAAAAATAAACCCTCATTCGAAAAAAAAAAAAATGTGAGGCAAATTCCCCATTACGTAGTCATTCCTTGGTAATCTGAAAGCCCGTGCAAACTCCTGTCAGTTCTTGCCATTAGGTTGATATCATCCATCTGTATATGCATGTAACAGTGTGGACATATTCTTTCAGACCTGGTAATGGAAGTGAATGTGTTTATTATTTTTGCAGTACCAGCTTCTGTAACTAAAAACTTATCTTTTTATCGCCCCTGGTCAGCAATGAGGAATTTCACCGATTTCTGTTTGCATTTTTCCTGAATAGTTAATGGTGTGGGATAGATGAAAATCGGGCTGATTTTGGAAAATAAGTCTCCTGTTATTTTTGGGAGACAGTCAAAATTTTTGATTTCAAAACTAACCGGGAAAACAGACGTGCAGCGGGAACGCTCGCTGATTGGGCTGTTCGGATCGCCGTCTCCTCCCAGTGTTGCCCATTGGGACGACGAAATCGTGTTTTCTAAGAGAAAAGTTATCAAACAAAAACAGAGGAAACCTAATTTTCCCCATCTCGCTTTTTCTATTTTTTTCTTCAGTTTTTCGATTTCGAACTTTACTGTTTCATGAAATTTTGCATCTGGGGACTATGGATTTCTCGATCTCAGCGCTTCAAGCGGCCATAAATGAACTATTCCAGCATGACGTCATTTTCCCGGTTTTTTTAAACATTCGTATTTTCTACACTGTTTTTTTTATTCGTGAATTAGGAAGTTCAGGCTGAAAGTTTGCCTTAGGGGGTTTTTAGAGGTGCTGAATCCGATTTTGGGGTCAAAAATAGGAAATTCCGACATGGTGAAATTCCTCATTTATTCCATGAAGAGGGATTAGAACCAAAAACGCTTGGTTAAGTCATAAAATGTATATTGTTATTGAACGATTTGTCCAGTGACAATTATGAGACGGTACCTAATGGTATTATTAATTTTTCAGGTGGGGCGGGATAAGTTCGACTACTCCATCAACAGTTTGTCGCCAGGAAGTTCGTCTGGAAAGCCTGATCTCAACTCCTGCATTTCTAACATTACTCCCAAGACCCCTTCCGAGTCATCGAGAGCTGAGGAAACTAATAAAAATATATCCCGCTCGCTGTTCCAGGACTCGGAAAGCGCCATTGGCGCCAGTGTGGCGCTGGTTGACGATCTTTTTGCAGACTCAGCCAGTGTGGTAGTTGTGGATAGCCTCAATGAGACCACCACCCCCGAAACTCAAGGAACCAGGCGACAGTCTGTGATCAGCATTCCTAGTAGTAGCGATGACTCTGATTTTGAAATCAATAAATCCAAGTATTCTCGGATAAAAAGCAATTCTAGGCGTAAATTTTCCATCAAGAGCAAAACAGCTTCAAAAAAGTCAGATGAAAAATATTCGTCCCCGGTGCCTAAAGTTGAGCCGAAAAAATCTCAAACTCCCGTCAGTCCTCGGCCTTCGAGTCCTGGCACGCTTACTAAGAAACGGCTGGTTATGAGGAAGAAGTTATTGACGCCCGAAAAAGCCAAAAAGTTGCGGGAACAACACATGATGAGAAAGAGACTGGAACCTCCTGACCCACCCGATGTCAGCAAAACTAACGGTTGGGACGACAGCGTAGAAAATGGTGCAGTCGAATCTGTGGATGAAGTGAACTCTGAAGGTACGTTTTAAAATATTGTTAGATGCAATAATGGTTAGTTGGAAAGCATTATTTCGTATTTCAAGACTGTCAAAGCTATTATTTTATATGATCAAAAACCTATTCCTATTAAAGGGGGTAATGGCGGGTACTTGGAGATCGCAGTTTCGATTGTCCATTATTCATCGGATCATCAGTACGATCGTGTTATGGAAGAAGCTATGTGCCTCACACACTTTTTGCTTCCGAGTCTACCAAGGTAGTGGAAACTTTGTTTTCACTTTTCAAGGATGAAAAAAACAAATGTTACAGATTAGTATTTAGATGGTCCCCTATGAAAATCATCATCCCCGGACTGATAGAAGCGACTGCGCATGCGCAAACGTGAATTCCTTGTAACGGCCATAACTTCGACATTTTCTACCCGATTTCAATGAAATATTCAGGGATGTTACAGAGTAGTGATTAGATGGTCCCCTATGAAAATCACCACCTCCGGACTGATAGTAGCCACAGCGCATGCGCAAACGTGAATTTCCTTGTAACGGCCATAATTTCCACATTTTCTACCCGAATTTAATGAAATTTTCAGGGATGTTACAGAGTAGTGTTTAGATGGTCCCCTATGAAAATCATAGAGAATTGTTTTTCATAGAGGGATTCATTCATAGAGGAACGGACTCCTGTGAGAGTCTCAAATCGTATACATGACGATGCTTCAATAGCACGGAGTAGAGTCTTGATTTGTGCTCTAAGGATCGCGGGTTCGAATCCCAGTCGAGGCTAAGAATATTTTTGATCCAATCACATACATCTACTCACTTAATTTTTCATCCGAATTTGATGAAATTTTCTAGGATTGTCCGGATTAGCGTGTAGATGGTCCCCTATGAGGGTAGTGCAAGGTACTTAGGGATTGGTGTTTTGAGATTAACTACTATGCATCGGATCATCTATGCAATCGGGTTATGGATACGAGGAAGCTATGTGCCACACCCACTTGGCATTTTTGTCTGTACAGGTTCTAGTTTTGAAGTTAGCCCAGTTACATTGAGACTTTTGAAGGAAATATTTTTGGTTGATGGGTCTTGCCGAGATCTTGTTCAATTAAAAAGTCCCAAATCCAGTCCGTTTCCAGGGCAAATGAAACATTTTTCACGCCAAATGAAACCTTCTCCGATTCAAATGAAACGATTTCTAAATCAAATGAATTCTTTTCCAAATCGAATCTTGGGGTTAATAGAAATGTTGAGAATGATTGACATTGGTTTTTTTTTTATATCTCTGTACCTACCTAGATCTCGATTTGGTAGAAAAATTTACCGAGGCAGTCAGCTTCCATTATCTTCCTCCATTTCTCAATTTTCTCTCAGAGAACCAGTTGAAAGCCACAATTTCTTCACGTAGGTGTAGGTACGATGATGCAGCAGCCTGGGGCAGCCACCGGTATTAATTTACGTTAACTATTCAGTAAAGTAAACAACCTTGAAAAATAAAATTGGAATTTTTGCTTCAGAAAATTTTTTTCTCAAACGAGTTTACCATTTTGCTTCCGAGTCTACCAAGGTAGCGGAAGCTTTGTTTTCACTTTTCAAGGACGAAAAAAAAGTTCTCCAAAATCAAAATTTTCACTTGCGTTTTACGTTTTAGACCTTTCTGAACAATTTTGGTTCCGTGTCTGTCTGTGCGTCTGTGTGTCTTTCATGAATTCCTTGTAACGGGCATAACTATACGAAGTTATTGTCCGATTTCGATGAAATTTTCAGGGATTGTGCGGGTTGGCGAGTAGACGGTCCCCTATGAAAATCATCATCCCTGGACTGATAGTAGCCACTACGCTTGCACAAACGTAAAATCCTTGTAACAGCCATAAAACTTACATTTTTCATCCGAATTTGATTAAATTTTCTAGGATTGTCCAGATTTGCGTGTAGATGGTCCCCTATGAGGGTAGTGGAAGGTACTTAGAGATTGATGTTTTCAGATTAACTACTATGCATCGGATCATCTATATAATCGGGTTATGGATACGAGAAAGCTATGTGCCACACCCACTTGGCAGACGTTTTACATTTCTACTTAGTAGGCTCACGTTGTTATTATGTGATTTATGTTGCAGATTGCATCGCAACATGGCTAGATAGTTTGAACTCCCACCCTGGACTCAAAAAGATTTCCCCTAACGTGAGTATTTAATCATGAATTATGCTATCCACTTGAACTTTTACGAAACATTTTTATGAATATTTACTATGCAAAATTTTCAATCAAAATCAATTTAATTTTGATGTTTGAGAATATGATTATGTTACGAGTGTCAGTGAATCTTTTGAATATGAATACGAATTCCAAGTATATTTGAGATCTATTAATGTTGGTACAAAAATGGCAATAACGCTCTTTAATGAGACAAGAAAATTTTTTGTTTACATTGACAATGAAAAAATTAAAATTTAATTTTACGCCGAAGGTTTCAATCAATTAGGTATTACGCTTCATTTTCACACATGAGAATATTTATAAATTTTGACAAGCTTTTGTTTAGTTTCACCTGTCCAGTTGTCTGCCAGTCTGTCATCAAATCTTCCAAGTTAAAACGCCGTACGCGGCACTTTCCCCACTTAGCATTGACCGATTCTGACGAAATTTGGTATGAAGGCTCCATTCGGGGTCTAGTTGTGCCCCGAAGATTTTGGTTGACGTAGGTCACTTCTATGGGTTCAAAAATGAATTTTGAAATTTTGAAAACGCCCTAACTCAAAAAATTTTGATGTAATGGTATTGTTTTTCCTTCAATTTAAGATTTTATAGAATTTTTTGAAACCACGCGGAGCACTGTAGGACAAACCGTTCGCTCCCTACGAGAATTTAAGGGTTGGACGTACGATAAATCAGAAACACGAGTGTGAATCGCAAAAGAGGCCTAATCTCCGTTCAAATTGAAGCTGACCGAAATGCGATCGATGTTTTTCTTCATGTTGGATGGTTGGTGGCTTTGCAGACCAGTGATCAATATAGAAAAATAATAAACCATTGGGTAATAATTTGCAGCGTTTAAAAAATGGTTACTAGTATGCAGGTGCTTTTTCAGCGCAGAAATACTCATTGGTACTCTTAATGTACGGAAGGCACTCATGACAGTTATCACAAAACACAGGTTGGAACTGTAGATCACACTGAGTAAACTAACCTTGAATGAAACAAACATTCCATAATTGCAATAATTGAATCTCAAAAAATAAAATCTTATCAGATTTTACTCAATCGTACACAAATATTGAGTGTAAGATAGAGAATAACTCAAAAGTAATTTTGCAGTCATCCACCGAGAGGCATCGAACAAGAATGTACAACCAAATTCTTGCAAATACGCAAACAATATTAGAGTTTTGAACTTTAGCAGTGACGGCCTTTTAATTTCAACATAGAAAAGAGGAAATATGAGACAAAATGATGACTATAGAACACTCTCGAAGATGACTGCCGGCGCGAATCATCAGTGGAAGACAGTCACACATTTATGTTACCTTTCGAAATCACATTCTTCGGCAGACGTTTTGCTTCCGAGTCTACCAAGGTAGCGGAAGCTTTGTTTTCACTTTTCAAGGACGAAAAAAAAAGTTCTCCAAAATCAAAATTTCCACTCGCGTTTTGCGTTTTAGACCTTTCTGAAACCGGTTCCGTGTGTGTCTGTCTGTCTGTGTGTCTGTCTGTCTGTGTGTCTGTCATGAATTCCTTGTAACGCGCAAACTAGTCTGACTAAACTGACTAGTTTGACGTGAACGTTCGTGCTGTGTGGACTCCCGGTCCGTCGTTATCGGCGCCGCCAGTTAAACCATCTGCAGCATCACTCGCCCGCCCCTTCGACGTCCGATCCGGCGCTTCACCAGGATCTGACCTTTAATACCTGCTGGCAGCTCGTACGCCAACATCTCACTTCTTAAGTGAGAATAGTTTTCATAATTGGCGGAGATGAGATTTTGGTGACTGAGGAAGGATGGAAGATGGTTGGAGTATGATTGCAGAGTGAACATAGGCTTGAGAAAGGGGCCATAGTTTGCCCCGAAAGCGCTAGCCAAATAAATGTCGAAAAGAGTATATTGACGTCCTCTGCTTCCTTCTCCACAACAACCAAGAAAATGACTACAGCAGGAGTACAGAACATTCTTTTGTTTTGATGACACAGAGGATTCTATGAAGGCGTCGGAAATGTGGAATTTGGTTTTTTGACATTTTATGTTTTTACTATGGCACATGAATGAAAAATCGTCACACGGGGAGCATCACGCGGGGAGCGTTACGCGGAAATTGACATTTTATGTCTTTACTATGGCACATAAATGAAAAATCGTCACGCGGAGAGCGTCACGCGGGGAGTGTTACGCGGAAATTGACATTTAATGTCTTTACTGTGGCACATAAATGAAAAATCGTCACGCGGGGAGCGTCACGCAAGGCACTTCACGTGGGGAGCGTCACGCGGGGAGCGTTATGCGGAAATTTCTGATGATTTTCGCTTACATAAAATGTCTCTCGTGGTTGCGTACTTGTACGAAAGCTGTAGCCACCGATCGGGAGGAGTTTCTAAATGGGTAGACCTAAATATCTCAATAAATTGAAGGAAGAAGCTTTTTCTGGTGATTTTCGCTTACATAAAATGTCTCTCGTGGTTGCATACTTGTACGAAAGCTGTAGCCACTGATCGGGAGGAGCAGTGGGCGGGAGGTTTCATTCGATATGCCATCCTTTGAATTTTTAAATAGATCTTGTGGCTGTAGTGTGGGGGCAGCTTTTTAACAGTTATATGTAGGATATGTTGCTTTTGGCTACCGAAGAACAGAAGTATCCGTAGCTTGCTCTCAAGTCCGTAAGCTGTAGTGGGTACTTGAGGTTCCATGCTTTAAAAAAAGTTATGGTTAAAGATCCTCACAAAGTTTTGAAAGGTTGCTACGCCCCCTGTCGTGTGGATTTGAGAGTACCCTTCTCGTTACCTTCCTAACTTAGAATCCTCTTCATAAGTACAGCTTTCGTACAAGTACGCAACCACGAGAGACATTTTATGTAAGCGAAAATCATCAGAAATTTCCGCGTAACGCTCCCCGCGTGACGATTTTTCATTTATGTGCCATAGTAAAGACATAAAATGTCAAAAATCTTTTGAAGAATAAGTTGTAATCAACACAAACTTTTCTATCGGATAATCGAGGTTTATTTCGTAACGTTACACGTTACATTCGATAAATTTCACAACGTAAGGTGAGGGAGTCCAGCTGAGCAGGAAAACGCCACACGAACTTCTCTCAAAATCTGAGCAAAATTTCTCTTCACTAAGCCGTAATTTAATGAAATTTGGTTTATAGGTCTCAATTTTAATGTTCTAATTATTACTCCTTTATTTTTGTTATTTGAAGTTTAATTGTTTTGTGTTTATTTTTAGGCTAATTCATTCGAATTGGAGGAATCGCTATCCCAGCGTAGAGCCTGCGAGAAGTTGATTTTGGAAAAAGTATTCAATGTGTTCGTTTCTCTGCCGGAGTTCGTTTCCGAGCTGATTCCCGCTCTAAAGGGCGATAGTTCTCTTCTGGCCAAAATTAAGGATCTCAGGACACAAGTGTTGGTGAAAATAAAACAATCGGAAGCACTGAAAAGGAGGTTGGCGAGAACGAGCAAATTATCGCCTGCTGAACGAGACTTGTCGACAAACCCAACCGTCCAACGCAGCACAAACCGAGTCGTACGGCCCGATCCCGACCCTCCAGAGGTTGATCCAGACGTGGAAGAAGAAATGTTCAGGGATTCTCTGATTCACGAAGAAAGTTGCATGATCGTCGACTCTGGAAATGCCAGCACTATGAATTTCAGTTCTGGAGGGATCTCTGAACCTCCGCGATCAAACAGCACTCCCGCTGGGCATTTCAACCTGAAGAAACCTAGCGCTTTTCGCAACGCGATTATTGACGACGGTGGAGTTTCTCTTCCTGAATTCTCGCAGCCAACTCGCGATTTCTCCTCATCTTCCGTTTTAATGAACGGTAATTCGCACACTCCGAATTGCAATCCAAGATTCGGTTCTCTTGATAAACCTGGTGGAGGATACGGAAAGAACGCGGGCGGCTCTTCTTCCAGTGGACTGTTCCCTGAACTGAATAGGAATGCGAACTTGCCCAATTCGTCTATTCAGGACTGCAACTCATCCAAGGTAATATTAGCGTAAGACCTGGCTGATGACTAAACTGAAAATAACTTGTGTAGGGTCAGGTGCCGTACCTTGAGCCACTTTTTATATTATGACTTTTCCTGAAGGCAAGTGGTTTAGGCCTACATCCATTAGGAAGCAATAATCAGTCATTGGAAATATTTTAATCATCCTTTCTCTATTTCGATAGTGAACTTGCAAAACCATGTAAGTCGTTTTCCAGAAATTTTAAAGGATAACGAGAAAAACTGTTGGACTTGCTTCGATCGTGGAAGGTTCTAGACTTACAGGTTATTACTTTGGTGCATAGAGAAGAGATAGTCGAGTTTTTGCCAGCGTTTGATGGATTAAGGAGGTCTCATTCTACCCAAATAGCTCATAACCTTATTTTCGAAAAAAATCGGACTTACATGGTTTTGCAAGTTCACTGTCGATTTACAATGTCAGTTTCCCTAAATACTTCCAAACTGGCTCCAAGTACAAACATGGTCTGTACCTGGGGCCACCTAGGATGTACCTTGAGCCACCTTCACCGCATCTTATATTTTCAGTGCAGTTATCAAGAACCAGGAGGGGAAAAGAGCAAGACAGTCCGAACCTGATTGTTAACTGAACTTACAAAAATAAAATAGATACAGAATTTCAGTCAAGACGAACATTTTGCTTCCGAGTGTACCAAGGTAGCGGAAGCTTTGTTTTCACTTTTCAACGACGAAAAAAAAAGTTCTCCAAAATCAAAATTTTCACTCGCGTTTTGCGTTTTAGACCTTTCTGAACAATTTTGGTTCCGTGTCTGTCTGTGTGTCTGTCATGAATTCCTTGTAACGCGCATAACTATACGAAGTTATTGTCCGATTTCTATGAAATTTTCAGGGATGTTACAGAGTTGTGTTTAGATAGTTCCCTATGAAAATCATAGAGAATGGTTTTTCATAGAGGGATGGTCCCCTGTGAGAATCTCGAATCCTATTCATTACGTTACTATGCCTCAATAGGTCAGAGGTAGCGCATACAATTATCCCCCAGGAGTTGCGGGTTCGAATCCCAGCCGAGGCTAAATATTTTTTTGATCCAATCACATACACCTACTCACTTAATTTTTCATCCGAATTTGATGACATTTTCTAGGATTGTCCAGATTAGCGTGTAGATGGTCCCCTATGAGGGTAGTGGAAGGTACTAAGGGCCGTTTTCACCAACAATCCATTAACTCCGTTCGACGAAAACTTCGTTTAAAGTAAACTGAGATTGATCTCCAGTCAAAATTTGTTTCGTTTTCACCAAGTTGAACGAGTTCTCAGGAATGGCGTTTTCGTTGATCTCTGGTAAACTTCTTCGCCATCGAAGCATCGAAAGTCAGTCGTAAAACGCTGATCTGGAAGGCAGTGAATTGGTGATACGAGAGATAACGAAATAGTTTTGTGACAGTTTTCCCGCAGAATCACTTTTTCGTTAGTTTTGACTTCATTCAATCAGTGATATTTCATCAATCCGTCAACTATCCTCTTTCAGCGCTATAATTTGTGTTGTTCATAAGTTCATTATGATTGTTGGAGTTCAGATTTTCGATTGGACGTCTACCTACTTCATCAACGTGAGTACCTTTACCTACTTTTATCCCTGGTGATTCCCTCTTCCAGGCTCTCCGGGTTTTTCTACAAATGTGCCTTACTGCATGACTCCTAAACCATGTAGGTACCTACTCACCGTTACTTTCAACTACTCTGAGCTAGTAGACATAGCTAACTGCCTGATAATGTGCGGATGCAAATTTTTGTTTCAGATTCCGGATAACAGGCTACGAACTGTGTGTCAATGACGTCTTTTCTGAACAAATATGATGAATTTCATTCTTCATGTCAAGAAAACCTATTATCACTTCAGATTTCATGAAATACAGTACTTTTTCATGAATACCGATCGTAGTAACGATCGGTACTTGTGTAAAATTTTATGTAGGTACGCATTTTATAAGAATGAATGAATTAAAATGATAATAATTGTATTCAATAAAACGTGATACGTATGAATTGATTTGTTCATCTGCCTACACATTTCCCCAAGCCAATTTATGTTGCAACAAATCGGT
Organism: Apolygus lucorum; assembly: GCA_009739505.2. NCBI lineage: Eukaryota > Metazoa > Arthropoda > Insecta > Hemiptera > Miridae > Apolygus > Apolygus lucorum. The sequence goes on along the minus strand of CM019179.2, from coordinate 1,766,706 downwards.
TCTTATTTCTCCTACTTTATGCTGATTATGGTGCAAACAAAAATCAATTCGTAGGTAAATAATAAGAAGAGAATTTTCAGCATAATAATACGACCAATAACGACAAATATTAATAATAATGATTCAATCAAACAACAATATAAACGACGTAGGTAAGCAATCTTTAGTAAACACCTAACGAGAAAAAAAGAAATATGAATGGGGATCACCAGAATAAATTTTAGGTCTGTAACAATTTTATTTTCATAATGATCAACATCAGCAAACCCAACTACTCACAATAGGTACGTAAAATGCACACAGCAACTCGGAAACGGAAATATCTGAGGTGGTAACGAAACTTGTAGGCTGAAATAGCGACGTCCTGCGATGGATTTGTTTGGGACCGCGAATAATGAAATGGTTCACAATTTCGTTGTCCTTTCTCACTCCCGTATGATACCTACGAGAAGGTGCGCACCAAAGCTCGTGACATGATAAAAACTCCAGCAAAACACAGACGAAAAACAGCTCGACGGAATAGGAAAAATAACAATGGCGTCCACGTCCATCGCTTTAAACGAAGATCAAACCGATTAACCAGCCAAAATTGAGCGATCAGCGCCAAACGCCGGATGAACCGAGGAAGGCTTTGATCGCCTCTGGTGAAATCCATTTTCTCGGTTCAGTAGTTGAATCGGCCCTCGAACTCCGATCAAAATGTTGGTGAAAACGGCCCTTAGAGATTGGTGTTTTGAGATTAACTACTATGCATCGGATCATCTATATAATCGGGTTATGGATACGAGGAAGCTATGTGCCACACCCACTTGGCAGACGTTTTCAGGAATAATAAGGTTGACTGATGATAAAGACTTGGATAGTAAAACACTTTCATTATTCAGCATCCTTACAAATATGGTTGTAAACCATTTATCAACATAAAAGAAACAACGTATTGAATCTTAGGAGTTTCAACAGTCTTAAAAACAATGAAATACCTTTTCTAAAAAGGTGGGTCATTTCCACACGAAAATAGGCTTTACATGTATGAGTATCACATTTTCTTGTAACTTTTCATGGGTACATTTGTTTTGATACCTGGAATCTTTCGGCAGTGACGTATTTTTGAAGTGTCTCTACAAGGTCCATCTAACAATGTCATGTCCTTGGAGACAAGAATATTATTTTCAAAAATGAACCATTAGAATCGACCAAGAAAAACTAATTTCTACCCCCCCCCCCACTCAAAATTTGATGGTATACGTTTCAAGGTACCTACGTAGAATCCGAAAATCGAATAAAACATTTTCTGTCCGTCCGCCGTACGCGGCACTTTCCTCACTTAGCATTGACCGATTTTGATGAAATTTGGTATGTAGGCTCCATGTGGGGTCTAGTTGTGCCCCGAAGCTTTTGGTTGATGGCAGTCACTTCTAAGGGGTGAAAATTGAGGTTTGAAGTTTTCAATAGTGCCCTAGCTCGAAAACTTTTGAAATAAAGTTTTCGTTTTTTCACAAATTTTAAATAGTATTGAATTTTTAGAGTTTTTTGAGACCACCCGGAGCTCTGTAGGGCAAACCGTTCGCTCCCTACGATAATGAGGAATTTCACCGAATTCTGTTTGCATTTTTCCTGAATAGTAAAGTAAGCAACCATTTCAGGTTGAATTTTCGTCCGACTGCCATTCTTGGCGTCGCGGACGTCATCAGCTGTCTCCCTAAGGGGAGATCAGAATTTGTTCTGATGATTTCGCTCATGGCTTCCCAAACATCACCGCCCTGGGTTGGAACGAGAGATTGCCGATCGTCTAATAGACAGAAAACTTTCTGCTGGCGACCATATTCGAACTCGCATCCCTGCTAGACGGTTCTTATCCTATCACCGCAGTCGGGTACACTGTCCACTAGACCACCGACGCCCACATTTTTCCTGAATAGTTAATGGTGTGGGATAGATGAAAATCGGGCTGATTTCGGAAAATTAGTCTCCTGTTATTTTTGGGAGACAATCAAAATTTTTGATTTCAAAACTAACCGGGAAAACGGACGTGAAGCGGGAACGCTCGCTGATTGGGCTGTTTGGATCGCCGTCTCCTCCCAGTGTTGCCCATTGGGACGACGAAATCGTGTTTTCTAAGAGAAAAGGTATCAAACAAAAACAGGGGAAACCTAATTTTCCCCATCTCGCTTTTTCTATTTTTTTCTTCAGTTTTTCGATTTCGAACTTTACTGTTTCGTGAAATTTTGCATCTGGGGACTATAGATATCTTGATCTCAGCGCTTCAAGCAGCCATAAATGAACTATTCCAGGATGACGTCATTTTCCCGGTTTTTTTAAACATTCGTATTTTCTACACTGTTTTGTTTATTCGTAAATTAGGAAGTTCGGGCTGAAAGTTTGCCTTTGGGGGTTTTTCGAGGTGCTGAATCCGATTTTGGGGTCAAAAATAGGAAATTCCGACATGGTGAAATTCCTCATTCAAGGGTCGGACTTACGATACATCAGAAACACGAGTGTGAATCCCAACAGAGGTCTAAAATCCGTTCAAATTTTAACTGACCAAAATGCGATCGCTGTTCGTGTCTTCGAGTTGTATTTGTTGTTATGCGTCCTTAGCTAGTCCTTAGTCGATAGTTCTGGTCAAGTCCTATTTGTGACAGGTGGCCTTTTGACATTTTATGTCTTTACTATGGCACATAAATGAAAAATCGTCACGCGGGGAGCGTTACGCGGAAATTTCTGATGATTTTCACGTACAACCAATCGTTCCTAGGGAAAACTAACTTCCTCATTTTCCACCCCACAAAACTCGTTCACCACTCGTTGGAAAGCTCTCAATTTATTAAACATAAGACATAAAATGTCTCTCGTGGTTGCGTACTTGTACGAAAGCTGTATCCACCGTTTGTGTTTTTCTACTTTTTTTAAAATTCTAGAGAATTTTCAAGACGGTTTTCATCAAAGAGAGCGTTCACAGTCTCTTGAGATGTTTACCTTTTTTACTGAAACCGTATATTATTAAAAAATGCGTATTGACACTGAAAACGGCCACAAGTGTATCAATTTCTAAGTAGGTGTGAGCAAAAAATACCCACATCGTCGAAGTTGGTATAGAGGTGAAGTTATTGTAAGTTTTACGATAAACAGGCATTACCATAATGGAAGAGGATGCACGATTTACTCTGTTTTTGTTCCGAGGGATTTGTAAATTACAAAATTGAATGATGAAAACTCATCATAGTCATAATGTTTGTACCTTCAGCCAGCTCGAGGTACAAACAAGAAAGTCGCTCCAAATTAAGACATTTCCCTCAAATATTAAAACAAGCCTGGAAATCCATCTACCAATTAGTTGATGATAACTAACTTGATTTTCTGTTCGATGGAATGTTCCTACACCCATTATACATGATAGTTCAGAAAATTGTTAGTTGCTGTGGTTCTGATCGCCGTAGGAAGCTCAATTCCAAAACTTCATCGGAACACTTATGACACTTATGCCCACTTTCACCAAACATTCTAAACGAGTTTAAACCAAGAGTGCCAAAAGATAATCGACGTTTAGCAATAAATGTCTTTCACCAGAGCGATTTACAAGTTCAAACTCCATCTCGAGGGGTTCGAGTTTAAACAGTCGAAAGTCGGCCGAATAAACTCAGTATGCTCGTTTAACACTCTCAATGCGGGTGTCCACCAGTGTTCAAACGTTCAAAAAACAGTATTTCAGCGGTACAACAGTTTCAGGGTCCCGTGAGAGATTATAACCCTTCAGTCTGTCTAACATAACATGCGAAAACCACACATGAAGGACGGTGAATAGGAGAGAGTCAACGGGAAGGTTTTTTGTCTAGGCCAGGGACAGTCCTACTGATTATTGACACGCGTTGAGAGTGTTAACTACAAATTCAATATGGCCGTGCAGTGAACATTTTTTATTGTTGTGAGATTTTGTGTGTGTTCTTGGAAGTGTTTTGTGTTTGGAAATGGATATGCCATTACAAATAATTTATGACTCGTCTGATGACGACGAAGACGTCCCCAGGAGACGTCCGAGGAGAATCCTTCAACATGTTCCACACTACCAAGCCCACGGTCATCAAAGTCCTAAATCCGATACGACGAAATACCTTGTAAACAGGGAACAGGTCGAACAGAAGAAAGGTGGTCCTTAACTCACCTACCTTTATTAATACGAATTATTAACAAATATAAAATTAAAAGAACCGATATTGTATCAGAAGTAGGTGATTGGCAATAAAGAAATCGAAATGACTCGCGACGAACTCGTATCACTGAACATCACTGATAAAGGTGAGAATCTGCTGATAGCAAGTGTGGGAGTGGTTGTTGTTCAACGCTTTTATTGCCCCAAATGCGTCATAATGTCCAACTTTCGTTCATTTCACTTGACATTTCAAGGTTAGCTAAGCTCGATTATCTCAATCGCCGTTTAACTTTGATTTAGGTTGGTGAAAGACACTCACAATTTTGCCGGGTATTCCTTCAGATTAACAATCAAGGCGTTTAGTTAAACGCGATTTGAACAACTTTTGGTGAAAGTGGGCCTTAGGAACCTTCGAAGAGGATGACAGTCTCGTCAACCATCTCGTTGTTGTTTCCCCGCTTCAGATATTGGAAAGGCTGTGGAATCAAAGACTCCACAGATTTTTATTTACCTTACTCATAACCCTGGAAGTCATAGTTGATTCCTAAGTAGGTACTTGATTACTTATTTTTATTATAATTTTTGTTTGCAGTTCTCTCAAATTTTTGTATTTTATTTATCACCTACTTAATCGTTATTTTTTTATTGTTGGTTTAGGTTTTAGAATCTACCGTTCTCAATAGGATCAATGGTACACCTCAGTTATGCCTTCCTCCAAAATCGTCCTCTTCGACTTCGTCATTTTCTTCCAATTTCGAGAGTGAGTTAACGTTTCCATTAATGGATTCATTTTTTAAATGAGGCGTATCTTCGATATACATCAATTCCTCTAGAAGTAAGCTATAATATGGTTGGTCGTTTGTCTCTCTTGAGTAGATCCTCGAGTCTTCGATAAAAGGAGTTTGTACTGGTTGAAAATAGTTGATATTTAATTTAAAGGAGACCTCCTAGGGAAATATTTCTAGAAAGTGCCTTTGCGAGTGGTATTACTTGATATAAGAATAAAGGATGAGAATGACTTCATAAGTCAAATTCGTAAATAAAAAACGTGATAAAATGAAGAAATAAACGGATTTAGACAATAAAATGGGCCGCGGAAATCAACAAAACCATTATCCCTCCAGCCTCCATCTTGAAACATAAGCGAGGGTACTGCTCGAGTCAAAGACGAAACGTCTTCCCTCAATGTTTATGTAATAACTGTAACTCACTAGTGAACTGAGAGTTTCTCTTTACAGCTTTACCAACATGATGCAAGTATGGAAACCCAAATGAAAAATGAGATTTTGACGGACAAACTTGAGCCTCCATATTCCATTACTATTATTTATGTATAATACAGGGTGAGCCACGGAAACTTACTTATTTGAAAGGTCAATTATGAAAAAAGTAATGCAGATATCGTTATACATTTTATTTTTATTTCAAAGGACAACTCTTAATTTTAACACAGAATGTGTTTTTGCGATGACCTACCGAAAAAAAAGCGACAGAAAAAACCGTTACGCGCCTTTTATAATGATTTTCACGTGCAACCAAGCCGTTGGTAAGGAAATAGAACTCCCGCAGTGTTCATTGCACAGAAATTGTTCACCATTCGTTGGAAAGCTCTCAATTTATATAGTATTTTTCTTGTAGTTACATATTTATTTATATAACATTTATAGGGTTTTAGACCAAATTAAATGTCTAACAATTATTTATTTTATTATTGCCAAAGACTCCACATTTATTATTGTTGTTTTTTATTTAACGGATGACTAGCATCGCAAAAACACATTCTGTGTTCCTATGATTTCATACAGAGTATGGAAAAAGAAATAAACCGGGGGTGCAGGGGGGCGGAGCCCCCCGCCGAGGCGCAAAGCGCCGAGTTTTTTTTTTTTCATGTTGGTTTAAAAATCACATCCATCAAATGATGGCCCCTATTGTTTAAACATTGGTTCTAACGATTTTTAAAGTTTCTCTCCACTCTGATCAGCATATCGACGGGTACTTCGGCAATGGCGGCGCGAATATTATTTTTTAGGTGTTTTAGGGTTCTTGGACGATCGTTATAAACGATTGACTTTAAGTAGCCTCATAAAAAAAAATCACATGGAGCCAGATCTGGGGAGCGCGCCGGCCAAGGGTAATCACCTCTGAGTGAGATAAGGCGGTCGGGGAAGTGTTCCTGCAGCAATTCCATAGAAGTTCGTGCAGTGTGAGCAGTGGCTCCATCCTGCTGAAACCACACGTTCCCGATGTCCAATTCTTCGAGGGCTGGAAGAAAAAATTCCGCTATCATGTCCCTGTATCGACCTGCATTAACTGTCACGGACCGTCCGATTTCTTCAAAGAAGTAAGGATCGATTAACCCCCTTACCGATATTGCACACCACACAGTGACACGTTCACAATGAAGAGGCTTCTGGTGCAGTTCACGCGGATTACTATCACTCCAATAACGCATATTCTGCTTGTTCACACAGCCAGAAATGTGAAAATGGGCCTCATCGCTGAAGAAAACGATCGCGTCATGGGGCAGGTTTTCGAGCAGTGCTTCACATGCAGTTTGGCGGGCGATTGAATCCCTTTCGCTCAACTCCTGCACTACAGCCAGTTTATAGGGATGAAATTGAAAATCATAGTAGAGAATCCGCCTAAGAGTTGTGCCTGGAATCCCCAGAGCAGCTGCCTGTTTGCGAGCTGAATGACGGGGGGAGCGCAAAACCGACAGCCTCACTCTCACAACGTTTTCTGGGGTTCTGGAGGTCCAGTTCAGTTTCTGGCAACACTTCCAGTCTCCCGAAATGTGGTAGCCCAAGTTAAAATCGAATTTCGACCGGGAACTGCTCCATTAGGACGAATTCCGAAGCGCGCACGGAAGGCTCGTTGGATCACGATAACTGACCGACCATTGGAAAAAGAGGTTTCTACGGCAAACGCCCGCTGCTCTCTAGTCCAAAGCATAGTGGCAACTAACCGTACAGGTAACAAAACTTTAGGGGCTCCGCCTTCGAATGGGCCATTGTCCCCCCTTCTACAACCCCATCAGGCCGAACGGCGATTTTTTCAAATAAGTAAGTTTCTGTGGCTCACCCTGTATTATGTCGTGTATTTTCCCGTTCGCAAATTGTTGTGATCAGCGACCTCTTCGCATTTCTGTCCATTCGCTTCCTTGGCTCAAGTGGTAGGAGCTCCGATTCAGAATCGGAACGATGGGAGATCAATCCCCGGTCGAGGAAGTTAATTTTTGATGATTCAACAATGTGGTGCAGTCAATAGGACCCGAATGGTCTCCTCAGCATTTCTCAGAGAAACAATAATTCATTAAGATTAGGTCATCAAAACAACTCCCTCCCAAGACACGAGTCGAGCCACCGCCTATTCGGACAAACATTATTCCTATTCCGTCAATAAGGAACAATAATCGTAATTATTACAAAAAAAAAAAAAAAATTGAGAGTCAGTTAATGAAATGAAGTGTCGGTGGTCCTCACTTATGTCCAGATATGGCTCCAGGCCTGCCCATTGCATCCAATGGGTAACTCTAGTGTCAAACACAGGCATGGAATGGCCTCTAAAAAGGTTAAAAGTGGTAGAACTGTCAGTTACTGGTATGGTAATTATAAATGATAGATCATCCTAGGAAGCAACGGCTTCACATGTACTTGCAGGCGTATAGGAATTCATCCTCTGGAGGGAATGGCAGATTTCTCCCACTTTCTTGCAACATGGACTGAACCTGGATAAGTTGCAGCAAAACATTCAATTAACTTGGAACTTTTTTCTTTCAAAAGGTAGATCTACATTCCGTCCGCTGAGAAATGAAGCGTGTGATAACAATGCTGCTGAATTCATGTCAGATAACTATCAACATTCAGAGGAAATGTCAAAAGTAAGTTAATGATCAATATTACCTAACTGTTTTTAATTACTTTTTGAGGTTGAACAGAAAATTCTACTTATTTAATGAGAATTTGTGACCATCAACCAGGACTGAATAGTGTGTCCATGAATACTATATCTCGTCAGGATCTACAATTCCTCAAGTTGGCTTTTGTGATATGATTCGCTTGAGGGTAATTTCTCTCCTCTTGAGTCGGACGCCATTGGTAAACACACGGAGATGAAACACTAAATTTAGTAAACAATTACTAGTACTTGATTGAACAAAGGGAATGAAATATAAATTATAATCTGTAGGCAAATTTGAATGGAGACAATGAGTCTGATTGATATGATGAACACAAATTGAAACCAAATGGGAGGATATGAAACTATATTCGGGTATGACGAGTATTAGTCTTCTGCTTATATTAAGAGTACTAGAAGAACTAGAACTAGCAGGTCTACCACTGCCTCCTTTTGGTGTATTCTTAAGGCGAAGATAGAACTACTTATCTTTTATCGTCATGCAAATGTGTGTGCGTACGATATTTTGTGGAATTTCTCCCCTCAGAGTGTCATACTTTCGCTCCTACTGCTAAAAAATCTCTCCTTAAATTGAGATACACGCGGATTTTCCTGCAGTGCAGCCACCACATGAACAAGAAATTCCGCACCCGTCCAATGTCCTGCCAAGTTTTCATCATGGAGCGTTGACTGAACCGATATTTTGCGGTTCCACCTCCTAGGGGGCGCCACACAGATGCAGACTTACTGTGGTAGACCTGTAGAGCTCTACAGAGACAGGTAGCGCAAGAGGTATTCACTTCCTAGGGTGCACCACATTCCACACATCCTCCTCTTCCACTATACATAAATAACAATTTATTAAGAAAATGAATTCTCCCAGCATTGACTATCACATGTTTTCAATCATCCAGGTATTCAGACAGAAATTTGGTCTCCACAAATTCCGACCGAATCAGAAAGAAGCCATCAACGCCGCCATGTTGGGCCACGATTGCTTCGTCCTCATGCCGACTGGAGGGGGGAAGTCCTTGTGCTACCAGCTTCCCGCAGTTCTCTCTCCGGGAGTGACAGTCGTCATTTCACCCCTCAAGTCTTTGATATTCGACCAGACTGAAAAACTCAAATCGTTAGACGTAAGTGTCTTATAATTTCAATCATCAGTTTATAAATTTGATTATTTGTATATTACCTTCATGTTCGTATTTCAACACATTGGTACCTACTGTATTAGGCTCTGGACATTTACCTACTATTATACAGGGTGTTATAGCATTAGCAAACTGAATTAAACCTTTAACAAACTGAATTAATCGTTTCACAAACTGAATCAAACTTTCTGCAATTTGATTTAAACTTTTCGCAAACTGAATTAAACCTTTCTCAATTAGAATTAACCCTTTCACAAATATAATTAAACCTTTCGCAAACTGAATTAAACTTTTCGCTATAAACAAACAATTTAATAAATTTTCAATAAACCAAATAATAATAAATAAACACGTTATCAACTATCCGTTCATAAATATATGTTCTAATGTAAACTATCACATTTTCCTGATTTTTCAACAAAGAGGAAGGTTAGTGGAGGAGTTGGCCTGTAGCTGCAGCAGGAAGTACGAGATACATGTCAATGACGTAGTTTGAACAGTCTTAAGTACTTACAGTAGACACGCTCCTTGCAATGACATCAGACAAATTATGCTCACCTCGTTGAGCCAGAATCTTCCTTGCATCGTTTTCGATTTTTGAGAACGCTTTTTCAACGGGATTGAGCATGGGCGAGTAAGTTCGCAAAAACTTTACCTCCATATCTGATTCTGCGAAAAACTGATTGACTATAGTAGAACGGAGAATTCTCGCGTTGTCCATAATTAGCAGGACGCCGTCTGTGGAATTTTGTAACTTCAGTTCCAGCTTTCTCAGAAACTCACGGAAAACGTCCGCAGTTGTGGTTCCAGAAGTTACAATTTTGGAATGCAATGTTGACGGGAAGAGAAGGGTGACTCTACACAGTGAAGGTCAATGAAAGTTTGCCAGTCCACAGAGGAGTAATTGACCATTCACAGGGAAGTTATTGACCGTCCACAGATAAGGTATTGTTTTGGGGACTCCACTCACTCTTATGTCCTCAGATCATGTTTGACGCAGTGGATTAATTTTATGAAAGGTTCAATTGTAACTGAGAAAGGTTTAATTCAGTTTGCAAAAAGTTTAATTCAGTTTGCTAAAGGATTAATTCAGTTTGCTAATGCTATATATTTCGTGATGGTCACAGGCCAGGAATCGATTTTAGAGCTCATTTCCACCAAAAAATGCCCTCTGGTAATTTTTTTAGAGGCTTCGTTTTCGAGTTATTTCACTTTCAAGATTTTTTCTTGTGACCTTTGGTGTTTGACGATTGGAGGGGAGGGTGGGCGGCGCAGAAGGTAGCGAGGCCTCCTGAAACACCTCAAATCGTTGCCCAAAGCAAATTATTACACAATGGTTTATTATTTTTCTATATGGATCACTCGTCTGCAAAGCCACCAACCATCCAACATGAAGAAAAACATCGATCGCATTTCGGTCAGCCTAAGTTTGAATGGAGATAAGGCCTCTTTTGCGATTCACACTCGTGTTTCTGATTTATCGTACGTAAAAGCGAACGGTTTGTCCTACGGAGCTCCGCGTGGTCTCAAAAAATTCTAAAAATTCTATAGAATCTCAAATTGAAGGAAAAACAATACATTTATATCAAAATTTCTTGAGTTAGGGCGTTTTCAAAATTTCAAAATTCATTTTTGAACCCTTACAAGTGACCTACATCAACCAAAATCTTCGTGGCACAACTAGACCCCAAATAGAGCCTACATACGAAATTTAATCAAAATCGGTCAATGCAAAAGTGCTGCGGCGGACGGATGGCCAAATTTTTCGTTTATTGTCCTATAATCTGGTTTTGTATGTATTTCTACAGATTGGAGCCGTTTGTTTAACTGGGGAGCTCTCAGTCAACCAGACTAACGAAATTTTTTATAAATTGACTGCGAATCGAGGGGATTCTAATGGTATGTGTGACCACTGTGATCAACTTGTTTTCTCATACACAAACTAATATTTTTGTTGTCTCAGGGAGTCTTGTGTTATATGATTGGACAAAAGGAGGAACAATGTGGACTCAACTAATTATGAGCACGATATAGTGTGATCGTTGGTATTAAATACCAAATTTTTGAACAAATTTTGTTCATCCCCCAGCTTACAAATCCCCCCCTAGTTACCTGTCTTGTTAGTTATTCGTTTTCTTAATGGACCTGCGTTGCCTTTCTACTCGATCTGCGGCTGTAGATGCCTTTCTCGCAATCTGTGACTAAAATCAATTACGCCCTGCTAAACTCTAAACGGAAAACGTTACCAAGGTAGCGGAAGCTTTGTTTTCACTTTTCAAGGACGAAAAAAAAGTTCTCCAAAATCAAAATTTTCACTCGAGTTTTGCGTTTTAGACCTTTCTGAACAATTTTGGTTCCGTGTCTGTCTGTCATGAATTCCTTGTAACGCGCATAACTATACGAAGTTATTGTCCGATTTCGATGAAATTTTCAGGGATTGTTCGGGTTGGTGTGTAGATGGTCCCACATACGAATAAAATCACTCGCGATGAGATTGTGGAAAACCATTTTAATAAAAACGGAGTTGAGTAGAATGTTGTCTATTTCCACGAAAATAATGAGTTACAAGTTAAATCGATTTCGACGGTTAGGTCATCATCAGTTATTGTTTGTTACTGATGATGACCTAACCGTCGAAATCGATTTAACTTGTAACTCATTATTTTCGTGGAAATAGACAACATTCTACTCAACTCCGTTTTTATTAGATGGTCCCCTTTGAAAATCATCATCCCCGGACTGATAGAAGCGATTTAGCGACACATTTTCTACCCGATTTCGATGAAATTTTCAGGGATTATGCGGATTAGGTTGTAGATGGTCCCCAATGAAAATCAAGGCCTTAAAATTTACAGAAGCCTCTGCGCATGCACATACGTAAGATCCTTGTAACAGCCATAACATTTACATTTTTCATCCGAATTTGATGACATTTTCTAGGATTGTCCAGATTAGCGTGTAGATGGTCCCCTATGAGGGTAGTGGAAGGTACTTAGAGATTGGTGTTTTCAGATTAACTACTATGCATCGGATCATCTATATATAGCATTTCCGAATTGAGTTAAACTTTTTCCATTTAGATTTAGTCCTTTTCCACTTAGGTTTAAACCTTTTCCACTTAGGTTTAAGCCTTTTCCATTTAGATTTAAACCTTTTCCATTTAGATTTAAACGTTTTCCATTTAGATTTAAATCTTTTCCATTTACATTTAAACCTTTTCCATTTAGATTTAAACTCCATCAAAACGTCAGTAGTTAGCCCCATCATAGTAAGTAAGTGAGTAAGTACCTAAGTAAGTAAGTACAAGACATAAGACATTAGTAAGACATTTTGTCTTGAGGGGAGTTAATTCGAAAAAAAAAATAATATTATTATCATTTGCATAGCGCTATAAACATTCTGTTCCACTTCAGATGTGATGAAAGAAAAATACTGTACTTAATTTATAACTTCCGTTCATGAGAAATTCTTGTGTTCAAAAAACATATGTTCATTATTATATAATATATAAAATTACATATTATATAATATTACATTTCAGTGCATAAAAAACACTTGCATGATTTAATTTTCAAGTTGTGGCATAATAACGTCGGGTTAGAGGTAAACGTAGGTACCGAAGAGATAAATTCATATTGTGCAAAAATCAAATTAAATGTATAACTTTTTTAAACACACATAGATACTACCTACCTACCACATACTACTTCACAATCAAGTTTATTAGGAAATGCTTGCATACGAGTCTGCAACACATTGGGACATTTTCATGTCAACCACTACACAACAAGGTAGTGAAGTAAGGTTGTTAGTTCACGTACCCAAGAATCAAAATAAGTAAACAGTTGATTGTTCTCTACGCAACACAGTGAGTCTATTTTATTTATTGGTCGCGTGAGTAAGTTTTCGTGACGATTTTTGAGTTTATGTGCCAAAGCAAAGACATGAAAATGTCAAAATTTCAAAAGTTAGTTTGGTAAATATGATAATAAATTATTTTCTTAGGTTGGATACATAGTTTGATGATATTAATCACCAATAATAACAACAATTAAATAATCATAATATTCTGCATTTGATTTTCCCTCGTGTTGAATTTGTGACTTGGGTACTTTTACCTCTAACTCCACGATAATTTCCCGAGTTTAAATCCAAATGGAAAAGGTTTAAATCTAAATGGAAAAGGTCTAAATCCAAATGGAAAACGTTTAAATCTAAATGGAAAAGGTTTAAATCTAAAAGGAAAAGGTTTAAATCTAAATGGAAAAGGTCTAAATACAAATGGAAAAGGTTTAAATCTAAATGGAAAAGGTCTAAATCCAAATGGAAAAGGTTTAAATCTAAATGGAAAAGGTTTAAATCTAAATGGAAAAGGTTTAAATCTAAATGGAAAAGGTCTAAATCCAAATGGAAAAGGTTTAAATCCAAATGGAAAAGGTTTGAATCTAAATGGAAAAGGTCTAAATCCAAATGGAAAAGGTTTAAATCCAAATGGAAAAGGTTTAAATCTAAATGGAAAAGGTCTAAATCCAAATGGAAAAGGTTTAAATCTAAATGGAAAAGGTTTAAATCTAAATGGAAAAGGTCTAAATCCAAATGGAAAAGGTTTAAATCCAAATGGAAAAGGTTTAAATCTAAATGGAAAAGGTCTAAATCCAAATGGAAAAGGTTTAAATCTAAATGGAAAAGGTTTAAATCTAAATGGAAAAGGTCTAAATCCAAATTGAAAAGGTTTAAATCTAAATGGAAAAGGACTAAACCTAAATGGAAAAAGTTCAACTCAATTCGGAAATGCTATAATCTGGTTATGGATACGAGGAAGCTATGTGCCACACCCACTTGGCAGACGTTTTTTCTCTCTCAGTTATTGGCACTCGATCATTTCTTCTGTCCTCTTTCTCCTGACAATCCTCCACGTATGATGAAGACGAGATACCAAATTATTTGCCTTAACATTGGCGTATATTGAGCTAATATTGTTGATGACCTCAGGTTCATTGGGTTTACCTTTGGTGGTTTTTGATTCTGTCACTAGAGCGCTCTGGGGTTAACATTTAGTAGAACCGCAAGGAGCCAGTTAGCTATTGCAGGGCAAAATAATTTCCCTGTAGTTCCTATTACACTAACAAAATACATTACCGATCACATTGATTTAATTTTAAACTATTAATACTACGTTTTCTAGTTACATTGCCGTCATTTACCTTTTTTATTTGTTTTTTAGACATCAAATTACTGTTTGTTACTCCCGAAAAAATATCAGCGAGTGATCGTCTCAACAGCGTTTTTGACAATCTGTACCAAAGAGGTCTCCTGTCCAGATTTGTTATAGACGAGGCACATTGTGTATCACAATGGGGGCATGACTTTCGGTAAGTGTATCCCCTACTATGTTATTATAATTAATCGATGTAGTAAGTAATGTAGGTTATTATGGAATGATTATTTTTAGAACCCATGTATCTCTATGTAGAAGGATTTTTTTCTGGATTAGGTGTGAAAACCCCAAAGGTAGGTCTCTATAAGATATTTGAAGGGCCACCACCTGATTATGTGAGACTCACACCGCAATAAAATCTTACCTTCTTCCCCACATTGGAGCTCAGCCTGGAACTGTTCGTCACATTACTTCGGGCTGAGTTCTGAAGCTTGTTCAGGGGTCTAGTTCCTCCGGTCTGTGTTCTTCGCAGATGAGCGGGCTGATGCACCTTCTTACCCTGTAGGGCTCCAAGAACCCTCTCCACTCAGCACCCTATCGACCAGTTCCTCCTCGATCAAGAGTGTGAATGTGATCATTGTTGAGCTTTTCAGAGATCTGCTATCTCTCGTTAAGTCATTCGACAAAGTCAGAGATCGTGTGACAGGTGCAGTGGTGTAATCAGCCAGTAATTGCAGCGCCCCTCAGGCACAACCAAAAATCTCCATGTACAAATCGCTACTTCCATACTTCCACTCGCCAAGCAACACGCAACCCAAACATCGATGTCCGCCACAACAACTTGAGACACCAAGCGCGCCACCGTCGGGACCCTCCCATCTCCAATTCCAAGATGGCCGAGGAGATAAAAGGGCCTGCCCCCTCCCGCCACGTTCAGTCTACAGTCACGCGTCTCAATGGTGTTTTGAACCTAGCTGCACGACTCATCCCCCTCTCCCGTTAACAAGACCTTACGAACTGAGAACGTACCGGTGGTGCTCCAAGTGCGAACATTCACATTCAATAGTCGGAAGTGTCTACCCGCCAGTCAGTGTTTGGTACTATTCTGTCTAGCCACGGCCCAGAATACTACATCGCTGCCGCCTTTCTCCTTTTACGCCACCAGATCGACCCAGAACGGCGATTGAACTCCGAACCGAGGCAAATTTGCATCGATTCCCGGCACCCCCTACTACAGCCTTCTAGGAAGAGGCCCTGGACTACTTACCTGCTATGGAGATTCATCGAATCCAAGCTCGGCTTAAGGGTAAGCCCATTCCCTCAGAACCCCTAGTAAGCGCTTACTTCTCAATAAAATCTGGCAACCATCCCCCTCTATAAAACTGTCCTGTCGAGTAAAGAAAAGTATAAAAGTAACTGAAAACCTGTAAAAATTGTAACATAACGTGAAGAAAGTCGAAGTAGAAGTTAGTTATAAGTCAAATTGTATTGTAAAGTAAAGTCCTTGAAGTCTAAGTCAACATTAGCGTTAAGAAAGAAGATTTATATTGAAATTCATATTATAATTTACGAAATAACAACGTGTGGAAATATTTAAGTACTTTTAAGCATATTTCTTGATATTTTGCGAAAGTCAGCTCCTTCAGAGCAATTAGTTCAAATCCGCTTCACGGTAGAATACTTGTACATTTTTCTGAATAAAAACCCTTCGCGTTAACCTGTCGTTACTCATTTCAGCAGTTGACCTCTTTAACTCCTACAAGGTACATTGCAGGTAAAAAGGTTTAGTAATTCCCTGTGTCCGAATACGACCCAGGGTGGTGGCAGCATACCTCTCAGGAATTTCAACCGTTAGGTAGGAGTATTGACCTCACAAACCCTCAGTTCATGATACCCTTCTACCTGAGAGATTCCTAGGAATTTGTAGTAAAAAGTAAAGTAAATAAAAAGGGACTAGGAGTAGAATCACAGAAATAAGCATTGTCAACAATAACAGTAATTTTTATTATAAAGCATAATTATTTAAAGAATCTCATTTTCATCATTCCAGTAAGCCTACCTACGCCCTACCAGTACTTAACTAGGTTGAGAATCGCCTATTTCACTTTCAACAGATTTTACTCTGTAATTTATTTCCAGTTCCGTAATTACGAACTCTTCAAGTTCAAAGTAAATCAATTTTATAAACTAAACCAAATTTTCCATTTATTACAGTGGCATCCTTCAAGGCCACTCAGGGCAAAATTTCCCTCTGTAAGCTAGATTTTTACCTCGAAGTTGAAAAAACTCCCTTCAAAAGTGTTCTCCACAAAATAGAATCTTATTCCCTTGTGGAAAGTTTTTTCCTCAAAACCCGCTGATGATCCATGGAAGCATGGATCTTATATGGCCCCCGCTGGGGAAGACACAATCGAATTTATTGTGTCTGATAGGAAGTTACACTGAGGTGTAAATCAACCCCACAACTCGATTTTAGCTCATATCTCCGTATTCTTTTTTTAATTAAAATTTATCCCCAATATTTTATTAACAGGACTGAAGTTGAGGTGTGATTGTCCTCAGTAGGTCCTCTGTGTGATGCAAAAGTAGGTATGTGCGATCCTAGGGTCAAGTTCGTTCATTTTCTTGTTTGTTTCCCCACCACTTTCAGAGCCAGGGGTGTGAATCCAAAGTGGGGAGTTCACCGTTGCGACTCTGTACAGATACTCTTAGAACAGCTCATAAGCTGTAAGCAGTTTTGTGAGGTAGTAATTCACCTGTTCGTGTTTCCTTTCTTACCAGGTAAGAAAGGATAAGAGCTCCTGGCTCTATTCAGCTGTTCATCTCCACGTTTTCTCTGCCATCCAGTTTCCCTGTCAATGTTGCTGCATTTTTACACGATCCTGTTTTACCACTAGACTTGCCGTGGTAAAATGGGGTTTGCTTTTCCGATCTCAAATTTGTCCACCGCCCTTAAATACCCTAGTACCCATCATTCTTCACCCTGTAATTAAAGTAAGTGCACCAAACATTTGGTGTTATTAGAAAGAGAAATGAGGAGATTAAGTACCGAGGTACGTTGAAAAAAGGCGGGTTTTTTTTTTACAAATCTGTAGCATCCATGCACATTGATCCGTCAGAAGGCTCATTTCAAACAAACTCAAGAGATAGTTTTCAGGACTTCAGAGCAACCTACGTCACGGTTCTTTGTTTTAATACTCGAAATTTCGATAGACTCTTTCATAAGAATGTCCATCTTATTGTTCAGGCTCATAATTAGTTTGAATTAGTTCATGTTCTTTCTGCAACCGCCTAATCGCTGCAAGCGTCATTTCCTCCATTACTTTACTACTCTGTGACCAACCCTCCTAGGAGGTTATTCTAGTTTTCCGTTCTCCCCCGTTTTTTACGATGTTCAACTTTCCGTAATAAAACAATGGGGTATTTCAGTCAATTTTTTTTATTTTTATTTTCAAAAGAGTAAGGCTCAGAAATAACGGTAATCGGGTCTGTTCGTCGAGAAAATGTTTTTAAAAAATCAGAGAAGCTAAGGAAAGTTGAAGATTTGAATGGTGTGACGTAGCTAGCCAATCGTGACGTAGCTAGCCAACTGTCTTTGAAAAAAGTATCCATGCACAGAAACCCTTGGAGGACGTCTTGGATACTACAAAATATTACTCACACACGCGCGCGGCATAGTCCGTGGCGTAGTCCTTGCCTAGTGTGTGCATTTATAGAGGCCCGCCTTTTTCAAACGTGTGATCTCTTTAATTAATTTTTCTACCACATGTTATAGTATCATTGGGCTTAAAGTTGTAGTATATTGGTTTTCAAGGGTGCTGAATCCAAATTTGAGGTCAAAAACCTGAATTTCCGACCCACCGAAATACCCCATTATCATTTTATACAGTCCACTTCCAATTTCCTACATGTACAGCTCGTACATAATGGTCCTTACGGCCGAATAAGTTATCAGTGTGAGTTAGAAGTCAGTTTCGAAGATTCGGCATCTCTAAAGGAGATCGCGACTTCGCCTGAAAATTTCAACTCCGATTTCGGCAAAAACTGTTTTCCGACGAACCAGGAGCGAAGATAATCTTCTTCCGGCCAATATTGTGTTTCGCACGGACTTCAATTTCAGGAGGAATCTTTCGAGTCGATCATAGAAACAGGTAGTACCTACCATACTCGAAAAGGTACGTCCCCGCATGCATTTGTTTTTCGACCATTCGGCTAACTGCCTACCCACGCACGACTTTCCCGATCCATTTCACAAATTCCTTGTTGTTTGAAACTTTTTCATTTCACAAAATGCCCAAAGATCAAAAAGGGGAAGGATTGAAACGGGCAATTCACAAGCGGGAAGTAATCTCAAATTCGCTTGCCCGATTCGGTAGTTCCATTGCCGTTTAGGCTGTTGATGAAAATCCCCCAGATTTGAATTTAGTTCGAGTCAAATTGGAAAAAATCGAGCCACTTTGGGCAGAATTTGATCAAGTTCAAACGGAGATATTTTAATCCCCGTGAACCAATTGACATTCGTTCTCAGTTTGAAGATGATGTTTGCGAGTTTGTAAGTAAAGCTAGGACTCTTAAAGATCCAAGAAGTCGATACTGTCTCGTCTCACGGGGAAACAAGTATAAAACTGCCAGATCTCAAACTTCCAAGGTTTAGTGGGAAGTACGACGAGTTTCAGTCTTTCAAGGAGTAATTCAAGTCCATTATTGATTCTCGGGACGACTTGGTACCTGTACAGAGATTTCGCTATTTGAAGGGGTGCCTGAAGGGCGATGCAAATGCGGTCCTCAAGGGCATGGAAGTCACGAACGACAATGGGGTATTTCAGTCAATTATTTTTATTTTTTTTCAAAAGAGTGTGGCTCAGGAATAACGGTAATCGGGTCTGTTCGTCGAGAAAATGTTTTTAAAACATATTGTTTAGTAATGCATGCATTCCAGGGGACGTCCCATTGGATAAGCATTAGATCAGTTTAACCAGTTGTTAAGTGATAAAACTGTTTCACTCGATGTAATTTATTTATTACTTTAGGCAAGACATACTGACCCCCCCCCCCCCAATCATTATCCACCATAACATTTCTAGTGGCATGGGAGCCTCGAATCTGAAGAGCATTTTAAAATCTATGATCTACGATACCCAACATGCGAATTCGAGTTCCCCCCCCCCACCACCCCAACGCCAACCAAAGCGGAATTACGTCGTAACATTGAACTTTCATCTGTTAGTTTTAGTAGGCAGTCCGTCGAAGTCCACATCCGTATTCAAGGTGAAACACACACAAAAAAAAAAAAAAACACGAAATATGCGGTTTATGGTGTCCTGGCACCATGGTGGCACCACTATTAGTTCCATGGTCGCACAGAGAATAATTCATGAAAATCCGGAGGTATAATGAGAATTTTTCCTCAATTTCAAAGCTTGTGGACAGTTACTAAGCAGTAAAAGAACCGAAATATTGAAAAATCGGATATTTTGTGAATATTATCCCCCCCACTCGCCCCCTCCCCTTGCGAATTTTGGTACTCGGGTGAAATTATGTACAACTCGGAAGTTATTTGAGTCAAACAAAAAAAGAAACACGCAAATCGGTTGGAAATTGAGGCCAGGGCAGAGTTTACAAGATTACGCCCGCAAACGCACGTTTTTTAAGCATTAACCCCCCCTTTCCCCCCCCTTAAAAAGCAAAATTCAAAATTCCGGCGCCGTAGTGCACAACTAGATAGTTTTCCGCGTTGATGAAAAAATGAACCACAAAAATCGGTTGAGAACTAAGGGCTGTGCAGAGTACACAAGATTATGCCCAAAAACGCACGTTTTTTGAGCATTAACCCCCCCTTTCCCCCCCTTAAAAGGCAAAATTCGAAATTCCGGCGACGTAGTGCACAACTAGATAGTTTTCCGCGTCGAACAAGAAAAGAACCAGGAAAATCGGTTGAGAACTAAGGCCTGTGCAGAGTACACAAGATTTTGTTACACACACACACACATACACACACACACACACACACAGACATACACCTATGGTTTTTTTCGCGGATTTGGATTCAGAATGGTCTAAAACGGATTACTGTGTGGTTATTTTTTTTTCTGTTGAGTGTTGTCCAACTTCACCCCAGATCGATCGCATAAGGACGCCCAAGTCTTACTGTGGGACGTCCTAAAAAGGGGAAGGATTGAAACGGGCAATTCACATGCGGGAAGTAATCTCAAATTCGCTTGCCCGATTCGGTAGTTTCATTGCCGTTTAGGCTGTTGATGAAAATCCCCCAGATTTGAATTTAGTTCGAGTCAAATTGGAAAAAATCGAGCCACTTTGGGCAGAATTTGACCAAGTTCAAACGGAGATAGAATATTTTAATCCCCGTGAACCAATTGACATTCGTTCTCAGTTTGAAGATGATTTTTGCGAGTTTGTAAGTAAAGCTAGGACTCTTAAAGATCCAAGAAGTCGATACTGTCTCGTCTCACGGGGAAACAAGTATAAAACTGCCAGATCTCAAACTTCCAAGGTTTAGTGGGAAGTACGACGAGTTTCAGTCTTTCAAGGAGTAATTCAAGTCCATTATTGATTCTCGGGACGACTTGGTACTTGTACAGAGATTTCGCTATTTGAAGGGGTGCCTGAAGGGCGATGCAAATGCGGTCCTCAAGGGCATGGAAGTCACGAACGACAAGTTAGCTTGGGACACTCTCGATGAAAGATTCGACAACAAACGACGAGCTGTTGCCTCACATATCGAGGCAAACATCGATTGTGAAAAAGTGGAGAAGTCAATTCCCATCAAGCTGCAAAACATGTTAGACATCCTATCTTCGAATTTGCGCTGTTTGAAATCACTTGGGTTGCCTACTGAGCATTGGGATGCAATTTTGATCCATATTTTGGTCAAAAAACTTGACTCTCAATCTCGTCAACGATGGGAAAAAAAGTCTGAATTACCTACCCTTGCTCAGTTCATAACGTTCTTACAAGAAAGAGTAGATGTTTTGGAAACTCTGGACGAAGAAAAAACGTCAGTTATAAAACGTCAGTCAGGTCAAAAACTCAAAGCTTTGAATAGTACTCAAAATAGTCCTAACCAAGAAAAAACATCGGGACACTTCTTAAAGTGTAGTTTCTGCCAAAAATCTCATAAAATCTACTTTTGTAGGTTATTCAAAGCACTTTCGGTTCCCAACCGGAAAGAAGAGGTAGTGAAACTCGGATTGTGTGAGATGTGTTTAATTCCTCACTCAGATGCTGACAAATGCCCGAAATACGCTTGTCGCATTTGTTCCAAAGCTCACAATTCGCTGCTACATTCCGATGATCAATCACATGGTGATAATAGTTCAACATCAAATTGTGCACTCGCTCCAAATACAGCCACTAGAGCTAGAGTTTTGCTGTCCACTGCAATCATGCACATCAGAAAACCTGATGGACCAATAGGTTTGTTCCAGCAAGGCGACCGTGGTCGACCACAGTCGACCAGCGCATGCGCATTACGACTAACCACTGTTCCAGCACGACAATCTGCCCAACTTTGCGGTTGAACCACTGTTCCAGCAACTCGACCACGGTCGACCCGAACCCGAGGAGTGCTGTCGCGAGCGGTCAAGATTGGAAACCTCACACTAAAGAAACCTTTACCTTAACCTTCTCATTTCAAAACGAGCTCCACAGTGGAAGGACCTCCCAAGGTGTTTTGGTTGAGAGTTTATAGTCATCAGAGATAAGTACAAATTGGACAGTAGATGTGGATTTTTTCACCCTCCTGTTGGAAGAACTTTTTTCAGAAACGTGTGAAGCTTCAACCCAATGTCCTCAAATTTCTCGCTCTCACAAAGGAAACCTTGAAATCTCTTTACGCCCTCGTGAAGATAAATTTGCATTAAAATTGTGACTTTTCTATAACATCATACAGGGTGTCTACCATTTGGATGGACCAAACTTCAAGGATCGATTGTACAACTAATTTGCTACAAAAAATGTCTCCCGGCAATTTTTTCTTAACTCACTCAAAATGCCTTTTTTCACTTCGAAGTTTTTTTTCGCGTTTTCGACTTTACGTCATTAAAATTGCCATAAGTCCTGTTATTTACCAAATAAATTCAAATTTAAGGATATTGTTGGGAAGAGCGTTAAATTTTCAAGCTGCCCAGTGTTAAACCAAAATCTTTTGGAATTAAACCATTTCTAAAAAATCAAGTCAAAAAGCAAACATCAATTTTTTTCGAAATATGACTCTTTTTAAATTGAAGTTTTCACTTTGAGCGCCTGTCCATTTCAATGGGCGCTCTTCAGAAAAAATATGCTTAAATTGTCAGCTTTCCAACGGTATATCAAATTTTCTTTTTTAAATTCAAATTGGAAGAGTAAATCAAGTTTGAATGCAAGAAAACGTGTTTTACAAAAAATCGCAGTGTATGGTCACTCTCGATCTCAAGATGACTTGACGAGTTTAGTATCATTTCCTATGTAATTTTTCACTCTGAATCCAATGGTGATACTTCCGAATAATTCTGAGTGTTAGAAAGTGGATTTTTCGAAGAAAACCTTCGTTTTTCGTACATAAAGTACCAACGCATTATTCGTAGATATGGTAGTGAGCATGGAGTAAAACCTTTCTATTCAATAAAAACATCAATCAGCTAGAAATTTGATGTTTTTATTGAGTAGAAAGGTGTTACTCTTCTACTTTGCTTGCTTTGGATCTGTACAATATTTTTTGCCATCCTCATCAAAGAAACAGTTTTTAGGAATTTTAAATGATTATACAGCAATGAGAAAAGGTATTTTATTCATTATGCATCCTATGCGACGATATGCAGGTATGGAAACCTGAACTCACACATACTCAGAAGTAACGCGATTTTCGACCAACTAGCTGTTGAGTGTTCCAGCAGTGGTTGAACCACGGTGATGGTCACACAACCACGATCTATAAGGCTGTGGTTTCTGGGCTCACTGCGGTCGACCGCGGTTGGCCCTGCTGGAACAAACCTAATTATACCATGCCGAATTTTGTTAGACAGTGGTAGTCAAATTTTGTAAGCAGCGCAACAGCTAAACTACTTGGCTTTCCGTTGAATTCCACCAATCATTCAGTGTGTGGAATTGGGGGCGGGTTAGCTGAATCACTAAAATTTTCGATGAGTTGCTCTATCAAATCAAGATATGAGCCATATGAAGCCAACTTTGAATTTATGGTCATTCCCAAAATTACTCTACCAGTACCTGAAAGCCCACTTGACACATCCAAGTGGAATATTCCTCCTGACTTGTTTCTGGCTGACCCCGAGTTTGCTAAGCCCCAGAAAATCGATATGTTGATAGGCGCTGAGCTATTTTTCAGCATATTGAAGGGAGAGCAAAGATCACTTGGAAAAGATATGCCAAGGATACAACATACCTTATTGGTTGGGTCGTAGGAGGTAAGATGAAGGGTACCAAGAGAGCAGAATCGATTTCAATGTTGAGTGTCAGCAGCTGCACCTCATTGGATGAGGGTCTGAGAAAGTTCTGGGAGGTAGAAGAGGGAACTCTTCAGACACGTTACACACCTGAAGAAAAGGCATGTGAAAAACTTTTCACTGAAACAACCAAACGAGACGAAACTGGTCGTTTCATAGTGCAGCTGACTAAAAACGAGAAATTCGTCAAACTTGGTGAATCCAAGTTTTCTGCTTGTTAGCGATTCCTAAACTTGGAAAAGAGATTGGACAAACTCCCTCAGTTGAAGACTTTGTATGCAGAGTTCATGGATGAATTCTTCATGGATGAATATTCCAAGCTTGGTCACATGGAACCGGTTAAAATTGAGGATCTCGGCAAGACTAGCTACTACCTGCCTCACCAATGCTGATAGTTCCACTACAAAGCTAAGAGTAGTGTTTGATGGCTCAGCGAAGACCTCTAGCGGAATTTCACCGAATGAAACTCTGATGAATGGTCCAACTATTCAGGAAGACCTAATTTCTATTATTATCAGATTCAGAAAACACAAGTTTGTGCTTACTGCTGGCATCACAAAAATGTACATGTACAGCTCGTACACTTATGAAAACTCTCTCAAGTTTTTTGTCTCTTCAAAATAAAAATATGTTTTTATTTTGAAGAGCCAAAAAACATGAATCAATTGTTGATTAACATTATTCGACGATATTCTTGTTACTAAGAATTTGACGTTACTTTATTTTAGGCCTGACTACAAGAAGTTGAAACAGCTGCGGCAGAAGTTTCCCACAGCCCCCATCATGGCTCTGACTGCCACAGCGACGCCCAGAGTTCGCAAAGATATCCTTCATCAGCTGAGTCTTCACTCCCCCAAATGGTATGTTGAAACGCCGAAACGTTCATTTCAAGCCGAAACCGAGTCTCTGTTTTCTCGTTCTCGGAAGACGTAAAAGTCGGAAAATCCTACCTACTCAGACCAGAGTTCCTATGTCGACCAAACGAAAGTTATTTTCGGCTCTCTATCAAAAGATGGCAATTTCTCCATCAGGGAAAAACTGGTCCTGTGTAGCACCTATTGTTAAAGCTGTTTTTCCAGTCAGTTTCACATCACTTTTTTGTGGCTTCGGCCTATATTTAACCCTTAACTTGGCAAGGAAAATGCAGGTCGACCATCAGCTCCAATATTTTTTCAATTGGTGTCAAATACGCTAACAAACAGAACCTTCATCAAACTCGTTATTCTAGATAATCAAGATAAATTCTAGAAATCAAGTTAAGAAAAACCATTTCCACCCAAACTAACAAGAAATTGAGGTATTTTCGCGAGATTTGTCTCCGAATATCGTAACAGTGTGTGCGCCTGGGTAGGAAAAACTGTTTATTGTTATTTTTAATCTAAGGTAGACCTCATTCTGAGAATTTTGGTACCAACCGCGACCTTCTAGCGTGTGTAAATCTTTTCGTATGAATTTTTAAAGTTTCGACCGTTTATGACGTCACAGTGGGCTGGGGGGTCCCGCCCAGGCGAGGGGGGCGCGTGACGTCATAAACGGTCGAAACTTTGAAAACATAGAAACAGATCTACTCACGCTAGAAGGTCGCGGTTGGTGCCAAAATTCTCAGAATGAGGTCTACTTTCGATTAAAAAATCGGCCATATTTGTCTTGAAATATCCGAAATTAAACCACCATAACGTTTTGGGATTTTTTTTTATCGACGTGGGAAGATTGATGTGGCTTTCAAGCTACATTGCCATGTTAAGGGTTAATCCGTAGGGCAAGTATAATTCTATATAGGGTAGGTGGGGAAGTTCCTGCAGTTTCAAATGGGTGAATTCCCACAAATTCAAATGTATTCCATTTAAAATGATGAACCAGTGCGACATCAATCAATTGTTAGAACCTTTCCGTTTCAATTTTTTCTTGTTTGTTAAAACCCTTGTTACGATCGCTGAAAATCCCCATCTGCTGGGAAAGTACCATGGGAGTATTTGACATTTTTTAATGGGAGAGTGCGCCTTGATTTTTTTAGATTTTTAATCGAAATTAGACTACATCCTGAGAATTTTGGCACCAACCGCGACCTTCTAGCGTGAGTAGATCTGTTTCTATGATTTTTCCAAGTTTCGACCGTTAATGACGTCACGCGCCCCTCTCGCCTGGGCGGGACCCCCCAGCCCACTGTGACGTCATAAATGGTCGAAACTTTAAAAATTCATAGGAAAAGATTTACACACGCTAGAAGGTCGCGGTTGATACCAAAGTTCTCGGAATGAGGTCAACATTGGATTAAAAATAACAATAAACAGTTTTTAGGACGTCCCACAGTAAGACTTGGGCGTCCTTATGGGATCAATCTGGGGTGAAGTAGGACAACACTCCGTTCCGTGTCGGTCTGTCTGTGGTCAATCCTTGTCCCGGGCAAAACTATACTAACCTGTTGTCCGATTTTGATGAAATTTTCAGGGATTGTGCGGGTTAGGTCCTAGACGGTCCCCTATCAATTTCAGCATCTTCGGACCAATAGGAGCGAGTGCGCATGGGCAAACGTGAATTTCCTGGAACCTCGGTTTCTCGGTTTCTAATGAACCGATTTTGCTCAAATTTGGAGGTTAGTTAGGGACTAACTTCTAAGAGACACCCTATAAGTTTCAATCAAATTGGTCAAGCAATAGCCGCTGCGCATGCGCGAACTTTAAATTTATTGTTACAACCAAAACTCCGCAACTATTCAACCAATTTCGATGAAATTTTCAGGGATTGTGTGGTTTAGGTCCTAGACGGTGGACCGCTAAATAAAATTCTACGTTGAAAATACAACATATTATAAACTATAATACCTTATAAAAATTATAAAAATATTATAAACATTAATACCTGCAACCCTATCCCGCATATAATCGCCAATATTTTGGTATTCAATAACTCTTTGAATCATAATTTTTTCGCCAAGTGATTCTATACGTCCATGTTACAATGAGTGAGGAAGCTATACTGCCTACCCAACTTGGCAGACGTTTTTTTATTCTACGCGGAAACCCATCTAGTTGTGCACTACGTCGCCGGAATTTCGAATTTTAAGGGGGTGAAAGGGGGGGGGGGGTTAATACTTTAAAAAACGTGCGTTTGCGGGCATAATCCTGTAAAATCTGCCCAGGCCTCAATTTCCAATCGTTTTGAGTGTTTCTTTTGTTCGACTCATGAATCTTCCAAATTGCACACTATTTCATCAGAGTATCAAAATTCGCAAGGGGAGGGGGAGAGTGGGGGATAAGATTCACAAAATATCCGATTTTTCAATATTTCGGTTCCTTAATAGCTTACTGATTGTATCTAAGCTTTGAAATTGAGGATAAATTCTCATTATACCTCCGGATTTTCATGAATTATTCTCTGTCCCACCATGGAACTAGTAGTGGTGCACCGCATATTTGTGGGTTTTTTTTCGTGTTTCACCTCGAATACGGATGTGAACCTCGACGGACTGCCTACCAAAACAAATAGACGAAAGTTCAACGTTACGAAGTATTGCCACTTTGGTGCCAGACTGGCACCATTGGCGGGGAAATGATATGGTAAATAAGGGTGAGGGGGGGATCACTATTTGCCTATAATACTTAATAAATTACATGCAGTGAACAGTTTTTTCGCTTACCAAATGGTATTAATTGACCCAATGGCTTTTCCTACCCAGGCGCACACCCTATTATGGCTTATCACTAAAGGTATGGGGACTTTCAACTATAGTAATAATAATAATCATAATTTAATAATAATTTCCCCAACCTATCCTACATTAAATTTTAAAATATAAATTGAATGTTTAATTATAGAGTTCTTTGTGTCAGTAACAGTTTATTTGGTCCAAGGTTTCGGTTTAACCCATGTTAAACATTGTTCAGGTTTCTGTCGAGTTTTGACCGGCCTAACCTCAAATACGAGATCCTTGAAAAGAAAGGTGCCCGGACTATAGTTGAGATCACAGCACTCTTGAAAACGAGGTAAGATTTACAAAGTACCTTAATCGTGTTGCAGTGGTTTGGTGTATGTATGCTCTAGACACTTTATTTTTGATATATTGGAATTCGGTGTTGTGCTTCCAATTAAATCATGCGAGTATCTAATACGTACAATCCCAACGGTACGTGTACGTCGCCGATTGTCTGGGATACCCGAGTTCGCTTCCAGGCCGTGACATCAACATTTTGTCCACATGTTGCCTGCTTTCAGCAGGCTTTTCAGCTAGTTTTCAAATAAACGTGTGGTTACCGCATGGAACAGCGACAATATACCTCAAACCTCTGAAACAGTCAAACGGCTCCAGCTAGTTGGCCTTCAGTGGCGCCTCCTCCAGGCAAACATAGCAAACACTGTTTGCCTTACTAAAAATAAGCAAAATGAATAAATTAATTTTTTCGAGATTCTCCTATATTCCCATTTTTTGCAAGTAATATAATAGCCAATTTTGGAAAATTTTAATATAATTTAGGTACTTTTTCATTATTACCAAGTAAATTAAATGAAATAGGAGAATGGAATAAGAAAGTACGTATTTTGCCTTGGATACTAGCCCGCAACACACCTTAGAATTGGAGAGGTCGGTAATGTAGATGATTGTAGATGATAAGCGAACTAGCGCGGGGGCTGGTCCTCCTTGCATCGCTGGATGCAAGGCAAGCAGTTCAATAAAATGAATTTTTTGGGACTGTTTAGAGTGAGAGGCGACGATTGGCGGGTGGTCAGCGTGGTGTCAAGTATTGCTGTACCCCCACTACCACGCTATCAGCTGTTGCAAACAATCGGAGACCTGTTTCGTGACCTTGAAAGCAAAGAAACTTGGAAGATGAGCCGTGGATACTAATTAACCCACGCATGGCAAGACATAACATATCCATCCAACCACATTATCTCAAGGAAGGAAAACTTAGTTTTTTCGCCACCGCAAATAGCGGCTGCCTGGCGCTGACTTGTGTCCCATTCCCGATTTTGCTGTACCTAATCGTTTTTCTTGTTGATAGGTACCTACATGGAAATAAAATTATTTTTATTATGCAATTTTGCATAATATTGAACCCTCCGATGGTTTACGTTTGAGGTAGGTAGCTACTACGTATATTCTGAAAATCGAATATAAAAAAATCGTGGAACTTTCCTTAATTATCATGGACCGATTTTGATGAAATTTGGTATAAGAGCTCCATTTGGGGTCTAGTTGTGCCCCGAAGGTTTTGTCAGTCACTTCTGAGCGGTGAAACATTAGGGCTGTAACTTCTTAAGGCCCCCTCTCACGAAAACTCTCGTTATGAAGGTATTGTTTTTTCACCAATTTGAGATAGGTACCATTGAATTTTTAGAATCGAATGAACCCACCCAGAGGATAAACTATTGGCTCTCCATGAGAACTTGAAGGTTGAACTTACGATAAATGAGAAACACGAGTGTGAATCGCAAAAGAGGCCTCATCACCTTAAAAATTTTAGCTGACCAAAATGCGATCGATGTTCGTTTCTTTGGGTTGTACATGTTTTGCTTCCTTAATCAACCTGTAATCAAATTTCTAAACCAAGGAATTCTTTATATCTTCAAATGGAGTGTGAAGAGTTTATTTCATCTAAATAAACAACATTTTGAAGCGAAAACATGATTGGTAGGTAGTGACGAGGGTAAAGCTGACGCTTGATCTTCAGACAAATAATAAACCTTTGTGTAATAATTTGCAGCGTTTTTCATTATTGTTTATTCCTCTGTGACTGGCCAAGCTGTTTGCCTCACGAATATTCTCACCAGACGCCCCTGTTGGCCTTCCTCCTCTCCACTTTCCGGACACACACCACAAATGCTTTTTTGGGAAAGAGAGAGGCGGGAGTCAATAAATACCCTGCTGTTGCTGCTCCACGAGGACACATCAACCAGAAAACTTACAAGCGAATTATCTTTCAAAAACCTCTATCACCCAGCTAGGCATTTTATAGTACCTCAAACGATCTACCTGGAAACCTGGTTTTGTGTTTACGAGAATCCATCGTCCTTCCTATTAGTAACGCGGTTTAGTGGAGATCAGAAACTAATATCTTCACCTTTCTATTTTTGGCAATCCGGTTTTGTGAACACCAGAAACCAAATTCCCTTCAATTTTCCAATCTCTCAACCTCATCCACTTTATCTTCAAATTTTAGAGTCAGATAAATAAACGAGTCAAAGTATTAAATTCAGTCAGTCGGATCGACAAAGTAAATTTCTCAAGTAATTCAAAATTCAATAGTAACACAATAATCGGTATAAATGTAGATGCATCCTGTCTGTACACTTGAATCATCCTTGTTTGTTGGCGATTTTGGCATGTCATTAATAATTGATTATTTCGCAAAGTGAATTGAAAAGTGATACGATTAAGTGGCATCCACGATTGTCCATTCATCCAAGTCTTTTTTTTCATTTCTTTGTTTCCATTCATACAAACAGTTTTATTTCTTGTTTTACGTGTTTCTTCTCACCTTCCATCAAGGCAAAATCTTTCTTGGGTAACTGCAAAACTACTCCTTCTGGTGGCAACCTAAAAAGGTACTAATTGAAAATAAATGTGCGTGGGGATCCCTACGAAGTTATTATTGAGTGGAGGTTGTTCTAACTGGATTTCATCAAAATATCGAGAGGACAAAAATACTGAAATACAGTTAACTAGACATTGAACATCCCAAAAGAAGTGGTCAATCATGGCGACATTGGTGTAATCGATTATTTGAAGCATAGTCTTGAAATAGAGTTGGAAATATTCTGATGGAATAACCAGCTCGTATTTCTACCCAATGATTCAAATATAGTTTTATTTTATTAAATAATTATAATATAGATATGAACTGGGTATGGTTCAATAACAAAACGGAGTGTGGTTTATATCGATTAACTCTTTAATCGTATATGAGGTCCGAAATGAAATGAGAATGGATTTTGGGTATCAATGGAAACCGCAAAATATTAAAATATGTGGAGAGATCACTTACCAGGAGCAAGGCAGGAAAGTGACTGAATGCCGAGCTCGTTCCCAGTCTAGGAGAGTAGGGACGCCTCCTCAGGCCTAGTCCGCGTAGCAGTTCGCGGAACTGCTACACTCCCCCTCTGGGTTTTAAAAATTTTGGAACAAAATTTTTGCGGGTGGTAGGATAGGTAGAGGTTGGATGGTGGTTAGTACAAAAATAATTCAGTAAATCAATCCTAGGGACCCTCGGCAAGGAAACCGTGCCTGACGCGCACCCGTAGCGCTATGGTTGGCTGCCATGGAAGGTGCGTTCAAGCTGGACAAAACCTGCTGGCGACGTCGTAGACGTTCTCATTGTTGTTTGAATGTTTTTCAAACGTTTATGTTAACTTTTGTTAGGTAACATTTGTATTAACAATCATTTTGTTTTAACATTTTTTGTATTTAACATTAGTATTCTTGTTTTTTTTTCTTTGTGTTTGTTTTTAAATTGTTAAGATTGTTGCTTGAGGCTCCCGGCGTACTTGATGGCTTTGGGTGGGTTATTCGGCTGGATGGCCTTCCAATCTTGTTCCATGTTCCCGTTTACGTCTCTTGGGCATGTAACACAGTATGATATACGTGATTAATATTATGATTGTAGTTCTTTTACAAATAAAACTTAGGTAATGTTTTTTTTTTGTTTTTATTATTACGTTTTTTGTTTTTGTTATGTCATATCATGTTGGTTGTGGGAATGGTTTCAACTGACTGACGTGTTGTGTCTCAACATCGTTATTGTCTAGTTTGTTTACCAGTGTGTATGTGACCGGCGATAGTACCTTGTCAACTATGTATGGTTCACTGTATGGGTCCTGTATTTAATCGTATATGAGGTCCGAAATGAAATGAGAATGGATTTTGGGTATCAAGGGAAACCGCAAAATATTAAAATATGTGGAGAGATCACTTACCAGGAGCAAGGCAGGAAAGTGACTGAATGCCGAGCTCGTTCCCTGTCTAGGAGAGTAGGAAGGCCTCCTCAGGCCTAGTCCGCGTAGCAGTTTGCGGAACTGCTACAGTCTGTGAAGTCACAGTGATACCACATTTAACATCAAAACACGCAATCGCACCATACCGTAAGAATTTGGAGAACAAAGTAAATCCAAACATCATGAGGTATAATCCCTTTGAAGGCATTCACAGTGGTGTTACATGAGATGTACCCTGTGAGTGAATCTACCGCGCGTGAACAACACCAATCACAAATAATTGTTGTTCGTAATATATTTTATCACCTAGAAATAGTTACATATTGAAGATTTCGAATTGTAATACGAAAATTTTCCATCAGGTTTGCCAGAGACTCGGGAATTGTTTATTGTTTCTCCCGCAAGGAATGTGATCAAACGGCTCAAACTCTTCGGCTGAATCAGATCAAAGCTGATGCCTATCATGCAGGACTGTCCGACAGCCAAAGAACAGACATCCAGACAAAGTGGATCACTGATAAGATCAAAGTAAGTTCTGTGCTTTTTCACATTCAAAAACCTTTTGAATGCGCGGAGGAAATTTGTATTTTTATGGACTACTATTTTGCTTCCGAGTCTACCGAGGTAGCGGAAGCAACACCACATTCAAGTTGTTTTCATTTTTCAAGGTTAAAAAAAGTTCTCCAAAATCAAAATTTCCACTCGGCGTTTCAGACCTTCCTGAATAATTTTGGATCCGTGTCTGTCTAGGTGTGTATGTGTGTCTGTCAGGAAATCCTTGCCACAGCCACAACTTCTACATTTCTCATCTGATTTCGATGAAATTTTCAGGGACTGAGCGATTTGGGGTGGAGGTGGTCCGCCATGACAATCAAGGACCCCAAATTGAAGTATTTTGTGCGCATGCGCAAATGTGAAATCCTTGTAACAGCCATACCTTTTACATTTTCCAACAATATTCAGAGGTTGTGCCAAGGACGAAAAAAAAAGTTCTCCAAAATCAAAATTTCCACTCGCGTTTTGCGTTTTAGACCTTTCTGAACAATTTCGGTTCCGTGTCTGTGTGTCTGTCTGTCTGTCTGTCATGAATTCCTTGTAACGCGCATAACTATACGAAGTTATTGTCCGATTTCTATGAAATTTTCAGGGATTGTGCGGGTTGGTGTGTAGACGGTCCCTTTTGAAAATCATCATCCCCGGACTGATAGAAGCGACTGCGCATGCGCAAACGTGAATTCCTTGAAACGGCCATAACTTCTACATTTTCCATTCGGTTTCAATGACATTTTCAGGGATGTTACAGATTAGTATTTAGATGGTCCCCTATGAAAATCATCACCATCGGACTGATAGTAGCCACTGTTTATGCGCAAACGTGATTTTCCTTGTAACGGCCATAACTTCAACTGTCCCCCAGGGGTCGCGGGTTCGAATCCCAGCCGAGGCTAAGTATTTTTTTGATCCAATCACATACATCTACTCACTTAATTTTTCATCCGAATTTGATGTAATTTTTCCAAGTTTGTCCAGATTAGCGTGTAGATGGTCCCCTATGAGGGTAGTGGAAGGTACTTAGAGATTGGTGTTTTGAGATTAACTACTATGCATCGGATCATCTATATAATCGCGTTATGGATACGAGGAAGCTATGTGCCACACCCACTTGGCAGACTTTTTTTCTCTAGCTCGAATTCAAGACTTCCTTACCTTCTGTAATAGAGAGTCAAATACAATATAAACAAAGAATGAAAAATGAGATAGACTATACTGGTTCGACAAAACAGAAAATAAATAATTTTATTAAATACACGCTGTAATGTCTACATAGTGGTCCGTGTAATTCACATAATATTCCTTGAAGCTTCCTCTTGAGTCCTCTGAATGTCCCGAATTTTCTATCGTCCACAAGTTGCACACTCGAGGATTGGATTATTGGAACCAAAGGGAGCCGTTACATCCGAAAGTTCGTATGCTGAGAGAGTCCGGTGGTTTAAGAGTGGGCTGCCGAAGAAGCGCCAACTAGTGCGGCGGTGAAATTTACAACTGACTAGTTGTAATTTTCACCGCCGCACTAGTTGGCGCTTCTTCGGCAGCCCTTTCTTATATTCTCGACTTGGACAATCGAGAGTTAGTGAGGGACTACCCGAGGGGATCAGGTACAGTACCTGAGTAGATTGTCCCGTCGGCTATTTATAGAATCTGACTGCTCGTATAATGAGCGAACTCAGAAAACAAACGTTCCTACACCTTTCTCCAGGGAGGGCTGAAAGGAAAGCTTATGACTAGGAAATTGCGTTTTTGCTTCCGAGTCCCCAAACGGGACCTTTATACCACAGTTTCATTAATTTCGGTCCATGGTAACTAAGAAAAATGCTAATGACGGCGTAGGCGGACGGAATGATTTTTTAAATTTGATTTTGGATTCTAAGTACATACCTACCTTCAAACGTAAAACATCAAATGTTGAGGAGTTACATTTTTTTTTTTTTTTTTGCTCGATTGCAAAGGTTTCACATTGAAAATAATAAACCAAGGGTTACACAATACATCTATTCTGGAAATAGAAGATAGAAAAAATAAGAATGATGAAAAAAGGTATTCCTCATGCGAAAATTGAATTCACGTTTCCCCCTTCTCTTTAAAAATGTAATTTTTTCTCAAATTCACTAAGTGTGAAAAATGGTTGTAAAATACGTAGGTACTCAGGAATCGTTTTAGAATTGCCTGAAACGGATTTCAATGGATAAAATTTTCAAACGAATATCATTGAAGATACCCTTAGACTTTTCTCATTAGGAGGCCTCCTCCGAGATATCAACGATGACAAGGGGGTTACCTATTTTTAGTCAGGACCCCTCAGGTAGCTTGTACTGTCCTTTGACAATGCCATTCCACCCAAGGGGAGAGAAGAGAACTCTATTGGGAAAGCCTCGAACTGTTTCTCGAATCCACCCTTCTAAAACTGGGAAAATGCCGCCGAATTGCAAGCCTATGTTCCCGACATCATAACTTTTCAAAAACTGGACGGTTTCTAAAGTTCAAGCGCTTGAAATGAAGGTTGGGATCTCAGGAAGAGATCCGCCTTGTCGGATTCTCGATTTCTTATCGGCCAAAGAATAAATGACCACTTGAACAGAGCAACTCCCTTCCCCTACACTTCGAAAGGTGATTGACGCTCTCAGTGGCATTTTTCTTGCAAAGTCGAAAGGCCGATCGCTAGAGATTGCTCTAACTTGAAGAATAAAAAAATCTAGGACACGGTTCATAATTCGAGGAGCTATGATGTTGGGAAAGTAACGTTGATTCCTTATGGGAGCAGAAAACATGGCCGACTGGGCAGCCCGCTCTTAAGGGGGTCTCAGTCGCTAGCCGTTCCTTCCTCATTGCGGGTCAGTATTTCCCTAAATTGCTGGGGCTCAAACTTCAAAAGTTGTACCTAAATTATGTGTTCTAGGATTTTCGAAATTCATTAGTGAATGGGTGTGGTGAATTAAAAAAACTAAAAGACTGCCCCCATAAAAGATTACACCCATGCACTAATGAATTTAAAAAATCCTTGAACGTTTCAAATTTAGTTACAGCTTGTAAAGTTTGAGCCCGTGCAATTAGGGAAATACTGACCCGCAACGAAGAACGAATGGCAACTGACTGAGACCCCCTTAAGTTCTAATTTGTCCTATTTTTGAGCGATATGATTCTAATCATAGAGATCGACTTACGTTCAGTTTGGGACAGCTGGTCGTTCGGTTTCCACCAGCTTGTTCCCCAACGACCATCAACACCTCTATTGTGAAGAAACACAAAATTGATTAAAGTGACCCCTTCTTGTTCGTAACTAGGGCCATTTCTGAATATGAAAATATGA
Source organism: Apolygus lucorum (assembly GCA_009739505.2). Classification (NCBI taxonomy): domain Eukaryota; kingdom Metazoa; phylum Arthropoda; class Insecta; order Hemiptera; family Miridae; genus Apolygus; species Apolygus lucorum. The sequence continues at coordinate 1,731,101 of CM019179.2, read as the reverse complement.
TTATGACAATTCCGTATTTTGTGTACATCGTATAGTTCAAGTTATTTTCACTTTTCAGGTGGTTTGTGCTACTATTGCTTTCGGTATGGGTATCGACAAACCGGACGTCCGTTTTGTGATTCATTATTCGCTCCCAAAATCAATCGAGGGTTTCTATCAAGAAGCTGGACGAGCTGGGAGAGATGGAGAGAAGGCCCAGTGTCTTCTGTACTACAGCTACAAAGACATGCATCGCATTAGGAGTTTGATAGAGTGTGAGTACTATATTTTCCACGTTATTCTGTGTACTCGTACTATTAGTTGCTTCCTGAAAAGTTCCATTTCCTTCGATTTGTACCCATTTACGAAAAACGCTGCAAATTATTACACAATGGTTTATTATTTTTTATTTTTCTATATAGATCACTCGTCTGCAAAGCCATCAACCATCAAACATGAAGAAAAACATCGATCGCACTTCGGTCAGCTAACATTTGAACGGAGATTAGGCCTCTTTTGCGATTCACACTCGTGTTTCTCATTTATCGTACGTCCAAACTTTAAATTCTCGTAGTGAGCGAACGGTTTGTCCTACAGAGCTCCGCGTGGTCTCAAAAAATTCTAAAAATTCTATTGAATCTCAAATTGAAGGAAAAACAATACCTTTATACCATAATTTTGTGAGTTAGGGCGTTTTCAAAATTTCAAAATTCATTTTGGAACCCTTAGAAGTGACCTACATCAACCAAAATCTTATGGGCACAACTAGACCCCAAATCGAGCCAACATACCAAATTTCATCAAAATCGGTCAATGCTAAGTGGCAAAAGCGCCGCGTACGGCGGACGGACGGCCAAATTTTTATTCGATTTTGGTTTATTATTTTCAATAATGAACCTTTGGAATCGACCAAGAAAAAAAAATGTTTAACTCCCCCTCAAAATTTGATGGTTTACGTTTCAAGGTACGTAGAATCCAAAAATCGAATAAAAATTTGGCCGTCCGTCCGCCGTACGCGGCACTTTTGCCACTTAGCATTGACCGATTTTGATGAAATTTGGTATGTAGGCTCCATTTGGGGTCTAGTTGTGCCCCGAAGATTTTGGTTGATGTAGGTCACTCCTCTAAGGGTTCCAGAATGAATTTTGAAAACGCCCTAACTCAAAAAATTTTGGTATAAAGGTATTATTTTTCTTTCAATTTGAGATTCTATAGAATTTTTTGAGACCACGCGGAGCTTTGTAGGACAAACCGTTCGCTCACTACGAGAATTTAAAGTTTGGACGTACGATAAATCAGAAACACGAGTGTGAATCGCAAAAGAGGCCTAATCTCCGTTCAAATTAAAACTGACCGAAATGTGATCTATGTTGAAAAATAAACCATTGTGTAATAATTTGCAGCGTTTTTACATTTTACGCGGAAAATTAATGTAGTAATGGCAATTTTAGTGTCAGAAGGTCGAAAACATGAGAAAAAATATACTTTAAAATAGTTGGTTAACAATGCCAAGAGACATTTTCTTACTTAGATTAGTTGTAGAGTCGATTCTACGAGTATTCCGGTCCTTAATATGGGACACCCTGCAGAGAGAACTACTTTTCGTAGATACGTGCAGTTGTCTTGTATGATATTTCTCTCTCTCTCTCTCTCTCTCTCTCTCTTTTCCCTCTCCCTCTCTCTCTCTTTCGCTCTCTCTCTCTGATATACTTAGAGGAATTACATAAGAAAATTACTGTAACAAACGAGGAATGAACGATGATTTTATATCGAACCGTCTCATAAGTATGCAGGCGAACTAGGCACTACTTAACTAATGTAAGTGTCAAAATTTTGAGAATAGACTTGACTGTCATATTCTAAAATTCAAACCAAATAAACTCGTGGGAGCTCTCATTCAACTGCTTTGTTGTTTTCGCGTAGTTGGCAACGACAAAGGATCACCCGAAGCCATAAAGACTCACATAGACAATTTATGGAGAATTGTGTCTTTCTGTGAGAACAAGACCGAGTGCCGTCGAACGATGCTGTTGAATTATTTTGGCGAGAAATTCGACAGGTCTCAGTGTCGATCAAGACCAGGGACGACATGCGACAACTGCTCTATTCAGGTCAGTACCGCTACTTCATGTTTGACTCCTGTTCAAAATATCCAATCTGAATTTCTTTAATACCACGGAAAAATCTGACCACTGACATGTTTTTGAACTTTTGGATGATAAATTAAGCTCGCCCAGCTGATCAGGGAAGAGGTTAGTTTGTGAATACGATCATCAGTAACAAACACAAATTCATTTTAGCAGCACTAAGGAAGCAGGAGCAGCCGAATAGAGAGGAGAAAAATACGTTCGCTCGTAGGTTCATTTATTACACAGGAACTCTGCTTTACAAATGGGGTAGATTCTTCCTAACTGTCATATCGGTACTCGGGACAAAGTTACGAGGGGGCAACAGAGCTCCGTAGAATGATAACATTCCAGTTAAAAGTAGAAACAAGCCTTCGAAATAGTCTTGTCTCTCGAGTAAACCAACTAGTTTTGATGATTTCGACATTCTTTCTCTACTTTTTCAGTCATTTGGAGGTGGAAACAAGGCTTTGAAGTAGTCTCGTCTAGTTTTGATGATTTGGGCAACGTTGTTTTAATATTCAAAAAACAGGTTTCCTCCAAAATTCAGTTTTGGAACCACGAAAAGCAGAAATTTCACTAAAACCTTGCTGGTAAAAGAATGTGGGCGCTTCAACTTGGGATGATATCTGGCTTTTACTTTTTTCTTTTCTTGAATCCTTGGCTACAACTGAGACATCGATTTTTTGAAATCGACGGATTTAAGGTCTTCCTAGGATTCTTCAACCTTCTAATGTCCCTTTGTGTGTCATTGGGAGTGAAGGAATTTGATGAAATTACTCGGTGAAAAAAAGACGTGATAAGTTAAAATAGTAATTTATAAATCGGCCGCTCAGATCCAAAACACTAGCATTCTCAGGCGCACATTTTGGTCCAAATAATTCTTTGAAAGTTTGATTGGGTCTGTTTTTCTTCATACGTGTGCTAGCTCAACGAACATCCAAGTGAACGATGAAAGCCAAAGCAGTTTTAATTAATGAAAAAATTAAAGTAATGAACAAGTTAAAGAAAAAAATCATTTTACTAGAGTGAGGAAGTAGTAGTGTTTCAGATTTGAACAGGCCATTCCCAGATCGGGGGATCTGGGTAGTATAGTATCAGATTGACTGTCATATGATTTGTCCAAACGAGAAAACGAAAAGCTGATATCATTAAACGCCCTACAGTCCTATATTCTTTATATATACATTAACTTCCCTCGACCGGGGATCGATCTCCTATCGTTCCGATTCCGAATCGGAGCTCCTACCACTGAGCTAAGGAAGCGAATGGACAGAAATGCGAAGAGGTCGCTGATCACAACATCTTCCCCCCCCCCCCCCCCCCGTTAGGAAATCTTAGGTACTCCGTTACCTAGTCAGGGCCTGCGTTTTTACAACCCATTGAGAACGCGTATTTTTGACTGGCTTCGGAGTTTTTTGTTATTGTTTTCCTTATTGACGGGGCGGGGGATCTGCTGACCTCAACGTTTGTCCGAATAGGCGGTGGCTCGACTCGTGTCTTGGGAGGGAGTTGTTTTGATGACCTAATCTTAATGAATTATTGTTTCTCTGAGAAATTCTGAGGAGACCGTTCGGGCCCGATACGACTGCGCCATACTGTTGAGTCATCAAAAATTAACTTCCCTCGACTGGGGATCGATCTCCTATCGTTCCGATTCTGAATCGGAGCTCCTACCACTGAGCTAAGGAAGCGAATGGACAGAAATGCGAAGAGGTCGCTGATCACAACACAGTCCTACCCTGTCGGCAACTCAGCCCACCATGTTTACTCTTATGTCTTTCAGACATAAAATCTCTCTTAACGAACTTTCGGTACGTTTCGCTTTCAGGGAGAATACAAATCAGTTGACATGACAGCCTTATCAAAAGAAGTTGTCAAATTTATCGGTGAAAAGTGTGGAAATTCGAGTAACAGCTCCTGGGCGACTAACTTTACTGCGAATCACGTTATTGACGTGTGCAAGGGGAGCGAAAACCAAAAAATTAAATCAACCGGTGAGTCGAAACATCTTTTATTGTCAAAACAGTGTATTCCGAAGTAGCTGTAGAATGTATCTTGTCTTCAGATTGTATGAATACTCACTTAATCCTCATCGTTTTCAGGTCACAACAGCAGCAATTTACACGGGCAAGCGAAACAATTTTCGAGGTCGGACGTCGAGCGGCTGATTCGGAAGATGACTGTGGAGGGTTACCTGGATGAAATCCACGTTCCCTCCAGGGATGGTATTGTCCACGCTTACATCAAGACAGGACCTCTCGCCCCTCAACTCATGAGCGGAAATGCCAAGGTAAGAGTGGAGTGTGTTACTATTGCTATATCCGTTATTTTAGGTAAGTAACCCCGAACAACGGTGCCTCAGAGTATGCAGTATGATTTCAATTCTATCTATTAGATTGAGTCTTCCAAGTAAAGCGTGAAGATGCATAATAGAGTATTTTTGTACTTGCCGTTTCGTTTCACACGTATCTACTCCCACACGCGAAAAGTTCCTTGACGCCAAAAGCCAACTTTTGGCGTTTGAAAAAATCCGCTGTCTACGCGAGGGTGCGCTACGTGAGGATAACCTCAGAGTAGATGGAGTTATTTTTCTTCTTCCATGGACTACCCAAAGCAGAAAACAGTAAGTTTAAGGTTGAACAGAAAAGACTATTTGTTTGTACCTACCACTACCTTGAGAGCCAAAACAAACCGGGAAAGTAACAACAAATCGTCCTTATTCAGGTCTACCAAATCCAGGACTGCAACATGCCCTGAAATCGGTAAATTACCGTCAAAACCCACAAGAATATACATATATGCAGATGATTATTGATAACTATTAAATAATATCTATAATAAAAAATCAATAATAATAAAAAATCATTAGGTAATAAATTTAAAAACAAATAATATCTATAACGTAGTAGGGATTTCTTATAATATTTATAAGAAATCGAAAAATATTATGGAATAATAAAACCTTCGGAAAATTTGGTCTGAAAAGGCCATATCACACGAGCGATTTTTCAGCTTTTTTCCGCAGAAAAATCGCTGGAACGTGAAGAGGAAGAAGTACAGTGTTTCAAGTATCCATGCAGCGGGTTTTTAATTCCACTTCCCCCCCCCCATAGCACAGCCTGCACCCTGGTGGAGCGATTTTTCTAGCTTTGGAATATTTAGAACGCGTTCTAATTTTTCTAGTCCGCCATTTTGTGCGGGAAAAAAAGCTGGAAGGAAACCATTTGAAGGTTCTCCATCGATAAGTAATTTGTGGTTGTAGCATTCCTTGATCTACTAGTTGACGTCTGTTCAGTTTTCTGCAGTTTTCCGAGAGAAAAATTAATCAGTTCTTCGTTCATTTTTAAACCTCCAACAAGTATGCCGCCGAAGGATATAGTGAATAGGTGGACAACAAGTGAAACTTCGCTTCTCATCAATTGTGTAGAGAAATATCAGAGAAATCACCACTAATGATCAAGGAAATAGGGTCCATTTTGAAGAATAATACGACAGGAGCACAAAAACTGAAGAAAACGAGATCGTAGTGACGCCACGGAGACAAGTAAAGTGATTATTTTTTCTGGGAGTGGGAGCGACGCTAAAACGTCGCTTCAAAATTCCACACTACTATAACCTGATCCAAAACTTGTAGTCACGTTAGAGTGAAAATCGCTGGCCGCCAGAATGCGCTCTATTCGCAGTTTTCTGCGGTTATTCTTCTTCAACTTCGCCTAACTTATTCTAACTTCCTCTTCACGTTCCAGCGATTTTCCAGCGGAAAAAAGCCAAAAAATCGCTCGTGTGATATGGCCTTAAGGGAGTACTAGATTGTTTAAGTGGTTATGTTGAATCCTCAAGTCAGATTTGGTATATCCTGGGGTTTGACAAGAACTTCCTCTTCTACCATGGAAATTTCTGAAATGGGGTGCCTATTCACTAGCAGAAACCTTAAATAATCATCGAATACTTGCTCAAGTTCCTTCTCAGTGGAGGAACTCTGCCAGATGGACTCACCTCATGGACTCCATCCATTCTTCCATAACTATTATCATGAAACTAGGAACATGAAAAAGAAACAATTAATATCCTATCTGAAAGGGGAACAAAATTTGAAATAGACAAGGAGTAAAAATCCGCCAAAGTAACCTTGCCAACTTAACTTATAAGCGTGACGTTAACGTCCCTACAGGAGTTCATTTTTCACGATTTCACGGAGGAGATCTGAAAAAAAGGACGTGGAAAGTTAGCATCTACGAGTGCTCGCGCTAGCTGCTCTTTTTCACGTTTCGCGTTTTGTCAACACGGGAAGTACAAAAATACTCTATTCAGAACCGCACTGAATAAGTACTGGTGTTTCTCAAGGAAGTGTTCTTGTGCGCCATGTACACCTGCGTTTTGGCACAGAGAGCACAATGGGGGGTGCGCCTTGATTTTTTAAAGATGTTTAATCGAAAGTAGACTACATTCTGAGAATTTTGGCACCAACCGCGACCTTCTAGCGTGAGTAGATCTGTTTCTATGATTTTTCAAAGTTACGACCGTTTATGACGTCACGCGCCCCTCTCGCCTGGGCGGGACCCCCCAGCCCACTGTGACGTCATAAATGGTCGAAACTTTAAAAATTCATTGGAAAAGATTTACACACGGTAGAAGGCCGCGGTTGGTACCAAAACTCTCAGAATAAGGTCTACCTTAGATTTAAAATAAACATAAACAGTTTTTCCTACCCAGGCGCACACCCTATTGCAACGTTTGCAGACGACAGACATATCTGAGCTTGGAGTGGAGAAACAAACCGAGTAAAAATCCCTAAACTCAGAAGATGTATTAGACATCTTCAAGACTGGACTTCGAGCAGCATGTTGACTTTTGTCATCACGATTATTCCTCAGTCTTTGCCAAAACAATATTGCATGCCAGTGAAGCCTAAGTGTACCTAAGTTAAGCATGGCCCTGGATGCTTGACTGTGGATGAATAATTTAATTATTCATTATTATTATTATTAATTTAATAATATATTAAAGTTAATATGTAGGCGCTATAAAATCCATAACAAATTAACATTGTACAACCAAATCCCCTAAACCTGTTTAGACTAAGGAGCTCAGTTCGCAACCTGGCAGAAAATGACACTTCTCAGAAAACCTAGTTAGAAATATCACTTTTGATGGCTCCAAACCTGCTCACGGGAAAAGTGACACTTAGGCTTTCTAGCGTTTGTTTTTAGATTATCAAAATAATTCCATTCCTAACCGCTAGAAGGCAGTCCGAGATCTCTTTTTCAAGCCCCAACTCAAAATCGAAAATTTAGCAGAAGTGTCACTTTTCTCGTCGGTTTGCGAGTTGATGGGCTGGACTGCTCAGAGCAAGTTATACAACGGCTCCAAATGAATTAACTTGAACGTTGTGTCGATGCATACCGCTAAACCAGAGACCCGAAAAACTTCAGAACCTTCCAGATAGGGGAATGTCTAATCACCTTTCCTGGGAATGGGGTAGTTGCATGATATTTTTTTGTATTTTTTCTGTGTAGAGAATCTCTATTGAAGTACGAATCTGCAAATAAAACTCCCAGAAACGCTTCCTAAAAATTTAGAGATTTTTTCAAAGAACGGGATTCTCGGATTCAGGCGGGAAAACCTACACACGGCTTGGACGCTGCGGGGTGGGGGCCACGTCACGGGTGTGAAGGGGGCCAAGAGACCGCTACACCACTGTTACCCTGACGCAAGGTTGTGTTTTCATACTGAATTTTGCTAGCAGCGCGATCGAAACATGTTGCATCCAAGATTTCATTTCCTTCTGGCATTTCCCCCACTGTAATTGAAACCTTATATGGTTGAGAAGAAACGCGGTGTTCTGGTGATACTCGAGCCACAACCTCGCAAATTCGCTAGATTCTTCTAAGTTGGACATAACCAACATCCTTTTATTTAACAATTTACAAACACTCATTGGTAGTACATTGTACAGGATAATGACACTACGATGAAACTTCCAATAAATGAGCTACTGCAACCATTTCGATGAAGAAGTACTACACTCGAGAAAATAACTGACCTCTTACTTTCTATAAAAGTGTCAACTTACCTCACATTATTGGCTCCTCTTATTTCGGCGCTGACGAACTTGTTGTTATTGACGTAAAAATCGTACAACATGCCAACGTTTATGTTCGGAATATTTTCCAGGGAAGCCACCTCGAAACTCTAGTCGATGGCTCTCCTTTTTGGCATATTGACATTTTATTTCAATACTTTGGCACATAAACGAAAAAAGTTACTTTTGGTTTTCTTATGATTTATACTTACAACCAAGTCATTTCTACCGAACTCTATCTTCGTCATTCGTGTTCATAGAAAAATTGTTCACCACTCGTTGGAAAGCCCTAAATGTTTGCATAAATTATATACTGCCAAAACCGCTGTACTTACGGAAGAAACTGAGATATATACCCCTGAGTTGAAAGAACTGTCAACAACAATCGAAAGTAGATAATCGGGTAGGTAGGTACTTAGCGAGAAAAAATGAAGACATGTGTTGCAGACTCGTATGCAAGCGTTTATTAAAAGCTTCTTGAAATTTTACAGAGAACATTATCTTTTCCAAACCAATCAACTAATAAATTATGGTAAATACCGGTATAAACTATCATATGAACTCGGACCGCACTCAACCGACTACGTGAAAAAGTACTCTGATAACGTGACCATAAAAGTAACGCGAGGTTTCAGCGCCAACGTATCAACAAGAAAAACAACCAAAATATGCTTCAAAACTTTCAATTTAAACGATTAATTCATAAATATAAAGCCTGAAAAATATATTTCAAAGTTTTTTTAATCATCACAATTATTTTCTAACTATATTTCAATGTTTCTGACTCGAATTGTCCTCGATGGCAGTGATCTCAACGCACTCTATCGTGAGATTCTCGTTTAGGGATGACGTAAGAGGAGTGGCCCGCCAACACTAAAAGTACGGTACTTCTTTATTGAAATACGGCTAAACTAAATGGAATTTCGAACTGAAAACTGGTGCAGACACGTTTTTAAGTGCGCTAAATTCGAATCTGAAGTCAAAAACACGGAATTCCGACCCATGCAACTACCCCATTCTTCGACGAGGTAGCACTCTGGGACCAGAAAGTTTGGGTTTGGCGACAGAAACCATTAAAACCATGTGTAATTGAAAGGATTTGGGTTTTCCAATGTTTTCGATGTCGAAGGTATCAGATATGGTCCGGTCGGCCCGGGGGCGGCTTGTGTGGTTGGTCTCTGCTATTATAAGGGCCGTCGAGCTGTTAATACGGCTCGATGGTTAGGGCTGCCTGTCTAGAAATAGGAAGTGGCCCCGGGAGCCGCCATGGTGGGTGGGTCCGGGACCGCCCGGACTGCCCCTCACATTTTTCATTATAAATTTATTTTTTAGGAACGAATACTTTGTTAATTGTTGACGCATTTATACCTGTATTAAGGGTGAACAAATAAAGAACGTTATAAGAGCTGCTGTACGAGCACCTGTTAAGGAGTAATCTTGCCTATCATTCAACCTTATATAGCTTATCTTTTAGTTATAACGCAGAAAATTAGAGATCTGATACGGAAGACATTCCCATATTCTTGATTCTTACTTTCTTGGTGTCAACTGATTCACTTTACCTTCAGGTTGAGTTGGCCATGTTGTCTTCATCCAAGGCCACTGCTGCTGCTGCTGCCTCCGCAGCGACGGACTCAGATGATTCTGAAATCACCGAGATTGAAGACAGCTGCTACCTCGCTCTTCTTGAAAAAGTCAAAGAACTTGCTCTGGAGCGGAAAGTCAACTCGAATTCCATCATGAACACTGAGGTACTTTGAACTATAATTACAGTACCTGGATCGAAGAAGCTGCTTAGAATAGTTGAGCATCTGCTTGAACCTTCGATCAGTTCTTAAGTATTTCCAAGAGATTAGTTTAGGATACAAATTTACAATATTGAACTCAATGTCGTGTACTAGAATTGAAGATTTCATTTGAAATTAGGTCGCTGTGATTAGCTCTTGTTTTCCCACATGATTGGGAGCCGGCTCAACGTTTGTTCAACAAACTTTGTTGTAGATCTTCAGCAGTTACATGCGGTGCCTTTCCAGACGCAGGAGGTTGCAAGTTCCCTTGGGTGCAGGCTCCTCCATCCAAGGGAACTCTGAACGCTAAATCCCAAAAAAGGGTTTTCCTTCGATAAAACAGAATTACGAGTGTGAATCACAAAAGAGGTCTAATCTCCGTTGAATTTTTAGCTAACCAAAACTCGATCGCTGTTCGTTTCTTCGAGTTGTATTCAGTTTTGCTTCCTTAGCAACCTGTAATCAAATTTCCATATGAAGCTCCCTATTTGGTAGGTTAGAAAAAACGCTGCAAATCATTGCCCAAAGGTTAATTATTTTCTGTATAGATCACCCTTCTGTATAGATCCCTCCCTACCAACTTTTTTTTACCTACCAGCTAGGTACTACCTACCTCACCATACTGCCTTCACACCTTCACAATGAAGTTTATTAGAAAGAACTAAACGCTTCACAATCGAATTTTTTTAGTTTATTTGAGCAGACATTCGAATTCAGAGGAGCATCTAGAACACGGCCCGCAGGGGTTGCGCACGCTTCCTAGCGACACTGCAACGAATTTTTTTTCGTGAATTTTTTTATCGACGACTAAACTAAAATGGCCTTTTTTCAATCACACGCCAATTCAAATCTTATTGCACCGTTAAAAAAAAACGTTAAATTTCCAATTTTCATTTTCATTATCTCATTTTAGTTATTTGTTTTCCATTATTTCATTTCATTTTATTATTAGTTCGTCTTTGTTTTTCATTATCTTTGCTTCTATTATTGGTAACATCGGTCATCCCAATTATCCTGCGCTCCTGGTGGGGCCAGGGAGAACTAGCTCCAGTATGACACCTACTGTTAGCAGATTGAAAGAATGCGGCTGACCTATTTCCCAAAGGGTATACTTGCTAACATAGACGACTACCTGTTCTAAAATCTTAGGTAGCCTGGTGAGTCGGGCTGGGGGAAGGGCCAAGCCTCTGTATCTCACCCCTTTGTAATTCGGGCATAGAGCAACTTGAGTCATAATGAGGTAGATAATTCGGTAGATGATTGATAATGATAGATAATTGATTGAATTTGACGCCCATTCCCACAATGTCCTTATTTTTACAGTAAATTAATATAGTTATGGTTAGGGTAGTTATAGTTATAGTAAATTAGTGATAGGGTCAAAAAAAAATTGGAAAAACAAATAGTTAACAAAAGTGTTGAGACATTTTCACACTAAAATGGGGAATTTGCCTCACATTTTTTTTTTTTTTTTCGAATGAGGGTTTATTTTTATGGAAAAAAACCATAGTGAGCTGCTCGAAAACGCATCCAAAAAATTTAGAGAATTTAAGGAAGATGGAAATTTTAAATGTGGTGGCAATGTGTAAGAGGCAGCCATGTTTGAAACGTAACGGATATTCTACCAATCTGACTTCAAAGGAGGTTCTGTGGCGCTTACCACAGAAGCGGAACATACGCGAACTTTTACCTTCCGAGTAGTGCGCACAAGAGTGCGCCACGAACTGGCAGGAAGAACCCAGACACAGAAAGTGACCAAAAGAAACAATATTACTCACTTTTTTACAATACGAATCTATCTACTAGTTTATCAAGCATTATTATTCTTCATCTTCTCTTATTTAGTTTCAAGATTTGAATCACATTATTCGAGTAGCCATTTCACTGGATCGTTTTGTGTGGCGTGCTAGAACTCTGTCTGTTGTCGTTGTTTTCGCGTCGTTTTTTTTTTTTTTTTTTCGTATGACGTCAACAATATTCCTCGATTTTCGCGGTGTTTTGTAACAGAGGTTCACTTGTTTAGTCATTTTCTCCTACGGTAATTTTTTCCGTTGGTTATTCCTAGTGTTAAACGTTATTCTAGGGCCCTAAAATAGGATTTGACTTGAAATTCCAGAATCTAAAATTGAGGCAAATTCCCCATTAGTTGTACAGTCGATTTTTGAAGTTTGGTCCATCTCAATAGTAAACACCGTGTATTTTACGTCAGACATGAAAGCCCTGGCAGACTGCGAGCAGTCTGTAACAAATAAACCCTTTCACTTCATCATCGGTCGGTAGTCAACAACCCTCGGTCTCATTTTTACTGGCTTGAGTGTCAGGTAGAAGAAAGACGATGTTTTTGGGACTATAATACTCATGGAACCTTACCAAGCCATCCGCATTCTTTCAATCTGCAAACAGTACGTCTAGTCATCAGAGAGCATTAATTAGATAATTGAGAGATTCGCCGTAGTGTCGCTAGAAGCGCGTGCAGCACCTGCTGCGTTATAGATGCTCCTCGAATTCAGTGTCCTCAAAATCCCTTCTTACCTGATCAACAATTTATAGTTCACATGCGCCGTAACTCCTACTCATCGATACTTTTAACTCATTAATTTCGATGTTCACAGGCACTTAAATCGATGTCGAGGAAAATGCCCACTTCTGAGGAAGACATGCTGAAAATTGTTGGTGTGACCAAAGCAAATTTCGATCGCTACGGAAAAATTCTGTTGGACATCATCGAAGGATTTGCTGCCGCCAAGGATGGTAAGTTGATAGAAACTACAAGGCACTGAGGGCCGGTTTATCAGTCACATTTTACCCCCCCGGTAAAGCAGATTTATCCGACGGTCATCGGGTAACTCAATCCTATGCGTTTATCAGTCCCCAGATAGCCGTTATCCGTAGTTTAAAGTTAACTGGTCGTCCGAGGACCGGATAAAAAGTTACTGGGGGGTAACTCGATTTATGCAAGGCTTTTTAATCTCAAAGAGTCACTTCTCGTGTTTTTGTTTCCCAGAACGTTCGTTTTTGCAAATTGCGTTGTTGATTGTTAGTGAATTATGCTACAATCGAAAATGGATGTGTGGGGCTCTTTTTCAGACAGCTGCGACGAAGATGTGTGTTTATAGTCGAATTCCTGCAGTGGGGAAGAAGGCGGAAGGAAGAAAGGCGGCAACATAGTTTGATCGCGGATTGACCATTTGGAGAAGTGGGACGATTGCGATTTTTTGATGAGATTTTGATTGGATAAAAGAATAAAAAACCTTGTTGGTGTCTGTCGGCGACTTTAGTGGCGTCAGTAAAAGCTCTGCCTGTAAAATTGTCAAGCAGGTGTCCCTGGGAACTGCCAGGCTATCCGCCCAATTTATCAGAATACTTACCAGCAACCGAGGAAGTATTATTTCAATCTCGGATGGGATTTTATTTGAAAAACAAAAGAAGCCAGGTTTCCTGGAGCTATGGACTGCACGCATGTGAAAATTCAGTCGCCAGGATGGTCACACGCCGAAAATTTTCGAAATCGAAAAGGGTACATACCTACTTCTCTATTAACATACAAACTATTTCGTCTGCAAATTTGAAAATTCTGGACATAGTGGTTCGGTGGACGGGATCTTGTCATGACCAGACAATTTTCAACAAAAAACAATAGGTTCTGCCGTGCCAAGAAGGAAATAGGACCTAATAGGTACCGAGATCGAGAAAAGAAAACACAAAAAAGAAAACACAAAAAACAAAGCACATTGCGTCATCCTCTTCTAATTTATTCTTTTTTCTGATGCAAAACACACTGCGAAAACGATTTTTTATGTGGAGGAAGCTAGATTTGATTGCATGGAAGAAGTATTTCTTCCATGCAGACAGGCCTAACAGACAGTTAATTTTACCAGCCAGTTAATAGTTACCAGTGGGTTAATTTAGCACTGATAAACAGCACCTTTATAGTATCCATAACTTATCCCATCGTTAAAGTTAATAGTAGGTCTTTTCCAACCATCTGTCCGGAGCAGGTTCCGAACAATTGCGCATGCGCACTAGAGGAGAACGCCGAGAGAAGTCGTTCCAACTGAACTCGGGACTTGCTCGGAGCAACTTGTTCTGTATTCCAACCTCCTCGGGGACTTGCTCCGAACTTGATCGGAGCAGCCCCAACCTGCACCGAACTCCAGGAGGAGTAGGTAGTCCCGAACAGTAACCTTCTTCAATAAATAACCTGCCTCATTCGTAATTTCAACTGCCTACTGTCAACTTCTCTCCGTCATTTGCATTTCCTCTCTTCTATCATGCCATGTCACTGATATTTGATTCAAGTTCAAGCGGTTTGGATAAAGAGAGCTCATCCGATGGATTTGAAGAAGATTCGGCAGGTTTTGTGGATGGAGTCAGGGCCAAAACTTCCGTGTTTTTTGAAGAAACGGTTCCCTTGTATGATCAGACGGATTTTATTGTCAGTAACCTTTTAGCAGTACTGTGGCTCATAAAACATCCAGAAAAAACGTTAAAAAACAGATCTATACTTAACGCAGATATTTTTAATAAAATTTGGAACCAGAAGTTACTTTTAAACATTACAATAAATTGTTAGTAAAACCTGTTTATCGAAAACTAATTCCAATACTTGAAGTTTATACCATTATAGTAAATAAGTTTTAAATCATTTTTAACCAGCAAAAAATGTTTATTAACATTGTTTCACAGGTCATGCATTTGTTCCGAAAATCAACCGTAACTTAAATAAAATGAACCAACCATAAAAAAAGTAGGAAATCTCGAAGAAATTTCTCCTTGTTCGAAAGAAACGAAAGATCATGGATATTTATCTTCTCGACATATCTTTTATAATTATCAATATGAGAAATTGAGTATGAGTGAGTAGGTAATAATGGAATTGTGGACCTCCTTGCTGATCTTCCTATTTTCAAAGACATGAAATGAGTTTACGTATGGTGGTAAGTCAAATTCCTTTTGATCTTCATGGATTAATCAGCAAAGAAATCAGCTATAGTCCTCACTCAGCTGATTAGTTTCAAAAGGCATCTAAAGACAAGACTTGACAAAAAAAAAAATCAATTCATGGTGGTTCCGTTAAAAAAAGGCTGAATTTTAAATTTGTCAAAAAGAAAAATTTGTACAATGAAGAAAAAATTGAGGTGTTAAAAGAGGAGAAATAAATTATGAATTTTGAGACGTTAAATCTCATAGCAACAAGTACAGAAACGGTAGTAGGAATAAAAACAGTAGTAGCATGAAGGATGTACTCAGGTGGATGTTAGGTGCTGCCAGATCATCTGCACCAAGTTGTCCTGCCTCGAAAATTCTCATTCCAACCGGCAGCTGCTCCGAACTTGTTCGGAACTAGTTCTAGTCGCGCATGCGCGGGACTGCCGTGTTCTGAACAAGTTCCGAACAGGGTGGTTGGAAAATACCTAGTGGGATACATAAACCTCGGTTAACCTTGGTGACTGATAAACCGACCCTGACTATTATAATTTTGGTGCTTTTTCATTGACTCGTTATGAGAAACTCGGTATGTGTGCATCGTTGACTAGACATATTTTCCTCTCTTTACAGTTGTGCTGAGCGAAAGAGCTATTGCGAACGTAGCAGAAACTGGTTTTGCTGGAGAGGATGACTCTGTCACGCCTGGATGGATGACGGCCCGCAGCTCCGAATCCCCTTACTTCCAGGCAGCCAGCTCCATGATGTCTACCGGTGTCAAAAGAAAGGGCAGTTTCAGAGCTAAAGGCAGTCGTGCAAAAAGGCCAAGGTACATTTTCCATTCTACCTCCTATAATTTTGGCGCTGTCAGGTCTTACGAATCCTTATTTACAAATCCCTACCGCTGGCCAACAAAAGGTCCAAATCCTGTGCACAAGTGATGATGTGGGCACGAGTGAAAACGCTGCAAATTATTACACACAGGTTTATTGTTTCCCTATAGATCACTCGCCTGCAAATAACATAGCTTTGCCATTGTCACCACCTTCCTACTAGATTTTTGCTTCACAATCAAGTTTATTTTGAAGAAATAATGAGTTGGGGTGCCTTCATTAGAAAATTATATTATTGGTTGCTAATGACGCTAAACTGAGTACAACTAAAAAAACGAACAACGATCGCATTTTGGACAGCTATAATTTCAACGTAGATTAGGCCTCTTTTGCGATTCACACTTGTGTTTCTGATTTATCGTAAGGTCTCAAGTTCTCATAGGGAGCGAACGGTTGGTCCTACAGAGCTCTGGGTGGTCTCATTCAATTCTAAAAATTCAATACTATATCAAATCGGTGAAAAAACTATATTTTTATTTCCAGAGTTTTTGAGGTGAGGCACTTTTGAAAATTACATCCCCTATTTTTCACCCTTAGAAGTGACTGACGTCAACCAAAAGCTTCAAAAGCTTCGCGGTACAACTAGACCCCAAATGGATATGAGAAAGCTGTGTGCCACACCCACTTGGCAAACTTCTGGTTTATTATTATTCAGCTATGAACTTTTCGAATCGACCAAGGAGAAAAAGTTAACCCCCCCCCCCGCAAAATTTGTTTGTGGTTTACGTTTCAAGGTACCAATCCGAAAATTGAATAAAAATTTGGCCGTGCGCAGCACTTTTCTTAGCAACCATGTACCGATTTGGGTGAAATTTGGTTTATGGGCTCCATTTGGGGTCTAGTTGTGCCCTGAAGCTTTTGGTTGATGTCAGTCACTTCTAAGGGTTGAAAAATAAGGGCTGAAATTTTCAAAACACCCTAACTCAAAAAGTCTCGATATGAAGGTATTGTTTTTTTCTTCAATTTTTAGAATCGAATGAGACCACCCAGAGCTCTGTAGGACCAACCGTTCGCTCCCTATGAGAACTTAAGACCTTATGATAAATCAGAAACACAAGTGTGAATCGCAAAAGAGGCCTCCAACGGTCAAAGACCTACCAAACATATTTTCGCTGCACAATCAAGTTCATTTTGCAGAAATAAACGTTTAAACACTCAATTTTTTTTAAATGGTTGCTAAAGACGCAAAACTGAGTACAACTCGAAGAAACGAATAACGATCGTATTTTGGTCAGCTAATATTTGGACGGAGATTAGGCCTCTTTTGCGATTCACACTCGTGTTTCTGATTTATGGCTATTCCAAGTCCTTGAGTTCTCGTTGGGAGCGAACGGTTTTGTCCTACATAGCTCCGGGTGGTCTCAAAATATTTTAAAAATTCAATATTACCATTTATTCAATATTACCATTTATTCAATATTGATGAAAAAACAATACCTTTGTATCAACATTTTTTTGAGCGTTTTGAGGGTGTTTTTCAAATTTCAACCCTTAGAAAAGACCGAAAGTAACCAAAATCTTCGGGGAACAACTAGATCCCAATTGGAGTAAAAAAAAAAAAAAATCTTGGTCGATTCCAAAGGTTCGTTATTGAAAATAATAAACCAAAATCAATTCTCCGTTCATCGAGCGGTTTCCATGAGGCTAAAGAAACAGATCCAAGGACTCTGGCTGGGGACGGAGCTTACGTTTCGACAACTATTAGAGTCCTTGTCACTCCTAAAGAGTTCAATAAATGTTATTCTCTCTCTCAAAACAAAAATTATTATACCATACATATTCTTTACAGGAAGAGAAGAACAGCCGGTGCTGCATCCAAAACTGGAACTCGATCCAAGTAAGTCGATGTTATAGTTGATAAATACTTTTTTGTCGGGTTTTGAAGACTTAGATCAGATCTCAGGATCTTACGATGATTCTAATACGTGGGGACTCGCAATCACCTGTGAGCTGTGAGTAGTGGGATTGCACCTTTCATCAGATACGGGGCATTAAGGAGGTTACGCGAACCCAGCTTGAGTCTCCTAAACGAACTTTACTTCCTCTTCATCACCGCTCTGGAATCCATCTGGGTCTAGTTCATCATCCTCATCTTCTTCAAAAAACGCTCTACGGATTAGATTAACCCATTACTGCCCAGAAATCCATTTTTGACAAAATTTTCGAAGTTCTTCTTCAATTCTTCATTCTTATACCTTTTAATGTTAAATATAAGTTTACCTTGTCATCCACCATGATAGGAGGGGCAGGAGCCCCCGTTGCATATATGCAACGCTGGGCAGTTACCCAATGAAGTTGCTACTATGATGTTTTTTGTTAGTGACCTCATTTATTTCCATATTTCCAGCACGGATAAGAATAAAAAGCTGTATAATAAATTTTATGAAATCAATATAATATCAATTAAGCTTCAAAATTCACAAATAAGGCAAAATAACGTTGAAACAGTGATTATACAAGATCATTGATTGTGGTTAGGACGGAATCAACACAAAGTCCCATGTTGCACTGATATTTCACGGTTGAATTACAGTGTTACTCTGTGTATCTCCTCTGTTTTACTTCCGGTATTTTCTCGATTCATCGAATGATTCAATCATTTTCTTCCGGTCAATAAATTCATTCGTACCGAACATCGGTTCGATCGATAGACGACATTCTTCCTACACCTTTTGGTTGAGTGTTGTACGAGGGTGGATCAAATATAAACGGGACTTTATTTTTTTTTAAATGTTATTTGTTAGAAAATAAAAAGCGGGTATATGTCACTTTTCTACATAGTCTCCTGCTTTTGTGACACATTTTTCCCAGCGAATAGGAAGTTTTTTAATCCCAGCATCAAAAAACGATGAAGGTTGCGTCTGAAGCCAATGGGGAATTTGCCTCAATTTTAGATTCTGGAATTTCAAGTCAAATCCTATAATAGGGCCCTAGAATAACGTTTAACACTAAGAATAACCAAGGGGAAAAAATTACCATAGGAGAAAATGACTAAACAAGTGAACCTCTGTTACAAAACACCGCGAAAATCGAGGAATATTGTTGATGTCATACAAAAAAAAAAAAAAAAAGACGCGAAAACAAGACAACAGACAGAGTTCTAGCACCGCCACACAAAACGATCCAGTGAAATGGCTACTCGAATAATGTGATTCAAATCTTGAAACTAAATAAGAGAAGATGAAGACTAATAATGCTTGATAAACTAGTAGGTAGATTCGTATTGTAAAAAAGTGAGTAATATTGTTTCTTTTGGTCATTTTTGTGTCTGGGTTCTTCCTGCCAGTTCGCGGCGCACTCTTGTGCGCACTACTCGGAAGGTAAAAGTTCGTGTATGTTCCGCTTCTGTGGTAAGCGCCACAGAACCTCCTTTGAAGTCAGATTGGTAGAATATCCGTCACGTTTCAAACATGGCTGCCTCTTACACATTGCCACCACATTTAAAATTTCCATCTTCCTTAAATTCTCTAATTTTTTTGGATGCGTTTTCGAGCAGCTCACTATGGTTTTATTCCATAAAAATAAACCCTCATTCGAAAAAAAAAAAAAAAAAAATGTGAGGCAAATTCCCCATTGCGCACGAACCCCTCGACCCCCTCATCATCCTCGAATCGCTGTCCGCCTAGGGCTTCTTTAAGTGGCCCAAACAAGTGAAAATCACAGGGCGATAGGTCAGGGCTGTAGGGAGGATGATCAAGTGGAGTCCAATGCATTTCTTCCAATTTTTGAACAGTTAGAGCTGCAGTATGGGGCCTTGCATTGTCGTGGAGGAGGATGACGTCACGAATTGGTTGATTCCGTCTTTTGCTGCGATATGCAGCCCTCACCTGAGTCAGCAGCTCACAATAGTAGGCAGCATTGGTTGTTCTTCGCTCATGCAAAAAATCAATGAGCAAAACGCCTCGATAGTCGAAAAAAACAGTTGCAAGTACCTTGCCAGCAGACAGTCGAGTTTTTGCTTTCACTGGGGCTGTCTCCCCCTTCCTCCGCCACTCCATACTGGCTTGCTTCGATTCGGGTGTGTAATGATGGACCCATGTTTCGTCGCAGGTGACGATGCTAGCCAAAAATGCTTCCCCTTCTTCCTCAAACCTTGCAAAAAGCCTCTGACAGACCTCCAAACGTCTCAACTTCTGATCTGCAGTCAAAAGGCGAGGGACCCATCTGGCACACACTTTACGGAATCCTAGGTGCTCTGTAATGATCGTTTGGCAGCTCCCATAACTTACCCCTACCTGCTCAGCAATTTCGGAGACAGTCACACGTCGATCATCTTCAAGAATGTCACGAACCGCTTGAATGTTCTCATCCGTAATGCTGCTCCGGGGACGACGATCGTGTTTCTCATTCTCTACTCGTTCTCTTCCCTCCTGAAACTCTTTGTGCCAGGCAAACACACAGGTCCTATAGAGGGTTTGGTCCCCGAACTGGGCAGTCAACCTTTGAAAAATTTCCGAAGGTTTGACTCTTTCACGGGTAAGAAATTTTATGATAATTCGTTGCTCAATGGAAACGGGCACCTTTTGTTCAGACATCGCGATAACTACTCATGAAAGGTTGTAAAGGGGGAGAGGCCCCCCTCATCCACCTTCTAATGAACCTGTTCAAACAATCTCGAAGTGACGGGCCCGCTTCTGTCAACCGTCGGCGCTCAGAGGTCAGAGTCCCGTTTATATTTGATCCACCCTCGTACTTGGTCAGGTAACCTGCGGTTATTTTTCTTCTGAATTCCAACTGGCATGAATGTGTAAGTAAAGTAAACAACCATTTCAGGTTTCGATCTTTTGATTCATGATGTCGCACTCTCCCATGCTTTATATTCTTGAATTATAAAAGGTCGAAGAACTTGAATGGGTTTCTTCTCTCGTGCAGAATATCTTCCTACCACTGAGACTGGCTGAATCCTGTAAGCAAGACGAAAGAAACCACAGAATTGTCTTTCTATTAGGAAGCAATTGCACAATAGTTTCAATTGATTGCGGATTCGAAATGCCCTTGACTACTCTTCTTCAGTTCCAGAGGCCTAAAAATCGGGAGGGCAATAACAAAAACTTTCTCTCATACAAGGAGGTAGAGAATATCTCTGTGTCGATGAAATATTCCCCTTTTTTACCCCTTAGATTTTTTTCTTTCTTTTTTGAATATTCAAAATTTTTATATTCTTGTTGAGTGTTGTGGAGGGGGTAGATTTGGATGACGGGGTAGGATCTTCTGGAGGGGGGGAGATTCCAAATACATCATCCAGATTTTGAAAGACGATTTCAGCTTCAGCAGGTGTTTGTTTCAGTTCAGCTTCAAGTGGTTTCTGTTCAAATAGTCAAGGATTACTCCTTCGTCTTCATCACCAGAATCCTCATCTGACACGTCGTTCTCGACTGGGGGAATAATATACAGTGAATTCTCATACATATTATCTTAGTCGGCGAATAAAATAATTATAGCATCTTGAACTGAAATTCCAGGGCCCAAAAGCTGAGAAAAGGCTCTGACAAAATGAAAAATCGAGTCATAGCAGTTGGGTCAGGGCACTGCCCAGCGTTGCATATAATATATGCATATTATGCAACACAATATTTCAGACAACACTGGGAACAATAGGAATGACAAAAAAATTGGACTATAGTACTCATAAGCTCATGCAGGTATCTGAGAGTGGTAAAGAGTCACATCCATCCCATTTTGAAAACAGTACATAACATTGTACTTACCTTTCGTCCATTGGGTCAGCAATTCTCGATATCGAGAAGAGAGAACACTTGTAATAAGTAAATACAATTATTATAATGATGAAAACGTCACTCTGACAGTTGGAATCTAATTAATAGGCTCTCCTCTTCGAGAAACAGACGCTGAACAAAGTTTTTCATTTCTGTGGATGTCTTGGCCAGCCTCCTAAGATGAGCTACTCCGCGTTGCATATATGCAACGCTGGGCAGAAATGGGTTAACATCCCCAGAATTGTCGAGATCAAAAATTCTCCGCGTGAAGCCCTTTTCCTGGAAAAATAAAAAAAGAAAAGTATTCGGGAATTCGCAATCACCTCTCAGATTTTAAGTTTAATTTACACAGCAATGAGCGTTTCAAAAACGTAATTATTTGATCTGCTAAGTAACTAGTTGTCCCTCTATACGATTGATATTGCCAGCTGGACCATTCCTTCCTAATTGACGTGTTACCTGTTGCCAGGCTCGCCGCTTTCAAAGCCAAAGTGTCTTCGCCCAAGAAATCTGGAGGAAGGAGCAGAGGATTTATTCCTCTCCCCTCGGGAAGGTGATTTCTGGGCCGCCCAACTTCTCCAGGACATTTAACCTTTCCACGGCATCAACCCTGTAAATGTATGTAAATTATATTTTTTATACCTTTCTATTATTTATTACGTGAAATTTTGTTGACTAAAAATATAAACGACAGAAAAAAAGAATAATTTTGTGTTGATTTCCAACCTGAACCCTCAGCTTTAAATTCATCAACTTGAAAAACGCTGCAAATTATTACACAATGGTGTATTATTTTTCTATATTGATCACTCGTCTGCAAAGCCACCAACCATCCAACATGAAGAAAAACATCGATCGCATTTCGGCCAGCTAACATTTGAACGGAGATTAGGCCTCTTTTGCGATTCACACTCGTGTTTCTGATTTATCGTACGTAAAACCCTTAAATTCTCGTAGTGAGCGAACGGTTTGTCCTACAGAGCTCCGGGTGGTCTCAAAAAATTCTAAAAATTCAATAGAATCTCAAATTGAAGGGAAAAAATACCTTTATACCATAATTTTGTGAGTTAGGGCGGTTTCAAAATTTCAAAATTCATTTTGGAACCCTTAGAACTGACCTACATCAACCAAAATCTTCGGGGCACAACTAGACCCCTACATACCAAATTTCATCAAAATCGGTCAATGCTAAGTTAAGGAAAGTGGCGCGTACGGCGGACGGACGGCCAAATTTTTATTCGATTTTTGGATTCTACGTACCTTGGAACGTAAACCATGAAATTTTGAGGGGGTGTTAGAAAAAAAATTTTTATTGGTCGATTCCAAAGGTTCATTGTTGAAAATAATAAACCAATACAACATGACTTCACTGTAACTTTTGTGATTTAGTGAGTTTTTCAAGTACACAGGTTACATTAAGAGTGTTCGCCCGCACGATTGAAAAAGTGTTCAAACGATCGATTCTACTACTAATTTCCATCAAAAAGTTCCTCATACAGTTTTTTGACCCATGTTCTTGTGTGTGGTCATTTCTTTCGAGTAAACCAATAAGTTACGATGATTTCATAGTCATCTAGTAGTGCCCCTGGCCTTTTGGCTGATGTGGGTCACTTTTAAGGGTTTAAATTTTCAAAACGCCTGGCTAAAAAATTTTCGATATTGTTTTTTTATAGGACTAACCGTTCGCTCTCTATGAGAACTCATGTGTTAGCCTTGCGATAAATCAGAATCGCAAAAGAGGTCTAATCTCCGTTCAAATTTTAGCGGACCAAAATGCGATCGTTGTTCGTAGGGATGGCAACGATATATCGATATATGAAATATATCGATATATTACCGTAAAACGGGTCAACTATGTGCCAGGGGGGGGGGGGGGGGGGTAAACATGTGCCACTTGTGTTTTGTGACCACAAATGGCCTCTAGCGGCTGAAAGAGGAAGTTTCATGTTCAGTAAAAATTCACAGGGGTCGTGGGGGGTTGTAGAATACGAAATCTAAGTGGAAGAACCTCGTGTCTCATCCCTCGTTATCAGAAATCCTCATCAGAAAGTTGGTTTCCGGTGATCTGACGTGTGACCTTATTTGTCTCATCTGGTGAGACCTGAAGACATTGACTCCTGATCTCGGTAATCATAAATCACGTAGTACATATCCCTAGCAACAAATTAAGCCCATTACCATTTCCAAATAATATGTTTTGTTGGGGAGATGTTCGATGTTATCAAAAACTCGGAACTTTGGGGTACATCTATGACTTGCGTCTCGCCGCCGAAAGACGAGCAGCCGGTGCTGCGGTCTAGCGGCATTTGTGAAAAGTACGCTATACCTCGTTTTTACCGCTCATTCCAACATTATTATTCATTTAAAAATTTGACGGTTCTACTTTCCTGCCTTATTAAATTTATTGTAAGGAGAAGAAAACTGTTATTGAATTCATGAGTGACGAATCAAGCAGAATGGATTATTATTGTGGAGATTACCGCTTGCGGAACTTTTTTACGAACGTATTGCTAGGAAAATTTTGCCCAGAACGGTTGCAATTTTTTGATTCGCAGCTTCTTTGGCAAATTTTTACTGTAAAAAAAAAACACAAAAAAAACCTGAAACAGCCGGATAGGGATAAAAATAGGAATTTTTCGTTCTCGTGAAAATTCTAAGTGCAGGAATATAGTGTCTATTAAAACGCTGCAAATTATTACACAATGGTTTATTATTTTTCTATATTGATCGCTCGTCTACAAAGCCCCCCACCATCCAACATGAAGAAAAACATCGATCGCATTTCGGTCAGCTATAATTTGAAAGGAGATTAGGCCTCTTTTGCGATTCTCACTCGTGTTTCTGATTTATCGTACGTCCAACCCTTAAATTCTCGTAGGGAGCGAACGGTTTGTTCTACAGAGTGGTTTCAAAAAATTCTAAAAATTCTATAGAATCTTAAATTAAGGAAAAACAATACCTCTATATCAAATTTTTTTGAGTTAGGGCGTTTTCAAAATTTTAAAATTGATTTTGGAACCCTTAGAAGTGACCTACATCAACCAAAATCTTCGGGGCACAACTAGACCCCAAATGGAGCCTACATACCAAAGTTTTATCAAAATCGGTCAATGCTAAGTGGGGAAAGTGCCGCGGACGGCCGACGGACGGCCAAATTTTTATTCGATTTTTGGATTCTACGTATCTTGAAACGTAAACCATCAAAATTATAGAAAATAATAAACCAACATTATTCAAAATAATAAACCAACATTATTGAAAATAATAAACCAACATTATTCAAAATAATAAACCAACATTATTGATAATAATAAACCAAAAAGTTGGGATTAACATCAGAGAGAAAGGAAATTTAGTTAGGTAGGTACTTATAATAAAATCGTGGAGGTTTTAAATTTGTGCGAATCGAATAATTACGGCCGTCTAGTGCGAAATTTTCCGAACAATACGTTTGTAAAAAGTTCCGCAGGCGGTAATCCCCACTATAATAATCCATTCTGCTTGATTCGTCACTTCAAAACACAAACATTCTATTACAAGTTTCTTCTCCTCACAATTTAATGAGACATGAAAGTAGAACCGTCAAATTTTGAAATCAGCGGTAAAAACGAGGTACAGCGTACTTTTCAAAAATGCCGCTAGACCGCAGCAACGGCTGCTCGTCTTTCGGCGGCGAGACGCAAGTTACATCTATGTGCCACTTGATTTTTGTCAGTTTTTGCCAGAAATAGCTACCCATGTGTTTTTTCATTGTTAATTGATGCATCATCTGTGTTTTGGACGTGGCCAGCTGCTCCAGACATCGTCTGGTATCGCCAGCATCAGATTAAAAAAAAAAAATCCTCCGAAGAAAATTTCCGAAAATTTATTTCAAGTTTCATGGTAAAATTACTATTCTGATTCCTAAGTAACTTAATTTTTAATGCATATTTTTTGAGATACCTTTTCATACCTGTTTTTTTTATATTTTTTATAGTACGTTCCTCATTCTATGTCATTTAGGGACCAAACTTAAATTCCTCGTTTTAAGTCATTAGGGACAAAAGTGTCAAATCGTTTTAAGTGTTTTTAAGTCGTTTTAAGTGTCAAATTGCCAAAGTGCCTTTATCCTTGTTAATTCCATTTGGTCCAAATAAAAGCTTTTGTTAGAATTAGTGTGGATAATGTTTTCAATGCCTCTCAATAGAAACCAACCAGTTGGTCAATAGAAACCAACTTCTAAATAAATGAAAATTGGATAGAACATTTTTTTTACAGTTTAAAGAAGGTGAAGGCCCAAAGATGAGATGCCTAGGTACAACAATGTTCCAGATTGAATTTGTAATGTGTTTTAGAGCCAGGAGATTGGGTGGCCCATAGTTGTACCTCCCATGGGTACAAGAATGTGCCACGAAGAAAAAAATCCCCCACCTTACCTATTCATCATAGATTTTTTCCCAAAGCAGAATTTGAAAGCTGAGATGTGTAGGTATGATGGCTAAAATCCGCAAGGGATTAGCATTTTTTTCCCCGGAGTTATTAAACAAAAACCTAAAAAAGTGGCACATAGTTGACCCGTTTTACGGTACGTTTGATATATCGATATAGAGAACCGATATTATCGGTCAATATCGATATATTCAACGATATATCGCGACCTGTTTTCAAGTTTTAAAAAAAATTTTTTTTTAGTAAAAATTAAATATTGAAATGAATGGACGAGAAGGGACGCCTGTACTTGTAAAAACATCAAGTAATTTTATTCCAAATTTTGTAGGTACCTACTGATGGGTTGATTTCAGACTGTTGACTTCAGCTCAGACATGATTGTGTACATAGTATTCACCTACAGTGGCTCTCAAGGCTCAAATACTTGAAAAGCCAAAATTAATGGAGGCTCGTCCAGCTTAAAACTACCTACCTACTATACGAAGTGAAGCAGGTTTTCACAACAATTATTTTCAATTTTGAAGGATCATGATCGTCCACAGTACCTATACCCCTGTCAATTTATAAATTAAATTAACATTGCAATGACATTTTCGCACTTTTTTCCAGTTTTTAAACAATGAATTTCGATCATTCATACCCAGTAACTTTTGAAAGTAGGTTAATACATATTTCACACGGTTTTTCCAAATAGATCTTCCGATCTGTCGAGTATGTCGATAATATTTCCTCCAAAATGATGTTAGTAACTTTTCAATTCACCTACCTACTTACTTCTTCAAGTTTTTCCAAGTAGATACTCCGATATGTCCATAAATGCCATCCTAAATTATTTTTATATTGTTTTAAAATTATTAAATTCACCTACCTACTTCACATGAAGTAGATCTTCCGATACATCGAAAAATCGATACATTTTCTCCGATATATCGAAATATCGATATATTTTCTCCGATATATCGAAGGTATCGATATCTCATTAACGATATATCATTTGATCGATATATCGATATATTTCATTCGATATGCCATCCCTAGCTGTTCGTATGTTCGAGTTGCACTCAGTTTTGCGTCCTTAGCAACCAGTAATCAAATTTCCTAATAATTAGGGCAACCTCAACTCCATGTTTCTTCGAATTGAGTGTGAAGTGTTTATTTCTTCAATATAAACATGATTGTGAAGCAAAATTATGGTAGGTAGGTGGTGGCAATGGCAAAGCCGCGTTCTTTGCAGGCGATCTATACAGAAAGATAATGAACCTTTGTGTAATAATTTGCAGCGTTTATTGTTGGGGCTTATCACAGAAATTTGTGTTTGAATGGAGAAAAACGTGAAATTTCCCAACGAAACCAGCGCTTCGGCTTAGAAGAGCTGCGAGTAGGCGGCGCAGTCGATAGCAAGGGCTCCCGAAACACCTTCAGCGGTGAAGAGCTCGCTAGGTATGACCTCAGATACTTTCAAGTGTTCTTTTCAGAACAATAAATATGATTTCGAACTCGCTTTGCTGAGTAATATGAGAAATCTTTTTACATCTGAATGCAGCGTTTGGTAGATTGAAACTTGATCAGAGACTGAGTGAGGGCTGCAGCTATCTACAAGACTGTTCAGCTACCTAGTGAAGCTTTCAGGAAGGTTCATCCTCATCTAACAAAATAATTGAAGCTACCACAATTTATCATTTTTGTTTATTATTTTAAATAATAATCCTTCGGAATCAACCAGGAAAACATGTTTTAACTCCCCCTCCCCTCCTTTGGTGGTTTACGTTTCAAGGTACGTAGAATCCGAAAATCAAATAAAAATGTGGCACTTTCCTTAGTTACATACCATGGACCGATTTTGATGAAATTTGGCATATAGGGTCCATATGGGGTCTAGTTGTGCCCCGAAGTTTTTGGTTGATGTCAGTAACTTCTAAGGGGTGAAAAATAGAGGTACCGTCAACCGGGGTGATATGGATCATTTTTTGCAGTTTTTATTGAAAAATTAGACCCCACTGTTTTTAGAGCGAGCTGGCTTTCCGAATATAGATTCTCTGAGACGTCAAGAAGACGGTACCATGTCAATTTTTGTGATTTGCACCTTTTTTCACTTTTATTTTTTTAATGAAACATTATCCATATCACCCCGTTAGTCGGGGTGATATGGATCAAAGCCAAAAACCGATGTAAAATTCACTCCAATCCAGTAACGAGGTGAAATGAATCACTAAAATTATTTTTAAAAATAGAAGATCGAATAAATGAAAGGTTAAAAAAAGAAAAGGGCTTTGAAATTAGGAAATTGATGGTGCATTCAGGCTTCACTCCATCGAAGCCTGAATGCACCGTCAATTTCCTCATTTCAAAGCCCTTTTCTTTTTTTTAACCTTTCATTTTCTTTTTTGACTGTTCTTCAGTTCAGTAAAATAATCATTGTCAGTGTCCCGAGTAATAAGTGCTCGTGCTCTTGAGATGCCCAATGACCTGGTAATGTCGAGGCATTTTCTCCCGATTCACTCAACCCCTCAAAAACTCCGAAATTCACAAAATCAATCACTGACAAGGGGGGTTTTAAGTTGAAACAAAACTCAAAATAGATCTCTTTTCATGAGAAGTTGTTGATATGATAAAAAATACGCAGATCATGTTTTCTGGTCATATTACATCATCACACAGATGAATGTAAACAAACAACACAAAAGTGCGGCGTTTCTATGGATCTGAAACATCGCGGCGTTTCTATGACCTTCTAACATCCTTGAATCGACTGAATCATGGATGAAGGTGGTGAAGCAAAATGCCTAGTTCAATATTCTGCTACCAGATCACATCCAAACGTCAACAGGTAGCGCTGCAATCGCTAAAAGCGTTGCTGCCTCCCAAGTATCCATATCACCCCGGCTGATTCATATCACCCCAGTTGACGGTAATTTTCAAAAGCGATCTAGCCCAGAAACTCAAGATAATATCATATTATGAAGGTACTGTTTTTTTACCAATATAAAATAGTATTGCATTTTCGGAATCAAATGAGACGACCCAGAGATCTGTAGGACAAACCGTTCACTCCCTATGAGAATTTGAGGGTTTGAGTTCCAAAGAGGTCTAATCTCCGTTGAAATTTTAACTGACCAAAATACGATCGTTTTCGTTTCTTCGAGTTTTGCGTCCTTAGCAACGTAATAAAATTTCCTAATGAAGTAGAGATGGGCAAAACGGTTCACCAAAAAGAACGGCTCTGAGCGCCCCGCTCATTCAAAAGATCCGGATCTTTTCGACGGATCAGTGGCTCTTTTTGGATCTTTTGATCTCATATTTATTGTAGAGATGAAAATACGATGGAAAACGCCACAAATTGTTACACAACGGTTTATTTTAGTTCTGCCCGGAAATGTTTATTCGATTATTGGATTCTACAGTACCTTGAATCCTAAGCCATGAAATTTTGAGGGCGAGAGGGAATAATTTCTCTGTTGCTCGATTCCAATGTTTCATTATTGAAAATAATAACCCAAAAAGCGCTGTTGTTCAATAAAGATGCTCAACAAATCCTTCAAAAATCAACGAAAATTAATAAATGAACACGATTAAAGCAATGAATAAGCAAGACTTGAAAATAGAGTTTTTTGGTAAAATATTTATTTACCTATATGAAATCTGCATTTTTTTCTGCCTCTAATGACAAACCACAATTTTTTAAAAAAATTTCTTAGTAGGTATAACATTTTTATAATATAACATTTTGATGTTATATCATGTTATTCAACAAAGAAAATTAAGGTAACCAAGGTGAAAGAGAATAAACGAACCAATAAGTACTTAAGCTTCAATATTGATAATATTGGTAAGATAAGGATGTGCTTTTGCTTGCCTTTTGAACTTGTATCAGAAAGCTCCTCACAAAAAATGATGATGTAAAAATCAAACAGGGAGAAAAAACAACGGAAAGAATCAGAAAGTGGGTCACAGAAAACACTGGAAAAATACGGTATAGTTTACGACCGAAAATACAACAACGCATGTGGTGGTACGATACAATTCCGCAAAATTGTATTGTTTGATCGAATTATATCGTATTTTCCCTCGGAATTATCGTACGGGTTGGCAACAGTGAGCTGACGAAAAGGAGGTCCTAATTTTCCCGAACACTGCCGATCTCAAAAGAACCGAAGAACGAAGAGCCGCCGTTCTCAAAAGGACCGAAGATCGAAGAGCCGCCGTTCATTTGTTTTACTGGATCTCAAGAGATCCTAAGATCGAAGAACCGCGATTCATTTGTCATTTTTACTGATCCGCAGTTCACTCGTTCTTTTGAAGAACCGATCTTCACCGAACACTACCAGCACTGAGCTCAAAAGATCCGAAGAGCCGCGGTTCTTTTTTACTGACCCGTGGTTCACTCGCTCTTCTGAAAGACCCGGCTCAAAGAGCCGGATCTTTAATGAGCGACCCATCTCTATAATGAAGGCATCCATAACTCGTATTGAGTGTGAAGCGTTTGTTTCTTTCAAATAAACTTGATTGTGAAGCGAAAATATGGTTGGTAGGTGGTGGCAACGTCAAATTTTTGTTTTTTACAGGCGAGTGATCTATACAGACAAATTATAAACCTTTGTGTAATAATTTGTAGCGTTTTTATCTATAACAATAAACAAAATGAAAAACGTAGCCGTGGTCGCGTTCTTTGATGGTGGGATTTGGACCGACTTCTGCGGTTGTCGTGGGTTCAAATCTCACTGACGGTAGCGTGCGTTTTTAGGCGTCCGGGGCTCATCCCCCTCGATCCAACCCAGGGCGGTGAGGCAGTGGGAAGCCATGAGCGATATCATCAGAACAAATTCTGATCTTCCCTTTGGAAGACAGCTGATGACGTCCGCGACGCCAGTAATGGCAGTCGGACGAAAATCCAACCTGGAATGGTTGTTTACCAGTGGCGGCTCCTGCCCTGAACTCAGGGGGTGCACGGAGATCAGGAGAAGCTATGGAGGAGGGTGCTTTTCTCTGCCAAATAGAAATTTCAACGATATGTCTTCTTCTTCTTCCATTGGCGCTACAGTCCTGTTTTTTTTTTTTCCTACGCCGAGCGTTTACGGCTCTTCGGCCTTTAGCGTTTTGGCAGCCCAATACAGTTTTGATATTTTTGACCAATAGGTCTCGTCAGGAGAAAAGCTCTGCTTGATATCCTCGAGGCGAGGACAGTCGTTAAGGTGGTCACTTGTCATGGCTGAGGATCCACACAACGAGCAGGTCGGGTCATCTTTGAGTCCCAGTCGATGGAGGTGGGCGTTCAGGTAGTCATGGCCTGTTATATACCTGAAAGCCGCGACCGACTCGCGGCGAGGAAGATCAGGAGGGACACGATCAGCCGGGTTGAGGAGAGAGGCCCACTCACTCACTCACTGACCCACTCAGGTCATTCACTGCTGACCTGATGAATGCTCTGGAAGCGGTGAAACTGATTGGTGTATTCGGCATGGGCATTTGGGAGCCTTCTTTGGCTGGGGCATCCACAGTCCTATGTGGACCCTGGCCTCCCGCACGACTGTCCTCCATGAAGCTCTATCCTTCGCGGCTTCGTCTGGATTCCTGATCCGGAGCTTTCTTTGGTCCTCGTGCACCCCGTCTCTCCATCTCACCCTGGGACGTCCTCTTCTTCTGGTCCCATCCATTCTATGATTGTAAACTTTTTTTTGGGATCCTGCTGGTATCCATTCTTTGTACGTGTCCAAACCATTGGATCCTCTGGGCTTTGATAAAACGGACAATGTTCCCATGGTCAATCAGCTCGTCCAGCTCATTGTTGGTGCGGATTTTCCACTCTCCCTCAGCAAACCTTGCACCGAATATTCTCCTGAGGATTTTTCTTTCGAAGACTAGGAGAGAGGTTTCATCCTTGGCTGTAAGTGACCACGTCTCGGCTCCGTACGTCACCACTGGTCTTACAAGTGAGTAATACAGTCTTAGTTTGGACTGTCTGGAGAGAAGGCGCGATTTGAATAGCTTGATGCAGCTGAAGTAGGCTCTATTGCCAGCGTTGAGGCGTTGCTGGATTTCACTGGATATATCATTTTTACCTGTGATGGTTGTGCCAAGGTACTTGAACTCTTGCACGCCCTCAAAAGTTGTACCATTCAGTGATACGTCCATGGATCTTCTAGCAGGATCAGTGGACACTGCCATATATTTGGTCTTAGATGGGCTCACAATTAGCCCCATCTGCGCAGCCAGGTTTTCTAATCTGGAATAAATATCTTCCAAGGCTCGCAGGTTTCTAGAAATTATGGCAATATTATCCGCGTAACAGCATAATTGTACTGATTTATAAAATATAGATCCACCTGGCTGATTGCATTGTGTAGGGCTAAATTGAATAGTACTGCTGACAGCCCATCACCCTGTCGGACTCTACCACAAACCTCAAAAGCTCGGCTAACTTTATTTCCAATCATCACTCTTGCTTCGGTGTCTTGTAGGGTCATATCAATAAGATTGACCAACTTTTGGGGGATACCAAAATGGATCAAAGCTTGGATAAGTTTTTCTCTTGACAACCGATCGAAAGCCTGAACAAAATCTATGAACAGGAGATGGAGGTCGATGCTATACTCATAGCACTTCTCTAGTACCTGCCTTATCACAAAAATTTGATCCGTGGTACTTCTTTCCTGTCTAAAACCGGCCTGGTATTCACCCAACAGCTTTTCCGAGTGTACACTGAGTCTTTTAAGGATTACGCCAGACAGTATTTTATAAGTAGAGTTATCCTCTACAGTATCGTTTAGTAGAGTGATTCCTCTGTAGTTATTGCACTGCAGCTTGTCGCCTTTTTTGAATACCGAGACAATTAAACCTGTCTTCCAGTCGTTCGGCATTTCTTCCTTCTTCCAAATCATGCAGATGAGGGCATGCAGTCTTTCAGCCAGATCATGGCCTCCCTTTTTCAAGAGTTCGGCTGTGATTCTATCCTGGAGAAGTCCAGGGGACTTGTGATTTTTAAGCCGATTCATAACATCGACCACCTCTTGAAAGGTAGGAGCATTCGTTAGGGGATCAATCTCCATGGCATGCCCTAAAACAGGGAAACTACTGCGCTCCTCCTCCCCATTCAGGAGTGCCTCAAAGTGATTAGCCCATATATCAAGCACTCTGCTCTCTTCCTCCACAATCTCTCCATCTCCATTTTTGCAAGCTGCAAGTTTTGGCTGATATCCTTTTTTGATTGAGTTGATTGTTCGGAAAAACCTTCTTGATTCATTTTCTTCGTTTGCTATTTCGATGCTCCTAACCTTTTCGTTTTCGTGTTTTCTCTTTTTTCTTCTTCGGATTTTATGGTCGATTCTTCTCAGCTTTCTGTACTCTTCCCGTGCGCGTCTCGTGTTTCTTTTCAACGATATGTAAATGGGATAAATCATGGTAACTTTTCCATCTTAAAATTGCAAACGGTACTAAATACGTAGGTGCAATAGACACGAAAAATAATGTTCTCTAGTGGTTAACAGAAATTCTGAAATACTTAATCATCAAAGGTTTAAACCCAAGAAATGCATCCATCTTATTGCAAAGCTGAAATGTGTATTTGCCCGTGACGATTCAAAACATTGTCCAACTCGGAAGAAAAATTAACGATGATTCGAGACAGAATGTACCTATTTTTGTTAACCGTTTTGGTTTTTTTTTGCATCATATTAAGATGATATGCACTGTCGAGTTGTTGCATTATAGTTTGACGACCCAATATACGCAAATCTACCAGAGCGTTTTTATGGGAGACAGCCAATGCGTTTTTTTTTGGCTAAATGGGGATCACTTATGCCGTCTTTAACCTCATTTCAGTTGGTAGAACAAAGTAGGTAAGCGAAGCAAAATAATTTGTTAGTCACTTCACACCTGCAAAGCCAATCTACCGTCTTATGATAATATTATAAGAAGTCGAATATTATTTGACATTCAACTTACGGTACGAATCTGCACGATTTTTAAATTTTAACGTCTGCTGGAGTCCAGGTAGAGACGGCAAGTTTCTGGAATGTTGCACTTTTCCACCACCGACAAACACGAATAGTTTACGTTAATGTAATGCACCGAATTATTCATAGTAGGTACCTACAACACTCCTAAATAATCACAATACTTTGAACAAAACGGTGGACCGAAAACGAAAAATGCCTTTATCAGTTCTGTTTGTTTACGATAAGGAAACCGGGAAACCAGTGAGCCAGGAAGACAAAATAATAAAATTGGAAATTCACTCACTCACACACCCCAAGTGCACATCTTCCGGGCTGCTCCTCAAGGTCACATTTCGTGCTCTCTGGTTGGTCAATCTCACGAGCACACCTCCATCTAAACACGTCCCCCTAGTCCAGAACGGCGCATAAAACTGGATTTGCGCGAACCACCGCTGATTGGTCAGAAAAGAGGGAGCTCACCGCCACTGCTTTCGCGCGTAGATTCAACTACGAGGGGCGATCAAAAAGTAAGAACACAAACGCTCTAGCTCACTCAAAAACATTTTTATTTTGACAAAATTTACAGGGTGGGTACTTCAGGTATATAACTACTTTTCCACGTAGTCGCCGTTCAAATCTAAACATTTTGTATACCGAGAAATGAGCTTGGTAATTCCTGAATTTTACTCCTCTCCCGCCAGCTGTTGAAGCCAAACGGTAACGTCATTCTTGAGGTCCTCGTCTTCGGAATAGTGTTTTCCCCCCAAAAATTCCTTCAGTTGGCCGAACAGATGAAAATCACAAGGTGCAAGGTCTGGGCTGTGCGGGGGGTGGGCGAAAATATCCCAACCAAATGACTCCAAGAGAGACTGCGTTTATCTGGCAGAGTGAGGGGTGGCATTGCCGTGCAAAAGAGTGACTCCCTTACACAACATGCCACGCCGTTTGTTCTGAATTGCACGACGCAATTTTTTCAAAGTTTCACAATACGCGTTGGCGTTGATTGTGGTCCCCTTAGGCATAAATTCAATCAGCAGAACACCTTTCTGTCGAAAAACACCGTTGCCATGATTTTTTTTGTCGATAAAGTCCTTTTGATTTTTTTTTTTTTTTTGGATGGTGAATCATTGTGACGTCACTCCATAGACTGTCTCTTGGATTCAGGTGTGTTTAGGCAAACCCAAGTTTCATCGCCAGTGATTATGGAGTCAAGAAAGTCCTGTCCCTCGTGTTGAAAACGATCCAAAAACATCCGGCCAGCAGCACGCCTTTTCTCCTTATGCTCATCACTCAACATTTTTGGAACCCAGCGAGCGCAAAGTTTGTGATAACCAAGGGTTTCTGAAATAATGTTGTGCACAGTTCCATAATATGGAACTCATATTATGAGAGATCAGGAAAATGCTCATTAATGTCCACAACTCTTTGTCGGCGATCCTCACGAATCAAATTGTTGATTTCTTCCACAATTTCGAGAGTCACCACAGACGGACGGCCACTTCTTTTTTCATCATGAACATCAGGTCTCCCGTTTTTAAATTCCCTACACCATTTGGCGACGTTATTGCGGTTCATTACCTACTCTCCATAAACAGAAACAAGCTGGCGATGAATTTCAGCTGGTTTTTCACCTTTAGCAAATAGAAAACGAATCACTTTGCGCACACAGCATCGGGCCGGCGAGGGGTTGGAGGTGGCGGGAACGTTCACGGAAGCGCACATTTCAAAAGGCTCTCAAGGGCAAACTAACGGTCGCAATTAAACGCCGGACCTCTTGTTTTGTTCACAATGATCTCGCCCATAACGCAGGGGTGCCACATTTGGAAACAAAAATTCCCCTGCTGCGCAAAACGTTTTGTATTCTTACTTTTTGATCGTCCCTCGTAGCACAGTACCTACGATCGTGTCTTCTGTCACTAGCCAACTTACTCTTCAAACCCAGAGAAACTAACTTTGATTTTTTTTTTCATTTTAATTGGCTGGGGGTGCACATGCGCCTATGCTCCTATCAGCAGCCGCCCCTGTTGTTTATCTTAGTTTTAATTTACTTTTATTTACATTAAACAGAACGATATTATAGTAGTTCTGCACTGAGTTGGGCAAAATCATACTCATGATTATGGTTAAGATTTTTAATCACAGGAATACGTTTCTGTGATTATGATTAAGATTAATTTCTTATTCACACAGTAAGAGTTTAGTGTGTGACCACGCATTTAATCTTAATCATAATCACAGAAACGTATTCCTGTGATTAAAAATCTCAATCACATTCATGAGTATGATTTTGCCCAACTCTGGTTCTAGACCACGTAGTTTAGGCAGCTTCTGAGCTCCTTGTTCTTCTTTTCCTTCTTACCTAGCGTTCCATCTACATTTCTCGTCCCCTGAAATCGACGATGACAATCGCTGAAAGGCTTTACCTACTCGTCCACCCTTCACCTTCTCGCACATACAGCTACCTACACCTGCCGACCCTATCCAGGTTCCATTGAGCGCCAGAATCATTTTCGTCATGCTCGTCAGCCACCCTTATCGTTCCGTTTCCTCTTTTCAATTCCTTTTCTCGGTTGGTATTCGATTACGTTCGAATGGCTCTGTCTCCGTTTCAGGGCTTGTGTCGACTTCCACGAAACCCATTTCAGAAGTGCAACCTCCCCACCTCCATTGAATGAATGCTATTTCTGCTAGAGTTGAATGAAAAGGGAATTAAATCGTTTTGTTGAAATAACAAGCTATTTTTGTTGTTCAAAGCAATCCAAAATTACAGGTTATTCGTCAATTAACCTTCTACATTGAAAACGTGTCGAGAAATCAAGTTAGCGCCCCAAAATATTCAGGTTGAACACTGTTAATGTTCCCGAACTTCAATGCATCGATTTTACAAATAATTTCCAACAAAAAGTTCCTCATTCAGTTTTTAATCCTTTGTTTTCGTGAATAACATTAAATTTATAATTTGTTGACATATTATGCCTTTGATTAGACACATAAAACCGAAAAGCGTTATCGAAAAAGGGAAGTCAGGCGACTGCCCTATCTATACCACTCTACATCAAAACCACTCGAGGTAGCCCAACGACAGAGACAGGAAGCACAGAAATGGATTATAAAATATATTGAGAAACATGAGGCTGGGGGGATGTACCTTTACGACTTCACGAAAAAAATCTGCAAATTAGTACATAAAGGTTTATTATTTTTCTTTAACACTCGCCTGCGAAGAACACAGCATTGCCATTGTCTCTACCTACTGTGAGCCCCCGGCTCACTGATGCTCTCGTACAATAAAGGGGGCTGAGTAAACATACCACCAGTACTCCCTTCCTCCATGGGGGCCGGCAGGCAAGGAGCGGGCTTAGAACCGTCCCCGCTCCTGGACGCCCAAACACCACCTTCGGGCGTCCACCACCAGAAGCGCTCCTGACGACATGACGTCAATTTCAACCAATCATGGTCGGCCATCTGCCTCCGGCCTGGACGCCTTGAGCTGGAGGGTGGGGGCGACTGGAAAGATATCTCACTACAACGGCGTGGAGCCGCCATTCGAGTCCTATCCTTGAAGCGATCTCCCCTTGTCTTTGACGCGCTCATTCGAAACGTTTTTGGATCCCTCCCGCTCACAGTTTAGAGCCACCCCCTTCAGAATTAAGTCCGGCGTGATTAATTGCTGACGTCCCCTCCCCCTCAGTCTCCGTGGAAGTATCCGGAGACCATCCAGTTGGACATTTCGAATCATCTCTTCAATCACCACCTCCGGATTTCCTTCGGGCCCCGCCGCTGTGAGTGTACCAAAAACTAAGTCTATTCATTGGCCAATGTTAGAGTGTGCAAAATGTGTAGACAGTAAAACTAGTCAGAGTAAAGTTAATGAACATTTTCAGTCAGAGTCAGTAAAGTCAGTAGAGTAAATTTCAAGTTGTTTAAAGTAGTAAAAGTTGTTGAATCTTGGAGAAAGGAAGTAAGGAGAGTAAAACGCATTTCATTGTTGTAAAACCATTTATTGCATTTCTTGTCAATTTCGAGTCAATTTACAATTTCATTTTAATTAAAAGGTTCCTATTAGTTGTAACCTTGCATTTCTCTTTTCAACCACCTGGTTCCCGTAACAGACAAGTAAAACGTGCGCAGTTAGGGAATTCGTGCACTACGTGCACCGTATGGTTTACCGTGCACTTCGTGCACCGTTAGGATTTTAGTGCGCTTTGTGCGCAGCTACGTTTCTCGTACTCTTGATATTTTCCCTTCAGGAAAACAACTTAAGTCCATCAGACATAGAC
Source organism: Apolygus lucorum (assembly GCA_009739505.2). NCBI lineage: Eukaryota > Metazoa > Arthropoda > Insecta > Hemiptera > Miridae > Apolygus > Apolygus lucorum. The sequence goes on along the minus strand of CM019179.2, from coordinate 1,692,949 downwards.
ACATTTGGTGATCTAGAGTACCTAGGCCCTTCAGGTTGAATTTAACTTTAGTAAATTTCGCAGACCTTCGAGCCGCTACAGCTACCTACCAGGTAATTATCGCCGCCTATTTTAAATTTAACTTCTTCATAAACTAGGTGTAGATAAACATTTACCTTTGCTTATGTCAATGTAAACTCTCAATTTATATTTGGTTTGATTTCCAACAGGAATTTAGTTTAATATTCAAGTAATTATTCAGAGCCCTCAGCTATCACGACGTAAATTTAGAATCATTTAAACTCAAAACCTGGAGCTTACAAATGGTGGCAGCGCGTTAGGATTATCACATTCACAAATTAAAAACTTGCGAATGAGATTACGATTGCAAGCTTCACTTGCAACGAACTCACAAAAATAAAAATAAAAGTAAGCAAATCAAGCCGACATAAGCATTTTATTAACTTCAAACAAGAAACCGAAATTGAAATTCAAGCGCACTGTCTGAACGGAACAGGTAGGAAAATAGGTAGGATGTGCATCCATTTATGTGATATCTAGGAAAAGTGACACCAGCACTCCCTATTTTACCTTTTGTTTGCTGAAATCGCCTTGTAATTTCAATAACGACAGACAGACAAGACAGATTTTCCTTCCAGTGGAAGTATTTTGACAAATTGTGACCGTACGAACAACACCTATCTCCCGCTATGTCGCTCAACTTTTTGGAAAACAGAGGTCGGGAGGACGATGACACACCGTCAACGGCCAATACCGAAGCCGTTGAGGTGATGACGCAGACAATGCGGGAAATGAACCTGCTACTCCAACGACTAAACACGAGCTCGCACAAGAACACCCGAGACGAGATTCCGCGTTCGGTATTTTTGGAGGTCGAGCCATGGGACCCGGATGCCACTGGTGCGATGAGTGTAACTTCTTTTTTCGCAAATTTTGACATGGTGTCCGCGGACCTAAATTCACGACTTAAATACCGACTTCTCCGAACCAAAACGCGAGGAACCGCCAAACAGTTCCTGATTGACCGAGACGATTCCCTCGATACGGACAACGTATACGAAGCGGCCCGAGCGGATATGATCACGTGGTTTCAGAAAGAGAACCCCCAACACGCAGCCGCACTCTTGTGGATGGTGAGACGAAGCTCGAACGAAACTCTCCGCCAGTTCGCCGACAGGGTGCGCAACCTTGCACGCTGCGCTGTGATGGAAGAGGGTAGAACGCTCCACCGATCCGAGAGAACCGACTGGGTCGAAAAGCGAACTTTGGATGCATTCATCCGTGGGGTGGACAAACAAGTCAGCGCGTTCTTCGTCGCTAACCGACCACGCTCAATACAGGAAGCCCTGAAAAAGGCCGAAGAGCTCGAGCAAACCCTCGACGTAAACCACGATACGGACGAAAAATGGGAACTAGCGGCCGTGAGTGGAGACCAACGGTGCTATAACTGTGGAAGTTTGGACCACTTTGCCGCGAAATGTCCCAAGAAAAACCAACCACTGCCCCGATACCAACGACGGAACGACGAGGACCGAAGACGCGAACGGTCGTACGACCGAAATGACGACCAGAGAGCCACACCACGTTTCCCGTGCATGTTTTGTGCGGATCGCACGCATTTTCCGATAGCATGCCCATTTAACCCGCAAAAGACGATTTTCTGCGATTTCTGCGGTGCAAGAGAACACCTGGAAGAAGACTGCGGCGAAAAGAAAAAACTCCTTCCAGTGTCGCGGCCAGTAATGGGACCCGCACATATTACGGAAGTGGCGCGATACAAGGGCCCTCCGGGTGAAAAGCACATTCCCGCTGTGGAGGCCCCGATGTCAAGAACCCTCAAAATCCGAGTAGGATTGGGTCCCGAGTCAAGGGAGATGATCATCGACACAGGCGCTGCTTTTTCCGTATTATCGTCACCTGTGAAAGGGATTCCGCTACGACCAACGCGTGCCGTGGCTTGGGGAGCGGACGGAGTGATGTTGCCATTCGCCGGAGAACAATGCATGACAACGAAAATCGGCGACTTCGAATTTGAACACAACTACCTGGTGTTTGCGAGGAAAAGCGCGACCTTTTACCTGCTTGGGCTGGATATTCTCAGAAAGATCCCCTTCACCCTGACGACAGGTCCGAACATGGGATTTCAGGCGCGCGAGGACAAGAATCAACCCCTACAACTCACCGAGCCCGACGCAAAATGGCGTCCTTCGGAGATGGCGTTGCGGCCGGAAGGGCGGGAAACCTGGGTGTCTGCAATTCGGAACCAAAATCACGGACCAGACACACCGTTCCCTAGTACCTTTTCGGCGGTAACAGCCACTCCCGAGAAGGGTTGGCCAGTGGACTTCGAGGAGGAATTACCTACACCAAGGCAACAACTGAAGAAAGTGTCCTACGCTGAACCAATTGAGGAAATTGTTCCCGACGTCGTCATGGAAGATTACCAGGAAGAGGAAAGCCCGACCTGGAATCGGGACTTTGAAATGATCACTCCAGTAATGGAAATCAACACCGGCGAACGACACGACGCACACGGGCAAAACGTAACGAACGTCGACTCCCACTACGAAAACCCTGTCGATACACCAACGAACCAGGAAATCGACGCAACGGTCGATTTGCGGCCAGGTGATACTCCGCCGGAATATGAGGAGGCGAGTACCAACGTCAACATGGGTAAGATAATAAACGCAGGAGGCATGAGCGTCGAGATACCCGACTTACCTGATACACGAAGACAGACGGCTCAATTGAACCAAGTGGAGCCCGCGTTCGCGCTCGAAAGCCCCGACGAAGCACTCGAGGATCCGTTGGAGACCGCAGCACGCACGAAAGTAGTGAATGCGCCGCCGAGTACTTCAGAGGTCGATCCTGAAATGGAAGAAAATCACCTAATACATGAAGAGGAAAGACTGGTACGAAGGATCGGACTGGAACGAACCGCGTCTTTAACGCACTATGACCCCGTGCGCCCTGAGGAAACGCGTGCGGAGGTACGCAAGCGCACGGACCCACCTGACAAAGCGTTTCGAAACGAAAACCCTGCCGATTCGGACCCCTTATTGAATAAAGATGACGTTAACAAGAACCTTCCCATTAAGAAAAACCAGCATGAGGAAGACAACAAAGCGACTGGGTACATACTTCTAAAACGTACCGACCCGATCGAATATCGTCAACTTCACACTGGAAAGGACTAAAACTAACTTACACACTAATAGGACCAAAGACAGACAGAACATACTAACCTTATGAAATTGTAAATCAGATCCTTCAGATCGCCACGTTTAAATTGGATCCTTCAGATCGAACATACTTACCTGTAAATTCTCTTAAAATTTTGATGAACATAACTACACATTTTGAGCACAAACAAAATAAACATGAACAAGGCCGTAAATTCCCCTCTAAATATTGCGCACTTTTCCTAGGTGAGGATGACACAATAGGGTTTATTTGTTTGTTGTAGGTGATTCTGATGACTCAGAAGCAGATAGAAGAGTGGATGGCGGAGGGCGGACCTCCCAACCCTGACCCCCTGATACAACTGATTCGCGAGAGAGTGGGGGAAGAGCAGGATCGTATCTATGATCAGCCCCCGGGATTTGTGGAAACCCCCGAGCCAACTCCCACTCCGTTCCTTCAGCTGGAGAGTCTGGCTAATTATATCCGGTTCGCCGACTGCGCCGAAACTCAGCCTGCCCGCAGAACAAACTGCAACGCCGCAATGATGACTTTGCTAGAGATCGCTACCTGGATCCCCACATACCAGAGGATCATCGAGGAAAGGGACGCCTTACTCGATAGACAGGTCCGATGGGAAATGGAGCGGCAGCAGCTGTCCCGCGAGCGTGATACGGCCAAGGAGGACCTAGCGCGGGCCACGACACAGATGCCGACGGAACCACCCGCGGCGAGCACCGAAGACACTGAGGTCCCCGTGCCAGTGACCGCAGAGCCACCTGCGGCGCTGACTGCAGAGGCAGAAACGGAGGTGGTCCGTTCAGCTACGGCATCCCCGGTGGAGGCGCCTGAACCCAGTGGAGAGGCAAATTCCCCAACCAGCTCCCCCACCAAGCTCAGTCAGGAACCCGAGCAGAAAAAGAAGATTCCACGAATTTATTCCTCTTCGTCGGACTCGGACCCTAATTGGATTCCCACCCCGGTGCATGAGACCCAGATTGAGGACACCACCACAACCGCCACGATAAGCCGCCCAAAAATCCTCGTCCGGCTGACCAAGGGACGCAAGAAGACGACACAGGTGTGCCCCGTGTGCACGCGCCCGGCACCAAAACTCTACAGCTTCAGGTGCCCGGCGTGCAAGGAGTTTTGGCACCGTCTTCGCGCACGTGCCCAGTAAGGTCAACCCCTCCCAGTCTGCTCTCAAGACCATTCGCAGAAGAGGGACCCCGTCGATTGCCGTGGATGCAGACGATACGTCTACGAGCTGGCCCTCAGGAAGGCACATCCTTCCGTCCCTTTGCCAATACCCAGTGTCGTCTTCGACGACTCTGGCTCACGAAGGGGCGGGGGATGTGAGCCCCCGGCTCACTGATGCTCTCGTACAATAAAGGGGGCTGAGTAAACATACCACCAGTACTCCCTTCCTCCATGGGGGCCGGCAAGCAAGGAGCGGGCTTAGAACCGTCCCCGCTCCTGGACGCCCAAACACCACCTTCGGGCGTCCACCACCAGAAGCGCTCCTGACGACATGACGTCAATTTCAACCAATCATGGTCGGCCATCTGCCTCCGGCCTGGACGCCTTGAGCTGGAGGGTGGGGGCGACTGGAAAGATATCTCACTACAACGGCGTGGAGCCGCCATTCGAGTCCTATCCTTGAAGCGATCTCCCCTTGTCTTTGACGCGCTCATTCGAAACGTTTTTCGATCCCTCCCGCTCACAGTTTAGAGCCACCCCCTTCAGAATTAAGTCCGGCGTGATTAATTGCTGACGTCCCCTCCCCCTCAGTCTCCGTGGAAGTATCCGGAGACCATCCAGTTGGACATTTCGAATCATCTCTTCAATCACCACCTCCGGATTTCCTTCGGGCCCCGCCGCTGTGAGTGTACCAAAAACTAAGTCTATTCATTGGCCAATGTTAGAGTGTGCAAAATGTGTAGACAGTAAAACTAGTCAGAGTAAAGTTAATGAACATTTTCAGTCAGAGTCAGTAAAGTCAGTAGAGTAAATTTCAAGTTGTTTAAAGTAGTAAAAGTTGTTGAATCTTGGAGAAAGGAAGTAAGGAGAGTAAAACGCATTTCATTGTTGTAAAACCATTTATCGCATTTCTTGTCAATTTCGAGTCAATTTACAATTTCATTTTAATTAAAAGGTTCCTATTAGTTGTAACCTTGCATTTCTCTTTTCAACCACCTGGTTCCCGTAACAGACAAGTAAAACGTGCGCAGTTAGGGAATTCGTGCACTACGTGCACCGTATGGTTTACCGTGCACTTCGTGCACCGTTAGGATTTTAGTGCGCTTTGTGCGCAGCTACGTTTCTCGTACTCTTGATATTTTCCCTTCAGGAAAACAACTTAAGTCCATCAGACATAGACACATTTGGTGATCTAGAGTACCTAGGCCCTTCAGGTTGAATTTAACTTTAGTAAATTTCGCAGACCTTCGAGCCGCTACAGCTACCTACCAGGTAATTATCGCCGCCTATTTTAAATTTAACTTCTTCATAAACTAGGTGTAGATAAACATTTACCTTTGCTTATGTCAATGTAAACTCTCAATTTATATTTGGTTTGATTTCCAACAGGAATTTAGTTTAATATTCAAGTAATTATTCAGAGCCCTCAGCTATCACGACGTAAATTTAGAATCATTTAAACTCAAAACCTGGAGCTTACACTACCAACCATAGGTACTTGGAAGAAATGAGCGCATCCCACTCAATTTTCGAAGAAATGAAGTGTTGTGGGTGCCTTCATTAGGAAATTTGAATACCGGTTGTTGACGACGCAAAACTGAGTACAACTCGAAGAAACGAACAGTGATCGCATTTTGGTCAGCGAAAATTCGAACGGAGATTAGGCCTCTTTTGCGAATCAAATTGATTCATGAATTGATTCAGTTTTGAAATTTTCATGTCTTTGCTTTGGCACATAAACTGAAAAATCGTCACGAAAAAAAACTTGCTCACGCGACCAATAAACAAAATAGACTCACTGTGTTGCGTAGAGAACAATCAACTGTTTTCTTACTTCACTACCTTGTTGTGTAGTGGTTGACATGAAAATGTCCTGTAACCCGTTTTTATCACTCTCGGTTACTTCTGAAGGATGCAACCGAGGGGGACATCGAGTCGGTTAAACACTCAAATAAATATATCTCTCTTACCTTTGTAGTTCCTTCTGTTGATAGCTGCCACCACCTACGTTTGTAGGACGTCTCGAAGACTTATGAATATAATGAAGTTAAATGAATATTTGAAAGATTATTGTGAATTATGAAGCTGAATGCTAAATGATCCTAATAGGCAATTTAAGTGAAATGACCCAAAGAATGAACTGAATTGCAGTGAGATTTGAGGGAAGCTTTAACTGAGAAGACAGCTTTTCGTCACGACTCTTAGATGTATTTCTAGCCAAGTAGGTACAAGTTACTTCAACAACGAAAATAATATCAATTGGACTCTTGAAATGCAATGGTAAGTATATGGTAAGTATATGTGTACTTTTATAGAAAATAGATTATTATCTTTGTGTTACGTTACGACTTGGTGTACGATATTAGATGGTGGACGCTGAGGGCGTACACCATGAGTTCTTCAAACAAGGTAAGTTTCTTTACAAGTTACAAATATAAAAGTTACAATTTACAATATTAAATATGATTAAGCACAGTGCAAAAATGGTTTATATGATGAGCATTAAATTCTCAGTCTCTTGTCTATTGCTCGAAGTAAAGGTCTTCACGAAGAAGGAAAGTTTATAGGGAATGGCAAAAGCCTACCGTGGATCCCGAGGGCGGTGTAGAAGAAGGGGCCGGATATCCAAAGAGTCCGGTGTGAGGTGCAGAGTTGCGGAGTTATCCTCAGGCAGCAGGGCAGCTCACGGGCGAAAATACGGTGTACGACTGCAGGATCGGGGGGGCCGTATACACCTTGACTCACTCTCTCTCCACCAACAGTGGCAACCGTAGAATGACCGGTGGGTCATGCGGAGGGAGGCGATCTCGAAGTCTCCCCCACTCCAGTCGGTGGTGGGGCGGAGCGGCGCGCATGCGCGGTAGGTGCAGGTGGCTGTGGCTCGTTCGGGTTATCAGCTGTTGGTATCTCTGCATGATGTCGCGCGCGCTTTTCCGCCAGAGTGTGTTGTTGTGCATTTGAGGCGGCGGGAAGTTTAAACCGCAGCTTCAGGGAAGGGCGGTTACACTCCCCCTTTCTCACGAGGCCAATGCCCTCATTGGCAACTTCTGGATTTTCAGCCGCCTCCAATGTCTCCTCAATCTCTTGCAACTGACGTAGTCGGCAACCTCTGCAATTGGTGGTATCAGGCTTGTTGTTGTGGCTTGTGACAACGCAGGTGTAGGGTTTGTCGGTTTCTGCTGCCTTCTTTGCTCTGACCAGGAACATCCTGCATGCTTCGCACCAAAGTCTGGAGTTGTGTGCTCTGGCTTTTCCACAGGCTAGGCATCTCCTGTCGGACTTGCGGCTGGCTTTGGCTGTTGCTGCTGGTCTGGTGGTTGAGGTGCTTGCGCTCTGCTCGATGGGAGTTATGGTTGCTGGCTGGACAACTGTTGTTGATTCGTCTTCAGATGTGGATGATGTGCTAAGTCGCAATGGTGGCAAGTCGGCTGTGAGTTCCGAAACTTCTGCTGTTTCGCTGAGGCTGGTGGGGTGTTGCGCTGCTGCTTTTTGTTTTGCTTCCAGGCGTTCTTCAACCAGGTTGGTGATTCTGGTGACGTCCACGATGGGAGAGTATGGTGGTGCTCTCTCGATCTTCAAGTTTTCCGATATCAAGCGTGCCAATTCTGCCATGTTGATTACTGGTGGTGTTCGTGGACGTGCTGTCATCATGCCCGCGACAGTCCTTGCGATCTCCACAGGGTCGCATGGTGGTGACTGGGACTGGTTCAGCTGCCTCACCAGTTCGGCTGCGATGTCTTCGGTCTTTGGCACTGCTTGAGCTGCGGTTGTGAGATCCGCCATGTGTCGTCGCAGGATCTCGGCTGCACTTTCGAATCGTTGCCATCCGGCGTTTCTGTTTGTTGCGCTGGTTGCATGGTACATTTTCTCTGCGCCACTCCACAAGACACTCCACTCATATTCAACGTCTATGCTCTGTCTCACCCTCGTGAATCGCGTCGCTACTGGGGATCTGGATCTTCCTCTCGGCAAAGCTGGTCGTGACACCGGACTACTGCTTCGGCTTCGCCTCTCATCCCAAGCTCTCTCCATCTCACGGCCCAAGTGAGTTAAGTCCTTCCCTTTCGGCATTGTCTGTAAAACACATCACTGCACTTCTTAGTCTAGTTATTACGACTAATGACAAAGTAAGTTCCTATATGTACAGTTACATTAGGGCGTCAATCTACAAAGATGTTAGTGAGTGTGTTATGTGTTATACTGAGCGTTGATGGTAAAGCTCTGTTCGTTTCAATGCGATAGGGGACTCTATTCGGCTAGACCATAAGTATTCCAGGTGCAGGCTGTTTCGGATTTTACTAAGATAATATTAAGATTTTACTAAATTTCGGGAATGACTCTACAGGTGTCAACCTCGCGTTCGGTCGCAACGGCGATTGGACGAATCGGGTGACAGGGATTCTTCGACAGAAATACAGGTAAGTGTGTAAACGATTTTTTTTTTTTTTTTTTTTTTCAACATAATACTTTTCTATACATAACCATTTATTTAATTAGTATGTTTTTGTTTCAGGTTTCAATTGGTCACGTTCATCCGGCGCCTCAGGACTTCTTGGCTGCTCCGGTGTGTAGCTGCTGGTAGTCTACTCTCGGTAAGTTCCTAAGTTTACGCGTCGGTATACTGCCATTGGTGTTGTTTGCAGTTTCTGTGTCGACCGGTATGGTGGCGGGTGTGCTTGGTGCATCCGTTGCTGTTGGCGACGAAGGTGGTATGTCGTCAGTCTCCATTTCTTCTGTGGCGGTGGAGCACGATGGCGTACAGCTACTAGAGCGATCGGATTGCTCCTCTTCATCCAGGGGTGACGTTAGGTCCACTGGAGTTACGATTCTAGCAACCGGCAGTTCGCTGTCTTCCATGTCTGCGTGCTCCTCCATTCCATTGGAATTCGGTATCGGCTCAGGGGGTCGATCTGGGACTGGTGCAATCGGGGGCGTTACGCAAGCGTCGTCTGGCACGCCACGCTCGTATGCGGGTTTCAGTCGGCTTAAGTGGACAACCTGGTACTTGTCTGCCACGTCGACGATTTCGTAAGTAACCTCGTTGATTCTCCGGGTGATCTTCATGGGGCCAATCCAAGGGCTCCAAAACTTGGCGGATATCCCTGGTGGGGGTACCATCCGACGAAGGTACACTCGATCTCCCACTCCGAAGAAGCGAGGTGTTCGACGGGTGTTGACTACCTTGGTTCTCTTCTCCCAAGCCTTCTGCATTGCTTGTGTCGCCACCTGGTAGGCTCGCTTGACGTTCTTCAACGCATGGCCTTGACTCGGCGCGATGCCTACATCCAGGGCGGCGGCAACAGGCAAACGAAGTTCTCGTCCTAGATGTAGCAGGTTCGGCGTGTAGCCAGTGCTACTGTGTGGCGCGTTGCGATACACAGCCATAGCCATTGGCAACACCTTCTGCCAGTCGGTTGTCTTGGTTGTGAGTTTCGCGATGATTCCTGCCAGGGTGCGATGGAACCGTTCACAGGTGCCATTACTCTGGGGGTGATATGCAGTCGTCTGCACTTTCTGAATCCCCCACGCAGTACATAGCTCCTGGGTCACCGCTGCGGTAAAGGCTGTACCGCGGTCAGATATCAGTTTTTCAGGGACGCCATGCGTCGGAAAATACTGTCGGGTCAACACGTCCACTACTCCTTGTGCGGTGGTATTTGATACCACGTACGCCTCCGCATATCTACTGAAATGGTCCACGACTGTTAATAGGTACTTGGAACCATTAGGCGTAGCGAGGGGACCGACGTGGTCGATGCCAACAATCTCTCCCGGACGAGTTGGCAGTTCCGGTTGTTGTATCGGTGGGTCGAGTTTGTTCGGGGTGTTCCTCTTCTGGCAAGTCTGGCAAGTCTTGACGTACTCCTTCACGTATGATGCAAGTTTCGGCCATATCCCATACTTCCGTACGGTGGCCTCCGTCACTTCGATGCCGGGATGGCCTGCCCATGGGTTGTCATGGCAGACCTGCAGCAATCGATGACGCAACGTTCCAGGGATCAGGGGCACGCGAAGCTCGCCGTCGTCGACAGTTCTTGTTGCTACCCACACGTCGTCTTCCAGACGTGCATTCCATTTGTCGGGTTTCTTCTGTACCTCAGCTATCCAGGGGTCCAAACTCTGGGCGGCTACTAACATATCCTTTGTGAGCTGGAAGGTGCTTACGCTGGCGACGATCACTCTGCTGAGCGCGTCGGCGTGAGCCATCTGTTTTCCAGTACGATACACTGCCTCGAAGTCGTACTCTGAGAGTCGGAGTACCCAACGGCCAATCCGATGAGTAGGATCGCGAAGATTCATGGCAGCAGTCAAGGCGTGGTGGTCGGTTTCCAGCTTGAATCGACGACCGAGGAGATATGGTTGAAAGTGTGTTACTCCCCAAACAACGGCTAAGAGCTCTCGCTCTGTTGTCGAATACCGCTGCTCAGCCGGATTAAGCTTTCGACTTCCATACGCGACTGGATGAAGTTCTCCGTTGATCTCCTGGCTCAGCACGGCTCCCAGGGCGATTCCGGAAGCATCGGTGGACAGCAAGAAAGGTAAGTCAAAGTTGGGATACACAAGTACAGGATCCGTCGTCAGGGCTGCTTTCAGTGTTTCAAAGGCCTGTTGGTGTTCTTTGGTCCATTCGAAAGGGGTTTCCTTCCGTAGCAGCTGTGTCAAGGGCGCGGAGATACTGGAAAAGTCCTTCACGAATCTTCGGTAAAAGCCTGCAAGACCCAAGAAGGCTCGTACTCCGGTGGCGTCTGATGGGGCCGGGTAAGTCTGGATGCACTCGGTTTTCGAGGGATCCATTCTCAATCCAGTTTCCGTCACGACGTGGCCCAAGTAATGAACCTCAGTGCTCAGGAATCTACACTTGGCCATGTTCAGCTTTAGGTTGGCGCTTCTCAACCTCTCCAGTACTTGTGCGAGTCGAGTCAGGTGACTCTTGACATCTGGGCCATGGATCACGATGTCATCTAGGTATACCAGGCAAGACTCGCCCACCAACCCCTCCAAAACCCTATTCATTAGGCGTTGAAAGGTGGCTGGGGCGTTTTTAAGGCCGAAAGCCATCTTGCGATACTGGTATGTGCGTCCCAGAGTGGTAAAGGACGTCTTCTCTCTGTCTTGTGGTGCGATTGCAATTTGATGGTATCCAGCGGTGAGGTCCAAGGTGGTGAAAAACCTGCTTCCACCCAAGGATTCCAGGGTTTCAGTAAGATTCGGAAGCGGATACGTATCGCTTTTGGTGGCCTTGTTGAGGGCTCGAAAGTCGGTACAAAAGCGGTATTTCTGCGGCTCACCCGGTGGAGTTTTCTTCTTGACCATCACTACGGGGGCTCCCCAGGGACTGATAGATGGTTCAATCACCTGAGTGTCGAGCATCTCCTTCAATTGTTCCTCCACAACAGGTCGGAGCGCGTGGGGAACGGTATAGGGGCGTTTGTATATCGGTGGATGTTGACCTGTTTCGATGTCGTGGACAACGGCCATCGAACATCCCCGAGCGTCGGGACGCTGAAACAGATCTTGATAACCGGAAAGAACATCAACGACGTAATCCTTGTCGGCATTCGGAAGGTGACCCAGTTGAGATTGGAGAACACTGACTAACCCAGGGATGGGCGCGTCCAGGTCCTCAATAGGGAACTCTTCCGAAGCGTCCAGAACAGGGCAATCATCAGGCATCGTTGCATCAGGGGTTATCGCTGTGGTGTCAAATATGGTTTTTGTCCCAATGGCTGCTACTCGTGGTCTTGTTGGCTGCGGCACATCTGGTCTGGGAGCAGGGCGAGCAGGGCTGAGGTATCCATCAACCAACTCGCTCAGCACGATGGAAAGGCCCGTTTGGGGGTGCCTCATCCGTACCTCGCACGTGTCCATATGTATGGATGCCGGAATTCGTCGGAGCAAATCCAAACCCAACAGGTCCAATCCTGAATGGTCCCGCGAGAAGATCCGGAATACGTGTGTGAGCTTGATCGGGCCGATCGTGACCACCAGTTGTTGTTGGCCAAGAAAGGGCAAGGGTTGTCCGTCGGCTCCCCAGGCGAGAGTCTTAGTCGGCGTGATGGGAACACCCGGTACTGGAGTTGTCAGCACCGAAATCTGCGCTCCGGTATCCACGATCAAAGTTCGAGGATGACCACTGAGATCCACGCTCATTCTCATCGTCTGCCTGAAAGGTGAGTCGATTGCGGGCAAACACACGTCGGGTTTCTCTGCGTCAGCTGCTGCTGATGACTTCGGTTCTGGATTCGCAAGGGCTACGGCTTGATAGGGATGGGCTTCGTGCGGTTTGCTGGTGATAGCCATCACTTGGCGCGGCTCCGGCTTCACATAGGATTCAGTCTTTTGCGGACAATCCGCTTCCAAGTGTCCGTAGTACCCACAGTAGTCGCACATAGGGTTCGTCTCGTCGTTCATCTGGTTCTTCTTGGTCTGACAATCCGATTCAGAGTGGCCTGGCAAACCACAGTAGTCGCAAGGGTAGTGACGAGGGTTCGAATCGCAATGGGCCGGGAAGTGGTCTTTTCCTCCGCAATAAGAACAAGGAATCCGCGGAATTCCGACGATGTTTCGTCGCTGCATGGGTGGAGTCGGAGGTCGAGGCGGGTTCGGACAACGGGCTACGAAGTGTCCTTGTTGTCGACATCGATAACATCGCCTCATTCCGTCCTGAGCCTGGACCCGAGCAATATTCCAATGGTCCACCTGTTGAGGTTCGAGGGTTTCCTCAAGTTCCTCAGCCATCTTCAAAGCATCCTCCAGGTTTGCGGGAGAGTTATTTACAAAATAACCGGCGAACTGTGTTGGGAGCCCCTTCAAGAATGCTTTCACGGATCGAGTTGTTATCCAGGTCCGTAGCTGTCCGGCAGTCAAGTCGAATCCATCGACTCGGGAAGCCTGGAGTGCGGTATGACGTACTCGGTCGGCGAATTGACGAAGGGATTCGCCCGCATTCTTCTGAATGGTCCATAAACGCGCAGCTGCCTTTTCCGGATCGTCGCGGCTGTACCAACGCACCATAGCTTTCCGTATTTCATTATACGGCTGCGGTCCTTCCAACAGGTGTCGATTTTCATACAAAAATGACTTGGCGGAACCTCGGAGTTTAATCCGCAGCAGTCGGATGCGTAGTTCATCGGTCAGATCACTGGTGATACCGTCGAAGATGTCGAAGTAGGTTCCGATCGGAACATGATCAAGGTCGTCTGGGTCCCAGTTGTCAACCTCAAGCAACATCGTTCGGGGAATTTGTTCAATAGCGGGTTCACCGACCTTGTCGTTCGGCTTTCCCTCCAAGAACAACTGCAACTTACCCATGGCACTAGCCATAGCTTCAAAAGCCAACGTCTGAGGATCGTAGTCATCAGTCATGATGGTGGAGTAGAAACGTCACAAAGAAAATAGAATTTGAATTTACTAAAATAAAATTGATCAAATATATCACTCGCGATTCACCGAACCACACGCGCGATCGCGAACGGAGGTTGACTCGGAAGGTAAGGAGAAATCGCGGGTGTACGGTTGATACACCAAAAGAAATGAATGGGGCTTACAATTAAAATTACTCGATATGGTGTATGGTGGACGGTTTTCCACGGGTACACCACAATAGTGAACGATTTCAGGGTGTACAGCTGAAGGCGTACACCAACAACAAATTGTAAAGTTAAGATTGAGGTTCAAAGGTATTGAACCTTATCTCCAAAAGTTAACTTTCAATTATAAACACGGGATTGTTTTTGGGTGTATGAGGTGAACGTACACTGATGGTGTACGGCCTCGGAATAAACTCCGAAAAAGAGGGGGTAGCTAAAATCTATACGCGTACACCACGATGGTGAACGGTGGTTGGTGTATGGCTGAAGGCGTACACCAAAGCAAATTTGTAAAGTTAAGATTGGGGTTCAAGGGTACTGGACCTTATTCTTCAAAGTTAACTTTCAACTAGTAAACAAGGGAATGTGTTGGGTGAACGTACACTGATGGTGTACGATCCGGAGTTTTATTCCTACGGGGATTTCAACAAGTTTACTGGATTTTCCTGAAATTTTTACAAGTTTTTATATACCAAAATAAAATTTGTCAGGATAATGCAACCAATTATGTAATTATGCGCTCAATTATGTATTACTTATATGAACCAAATATGTAATAATTACTTTTACTTATAGGTACCAAATATGTACTTAGAAATTTAGAGTGAAGTTCCTACTAGTCAAAATCGGGAATTATTGTACCAAGAGGTGCAATTTGTCTAAGTCAGGTAAAAAGGGGTCGGAATTGGGAAACTTCGAGTTTCAACAGTCCGCCTTTGTTATAGTCGGGGTCGCAGACCTAAAATCCGCTTGGTCAGAAGGGTTCGACCTTCTGGTACCTGGTACGAAATTCCTGCACGTAGGATCAGCCTACGTACACCTTTCTCCACAAAATACTTGGTCTCAAAATATGGTGTACGGTCTCGGACCGTTAACCATGTACGAAAATCGGGGAATGAACGAACTTTAGCTTGCTCAGAAATATGTTGAAATTGCCGTTCAAGTGAACGGTGTACTGTGAAGCAATAAAGTACGATTCAAGTCAAAATTATGTGTTGGTGCAATTTTGTGTACCTACCAAAATTGTGTAGTTGACACCCTTATTAGTAACATGCACATGCACAAGTCAAAATCGTGAGCTGTAGTAAAACTAACCTCAACTCTTCACTGCTTTTCAAAAATTGATTTTACTAACAAGAAAATTATTATTAAACAGAAGAAAATAGGTTGGTTCGAGAGATATGCGTGGTAGTTACTGATTTTAGACAGTCTAGGCGTTTAGTGTCAAAGGAATTTATGACTGTTCACCAATTATGTATCAAACACAATTAAGTGAACTGACTCAGAATCGCCACCGCTGTTCACCAAATATGTAACCCGTCTTTATCACTCTCGGTTACTTCTGAAGGATGCAACCAAGGGGGACATCGAGTCGGTTAAACACTCAAATAAATATATCTCTCTTACCTTTGTAGTTCCTTCTGTTGATAGCTGCCACCACCTACGTTTGTAGGACGTCTCGAAGACTTATGAATATAATGAAGTTAAATGAATATTTGAAAGATTATTGTGAATTATGAAGCTGAATGCTAAATGATCCTAATAGGCAATTTAAGTGAAATGACCCAAAGAATGAACTGAATTGCAGTGAGATTTGAGGGAAGCTTTAACTGAGAAGACAGCTTTTCGTCACGACTCTTAGATGTATTTCTAGCCAAGTAGGTACAAGTTACTTCAACAACGAAAATAATATCAATTGGACTCTTGAAATGCAATGGTAAGTATATGGTAAGTATATGTGTACTTTTATAGAAAATAGATTATTATCTTTGTGTTACGTTACGACTTGGTGTACGATATTAGATGGTGGACGCTGAGGGCGTACACCATGAGTTCTTCAAACAAGGTAAGTTTCTTTACAAGTTACAAATATAAAAGTTACAATTTACAATATTAAATATGATTAAGCACAGTGCAAAAATGGTTTATATGATGAGCATTAAATTCTCAGTCTCTTGTCTATTGCTCGAAGTAAAGGTCTTCACGAAGAAGGAAAGTTTATAGGGAATGGCAAAAGCCTACCGTGGATCCCGAGGGCGGTGTAGAAGAAGGGGCCGGATATCCAAAGAGTCCGGTGTGAGGTGCAGAGTTGCGGAGTTATCCTCAGGCAGCAGGGCAGCTCACGGGCGAAAATACGGTGTACGACTGCAGGATCGGGGGGGCCGTATACACCTTGACTCACTCTCTCTCCACCAACAGTGGCAACCGTAGAATGACCGGTGGGTCATGCGGAGGGAGGCGATCTCGAAGTCTCCCCCACTCCAGTCGGTGGTGGGGCGGAGCGGCGCGCATGCGCGGTAGGTGCAGGTGGCTGTGGCTCGTTCGGGTTATCAGCTGTTGGTATCTCTGCATGATGTCGCGCGCGCTTTTCCGCCAGAGTGTGTTGTTGTGCATTTGAGGCGGCGGGAAGTTTAAACCGCAGCTTCAGGGAAGGGCGGTTACAGTCCCAATGTGTTGCAGACTCGTATGCAAGCAATTTTCAAATCAGAATCAAAATAACCCCTAATAGCCCAAGACATGAAATAATTCGAAATTTTCCGATTTTTTCTTGATTTCTCATCAAAAACAGCTCTTGCTACGTGAAAGTGAAGAAAAAAAAAATTATTTGCTCATATATCAAATTTTAAAATTTTGTCGCTCCGGTGCAACATTGGGCAGCGGGATAGTATTTCTTGTTGCTCTGCTGCAACATTGGGCTATGATAGTCAAGAATCGATTGCAATACTTGGAATAGTAGAGCTTTCAGATGTACTCATTTCATGAAATGATTCCATAAATCATTATTTGCAGGCGTCTTCACCAACAATCAGAAGGTACCGTAAAATGAGGTGAGATGCGGCCACCGGGGTGAGATGAGTCCAACTCAGCTTTTTCACATCATAACGCTACCTAGCGGCCAATGTAGTAATTAGAGGATTCTGCCTATTTTTCCCAGATGGGAAGATTGTGCCAGTAGCGCGCGGTGCCGAAGAAACCTTCTTGAACGGTTTTGTTTACGTTTTGTGGTGATTTCCGTTTTTCATACTTTTGTTGACCTCTCGGAAAAGTGGCAAAACCTTCGGAGGAAATCCAATTTCGAGTTGTCGTGTATGCTTGGGAAGTTGATGTTTGTGTTCTTATATCGTCTGAGTAAGTGCAGGAGAAAGATCGTCTTTGTGGGACGACTCGTTCCCACGTAATTGAAATAAAATAAAAAGTTGGCAATTGCAAATCGAGGGGAAAATAGGGTATGCGCCTGGGTAGGAATAACTGTTTATTGTTATTTTTAATCTAAGGTAGACCTCATTCTGAGAATTTTGGTACCAACCAACCTTCTAGCGTATGTAAATCTTTTCCTATGAATTTTTAAAGTTTCGACCATTTATGACGTCACAGTTGGCTGGGGGGTCCCGCCCAGGCGAGAGGGGCGCGTGACGTCATAAACGGTCGAAACTTTGAAAAATCATAGAAACAGATCTACTCACGCTAGAAGGTCGCGGTTGGTGCCAAAATTCTCAGGATGTAGTCTATTTTCGATTAAAAATCTTTAAAAAATCAAGGCGCACCCCCCATTCCTCCGCCTCGCAAAGTGGGAGACAACAAGTTCGCCGTCTCCTTGAAAAAATGAGTTTTTTCTTCAATATTTTCAATTTTTTGTTGGAGAAGAGTCGAAGTTTAATGAAGTTTTATTGTAAAGTCGATGTTTCTGTCAAAATGATGATTTTAAAGTGAAAATAATAATTTTAATACAGTGTTATTGAAAAGTTGATGTTTTATATTTGTTAACACCTATTAACTAAACAAAAAAATTTTTTTTTGCAAATCTAATGTGCTCTAGTTCATAGGAGATGGTGTTAGAAGGATCCACAAGCTGTTATAACGCGTAGATAGGCGAAAAAAGTCGGTGGCCCTTTCTCACCACGATGGCGGTGTGAGATGGTACCACAAAAAAAATTTTTGCTCCCACCCCCCTTGGGTGAATGAAAATTTTTTTTCGACGGAAATGGAAAGGTGAGATGTGTAGCTATGTGATTAAAAAAAATTAGCCCTGTGCGATTGGTTTTGAGGTAGTTATGATGAAAAAACCTCAAAAGTGGCCTCAACTCACCCCGTTTTACGGTAGGTATTAGAAAAAAATACTTTTTTCTCATTCCCCTACTGACTATGGAACTCGAAAAAAGTAACTTGGCTCAGTTAGACAAATGCATAGGCAATTTATCATGACCAATTCAATATTTTTATTACATCGTTGTCGAATATCACTACCTGGTCTCCAAACGATCACTTATACATAAGTTGCTCATACGATTGGACCTCTAAAATGAGGTGTTTTGGAACTCTTTCAACATTATACTTAGCTAACGACAGCAAACGAAAAATTGTAAACTAGCAGTCGTCAAAATGCATCACAGATGACGCAAATATTGAGAGGAAATCCTGGCGAAATTAAAAAAAAAAAAAAAAATAGATAATCCTGATAAGGAATTGTTTCTAACGAATAGAACAGATGTGATATTCAAAGAATAATGAACAAAAGCCACTAGTTTCTTATTCTGAGAATAATGAAACAAAGTGTCAGAATTAGGAATTTCAATTTGAACTCCCCATAGGGGGCAATTGATACTAAGACCCCTCCTTTTTTTCAGAAAGTAGGTATTTCAGCGAAACCCAAAGTGCAAAATGTAACACCCTCCTGAAAATTTATAAGTCATATTGAAAAATGAAACATGAAAAATTGAACAGTGTGGATAATGCTAAGGGCTCTAGCACTGCCAACTTTGTAAATAAAAACATTGAATTATTATTGGTTCCCTCATGAGAACTTCTAAAACAATTTTTCTGATGGCGATAAAGCACAATAGGACATTCCACTTCTTCATTTTCGTAAGTTTTGTCATCATCGTGTAATTGCAGAACTTCATCATGTCTGATCTTGATGTGAACAAAAATTTCTATAGGAAAAAGCACATTATTGCCCAAATAAATGTATCTAGTATGTAGGTAACTATTTCTGTCCAAATCTATGGACTAAATATCCCCAATGTTGCGAAATTATCCATCTTACGGGATTTTTGCACTAATGAGGCAAAATCAACTGACCTAATGAGGAATTTCACCATGTCGGAATTTCCTATTTTTGACCCCAAAATCGGATTCAGCTCCTCTAAAAACCACCTATAGCAAACTTTCAGCCCGAACTTCCTAATTTACGAATAAACAAAACAGTGTAGAAAATACGAATGTTTAAAAAAACCGGGAAAATGACGTCATGCTGGAATAGTTCATTTATGGCCGCTTGAAGCGCTGAGATCGAGAAATCCATAGTCCCCAGATGCAAAATTTCATGAAACAGTAAAGTTCGAAATCGAAAAACTGAAGAAAAAAATAGAAAAAGCGAGATGGGGAAAATTAGGTTTCCTCTGTTTTTGTTTGATAACTTTTCTCTTAGAAAACACGATTTCGTCGTCCCAATGGGCAACACTGGGAGGAGACGGCGATCCGAACAGCCCAATCAGCGAGCGTTCCCGCTGCACGTCCGTTTTCCCGGTTAGTTTTGAAATCAAAAATTTTGATTGTCTCCCAAAAATAACAGGAGACTTATTTTCCGAAATCAGCCCGATTTTCATCTATCCCACACCATTAACTATTCAGGAAAAATGCAAACAGAAATCGGTGAAATTCCTCATTAGTGTGCTTGAAACCAGGTACTGACTGCCCACTGTTGGCCGGGAGCAACAATCTACCAGCGCTGGCTGCTAAACGTTGCCTGGGAGCAACAATCTGCCATCACCGGCTGCCCAATGTTGCATGGGTGCATCAAACCTATTTTGACTTCTGGCAAAGTTAGAAATGGAGAAAACTTGGAAGAAGTAAATGCTACATGACCTTTACAACCATGCCAACGACGAAAGATGAAATTTATTGAAAATAGATTTATTCAAATAGGTAAAATGCGGTGGTAAACTTACCTTCGCGCGTCACAGCGCCATGTTCAGCGCGGTATCACGGAATCAGAGATAAAAACCTCTTTATCAGCTATCCTAATGCTAGCAACATAACCAAAAAAATTACACGAGCTCTTGAAGGTTGTCTAATGAAAATAAAACCTTCATCAGCCGGAAATAATAGTCCGCCTTTGTACGAAAAATCGCGGAAGTTCATGTTGCACGGGTGCAACATTGGGCTATTAAGGGATAAGAAATTCCAATTATCAGGAAATCAAAATCACCAACAGAGGGGATTCATTCTTCATGTTGGTTGGTGGTAACAATGGCAAAGCGGTGTTCTTTGCAGTTTGATTTATCGAAGGTTCAACCGTTAAGTTCTCATAGGGAGTGAACGGTTGGTCCTACAGAGCTCTGGGTGGTCTCATTCGATTCTAAAAATTCAGTGCTATTTTAAATTGATGAAAAAACGATACCTTTACACCGAAAGATTTTCATCTAGGGGATTTTGAAAATTTCAGCCCTTATTTTTCAACCCTTAGAAATGATTGACTTCAACCAAAAGCTTCGGGCACAACTAGACCCCAAATGGAGGCCATATACCATATTTCATCAAAATCGAATGGGTAACAGATTCTGGTATCCTGGTTTTAATAGACCAGAACGCCGTTTCCTTGTTCACATCACCTTTTTCAAAATAAAATTTCATAGGACAAGTAAAGTTAGTGACTAATTTTAGAGTCAGGTAGACAGTAATATTCACCTGTACGTTAAATTTACCGGAATCACAACACCAACCATTCGCCACGTTAGGTATTTAGTGAACGGAGGACGAGTTCCGCCGCCTCAAGAGGAAACTCTGGGTTGGAAGACGAAGAGGTTCTGGCGCCCCCCGATAGATCGCGGGAGGGGGCTTTCCAACTGCATTACCCCGCGCCACGTTACCCCCACCACCTCTCTAAATGGGAGTGCGAACATGCAGGAAGACAAATTTGGGGAAACGCTGTTGTGAAACGGCAGCGGTTTTCCAATCGATAAGAAAACGCTTCGATTCATTACTCAAAGAAATTATTATTTTTCTATATAGATCACTCGTCTGCACAGAACTCGGCTCTGCCATTATCACCACCTATCAACCATAGATACTCCTACCTACAGCGATCGCATTTTGGTCAGATACAATTTGAATGGAGATCAAGCCTCTTTTGCAATTCACACTCGTGTTTCTGATTTATCGTGAGTCCAACCCTTGAGTTCGGGGCACAACTAGACCCCAAATGGAGGACGGACAGACACAATTTTATTCGATTTTCGGATTCTACGTACTTTGAAACGTAAACCAACAAATTTTGAGGGGGGATTAAATTTTTTATTCTGGGTCGATTCCAAAGGTTCATTATTGAAAATAATAAACCAAAATGTCAGCCAAGTGGGTATGGCACATAGCTTCCTCGATCCCATAACCCGTCTATGCTTTCAATTTTCAAGATTGAAAAAAATTCCCCAAAATCGAAATTTCCAATCTCGTTTTACGTTTCAGACCTTCCCGAACGTATTTGGTGCCGTCTCTGTCTGTCTGTGTGTGTCTGTGATGAAATCCTTGCCACAGCCATAACTTCTACAATTCTCATCCGATTTCGATGAAATTTTCAGCGATTGTGTGGGTTGTCGTGTAGATGGTCCCCTATTAATATCACCGGCCCCGGACTATAGTAGCCACTGCGCATGCGCAAAAGTATATTTCCTTGTTACAGCCATAACATCTACATTTTCCATCCGATTTCGAAGAAATATCAAGAGATTGTGCGGGTTGACCTGTAGTCCCCTATGAGGGTAGTCCAAGGTACGTAAGATATAAGATTGGTGTTTTGAGGCAGCGACAATGCATCGGATTATCCATACAATCGGGGTATGAACACGAGGAAGCTATGTACCACTTTCTCTTGGCTGAATTTTGGTTGATGGGTCATTCTCAGCAAAACGTAAATATCGACGTCCAGTGCTATTTGACTCGTTCTAGTGCTTCCTAATTTCAAAAATGAATGTGTTTCCGGCAGGTATTTTTGCGCTCTACTTGGCCCATATATTTTTTAAAATATAAATTAATTATTTCTATATAGAAATTTGAAATTAATACTGAAAATGTCATTGGTTCACCTTGTCCCCCTCCAGATCTTACCTACTTTGGCTGATTCCATCTACCTACTTCCGTTTAGCAATTACCTGATCTTTCGACCCACCATTTTTTCAAGCAGATTCTGTAGTTTAAGAAACTTGAATATAACAATTTTTAAATGATTCCTTCATTTGGAAATAAACTGCAATTAGCATGTCCCACCAAGATTGTGTCATTGGGTCACGCTTGGGGGTTTCTTGAAATTCCGCTTCCTAAGCGAAATTTCAGAGATGAGGGGGGAGCCAAATCGTCACGTGACTTCTGCTTGGCGATCACGTGACATTTTTGCCGCAATTCAGTCTAGTCCGCGTCGTTGAAAATTTTGTGCGAGTACGAATATGTTCGCGTATTTTTTCTCGGTGTCATCGGTCCGCATCGATTAATACATTCGTAAGTCATCATATTAACGTTTATTTTATATTTTCTGAGCTCATTACATGTTTCTTGTTTGACTGGTACTATCAGTTTTGTGAGAAATATATTTCTTTAGAAGATATTATTGAAAAACGCGTGTTTTGTCATTGGGTCACCTGTCATTGGGTCACTGCTATCAATGTGAGCCAATGACAAGCTTGAGTGACCCGATGACATCTTGGCTAAACCTTATTTGATTTTTAACTAATTTTGAAGAAATATCTCCTATTTCAAGTTTTTTCAAAGGATTTCACAATAAGAAACTAAATTTGAACCTTAGTTGCAATTTCTAATAGTTTGAGATGAAAATAAAAATTAAAAAAGAAAGGGTTTTTTTTGTCATAATTAGCTCATGCTGCATGATTGGAACTATTATAGATCTTGCGTTTTTTTAAATCTATGTACAGCTTATCATGGGACCAAAGAGAAAAAAAAAACTGCAGCTGAACTGAAAGAAGCGAAGAGACTCCAATATAAGCTCAGGAAGGAAAAACTGATGAATGACCTGGAAACTGCGAGACTACTGAAATTGAAAAGACACGATTTCTTATTCCACATTTTGTCGCTTCCGTCCTTTCTGGGTGGTGGCTCCAAACGTAAAAGGGAGAGAGACTTGTCTCTGCAAAATTCATGAAAATTTTCAGTTGCGGCTAGATGCTCTCCACAAGCGTAAGGTCATTGAACGTAGGAAAATTTGGACAATTGATCAGCAACTTTGCTGTAGGTCTCCTAATATTGGCTGTTACCAAAGGAAGTGCACCTTTTGCAAAGATAATACCTTCAGCTATATTGGAGAATTTGATGGCTCACAACCTCTGGTGGATGACAAAAAAAAATTGAATACTTGGATCCAAAAACCAAGAAAATGAAAGCCACAAATCGCATGATGAAAGCTAAAGAGGAAAAACCTCTGCTTGACGTTATCAAAGAAACTGAAAGCTGCATCATTCCACTTCTACAGCACAACGGAAATTTTATGCACCAACACCGTGCATTCAAGAGTTTGAAGTTAACTCTTGAAGCTGGTGAGATTCTTCTGCACTGTGACTTTTCTGAAAATTATAGTACCAAATATAACAGTGATATTCAAGCTGTAATGATTTGTCACCACCGAAATGCGAATCAGGTTTATGTTATATTTGTGGGGGAGCTACCTCTTCTTGAAGAGTTGGAATTCAGTGTTCGATCTACGGAGCCACCGCCTATCATGACGATTGTCTTGATATTTCCAAAGTGAAAATCAACGATGAATTAGCGTTTTTATGCTGTGATGTATGTGATAAAGTGATCTCAAGTCAATAATTATAATTTAACTCAATAATTATAAGAACTATTTTGTGATGAGACATAGAGACTGACAAGAATGCAGACTGAATAGTTTTATAATGTTGCAGACCATCCTGATTTTTGTCAGAGGCCAAAATATGTGAAGAAGTTTTTGTTTTTTCCTAATGTTTAATAACTTGTTTACCTAATTTTCCGTACATTTCTGCTTGAATCTAGTTCAAAATAGTTTGTACTTTTGAAATTTACTTGATGTTCCTAGCTTTGGTATTTCGCTTTAAAATTGAACTCAGATGTTCGAGTACCTACTTTTCAAGAGAACTATTTTGTGATATAAACTTACATATTGTGATATATTCTTAGATATTATATAAGCTCCATTTTTGACACTTGAAGAAAAAATGTCTACAACAACCTTTGTTTTGATGAAACCCAAACATTCAGCTGTCTCACACATATTTTTCGAAAAAGACGGTGAACTAATAGATAACTGTCATAACTAATAGATAACTGTCAATAACTAATAGATAAAATAAATAGATAACTAATAATAATAAATAGATAACTAATAGATAACTGTCATTAGCTTCTAGAAGAGATAACTGTCATTAGTTCATTCATTTTGGTCATTGACTCACCCTAACATGTCATTGGTTCACTTACCCACTTTTTAAAATTATTTTTAATTTAAAAAATAAACATGCTGATGCGCTGCTGGTAACATTTTTTCATTGAGTATCCATGGCCGGAAGTATCATAACAAAAACGGACCAAAAAAATGTCATTGGATTTTTTTTAAAAAAAGCACACAAGATTTACGTTTTGCTGAGAATGACCCTGATTATTTTCATAATGAAACAACCCTTAATTTCCATTTGGATTCCAAAGTTAGAGGTTGAAATTTTCAAAAATTTCCTAGTAGGTAGTTAGTAGATACTTATGGTTGTTAGGTAAAAAATAAATAAATAGTGACAATGGCAAAGCTGTGATCTCTGCAAAAGAGAGATCTATACAAGAAAACAATACACCTTTGAGAAACAATTTGCAGCGTTTTTTCATTGTAACGGCCGAATGATAATAATAAATAAAATTTATTTATTATTATTATTCGGCCGTTACAATGAAAAAACGCTATTATTATTATTTAATAATAATAAATAATAAATCGGTAATAAACCAGACAAAACAACAATAAATCAAACAAAAACAACAAATACAACAATAAAAACGCTGCAGTCGTTTCTCAAAGGTTTTTTATTTTTCTACATAGATCACTCGTCTGCAAAGAAGACGGCTTTTGCGATTGTCACCACCTACCAACCATAGTAGTACATGCCTACCACATACCTACTAAACAACCAAGTTTATTTGAAAGAAATAAACGCTTCATACTCAGTTCAAAGAAATAGGAATTTGGGGTTCCTTCGTATGGAAATTTGATTGCTTGTTGCTAAGGAAGCAAAACTGGGTACAACTCGAAGTAAATAACAGCGATCGCATTTAGGTCAGCTAAAATTTGAGCGGTGATTAAGCCTCTTTTGGTTTATTGTTTTCAATAATGAACCTTTAAATCGACCAAGAAATTTTTTTAACCCCCTCCCCTCAAATTAGTTGGTTTACGTTTCAAGATATCCAAAAGGTAGAATCCAAAAATCGAATAATTTGGCCGTCCGTCCGCCGTACGCGTCACTTTCCTCTCTTTTAGCATTGACCGATTTTTATGAAATTTGGTATGTAGGCTCCATTTGGGGTCTAGTTGTGCCCCGAAGATTTTGGTTGATGTAAGTCTGTTCTAAGGGTTCCAAAATTAATTTTGAAATTCTAAAAACGCCCTAACTCAAAAAATTTTGATATAAGGGTATTGTTTTTCGATCAATTTAAGATAGTGTAGGACGCCCTAGGTACGGAGCTCTGTAGGACAAACCGTTCGCTCCCTGAAAGAATTTAAGGGTTGGACTTAGGATAAATCAGAAACACGAGTGTGAATCGCAAAAGAGGCCCAATCTACGTTAAAATTTTAGCTAAACGAAATGCGATCGACGTTTTTCTTCATGTTGGTTGGTGGTAACAATGGCAATGGTACGTTGTAACTAGACAATGGCAAAGCAGTGTTCTTTGCAGACAAGTGATCTTTATAGAAAAGTAATGAACCTTTGTGTAATAATTTGCAGCGTTTGCTATTCACACTCGTGATCCTGATTTATAGTAAGTCCAACCCTTAAGTTCTCATAGGGACCGAATTGTTGGTCCTACAGAGCTCTGGGTGGTCTCATTCGATTCTAAAAATGCAATACCATCTTAAATTGGGGAAAAAACAATACCTTTATTCCGAGAGTTTTCGAGCCAGGGCACTCTTGAATTTTTCAACCTTCACGGGGGATTGACATCAACCAAAAGCTTCGTGGCACAATGTATCCCCAAATGAAGCCCTTATGCCAGATTTCATCAAAATCGGTCCTTGGCAACTGGAGAAAGTGCCGCCTACGACGGACGTTGGACGGAAGGAAAAATTGACCTTGAAACGTAGACCGAAAAATTTTGAGGGGTGGTAAAAATTTAGTTTTCTTGGTCGATTCCAAAGGTTCATTATTGAAAATAATAAACCAAAAGGCATAAAGGACGGATATGTCTACCAAGATAAATGGCAAAGCCGTGTTCTTATATATAATAGTGAGAACTGCGTTCTTGTGCAGTTAGCCCCTCAAAGTGGATTAAGTCAGTGAATTAAACGGTTTTCCCCCTTTATCTTTGGCAATTATTGTTCGATTTCGATGATTCCAGCGGCTATCTTTTAGTTTTATAATTCTCAAAGTTGATGCACTAATAAATTTCAAAAATCCTTGAAATTTTCTAATTTA
The DNA here is from genome assembly GCA_009739505.2 of Apolygus lucorum. Lineage (NCBI taxonomy): Eukaryota > Metazoa > Arthropoda > Insecta > Hemiptera > Miridae > Apolygus > Apolygus lucorum. Next base: position 1,666,320 of record CM019179.2, on the reverse strand, counting down.
ATTACAACTTTTATCCTATTTTGGTTTATTATTTTCAATAACGAACCTTTGGAATCGACCAAGAAAAAAAAATTTTAACACCCCCTCAAAATTTGATGGTTTACGTTTCAAGGTACGTAGAATCCAAAAATCGAATAAAAATTTGGCCGTCCGTCCGCCGTACGCGGCACTTTTGCCACTTAGCATTGACCGATTTTGATGAAATTTGGTATGTAGGCTCCATTTGGGGTCTAGTTGTGCCCCGAAGCTTTTGGTTGATGTAGGTCACTCCTAAGGGTTCCAAAATCAATTTTGAAATTTTGAAAACGCCCTAACTCAAAAAATTTTGATATAAAGGTATTGTTTTTCCTTCAAATTAAGATTCTATAGAATTTTTAGAATTTTTTGAGACCACGCGGAGCTCTGTAGGACAAACCGTTCGCTCCCTACGAAAATTTAAGGGTTTATATTGAAATATATATATATATAAATCCAAACACGAGTGTGAATCGCAAAAGAGGCCTAATCTCCGTTTTTACTTATAGAATTGAACAGTTGAATTGGTGTGGAGATTACAAAATAAGAAGAAAGGAAAAAACTGGTGATAAAAAACTAACCAGCTATGATAATGCTGGGGGTGGTGGGAGGCAATGTTGCTTGTTTAGACGAGGGGGGGGGGGCGGTTCGTAGGAGATTAGACTAACCCGGAACGAGGAAGGATCGGCGATTGACTGAGACCTGAGAACTATAGCTACAGTTTTTCCTTGAAGTGATCGACATTAGTTGACTATTGGAGTCAGTTGGTGGGTTCCGTAATTATGCGAATGGATGGATTGAACGGAAACCGGAAGTTGAATGTGTGTCAGACAGCAGGTGCGCACTTCCGGGAGGAGATGAGAAGGGCTCGACATTCCCTTCGAAACCGGAAAATAGCTGTAGGTAGCAGCGAGAAAGGATTTTCGGGGCCTTTGAGAATACGGTATCCTGCCGGGGATCCAACAAAACGAAACCGAATTGCAAATCACTCATTTGAAGGAGGAAAACAATGGTGTGCCGAGGCCTGAATACGGACAAATGCATAATGGGTTGGAAAATGGAAGGGAGAGGGCGTTGATGACCTATTGATGTTGAGTCCAACGCATTATCGTATCGCGGCTCCTCTGGATGGACCAGAATGTTGAAGGCTCATTATCACCCAACGAAAGAAACTGTGAAACGGAATTTCTGTTGCTGTTATAAATAAATTCGAGAATATTTCTGTTTCAATGGGATAGTGAGGATCTGAGTGGCCTGGAATCCTCCAGCGCTGAGCAACTCTAACTTGGAAAGTGCGTGAAATAAAACAGTGGTCCTGCTGGAAGCATGTCAGTAAAACGCTGCAAATTATTACAAAAAGGTTTATTATTTTTCTGTTTTTAAGTTTTTTCGCATAAAACTCAATTTTTTCAAAGAAACTTTCCTCTTAAACCTTGAAACTGACATACCGTTGGAAAGGTGAGATCTTGGGGTAGTTTTTCTCGTTGAGTGCACCACGATAGCGGTATTTTCTACGGGGGAATCGTTAGCCTGAAAAATGGCGATTTTCGAAAAAAATTATAAATGTTGACTTTGATTAATTTTTTTACTTTTACAAATGGCTTTAAGAAACTGGGTTTCCCACTAAATGGATAGGAAATTTAACGCTCTGTCCAACGGTGTACTCAGATTTGAAGTAGCATGAGGAATAAGGGAGTTATAACCATTTTAGTGCCGCAAAGTCGAAAATACGAATAAAAACTTTAAAGTGGAAAAAAAATAATTTTGAGTGGGTTAAGAAAAAATTGCTTCGAGACATTTTTTGTTGCAAATGAGTTGTAGAATCGATCCTTGAAGTTTGGTCCATCCAAATGACACCCTGTAGATCACTCGCATGCAAAGAACACAGCTTTGCCATTGTCACCACCTTCCAACCATATTTTCGCTTCACAATCAAGTTTATTTTGAAGAAATGAAGAGTGGTGGTGCCTTCATTGGGAAATTTGATTACTTGTTGCTAAGGACGCAGACCAAGAATATGGTTAAGCGATGATGTTGTTCACCCTGTTGACAAGAAGAAACTGATTGAGACTGGTTGTTCTTCGAAATATAGTGAGATGTCACCAGTGGAAGGTTTTGAGGCTTTCTAGCTAATCTGTACTCTCAATCAAGTACGCTCGGTCAAAGAACAATGCACAGTTCACCGCATTCCTAAATGAAATCAGTGCATACTTTGATAACATGACAGTCCGGGTACTCCCCTGCTCTGAGGTGTTCCTGGGAGACAAAACCTGACGTAAGGAACCGTCTGGAACGGGATCACAGTCGCGTCTGATGCTAAAGGAAATTTTCCACATAGTTCCGTCTACAGGCACATCACGGAAGGAATAAGTACAGGTTCAACCATGTGCCATCAGTTGGTACTTGAAACAAACACCTTATATTATAAGGTAGGCTCTGATTTGATGGACCAGGACGATCGCTTAAAAAAAAAATCGCTATGGAGTGATTTTGACGTGGCCAATTAAACTTAATTATCTTTTATGAGTAATATTGATTTTCTTTCTTAAAAAATATTCTTCATCTCTGGCTCTCTCTTTTTTAAATCATCTCTCACGCGGCTCCTGTCTTGTTTTTCCCTGAGTTGTTAAAATATTCAGGGTGTCCCAGAAGTTATGGTCCACCCTCCGGCATTTCCGTATTTAATTACGTAATAAAATGGGCCCAACGCCATTTTTCATATTTTTTTGTAAAAAATTCAGGAAAAATACTTTTGCGCGCAATTGACACTAACTTTGTTTTTTTCAAATGGGAACCCCCATTTTTTATTGCAGATTCAGATTCTACGTCAAATTTCATGAGAAATTCTTACCCGAATCAATTATTTTCATTGCGTGTAACTGGTACTTTTCGCGCGTAAAGTGACCAGGGTGCGCAAAAGTGAATTTTTTTTAATCCCAAGTGTGACACATTTTATTTTCATTATTTTTGACGCTGAATCACATGGTGAGGTCCTTTCTTGGATTTCATCGTTATTTTTCCAAATTTAGAAGGAAAAATAATGTTTTTGGACTTTATTTTCCCTCACCCTTTCGCGACACGGGCTGGGGACCGGCTATGGCGGGATTAAAAATAAATTCCTCTCTTCTAAATTTAAAAAAATGTTGGAAAGTAGGTAGGTACTACTTTACTACTTTAATGTAAAAAAAAAAATCAAAAAGCTTCTCATCTAAAAACCTTTAAAAAAATTAAAAGTAACTTGTTACTTGTCTGCATGCAAAAGGAGGTAATTTTGAGCAGTTGCTGTGATTTTTTAATTTCATTATTATTATCTTGGTTTTTATTACTACTTTTTTCGGAAATTTTGTAAATTTTAATTTTTTTAAAAAATTTTGAGATGAGAAGCTTTTTGATTTTTTTTTACATTAAAGTAGGTAAGTACCTAGGTACCTACTTTCCAATATTTTTTTTAAATTTAGAAGTGAGGAATTTATTTTTAATCTAGCCAGGTCTCCACCCAGCCCGTATTGCGAAAGGGTGAGGGAAAATAAAGTCCAAAAACATTATTTTTCCTTCCAAGTTTGGAAAAATAACGATGAAATCGAAGAAAGGACCTCACCACGTGATTCTGCGTCAAAAATAATGAAAAATTCCTCGTATCCATAACCCGGTTATATAGATGATCCGATGCATAGTAGTTAATCTCAAAACACCAATCTCTAAGTACCTTCCACTACCCTCATAGGGGACCATCTACACGCTAATCTGGACAATCCTAGAAAATTTCATCAAATTCGGATCAAAAATTAAGGGAGTAGATGTATGTGATTGGATAAAAAAAATACTTAGCCTCGGCTGGGATTCGAACCCGCGACCCCTGGGGGACAGTTGAAGTTACGGCTGTTACAAGTAATTCACGTTTGCGCATGCGCAGTCGCTTCTATCTGTCCGGGGATGATGATTTTCATAGGGGACTATCTACAACCTAATCCACATAATCCCTGAAAATTTCATTGAAATCGGGTGGAAAATGTAGAAGTTATGGCCGTTACAAGGAAATTCACGTTTGCGCATGCGCAGTGGCTACTATCGGTCCGAAGGTGATGATTTTCATAGGGGGCCTTCTAAATACTAGTCTGTAACATCCCTGAAAATTTCAATGAAATCGGATGGAAAATGTAGATGTTATGGCCGTTACAAGGAATTCACGTTTGCGCATGCGCAGTCGCTTCTATCAGTCCGGGGATGATGATTTTCATAGGGGACCGTCTACACACCAACCCGCACAATCCCTGAAAATTTCATAGAAATCGGACAATAACTTCGTATAGTTATGCGCGTTACAAGGAATTCATGACAGACGGACAGACACACAGACAGACAGACAGACAGACAGACAGACACACAGACACGGAACCAAAATTGTTCAGAAAGGTCTAAAACGCAAAACGCGAGTGGAAATTTTGATTTTGGAGAACTTTTTTTTTCGTCCTTGAAAAGTGAAAACAAAGCTTCCGCTACCTTGGTAGACTCGGAAGCAAAAATGTGCACTTTTGCGCACCCTGGTCACTTTGCCCGCAAAAAGTACCAGTTGCACGCAATGAAAAAAATTGATTCGGGTATGAATTTCTCATGAAATTTGACGTAGAATCTGAATCTGCAATAAAAAATGGGGGTTCCCATTTGAAAAAACAAAGTTAGTGTCAATTGCGCGCAATTTTTTTGCGCAAAAGTATTTTTCCTGAATTCTTTACAAAAAAATATGATAAATGGCGTTGGGCTCATTTTATTACGTAATTAAATACGGAAATGCCGGAGGGTGGATCATAACTTCTGGGACACCCTGTATATACTACTTATTTAATAAAAAAAGTAATATTGATTTTCTGTGCCTTTTTATGGTTCAATTCTGGAATAAATACCTGAATTCTGATGAAAACCTTCGTTTTGATACTTACTATCATTTGGACTGTGTAACGCCGAGAATATTCATATGGACACGGCCCTTTACGACGACCAGAGGCTTCGGGAATTTTTACAATTATTTTTCTGGGCTCATGTAGAAGCTGAATGATCAGGAAATCATGAGGATTTCAAAATCCGCGGACGAAAAAAATTTCGGTGTTGCAGGGTTAATGTAACTCTGGATTTTCATGAATGATTCCTTGTGCCACCATGGAACCAATAGAAATGCAAGTTTATCTCTTTCCTACTGGTTTAAATTACCCTAATGCTTATCCAATGGGACGTCCCCTTAAGTATGCATGCATTATTTAACAACATGTTTTAAAGACTCGATCGAATTTGAGTGTGATTTTCTAGCAACTAATTATTAGCAGTCACATGTTTCTTCAATTTCAAAAAAAATTGAAAATACGTTTCACTCTAGTGAAAGTGCTCTACACACTTAGAAAGAACCAGAGACGGTTGATCGATTAACGCCCATCTCTGCTTAGAACACATATGAAATTAGATCACAAAAATCGGCATAATTTGGTGGGAGAGAGTGAGTAGTAAAATTCGGTAGACTCAGATTAGTGGACCCAAAAATTTGTGTAGCTGCCTACATCGTCGAGGTTTGACTGATAAGAATTTCGAGCGCACCGGAATTATCGACAAATGGTGGTGGAAACTCCGTGTTCTCATATCCAATCTACGAGATGATTAGTCTCCTAGTCCTTCGGTAATTAATTAAGGGTCTGAAAGCGGTAGAGTTTCCGCCGCTACCTGGATTAAAGTTGGATTATGTGCCAGAGAAGAGGACATTTGTATTCCCTTGAGGATCCGATCCGCCCCCTCGACCTCAGGGGACAATAAATTAATTCCTGGAAACGTTTCGAAACTTGACCACTTGTGTAGGTAACCAGGTACTGTCCCCCGATCAAAGACCCTGCCGTGAGTCACACTTTCTTCCATCCCCTTCTCTAGCCCCTTCTTATAATGCAGTTCAAGCCATGTCTCACTTATGTCCAATGATATCTGGACAAGAAAAATACGTTAAGAACTCGCGAAATAATAGTGACGTGACGTAATTACGTAACAAAATAACCCATCTCGGCGATTGTCAGGAGGGACTACTCCGTTTTTAGGACGTCCCACAGTAAGACTTGGGCGTCCTTATGCGATCGATCTGGGGTGAAGGAAGACAACACTCAACAGAAAAAAAAATAACCAAACAGTAATCCGTTTCAGACCATTCTGAATCCAAATCCGCGAAAAAACCATAGGTGTATGTCTGTCTGTGTGTGTGTGTAACAAAATCTTGTGTCGTCTGCCCAGGCCTTAGTACTCAACAGATTTTCCTGGTTCTTTTTTTGTTCGACGCGGAAAACTATCTAGTTGTGCACTACGTCGCCGGAATTTCGAATTTTGCCTTTTAGGGGGGGGGGGGGAAAGGGGGGGTTAATGCTCAAAAAACGTGCGTTTTTGGGCATAATCTTGTGTCGTCTGTCCAGGCCTTAGTTCTCAACCGATTTTCGTGGTTCTTTTTTTCTTCGACGCGGAAAACTATCTAGTTGTGCACTACGGCGCCGGAATTTCGAATTTCGCCTTTTAAGGGTGGGAAAGGGGGGGTTAATGCTTAAAAAACGTGCGTTTGCGGGCATAATCTTATAAACTCTGCCCAGGCCTCAATTTCCAACCGATTTGCGTGTTTCTTTTTTTGTTTGACTAAAATAACTTCTGAGTTGTACATGATTTCACCAGAGTACCAAAATTCGCAAGAGGAGGGAATGGGTGGGGGATAATATTCACAAAATATCCAATTTTTCAATATTTCGGTTCCTTTACTGCTTACTAATTGTATCCAAGCTTTGAAATTGAGGAAAAATTCTCATTATACCTTAGGATTTGCATGAATTACTTTCTGTACCACCATGGAACTAAAAGTGGTGCCACCATGGTGCCAGGACACCATAAACCGCATATTTCGTGGGGTTTTTTGGTGTTTCACGTTGAATACGGATGTGAACTTCGACAGACTGCCTACTAAAACTATAAGAGAAAGTTAAATTTTACGACGTATTTCCACTTTGGTGCCAGACTGGCACCATTGTTGGCGTTGGTGTGGTGGGGGGGGGGGGGGGGGGGTGAACTCGAATTCGCATGTTGGGTGTCGTAGATCATGGATTTTAAAATGCTCTTAGATTCGAGGCTCCCATGCCGCTAGAAGTGATATGGTTTATAATGGTGGTGGGGGGGTGTCACTATTTCTTCCCTAAAGTAATAAATAAATTACATCGAGAGAAACAGTCTTATCGCTTAACAACTGGTTAAACTGATCCAATTCTTATCCAATGGGACGTCCCCTGGAATGCATGCATTACTAAACAATATGTTTTGGCCTATTTTTTTGGCAAAATTTTTATTCGATTTTGGGATTTAACATAGTTGCTTTGCAACATAAATCAACCAATTTTGAGAGGTGTTCAATTTTTTTTGGTCTATTCGAAAGGTTCATTATTGAAAATAGTTAACCGAAAATTGGTAATTGCAACGGTCAAGTGCCAATTTTAACACTTTTGGTTTATTATTTTCAATAATGAACCTTTCGAATCGACCAAAAAAAGGCACGTAGAATCCGAAAATCGAATAAAAACGCTGCAAATTATTTCACAAAAGTTTATTATTTTCCTGTATAGATAGGTACCGTGAGTTTTGAAGCCATTTAAGTGATAAATCACCTCCTGAATTCCTTTCTCTTGTAAATCTCTTCATTTTCGCCCAAGCCTATCTAATAGAAAGTCAGGTAAAGGATTTGAGAGGAAGTGACCGAAAATGGGATTTCCTTGGACAAGTGACAAGCTCGGAGGAGGTTAAACGGATGTTTTCAGTTTAGGAATAGGTCGGTCCTCACGTTCATTCTTTTGATCGGGGGACAGTACATCATTGGCTTCATCATTGGTCGGTAGTCAACAACCCTAGGTCTCATTTTCCCTGGCTTGAGTGGCAGGTAGAAGAAGGAGGACGTTTTTGGGACTGTAATACACAAGGACACCTCACCAAACCATCCGCATTCTTTCCATCTGCAAACAGTACCTGCCAACTCGCCGCAAATAACTCTCTGGTTTGCTTCTGTCCAATATCGCATGTCTCTCTGTGGAGTCGTGTTAATGTTTCTAGAATTAAGTAATAATCTTTAGTATATACGACATGGATAATTATTGTTATTGTGATAAATCAGGTGTTGAGGAAATGTGAGTTGTTCGCGTAATAGAAGGTAGAGTTCTGTTCTGGTCTTGATGTGACGTTTTTCTGTTTCCTATTATAGTTAATATGTTTCCTATTGTAGTTAATATATACCTTAGGCTGCAGTTCTACGGACCCATCGAGGATCTCAACGTTGGTGTCAGAAGTGACGGAATGCATCGAAAAAATGGTTACGGATATCGTATTTGAAAGTTGAAAGAATTTTAAGATAGTATTGCATTTTTAGAAACTACGCGGAGCCCTGTAGGACAAACCGTTCACTCCCTTCAGAAACACGAGCGTGAATCGCAAAAGAGGCCGAATCCCCGTTCAAATCTTACCTGACCGAAATGCGATCGATGTTCTCCTTCACGTTGGTTGGTGGTAACAATGGCAATGGTAGGTTGTAACTGGACAATGGTAAAGCAGTGTTCTTTGCAGACGAGTGATCTATATAGAAAAATAATAAACCTTTGTGTAATAGTTTGCTATTCACACTCGTGTTCCTGATTTACCTTGACATGGATAGAAAAGTTTTACATGTAGATTTTGAACTATCTGCACATCGAGCCCTGTCTGAGTTATTTCGATCATCTAGAGCAGTGGTTCCCAAACTGGGGGGGGGGGGGGGGGCGTGGAGAAAGTCCAGGGGGGGGGGTGTGACACCCAAATGAAATAAATAAAAATAATTACAAAAATAATTTCCTCAGATTTTTGAAATAAAGTCTTGAATAAAGAATGCTGATGTGGTTGGGATTCATTGTTTTATTCACCGCCAAGCCTTGGCAGCAAAAACTCTTCCTAACGAACTCAATGCTTTTGTAAAGCTTTGTATTAAAGTAGTCAACTACGTTAAGAACAGTGCATTAAATACTCGACTTTTTAAAATTCTGTGTGAAGATTTAGGAAGTGATCACAAAACGCTGCTATTTCATACAGAAGTACGATGGCTATCAAAAGGCAATATGTTGGGAAGACTATTTGAACTCCGTGATGAAGTGATAACGTTTTTGGCACAGCAGAAACAAAACGAGCTTAGTGCAGAGTTAAAAAAACCCTGTTAACAAGTGATTTTGGCCTATTTATCAGATTTTTTTGACACGTTAAATAAACTAAACTTGAGACTGCAAGGTGCAGACTCAAATATAGTAACACATCGGGATGCCATCAAGATGTACGTTGAGAAACTACAACTTTGGATACGTAAAGTGCCAATGAACCCCAGCAACTATTCAAGTTTCAGCAAAGTAGTGTCAGTCTCAGAAGAAGTGTGTTTTGAGGACGTTTTTGAAGGACCGCTTTTGAAAAACTTGATAATTGACCATTTGAAGAACCTCAAGGAGGAGTTCAGCAGGTACTTTCCTAACTTGTCAGAGGAGTTTTACAAACTATCAACCGACCCGTTCAACATGGACATACAGTTGCTGCCAGAAGCAAGAGGAGGGAATAGAAATAAAAAATGACTCTGCTGCAAGATACGATTTTGACAAAATGGACAAGCCCTCATTTTGGTTAAAGTACTTAAAAGTTTACCCCAGTGTTTCAGAGAAAGCTGTTTGGATGTACTTGCCTTTTTCAACAACATACATGTGCGAAAAAGCGTTTTCAACTCTTGTGGCGATCAAAACCAAGTACCGCAACAAACTTGATGTCGAAAGTGACCTACGCTGTGCTTTGTCTGAAACTCAACCCAGGATCTGTCAACTTATCCAGAACATGCAAGCGCATTCATCTCACTAAATTACATTTTATGTTTTGTTTTTGTAAGTAGGTAGGCCTATTGTTTCACCTTCCTCAAATTGAAAATGTATCTGTGTTACAATGTTAAATTTTGTATCAGTAATTATATTCGTTTTTCATGTAATACTTGATTTAATTTTCACGATACGTACAATTATTGAATCTTTCCATTCTTCGTTACTGCATTCAACAGTGATCGAAAAATCTACCTACTCACCGTATCAAGTTTTTTTTTTTTTTTTTTTTTTTTTTATAGAGGAGGAAACCGTTTATTGGTTGACAGCGGGAGAGGGATGTTTGTCTCACCGCCCTTTATGTGGGGGTCCGGCCGCTATAAGCAACTGGTTACCCACTAAAACCTCCTCTGTTCGTCTGGACTGCCCCGGGACTACAGTTGGTGCATTACTTCGGGACAGCCCCTTTTTCAGCCCGGCTGTTGCTGGGCTTCCTCTTCGTGAGGCCTAATTTAAAGAGAGTCATAGTTGTGTCCTAGGTGTGTGGAGAGAGAATTGGTTTTAAACTGAAGGATGCGGAAGAATTCCGCCTTCGTCAACCATTATGATTGCTTTGTGCAAACTTGTGGGACACCTGGACACCTCAGACTCCCCACACCTCAGACTCCCCACTCACCGTATCAAGTAGGCACATAGGTACTTGTACAAGTAGGAGTTGGCGTTGGTTGGAGTTTTCATGCACCGGTCAAATCCAGTGGGCTTGGCATTGTGTCTCTCTCGGCATGTATCCCTTCACTGCGCCGCCGGCGCCTGCTAGCCCTTCAAGGGTCGAGCTGGGAGGTCGCCCGTGCGGCTGCTGATCTTGATTTTGTCAGGCAGCAGTTAGCATGGTGCGACCGAGCAACACCATCTGCTCCAAAACCCAGTTCGTCTGCTGAGTTCGCTGCTGCGCTGCATGAATCGGTGGATGGTAAGGAACTCCGACAGTGCTCCGAAAGCCTTGTCTCATCCCAATGGGTAGATTGGGCTTCGGAGGGCATTGGGGCCCGCGACTACCGACACTTTCACGCCATCCGCGTGGCATCTTTGCCAACTGCGGTGTGGTGTTCGAGAGGTAGTCGCGGGACTACGCTACCCCTTTGCCGTGCCTGTCGGAGTGGAAATGAGCACCTGTATCATGTGGTGCAGCAGTGTCCACGAACTCATGGGGGCCGCATCCTACGTCATGATGCGGTTGCCAAGCAGATAGCAGGTGCTTTGTCATCTAGCGGCTGGGATGTTGAGAGAGAGAGATTGTATCACATGCCAAGTGACCAGGGTAAGAAGCCCGACATTGTTGCCGTCAAGCCCGACCAGTCTTGCATTATCCTGGATGTCCAAGTTGTCAATGGCAGCTTGGACATGGAGCAGACTTGGCGGGCCAAGATAAGGAAATATGACACAAATGATTTACGGCAAGCAGTGTCGGAGCTAAAAGGAGTGGCACCCAACAACATCAGGGTGATGGCTGCAACCTTGTCATGGCGCGGTGTGTGGTGCGGGAAAAGTGCCACGGAGTTGCGCGAGTTGGGCATCTCAGTAGGCGTACTCCGTGGTATCACCACCGGTGTCCTACTCGGCTCATATTTGAACTGGTGGTCGTTCTATAGAGGCACTTCCCTTCATCCTTCTCTCCCACCCCTACCTTCCTCATCTTCCCTTATCCCTAGGGCCGGCGTCGGGTGAGTCCTGGGCGTCCTCCCCATTATATTTGATTTATTTTTTTTGTTTTTATTTATGGCGTGCCCCCTCCGTCACCAAAGACAATTTGTCTTTGAGGGGAGTTCGGAAAAAAAAAAAAAAAACGGCACCGTGGAAATAGGGTATTGCAAAATGGAAAGCTGATATGTGTAGGGGGGCGTGGGGGGTCTCCAAATAACCAGAGGGGGGCGTGGTACAAAAAAGTCTTCGGATGCCAGTTTCATTTGCATAAACTTAGTGCAGAAAGGAGCTATGTCCGGACAATATTCCCGCGTCCACAACACGATTGAATTTAATAGCTATCTTATTGGGCCTTGGAATCATGTGCATTCCTCTTTTGGACAAGCACCGAATGCCATCAACTACCGATTTCCGATTATAAGCCATTTTCAAAGTGTTTAACTCTTCAGTCGTGAATCCTCAAGAAAGAGTAGAAGACACCATCACCACACTCAGGGGCAGAATAGTGTGTGCGCCTTGGTAGGAAAAACTGTTTATTGTTATTTTTAATCTAAGGTAGACCTCATTCTGAGAATTTTGGCACCAACCGCGACCTTCTAGCGTGTGTAAATCTTTTCCTATGAATTTTTAAAGTTTCGATCGTTTATGACGTCACAGTGGGCTAGGGGGACGTCATAAACGGTCGAAACTTTGAAAAATCATAGAAACAGATCTACTCACGCTAGAAGGTCGCGGTTGGTGCCAAAATTCTCAGGATGTAGTCTACTTTCGATTAAAAATCTAAAAAAAAATCAAGGCGCACACCCCATTTTCTTCTCTGTAAGCTAGATTTTGGTTTATTATTTTCGACTAGCAGGAAAGCCTTCTAAAAGCAGGCAAAAACAAATCATAGATATGTGAAAAAATTTTGATGTCACGGCCTGGAATCGAACCCGGGTTTCCCAGAGGATCGGCGATGTACACGTGAGTGGGAGCGCCGAGGTAACTAGCTAATGAATCATTGGAATCGAGCAAGAAAACAACAATTTAAACCCCCCTCAAAATTTGTTATTTTACGTTTCAAGGTGCGTAGAATCCGAAAATCGAATGAGACCGTCCGTCCGCCGTCCGCGGCACTTTCCTTAGCAACACTGGACGGATTTGGTTCAAATTTGGTATATGGGCCCCATTCGGGAACTAGTTGTGCCGCGAAGCTTTTGGTTGATGTCAGTCACTTCTAAGGGGTGAAAAATAAGGATTGGAATCTTCAAGAGTGCCCTTGCTCGAAAACTCTCGAAATAAAGATATTGTTTTTTTACCAATTTTAAATAGTACTGAATTTTAAAAAAATTTGAGACCACCCGGAGCTCTGCAGGGCAAACGAGTACTTAAAGGGTTAGAATTAAATACATCAGAAACACTTGTGTGAATCACCAAAGAAGTGTGATCTTATCTTTGATTTTTTGAATCGAGAGTGGCCTTATGGACGCCACGCCCCTGAAGAGGACTGTCCTATGATGTCACTGGCCCATTTATCTCAAAAGTGACATTTTTGGACACAGCGCCTTTGTACTTTAAGGTTATAAGTACATATTACCTATGTGACATTTGAGGGAGGCCATGTGCCACACCCACTTGGTAGTTTTCCGTCTCTTTCTCCTGTTTTCCTTTCAATGACAGTATTATGTGATATTGGTGGGAGGCCATGTGCCACACCCACTTGGTAGTTTTTCGTCTCTTTCTCCTGTTTTCCTCTCAATGACAGTATTATGTGATATTGGTGGGAGGCCATGTGCCACACCCACTTGGTAGTTTTTCGTCTCTTTCTCCTGTTTTCCTCTCAATGACAGTATTATGTGATATTGGTGGGAGGCCATGTGCCACACCCACTTGGTAGTTTTTTTTGTCTCTTTCTCCTGTTTTCCTTTCAATGACAGTATTGTGTGATATTGGTGGGAGGCCATGTGCCACACCCACTTGGTAGTTTTTCGTCTGTTTCTCCTGTTTTCCTCTCAATGACAGTATCATGTGATATTGGTGGGAGGCCATGTGCCACACCCACTTGGTAGTTTTCCGTCTCTTTCTCCTGTTTTCCTCTCAATGACAGTGTTATGTGATATTGGTGGGAGGCCTTGTGCCACACCCACTTGGTAGTTTTCCTTCTCTTTCTCCTGTTTTCCTTTCAATGACAGTATTATGTGATGTTGGTGGGAGGCCTTGTGCCACACCCACTTGGTAGTTTTCCTTCTCTTTTTCCTGTTTTCCTCTCAATGACAGTATTATGTGATATTGGTGGGAGGCCATGTGCCACACCCACTTGGTAGTTTTCCGTCTCTTTCTTCTGTTTTCCTTTCAATGACAGTATTATGTGATATTGGTGGGAGGCCATGTGCCACACCCACTTGGTAGTTTTCCGTCTCTTTCTTCTGTTTTCCTTTCAATGACAGTATTATGTGATATTGGAGGGAGGCCATGTGCCACACCCACTTGGTAGTTTTCCTTCTCTTTCTCCTGTTTTCCTTTCAATGACAGTATTATGTGATATTGGTGGGAGGCCATGTGCCACACCCACTTGGTAGTTTTCCGTCTCTTTCTCCTGTTTTCCTCTCAATGACAGTATTATGTGATATTGGTGGGAGGCCATGTGCCACACCCACTTGGTAGTTTTTCGTCTCTTTCTCCTGTTTTCCTCTCAATGACAGTATTATGTGATATCGGTGGGAGGCCATGTGCCACACCTACTTGGTAGTTTTCCGTCTCTTTTTCCTGTTTTCCTCTCAATGACAGTATTATGTGATATCGGAGGGAGGCCATGTGCCACAACCACTTGGTAGTTTTCCTTCTCTTTCTCCTGCTTTCCTCTCAATGACAGTATTATGTGACATTGGAGGGAGGCCATGTGCCACACCTACTTGGTAGTTTTCCGTCTCTTTTTCCTGTTTTCCTCTCAATGACAGTATTATGTGATATCGGAGGGAGGCCATGTGCCACAACCACTTGGTAGTTTTCCTTCTCTTTCTCCCTTTTTCCTCTCAATGACAGTGTTATGTGGTATTGGTGGGAGGCCATGTGCCACACCCACTTGGTAGTTTTCCGTCTCTTTCTCCTGCTTTCCTCTCAATGACAGTATTATGTGATATTGGTGGGAGGCCATGTGCCACACCCACTTGGTAGTTTTCCGTCTCTTTCTCTTGTTTTCCTCTCAATGACAGTATTATGTGATGTTGGTGGGAGGCCATGTGCCACACCCACTTGGTAGTTTTCCGTCTCTTTCTCCTGTTTTCCTTTCAATGACAGTATTATGTGATATTGGTGGGAGGCCATGTGCCACACCCACTTGGTAGTTTTTCGTCTCTTTCTCCTGTTTTCCTCTCAATGACAGTATTATGTGATATTGGTGGGAGGCCATGTGCCACACCCACTTGGTAGTTTTCCGTCTCTTTCTCCTGTTTTCCTCTGAATGACAGTGTTATGTGATATTGGTGGGAGGCCATGTGCCACACCCACTTGGTAGTTTTCCGTCTCTTTCTCCTGTTTTCCTTTCAATGACAGTATTATGTGATATTGGTGGGAGGCCATGTGCCACACCCACTTGGTAGTTTTTCGTCTCTTTCTCCTGTTTTCCTCTCAATGACAGTATTATGTGATATTGGTGGGAGGCCATGTGCCACACCCACTTGGTAGTTTTCCGTCTCTTTCTCCTGTTTTCCTCTGAATGACAGTATTATGTGATATTGGTGGGAAGCCATGTGCCACACCCACTTGGTAGTTTTCCGTCTCTTTCTCCTGTTTTCCTTTCAATGACAGTATTATGTGATATTGGTGGGAGGCCATGTGCCACACCCACTTGGTAGTTTTTCGTCTCTTTCTCCTGTTTTCCTCTGAATGACAGTATTATGTGATATTGGTGGGAGGCCATGTGCCACACCCACTTGGTAGTTTTCCGTCTCTTTCTCCTGTTTTCCTTTCAATGACAGTATTATGTGATATTGGTGGGAGGCCATGTGCCACACCCACTTGGTAGTTTTCCGTCTCTTTCTCTTGTTTTCCTCTCAATGACAGTATTATGTGATGTTGGTGGGAGGCCATGTGCCACACCCACTTGGTAGTTTTTCGTCTCTTTCTCCTGTTTTCCTCTGAATGACAGTATTATGTGATATTGGTGGGAGGCCATGTGCCACACCCACTTGGTAGTTTTTCGTCTCTTTCTCCTGTTTTCCTCTGAATGACAGTATTATGTGATATTGGTGGGAGGCCATGTGCCACACCCACTTGGTAGTTATTCGTCTCTTTCTCCTGTTTTCCTCTCAATGACAGTATTATGTGATATTGGTGGAAGGCCATGCGCCACACCCACTTGGTAGTTTTCCGTCTATTTCTCCTGTTTTCCTCTGAATGACAGTATTATGTGATATTGGTGAGAGGCCATGTGCCACACCCACTTGGTAGTTTTCCGTCTCTTTCTCCTGTTTTCCTTTCAATGACAGTATTATGTGATGTTGGTGGGAGGCCATGTGCCACACCCACTTGGTAGTTTTCCGTCTCTTTCTCCTGTTTTCCTCTCAATGACAGTATTATGTGATATTGGTGGGAGGCCATGTGCCACACCCACTTGGTAGTTTTCCGTCTCTTTCTCCTGTTTTCCTCTCAATGACAGTATTATGTGATATTCGTGGGAGGCCATGTGCCACACCCACTTGGTAGTTTTTCGTCTCTTTCTCCTGTTTTCCTCTGAATGACAGTATTATGTGATATTGGTGGGAGGCCATGTGCCACACCCACTTGGTAGTTTTCCGTCTCTTTCTCCTGTTTTCCTTTCAATGACAGTATTATGTGATATTGGTGGGAGGCCATGTGCCACACCCACTTGGTAGTTTTCCGTCTCTTTCTCCTGTTTTCCTTTCAATGACAGTATTATGTGATATTGGTGGGAGGCCATGTGCCACACACACTTGGTAGTTTTCCGTCTATTTCTCCTGTTTTCCTCTGAATGACAGTATTATGTGATATTGGTGAGAGGCCATGTGCCACACCCACTTGGTAGTTTTCCGTCTCTTTCTCCTGTTTTCCTTTCAATGACAGTATTATGTGATGTTGGTGGGAGGCCATGTGCCACACCCACTTGGTAGTTTTCCGTCTCTTTCTCCTGTTTTCCTCTCAATGACAGTATTATGTGATATTGGTGGGAGGCCATGCGCCACACCCACTTGGTAGTTTTCCGTCTCTTTCTCCTGTTTTCCTCTCAATGACAGTATTATGTGATATTGGTGGGAGGCCATGTGCCACACCCACTTGGTAGTTTTCCGTCTCTTTCTCCTGTTTTCCTCTCAATGACAGTATTATGTGACATTTGAGGGAGGCCATGTGCCACACCCACTTGGTAGTTTTCCTCTCAATGACAGTATTATGTGATATTGGTGAGAGGCCATGTGCCACACCCACTTGGTAGTTTTTCGTCTCTTTCTCCTGTTTTCCTCTGAATGACAGTATTATGTGATGTTGGTGGGAGGCCATGTGCCACACCCACTTGGTAGTTTTCCGTCTCTTTCTCCTGTTTTCCTCTCAATGACAGTATTATGTGATATTGGTGGGAGGCCATGTGCCACACCCACTTGGTAGTTTTCCGTCTCTTTCTCCTGTTTTCCTCTCAATGACAGTATTATGTGACATTTGAGGGAGGCCATGTGCCACACCCACTTGGTAGTTTTCCTCTCAATGACAGTATTATGTGATATTGGTGAGAGGCCATGTGCCACACCCACTTGGTAGTTTTCCGTCTCTTTCTCCTGTTTTCCTCTGAATGACAGTATTATGTGATGTTGGTGGGAGGCCATGTGCCACACCCACTTGGTAGTTTTCCGTCTCTTTCTCCTGTTTTCCTTTCAATGACAGTATTATGTGATATTGGTGGGAGGCCATGTGCCACACCCTCTTGGTAGTTTTCCGTCTCTTTCTCCTGTTTTCCTCTCAATGACAGTATTATGTGACATTTGAGAGAGGCCATGTGCCACACCCACTTGGTAGTTTTCCGTCTCTTTCTCCTGTTTTCCTCTCAATGACAGTACTATGTGATATTGGTGGGAGGCCATGTGCCACACCCACTTGGTAGTTTTCCGTCTCTTTCTCCTGTTTTCCTCTGAATGACAGTATTATGTGATGTTGGTGGGAGGCCATGTGCCACACCCACTTGGTAGTTTTCCGTCTCTTTCTCCTGTTTTCCTCTGAATGACAGTATTATGTGATATTGGTGGGAGGCCATGTGCCACACCCACTTGGTAGTTTTCCGTCTCTTTCTCCTGTTTTCCTCTGAATGACAGTATTATGTGATATTGGTGGGAGGCCATGTGCCACACCCACTTGGTAGTTTTCTGTCTCTTTCTCCTGTTTTCCTTTCAATGACAGTATTATGTGATATTGGTGGGAGGCCATGTGCCACACCCACTTGGTAGTTTTCTGTCTCTTTCTCCTGTTTTCCTCTCAATGACAGTATTATGTGATATTGGTGAGAGGCCATGTGCCACACCCACTTGGTAGTTTTCTGTCTCTTTCTCCTGTTTTCCTTTCAATGACAGTATTATGTGATATTGGTGGGAGGCCATGTGCCACACCCACTTGGTAGTTTTTCGTCTCTTTCTCCTGTTTTCCTCTGAATGACAGTATTATGTGATGTTGGTGGGAGGCCATGTGCCACACCCACTTGGTAGTTTTCCGTCTCTTTCTCCTGTTTTCCTCTCAATGACAGTATTATGTGATATTGGTGGGAGGCCATGTGCCACACCCACTTGGTAGTTTTCCCGTCTCTTTCTCCTGTTTTCCTTTCAATGACAGTATTATGTGATATCGGTGGGAGGCCATGTGCCACACCCACTTGGTAGTTTTCTGTCTCTTTCTCCTGTTTTCCTCTCAATGACAGTATTATGTGATATTGGTGAGAGGCCATGTGCCACACCCACTTGGTAGTTTTCTGTCTCTTTCTCCTGTTTTCCTTTCAATGACAGTATTATGTGATATTGGTGGGAGGCCATGTGCCACACCCACTTGGTAGTTTTTCGTCTCTTTCTCCTGTTTTCCTCTGAATGACAGTATTATGTGATGTTGGTGGGAGGCCATGTGCCACACCCACTTGGTAGTTTTCCGTCTCTTTCTCCTGTTTTCCTCTCAATGACAGTATTATGTGATATTGGTGGGAGGCCATGTGCCACACCCACTTGGTAGTTTTCCCGTCTCTTTCTCCTGTTTTCCTTTCAATGACAGTATTATGTGATATCGGTGGGAGGCCATGTGCCACACCCACTTGGTAGTTTTCCGTCTCTTTCTCCTGTTTTCCTCTCAATGACAGTATTATGTGATATCGGTGGGAGGCCATGTGCCACACCCACTTGGTAGTTTTCCGTCTCTTTCTCCTGTTTTCCTCTGAATGACAGTATTATGTGATATCGGTGGGAGGCCATGTGCCACACCCACTTGGTAGTTTTCCGTCTCTTTCTCCTGTTTTCCTCTCAATGACAGTATTATGTGATATCGGTGGGAGGCCATGTGCCACACCCACTTGGTGGACCTTCTTTTCCCCCCCAGTCGAGCCTTGTCCTGTTCTGACCTAGATCAATTCCACGAGGACGTCCTTTGAACCATTCGGGAAGGCACTTCCAAACGGAATCGGCGGCCGGGGAGGGAGCCTCCCAACCGCCCCCGCCGCCCCCTGCGGGACCTCCACGCGTGACCGGGACCTCCTCCTCCACCTCCCCCCCCCCGGAGACCTCCTCCCTGGCGAAGGGGGATTCGGGAAGATTTCCGAAACTCCCACTCCCGCGCGCCTGTCGGGTAGAGGGGATGCCCCAGCGCCGAGCTTCAATTCAGAACCTTCTCAGTAGACGCTCAGGTCTCGGCTCGCGCTGCGGTTCTCCCGGACAGTCCCGATCCCGTTGGATCTTTCGGCTTTTTTTCTGTTGTACATAAAAAAATAATTATCCGAACCCAAAAACCGACGAAAATCATCGATCTCCGTTTTGCCCATACACGACCTCTCTTTATTTCGTCCCAATTTTCGAAAATCCTCCCAAACTCAAAAATCCGGCGGAAA
The DNA here is from genome assembly GCA_009739505.2 of Apolygus lucorum. NCBI lineage: Eukaryota > Metazoa > Arthropoda > Insecta > Hemiptera > Miridae > Apolygus > Apolygus lucorum. The sequence continues at coordinate 1,646,685 of CM019179.2, read as the reverse complement.
AATAAACAGTGCAGTGAAAAACCTAATGTTGCCAAGTGGAAGTCGTAAAATAATCCTGGAGTTTTACTCGGTAAGTGAATTAAAACCACAAACAGTTTTAAATGCAATATTTCACAAAACAGCGAATGAATGGTTTTTATAGGGGTACTATAGTCATGAAAGTTAAATTATGTACTGCACGTATTCATGTACGTAGTTGATACGTAAAGTTGCGTACTTTTACAAGTCCTGAGTTAGTTGTGAGCAGGTAAACCGTTTTTTTTACAGCTCATCTGGGATGAGGTCATGTTGTGTTTGTTTATCGAGATAAGGGCGATATAATATTTTGCGTGGATATGAATGACGTTTACGGATGTTTTTACAGGTTGAATCTTGTTTTGTTGTCAGTATTTGGATGTGAAATTTTTTTTTGTTGGTAGTCAAAGCGTTGAGGTATTTTGTCGTGTTGTTAGATTGTGAAGGATTTTCGTGAAAATAAGGGAATGTTTGTCGAGGGGGAAAATGGTAGAAAAGTTGGGGAGAGTCGGAAGGAGTCGCTCAGCTGAGCGGGTTCTCCCTCCACGAGATGTGAAAAGGGGTGGCAGAAATACGGATCCATCGGGAGGCCGCTCCAGTCTCCTCGCCGCACAAGATAACTCCGAGGGAGAAACACGCCTTTTCCATTCCCCACCGGCGCCGTGCTGGTTACCTGGCGACCGGCTCCCCGGGGCTACCTGCCGGCTTCACGTCCGAAGCGGTTCCCCAACTTTCCTCTGAAGATGGCAAGGAAAGTAGTGGGTGATCTGGTCGTCGCTCAGTTGTCCAAAAGCGCTCGAAACAATCATTTTGGTTTATTACCTTCAATAACACAATGCTGCATTTTGAATTTTTTTGAACGATGACTGAAATCTAAGTGGTGTTTCTTATATATTTTTTCGCGCTGAATCCAAATCTTCAATCAGATTTTCTCCATCACGTATAGATTTTTCACAAATCTCCCCAAAAAATTGAGTCTAAGTTCAAGTGGGCGTAAGTGGATTGGAAGAAAGTGAGTCAGTGACAACCTAGATTTGAACTGGGATGTTTATTTTTGACCACTGTATGATTTTTCAAGTACCAGGTTTACACATGAATAGCAATTATACTAGTTAATCTGGAATTTCCTCTTCCTTGATCGTCTAGATGTCGAGTTTCCTCCAAGACAGTCCCTCTTCAGATAACAGCAGTAGTCTGCCATCATAAATGCATTCCATCTTCCTTGATACCGTTGTTCCATCAATTTAATATCTTGGTGAAAACGCTCACCCATTTCTTCGCTGAAATCCCCCAAGTTTTCAGGAAAATATCCTAAATGTGACCGAAGGAAGTGAAGTTTCACGAGACACCCTAGCTCCTGAAAGTGTTTCAGCAAGTCTTCCACTAATGCTGTATAATTTGCAGCCTTATTATTTCCGAGAAACCCGGTCACAACTGATTTGAAACTCATCCAAGCGTTCTTTTCAGTGGTACTCATGATGTTTTCAAACTCTTGGTCCTTCATTAGCATGCGGATTTGAGGTCCAACAAAAATTCCCGCCTTAATTTTTTCAGAAGTTATTTTAGGGAATTTCCTTCCGAGATACTGAAAACAAGGGTTTTCTTTATTCAGCGCCTTAACAAATTATTTCATAAGGCCCAGTTTTATGTGTAATGGTGGAAGTAACACGTTCCTGGGGTTCATCAACGGAGGGCTTATAACGTTCTTGGAGCCTGGTGTTAATTGGGTCCTTTTTGGCCAATCCTTGACCGTCCAGTGCTTATCACGAGCTCGACTGTCCCATTCGCACAAGAAACATGGGAATTTGGTAAATCCACCCTGGAGCCCTAGAAGTAAGCCGATGATCTTGAAATCGCCACAGACCAGCCACTTGTGATTGTTGTACCCTATGTTTTCCAAGAGGGTTTTCACATTTCCACAGGTCTCTTAAGTGGACAGAATGAGCAATGGGAATTGATGAGAATCTATTCCCATTATGGAGAAGGACTGCCTTCAAACTTGCTTTGGATGAGTCGCTGAAGAGCCTCCAATCAGATGGCAAGTATTTGATTCCATAAAACCCCATCAAAGACTCAATGTTGCAGCAGAACACCATGGAATCTTTCTCTCTGAAAAATGGGACCAGTTCTTGTTCACGGTGGCGATACCAAGCAAACATGGAGCTAATAAATTTTTAGACTTCAGTTTTGATCCAAGAACTTCGGAGGCATCTTTTGGGAGATCCAGATCTCTCACCAGGTCGTTAGGTTCACCTTGCGTGAAAAGTTTTGGAGATTGGTCCTCTTCAGGATCAAAGGGTTCATCTCCTTCAGTGTAACTACTTTGAGAACCGCTTTCTGATCTGACATCAGCTAAGACAGCAGGAGGAGTAGGAATTGGTATGGTGTCACAATGGGGGACAGGCCTAAGCGCGGAAGGTAAGTTAGGGTACTCGATAGATTTCTTGTTCTTTGTTGAAAACCCAAAAACATTTGTCATGCAAAAATAGCAATCATTAACATGATTAATAGGCTCTCTCCATACCATTGGAATACCAAAAGGCATGGATTTTTTCTTACCTGACTTCCACAGTCGCAACCCCTCAACACAGGTGTGGCACACTTTATGGGGAGCCCAAGGTTTGTCCTAGTCTCCAAGTTTTACACCGAAATACGCGAGGTATACATTCTCCACAAATTTTGTGATGTCCTGTCGCTGTTTTGCTGCGACAAAACACCCACAAACGTAGCAGAACACATTCGGACTGTTCACGCTTGATCGACGCAAGGAATTCATTATAATGTGTAGACTGCACATCCAGAAACAAACAAACAGAGCAATGTTTTGAAAATGAGAGCTTTTGTTTACATTAATGTGACCTCTGACCTCTACTGACCAGGTCAATCCTTCCCACTTGACAGGGCAGCCAACATAACATGAGCTTTCTCCTAATTTCAGCTTTCGGCAGGTCATATTGACAATATGAGTGTAGCATCAAAACTGTGCGTGATAGAGGAAAAATTCCAGCAGTTTTGAATTCAGCACGAAAAATCCTTTCAGAAACGCACGTTAAAAATGAAACATAGAAATTCATGCAGCATTGTGTAATGAACCTTTGGAATCTTATTAACAAAATACTCTTTAACCCCCCCCCCCCTCAAAATTTGTTGATTTACGTTTCAAGGTACGTAAAATCCAAAAATCGAATAAAAAATTTTCCAAATAAAAAAAAGTCTGCCAAGTGGGTGTGGCACAGCTTCCTCGTATCCATAAGCCGGTTGTATAGATGATCCGATGCATAGTAATTAATCTCGAAACGCCAATCACTAAGTACCTTCCACTACCCTCATAGGGGACTCACACGTCAACCGGCACAATCTCTGAATATTGTTGGAAAATGTAGAAGTATGTGTATGTGTATGTATGTTATGGCTGCAACAAGGATTTCACGTTTGCGCATGCGCAGCGGCTATTGTCTGTCCGGGAGTGATGATTTTCATAGGGGACCATCTACACGCCAACCCACACAATCGCTGAGAATTTCATCGAAATCGGATGAGATTTGTAGTAGTTTTTGGCTGTGGCAAGGATTTCATCACAGACACACACAGACAGACAGACACGGCACCAAATACGTTCGGGAAGGTCTGAAACGTAAAACGAGATTGGAAATTTCGATTTTGGAGAATTTTTTTTCAATCTTGAAAATTGAAACCAAGGACGGGTTATGAGATCGAGGAAGCTATGTGCCACACCCACTTGGCTGACGTTTTGGTTTATTATTTTCAATAATGAACCTTTGCAATCGACACAATAATTGAACATTTCAGTGAAATAGGACGAGAATTGTAGAAGTTATGGCTGTGGCAAGGATTTCATGACAGACAGACACGGAACCAAAATTGTTCAAGAAGGTCTGAAACGTAAAACGCGAGTGGAAATTTTAATTTTGGAGAACTACACTCCTGCTCAAAATTAGCGCGCCACCATCCATTTTTTCGTTCATCTCTTTCCTTCTTCCCTTATAATTTTGTGTCCTGGACTGGCCACCAAGGAGCCTAAACATGAATCCGATAGAGCATGTTTGGGACATGCTGGAAAGAAGAATTCGAGCCAGAGATCCACCATCAGACAATCTTCAGCAGCTGGAAACAGCAGCGAAAGAGGAATGGGACAACATCCCCAGGAAGGTATCCAAAACTTGATTAGAGGCATCGGTCGATAGCTGCAAGCCCTCATCCTAGCTAGAGGAGGTAATACCAAGTATTGAAAAGCTAAACTGGCATAATTCAAACCTTTTTTTCAATTTTTATAATTTTACCACAAGAAGTACATTTTTCTATAATTCATTAAAAACATATTTTTTTCTCGAATTTGTGCCTTTTTTGGTTACATTTGTTGTTTTGGTGACAATATAGATAAAAACTTGATAAAGGAAACATATTGTTTAGTAATGCATGCATTCCAGGGGACGTCCCATTGGATAAGCATTAGATCAGTTTAACCAGTTGTTAGGTGATAAAACTGTTTCACTCGATGTAATTTATTTATTACTTTAGACAAGAAATACTGACCCCCCCCCCCACCATTATCCACCATGACATTTCTAGCAGCATGGGAGCCTCGAATCTGAAGAGCATTTTAAAATCCATGATTTACGATACCCAACATGCAAATTCGAGTTCACCCCCCCCCCCATCTCCCCAACGCCAACAATGGTGCCAGTCTGGCACCAAAAGCGGAAATATGTCGTGACATTGAACTTTCATGTGTTAGTTTTGGTAGGCAGTCCGTCGAAGTTCACATCCGTATTCAAGGTGAAACACAAAAAAAATTTAGGGATACGATTTGTCGACAAATTATGAAAATCTTGTCCATTCTGAGAGAGAAAATTCAAGTCTGCCATTCCAAAATGGTTGCTTTCAAAAAGGGCGGCCATGTGAAATGTTCAAAAATCGCGAAAAATCATATCTCCGGGATGGATGAAAACTCCGTGAATGAGAGATTTGATCCAAACATGGATGTTTTCATCAGTCTGCCACTCTTCAACGGCTGTTAACCCTCGGCAGACTCAATTTTTAAAATTGTACACTTTTGGTACAAAAATTCACAACGTTTGGGACGTCCCAAATTTTTACAGCTGGATTTTAAAAGTCTACTTACGGGTTTGAGACTTGTCTGCCAATCCTAAGCAACTGTAAAGTCCTGGCAGAATTAAATTGAAAAAATGTCAAATTTGATTTAAAATTCCGACAATTTTGTGATGATTCACATTTTAACACGTTGAAGTATGAGTGGTATGTAAACAATAGAGCATGGTCTGCCTTGGATAGCCCGCTGTCTTCTAGTGGCAGAATCAAATTCAAAAATTATCAATTTATCGATGAAAATGTGTTGACTTTGAAATACTCCAAATTTTTGCACAATACTGTACTACTTTATTGAAACTCAAGCAGCGTGGTCTGCGTTCAGTAACCCATTGCTTATATCAGGCAGACTAAAAATGAAAAAATGCAAAATTGAGGGTTAAAATTTATGTATTTTGGGAAAGTTGCAATTTTGGCATGTGGTACTAGCACGTAAGTAAAAACTTTGTAACAAAGTCTGCCATCGGTATTTCGTTGCTTTCCAGAGGCAGACTGAACTGAAACGTGAAAAAACTGAATTCACCTACTTACTTGGAAATTCATTTTCTTCAAGACTATTTAAATTTTCGATCGAATACTAACTGCAGTGCTTGGAGACAACTAAACTAGATAGCTTTAATTCAATTTTAGTCTGCCTGATATAAGCAATGAGTTACTGAAGGCAGACCACGCTCTATTGTTTACCTACCACTCATACTTCAACGTGATAAAATGTGAATCATCCCAAAATTGTCCGAATTTTAAATCAAATTTAATCAAGTCAGACAGGCAGACAAGTCTCAAACCCGTAAGTAGACTTTTAAAATCCAACTATAAAAATTTGGGACGTCCCAAACGTTGTGGATTTTTGCACCAAAAGTGTACAATTTTTAAAATTGAGTCTGCCGAGGGTTAACAGCCGTTGAAGAGTGGCAGACTGATGAAAACATCCATGTTTGGATCTAATCTATCATTCACGGAGTTTTCATCCATCCCAGTGATATGATGGTTTTTCGCGATTTTTGAACAATTCACATGGCCGCCATTTTTGAAAGCAACCATTTTGGAATGGCAGACTTGAATTTTCTCTCTCAGAATGGACAAGATTTTCATAATTTGTCGTCAAATCGTATCCCTAAATGAAGTGCGATTTTCGGCCTCGGCTCCAGGACTATTAGAAATGACTGGCATCAACCAAAATCTTCGGGGCACAAGTAGACCCCATATCGATGGCATCATATGATAACCTCGTATCTCAATTTTTGGCCAAAATGGTTCTTTTTGGATTCTCTGAATGAAGACCTCGTATCCCACCCACCTGTAATTCAATTTTTCGCGGGAATTGCATTTTCTGCTCTCTAACGCCCTAAATGATAACCTCGGTTTTGATCAAGAGGGCTGAGCGTCACTGATAACCATGGTTTCTTATCGCTAAAAATTGGATTACAGGTGGGTGAGATACGAGGTTATCATGTGATGCCATCGATATTTCTAATTTCATCAAAACTGGTCCAATGTAACTAAAGAAAGTGCGTCGGACGGACGGAAAATGTTTATTTGATTTCTCGATTCTGCGTTCCTTGAAACGTAAACCAACACGTTTTAAGGGGATTGAAATTTTTTCTCGGTCGATTCCAAACGGTCATTATTGAAAACAATAAACCAAAAGCTAGAAAATTAGGTCAGGTTGGTCAGTGGTTCTTGTCAAGACATCCGAATTCAACATTATCAACAAATAATCTCTTCTTCCATACAATTCCCTCCGCGAGAACCAGAAATGGATAACTAGACAGCTGATATCCGATAATCAAACGTCGGACTCAACAATGACGATTTCCGTGCTATCGTGGAATCACGTCAGTTCCGGGTCATCGCCTATTCTATTACAGATTTTCCGTCTGGCGGTTCCTGCGGTCTTTTGCCCGCAAGCGCTCGACTCTCAGTTATTTTCGTTAAAAAAACCCTCGTCAATCAACTGAACGCCCATTTTCACCATCAAACTGTCAGCTTTATGAAGCTGAGACAATGTGCCGGTCTGAGCGTTATTTTTTGGGGGTTTTCGACTCTTTTCAACATTCTACTCGTATCCGCGTTGCAATACTTTTCGTACGGTTCGCAATATTCCCACGAGGTTTCTTTGTAAATAACGAGAACCAAATGATAATTATTGTATTCAACTGGACGGAAATTGCACGCCACACTGAACTCGAATCCTGTAGAGTACTCAAACTGCCGCGTCCTAATTCCCCAAGAACATTAATCTGTATAATAATAATAAAACAAGTAACAATATTGGACCGATATTTCAGGCGTATACAGGGTGTCTACACTTTCGATGGGCATAACTTCAGGGTTCGATTCTACAAGGTATTTCCAATAAAAAATGACTCTTAGCAATTTTCTTTTAACCCACTAAAAATTCTTTTTTTTCACTTTAAAGTTTTTCTTCGCGTTTTCGACCTTACGGCACTGATATGGTCATAACTCCCTTATTTTTCATGCTACTTCAAATCTGAGTACACCAATAGAAAGAGCGTTAAATTCCCAAGCTACCTAGAGCAAAATCAAAATATTTCAGCAATAAAATAGTTTCAAAAAATCAAGTCAAAAAGCCAACTTTAAAAATGTTCGAAACTTGACTTACTTCGACCAAAGTTTTCACTCTAAATCCCTGCCCATTTCGATGGGCGCTCTTCGGAGAAAACATGCTCAAATTGTCAGCTTTTCAACGGTCTATCAATTTTTCTTTTTTACATTCAAATTGGAAGAGTAAATCAAGTTTGAATGCCCGAAAACGTGTGTTTTACAAGCAAATCCAGTGTTTTAAGTGGTTTATGGTCCCCTACGACCTCAAGATGGCTTGACGATTTTGGTATCATTTCCTTTGTAATTTTTTACGCTGAATCAAATGGTGATACTTCCGAATGGTTCCGACTGCTAGAAAGTGGATTTTTTAAAGAAAATCTTCGTTTTTCGTACATTAAATAAGCATTATTCGTAAATGTGGTAGTGAGCATGAAGTAACACCTTTCTACTCAATAACACAAAAACTTCAATCAGCTAGAAATTCGGTGTTTTTGTTGAGTTCAAAGGTGTTACTTCATGCTCACTACCACATTTACGAATAATGCTTATTTAATGTACGAAAAACGAAGATTTCGGAACCATTCGGAAGTATCACTATTTGATTCAGCGTAAAAAATTACATAGGAAGTGATACCAAAATCGTCAAGACATCTTGAGGTCGAGGGGGACTATAAACCGCTTAAAACACTGGATTTGCTTGTAAAACACACGTTTTCGGGCATTCAAACTTGATTTACTCTTCCAATTTCAATGTTGAAAAGAAAAATTGATAGACCGTTGAAAAGCTGACAATTTGAGCATGTTTTCTCCGAAGAGCGCCCATCGAAATGGGCAGGGATTTAGAGTGAAAACTTTGGTCGAAGAAAGTCAAGTTTCGAAAATTTTTTAAAGTTGGCTTTTTGACTTGATTTTTTGAAACTATTTTATTGCTGAAATATTTTGATTTTGCACTAGGTAGCTTGGGAATTTAACGCTTTTTCTATTGGTGTAGTCAGGTTTGAATTTTCAGGAGAAATAAGGGAGTTATGACCATATCAGTGTCGTAAGGTCGAAAAAACGAAGAAAAACTTTAAAGTGAAAAAAAAGGAATTTTGAGTGGGTTAAAAGAAAATTGCTAAGTGACATTTTTTGTTGGAAATACCTTGTAGAATCGAACCCTGAAGTTATGCCCATCGAAGGTGTAGTCACCCTGTATACAATTATAAGTATTACCAGGTTGCTATCCTGAAGATGTTTGCAAGTTGGTCAATTTAGACTCAAAATCTTTCCATATAAGAAAAATAATTCTACTTGCCTGCCTATAAATTTCTGGAAGTCAACTGTTGGCACGTTCAAGTTTCATTAATACCGTGTTTAACTAAACCAAAACCTAACTAAACAAAAGTTTGTAAGTTTCCAATTCAAAATCAAAATTTTTCGATAGTATTCAAGAAGAGCAATATATTTAACACGTCAGGTGCGGGTCGATGGGCAGTTCATCAAATCGTTTCTGCTCGTGATGGACAGGTAATCATGAAAAGCATCTGACATGACTGGTTGTCGATTGTTCCTCAGCCTAATTTCGATTTTAATATTGTAATCGATGTTGAATCTCGATCTCTATTGATTTCTTAACGGACTGGCACCTTCAGTTCCACGATCGATGGGATATTTTTCGATTACCAATCATTTGAAGTTGAAGAATCGATTTGCTCGAATTTTTTCGTCTCTGAGGCATTTAAAAACAATTCTTTATATGGTTTTGCTTCTCAACACCTCCTGAGTAAGAATAAATCGTTTCTATGTCTTTGAACTTCGGAGGAAGACGAAGAAACTGTCAGGAAAAGGAAGGGGTTTTTTCTGCAGAGGTTGGTGCTGTGCGGGTATAGTCTATGCGCGCATTACTCATTGTTTCTGCAGGCGCCGAGCAAAATTACTCGCCAGAGCCGGATGATGGTCAGGTAATCAAAAAAATTAAATTGACGAAAAAAATGCGATTTATCTTGTTTTGTGTCAGGTTACTGCCGGACTCTAAATGTATACGAATTCTTCTTAGAGCCCTTTTGGATTATTCGTATCATAGGTATCCTCAGGAACCTGGTGATGTTGTTCTACAATTCTAGGGTTGTAAGAACATATAGTTATACACTTGATTTATTTTTTTGAATGGTTTATTTTACCTTCCTTCCTAGGGTAATAAGAAACCCTAATGAACACGGTGGATCACCGACCTCAGAAGATGAAAGAAACCCTTCACAGTAAATAATTTCAACAAGTCCTCTTACGATGAGCGAGATATATCAACTGACTTTTTTACTCGGACTCCGTTGCTATCTTATCGGATCGGATTATCCGTTACCTCACATCGGAGTAAAGTCTCCGTTAAGGTAAACACTCGAACCGATTATGTCACGTTCGATCATCGTAAATAATCTATTCTAATTCTAGAAATGAATCACTGCCACTGCTCCAAGATTAGTTGGCCATGTTGTCGAACGTGACATTTGTCATAATTATGAGCAAAAGCGATGGCAAAACTCGGGAATGGGCTCCCGCAGCCAAACTGTTTGTCATTTGCATATTTTGATTGTACTTTCGTAGAATGACTTGAATAGAAAAAAGAGATAGAGATTGCATAGCAAAAGAGATAGATGAGATAGATGATTGAGATAGATTTTGCATTTGCAAAATTATTTCAAAGATTGGACGTTAAATTAAAATTTGTGAAATTAGGGTAAAGTTTTGAATACTCCTAATTTGTGGTTAAATATATTTTCTAGTCATGGGTAATAATGTTACCCATGACTAGAAAATACATATTATGTATTGGGTATAGAAAAGTTGATTCAAAACTCAAGTACCTAAAACTATGCAAATTAGTACACAAACATAAATTTTGTGTAATTTATTTTTTATGTTTAGATCACTCGCCTGCCAAGAATATAAATATAAATGGATTTTACAGTACAAGTGCTTTACCTGCGGTGATTTAGCTGCCATGAACAGCAAAAAAGCTAATAGCATCAGCTGTGGCTGATATTTACAATATTTTTTCCTCGAATTCGGTGAAGTCCGAGATTGTGCCGGTCGACGTGTAGAAGGTCAGCTGTCAGGGTAGTGCAAGCTACTTAGAGATTGACGTTTTGAGATGTGCTACATATCATCGGATCATCTATTCAATCGGGTTAAGGATACGAGGAAGCTATGTGCCACACCCTCATTGCAGACTTTTTTTAATTGACTTGTTGGTGGATGGGCGACTTGAGTTGTAGGCCTAAAGGAATTGAGGTAATTTTCAAGTTTCAGCGATCCGTAATGAAAGCGACACGATTGCGGAAGACGTTTGTGCGAACTCTGATCTGCAGTCTTCTTCAAACCTTCTTTCGTCGTAAAAACGACCAGTGGGGCAGAAGCGTTTCACGCAGATTTCAACCGGCAATTTTACAACCCAAACTCTAATTACACCATGTAATTAAAACTTTTGAGAACAAAACACCTCGAAAACAGCAAAAAGTCAAATTTCTGGTAAACTGTTGGACTCTGTACCAAGAACATGGGGACATCATGCTTTACTTCACCCAAATCAACAACTACTCAGCAACCTTGGTGGAAAAATTATAATTAGGAGAAACTTGGACGCAGTAATGTGGAGCATTACGAAGAACTTGTAAAAACGGTGAGTAATGCAGTGAGCGCAAACGTGCTCGATTTTGAATATTTTATTCCCGTAAACGTGTCGACAAAGTTGTTGCCGCAAACGTGTTTCCCCCAAGAGAATCAGCCTGGCCCACCACTGGAAGCGTATTCGAGCGACAAGGCGATTGCAAGCGACTTCCCCGAGGCGACTTAGTCGCGCGAAGTCTGTGGTAGTGTGTAGTGGACTCAGTCCACTGGACTGCGTTTATTTTTGATGAAGTATTACACAATGGACGGCATAGATAGTTATTATTTGCTGGATAATGCTCTAGCAAATTTTCTTTGGATGAGAAGGAAACGACGAATGTTCTGGATGAACACAATATTGAGAGTTTCGGTGAATTCAACCACCTCCTCGACGAGCCGAAGGGAGATTCGTAGTAGTTTCGAAATTATTACCTATAGGATGGACCTATAAACGTACGATTACATCTTGAAACCTATACAAGCTTAAATCACCAAATCGTCTAACTTCAGGGACACGATCTCAACAGCAGAACGCCTCAGTGAGACTCTCAGATAGTAGTATTAAAAGTATTAAAACCAGATAATTATAACGTTTTTACTTGTAACTATTGTTGCTAATCATAAGGGAATGTAATGAAAGTACAGAAACAAAAACGCTACAAATTATTACACAAAGGTTTATTATTTTTTATTTTTCTATATAGATCACTCGTCTGCAAAGCCACCAACCATCCAACATGAAGAAAAACATCGATCGCATTTCGGTCAGCTTTAATTTGAACGGAGATTAAGCCTCTTTTGCGATTCACACTCGTGTTTCTGATTTTTCGTACCTTAAACCCTTAAATTCTCGTAGTGAGCGAACGGTTTGTCCTACAGAGCTCCGGGTGGTCTAAAAAAATTCTAAAAATTCTATAGAATCTTAAATTCAAGGGAAAGCTATACCTTTATATCAAATTTTTTTGAGTTAGGGCGTTTTCAAAATTTCAAAATTGATTTTGGAACCCTTAGAAGTGACCTACCTCAACCAAAATCTTCGGGGCACAACTAGACCCTTAATGGAGCCTACATACCAAATTTCATCAAAATCTGTCAATGCTAAGTGGCAAAAGTGCCGCGTACGGCGGACGGACGGCCAAATTTTTATTCGATTTTTGGATTCTACGTACCTTGAAACGTGAACCATCAAATTTTGAGGGGGTGTTAAATTTTTTTTCTTGGTCGATTCCAAAGGTTCATTATTGAAAATAATAAACCAAAATTCAGCTTAACTCCAAAAAAATTACGTTTTGGATAGTGAGTGACGATTAAAGCGCCGGGAAAACATGGGAGGGGAAGCCAGGTCGCTCGAAGACAGGCGACGGATCTCATCCGGATGGGATCAGTCGCTCGTCGCCTCAGAACGCGCGAGTCGCATCGCTCGTGTAGTGGAGGCCACCTAAGCTTATGGGATTAGTCGCTCGAAAACGCTTCCAGTGGAGGACCACCCTCAGGGTCGTATGTTCACACTCTTCTTACTAAGTATCTACCGAAATACCTAACAAGAAGCGGTAGCTGGCGAGAGAAAAACTTCAAGGACTCGGGAAGTCCAAGTGAGAGCGGATCCGCCTTCAAACGTGCACTCGAGCAGAGCCGACTCCCCTCCAGAGCGCCTTGCCGGTGTCCCGACCTTCTCCAGCAGGAAGAGTCAAGGACTTGTGAGGCCGAGAGAATGACCGGCGCACCTCGAGACCAAACAGGCCGACAGGGGGGGGGGGGGGGGGCTCTGAGGTACTGGAGCAAACTGAGACACAAAAACGCTGCAAATTATCACACAAGGTTTATTATTTCTGTATAGATCTACTACCTACCACATACCTGCTTCACATTCGAGTTGATTTGGAAGAAATCAACGCTTCACATATTTGATTACTGGTTGCTAAGGACGCAAAACTGAGTACAACTCGAAGAAACGAATAACGATCGTATTTTGGTCAGCTAAAATTAGGGATGGCATATCGAATGAAATATATCGATATATCGATCAAATGATATATCGTCAATGAGATATCGATACCTTCGATATATCGGAGAAAATATATCGATATTTCGATATAAGTATCGGAGAAAATATATCGGTATTTCGATGTATTGGAAGATCTACTTTAAAAAACATGTGAAGTAGGTAGGTGAATTTAATAGTTTTTGAACAATATAAAAATCATTTAGGATGACATTTACGGACATATTGCTTTTATCCGTGTGACGTCACACAGAATGGATGTATCGATTCTTCGACTAATCGAACGGTTATTCGAATCTCGGTGAAAGGCGGCCATTTTGACTCCGTTGTAAACAAAGATTGTATGGGCGGTTTTTCATTATGCCAATTTATGCGGTTATTAGTTGCTCTTCTCGTCCGGAAGCGGTATTTAATTTTTTGTTTTGCCAATAGTGATTAGAAACAGTGTGGAAAGACAAGAGAACTTTCCGAAAAAATAAGAATAGGTATCAGCCTTTTGGCATCGCTGATTCCCAGCGTTCCTGACAACCATGTTCGATGAACTGACTGAATTCCCATCGTTGTAAACAAAGATTTTTTCATTAGGCATGCTGATTTGTCCGGTGTTTGGCTGCTCTTCCCGTCACGTATGGTATTGTATGGTTTACCAAAAGTCATTAGAAGCCAATGTGAAAAGACAAAAGACCTATAAGAAAAAAGAAGAGCAAGGTGGCTGGCTCGAATCAATCGCAATTTGAGAGGGCGACAACTAAACTCCAAAAAATACTAGTTTGTTCACAGCATTTCATCACTGGTAAGAATAAAAATACATCACATTTTAATGTGCTTACGTTACTTCAGTCATCAGTAGTTAGGTATTAATAATAGAATACCTACCCTCATTGGACGGGCTTCACGAAATGTTTTTGTTTGTGTCCAAGTGTTTTGATTTGTACGAAGTTCCCAGGAAGATAATTTCGAACCAATTTGCGTGATTGTTTTGAAGTTCAATTAGTAAATGATCGATGTAAATATGCACTTCATCTCCTGAATTTCAAAATTCAAGTAATGACTCCATTGCATGTTAATCTATCCATATTCGAACCATAAAACGGAGTAAGCGTTTAGGTTAATATATACATGTATGGAACCTAATTTTGACAAATTGCTCATACAATAGGTACTGCTTCATGGCTCGAAATAGGGTGCGTGCTAGAGTCGGGAAAGTGGTTTATTATAATTTTTAATTGAAAGTAGGGCCCTCACTGAGAGTTTTGGTATCAACTGGATTCTTCTATAATGAGTAGATCTTTTCCCATGATTTTTCAAAGTTTCATAACAATGTTGACTTAGCAATGGGCAGGGGATGCAATCATAACATTATTTTCATCAAACGACCATTGCTGAATCTACTACCTGCCCAAAACATGGCATACATCGTTATTATTTCAATTAACCTAATAATAATTGGATAACATTTGAATTTCTTACCTTTCCAAACACCACCACCTTGTCACCTGGGAGTACCTTGCATGAGACGGATTTCACATGCCCTAAATTAACGAAGTTTTGCGGATCCAAAGATTTGCAGCTCTTCAGTTGCTTCAGGGATATGAAATCCGTCTTCACTATAAGATACTCCACGAGATCTTCGCGAGTTATGTCAGGAAAATCGTCGTCACACTCAACAACACTCTGCTCAAAGGGGTTTAAACTACCGCAGAGACGTATCTTAAGACACATACTGAGTATGGAATTTCTTGTCGGACACCTAACCCACAAGGGAGACATAATAATAACGATTACATAATTGCTTTTAAAGAATATTATCACCATCGTTCTGTTTACATACCAAGAAACTTGGTATGTAAACAGAATAACCTTGCTGGATAGGAGCGCAAATGGCGCCCCTTCACGACCAGCTGATCGGTTCAGAGAAGATTATGTTGAGAAGGTTATGTTTGATATCGAAAATAATCGATTATTGAGTCTCGAGGATAAAACGAATTGGAGTATCTACTTGGAAAAAGTTGAAGAAGTAAGTAGGTAGGTGAATTTAAAAGTTACTAACATCATTTTGGAGGAAATATTATCGATGTACTCGACATATCGGAAGATGTATTTGGAAAAACCGTGTGAAATAAGTATCAACCTACTTTCAAAAGTTACTGGGTATGAATGATCGAAATTCATTGTTTAAAAACTGGGAAAAAGTGCAAAAATGTCATTGTAATGTTAAATTAATTCATAAATTGACAGGGGTAGGTATACTGTAGACAATCATGATCCATCAGAATTGAAAATAATTGTTGTGAAAACCTGCTTCACTTCGTATAGTAGGTAGTTTTGAGCTGGACGAGCCTCCATTAATTTTGTCTCAAGTCAAGTAATTGAGCCTTGATAGCCACTGTAGGTGAATACTATGTACACAATCATGTCTGAGCTGAAGTCAACAGTCTGAAATCAACCCATCACTAGGTACCTACAAAATCTGGAATAAAATTACTTGATGTTTTTACAAGTACAGGCGTCTCTTCTCGTCCATTCATTTCAATATTTAATTTTTAGTAAAAAAATAAAAATTTTTTTACTTGAAAACAGGTCGCGATATATCGGTAAATATATCGATATATCGTTGCCATCCCTAGCTAAAATGAACCCATTTTTTTTTAAAGGGCCATGTGAGTCACATGATGTGACATTTTCGGGCCATTTTCACTTTTTTTTAATTTTCTGGGTCTCCATACTTGGTTGCATCGATTGCGATTAAAAGGAACCTCGTATCATTGACGCTTCCCATAGAAAAAACATATTGTTTAGTAATGCATGCATTCCAGGGGACGTCCCATTGGATAAGCATTAGATCAGTTTAACCAGTTGTTAAGCGATAAAACTGTTTCACTCGATGTCATTTATTTATTACTTTAGGGAGAAATAGTGATACCCCCCCCCCCACACCATTATAAACCATAACACTTCTAGCGGCGTGGGAGCCTCGAATCTTAAGAGTATTTTAAAATCCATGATCTACGATACCCAACATGCGGATTCGAGCCCCCCCCCCCCCCTACATCACCACCACCACCACCAATGGTGCGTAACATTGAAATTTCATCTATTAGTTTTAGTAGGCAGTCCGTCGAGGTTCAAATCCATATTCAAGGTGGAACACAAAAGAAACCAACGAAATATGCTATTTTTGGTGTCCTGGCACCATGGTGGCACCACTATTAGTTCCATGGTGATACAGAGAATAATTCATGAAAATCCGGAGGTATAATAAAAATTTTTCCTCAATTTCAAAGCTTGGGTACAATGAGTAAGCAGTAAAGGAACCGAAATATTGAGAAATAGGATATTTTGTGGATATTATCCCCCCCACTCATCCCCTCCCCTTGCGAATTTTAGTACTCTGGTGAAATCATGTACAACTCGGAAGTTATTTTAGTCAAACAAAAAAAGAAACACGCAAATCGGTTGGAAATTGAGGCCTGGGCAGAGTTTACAAGATTATGCCCGCAAACGCACGTTTTTCAATCATTAACCCCCCCTTTCCCCCCTTAAAAAACAAATTTCGAAATTCCGGCGCCATAGTGCACAACTAGATAGGTTTTCACGTCGAATAAAAAAAGAACCACGAAAATCGGTTGGAAATTGAGGCCTGGGCAGAATACACGAGATAATGCCCAAAAACGCACGTTTTTTGAGCATTAACCCCCCCTTTCCCCCCTTAAAAGGCAAAATTCTAAATTCCGGCGACGTAGTGCACAACTAGATAGTCTCCCGCGTCGAACAAAAAAAGAACCAGGAAAATCGGTTGAGAACTAAGGGCTGTGCAGACGACACAAGATTTTGTTACACACACACACACACACAGACATACACCTATGGTTTTTTCCGCGGATTTGGATTCAGAATGGTCTAAAACGGATTACTGTGTGGTTATTTTTTTTTGTCTGTTGAGTGTTGTCCAACTTTACCCCAGAGCGATCGCATAAGGACGCCCAAGTCTTACTGTGGGACGTCCTAAACAGGTTGAAATTTCGTCAACCTGCACAATATCTGAATATTGTTGCAAAATGTAGAAGTTATGGCTGTTACAAGGATTTCACTTGGGTACTTGGGCACTTGGGATACTTTCAATTTGGGGGCCATGATTTTCATAGGGGACCATCATCATCACAATTCGCATAATTCCTGAAAATTTTATCCAAATCAGATGGGAAATATAGAAGTAATGGCCGTGGCAAGGATTTCACGTTTGCGCATGTGCAGCGGCTACTATCAGTCCGGGGGTAATGATTTTCATAGGGGACATCTACACCCCCACCCGCACAATCCCTGAAAATGTCATCAAAATCGGGTGAGCAATGTAGAAGTTATGGCTGTGGAAAGGATTTCATGACAGACTGACACACAGACGCGGAACCAAAATTGTTCAGGAAGGTCCGAAACGTAAAACGCGAGTGGAAATTTTGATTTTGTTTGATTGGATTTTAATCTTGAATACCTAAACTGATCATACCTATACATCTTTTATGTTATGATGTCTTATGTACATATTTTCATCAAAATATGTTTCATTCAATGAATAAAGCTGTTTATTTAAATGATTTCAGTCCTGAAAAATCGATTTTTTTTAAAAGGGGTATACCTCTCACATACATGTGAGAGCATTCCAAATTGCAATTTGATACACTTCCCCTTGCTGAAAAAATCTGAAAATTCTGGAGGATTGTTGAGTATTTAACTGTATTTTCAAAAAATTGGATGTGTTGATCGTTTTGACGACTTGGCACAGTTTTTTGCGTTTTCCCGAAAGTTTCACAAATGACACATAACCCCTTAAAAAAACGGTTTGAAATATGAACGGCGATTCCTTTGCGATTCACGCTCGTGTTTCTGATTTATCATAAAGTCCAATTCTTGAATTTTCGTCGGTAGCGAACGGTTGGTCCTACAGAGCTCCGGGTGAACTCATTCGATTCTAAAAATTCAATGCTTTTTAGGTTTATTATTTTTCTGTATAATTCACTCGTCTGTAAAGATCACAGCTTTGCTATTGTCATTTTTTTTTCTTTTTTGAAATCTTATGTCTTTACTTTGACTTTGGCGCATAAACGAAAAAGCGCCACAAATTTGTTCATAAAATCGGTCACGAAAAATCTTTACAGTTACAAGTCGTTGCTACGGAACTTTATCTTCGTCATTCGTGTTCGTAGAAAAATCGTTCACATTCGTTGGTAAGCCATACATTTATGCATAAAATACATGAAAATTGTCCCAAGGTGTTGCAGACTCGTATGCAAGCGTTTTCATTTCTGAAACGATCATCCGTCTCGATTAATTTCACGATTAATCAATTTCTCCTTCAATTCTTGAGCTGCGGATGGTTTCATTCGTTTCTAAACTTGAACATTGTCCTAAATTAATTAAAAAACTTCAGTAATTGTTCTTTATCTACCTATTAAATCATTAATCATCCTCGTAGGAAGGAAACGTTTGTTCCTACAGTGTTCTGTGGTGAGAAAAAATTCTTTAAAATCGTCGCTATTTTTCGATTTTCGGATTTTCATACGTTGAAACGTAAACCATCAAATTTTTGGGAGGGGGGGGGGGGTGAAAATTTGTTTTTCTTGCTCGATTCCAATGGTTTATTATTGAAAATAATAAACCAAAACAATACCTTTATATTGGAAGCTTCCGAGCTAGGGCGTTTTGGAAATTTCAGCCCTTATTTTTCAACCCTTACTGGGGATTGATATCAACTAAAAGCTTCGGAGCACAACTATACTCCAAATACCATATACCAAATTTCATCGAAATCGATCCTTAGTAACTAGGAAAAATACCACGGACGGCAAAATTTGTATTCGATTTTTGGATTCTACGTACCTTAAAACGTAAACCAACAAATTTTGAGGGGGGGGGGGGCTTAAAATTTCATTTTCTTGCTTGATACTATAGTTTATTGGAAATACGGCTTGAACGGAAACGGTGGCACGGTAACGTCAGAATGATACGTTGCCTGTAGTAATTACCCGGTTCCTCTCTGATCGGATATCTGATGCGGGCTCCAGTCTATCTACGGTGGGCTCTTGATAGATGGTTGACTCTCGTCATTATTCTGTGTTCATCGAATTCATCGATTTGTCAACAACTCCAAACATCTCTTTACGATGCGTTTGAACGAATTGAAGAAAACCTTATCAAAAAGTCCAACACTTCCGTCCGCGGTTGGTCCTACAGAGCTCTGGTTGGTCTCGATTCGATTCTAAAAATTCAGTACTATTTTAAATTGAAGAAGAAACAATACCTACCTTAATATCGAAATTTTTTTACCTAGGGCGTTTTGAAAATTTCAACCCTTAGAAGTGACATACATCAACCAGAAGCTTCGGGGCAGAACGGGGGGTGCGCCTGATTTTTTTAAAATTTTTAATGGAAAGTAGACCTCATCTTGAGAATTTGGTCACCAGCCGTTCTCTTTTTCGATGAGTAGATCTTTTCCTATGATTTTTCAAAGTTTCGAATGTTTATGACGTCACGCGCCTCTCCCTCCTGGGCGGGACCCCCCAGCCCACTGTGACGTCATAAACATTCGAAACTTTAAAAAATCATAGAAAGAGGTCTTCTCACTCTAGAAGGTCGCGGTTGGAGTCAACATTTTCAGAATGAAGTCTAATTTAGGTTAAAAATAACAATAAACAGTTTTTCCGACCCATGCGCACCCCACTAGACCCCAGATGGAGCCGAATTTCATCAAAATCGGTCCACGGGAACTAAGGAAAGTGCCGCGTACTGCAGTCGGCCGGCCAATTTTTTATTCGATTTTTGGATTCTACGTTCCTTGAACGTAAGTAAACCAACAAATTTGGTGGGGGGGGGGGGGGGCGTAGAATTTTTTTGGGGTCGATTCCAAAGTATTGAAAATAATAAACCAAAAGAGCACCCGATGTACTGGAATCAAATCACCGTATCTGAATGTAATTTTTGTCATAGTTGATTACTGTTACATTTTCGATAGTTTATTACAACGATAAATAAATCGATCATCACCTACAGCTAATTCAAAGATAATGTCGTTATAGTAAATTTTTGTTGATTATATTATACGGGACTGTCCCTGGATAATCCGTCACCCCAGCACAAGTGCCATAGTACTTATGTACTAACAATTTTACTGCTCTTTACAGTGCTTAAAAACTTAAAATTAACTGTTATTAAAAAAAAAACCGTGACGTTTACCAATCAGATCATGGTGAAATCAATGAGTGTTCGTGTAGTGAGGATTGACAGACAGACAGACACGGATGCAATTGAATTGTCCAGTGGTGAAGGGAACTAAGTGCAAAAACGCCACTTTTCAGGAGAAGCAAAAAACTGCTTAGTTTAACTAAAGCGCTCGATTTTGACCCAGTTTTTTTTTCTTTAGGAAGGCCAATAAAAGTGATGTTCAAACAGCATTGAACTGCCGCAAAATTTAGAGGGGGATAACCAAAACAAAATGTTAAATTTTGGGAACTTAGTGCCTTTCACCACTAGATTACCAGGGCATGAAAAAAATTAAGACCGAATATGACTATATATCTTTATTTGAACGAATAACTTTGTAAAATTATTTAATACTATGTATATAGATTGTCATTTCGATTTTTTATATTTTTTTTTCTTCATTTTTCTCCATTTTTTTCTCAAGTTTGTTCTACATCTTCTTGTTCCTGAGTTGGCCAAGCCAGTATTTTCTCATAAAATTGTTAAACCCTTCAGGGACATACTGTCTTAGTTTGCCAACATCTTCCAACTTCTTGGCGCTAAATAAACGTGTATCTTTGTAAAAAGTTGGGTGACTAAGCTATGATATTGTGGTAGGTACTTACGAACATGGCACACTCTTTCCACTATAACTGGTGTACTGAAGGCCTCGCGGTCTTTTTTTCTTAATTACTTGACGTTCATGTCCAGCTTCATTTCTTATATGTTTGGGACCCATTTAAAAAAAAAATGAATCGCTCGGTTGAGAAACCGCGAACAAAAACAATATAAAAAATAAAGAAAAATAATAAAATAAAATAAAAATAAAAAAACACGAACAGTACCTCAACATAGGAGAAAGCAGACTGAACTGCTTAGTATAATAAGTTTATTGTTTATTGAAGAGAAACGATGTACTTTGATTAACGGACATGCCCGCGGAGACCCGTCATCAGGAGGTGAAGGGCACACTTAGTTCTTTTCTCCACGAAACGCTCGGTGGTGGAGACGAATATCTGACAATCTGAAGCGAGAACTTAGTTCTTTTCACCACCACATGATGTGTCTTGCCGAGGAGAACCCAAATCAACAATAAAAAAAAATTCGATTTTTTGCACTTAGTTCCCTTCACCACTGGCCAATTCAATTGTTCAAAAACTCGAAATTCGAGTGGAAATTTTGATTTAGGGGACCCATAGTTTTTTTATCTGCTACACGAATACGAAGTTCCTTCGTCACTGAGGAAGCAAAATCAAAGAAAATACGAAATGAGACTTCCTAGTTGAAATTTCGGGAAGACTGACAAAGCGTGAAATCTCCATGCGAAAACATGGATAGTTCAGTGTGGCAGTTCATTTCCGAAATTTCGAGGGAAAAGTAAGTAGAAAAAAGAACAAAGAGGTATTTTTCGATGAATACAAAGAGAATAGTAATTTACTCGAAAGTAGTCCAAGCTTCCCACCGTCAGAGACAGCCTCTACTGTTCCACGTTATTTACTAAGAGGCTTTGTACAGCAAAATTTTAATTTCCCGAGTTGAAAATCAAAAGAGTGGGCGAGAGAGGTTCGTTCATTAGAAAACATCAAAGAGTTTTTTCCAATCTCGTGAATGAAATTCGGAGTTCGATGCGGTCTCCCAACCTGTGTGTTTCAAAATGAGAAAACAGTTCTCTTACTTTCGACAGAGAAATGACGTATGATGGAAGTATGGGAAGTGTGATCAGTATGTCACACTCATCACGAGTACTTTTGAGATAGAGAAAAGTTGATTAAAATCCACGAGACAGAGAACAAGAGCAGATTAAAATCTATAAAATGAAGAATTTGACTATTTATGAGTGTTTGGTGAAGAAGAAGATGAGTTTAATTGGGATACATCATTATTACAAAATGCTGCTGACTTTACATGTAGTATTAACATTACGGCTTGGTTTTTTTAACGTTCTGCCGGAGGATCGGGATTTTCCTTTCCTTAAATCCCAGGTAATACTTAAACTGGAAATGAAAATTATAATGTCCACGGCGGAAGACAGAAGAAAATGAATGCCCAAGAATAATTTAAATTGAGTTGTTGTTTTGGGTTCTTTTTGAGGGTGTCAATTGAAAGCAAAATAAAATAAAATATCTCAAAAGTTGAATTGTTCTGCCAGAAACCTTCGGTATTTCCACGCAGATTTGCAGACACCTGTGTGGAAACCTAACCTACCTTGAAACTTAAAACATCTAATGTTGAGTGAAAATTGAAACTAATAAACCAAAATTGGTTTGCGATTCATTCATTGTTATTTCGTTTTGCTTTCGAGTCTACCAAGGTAGCGGAAGCTTTGTTTTCACTTTTCAAGGTTGAAAAAAAAGTTATTCAAAATCAAAATTTCACTCGCGTTTTACGTTTCGGACCTTCCTGAACAATTTTGGTTCCGTGTCTGTCTGGTCATGAAATCCTTGCCACAGCCATAACTTCTACAATTCTCATCCGATTTCGATGAAATTTTCAGGGAATGTGCGGGTTGGCGTGAAGATGGTCCCCTTTGAAAATCACCCCCCTCAGACTGATAGTAGCCACTGCGCATGCGCAAAACTTTTTGACATTTTATGTCTACTATGGCACATAAATGAAAAATCGTCACGCGGGGAGCGTTACGCGGAAATTTCTGATGATTTTCACGTACAACCAATCGTTCCTAGGGAAAACTAACTTCCTCATTTTCCACCCCACAAAAATCGTTCACCACTCATTGGAAAGCTCTCAATTTATTAAACATAAGACATAAAATGTCTCTCGTGGTTGCGTACTTGTACGAAAGCTGTATCCACCGTTTGTGTTTAGCATTTTACCATATTGTTGTCTTAACGTGGGAAACTAATTTAGGCCAAAATTTTTCTCTCGAGTAACCCAACAAGTTTTTATAATTTCAACGTTCATTTTCGAGTTTTTCGAACAATCGAAGGTGAAAATAAGCCTTTGAAGTGGTTATTTCTCTCGAGTAACCCAACAAGTTATTTTCCTTGTTACAGTCATAACTTCTACATTTTCCAACAATATTCCGAGATTGTGCCGGTTGACCTGTAGAGTCCCCTTTAAGGGTAGTACAAGGTATTTACCCATAAAGCCCACTTTCACCAGGAGGAAGCTATTTGCCACACCCACTTGGTAGACGTTTTCTTACATATTTTGTATTCAACTAATATAGGGAGCAAACTTGAATATTGAAATTAAATAATGAATACAATTTAAACAACAGTTTGAAACAAACCAGATTCAAACAGTTTCAATAATGAATGAAACAAAGCCAGTTGTATTATAAGTTCATAATACAACTACAGTTCCCCAGGGCGTTAAAGAAATGTCGACCCATATTTTTCATCAAAAGCTTCGGGCACGAGTAAAAACCATTTATGGTAACCAAGGTTCATTATGAAAATTAATAAATGAAAAGGCGTAATATCTCAAATATCACCCTCGTTTACTGAACGGAAGGGCAAACAGAATCACACTCTTTACCTAAGGGCGCACCTCCCTCATTTACTGAGCGAAAAGGGATCTCCTTCAAATGAATTACGTACGTGAATTATCTGAAAGAAAGGTGAGTGGAAAGTGAATTAATACAGTTTCATGACCCAAAATCAAAAACAAAAAAAAAAGACAAACTAAATAGGAGCGAAAATGGTTGGTAAACTGTAATTTGGGTTTTCAGAGACACCCCTCCTCGCTTTTCAGATTTTTGCTTAGGATGGCAGTTTAGGGTTGTATATAAATAATACCTTTATAGATATGTTGTATATAAATAAACTAGACACACTAGGTGTAGAAATTATGAACTAACTTTAAGATGACTGAGTTTAGCAATTTTCGGATCATCACATTTCATAAGACAATATTAATATGATGTATGGATGGATGGATGCTATATTTTTTTAGGTTGCCAAGGAATTTCCGAGGCAATAACGAGAGGGGGGCGCCTTGTAGGAATATAGTAGGAGTTAAATCACTCCCTAGTACCTAGGGATGGCAACGATTTATCGATATATTACGTTTGATAATATTGCGACTTGTTTCCAACAAGTAAAAATTAAATATTAAAATCAAATTTATGAGAAGGGACACCTCTACTGTGGAAAATCAAGTATGTAATTTCATTACTAACTTTGCAGGTACCTACGTAATGGCTTGATTTCAGACCGTTGACTTCAGCTTTTGTGTCAAATATGTGTACATGAATAGTTTACACCTACAGTGGCGGTCAAGGCTCAATTATTTGACTTGAGCCAAAAGTAATAGAGTTGCGTATAGATTAAAACTACCTACTATTAGAAGTGAAGCAGGGTTTCACAATTATTATCAATTTTGAAGGACCATGCCTATAGTATACTCCAATCCAATATTATTATGGCGAGGGTATCTACGATTTTGGTTTATTATTTTCAATAATAAGCCTTTGGAATCGAGCAAGAAAAAAAAATTAACCCCCCTCAAAATTTGATGTTTTACGTTTCAAGGTACGTGGAATCCGAAAATCGAATAAAAAATTTTCCGTCCGACCCCCGTACGCGGCACTTTTCTTAGCAATACTGGACCGATTTAGTTCAAATTTGGTGTATGGGCTCCATTTGGGGTCTAGTTGTGCCGCGAAGCTTTTGGATGATGTCAGTCACTTCTAAGGGGTGAAAATTAAGGGTTGAAATTTTCAAGCGTGCCCTAGCTCGAAAACTCTTGAATTAAAAGTATCGTTTTTTGACCAATTTTAAATAGTATTGAATTTTAAAGAATTTTCGAGACCACCTGGACCTCTGCAGGACAAACCGTTCGGTCCCTTCGAGTACTTGAGGGTTTTCGAGTTGTATTCAGTCTTGCTTTCTGAGCCACCAGTAATCAAACTTCCCTATTATTCGAATCGAGTGTGAAGCGTTTAGTTCTTTCTAATAAACTTGATTGTGAAGGTGTGAAGGCAGTATGGTGTGGTAGGTAGTACCAGCCAATAGTTGGTAGGTAAAAAAAAGTTGGTAGGTAAAAAAACGCTGCAAATCATTGCCCAAAGGTTTATTATTTTATGTATAGATCACCCTTCTGTATAGATCCCTCCCTACCAACCGTAGGTACCTACTACCTACTAGGGCATTTTTGAAAATTTCAACCCCAACCACCAACCAAAGGGAAATGAAGGATGGAAATTTCAAAAATGCCCTAGTAGGTAGTAGGTACTTACGGTTGGTGGGGAGGGATCTATGCAGAAAATAGTAACCTTTGGGCATATGATTTGCAGCGTTTTTTTTTACCTACCAACCATTGGTAGGTACTACCTACCACACCATACTGCCTTCATACCTTCACAATGAAGTTTATTAGAAAGAACTAAACGCTTCACACTCGAATTTTTTAAGTTTATTTGAGTAGACATTCGAATTCGGCGTCCTCAAAATTCCTTCTTTCCTGATCAACAATTTATAGTAGGGGTGAGTATCAGAAAACCAGGATCAGAAAACTAAGAAGCTCACTCAAAGATATGAACTGTTGGTGGGAAGTACAATGATAAAAGTCGGTATATAACAGATAAATCAAAGAGTTGCCCAGCAGCGGCGACGATTCGGAATGACCTCGTGTGGTCGGACCCTCAATTTGGCTAAAAGCGCCGAATTCGATTTGGACTGTGGAGGGAAGGAAGGCTGTTTGATCCTATTGGGAACGGTCGTCCGAAGGCTCCTCAGAGGGGATCCCATGGAAAAGAGATCCCAGCTCCACTGGAAAGAGATTCCCGAGTCACTCAGAAGATTTCAATCGGACGTCCTCTAAAGTGTCCGTCATTCGGACCCTTTTCCTCAAGGAATGGTGGTAAAATAAGATGAACAGAAAGGTCTACTTTTTGTTTCAAAACCTCGCGAGTCTGCCTTACATCTACTCTGGGGACTTCGTACAAATCTTATCAAGACGTCCGATCTGTGAGAGACGGTTAGAATAAATGAGAATTTGATGACTCCGTCGAGACAAAATACTCGCTTAATGCGGTTACAGCTTCGGTAATCGCTGCTGAGTATTACCTACAGGCACTCGGCGTCGTTCTTAGTGCTCGATCCATCATCCCCATTTATCATCCTGCCCATAATTAAATCTCAAGGTAGCTCGGAAAGTACAGCGTCTTCGATCGAATTTCGCAGCTTCTCATGAAGCCCGTTCAACAGAGAAATAATATGAAAACTCAATTTTGGTTTATTATTTTGACAAGACTCGGGAAGTGTCGGCGTTGCCAACAAAAATCTTACAACTCAGACTGAACCCAAAGAAGATAAATAGACTGACAAAAAGCCGCAACTTATCACACAAAGGTTTTTTTCCTGTATAGCTCACTCACCAGCAATGAAAACAGCTTTGCCATCGTTACTACCTACCAATTGTTTCTACCTACCACAATCAAGTTTATTCTGAAGAAATAAACGATTCGCCCTCGATTCGAAGAAGTAAAGAGTTGTGGGTGTCTTGATTGAACAATTTTTTTATTGGTTGCTAAGGATGATTCAAGGATTTCACGTTTGCATGTGCGCACAAAATACTTTCAATTGGGAGCCATGATTTTCATAGGGAACCATCTTCACCCCAAATTGCATAATTCTTGAAAATTTCATCGGAATCAGATGGAAATTGTAGAAGTTATGGCTGTGGCAAGGATTTCATGACAGACACGGAACCAAAATTGTTCTGGATGGTCTGAAACGTAAGAGAGAGAAAGAGAGAGAGAGAGAGAGAGAGAGAGAGAGAGAGAGAGAGAGAGAGAGAGAGAGAGTGAGTGTATATTTGTGGAAATACAATGCATATCACAATTGTCAACAATTCAGATAATAGAATAACATAAAATAAACAATGGATAGAAATGATTCATACTTAACAAAACAATGTAACAGTCGTATATAATAAAATGTTACTGTGCATATTGTACTGCGTGCCAGGTGTGAAGGGGCACTTAGGACTCCCCCCTGTGCTGGCCGGGGGCCACCCGACCGGCCACGGGCACCACCTGTGCGAGTGGAAATTTTGATTTTGGAGAACATTTTTTCAACCTCGAAAAGAGAAAACAAAGTTTCCGCTACCTTGGTAGACTCGGAAGCAAAATAGTTCACATCGATACCTTAAAGCAAAACGCTGCAAATTATTACACAATGGTTTATTATTTTTTATGAGATTAGACCTCTTTTGCGATTCACACTCGTGTTTCTGATTTATCGTACGTTTATTATTTTTATGGTTTATTATTTTAATGGTTTATTATTTTTCTATATAATCGTCTATAAAGCCACCAACCATCCAACATGAAGAAAAATACTTGGAAAATGTCACCCCACGCATATTTGAGCAAAAACCTCTTTTTTGGCCGGTTATTTGCCCATAACTTCTATACGAATTAAGCGATCGGAATAGTTCGACGTTAGGACCAACTAGACCCCAAATGGAGTCTATGTGCGAAAGATCGGGTTTTTTAGACCGTTTCTAAGGCCTTTTATGGCCCGGACGGCGAACGGCGGACGGACATTGCAAATTTGGATTCTTCGCACCTTGAAACGTAAAGTGACAAAGTTTGAGGGGGGGGGGGGGGGGGGTTATAAAAATTTTTTGCGATACGATCACATAGGCTTATTATTAGAAATAATAAACCAAAAATGCGCTATGTCTATCCATCTTCCTTATTTTAAATTATTTTATTTTCATTTTTTATTTTTTGACATTTTCATGTCTTTGCCCTGGTACATAGCACAAAAAACTGTCACGAAATTGTGTTACAGTGCCTTTATAATGATTTCCGCTTACAACGACCCCGTTGTTAGGTTTGTTCCTTTTCTACACTTTTTAACCCACAAAAATCGTTCACCACTCGTTGGAAAGCTCTCGATTTAACGAACATTTTCATGTTCTCCATAACATATTGGCTATACGAATAGAAGAGCTATGGGCATAACTGTTCTCATATTTTGTTTACAAACTAATGATCGTGAGTGTAGAAGATAATTAATCCGGAATCGTCTATTTTATTGAAATTAGGTACCTACCTCTTAATATTAATAATTGTGTCAATTTGTAACATAATATATCTATGTTATTATGTTAATTATTCGTTTCAAATTCTGACAACAACGGAGGGTGGGTTATAAAATTCTATAATGAGGTAAAAAGCAATAGGTAAAGACATGAAAATGTCCCAATGCGTTGCAGACTCGTATGCAAGCGTTTTTTCTTGAGTTTAAAATACTTTTTACTTCAAAAATAGCATGTTTTGTGAATATGTAGTGGTGGATTGTTTTGTTTTTCCGCGTTTTCGACTTTACGTCATTAAAATTGCCATAATTCCTGTTATTTACCAGATAAATTCAAATTTAAGGATATCGTTGGCAAGGCGGAAACCTTTCGCGTTTTACACAAAACTCCGTTTTTGGGCACAGCGCCTTTGTGCTTCAAGGTATCGATATGCTTTTACGATCTGCTTTGTTCGTTCCAAGCTCAAACATCAGAGAAATGGCTCTATAAATACTAAATATTTAAAAATCTCTCCGTCATAATTGCGCTTTGGTATTCGAAATCGGGTTGATATTGGGAACCAGCTATCACTCGACCGAAGACTCCACAGCGATTGATCTGCTCGTTCGTCCCAAACCGCGGTCGTTTCTAAACAAGTGCGGTTGAAATGATCCTCCAAGCTCTATCCGCGCTTTAAAAGTTTGTAAACCGTACAAATGGAGACTCAGCGCTGGCTTTGAACCCATGCGAGGGCTGATATCAAGGGAAAAACCCGGTCAATACCCCTTTTATAACTGTAGGTAGAAAAGCCTTTGGTAACAGGTGCCAATTACCAGTTTCTCCTCTTCCCTTTGTTGGGAGGACAGGGAAGCTCATTTCAATTCAACTTGGCACAAAGGATACCGCGCCTCACAAAACAAGCCCCCCGCCTCGGCCCTTAGTCTCAGTCAGATAGTGGAAAAAAACGCATCAAACAGAGAAAAAACTTCAAATCTACTTTACTTCCATCTTCCCCCGTTACCGTGATCGCAGTCGATTTGACATCATTTTCTCATGATGATGGAGAGACTTTATGCGTAAAAGTGGAGGATTTCACCTTTCAACCTACTTCAGTTACCTGTTATTTACTTTCATCAGATCTGACGTTCTACCCACCTTTATTTTTGTACATTCTTGTTACTCTAGTTTTTTGCTTGTCTGTAATGTTAGAATCACTTATTTTCAAGGAATCGGGGGGAAAAGTGTTCCAAGTAGGACTTAAGAATTTCTATAATTCTTTTATAGGAATTATGGTTATGGAGGTCTCAGTCGGTCCCGTTCGTTCCTCGTTCTTGGCTAGTAGGTATTTCTCTCAAAGAAACGGCGCTCAAAGTTGTAACTAAATTTGAAATTTTCAAGGATTTTCGAAATTTATTAGTGATCTGCCTAGGTAACAGTAAAACTAATAGATTGCCATAGGAATCATAAAAATTTAACATTACTTGACGGTCAAAAATGGGAAAACCCGTTAATTCAGTTAGGTTTTCCCATTTTTCTATCGGAAAAGTTGGGTGGTTGATCTGAAAACAGCTGAATATCACATGAAATCTATCACTCTCGCTGGGTCGATATTCCTCCTTCAAAACACCTTCCCGACTGATGCAAACGATGCATTTTGGTTTCGTCTCAAAAAAGCCGCAAATTATTGTACAAAGGTTTATTATTGTTCTATACAGGGTGTCACCCTTACGGGCGCACCACCGGGCAGGGTTCGATTCTACAACTAATTTGCAACAAAAAATGTCTCCTAGCAATTTTGTTTTAGAGGCTTCGTTTTCGACTTATTTCACATTTAAGATTTTTTTCGTGTTTTCGACCTTACATCACTAAAATGGCTATAACTCCCTTAATTGATGGAGTAAATTCAAATTTGATTATATCATTGGAAAGAGCGTCAAATTTCCTATCTCCCTGAGGGGGTTTTAGAAAATTTCAAAAGAAGCGAACGGGTGTAAAATAAATCAAAGGTAAAAATTTGGTAAAGTTTCGAAAATTTTCACTTTTTTCAAAGTTTGTTTCTCGAAACGTCGTGAACGGAAATTTCCATTCTGTAAGCCTAAAAGTTGCATGTGGATCCCAGCTTTCTAACGGTGTAGTCATTTTTTTAAAAACACCACATTCAGTTAGAAAATGACGTTTTTAGGGCAGAAAACTATCATTTTAGGGTGTCAATCGGCGTTTTTCACCAGAAATGCTTTCCAACTTAATAAATCATTTGACATGAAATTTTACGTAATTTTGACGCTGAATCGAATGGTAACACTCTCCGATCTCCTCGACAAACAAATAGTAGTTTTCAAGCCCTTCCCGTTGGGCGAAGGGCTCAATCTCGTTGTTCGTTTTATCCAAAATTGTCATTAAGGGAGTTCTAGGTTATTAATGACTCGCACTCTTCCACTTTGTTGACTTACCTAATTTTTGACCTCTGTCTTGAAAATATCGTCCCGATCATTTGCGGAAAGCTTTATCTTTTCGATAGATAACAAATTGGGAGTCGAGGACTCAGTTGTTGTACCCTGTTCAACATAGAAAGGGCTTGAAAAGTACTATTTGTTTGTCGAGGAGATCGGAAAGTGTTACCATTCGATTCAGCGTCAAAAAGTACGTAAAATTTCATGTCAAATGATTTATTAAGTTGGGAAGCATTTCTGGTGAAAAACGCCAATTGACACCCTAAAATGATAGTTTTCTGCCCTAAAAACGTCATTTTCTAACAGAATAAGTGGTGTTTTTAAAAAAATGACTACACCGTTAGAAAGCTGGGATTCACATGCAACTTTAAGGCTTACAGAATGGAAATTTCCGTTCACGACGTTTCGAGAAACAAACTTTGAAAAAAGTGAAAATTTTCGAAACTTTACCAATTTTTTACTTTTGGTTTATTTTACACCCGTTCGCTTCTTTTGAAATTTTCTAAAACCCCTTCAGGGAGATAGGAAATTTGACGCTCTTTCCAATGATATAATCAAATTTGAATTTACTCCATCAATTAAGGGAGTTATAGCAATTTTAGTGATGTAAGGTCGAAAACACGAAAAAAATCTTAAATGTGAAATAAGTCGAAAACGAAGCCTCTAAAACAAAATTGCTAGGAGACATTTTTTGTTGCAAATTAGTTGTAGAATCGAACCCTGCCCGGTGGTGCGCCCGTAAGGGTGACACCCTGTATAGATCACTCGTCTGCAAAGAAGTCGGCTTTGCCATTGTCACCATCTACCAACCATAGATAATACTTACCTACCACTTATCAACAGCGATCGCATTTTGGTCAGCTAAAACTTGAACGACTAGACCTCTTTTGCGATTCACACTCGTGTTCCTGATTTATCGTAAGTCCGACCCTTTAAGTTCTCGTAGGGAGCGAACAGTTTGTCCTACAAGGCTCTGCGTGGTGTCAAAAATTCTAAAAATTCAATACTATCTTAAATTGATGGAAAAACAATAATATATAAACTTTTTGAGTTCGGGCGTTTTCAAAATTTCAACCCTTAGAAGTGACCTACATCAACCAAAATCTTCGGGGCACAACTAGACCACATAGTAGTGTAGGTAGCCTACAAACCAAATGTCATCAAACTCATGTCATCAAAATGTCATTGTTAAGTGAGGACGGAAAACTTTTTATTCGATTTTCGGATTCTGCGTACTTTGAAACGTAAACCAACAAATTTTGAGGGGGGTTAACATTTTTTTTTGACGATTCCAAAGGTTCATAATTCAAAATAATTAACCAAAATCGAATAAAAATTTGGCCGTCCGTCCGCCGTACGCGGCACTTTCCTCAGTTAGCATTAGCCGATTTTGATGAAATTTGGTATGTGGGCTACATTTTGGGTCTAGTTGTGCCCCGAAGCTTTTGGTTAATGTCGGTCACTTCTAAGGGTTGAATAGTAAAGGTTGGAATTTTGAAAACGCCCTAACCCAAAACATTTTGATATAAAGGTATTGTTTTTCCATCAATTTAAGATAGTATTGAATTTTTAGAGACCACGCGGAGCTCTGTAGGACAATCCGTTCGCTCCCTCCGAGAATTTAAGGGATGAACTTTGGATAAATCAGAAACACGAGTGTGAATCACAAAAGAGGTCGAATCTCCGTTCGAATATTAGCTGCCCGAAATGCGATCGATGTTTTTCTTCAAGTTGGTTGGTGGTAACAATGGCAAAGCCGTGTTCATTGCAGACGAGTGATCTATATAGAACAATAATAAACCATTGTGTAATAATTTGCAGCGTTTTTAAGCTTTCTCGTATTACAGAATTATATTGATATACATATCAATGTTAGTCAGGATTTCCAAATTGTGAAACAAGATCTTCATGTAAAAGGTTTTCTGAATTGAAAAATGAACTGAGTAATCTGTTCCCAATGATATCGGTGTCCTGATTGGAAAAACAAGAATCAATTACTTGACATCGATGTTTCCGATTCAGCCACGGCTGAAAATTTCGTGCCTCAAAACTTTTATGTTAGTAAGAGCATTTTGTTTGAATTATCCTTTCCACTCACCATTACTTACCATAGTTTTATATTTGATCTCCCGTGAAACAGTCTTCTCTCCTAAAACGTACACTTTTGAAGCGATGAGGACTCTCATTCAACCTTCGTCGACCGAAATTGTGAAAAAAAGAAAAAAAACCTCTTTCCGTTCAGCAGGACAAAGAGTCTGCTCGATGGGGTCTCTTTATTTTTTTGGTCGAGTTCCCGCCACTTCTTTATAATGGACTAACCAGGTATTGTGGCTCTGGCCCTGTGATATTTTTGTTTACACGGCTCTTTTAGGTCGTTAAAATCGAAATTATTCCTCCGCCTTTAGGCCGCCTATTGGAATATCCTATCTCGCTACAGTATAAAATGTACAGAAAAACAATCGAGGTTTCATTTTAATCAAACATGACTTATTAATTTATTTTCTTGCTTCTATTGAATGACATTTCAGAAAATTCGAATAAACGTTCCTTGGCTTCAATGGAGTCCTCAAAAATATATTTATGGAGTCAATGGTAGTCAATATTTGTAATTTTTGGGAATAATCCCAAGCTAATGGACAGCTGGGCTAATGTCTCGAAGTACGAATTTTGTATAGCTTCCACCTTGCGTAGACAGTGATTAGCAATACCAATAG
Organism: Apolygus lucorum; assembly: GCA_009739505.2. Lineage (NCBI taxonomy): Eukaryota > Metazoa > Arthropoda > Insecta > Hemiptera > Miridae > Apolygus > Apolygus lucorum. Next base: position 1,612,942 of record CM019179.2, on the reverse strand, counting down.
AACTGTACTCAGATATTCATCTAGTGTATGAAATACCTCTTTTAATGCAATCTCCTTTACGAGAATTCCTTCTTGCACCACTTGTGATGACTCAAGGCATTACTAGGATGGTTTGACCGGTAGAGCGTGATTCGATAGGAACAAAATGAGCACGGCCTAATCGAGACATTTCCGTATCTTGCCAGAGTTGGTTATGGAGCCCAGCCACAGAACATATCGCATGGTGAGAACATTAGTGACGTATGTCGATACCCCTGTGAAGTCATTAGTGACGTAACTCGAAAAATCAAGTTTTGAATAAAATGGCGCGAAAGATTTGTTGTAATTTCAGAAGACGATTACAACCGAAATTTATGGGATAAATTAACCTTTTTTTTTTTCTTTCGTCTCTGTTTATTCCATATTTCTCAACACTAATTAACTTTTTTTGAAATAATCGTTTTTTCCCCATTTTTTTACGAGTTACGTCGTTATTGCACAACATTTGCACATCGTGAAGCCATGAATAAGGAGGATAGTGACGTAAGTAGGGTTGATAAAAACAATTACAGAGTGAGTTTGAACGCTTTTTATTTCAACAACGTCTTATGGTCATAAAATGAACTTATTTTAGTGAAATTTGAACTAATTATCTTTTAATAAAATTACTGTACGTAGCCCCAACTTCACTATCACACACAAAATCACCACTGAGTTTTCAATACAATCTTTCGAGTTTGAACAGCAGTCGGTTGAGGAGCAGCGAAGCGATTTGGGAGAAATTTAAGACAATTTATTGTGAAATTCTGCAGACGTTGGGATCAATGTTGCTGTTGAATTCTAAATCGAGTCCGTGCCAATCGAAGTCTTGTGTGCAAAGAGTGAGTCCACAGTTGAAGGTTGACTACACCAGGCGACAGCTCTTCCCAAGACCTTTCCTCCCAGGGAATCACTCGAGTTAGAAAACATAGCTTGGTGTACGGAAATTGTCCAGGTTTAATACATCAGGCGAAAGCTCTTCTCAAGATCTTTCCCCCCAGGAGATCACTCGACTCAAAAACTGCAGTCGGGTGTAAAGAAACTGTCCAGCTTGAATACATCAGGCGACAGCTCTTCTCAAGATCTTTCCTCTCAGGAAATCACTCGACTCAAAAACTGCAGTCTGGTGTAAAGAAACTGTCAAGCATGAATACATCAGGCGACAGCTCTTCTCAAGATCTTTCCTCTCAGGAAATCACTCGACTCAAAAACTGCAGTCTGGTGTAAAGAAACTGTCCAGCTTGAATACATCAGGCGACAGCTCTTCTCAATATCTTTCCTCTCAGGAAATCACTCGACTCAAAAACTGCAGTATGGTGTAAAGAAACTGTCCAGCTTGAATACATCAGGCGACAGCTCTTCTCAAGATCTTTCCTCTCAGGAAATCACTCGACTTAGAAACTATAGCATGGTGTACGGAAATTGTCCAGGTTTCATACATCAGGCGACAGCTCTTCTCAAGATCTTTCCTCTCAGGAAATCACTCGACTCAAAAACTGCAGTCTGGTGTAAAGAAACTGTCCAGCTTGAATACATCAGGCGACAGCTCTTCTCAAGATCTTTCCTCTCAGGAAATCACTCGACTTAGAAACTATAGCATGGTGTACGGAAATTGTCCAGGTTTCATACATCAGGCGACAGCTCTTCTCAAGATCTTTCCTCTCAGGAAATCACTCGACTCAAAAACTGCAGTCTGGTGTAAAGAAACTGTCCAGCTTGAATACATCAGGCGACAGCTCTTCTCAAGATCTTTCCTCTCAGGAAATCACTCGACTCAAAAACTGTAGTCTGGTGTAAAGAAACTGTCCAGCTTGAATACATCAGGCGACAGCTCTTCTCAAGACCTTTCCTCTCAGGAAATCACTCGACTCAAAAACTGCAGACTGGTGTTTAAAAAAATTTAAAAAAAAACTGTCCAAGATCCAGCTGTTCAGGATGAATCATCAGCAGTCCAGCTTGAATACATCAGGCGACAGCTCTTCTCAAGATCTTTCCTCCCAGGGAATCACTCGACTTAGAAACTATAGCTTGGTGTACGGAAATTTTCCAGGTTTAATACATCAGGCGACAGCTCTTCTCAAGATCTTTCCTCCTAGGGAATCACTCGACTTAGAAACTATAGCTTGGTGTACGGAAATTGTTCTGGTTTCATACATCAGGCGACAGCTCTTCTCAAGATCTTTCCTCTCAGGAAATCACTCGACTCAAAAACTGCAGTCTGGTGTAAAGAAACTGTCCAGCTTGAATACATCAGGCGACAGCTCTTCTCAAGATTTATCCTCTCTGGGAATCACTCAACTCAAAATCTGTAGTCTGGTGTAAGGAAACTGCTCAAAATTCAACTCTGCAACGTCGACTCTTGCACACAAGCGTCGATTCCACGTTCACTACCAAAACCTTGCCTGGACTTTGTTCATCTCTATTCAACAAGTTCAGGGGCACTCACAATTTCGTGCTGATTAAACCTCAAGCTTGAATTTGCCCAGACTTCGCCGTTTCCCAACCGAAATGTTAGTAAAATGAATGTTTAAATGACGTTAGTATTCGATTTTCCAGAAGCAACATTAGTCAAAAACTAGTCGGTGAAGTAGCCTAGACAGAAACCGATAAGTTTGACAACACACAGAGCATGCTGAGAGAAACAGGAGAGAATCCAGTCATGATCACAGACGATATAGAATTGTGCTAATTTAAAAAGATATTTTCTTTTTCGTTCAACGCAAAAACGCGTGCATATTGAAAATATCATCCAGATACATTCAAGTCCACATAGTAAAGAGCACACTTCTACTATCTAAAATAGCCAAATTCGGTCGCATTTAAAAAATAAATTAAAACGCGAGACCCAACATTGTAAGTTCTAGAGCATTGTAGGCTTAACCAGTACTTCAGTCAATATTAACCTAAAATCCTTCTCTTATGGCAAGTGTTCCGCAATGCATTACTGACATAACTACACTTACGTCTCTATTGCTGCTATTATTTTGTGTTAACTTACCTCATTAATGACGTAAACCGGGATCCGCCAGTGTTGCTCTTTTCACATACACTTCTTTTCAACAAGGTCGAACACAAACTGAGATCCGTCACTACAGCCCGGTCAGGTGATACCCCGTGTCTCCATACAACAGTGACGTTTGCTGCTCTCTAGCGTTAACTAACGGTACTACAGTTATGAACTTTGTACAGCACATTCAAACACTCTTTTGACATCGAACCCCACAATAAACTCGAAAGTGACGTATCTCTACTTCCGTCACTATTGACTTCACAGGGGTATCGACATACGTCACTAATGTTCTCACCATGCGATATCCATGAATCTTTTCCCGAAGACATGCCAGTACGGATCCAGTGCTGCTCCGCATAAGGGCTCGTACCTGAAGAGAGTACCTTATTGCGCTCCAGTTGCGCCCAAGCTATAAAGGATCTCTGAAAATTTTGCTACCTGTAAGAAGAATAGCTACAAACTGGATTGCTCTTCCCCGTGCATGAACTGCAACAGACGAGAGCTGGAAACGCCAGGTCATTTCATGATGCTCTGCCCTATACGAATAAAATCACTCGCGATGAGATTGTGGAAAACCATTTTAATAAAAAAACGCTTGCATACGAGTCTGCAACACATTGAAACATTTTCATGCTGATCTGGGGGCTCGATTTTCGACTCAGCTGATCTGGGAGCTCGATTTTCGACTCAGCTGATCTGGGAGCTCGATTTTCGACTCAGCTGATCTGGGAGCTCGATTTTCGACTCAGCTGATCTGGGAGCTCAATTTTCGACTCAGCTGATCTGGTAATATCAAACTGTAAAGTACCTACCTAACTGTACCTACCTGTAAAGTACCTAACAACTTCACTTCTGATGGTCATAATCATCATTGTGGCGACTTGGGACAAATTTCGTTAGCAAATTTCGTTAGCAAATTTCGTTGCAACAAATTTCGTCGCATCAAATTTCGTGACGATTTTTTTTTTATGTGCCATATGAAAGACATGAAAATGTCAAAAACGGAGTTGAGTAGAACGTTCTCTATTTCCACGAAAATAATGAGTTACAAGTTAAATCGATTTCGACGGTTAGGTCATCATCAGTAGTTATTGTAGTTATACTAAGAGCCTCTGCTTGAACGAATAAAACCAGCTCCTCGTTATAAACTGCCTGTGATGGAAATTTGAATTAATTTAGTTAGAAATATGAAGTTGAAACAAGTTGTAAATTATTATCTGTTTATTACACATGAATTGCTATCATGCCTATCAGCTGAAAGCTTCAACGAGCGAGTCTAAATTATTCTAGACCACCAAAACTTGAGTGCTAACGAAAACCATGCAAACACATCATCGTAAAAAGAACTCACCGTTGAACAAAGGTCTCGATTCGGGGATTCGAAAATTATTTAGACGAAACAGTGACTTTTAAGATTGATAACTAGTATATTCAATATTAAAATTGAATGACTTGAATAGATGCAAATGCAAAGTGAAAAAGCAGTGAGAGAATCGGAACCAAACAAGTCGCAAGACGAAGTGGGAAGATGCAGTAGAATGGTACCAACTACATGATTCGGCTTAGCGATTTTGAATTGAATTTATATAATTCAAAGCTTGTAAGCATGTAGATATTATTAAAATAGGTAGTACATTGATTTGTATTCATAATTTCTGAATAGAAAATATTATGAATCAGATAGTACAATAAAACTGAGAAAGCAATGATAGTCCATGTGGTATGGATACTCGTGTACATTAGGAACATGAGATTACTGACGTCACCGGGAAAGGTGTCGGACATTGAAGACTACAAAGAATGTCAGACCCCTTATTCTCAGCAATGCCATTATTTTATTTTCTTGTCATCGATTTAGCAACTCGTTGCAAAGTAATTCACATGCTAATAAACTTGATTGATTCATTGAAAACATATCCATAATAGGGCCATCGTCAAAACCTGATGAAATTCATACTGACTAACCCGCAGAATCTCTGAAAGTTTTGTCAGAATCGGACTCGTAGATAGTCAGCGTAGGTACTTTTACCCGCGACTGGTACTTGTATTAAAGTGTACGACTTACAGACTCAGCCATTCAAGCCTGAACCAAATTTACTGATCGGAGATGTGCGGGCATGTTGTGTCTAGAAGAAAAGTTTACGTTCAAAATACCGGATGCGCTCGCCTACCGATTTACATAATTTGCTTTCTAAAGAATGATTCATTCCAAAATCGTCTGTGTAAATAGCTAGTAAGAAATTGAAAAGAAGTGGTTCGAAAGTCACTAAACTTGAACAAGTAAAACCTTTTGATCACCAAAGAATCAATTGGACGAGTTGTGCCATCCACTTAACTCTTGGATGTTATAAAATCGCCTGCTCAATTTCTACCCACTTATATCGGTATTTCTGCTACTTGAATTTTCCCGCTTTTCCTCATTGAAACTTCGGTGCGTGAAATTTCTGCTTCGAGGCATCCCCGAGTTTCTTCGAGCGCAACATTGGGTAGTGAAGTGAGCTCATTAGGGATTTGGGAGTGCTGGAGAACTTGATCCAAGATTAACCCTTAGATCAGCGGGAGAGTGAAGTCTGTACCTTCCTAATAATCCTACCAGTCGTTTATTCGGGTAACTCAGTCGAACGGTTAATTATTATTTTGAGAGTTTCAAGAAGCGGCATCTGTATGGAGTACGTGCCACCAGATGGTGAGCTTGAAGCTGTTATGATGCTGGAGATGCTATGACAATTAATAGATAGAAACCGACTAAGTGAATGGAACTGTGTGAAATTCTTTAGGCGATAGGTGAACTGACTCAAAAATACTATTCAGAATGGAACAGTTTTGGAAGGGAACAGCAGTTGGTATGTGAATCCCACTTTCGCACATGCGCACTGGATAGATAGCTATGGAAACCAAAAGGGATTCCAATATACCTGGATTAGTGACCCCCAATAAATGAATTTTTACTTGAAAAAATTCGAAAACATTCTCTCGACGGTTCTGGATGCTGACTCAAACCTGGAGTTTGCTACACCGTTTTAGGGCGGCTTCGGAATTTATGTTTCAGTTTTTTCCTTATTATTCATGGAAATGCCCAACTTTTTGAAAACATGACCTGATGATAAATCGAATAAAGAAGATGAGATTTTGATGGGCGATACAAGTTTTCTAAAAATTTTAAAAAGTGTGTTGAAAATACTAAAAAGTTATATTATCACTAAAACCAACCATTCGACACCTCCTCAATAAAATTTATGGAGCATCATTTAGAGAATATAATGAAAACAACATTTTTCAAATTGGGCCAACTTTGGTTTATCAAATTTCATTCTGAACCTTTGAAATTTGTGTTTTCATTTGTGCATTGGTTACTATTATGACCGTAGAATTAAGACAACGAAATAATGTCACGTTGGTCGCTTTCAAGAATCAAAGTGAACTTTTATTTAACTACTCATAAACATAATATGTTTAGGAGATATATTTATTTTTAGGAGATATTATCTCCTGAACTACTTATAGTCATGGTGTCTAGGTGCCGATCACCACAATTACCAATGGTAATATTTTCAACATTTTTTCCTGATTTCGACCTTATGATTCTATAACCCCTTATTTGTTTGAGTAAAATTCAAATCTGAGGATATCGTTGGAAAGAGCGGTAAATTTCCTATCGGATACATGAGTGACCTACCTATAACATTTAGGTTCAAGTCACAAAAAAGCTCCATAAAATGTAAATTTGATCAAATTTGGGAAATCCTAATTTTTTAGAAAAGAAGAGGACAAATAATTTTTCCAAGATGCGAGACGATAAGTGATTTTTCCGCGATTTTTTTTTAACGAAACGAGAAACTGCTCCCCCTCTTCAAACTAAGAACTCGCATACTAGGAAAGTCTCATTTATTTGAAAAACCGCGTTTAGATTGCATTCAAACAAAATTTTCTCTTTCAATTTTCATTGTAATTTAAAAAAATACCATTCAAAAACTAAAATTTTGACGCACAAAAAAATAAAATTTTTTTTTTAGCTAATTTGCTTTTTAGGGTGCTTTTTTGTGACTTGAATCTAAATGTTGAAGGTAGGTCCTTCCGTTTTTAATATTTATTTACGTTTTTTGCAAACTCGTTTTAACCCTCTATATAATATTTTTGGGCTTAACGCTTGATTATTTAGAGATTAATTGGGAATTACGACCCTTCCGTGGAGAATTAAAAAAGAAGAAAACATAAACTCGGAGGATTTTCCCGTCCCTGGAGGAACTGATTCGAAAAATAGGTTCGGAATAATTTCCACCTGGTTCTAAACCACAAATCAATATTTATGAACTCGGTTAGGTCTGCAGGGATTCCACGGTCCCGAGCCGTCGAGTTCCAGGTAGGAATTATTTGCGCGGGGGTCTCAATATTTACTTATTATTATATTAATGCAAATGAAAGGAGTTTCAATGGATCTCAGAGCCTTCTATTATTCATCGAGTTTAAATTGCAGGGGCCTATCATAAGCTCAATTATTGTGATAGTGTAGAGGCCTAGACGTTTAAAGAGGACCGTACCTCAGCAAATAGCAGTCAAGTGGCGTTCAAATATAAATACTGTGTGCTTGCCTGTCAGATGATCGTCAGATACTGCTACCATCGTCGAAGCTACAAGAAACTCTTCGTATTCGTGTAGTTTGTCAAAAAAAAAAAAAAAAATGGATTCCTTCAAAATCATTGTTTCTTTTTGCGATTTGCTTTGAGTTCTTTTGAAAAAATTCGGTTCCCTACCTACTTTACTATTTTCAATAACGAACCACAGAATTGAGCGAGAAAAAGCATTTTGAAAACCCCCTTATCGAAATTTGATAGTTTCAAGATACGTAAAATCCGAAAATCGCATTACGAAATTTCGTCTGTCCGCCTCACTTTCCTTGGCTACCCTGGACCGGTCTGGAGGACCAACCGTTCGCTCCCTATGAGGACTTGAGGGTTGTCCGAATAATGAATCAGAAACACGATTGTGAATGTTCACTGACGGCATTATACCAAGTCTGTTGAAAATTGGTATTTCGAAGATCAGCGGCGCTTATACACTCTTACCCGAAATCGTAATAATTCAATGAGAGTCAATTACGAACGCTACGAGTTCGTAGAGACAAGTGGAGCATGAATATTGACTATCAATATTTTAAAAACATACCTGTGCATACAGTAGGTATTACAGTACGGTTTACTGAAAATCAAAAAATCTACAATTATTTACGTGTAGTCTTTACTCAATGAGTCAGCAGAGTCAAATCGCTGTAATATTTCTTTGAAAATTCGCTCAATTACTCATGCTGCACGAATAGGATTCTTCAAAACACATTGACTTGTTCTGTTGCTCCTTCAGATCCGATTGCAATGAAAAATCTCCTTTCTTCACGCTGAGAAATCAACATTGAGCCAGCTATTCACCACCTTCTTAATGGTGCAAAATTGTTTGATCTGAACTGTTGATTTGATCTGAAATTATTTGCCTTCGTGCACTGCATTGTTAATCGTTGGTGATCTTATAAATTTAGGGCAGATTGAAACGAGGTTCTCTTTGGGTAAAGAAATAAATTAGTTCTTCAAGAACTGAAGGAGGTACAAACACGAATGGCTTCAACTCCCATAATGTTTGTCCTGTCTAAATGAATTTTCACGGATTGTATCCGACAGGCCCTGATGATGATCTATTACCAATTTCATTGAGATCGGACCAGTAGATGGATGGAGCTTGTTCCACCAGAGAAGCTCGAAGAAAATCGTAACAGCAGCGTATATTTCACAATATAAGCCATGGTACCCAGGTCGGCTATATTTTTACTCTTAACCAATGCATTGGCGCTGCAAAGGAAATGAAAATGCGTGGTAAAGATAAAGTGACTTAGTGGGCGCTTTCCAAGATTGAAACTCCCTCCCTCATGACCATTTACTGTTACTCGGAGAGCCTTGTATATCTTCCCTGTGGCATCGATCATCTGTCTTACTCTTCTCAGTTTTCCCCTGTTCTCGATCACTTTCCCTCCCGTTTTCTACTTTGCACTCCTTCTGTCTTCCATGTTAAACGCTGAACATAAAGGAAACTTTCCACTTGAAAAAGTTCACGTTCACCTCGTAACAAAACTTGATTTGTAGTGTAGCTTATCGATAAGTGTACTTGACAGCATAATTTTCACTATTGTGTTGATGGAATTTTTGAAATTTGTGGCTATTAACCGAAAGAAATGCCAAGTTGAATGGACAGTATAGCTTCCTAACAAAAACGCTGCAAATTATTACACAAAGGTTTATTATTTTTCTAAATAGATCGCTCGTCTGCAAAGAACACAGACTTTCCATTGCCACTACCTACCAACAATATTTCCACTTCGCAATCCAGTTTATTTGGAAGAAATAAACGCTTCACACTGAATTCGAAAAACAGGGAGTTGTGGGTGTCTTCATAAACAAATTTGATTACTGGTTGCTAAGGACACAAAACTGAGTACAACTGAAAAAACGAACAGCAATCGAATTTTGTCAGCTAAAACTAAACAGGCCTCGTGATTCATATTCATGTTTATGATTTATCGAAAGTTCAACCCTCAAGTTCTCGTAGGGAGCGAACTGTTGGTCCTAAAGAGATATGGGTGGTCTCAGTCGATTCTAAAATTCAATACTATTTGGATTGACGAAAAAAAAACTTGTATAACGAATTTTTTGTTTCACAACGACCCCACATGAAGCCCAAACGCCAAATTTCATCAATTCGGTCCATGGGAACCGGCAAAATTAGTTGGTGTTAATATGCTCATTATTGAGGAGTATCACTCATGAAATTCCCAACAATAAGTATGGGTTTGAAGATCATTTTGTTGGTTTTTGTTGACAATATGTTAGCAACACGATTGTGAAGTTGTTTTAGATTTTATTCACATGTATCGTGGCTCGTACTGGTCGGATCATGGTGAAATCAAATGTGCATCCTTTTAGGGTTCAGCACAAAAGTCTCTCCAAATTTGATCAAAATAAGACATTTCAATAAAATCACGTCTGTGAAAAACAAAGTTTACAAGTTGGGGCGCTTCTTCACAAACAAAAATTAATCACCTTTCTTTATTGCACAGCGCCGACGGGGGCATCCCGGCCGGCCCAGACCCACCCACCACGGCGGCTCCCGGGGCCACCAATATTTCTGGAGAGGTAGCCCTAGCGAGTGACACGGTTCAATTCGAATCATTCATTCACAAAAACCGCCAAGGGGCCTCAGGCCGACCAAGAGCACCCGTTCAGCGCCCAACTCATGGACACGATTACTTACACTCACAATGTTCCAATTTCCACACTTTACTTACTAGTATCACAGCCAAAATCAGAAGGTATCTCAGTCAGATAAATGATAGGTAAGTACTAATTAGACAATAAGGAGAAAACGTGCTAAAAATAGGTACAAACAAGAGTGAATATAAATGGATTCAATATCTAGGAAACAAATATGGCATGGTCAGAATACCGATACAAATGAACCGTTTTTATTTTTATTTTTCTGTTCTAAAACCCTAGGCGCATCGTTTGCAATTGAAAGGGCATGCGAAAGGTCTCAGAGTAGAAGAAATCGCTTTTGAAAATCCACAATTTTATTCAATAGCAGCATACAGGAAGTTTTTTTGATTTCCCACAAGTTTGGCTGCAAGGACTTACGCCTTTTTAAAAGAAACCGATTCAAATATTCCTCTGTCTGCTGTCGAGATACACATTATTGCACAAAAACAGATATTGAAAAATACCATAATAAAAGAATAAAATTAATCACCATAATTTAACATGGACACGATAGGCTATCAACTTGGTTTTGATTTCTATTGAAATGTGCGAGGAATTGTTGGTTTAAGAGGAATCACTGTTAACTGGCTAGCCTGGCTCGCTCTCTGTGGTCAGGTTCAAGTCAGCCGCCGCTGCGCTGGCCTCTCCCTTGACCCCGATATAATTGCGTCCAAGGTTAACCCGGTTGCACCTCATACAACGTCTTAGACGCCTCGTTCCGGGTAGATAATTTTTTGTCGGTTCGGGTTTGCAAAGTCCAATCGAACTTCAGGTTTTGGTTTTCGTGATGAAAATAGGTTTCACTTAGTTTCTCGATGAAAACAGTAATCGGTTCGACGACAGAACGTGGTGACCTGATTATATTTGGTGCTCTCAGCAGATCTACACATCCTTCCCAAAATGTACACAAGATCTTTTGATTGTTCGAAACTCCGTAGGATGGTATTGAAGGATACCGTGAGTGGAAATGGAATCCTGTCGGTCATAGAAATTTCCCGGTTCAATTAAGACTGGATGGGAACAACATTCACCTTTGCAAAAGGAATTTCCTTCAGCCAAAAATGTTGTAAGGTTGAATTGTGAACCGTCTTTGCACATATTTCTGCATATTAGTCTATTATTTTCAATAATGAACCTATAGAATCGACAAAGAAACATTTTTTTAATCCCCCCGCCCCCTAAAAATTTGTTGGTTTATGTATCAAGGTACGTAGAATCCGAAAATCGAATAAAAATTTTGCCATCCGTACGCGGTACTTTCCTTAGTTCCCAATGACCGATTTTGATGAAATTTGGTATATGGGCTCCATTTGGGGTCCAGTTGTGATTTTGGTTGATGTCAATCACTTCTAAGGGTTGAAAAATAAGGGATGCAATTTTGAAAACGCCCTGGCTTGAAAAAAGGATCGAATTTATAGAATCGAATGAGACCATCAAGAGCTCTGTTGGACCAACCATTCGCTCCCCATGATGGGGAGTTGGACCTACGAAAAATCCGTAACATGACTGTGAATTGCAAAAGAGGCCGAATCTCCGTTCAAATTTTTGCTGACCAAAATTAGATCGCTGTTCGTTTCTTCGAATTGTACTCAGTTTTGCGTCCTTAGCAACCAGAAATCAAATTTCCTAATGAAGGCACCCACAAATCGCTATTTCTTCGAATTGAGTGAAAAGCTTTTATTTCTTCCGAATAAACTTGATTGTGAAGCAAAAATATGGTTGGTTTGGTTTGGCAGGTAGTGGCAATGGCAAAGCAGGCGAGTGATCTGTACCGAAAAATAATGAACCTTTATGTAATAATTAACAGCGTTTTTGTTTCATCGATCCATCCCTTCGATGAGTTCCATGCTTCTCTCGGGGTGTCCAGGTTTTCCACTTTTTCTTCCACGTGCTTTTTGTATGAAATTGATTTAGTATTCTCTGAATGGCACCTAAGCATTCTTTTTCGCAGTAAAAAATGGTGTTTGGGATACCAAGTGATTTGACATAGTAGTTCCTCTCACCATTTGCACCCTGATTTTATTCTTTCGGGAAGATGTAATGTTAACCATGGGTGATAAATTGTCTGGGATTGAATTTTAGATTGTGGGTACTTTTCTACGTTTTAAAACGAAAGTTAGTTAAAACAAACAATAATTGTCTTCCTCACTACTGACAGTAGGAAACCGTTGTTTACGACTTCAAGATGATCGCTCATCATAAAGGGATTGAACAAGCCTGAAAAGTCAATAAAATCGGAGATGGTTTCCCATTAGTCGATGTTTCTCAATTTAGAAGAAGCAATCAAGGTTGTCGTGAAGGTCCTTAACGTATCGCTTTTATTAGCTCCTCCCTACCAATCGACAATGAGGAGTTTCGCCGAATTCTGTTTGCATTTTTCCTGAATAGTTAATGGTGTGGGATAGACGAAAATCGGGTCGATTTCGGAAAATAAATCTCCTGTTATTTTTGAGAGACAATCAAAATTCATGATTTCAAAAAATAACCGGGAAAACGGTCCTCTTCAACGTGAAGCGGGAACGCTCGCTGATTGGGCTGTTCAGATCGCTGTCTCCTCCCAGTGTTGCCAGTTGGTATGACGAAATCGTGTTATCTTAGAGGAAAATTATGAAACAAAAACAGGGAAAACCTAATTTTCCCCATCTTGCTTTTTCTATTTTTGACATGGATACTATGTCTTAGTTCTGGGGGTCATTCCAAAATTTTCGACACACAAAACAATGCAACGTTTTTTTCTGATGCTGTTGAACGCAGGAAGCTGAAATTTGAGAGGCAGGGTCAATTGATACTGTTAAAGAGTTGCCATTTTGTTATTATTGATCCTGGGTGTTTTTAAACACATTTTTATAAACCTAAATGGAATGTTAAAATATAGTTTTGAGGGTCGGTGTGCGTGTCCGAATAAAAGTTATATTTTATCTCTGTTCGTGGAGTTTTCCTTCTCGCACTTGAACTTTCTTACACTGGTGTCAGAAGTGGGATTCCACGTTAGTCGTGAAGCTGATATTTGAGTGCAGAAGATGAGTGAAATGGAAGAGATGGTGTCCGTACCGACATTTGATGGTTCTGGTTCTTTCGAAGAATTCCTCTTTCAATTTCGTTGGATATCTGTAGCTAACCATTGGACAGAAGAAATGAAATCTGGGAATTTTGTAGCTTTGTTACGAGGGCAAGCGTTATCCCTTGCATGCGTCCTAGGCTCTCAAATGTCAACATTTGAGGACATGGCATCAAAGCTTCAAGAATGGTATGGAGTTCAAGGCCGAGAACAACTTTTCATGAGTCAGCTTCGGTGTCGTTTTCAGGGTAAAACTGAGAACCTTGTACAATTTGCCATCGATCTGGAAGTTCTTGCACGCCGTGCTTTACCTCAAGCCGTAGAAGATACAATAAACGCGCTTGCTCTTCAGCAATTTTACGCAGGTTTACGGAATCGACGAATTCTCGAAGAAGTTTTGGCGGCGTCTCCTTCGTCTTTGTCTCATGCATTGAGGTGTGCTCTTCAAACTGAAGCTCGATTGGTGCGAGCTGGAACCCTGAACCTTAGCACAGTAGTGGAGATCAAAGACACTTCCACCACAAACATTCGTAAGAAGAGAGAAGGAAAAAAATGTTGGACTTGCAATAAGTGGGGCCACCTTCATCGTTCGTGCCGAAAAAGGAAAGAGAAGCAGGAGTCTTCGTGTGGATTCTGTAGAGGATCATCTTCTCTAGTTCATCGCATCTCCAATGACAATGTAGAGCACGTAAGGCGACAGAAAGTAGAAGTCGTAACTCGAGGTAGTGGAATGGAGGAGGAGGAATCGTTGAATTTCCTCCAAAAACTCGATGAAAAAGTGCCTAAGAAAGTCCTCGTTAGAGGATTAGACTCTTTGAGTGCTGAGGCAGCCACTAGGAGATCTTGTTTAGACTGCGATGGAGGAAAGTTGAGAGAAGAAGAATGTAGCCGAAGATCCCAGCCTGGTTCGAATTGCAAACAAACCAGGTATTGTCGATTAGGTTGTCCTACCCGGAGCTTCTGTACAAGAACTGAGCAAATCTTGGAACCCCAACATTATAAAGGACAGCCTACTCGAACAAACACAGCCGTTGTAGACGAGGTGATTCAGACCAAACCAGTATCGCGATGGGAAGCAAAAACCTTATGGTCGAGAGACTGTTGGAAAAAGAGGTGGAAGGAAAATTGAGTGACTGCCTGATCTTTTACTAGGGTGGGAGAAGTGTTAAAGAGTTGCCATTTTGTTATTATTGATCCTGGGTGTTTTTAAACACATTTTTATAAACTTAAATGGAATGTTAAAATATAGTTTTGAGGGTCGGTGTGCGTGTCCGAATAAAAGTTATATTTTATCTCTGTTCGTGGAGTTTTCCTTCTCGCACTTGAACTTTCTTACAATACATACTTCTATACATCATCAAAGTTGATGATCACTGATCAGCTGAGTGATCATAAAATGTTGATATAAAGGTATTGTTTTTCCATCAACTTAAGATAGTATTGAATTTTTAGAATTTTTAGATACCATGCGGAGCCCTGTAGGACAAACCGTTCGCTCCCTACGAGAACTTATGGGTTGGACTTATGATAAATCAGAAACACGAGTGTGAATCGCAAAAGAGGCCTAAGCTACGTTCATATTTTAGCTAACCGAAATGCGATCGACGTTTTTCTTCATGTTGGTTGGTGGTTACATTGGCAAAGCCGTGTTCTTTGCAGACGAGTAATCTATATAGAAAAATAATAAACCTTAGTGTAATAATTTGCAGCGTTTTTTGTATTCGTATAATATAGGTGGATTTTCCATGTTAGATTAATAGAACTTTAATTGAGGTAAAAAGTGCTTTTGGACTTTTGCAGTTTTCAAACTTGTCTGTTGTTCCCTGCGGCGGTTCTCCTTTCCACCTCCTTCTTCATCACATCCGTTGTTCCGTTGTACGAAGGAACGCTAGTTGTGGCAGACCATTGTTCGGAGGATACTCGTCTCGTTGGGCATAACGGGAAGCTTTCGTGAGGCTGGGCGTCTCTTTCACGAGAATTATAAACTAAGAGGAGCTATATCCTATGTTTGCGTTCGTAAAGTTATCCCAGATGGTTTCATTCAACTAGATTAGAAATCGTTTGCCAAGTTGCATGGAAAATATGTACAGCTCGCTCAAAATATGTATATATATCTGCATGGGCCAACCATCATAATACAGAATACCCCTCATTTACATTAATACACTGTAGAGGCTGCTGTTCTTCGGGTAAGCGAGGTAAGCTCTGCCTGCTTAGGCTAATGTGTTAAACAATAATTGGGATTTATTTAAACAATAAAGGAGTTGAATAAAATAAATTAGGACTGGATTATCATTAATTTATTCAGTAAAGTATGTGTAAACTTCTCATTTTTGAGCTCATATTACGAGCATTTAGATGTAGAGGGTCAGTAACACGAGTGCGAGATTTGAGGAAATTCAGAACTTATTGGACTTGGAAATAAATTATTCTATGAATTAGTAAATCATTTATTGGGTTCATAGGTAGGTACTGTCGCACTCGGTCCACCTCTTGATGAACAGAATGTATTCATGGAAAAGTGTTGAAATTATTGTTGACAGTTTCCAGTTCTTTTGGAAACATCTTACTTGCTTAACATCTTATTCAACCCTTAATTTCCAATTTGTTCAGAAAATTTGTTTTTTTGGATTTTTTAAATTAAATTTAGATGTATTTGACAAATCTTAAGAATATTTGAGCAGAAGGTACCTCAAGGCCCTGTTACAGCCTGTCAGCTCAAGATGGATCTTTCCAAGGGTCACGCAGTTCTATCTGCGTCGACTGAATCTGTCTATAAATCCAATGGGGGGGGGGGTGCGCGTTTTTTAAAGATTTTTAATCGAAAGTAGACTACATCCTGAGAATTTTGGCACCAACTGCGACCTTCTAGCGTGAGTAGATCTGTTTTTATGATTTTTTAATGTTTCGACCGTTTATGACGTCACGCGCTCCTCTCGCCAGGGCGGGACCCCCCAGCCCACTGTGACGTCATAAACGGTCGAAACTTTAAAAATTCATAGGAAAAGATTTACACACGCTAGAAGGTCGCGGTTGGTACCAAAATTCTCAGAATGAGGTCTACCTTAGATTAAAAATAACAATAAACAGTTTTCCCTACCCAGGCGCACACCCTATTTCGTTGGAGTAGAAGAAGGAAAATTGGAAAAATCCTTGGTGGGATGTTGGGGTCTGTTATTTCTCATAAAGTACAGAAAGAAGTACTAAGACAGTGGCGCGATCTCTGACGAGGAAACTCGAAGGCTCTTTTACAGCCAGTCTACTTGGGCATTATTCAATTTTATCTATGATTTAAACAATCGATAGGTGGAGTATCAAGATACCCAAAGGCTATCAGTTTTGACTTATAAGTGGATAAACTTTCAATAAAGGTAAAAATCGGACTTTCAAAAAGGATACTCTGGACATTCAAGGCAGATAACTGCTGTAGTTGCTACTTGTGCTCTACACAAAAATCTCATACCAAGTGGGTGTAGCACATAGCTTGCTCGACACCCATAACATGGTTGGGTAGGTAATAAAATAGGAGGTTGACAGAACTCCAAAGGACCAACCTAATATGAGGGATATCGACCAGTTACTAGGTTGTAACTGTAGTAGGTGTCACCTGTAGTAGGTGGTAATCAGTTGTAGGTGACGAGGGAGTAGTCTTCCAAATATGTGTTGCTTTGATTCATGAAAGGCAATCATCATGCCTGCTTCCTACTCTGAACAATATCGGAACATTGGATCTATAGGCAATTCCAGAGTGACAATTAATTTGGTGCTCTTTTACTGGGATAAATCTAGCTGTTCTCCTACTGTCAAGATCACTTAACCAGACCCTGTACCATATTTCCAAGTCCATTGTCATTGAGAAAGTTCCAGATTAAGTACTCAATATTTGGAAGTTTCACATTTCACGTCGAACTTATCAGACTGAAAGTAGTACAAAAACGCTGCAAATCATTGCTCAAAGGTTTATTATTTTCTGTATAGATCACCCTTCTGTATAGATCATTGCTTCTCCATCAATAGCACCTACCACCATCTGTATTCTCCCTTGACCTTCCCTCTCAAATTTCAGCTTCCTGCGTTCAATAGGATTGAAAATGACTTCGGAGCTCACTCGGCTGGTCAGTGATCTAAAGAGTGAAGAAGATCTCCTCGAATGCTGGAGACGCCTGGAAGAGCACTTCCATTCAATAGGATTGAAAATGGCTTTGGAGCTCACTCAGCTGATTAGTGATCTGAGGAGTGAAGAAGATCTCCTCGAATGCTGGAGACGCCTGGAAGAGCACTTCCATTCAATAGGATTGAAAATGGCTTCGGAGCTCACTCAGCTGATCAGTGATCTGAAGAGTGAAGAAGATCTCCTCGAATGCTGGAGACGCCTGGAAGAGCACTTCCATTCAATAGGATTGAAAATGGCTTCGGAGCTCACTCAGCTGATCAGTGATCTGAAGAGTGAAGAAGCCTTTGAGCAATGATTTGCAGCGTTTTTTACCCACCAACATTTTTTTTACCTACCAACTTTTTTGTACCTACCAGCTAGGTACTACCTACCACACCATACTGGCTTCACACCTTCAGAATCGAGTTTATTAGAAAGAACTAAACTCTTCACACTCGATTGGAAAAATAGAAAGCTTCATATGGAAATTTGATTACTGGTTACGCAGAAGGCAAAACTGTATGCAAATCGAAGAAATGAACAGCGATCGCATTTTAGTCCGATAAAATTTGAATGGAGATTAGACCTCTTTTGCGATTCACACTCATGATTCTGTTTTATCGAAGGAAAACCTTCAAGTACTCGTAGGGACCGAACGGTTTGTCCTACAGAGCTCCGGGTGGTCTCAAAAATTTTTAAAAATTCAATAGGTACTATTTAAGATTGGTGAAAAAACGATACCTTTATTTCGAGAGTTTTCGAGCTAGGGCACTCTTGAAAATTTCAACCCTTAATTTTCACCCCTTAGAAGTGACTTACATCAACCAAAAGCTTCGCGGCACAACTAGACCCCAAATGGAGCCTATATACCAAATTTGAACCAAATCGGTCCAGTGTTGCTAAGAAAAGTGCCGCGTACGGCGGACGGACGGAAATTTTTTTATTCGATTTTCGTATTCTAAGTACGTACCTTGAAACGTAAAACATCAAATTTTGAGGGGGGGTTAAACATTTTTTTTTTCTTGCTCGATTCCAAAGGCTTATTATTGAAAATAATAAACCAAAATGAGGCTCTGGTGTACAGTTTAAGTAAAATTTTAACTTTAGTTAATTAATTAATTTTTAGTAAGTAATTTTTAACTTTAATATTTAGTAAAATATCAACTTTTCGAACTGCATCGAACACATAAGTGAGCCATTTCGGAAATCTTTAAATTTTAAGTCCGTGTTCTTAAGATTAAGAGTATTCTAATTACAATCTTGTACTCATCAGATTTTGGATGTGTTTTGCCACCAAGTTATGAAGAAATGTCTTAATTTCTTCAGTGTTTGATTGCGTTTCAAAATGTTGAACTTGTGTGCTTCTTCATTTTTCCGACACACTGGGATCCCGTGTGTTTTGGTGTCTCATACGAGAGAAAAACGTTATAAGGCGACCGCCGCGTCAAGATAGAGGGAAGTGCGGTTTACATAACGGGCTTCTGTTATGAGATCGTCCCCTGACGGTACTTCATCTTCTGGTTCAGGCGGATGGCTCAAGCGCACCCCCGCCTCGGGAGGTCATCATTTCTTACTTACTTCAAGCCTCCGTCATCGATCCTGGCAATCCATCTTGAGAAGGCATTTTCAAGCTGTGTGCCCAACTCCTTATTTTTTCCTTCAGGAATGAATAGAAGGGTTAGACGCGGAATATGAGAGGGAGGTAATAAAATGACGTACCTAACCGCTTGACGGACGTTTCCTGTGATTTTCAACCGCAGTGAGATTGTGGCATTTCTCCAAATTCTTTCTTTCGTTTGCACCATCAATTCTGTGCGTATTTATGGTTATCTTGAATGTTTTTCTAGTTGTCATGATAAATCAATTCGTATTTTTATTTAGAAGAGTGTTATTAGGAAACGGAGTTGCTTGACGACCTGAATTTAATTTGTTTCAAGAACGCTACAAATTATTACTCAACAGTGTATTATTTTTTCTGTAAAAATCACTCGTCTGCGAAGAACACGGCTTATCCGACCGTTTAAGGGACTAGGGGTAAGTGGGTTGTTGGGGGTCGAACAATGGTTCATCGTTCAGATCTCTGGATGGTCTCGTTCGTTTCTAAAACTTGAACGTATCCTAAATTAATGAACGGACGGAAATTTTTTTATTCGATTTTCGGATTCTACGTACCTTGAAACCGAAAACATCAAATTTTGAGGGGGGGTTAAATTTTTTTTCTTGCTCGATTCCAAAGGCTTATTATTGAAAATAATAAACCAAAAGTTAGTCATTATTTATTCACTATTTAAATAATCAATTATTATCATAGGAAGCGAACGGTTGGACTCGCAAAGTTCTGGGTGTTGTCAAAAAATTCCTATGTTGAATTACTGAAAAACTTCGCAAATTATTACACAACGGTTAATGTTTTCTGTATAGATCCAATAGCCTGCAGAGAGCCTGGTTTTTCTATTGTTAGTAGTTACCAAACTATAGCAAGGTTCACAATCAACTTCATTTTGACAACAAAAGATTGTAATGTGAGAGTAGTGGATGCTCTCATATTCATAAAAAACTCCCCAAGTTATTACACAATGGTTTATTATTTTACTATTCAGATTACCCGTCTGCGTAGAACTCGGATGTGCATTGATAGGCACTATCTACATCGCTATCTGAGCACTGTGGATGTCTTCATTACGAAATTTAATATTTTGTTGTGGAGGAAGCCCAACGGGATGAGATAAAACTCAATTCTAATAGTAACTCTAAAAAAAATTTCTTGCTAGATTCCATAGGTCATTAGGTACCTAATGAAAATAATAAACGTAAAAATACCTGCACATAAGAAGTTTTCAATGTAGGGCGTTTTGAAAATGTTTTCCTCCCACCTTTTACCCCTTCAGAAGTGACCCATACTAACCAAAAACCTTCGGAGCACAACTAGACCCTGAATGGAACAGTTATCCCAAATGTCATCAAAATTGATCCACGGAATGTGAGCGTTGAAAATTAAAATTTTTATTCGATTTTTTGATTCTTCATATCTTGAAACCTAAACCATCAAATTTTAAAGGATCGTCAAATCAATTTTTGCTGGTTCCAAATGATCAGAGATCGCTATTGGAAAAATTAACCAAAAGTGGAGTTGGATCCATAATTTATTATTAAATCCCAAAATACATTTTCTGCTTCGTGCTACGGGGCTTTTGCAGCTCACAAAATTGTGTAATATTCACGTGGAGAAATTGTGGATGTATTCTTCTCTGAGGTGCCTCCTGGGTCCCATCCCATTTTCCTAAAACATGAAAACGTGATGCTGGGGCTCATAACTTCCGGCCGTATATTGTCCGATCTCCATTATGTGATGATAGTGCGGGACAGTAGTCCCAGAGGAGAGATATAATTAGGTCGAAACGTCTGTGGCTTGGAGGTTTCATCCCCAAAGCCCTCCACTTCGCTCCCGCCCTTCTATCGCCTGTTTATGCAAAGGGTTTTTTCACTGGGAAGGTGTTCCTACAAAATTGATATAAGAGAAGAGATAACCAGTAAAATACTATAGTTTTACAGCCCCTTTTATCTCTCAATAAACCAGGGCCCTTAGATACTAAAATCGGTTACCTACAACGACTAGAGTTCTTCAGGGTTATTTCTAGCATGGGCCGTCTCCATGCTTTGTTTGAAACAGTTAGTATAATAATAAACCTTTTATTTTGTAGCGGAGCAAGTAAACATCATCTTCTCCCTTTTCCTATTCCTGAATCTATCCTAGATTCGGAATCTTAATTATTCCGCGCTGATCTGTTTCGATAGATAGATATTTTATTTCCATACTTTCGGTACATAATAGGTACGTATTATATGTACATAGTATAGGTCAAACAAAGTTTTTTGGAAGCATTGATGGATTCTTAACTATTTAATACTAAGATGTAGGCAACAATTATATTTAGGCAAAAAAAGGAAACAATAAAAAGCTCGAACTCTGTGAAAATTTATGTGGAACAAGAACTTATGTGAAATAGGAACTCATGTGATAGGAAATGCTAGGAACAAGGTTTGTGTGGAGGGCTACCGCAACGGCCGGCTCGGACCCGCCCACCATGGCGGCTCCCGTACGAACTGCGCGGTCTATCGTAGAGGCAGACCACAGTTTTCCATAAAAGCGGCAAGGGGGCGTCCAGGCCGGCCAAGAACCCCGGGCCAACGCAACACAATAATCACACACAGTCACATATTGATTATACACAATCACAGACATTCCCAACATCACCGTCAAACAAAATCACAGCTGCCGAAGATCACAGATTGATTATAACTACAAAATTAAACATGAGATAATAAAAATCTTAGCAAGTGAGAGTACTAGGCATATTCCTCTTCTGGATAAACTTGAAAAATAATATTCATTAACAAATTGGCCACATACCAATTAAAGTATACCAAGATAATAATTAACATAATGAATTATTCAATCAGTCTAAATAAAGTCAATGACATGAGTCAAATTCACAAGGCTAGCCAGTCAAATTTTCAAAATTAAAATATAAATTCCTCAACCGAGTAAAATGCTGCTCAGCTTATTTTCCATAGATTAGAAATAATAAAATTGTGTTTTGTTTTGTTCTTGATTAGAGCGATGCTTCACTGTCTATGAGGGGTCGAGAAGGGGGGATTTTAAATGTTGACAACTCATGTTAACAACAACATGTTAATTTTGTTTACTTCATTCTTATATCCCCTGATATTACACTCGCATCTTCGGTTGCTTAACTCGTGCGTGATAGCGAGCATTGTAGCTGCAAAGCGTCATAATATATTTAAACAACTGTAATAGGGTGTGCGCCTGGGTAGGAAAAACTGTTTATTGATATTTTTAATCTAAACTAGACCTCATTCTGAGAATTTTGGTACCAACCGCGACCTTCTAGCGTGTGTAAATCTTTTCCTATGAATTTTTAAAGTTTCGACCGTTTATGACGTCACAGTGGGCTGGGGGGTCCCGCCCAGGCGAGAGGGGAGCGTGACGTCATAAACGGTCGAAACTTTGAAAAATTATAGAAACAGATCTACTCACGCTAGAAGGTCGCGGTTGGTGACAAAATTCTCAGGATGTAGTTTACTTTCGATTAAAAATCTAAAAAAAATCAAGGCGCACACCCCATCGTGCAACATTTCATTAGCTGTATCAATCAAGCTTCGTCAGTCATTACCACCACGTGCGTGCTCAGCTAAAATAAATTCCTGCTTCCAAACTAGAAAATCCACCGAAAAAAGAAAACCCTAATGAAATTATCAGGTCGAGTCTCTTTTTTGCGCTCGTCTCTCTTCTTCAATGCTACAGTTAATTCGTCTTTAATTGGACCCCTTTCCGACTGACCCCCGTCTTCCCATCTTAAATAAATTGTCAAAGAACCCATTTTGCTACAAAAAGTATAAGAACTGATAAAAGGTCAGAAATAAACGGACTTTTAAAAAGTAGCTTCCTCGAAGGAAATATAATTTTTTACTCTTGCTTCTTCAGATGGAAAAAGTGTGAAATCTGATATAAAAAGATTCATTTTTTTAACAGGGAGAAGTAAAAAAGTTGCAACGTTTATTATGGATGAGGTGTTTGTAAGCGGAATCGAAGGCAGGATTTTTCTTCATGCTGAATCGACGATCGATTTCAAAATTAAGTAGAGCGTCGGAAGCACGGGAGGCGGCATAGGGGCGGCATCTATAACTCTGTGAATCCCATTTCCCGGTTGTGACCCTCACCCCCTTTTTTTCGCATTCCAATTCTTTCACTTCTTCGTTTTCCTCTCTTATTCTTAACGAGTGTGCCAAGGACCAACAGGGAAATAAAATCCTTCGTAAAAACGCATACGGTGGAGTCTATTTTACCATTTTTTCCGAGGGTGTCCGTGTTTCGATGGGAAGAGGGAAATTGGCGCTTGATAATCCGTAGGGTGCAATCTTGTAATGGAAGTAGCAATATTTCAAAGGGTCCGTTTGCTCTCTCGTCACGTACTTCGTACGATTTCTTATGATTTATCGACAAGGGTGTTTCATATTCTCAGCGTAAAACTTGGATCTGGTCGAACGTACTTCCTCTTCGAGTTTGTCCGAGGCAAAAAACCTGTATTCAGAGCTCAAAAAATTGTACCATCCAAAACTTTTATAATTAAATCTTCATCTTATAAATTATATAATTATTAATCAAATAATTGTTTACATTTAATATCTATTTCATAAATAATCACATATTTATTGGATATCTTAATTTATTTAACATAAATAAATTATATAAATCTATCACATACTGTATTATTATTGTCTCCTCATACTCAAAATCTCCTCTAACGTACTATTTGAGCAGCCAACTATGGATAGGAATGGGTTTCTCAGAACAACGTTACAACTTCGCCGAGATTTCGATAAATAATGTGTTACCTATGTACATCAGGTCCTCAATAACATTCAAAATATGAATTTTGAAAAGTTTATTTCATTGAAAGCATAAATTTCATAATATGAACGTCACACCTCCGTTCTCATCCGTGAGAAATGTGGTAGGTATTCACAGGAGGTGAATGAGACTGAAAAAACGCTGCAAATTATTACGCAATGGTTAATTATTTTTCTATAATTATAGATGTCTTTGTTATGTCTACAAAGAACACGGCTTTGCCATTTTTACCATCAACCAACAAGAAGAAAAATATCGATCGCATTTCGGTCAGCTAAAATTTGAACGGAGATTAGGTCTCTTTTGCGATTCACACTCGTGTTTCTGATTTATAGCAAGTCCAACACTCATGATCTCGAAGGGAGCGAACGGTTTATCCAACAGAGCTCCTATCTGGGTGGTCTCAATCGATTCTAAAAGTTCAGTACTATTCAAAACTGGTGAAAACCTAAAGCTCCGCGGCACAACTAGACCCCAAATGGAGCCCATAAAACAAATTTCAACCAAATCGGTCCAGTATTGCTAAGAAAAATTCCGCATACGGCGGACGGACGGATTTCGTTTTTATTCGATTCGTTTTATTCGAACGGTTTGTCCTACAGAGCTCCGCGATGTCTCTAAAAAGTCTAAAAATTCAATTCTATCTCAAATTGATGGAAAAACAATATCAAAATTATTTGAGCTAGGGCTTTTTCGAAATTTCAACCCTTAGGCCGGCCATACACTGCAACAATCATCTTCAAACGAAACATTTTGTTTGAGGCAGGTAGAAAAGTCGAGGAATACGTAGAAGAAGTAGGGGGGTCCGCATACCTGGCCGGGCATCAGGTTGCCGAACATTTTGCCCGCCAGTCAATGTTGGTCGACTCTTCGTTTGCCGCAACCAAACTAAGTCGGATTTCGTTATTTTACCCTCTATTGTTGCTAACTAATCCATTTTGCTTGACTATTCGGCGTATTTATTAATTTAGCAATATTAGGTACCTTCTACTAGTATTGTATTGCAACTATAGATTTTGGTTTTCATCCTAACGTAATTAATTTATTATTGTTTAGATGGATTGTGACGTAGAAAAATTGATCTCTGCCGTAAAGTCACCGCCAATAATTTTTAACTTCAATTTTTAAATTAATTTTTTTTAAAATTTTAACCTTCAATGACCAATGTCTAAAGAATTTTTTTGACATTTTCATGTCTTTCATATGGCACATAAAAAAAAAATCGTCTCGAAATTTGTTGCGACGAAATTTGCTAACGAAATTTGTTGCGACGAAAATTGCTAACGAAATTTGCTAACGAAATTTGTTGCGACGAAAATTGTCCCAAGTCGCCACAATGATGATTATGACCATCAGAAGTGAAGTTGTTAGGTACTTTACAGGTAGGTACTTTACAGTTTGATATTACCAGATCAGCTGAGTCGAAAATTGAGCTCCCAGATCAGCTGAGTCGAAAATCGAGCTCCCAGATCAGCTGAGTCGAAAATCGAGCTCCTAGATCAGCTGAGTCGATCTTCCTACGAATAATTTCCAATTTTTCCATTTCGATTTCAACATTAATTTGTATAGAAAAAACAGAACTATAACTGTGCATGAGCTAACAAAACAATAAATTCTAGTTTGATGCTACGGAACAATAACATAAATTTTCTCCTATCTCAAACATAACATTTCACTCTCAAGATACCCCATAGTCTGAAACAGAATTCTTTTTGACATTTTCATGTCTTTCATATGGCACATAAAAAAAAAACGCTGCAAATCATTGCTCAAAGGTTTATTATTTTCTGTATAGATCACCCTTCTGTATAGATCACTGGTTCTCCATCAATAGCACCTACCACCATCTGTATTCTCCCTTGACCTTCCCTCTCAAATTTCAGCTCCTGAGTTCAATAGGATTGAAAATGGCTTCGGAGCTCACTCAGCTGATCAGTGATCAGAAGAGTGAAGAAGATCTCCTCGAATGCTGGAGACGCCTGGAAGAGCACCTCCATTCAATAGGATTGAAAATGGCTTTGGAGCTCACTCAGCTGATCAGTGATGTGAGGAGTGAAGAAGATCTCCTCGAATGCTGGAGACGCCTGGAAGAGCACTTCCATTCAATAGCATTGAAAATGGCTTCGGAGCTCACTCAGCTGATCAGTGAGCAATGATTTGCAGCGTTTTTTACCTACAAACATTGTTTTACCTACCAATTTTTTTTTACCTACCACACCTACCTATTGGTAGGTACTACCTACCACACTATAATGGCTTCACACCTTCACAATCAAGTTTATTAGAAAGAACTAAACGCTTCACACTCGATTCGAAAAATAGAAAGCTTGATATGGAAATTTGATTACTGGTTACGCAGAAGGCAAAACTGTATACAAATCGAAGAAATGAACAGCGATCGCATTTTAGTCAGATAAAATTTGAACGGCGATTAGACCTCTTTTGCGATTCACACTCATGATTCTGTTTTATCGAAGGAAAACCTTCAAATACTCGTAGGGACCGAACGGTTTGTCCTACAGAGCTCCGGGTGGTCTCAAAAATTTTTAAAAATTCTGTACTATTTAAAATTGGTGAAAAAACGATACCTTTATTTCGAGAATTTTCGAGCTAGGGCACTCTTGAAAATTTCAACCCTTAATTTTCACCCCTTAGAAGTGACCTACATCAACCAAAAGCTTCGCGGCACAACTAGACCCCAAATGGAGCCCATATACCAAATTTGAACCAAATCGGTCCAGTGTTGCTAAGAAAAGTGCCGCGTACGGCGGACGGCGTACGGCGGACGGCGTACGGCGTACGGCGGACGGACGGAAATTTTTTTATTCGATTTTCGGATTCTACGTACCTTGAAACGTAAAACATCAAATTTTGAGGGGGGGTTAAAATTTTTTTTTTCTTGCTCGATTCCAAAGGCTTATTATTGAAAATAATAAACCAAAATCGTCACGAAAATGTTTGCGACGAAATTTGCTAACGAAATTTGTTGCGACGAAAATTGCTAACGAAATTTGTTGCGACGAAAATTGTCCCAAGTCGCCACAATGATGATTATGACCATCAGAAGTGAAGTTGTTAGGTACTTTACAGGTAGGTACTTTACAGTTTGATATTACCAGATCAGCTGAGTCGAAAATTGAGCTCCCAGATCAGCTGAGTCGAAAATCGAGCTCCCAGAACAGCTGAGTCGAAAATCGAGCTCCCAGATCAGCTGAGTCGAAAATCGAGCTCCCAGATCAGCTGAGTCGA